>CM037851.1:194718296-195988141 GCA_021234595.1 Delia radicum | reverse complement strand
TGGTGCTAGTTAAAAGCTCTTCAAATGTATGGGTATTTATTGTAACCCACAAGATAGCACCCTTAAAATAATAGCGAAATTTTCATCAGTTGTTTATTTACACCAGTTATTTCCGCGGTTAAAGAACTGTTGGCAAAAAATCGCCGAGCATATTTGCCATCGTTTGTTGTGCCAAATCCAGATTTGACTTGATCAATCATTATCCCATTTTACTTAAAATTCATGTTGAATTCTTTTTTTGTTTCTAAAAACTCTTCTCTAGTTTCGTCACTAACGCGCCCATTTTTTGAAACTAGACGATATGCGATATGTAAGACACATTCCAAAAAACGTATCCAGGAATGCAACGTAGAAATCCAAATTTAAAACTATTTACATCTGGTTCTCTAACAAAGTCCATGTTGTTCATTTCTGTAGGACTTGATTTACATATAAAACACCGACTTGCTGAATTTGTATTAGTTAGTATATTTGCCACTGATCCGTCTATCATAGTACAATGCATGTCGAAAACAATTTCTATAACTTTGCCATTCTTTTCGATAATCACGGTTTCAATATTTTCATAGCTGTATTTATTAAATTATACTCCTCCATAACTAGTACAGCATTTTCTTTAGCTAAAAGAAATTTTATTGGCCTACAATAATGGGTCGAACTTGCAACTTTGTTTGTCCAAATTTCCTTCTGTGTTGTCATGTTAATCATTCTTAAATAAGATAAGATTAAGATTTAACTTCGTAAAACTCAAGATTTTATAAAGCTTGATAGTTAGAATTTAGTGGTACTTACTTAAGTGGTACAAATGCTATAAAACATGAATTCATCAGTTTGGGTATCATCGGAAAATTTTTGTTTATATGCTATGTCCAACTTCCGTCCATACCCCCACTTACAAATTACAGACAATTTCGATAAATCATCTGCTCATCACATATTTCAATTAATCCTTCGGCTGTTCTGCGCATTATTGATTTCAAATTAACTGCTGCTGATGTTTCTGTTGCCGTAAAATATGGAACAATTTTTTGTTTTTCACTTTGCAACGCATATAACGAGGGCAAACAGTTTGGATGTAAACTGTTTATTGTATGGCGAAGGGTATTATACTTTCTTTCGGAAAGGTCTAATCAATATATAAAGCCAAAGCTTCAGAAGGCAGAAAACTTTTTTTGATGCTTTGATGACTTGTAGTTTTTTTAATTTCTGAACTGCATATTCTAATTCTTGAAGAGAATATTTTTCAATCAGTTCTGAAATTCTGCGATTTTTTACCCATCTTGAAGACTCATGAAATAGTTTTGTAGGTCTTCCTCGTTTCTTTGTTGATTGTGTGGTTGTAGTTGTTCTAATGTTGCTGTTTGTAATATTGCTCTTTCTGGTATTGCTGTTTCTGTTTTCTGTTCCTGTTGCTGTTGCTGCTTCGACCATTGATTTAGTCGGTCTACCTCGTTTACGTTTTGTTGATTTTGTTGTTTCGACCGTTGCTTTAGTTGGTCTTCCTGTTTTTCGTTTTGTTTCCATTAATGTAGTTGTTTCTAATGTTGCTGTTGATGCTTCGATCATTGTTGTTGTTTCCATTTCTACTTTCGATGTTTCACTGCTGTTGTTGGTGCTGCTCCTGTTGGTTTTTTTTTTTTTGCATCCAATATTTTACGGCACATTTTACTTGTGCTAGGTTGCTATAAACAAATTATTTTTGTAAATTTTTTTTTTCATAATTTATATAAAAAACTTACATCATCTGTCATTAAATCATCGGGATTGAAAACCGCCCAACTCAACCATTTCGAATATTTATTTTCAAGTTTACTTCGGGAATATTTACTCGCTTTCCAATATTCACTCATTTTATAACTAAAAATCTCAATTTTTTTTATTAAATTCAGCTTTTTAAATTTGATATACCAATTTTGTCTTCTACAACTTTTTTAGAAGAGGTACTCTGTTATGAGGAAGTGCGGATAACCAACAATCAACCAAATCTAAATTTCTTAAATCAAAGTCATTACAATAATTATTAACACTATTTAATTTACTTTAATAAAAAAACTATTAAATTATGTTTTTAAATTTATTAAAACAACTTGATATTATAATTCACTGCACTGAACAAATTGATAAATTTAAACTGACCTAGCTCTTCATAATTTGCACTACCCAATTAAAAAAAAATGTACATAATTTTATTAAAAAATAAGAAAATCAAATTGTGTCAAATTAAATTTAAATTAATTGATCATGGTTAAATCTAATTTCACGTAAAAAATATAGCTTCATACAGTTTAATGTCGTGATTAATTTGAAAATTACAACATGTATCTAAATCAATGCATACACAATAGGACATTACAAACATGAATTCATACTTTTTTACTTGGGCTGTTGTAAAGTACAAAATAACGGCTAAGATTAGTTTAACCCTAACGCACGCAATGGTAATCAAAAAGTTTTACTGCGTCTAGCTCTAGCAGCTTTATTATTGGGTCTATTGATAAGAATACCATTTGTATTCCTCAATGCATTTTTAAGCTATTTAATTCTAATAAAATATATGGTCTTTAATAATTCATTCGGAAATGCTATTACTTTTTCGAAAACCTTTTATACATTATTGTACTCAATTAGTACCACCAATACTTTTCTTTGATTTTAAAGCTAGATTATTAAACTTTTTGCCAAAAAGCATATAAGTTTAATATTAAAATTTGCAAATCATTTATGCATAAATCAAAACTAAACATATTAATACATAAGTTTAGGAAAAAAAAAATAACAAAAATACTATTAAGTGATTCTGTTTAACATATAATATTATTAAATTTTTCGATATAAAATAATATTAATTTATTTACTTCTAAGTCAAAATTGACTATCACAATGTGTTTTACGTTATGATTTTTGAATATGTGTATGACGGTTAAAGAATGTAAAGCATTTCAATATTTTAAATTGTTTGTACTTTTGTTTTGTTCTAAATATTTTGTTGTTAACATTTAAAGAAAGATTTGTGAGAGAGAGAAATTATAACAAAAATATTAATTAAGTAAGAGCTTGATACAATTTAAATGCACCTTGGTAAAGAGGTTATAAGAAGAAAAGAGTTGAAGTTTATTTATTAATACTAGTGTAGCCAATTAGTGTATTAAATCATTTTGCGGGAAGATATGCATTTTGGTGTTTTTATAGCTTTTTCGGTATCTTAAAGTAGCTTTTTATACATTACGAATTATTTAATTGTTACAAATTGCATTTATAAATGTACTATATAATATTTTACATAAAAATAACCAAAAAAAAAAAAAAAATTCAAAAAAATTATATGATTATTATAAATTATTTGTATATATTTGAGTACAAAATTACAAAATTTGTTTTATAACGTATCAGATATATCATAAACAAAAAAAAAGTAATAAATAAATATAACAGATACGATATTGTTTGCTTAATTTTTAGTACAAATATAATGATTTTAGGTGTTACAAAAACGACAAAAAAACATAATTATCGTCCGATAGGGCATCTTTTTAAATTTTTTTCTAAACAGACAAAGGTCAAACCTAACCAGGAAAAGAAAATAAAAAAATACGGAATACATGTATTTTTTAAATATTTTACCAAACTTTAAAATTTTTTTGGGTTTGTACTAAAAATTAGCTAACTTGCAACGCCTATAAACAATAAAAACATTTTTATATTGACTTATAAAATTTTTTTTTCTAAATCGAATATATTTTCTTGTTTAAATTAAAAAAAAAACTAATAGTTTTATAACAAAAGTAAAATGTGACAGCTATTATTGCAAACCACCATATTTATAGTTCCAAAACTCAGGTTTAGGGTACAATTTAAAAAAAATATATAAAATAGTTCTTGTTAAAAAGGGCAACTTATCTTTAATGTTAATAGTACACATAGGTATAGGCTTTCTAAGAAAAATTAAAAAAAAATTTTTTTTTTACATGTATTTTTTTAATATTCCATCAAAATTTCGTAATAAAAACCTGTGAACAAAAAAAAATATAGTATTTCAAATATACACAAAACTCATATTTTAAATTTTTTTTGCACAAAAATATTTTTTTTTTTATTGAAAATATTCTCAGTAACTTAAATGGTGCAAAAATAAAGATGTTATCTCAAAAGTGAATTTTAAGCAATTATTTTGTAAAACATAAAAAATCAACAATTTTTTTAATAACATTTACATACAAAAATTCTCCGAGTTTGGCGCCCCTCTGGTGGCCTCAAAATGAGTCAAATCAAAAAAAAATACATCTTTTTTTTTAATTACTTTATAATCTGTCGACTAAGGTATCTTTCCATCAAAATCTGAGACACAGTTTTATTTTTGATTTTTGCTACGGGACAAAGCACTGTGCGTCGGTGCGCCACAGTTATCAAAAATAAGGGTTAGTATACCAAATATTAAAAGTTTCTTAGGTTTTGCCCAGTGAATTTTTAAGTATTTTTTTGTTGTTGTACTATAATAACCGTTAGGTGAGAGATAATTACCAATTTTTTGTTTTTAATTTTGTATGACACAGTAATTAATAAAACTGCATTAAAACATTAAATTGAAAATATTTTTATTTAAAAAGAATTTGACTCAGAAGCTACCCTATGGGGAATTGGACCGGTCCTGCGTGTGCCACAGGGTCGGTCCCTTCGTGCCAGAGACCGGTCCTCTGCTAAACTCTACCCTATGTAAACAGCTGTCAACTTTAACATGGGCTTGTCATAGGAGGGGGTCATTTGTCCTGCTTTAAACCACATAGTGGCATGCCACAGGACTAACCAAAGATAGGCATACCACAAGACTGTCGAAAAAAGGGGCATGTCGGATGACTAACCAAAACGGACTAACCACATGCCTATCCTGAAAATGACATGTAGTACAATTTAATAATTTTTAATGTAAAAAATGGTAGAAAATGAAACAATAAATTTCTAACTAATTGTTTTTTTCTAGTCAATATGCATACCAGTTAGGTGATATGTCCTACTTCTACCAGTCACGGAACTAGTCTTTTTAGATCAATTCACACTAAATAACTCACATCAATTGTAAATAATACTAGTCCTGTGATAAGTCCTTTTCCAGTAGTACAGGTTCTTTTAGGTCAATTTTCGCATGCCGATAATTTTTTAATAATCACAAAAAAAAACATAAATATCGACAAAAAAAAAAACAAAATTTATAATTCCAGTGGGTAAAATTTTTGCCAACTGGCTTTTTCTTGTTAATAAGCATTCTGGTTAAGTGGTATGTCCTCCCTTTACCAGTCACAGGATTGGTAATTTTAGGACAAGTGACACTGCTTAACCCACTTCAGTATTAAATTATAAGTACTTCTTTAACCAGTCACTTTTATGTCAATTGACTCCTCATTCCGCATAGGGTAAAATCAAGCAATGTTTCTTCTAAATAAATAATGCATACAATTTTAAAGTTTACAAATGACACATATAATTTACGAATCATAATAAAATATTTTATTTTATTATCAAAGTTTAAAGAAATTTTTACTAACATATTTTTTTTTTGCTTGTATATAAATATACATACACATATGTAATACAAAAAAAATTATGAAGAATTATCATAAATAACGTCTTTGTATTATGATTTTAACAAATATAACTTGTATGCATTTGACAATATTCTCGCTTAGCTGGCTGTGTTATACAGACACACAATACAAATATACTTCAACAAAATACAACGAAGCTAGAAAAGCATTCCTTCATTAGGTCGTACACATGCTAGTCCAACACATTTATCGTGTAGTGCTACCGAACGACCTTGATGTTTGGTCGTTCGGTAGCACTAACATAACTTCGTTTTTTTTTTGTTGTCGTGTGCAATGCTAGAGCTTGTTAACACTTTTGTCTATTGTCTTGTGTATTGCATAAGATTATTACATTATTCCCAGGGGACAGATTCTCTAAGAAAAACGATATCGTTGTGCTCAAAACGTGTATTAAATTGCTATCGTTTTGACGATATTACAAACGCAAACGTTAAGCTAAACGATGGAAAACTGTTGTATTTTACCAACTTTTTTAACATTATTTAAAATTTGTATGTAATATGGTAGTAATTTAACTTTGAAAAGTAGACGATAATCGCCGATCATCCTACAGAATAAGATCAAAGGGTCCGATATCGAGAAATTGATCAAAATTGTTAAATATTTGAATATTAAACAAACAATAAAAAATATAACGTTTTTTTTTTGCAAGACTTGAATTGAACTTTATTCATTATCATCTTTTATTGTTACAGCCCGCATTTGGCCGTTGAATTTTTTAAATCCTTCGGATCTATGTATATTCGTTTAATTACATATTCTTAATGTTATTTATTTTGCAAAAAAATAAAAACAAAAAATATGTCTTAAACACTTTTTTAACGATCGTGAAGAAGTAACATAGTAATTATTTATATTTTTCCAACGTATACACTGTTATCAAATCTTTCGTATAATTGCAAAAATTCTTTTTTTTTCTAGTCGAACTTTATTAAAACAAAAAAAAAACTTTATTTCAGGAATTTTCTAGGTTCCCATCATCAGAACATGTTTTGAAAGAAGTGACTATCCCATGCAAAACATCAAACATTCATATAAACTTGTTTCCCACTTAATTAGAACTAATATATGAGCTCGAAGTTAAAGATTATCACTATTGATCAAAAATTAAAATGAAAACTTGTTCACTATGTGCAAGCTCTACCTGTGGTAGGTATAAAATACACGCTTTTTGTTTTTAGTCTCCATTTTTTTTTTCTGCATACTTGTTTCGTTTTGTTTAAAATTAGGATGAAAGGGGGAGTAAGCAAGACCGTACTTTGTCTTTTTTACAAGTTTGATATAGTTTTTATTAAAAATAAAAAAAGCCCGACAAGGCCATCAAAAATGCGGAAAATGTGTAATCAAGATAAAACCAATTTCACTTTTTGCGGATGTGGCGTTAGTTTTCCATTCTTGAATACAGTTTTTCAAAAGAACAATATAATGCAATACCCCACGAAAGCAAATCAAGAAACTGCGATATTTATCCACACTATAATACAGCCGCAAAATTAAAATGCCGACCTCAGAGTATAACAGCAAATGAGACCATTGCTAAAGTTTTACTGCAATCTAGTTTACTTCATACGGTTGAAAGAATTGTTGAAATGCAAAAAGGAGTAGTTCAAGCTATAATGGAAGCGGAGGAGACAGATTTTTTGAGCTCCGAATAAATGTTAAGCTACGGGTTTGATAGTAGCACTGGTCAAGCTCAATTTAAGCAAGCATTTAATGAGCCAAGTTCGTCAAAAACTGCGATGCCTACCTTTTAGCTACTTCAGTTATTCCCTTACGCTTTATTTCCTTATCGGGAAAGCCAACAACAGCACACCGCAAAGAACAAAAGAAGAACTGGACTTAAAAATGAAATTGACCCTTTGACTATTGGTGACTGAAACACTGCTCGTCGAGCTTTACTGAGCATGATATTTTTTCTGAAATAACTGATGTTGACAAAGATATAATATTTCGATTCAAAATCATTTTGATTTGCTTATCCTGCCCTTTCAAAATCGATTCAAATAAATTTGAAGTATATTGCTTTGAAACAGCGAAACGTTTTCAGAAGCTATATCCCAGGTTGCCAATGACTGCCACGGTCCATAAAGTGCTCAAACACTAAAAACAACTAATAGAAAACAGCGCACTACCAATAGGTTTTCTTGAAGAAGAAGCTTCTGAATCGCAAAATATACAAAGCCGATCGGTTGCATTACGAACGCAAAAACAGCCGCATTAATAACGTGTTAAATATATTTAATACTTCAGATCCATTAATTTCCACAACATTTTTAACCAGGCGCTTACAAAAGCGTAAACGTTCTTCACTTCCACCTGAAGTTATTGAGCTATTATGTTGCAGTGAATCCATAGAAGAACTTCAGCTTAGCAACCAAGACGAAGAAATTTATGATATTGATGAAGTTGATGAAATTGATGGAAGTGAAGAAATTTACAAAATTAATTAGATATAAGCAATTTCTAAATGTTATAATATAATAAAAAATAATAAATCAATTCAATGTGTTGTTTGTTTGAATGGTTGAAAAGGGTTAATTATTGGTCGTTAATGGATTAAATTCCATTTTTTTAAATAGGGTTAAACTTACTTATGGAATTGTTGCTTTGGTTTGAATACCATGTTTTTGTATGCATGTTTTTGTAATGGTTGAAAAATTGTTAATTATTGGTCGTTAAGGGGTTAAATTCGATTTTTTTAAATAGGGTTAAACTTACTTATGGAATTCTTACAGTCTTTCGCTTGAACACCATGTTTTTGTAGTAGTAATTAATTTCGCACTGGTTCATTTGACCTATAGTGCACCGCTAGGAAAAAACCTCTAATGTTTCATAGACTTCTAATAAAAGTATTTTAGTAGCAATAAAAAGTTTTCACTTAAAAAAATTTGGTTCAAAGAGTTGATCGGATTTTAAATATTTCTGAATCACCCTATAGACTTGCAAGTTTTTTCCCGAGATGTACTTGTTGATGTGTCTAGTATGAATACCGATTGTATGTCTCCAAATTTATATTTCAAAAAAGTAAAATTTGAATATCCTAACGGGGTCTTTTAACACGCTTTAAAATTTTCCTACATACTATTTCCATTTATTTGAAATTTATATACATACAAATATAAAATATTCTAACGTACTTCTACAAAAACAGGCACATCAAATATTTACCCCCTGGTTGAGGTGCTAAGAAAGGAAAACACACACAATTTAAAAAAAAAAATGTGTTTAAGAGAGCAAAATCCTTAAAAACAAAATTACCACTGCTTCTCACTTTCCGATGTTTGTTGATTAGTTTAATATGGGGCGGTGAAATCCTAAATTTAGTACTTCAATATATTCACTTGCCCACATAACCACATGGTTTTTTTATTTTTCGTATGTTGGTAAGTAATGATATGTAATTATTTTGTGCGACATACCATATAAAACTAATGAGAAATATAAGTACTTGCCATTAGCAAATATGTGGTAGTATAACCACTTATGTCATAATGCTTTTCCACACTGGGAAGCTGTAACCCTTTAATTCATGCAAAAATGTACAGCATATAAAAAAGTTTCAAATCTGTAATAAAACTTCAACAAATTAAAAATAAAAAATTTATGAGGTAAACTCCTCAATATATTATCTACATACAGTACTTTTTGGTTATAGTCACATCGCATATAGTCCTTTTAGTCACACTGTCATATTAAATAAAATTTCCTACAAAATGACTACGAAATTAACGGTATAATTAAATTTTACTTATAAAAATTATATGCAAATAATTTAAGTTATAGTCACAATAAATGAATTCCTAAAATAATTCTGCAATAATAAAATTTTTACTTTCTAAGTTATTAAAAAATTTCAATTGCTTAAACGAAAACTTTACTCATAGGATTGAGCTTACACGCAAATAAAAAACATGGTTAAGGGAACCATATTCGAAGAGCATCATACATTTTTGGATTTATGATTGTGACAATCATACTCTTATATGCTGTGGTTGTGACAACCATACTCTTATATGCTTCTGTATCATAATATGGTAATTAGATTGCCATATTATGGTTCCAAATATATTGCAATATTAATTATAATATTATGGTTCAGGAAATTTGAATGAATTATCATAATATGAGCCCTACAGTATTCTCCCAGCATTCTGTTGAAGCTGGATTAAAAAGATATGCGTGTTTTTAATAGTATATTTATTTAATAATACACATATTTAAATAAAATTAGGTTTAAAATAATTTAAGTAATCAAATTGTCTTCACGCTGAAGAATAAGCTTTGTGAATATTGTGTCAGCTATACAAGCAGGCATAAAAATATTGTTAAGAATACAATTTCACAATACATTTATAATGATCAAACCATGTTTGCAACAATCATAATAATTGCATTATAACCATATTATGATCTTAGTTATCATATTATGATCATGGACACGAATTTCGTCATCATTTATTACCATGTTATGATTATTGCAAACATATTATGATTATTTCGTACCACATACATAAAAGCACGTGCATTTTGTTTAAATGTTTCTTTCACATTTTTTTTCTTTAACAATATTTTTTGCGTAATTACAAACAATTAAAATATAAAGCACTTTATATTCAACGGGTGCGCGACAATTAAACTTTTGCCTAGTCTTCCAGGGCAGACCGAGTTGAGACTACAATTTATTCCTTATTCCACAAAACAAATCACCATTACAATTACCACCAAAACGTTGTTTGTGCGCGACAATTAAATTTCCAGGGTAGAGCGGCTTGAGACTGCATACTTTTTAATTTTTCCGCAATACAGATCACCATTACAATTAACACCACTACGTTGTTTGTCCATTTTCAATGTCTTTTTGTTTAATATTATTTAATTTGTTTTGGCTGACTGTTTCTTACAACTTCTTTTCACAAAATCTCAAACAAGAATGAAACTAAAAGAGCGAAGACGCTCATGAAAAAACCGACTGATCGTCTTATAGTTGGCGCAACTCCGATATGCCTGCAGTTAGATAGAGGAATATGATAATAAATACTATAGTATGATTGTAGGCAATACAATAATATGATAACTGAAAAAAAGAGAAATGTTTACTAGAAC
Source organism: Delia radicum (assembly GCA_021234595.1). Classification (NCBI taxonomy): domain Eukaryota; kingdom Metazoa; phylum Arthropoda; class Insecta; order Diptera; family Anthomyiidae; genus Delia; species Delia radicum. Next base: position 195,977,441 of record CM037851.1, on the reverse strand, counting down.
ATGATAAAAGCAACCATATTATTGTTGAAATATGATTGATACAATAATAGTTTAATTGAAACAACCATTTATTGCTGTAGGAAACATAGTTGTGTGGTCGCAATCATATTGCAACCATATTTTTTCTCTGCGTGTAAGCTTTTCAAATATCTGTTTTATATTCGAACTTATAATACTAACTTAAATTTCTATAGTCGTATTAATTGATGACTATATCCGAATTCATTTATATCCAACGAAATGGCATATATAAATATTAGGCTAATATTCACATTAGCGATATATTCAACAATTTGGGTGCAATGTGACGAAAAGTACTATAAACATAATTTGCAAAATAATACGAAATAATTATTTATATGTTTAACACCCGGTAACTTCGAAAAAACCATCTTATTTTCCCGTAAATTAAAAAGTACGCCATTACGAAACCCTACAGAAAGAGTTTTAGTTCGCGAAAAGTAATGAAAACTTTCAGTAAATAAATTTTTTTTTTTGAGTTATTAAATGTAGATGGCGGTATAAATAATACACAAATTGCCAAGTTATAGAAAGAGTTCAACCTGAACGCATCCACAATTGTTGAGATGAAAACGTCTTCCGGTGGGCGCAAGAAACGCCTTGTAAAAACGAGCCAGAATCACGCGCTCAATGAAGTAAGCACCCCGATGGTAGGTCGGGATTATTGTAAACAAACCGATGGGCATTGAAAAATGTCTACTTCCACAGAATACCTCTGTAACAGTGAGGGGTTGTGAGTTTTGTACAGTAATATTTCATTAAAACAAACACTTGTTTATTAATTTTTAAATTTTTATTTAATATTTATTTTTATAATTATTTTTAATAATTATATTAAATTATATTAAAATTATATTTTATAGTTACTTATAATAGTCAATTTTTATTTATAATTATATAATTTTAACTTTATACAAATAATATTTTTAATAATTGTTGTCAACTATTAATTTATGTTTGCACGATGCAATTGGTAGTAATCAAATTTCAATACTGACTTTCTTATAACAAAGAATTTTGGAATAACCAAAATTCTGAAAGTGTAATTGAAAAAAAGCTTTTAACAAAAAAAGAGGATGATTGTAAATGCACATTAAAGATCTACCATGAATTCGTATTCTATGTTCTCCTATACGCAATATTCGTATATGAGTATGTAAACAATCGCGATTGTGCAAGATCTATCATGCTTATATTTGTATTTAAAAACAAGTATTTAACTGTACGTAAATTAAATAAATAAAACAATAATGTGCATGTCCAATCATGATCATTATAATTCTCTTATTGGTGCATAAAAAAGGAATATAAAATGAGACAAAAAAGTTTAAAACAAATTGAAAATATATTGTTACTAACCAATAAGCAAATGGAATTCAAAATATTATTGGTATTCACAACTAAACATCGGATTATATAACTCCCCCATCGTTAGATTGAGGCTCCGACGAAATTTAAAAACAATCAAATTTTATTACTAAAAAAAATGATTTAAGTCAGCAATGTTTTATTTTAGACTTGAGAATAATGTTGTATCATTTTATATAAACCTTTCATTAAACGTAAAATGCCTTAAATATTTACAATTTTTGTATATTTAATATAATTTTATTTTGTTGGTTTATTTTTCATTCAGATAATTTTTCTGGTTTTAATTTTTAGTGTTTGTTTAATATTCAGATGTCTAAATCAATATTTTATCAATAAAATAATTTTCAAATCATAAAACATATTTTCATTTTACATTTCTGTCTATAGGGTACACTGAAAATAAAAAAAAGCTACAAAAACTGAAACATTACATAAAATATAACTATTTCTAGGGCACCAGACCGATTAATAATAAGTAAAGTGAAAGTATTAGGAAAACCAGTTTAAGTTATTAAATTAAATTAATTAATTTATTAAATAATTCTCTCATCAATTAATTTTTTTTGTATTATCATTTGGCAGTTTTTATATGTTCCAGATTCAAAAGAAAAATTTTAACTTAAAAAATCATGGATTCAATCATGAATAAATAAAATTAGTGAACATTTTTCGTAACTTTAGCAATTTGTGTTTAACAAAAATGGAGAAAAGTATCTAGCAAAAATCAGCAACGAATATCGTAAAAAAAAATCTTTTAGTTTGTAAAACAGGTTGGGAAAATTTTACTAAAAAAAATGTTTTCCTCTTTTTTTTTTACTAAATTCTTTACAAAACTGTATATTGTGACAAAAAACGTTTTACTAGTTTTCCTTAACCTTTTTTTATTAGAGTGTAGTTAATGTTATTATTTTTCTTAGTTGTCTTTAAAATTGTATTACATATTTTTCTAATTTTTCTGAATGCATTAGCATATTTCAATTATAAATTGAAAGTAGTCTGGAATATTTATAATATGTATAACGAAATTTCCGTTGTAGTATTAATAAAGACTACATCAGTTAAAAATTTATATTTATGGAAAGAAAAACCAGCAAAAAAAAAATTAAAACAGTTATGTTAAAATCTAACACATTCCTAAAAATTTGTAGTTCCAAAAAACGTTATTCGTTTACCTGGAAATGTTTTTTCCTCTTAACGTGTGATTTATAATACTTATACCCTGTTTGAGTAACTACATGATCACCATCTAATCTGTCTACTCTTATCTTCCTAAATTTAGCATGATTTTTTCCACCCCTCTCATGCTTCAAATACACTTCCCCGGTTTGAACTTCGCAGTTATCGCGACCTTTATTTAATTTCGTTATTGCATTTTCCTTAGACTTAATAATTTTCTCCTTTATTTTTGGATAATCCTCCACTTTGATTACACCGTTTTGAAAATCGATGGGTTTGCATCCTATAGTTGAATGAACCGTATTATTATAAAACATGATCACTTTGTAAATTTTTTCCTCCACAGTTTCCGTATCTCTTTCAGGGTCATGTCTTAATAGACGAATATGCTCATTCATCGTATTATGTAGACGTTCTACATCCGCATTCGATGTATGGTTATTGTTTGACGTAAAATGGACCTCGATATTCCTCTCCCGCAAAAATTCGGTCAATGGTAGCGCCTTAAAACCTAACTCATTGTCAGTTATGATTTTTTCAATACTACCAACAATACTTAAATATTGGGTAAGAGCCTTCTTGAATTCTATCCACGATCTGTTCTGAATCTTTATTGCCTGAGCAAACTTAGAAAACTTATCAATGATTGTTAAAAACAATGTTTTCTGTAAACTGTAAAAAACATCAATATGTACCACTTGACCCGGACTATCTGGAGTTTCTGTTATTTTAAAATTTTGCTTTATCGGATTGCGGTCGTATTTTTCTATATTACAGATATGACAATTATTAATAAATTGTTGAATTCTGATTTTCAATTTTGGGTTATAGATTTTCACTCTGAGTTGTTCAAAATTTTCATTTATGCCACGATGATTATTTCTATGATGCTCACTCCGAATGTGTTCATGCAGATCATTTTCATCCACTATGTCCCTAAGAACTTCATTGCATTTAGCAATTTTTAATAATGAATTTCCCTGAAAAAATTTTAATACAGCCTCTTCAAAAATTTTGTATATATTATTATCTGGTATAAAAATCGCATTCACTCTTACGCACACTGTAAGGTTTTAACATTTTAGCTTATCAAAATCCAATTTTTGTATGTTTTTTTTTTAAAGAATTTTATAAGAATCCCAACTACATATAATTGCATTTGGAATTAAAAAATTTAACAGCGTTATGAAGTAACAGCACCTTAAAATTCACTGTAATTGCGGACTATTGCTAGACATAAGCAAGTTAAGGCGCGTAGCCCAACTTTGAATGGTTGTAACTTTTTTATAAAATGCAATATCTTCATGAAATTTTTTTTATTTTGTAGTTTGTATATTTTTTATTAACAGAATTAATCAATTGTAAAACACGTGATCAGAATAAAAGTTTGAAGGTTTTTAAATATATCTCTTTTTAGAAGTTATTTTGAAATTTTTTTTTTTTTCATTGGACATTAAAATATATACACAAGCAAGCACAAGTAGTCGCATTATTTGCATCATATTACCTATTTTGTCTTCTTTCTGAATCAACCAAAAAAATCTGCCCCAACTTGCCCCCCCCCCCCCCCCCCCCACTATTCCCGATCCAAAAACTGATCATGAATTCTTGTATTTCGCGCCAACAAATTTTTGATGTTTGCCTGCTTGCAGAAAAAAATGAAAAATGTCTGCGTGTATTTGAATTTATTTCAGGAAATATTAGTACTGGTTCAAAACAAACTCTTAATTTGCAAGAAATAAAACTTTTTTCTCAAAAAATTTGCGCACAAATAAACTCAAAATGGCAGATATCGAAAAGAACAAAACTTCGAATTTTGAAAACAAATACTGGTTGGTTGACTCTAGAAATTGATTTATCACAATTTATTTGTGATAAAACCATTTCTTGTTCGGTTCTACTAGTAGAAGGCCAGAGAAAAAATTCCATGAGTGCTCAGAAAAAACAAGAAAAAGGAAAGCAAGAGAACTTTTGAATACGGTTGATCATAATCAGTTATTTATGGCAGCCGAAATGAAAATGCACTTAAATGGCAAACGAACATCGGCCTCAATTGTTCGTGACCTTATAACTGCTTCTCCAAAAAGGGGAACACTTTTACAAAAAAGTAGAATTGTTCAGATAAGCCCATGAGCCTTTCTGCTGATCAAGCATTAGCAATGATAATAGATATCGCTTTATCTACACATGGCTACCAATTGTTGAGACAACATACATCGTCTATTAACTCTAAAATGTTTCCCTGTTATGATTCTATAAAAATTTCCAAGCGTGCATGTTATCCAAATGGAATAACTGTAACAGAATCATTCGCGAATGTCAGCCTCCAATCACTTATTGACCATATAGTCTTAAGACCTTGTTTGGCCTTGAAGGATACATTTTTTTTGATAGAAGATGATTTTAATGAGGTGACTTTTAAGATCAAATGGGGTTGTGACGGTGCTGACCATAATCGTTACAAGCAATCATTTTCTCAAGAAAATATTTCTGAGGAGAGTTTGCTTAGCATATCTATGGTCCCACTTGAAATGTCTTTAGAAAATATTGGTTACAACCAAAAAACAATAATTTGGAAAAACCCTGCACCATCGTCAACTAGATATTGTCGGCCTATAAAATTCGTATTTGCAAAAGAGACAAAAGACCTTATTTTGAATGAAGTTAAACAAATAGAAAATCAAATTTTGTCTCTTTTGCCAACTATAGTTACTGTTGAGCATAAGAAATTTAAAGTCACAGCCAAGCTAGTTTTGTGTATGATTGATGGAAGGGTGTGCAGTGCTCTCTCAAATTATTCATCATCCCAAGCTTGCTATTTATGTGGGGCTACACCATTAGCTATGAATAATCCAATTGCGATTTTAAATAAAACAGTTGACAAAAACATGCTGCCAATGGGCCTATCCCCTCTCCATGCATGGATTCGCTTTATGGAGTGTTTGTTACATATTGCGTACAGATTAGATATAAAAAAATGGCAAATACGAGGAGCTGATAACAAAGCAAAATTATTAGAAAGAAAGAAATATATACAAAACCGATTCAAAAATGAAACAGGATTGTTGGTGGATATGCCAAAACATCATTCTGGCAATTCAAACGATGGCAACACTGCCAGACGTTTTTTTCGAGATGCCGAGAAGTCGTCAAATATTACTGGTATTGATTTGGAGCTGGTAGAACGTTTTCATGTTATTCTTGAGTGCCTGGGATGTGGTTATAAAATAAACTCTGTTGCTTTGAAAATTATACAATTGAAACAAGAAATCTATATTTGGAAAAATACCCAGTGACGGTACACAAAATGCTTTTCCATGGTAAAATAATAATAGACAGTTGTATTTTACCTATTGGCCAGCTTTCGGAAGAAGCCCAAGAGACACGAAATAAGGATTGCAGAAATTACCGTGAAAACTTTACACGCAAAACATCCAGAGAGGACACAAATACGGATTTGATTAACAGGCTCTTAATATCGTCGGATCCATTCATCTGTAGTTTGCGAAAACCCCCAAAAACTAAAAAAGGAATTTTAACACCCACAATTTTGGATTTGCTGCAAGAACCGGATGTTTATATTGCAGAAGAATGATATGAAACATATATATATGTACTTTTCTTATTCTTATAATAATTTATTTATATTTTTTATTTTTAATAAACTTTGTACTGTATTTTTTTGAATTGAATTGAAAATAAAAAAAAAATCTTTTTTAAAAAATAACATTTTTTATTTTTAAGGTACACATCGTAACTTTAAATGCACAAGGACGTTAGTAACATTGGTATTTTTTTAATGGTTATAATGTTTTTTCTATTGAAAGTATTCATGTTTTTTTGTTAATTGGTCCGTTTGCATTTTAGGTAACGAGATATGCATGGGTAATGTGTTGTTTGATTAAAACAAGGGTATTGCAATTTTCCCCAATTGTCCTACTCAAGATAAGGCAATATTGCTATTAATTATAAACCAATTTAAAAAAATAATATTTTATCTATTATGGGAAATGGGCGTGGCAATTGTCCAATTCCGCCCATTTTTCTACAGAAGTTGTGTTGTTAGTCATATATTACTTGTACCAAATTGCGTGACTGTACCTTTATTTGTTAAAGAAACATGCAATTTTGATCAGCTAGAATGTTAAAACCTCACACTGTGTTACGGGGTGAAAATAATTTTTCAATATCGTTAACATATCGTTTTCATCAAAATCACATGGCGTAATTATCTTCCTATTATTTTTAAAAATTCTTTTATTTAAAATTTTAAGCGAATCGGAATTCGATTTCTCCACTATAATTTGATTTCGATAAACATTCAGTGGAGAGTTGCTTACAGAAATTATGTTTCTTTGTGGCTGATCAATTAAATTTACCTCGGGTTCCATACGAGATAACGCGTCTGCGTTCCCGTTGTTTATTCCACGTTTATACCTAATTTCGTAATCATATTCTTCTAATTTTAACCGCCATCTTATCAATCTTGAATTTGGTTCTTTAATAGAAACTAGCCATTGTAGTGGCTGATGGTCGGTTTGGATAATAAATTTTCTCCCAAATAGATAAGGACGGAAGTAATTTACTGCCCATACAACCGCTAACAATTCTTTTTCCACAGTACTGTAGTTGATCTCGTGCTCATTCAGCGTTCTGCTGGCATAGCAAATGGGGTGATTTTCTTGTGATAACACGGCTCCTAGTGCAAAGTTGCTTGCGTCCGTGTTTAAAACAAATTGTTTTGTGAAATTAGGGTAAACTAATACGGGATCATAACCAGAAGCATTTTTAACGTTTTAAAACTTTCGAAGTATTCAGGATCGTTTATATCTAGTTTTGAGTCTTTTTTAAGATATTTTGTCATGGGTCTAGCAATTTTCGAATAGTCTTTAATAAATTTGCGGTAATAACCGCTGAGACCCAAAAATTGTTTTATCTGCTTGGTTGTTTTTGGAAGTGGGTAATTAGACACGCAGTCTACCTTTTTAGGATTTGGTTTTATACCCTTTTGTGTAATAACGTGGCCCAAAAACTCGGTTTCCCTTTTCAAAAATTCGCATTTGTCTAATTGAATTTTTAAATAAGCATTTTCAAGCCTATCAAATACTAGCCGTAAAGATTCTAAATGTTCTTGAAGAGAAGTAGAGTAAATAATTATGTCATCCAAATAAACCAAGCAGATTTTGTTTACCAAATCTCCCAAAATGCTGTTCATGAGCCTTTGAAACGTGGCCGGTGCTGTTTTGAGGCCAAAAGGCATCCGAAGGAACTCATAATGACCACCCCTCGACTGAAAATGCAGTTTTATGGATATCCCTCTCGTCGATCTCCACCTGGTGAAATCCCTTTGCCAGGTCCAAGGTGGTAAAATACATGCATCTGCCTAGTTTGTCCAAAATTTCCTCTATATTGGGAATAGGAAAACGATCATCAATGGTTTTCTCATTGAGCTTTCTGTAATCCACTACGAGGCGCCATTTTTTCAATCCTCTGGCATCATCTTTTTTAGGCACAATCCATATGGGGCAGAATATGGAGATTTGGGTGGTCTTATTATTTTAAAGTCAAGCATTTCCTGAATTTGTTTTCTTACCTCTTCCTTATGAACATAAGGGTATCTATACGTTTTCGAAAATACAGGTATATTATCACTCGTAAGTATTCTATGCTTGATTGCATTTGTGAATGTTAAATTAGAATTCGTTTCATGGAACAATGCACTATAGTCACGAAGAATATATTGTAAATTTAGTTCCTCCTCAGCATTCAAGTGATAAGTTCGAATTTGGGACAAAATTGTAGATTTGCTATTATTTCCCATTAGTAGATTGTCATCAACTAAATGGTAGTTTACCGGGGTAACTGGCCAAGAAGTATTTTCAGTAAGGTGACTGATATAAGTTTCAACTTCAACTTTAAAATGCTGCGAATTATAGGCACCCTCCGGAAAAATTGTTTCACCCATACAGTTACGATGTTCCATAATATGTACTAATCCACACTCAACATTTGTTATCAATTTAATTGTTCGAAGTTCCGGAAATAATAGAGGAATAATTTTATTATTTATTTTTAATTGGTTGCTTTCAAAATCAACAATAGCCTTATATGGGCGTAATATGTCATTCCCTATGATGCCGTCGTAATCACCATGAAACTTACACTCAATCAAAAATATTTGATCATTGCTATTTCCTAATTCGGAAAACATAGGAACTTGATAAATAGTACTAGTCAATATTTCATTTTGTAATGTCCTTAATTTTAAAGTTGTAGAAATGATTTTAAACTTTGGGTCGCATAATCCTAAATTAACAAGTGAGTTAGAGGCTCCAGTGTCCACTAAAAATTTTAGATTATCTTTAATCATTATATACGGTAGCCCTCCGGAGAGGCCAGAAAAGGAAAATTTAATAGATTTTCATTGTCACCAGGTTGACGACCAGAGTTTTGAAAATTAAAAAAATTATCCACACTTGATGTATTCTGTGGTATGGGCATTCTATCATAATTCCCATTTGTATTACTAGATGTTGGAAGTTGTTGGTTGTTGCAAGTATTTTGACGATTAGGAACCAAAAAATTATTTCCATTATTTTGAGGGTTATTAAGATTGTAATCAATATTATTTCTAATCATATTGATATCCATTGGCACTGGTGGTGGTCGATAATTGTTAGTATTTCGATAATTTGAATCCGAAGAATTGTTTCTATAATTTTGCATGTTATTTCGGTTATAAAAATTGCCATTCCGATTATTATGATTACCACTTGTATTGTCACCATTTCCCTGTTGGTATCTGTTGCCATTATCCGTTCTACTTAAATAGCTTGGAGTAATTCTATTATCTCCATTGTTATAATGGTTGTCGTTTCTATTCGAGTAATAACGTTGATTACCTCGACTATTTTTACCATCATTGTAGAGTCTTTGATTTTCACTAGTTACGCTAGCTCGAGTCCGATTTCCATTTACAGAATTAAAATGATCAGATCCGTTAATCGAGTTGGTTTTAGCCCTATTTCCGTAGCTAGCATACCCAGACGTAAAAAGAATATCCATCGCCTCCTCAAGAGTGTCCGGATTCCTACAGGCCAATATGGTTTTCATTGGCTCTGGTATTTTCTCCATAAAAACATTGAGAGCAGTCTTCATGTTATTCCTACCAATATGCTCACTATCAGAATTAACTCCCATATCCATTGCAGTTTTATTATTCAAGCTACGAAGTCTATCCTTGATTTCGTTATAAAAATCAACAGTATTTGTTCTAAAAACTACGGATCTAAGCCTATCGTAAAGTTCCTCAACACTATATTTCTCACCAAAATTATTTGTTAGAATCACCTTAATTTCTGTCCACGATTGGGCATGAAAATTAATTTCAATAGTTTCCCTTGCTCTTCCCTTAAGTTTGCTCTTAATCAAATCAAAAATTATAACTTGGGAAAGTTCATCATATTGAATTAGAACGGGATTGATTCTATCCACAAGGGATATAAACGTATATAAGTCCTTTTTATCCCCTGAAAATTCAGGCAATCTACCAAGAAACTTAAGAGGGTCTAAAGATATAGGAACGGGGTGTCCGTTTCCCTGAGCCATCTTAATATGTGGTTCTTCTTTCCAATTATATATATATTAGTATACAACGATTTTTAAATTGGAATTATAAAATACGTAAATCAAAGGGAAATAAATATTGGACTTAAATTTGTGTTCAAAAATTAATTCAAAATAAAAAGTAGAACATCATAAATATATAATGTAAATATGTGAAAAAATAGGTAACAATATATTCTTAAATAACACTGTAAAAATGAATAAATAAAAAAAAAAAAAAAAAATACTTATTATAATTAATAACTTCACCTTCTTTTCATTAAAGTTGTTCCTTTTGCATCCACGACGGTATCAGTTTTAATACGGGTTCTTCAAAAATTGTGTTTTCACTTCAAATATTTTTATCTAGCTTCCAATTTGATTTTTAATTACCACAATTAGATATTGTTAATACGTATTCCTTTTTTTCGGTTTTATATTTTAAACTTTGAAACAAGTATTCATCAATTAAGTTTTCCTTTTATTCTTATATAGTGATTTTGTTTGATTATTGGTTTGATTTTATTTTTTTTTTTTAATTTTATTTAATTTGCAAATTTTTTTGCATTAAAAAACAGTTTTTAACTTAAGTGTTGGAATAAAACTTTCACAATGTCTTAACTTTTATATATTGGCTGAATTATTCGAACAAATTAAATTTGGTTGTTTAATGTAATGTCATGTTATATTTTATGAAAAAAAAAATGTTTGTTTAATTTTGATTTTAATATTTATTTCTCTACTATTTATTTTCAATAGATTTGGACAATTGTGTAAATTAAAGTTTTTTTTTTCACCAATATTAAATTTCAAATCAACGTTGAGACATTTGTGCAATATATATTGTTTTAGAGTATTTCTAATAAATATTTTTTTTTTTAATCTTGAGTTCACTAAATATTTTATATTAAACTTGATTAAATTTTGTGCTTAATAGTTTTTAGTTTTCCGTTGCTTTTAATTATTTTTAATGTTTAATATTTCAAAAAGTACAGTTTTTTTCTTTTAATACCCGTTAAGACATTGAAATGTCTAGTATACTTGAATGATACCCGGGTATCCTACCGACTGCGCCAGTTTTGTACAGTAATATTTCATTAAAACAAACACTTGTTTATTAATTTTTAAATTTTTATTTAATATTTATTTTTATAATTATTTTTAATAATTATATTAAAACTATTTTTTATTAATATTTTTAAACCAATTTTATAGTTATTTATAATAGTCAATTTTTATTTATAATTATATAATTTTAACTTTATACAAATAATATTTTTAATAATTGTTGTCAACTATTAATTTTATGTTTGCACGATGCAATTGGTAGTAATCAAATTTCAATACTGACTTTCTTATAACAAAGAATTTTGGAATAACCAAAATTCTGAAAGTGTAATTGAAAAAAGCTTTTAACAAAAAAAAGAGGATGATTGTAAATGCACATTAAAGATCTATCATGAATTCGTATTCTATGTTCTCCTATACGCAATATTCGTATATGAGTATGTAAACAATCACGATTGTGCAAGATCTATCATGCTTATATTTGTATTTAAAAACAAGTATTTAACTGTACGTAAATTAAATAAATAAAACAATAATGTGCATGTCCAATCATGTTCATTATAATTCTCTTATTGGTGTATAAAAAAGGAATATAAAATGAACAAAAAAGTTTAAAATAAATTGAAAATTGTTACTAACCAATAAGCAAATGGAATTCAAAAAAATAATTGGTATTCACAACTAAACATCGGATTATATAACTGTTGTGTTCACAAATAACGTTAACTTCAAAAAAATTTCTTTTTTTTTTCTTTTATTTTTATAAAAGGTTAGTCATATTCGATTCATTAATAAAATCAATTAGATCTAATAAGTCCTCTTTTTAAATGACTTAAACAAGTCGAGAAGACAAATATATTTATGAAAAAGTTTATGCTGCCTTCGGATATCATAATACTTGTCGCAAAAAAAATCAAATGGTTGTCATTTTCAATAACACCACAAGAATCACATAGGTTGGAGTCAATTGCATTTATCCTCCATAAATATAGTTTGTCATAGGCATGACCAGACAGTAAACGGTTTATTAGCTTAATTTCGCCAGGATCAATTGAGATCCCCCGGTACCAAGGCCTCAGTAAATTATTGAAACTTTTCTTTACAAAGGGAACAAAAAATTGCCTAAAGTTAATGAAAAGCTTCACATTTTTGGTCTTCAAAGTTTAGTAACGTCATGATGCTTGTTAGGAAAAGACCTAACCACGTGGTTGATTACTAAGAAGACAAGAATGGAGCAACATTGATTATTAATAGAGTTTTTGTTAAAGTTCTGCCTATTATATAGGCTCTAGCTTTTCTAAAACGTCGGGTTCTGATGAGATCTTTAGCCAGATCGAAATACTAGTATCAGCGTAGCTAATATGTTTGATTTGCTTTATTTTTGTAAATATACGGAGTTTGAAAGCTCGTTATAAATTGAAAATAACATAAAAACAATCTCGATGTATATAAAAACAAAAAACTAATATAACTGTAAAAAATATTACTTGAGCCAGAGTACACACTAAAAATTTTTTATATAAATAGAACATTTTTGGTCTTCAAAGTTTAGTAACGTCATGATGCTTGTTAGGAAAAGACCTAACCACGTGGTTGATTACTAAGAAGACAAGAATGGAGCAACATTGATTATTAATAGAGTTTTTGTTAAAGTTCTGCCTATTATATAGGCTCTAGCTTTTCTAAAACGTCGGGTTCTGATGAGATCTTTAGCCAGATCGAAATACTAGTATCAGCGTAGCTAATATGTTTGATTTGCTTTATTTTTGTAAATATACGGAGTTTGAAAGCTCGTTATAAATTGAAAATAACATAAAAATAATCTCGATGTATATAAAAACAAAAAACTAATATAACTGTAAAAAATATTACTTGAGCCAGAGTACACACTAAAAATTTTTTATATAAATAGAACATTTTTGGTCTTCAAAGTTTAGTAACGTCATGATGCTTGTTAGGAAAAGACCTAACCACGTGGTTGATTACTAAGAAGACAAGAATGGAGCAACATTGATTATTAATAGAGTTTTTGTTAAAGTTCTGCCTATTATATAGGCTCTAGCTTTTCTAAAACTTCGGGTTCTGATGAGATCTTTAGCCAGATCGAAATGCTAGTATCAGCGTAGCTAATATGTTTGATTTGCTTTATTTTTGTAAATATACGGAGTTTGAAAGCTCGTTATAAATTGAAAATAACATAAAAATAATCTCGATGTATATAAAAACAAAAAACTAATATAACTGCTTCACACTTTTTATTAAATTAGTTTTTTAATGAAATATCTTCGTTGAGTGAATATAACTTTAAATAAATCAAGTGATAATTTCCCCATAAAACACCAGCACTAGCTATGAAATATTGATCAGTTTCAATGGACGAAATGCAAAAATTCCTTACTATCATGTAAAGGATTCTCTCAGTGAAATAAAAATTAGACTTACAAGAGAAGTTGCCCGACCCGTACCAGCAGTTTTTAATGAACCTTAGATATGTTTTAGATAATTTAAATGTAAATGGCACTTTTTTTCGCTGTCCAATCTCATGTTTAGTGGTTATTAAGTGGCGTCAAAAATGAATTCATTTTTATTTATTTCGGATTATTCTGTTCTATTTTAAAGTAACTAAAAATGAAAAGACACATTCAATGGTGTATAAATAAATACTTAAGGCTTCCAAGAATGGACGCGAATAAGGGTATACAAGCCACTTTTTTTTGCATATTTCTGTTAACTTAAGCTTAAAATAAAGCGAAATGGTAAAGAAACACTATGTTAAAAAAGTAGTCTGTATACCCTTATTAGCGTCCACTCTTCAATTATTGTTATTCCAAAAAATGTATTTTAAATAACATGAAATCTGGAGCTTTATTCGGGAAGAGGCAGTACGTTACACTATTAGTGTAACGTACTACCTTGTCCCGACAACATTTTCAACCATATATTTCAAATAAATAAAAAAAATCTGGCCACTTAACCCACGATATAGGCAATATTGGTATCAACATTTTTATTTTCTTAAGTACTTTAACAATGTGTGCAAATAAAAATAATTTTCATAAATTGAATACATGTTTTCATATAAAGACAAATTATTATTTAACACTTACAAAAATAAGCGTCTCTTTTTTTTTTGCTCCTCTACAACATATCTAAAGTTCATTAAAATCAGCAGTTTCAGGTTGGGGAGGTATCCCAATTAAAAATAAAAATTTCTATGTGTAATTTAAGCTCTGAACATTTTTTTTAAGCTTATAATGATCTAAATCACAATAAGTACCTGTAGATATAGAAAATTATGTTCAACAACAGTATAATTCTGTAGACGTACTGTTTTCATTGTTTAACGATAACTATAAAGGACAAAGTTTTACATTAATATTCATGATGTGCTAAAAATTTATGTGGCATATGAGACTTTATGTATATCAACCAGAGATGCTAATTTATTAAAATATATAAGAAGAATAAACGCTTAGAAGTTACAAACAATCTATTTCATACGAAATTATGGTTTTTATAAAATTAATTCAAAATTCTGCATTATTTTGAAGTCTGTGGTCTAGGCGATGTATGATTTAACAAAATATACCTGTCGCGTAATTTCCCAGCAAAAAATTTCCAAAAAGGTAAGCGGGTTTGTAATCAAGCATTTTGGGCAGAACGCATTCCTTACTAGATTACCTACTCGATTCTTTTAACAGGGCGTGAGACTAAAATAATTGATTCTTTAGAATTGATTATTTTTTTTACCGAAGAACCATTTACTTTATATTTTTAAGAACTACATACATTTTTAATAAAGAAATAGTTCCATTTTAAAACCACGAAGTACTTACACAAAAAAAATAAATAAATAGTATATGAGATAAATTCTTTTTTCAAAATTAGGAACTACATCCTAACGTCCTTTTATTAAGAAAAAGTATATGATTACTTCTTGAGTACAAAAAGTTATAGATATAAGTTAATAAAATTGTTATTTTCTTTTAAGTAAATAATTACTTTGTTATTGAGTTCATGCTTTCTGGTTTAAATTTGATTACAATAGTACTTGCTTTTTTACTCTATCTTGGAATGAGTTTGGTATTGCAGTTACTAAATTTGGCAATGAGATATGTAAGCAAGTGTGGGCATCACCTTCTTTTTGGAATGTGTAATTTTTTTCCTGGGTTGCTACGTATTGAATGACATTTTTATATTTAATTTAGAAAAGATAAATGTGAGTAAGGAATAACATTCAAAGAATATTGAAAAATACGGCAACGTCAGCAATTATTTGGAAGCGTCTCGGAAAAAAGTAAAACCGCGGTGAGCCTCATAACTCTGTGCTGGATCATCTGAAATCAAAATATCAAAGTAATCGTTTTAATCAAGTAACGATGGGAGCGTTTTTCGAAATTTTACGTTTTCACTTTTTGATAACACTTGGAAAAAATCGGCTAATTTGTTATAGTAAAAAATAGTCTTCAGCGTTACTTCGTAAATTATTTATAGAAACAGTGTTTTGCGGTTATGAGGGGCACCGAATTTGGAAACGTGAGATGTGGAAAAACCGTTTTAAAGTTTACACCACCAATAAAATTTGGAATAAAACATTAATAAACGAGTTTAATCAGCTTAGGTCACACTGAATCATCGATGACAGGGCCATAAATGATGTTGCTATCATCCATGATGTCTAAAGCATCTGTTTACTCCTGTCTTGGTCGAATCCTGCCTAATTTATTCTGTTTTCCAGCTTCTTGTTTCGCTCGGCCGAGTCATGTACGCGGTTGGGTAAACGGCTCTATATTCGTTATTTTTCCACCGATTCATCGAAAATTTCGCACAATATTCCTAAAGGGTCATCGATTCAGAAAATCAAAATTTGAGACACGTTTCCACCATCCCCTTAAGTGCATACAATGCGGAGCAGGAAGGAAATGAAGTATAACTAGGGGTTTTCCAGGACCATCTTTATTTTACGGGATCCTTGGGAATCCTGTTCTGGAATTAAATAGGTAACGTTTCTTTTAAAAATACTCATCCATAGCATTCAAATTATTGCATTAAAAAATCCAAATAAATTATATAAAAATTTATGTACATAAGATATTTTTTCTGATAATTTTAAAATGATTTGATACAAAGACAAAGATTTCTTAAGTATAAAAAACATACAGGCTTATGTCAAAAAATTTTAAATCCTTTAAAACATGTATTATTTTTCAAAACACACAGAAAAATAATGTGCCAACTGATTTGAAAATTGTGTTTTGATGACTACACAAAAAAAAAAAATCGGTTATAACAATCATATTTAAAGGTGTTTTCTAATCATTTTGGGTATAGCATGCATTAAACTAATTAATTGAATGGACTAGTTAATTGATGATTTCATTACAATTTCATTAATATCAATTGTAATAAAATTATTTTCATCAGCATTTTTTTAATTAAATTTCATTGATTTGATTTCATTGATTTTAAATTTCATTACCATTAGTACTGAATTAATTAGGCGAGGGATAGAGCAAAACGGACAAAAATTTTGTTAAACATAAGTATTAATATACTCTTATAATATAAATAGTCTAGGTCCGAGAGATGATTTCACTACTTTACTTATTTATGTGATAATACAAACATAAACATATGTTTTCGGATAATACTCGTAGAAAGTTAGGTCCTCGTTCGATTTCGTTTTCCGTATTCAGTGTTATAATTTACACTCCATTTTTTTTTTGGAAAATAATGCTTTTTTGCTCAATTGCATTTGGTTTTTCAGGCATTAGTGTGATGTCATTATCATTAGTAGGACAAATGATAATGCCAAAAATGTCATTACTATTAAATGGTAATAAAATTTTTTTGGCATTAGCATTAGTTAACTAAAAAACTTTTTGATACCTAATGGTATTACACAAGCTCTCCAAACACTTGACAGATAAATTCAACACATATCGTAACTTATTGGTGTGGCATCACCTAACAAATAAATACATGGTAGTCGAAAATTTAAATCAATTATTTTTAGTTTTAAAATTGTTGGTGTTTTGCGTACCGGAGACTAACGCCCCTGAATAAAAACTAGAAAACAATGGTTCGTTGATGTTGCAATTATGCACAGTTGGGAGGTACGTCTCGTTGATGTGCCCTTAACAGATAAAGGTTGCGGCCGTCTCATAATTTTAATCAAAATGTAGTTTTTTGAAGGCACATACGCTGTTTAGTTTTAAATAAGCTAGCTTAGTGAGTGAATTTAGTTTTTATTTTGTTATTTTACAACATAAAATCTGAGAAGTATATAACAAATTTAAATGCACAAGTAATGTGGACTTTTAGAAAATTGTGCAAAAATATATTTTAAAAATTATATTGACAGATCTAAAAATCTGTCAACTTTGACAGATTTTAAAAATTTGTCGAATTTTTTTTTACAAAGCTTATATTCACATGTCCATTCCAAATAAATATGATTAACCCATTAAAGGCCGAACTATGATGCCGTTGAGCTAGATTGAAGCTTTCAGAATTGATTGTTTTATGCCTAAATAAAATAGAAAAAAAATCCAAAGCAATGCAACCGGTGGAAGCCGAGTTAGCCCACGTTGCGAAGTTGCAACGCTGGGCTCAAACGTTGAATTTGTATCATATTTTTACATATCAACATAATTTTATATTTTTTAAAATTAAACTTATACACTCATAAAATAAAATTAAACTTATACACTTCTGCTTTAAAAATATGTAGTTGTTTGGGTTGTAATACAGTTTCTTTATTTTTAATGAAAATGTGAGCCATTTGTAGAACAAATTAAAATATTTACTAACCTTGTAGTGTATTTAAAAAAACAACCCACATCAAATAACTGTTTTATGATTTTACATTTATTTTTTACAGTTGTTTTTTGTTATTTGAAAAAATAAAAAAAAAAAAAATTTTAGTTTATTTTTTACTACCATGTGGTTCATTTTTACTACAATTGTTAGTCATTTTTTGAACATTAAAAAACAAATTACAATGGTAGTTGAATTTACTGTAATGTAAGTCGTCCTTTCTTTAAGTGAAATTTCATTTGTTTTCAACTACAATTGCAGTGATCTTTACCTACATAGTATTCTAAGTGTATTAATAGGAAAAATAAAGCTAATATATTTGTAAATGTGGTAAATATTTAACCACTTTTATGATCAACAAGATCAATTCCGATAACTAATTTTAGAGATGAATAACTGGTGTGGAGTCCTCACTTTATTCTGTGGGCAGCAGGCAAGGAAAGTTTAACAATGATAGTTTTTTTTGCAGACCCATAAACAAAAATGAAGAAAATCTAATTAAATTAAAATAATTATATAAATTAACTCTAATATTATTTAAGAAAGTTAAGAATCAAATAATTAAGTCTTGACTATATTCTTTAAAATGAGGTCTCAACTTTTAAAATGGGTTATGTAGTTGCATAGATGCTTACAAAACTCCAAATTTATTTTCATTAACAAAAATTAAAAAAACAATTGTATACGATTTAAAACCTTTTTTAATAGAAGGCTTGCTAATAAGTGCTAAACCTATGAAAAACTTCCGATAAAGGTATATATATTTATATATAGTCATATATATATATATATATATATATATATATATCGCATCAAAATTTATTTTGATCCGAATTATGCCATACATTTGATCCGAAAAATTGCTTCATATAGTGTACTTAAGGCATCTATAATATGACACAATTTTATATGGCTTCATAAAATTCTTTAAAATGCAGTACTATTTTGTTCGTCATCCCAAATAATAATAATAATTTTTTTATTTTATTTTTTATTTTTTTTTATTAATTAATAATCATATAATTACAAATTATATACTATTACCCTAACCGAGCACTAGTTACTATGGCCTTCGGCGCGTTGTAGCGAAAACAGACCAGTGCCTATGGTGGGAATCGAACCCACGACCCCCGCACTGATAAGCCAGCACGCTCCCAACTGACGTTGACAATTATATATAATTTTGCTTGATTATACCATATAGTTAATATATGCACAATTAAAATTCTGTTGAATTAACCGAAATGTGTTGTTAAAACTAATATTCACTTGTACCAACCGACTGAAATTCGTTATAACTTAAGTTGAGTAGTAGTAACCAAATTTCAGTTGGCAAATAACTTAATTTTTCTCTGTGTGTAATTAGATCACGAGATCCATGAGACATTACATTGGAACTGGCCTGTGGTCTTTCAATTTGTTTAAGTTGCTGTAAACACATACTCCGTGAATCCAATAAAACATCTTCACATTAAGTTTTCAAAATTTCCAAAAATATCGATTTTTACCAGTTTTAATAAAAAAAGTAAACCCCTAAAGTATGTTACTTTGAAGAGCCATATATTCAAATTTGCTATCGGATATTTTTGATTCAAAAATGTATTTGATAAGACCAGCTCTTGATTTCATATGTAAATTTATATTTATTCTATTTGATTTTGTATGCATTCATATATTTAAAACATAGTTAAACGGAAATAATATAGCAAACTTTTTGTTTCATTTGTAGAGCTTTCACTTCATATACATATATAAAACAGTCCATATATTAAACAAAATACATGAACAAACTAATCTTGCCAAAGAAAATAGTAATGTGAAATTTGAAATGATTTATTTTAATGACCGTTGGCGCTTTTACGCTCAAGTTTTGACATTTAAAGGAAAATATTTTCAAGATTACTCGTGTAAAATTTTAGCTGTAAAACCAACAAAGTTACGGTTTTATGTACAGAAAATGAACAAAACTTCCCACTGTTTGGCCTCATATCATTTAGTGTATAAAGTATTGATGTGAACACTTAATTCAATACAAAATTCTGAAACAAATTTCTTAAGTTTTTGTAAAAACTAAACAAATATGTAATGAACGCAAAGTTGGGCTTTTTGACTCTTGTGCACAACAATTTTGTAACAAAGTTGCAATGCGGGATGTAAATTAGAATTCTTTAGATATTAAAAAAAAAAAAAAAAATATATATATATATATATAAGTTTATTTATGTCAATGAAGCCTTTCATTAAAATTTATTAAATGGAAAACATTTCATTGATTCAATAAAAAAATGTTGGTTAATTCCAATTCATTATAGTAATGAAGACATTCATTAATACTACTCAGAAAATTGTATCATTGTGGTGTACAAGACTATTAAAATAAGCCAAAATAAAATCGGATTACTAATTTTAATAATAATAATTGAAATATCGAAATTTCGAAACATTTTGCATGTTTCTTTTCTATTTTCAAACACAAACATTTCCTTCGAAAATTTAGTTATTATTTTTTAAAAAAATATGTTTCAAATATTTTTCAAATATGAACATGCCTGCCACTTTTCAAAGCAAATTCAAATATTGATGTAAAATAATTTCGTTTAAAACATTGAATAACTCTTAAGAATCTATAACCGTTGTATTAGCATTACTGATATACAGTGGGCAACTTTAATGACATACAGTGGCAAACTTTGGTCAGTTAGTTAATCCTTAACTACACCAGGATACAAAAATTGGTAAAATTTTGCATTATTTTCACAGTTCCAATTACGAATAAATAATTTTAAAAATTTACAGATTGTACAGATTTAATTTTGGCGGGTTTGGAAGAAAGTCATTTTTTAAATAAACAATTTTTTAAAATATTTTTTTGTTGAAAGTAACTAATTTTACATTGTAAATTGTATTATTAGACCAAAATTACTTAATACCGAAATTTTAAATAACTGGCGCATCGTATCCCATGTTAACTGGAGGCATTTTAAGCATTTATTAACTCAAAATAGCCACAACAATAACGTGTTATTACTAAATAAACTCAATTTTACCAATATTAAAACCCAGTTGAAGATGCTTATACGATTCCTCTGAAATCTTTTACATTAAATGTTTGCAACACCAATTTTGCAAGTTTATTTGCAAGAACTCAGTACCTATATAAAAATGTAATATTTCTTCTTATTAAAAATCAGAAAAGTGCAAAAATCGGCTATAAAATCTGAAAATTGCAAATATTTTAATAACTTTATTTGACACTAATAATAAAGGTTCACTGACATTTTTTTTAAATTATCATGGAGTGCTGTAATCGTGGCAAATGCAATCCACCAGAACTGTCGCTGAATAAGGAGATAGCGTTTGCCATAAAATTGATACAAATCAATCGAACAGTAGTCTCGTAAAATCAGTAATTACATTTAAAAGCAAACAAAAATGGATGTTCGTTTTCTTATCTTCAATAACATTTTTCAGCTATTATATGTATTGCATGTATCCAATAAAGTTGACCACTGTACATACTATAACAAAAAGCAATATACTTTACACATTTTTAAATGTATGTGTTAAGGACATACATATGAATAAATTGAGCAACAAATTTCTACAAATAATCACTATGCATTCACTCGTAAAATACTTGAGGCAAATAAGCAATATGAAAAAAATTATACTTATAAATTGTATAGCCGTACATAGGATAAATATAACTATAGAGATGATAACTAAAGGGTCCGCCAAATAACTTTTTTTTTTGAAAATGCTATAAAAAAAACTACTGAATATTTTCTCAAATTTCTTTTTTTATTTGAAAGTACAATCCTTCCGGTTAATAATGGAAAATAATTTCATTCAAATGGCTGCCTCGGCTGGCCATGCAGTAGCCTACACGATCGGTCCAATTTTTAAGCACATTATCGATTGTGTGCAGCTGTATTTCACAAATGGCTTCACGAATATTGTCCTTTAAAGCGTCAATTGTCTCTGGCTTGTTGGCTTAACACTTATCTTTGACGGCACCCCACAAATAATAGTCCAACGGTGTCAAATCGCAGCTACGAGGTGGCCAAATGACATCAGCTCTGCGGCTAATAATGCGATCTTCAAAAACAGGGCGCAAAACATCGAGTGTAGCTTCGGCTGTGTGGCACGTAGCGCCGTCCTGTTGAAACCAAATGTTGCCAATATCCTTCTCCTCAATTTTTGGGAATAAAAATTCGTTCAACATGGCCCGATAACGATCGCCATTGACTGTAACGCCCACTCCTTGCTCACACATTCTGCAACATTACCATGATTTTCAAAGTAATGTCGCAATATTTCCCAGCGTTCTTCAAGCGTATACACAACCACATTCGTTCAGCGGAAGGATAAAACTAATTATCTGTCAAATCAGACATTAGCTAAGTGTTACCTTTCACGAAATAAGCACTAGTTGAAAAAAAAAAACGTTAGATGGCGGACCCTTTATATATCCTAACTAAAGGAACATAACAAATTCAATTAAAAACTTTTTAACTATATTTAAGCTTTTTAACATTATTTTTCACAATGGCAACTAAGTAATGTCCATCCGAATACTTCTGTAAAAAAAGATATTTTTTATTGGTATCTGGAGACAATGTTTCGATTTCGATAATGGAAATGTATCTTTTGGTGCATTTTAATTCGGTTTTGAGTAAAAAAAATCTAAAAAAAGAACCGAATTTTAGCTGTAAATTTAAATAATGGGCCGGCTTAGTTTTTTCCGATTAAGCCGAATTTTTGGCTGCCAAATATTGAATTCGTTGTTTAACTACGAACTTTTCTTTAAATTTAACACTCAATATCGCATCTAATAAGCCCAATTTGTCGAATTTTTCCATAATGTTTTACAATTTTGAATATCTACAAAAAGCATTATCTGGCAACAACAGTATAAAAATATACCACTTTTTTCAGTGTATGATAATATTGATAAACTTTAGCACAATCATGACATAAAAAATGTTCTTTTTTAATCTTCGTCTAATACAGATACAAGGCTTCGTTTTTTCTTTGAATTGGAAAACAAAGTATGTGTAAATGTCAAATTAATCCTTACCGTTTGTCAACCTAATGCTATTTAGTTTTTTGTTTAGTGAAAAGCTTTTTTAAGAGGATTCGATAATTGCTTTAAGAATTATCAACAATTGAGGTGTCCAAACTTGTGGCTCGCATACCACCATATGTAGGACTATCAATTGGGATTACACTTACAAAAAATAACTTGAAATGTTTAATATTTTACGCTGTTTTGTTTGTTTTTGTGACGGTAAAAGATAAATTCCCTTATAATTTGTACGTATAATTATGATCATATAAACTTTTATTTCTTTATATTTCACGTTTTTCAATAAAATTTACAGACTGTAATGCAAAAAAATGTCAAATTAAATTAAACCTTTTTTATGTACAATGTTTTGTGTCCAACCGAATATTCGACTTCGGTAAAAGTTTGGTTGAACACAAAGTATTAATATAAATTGCTAGTTTAAGAAAAAGTAAGTACGATGTTAACTAATCGGTTTTATAACGTATATGCTTGGATTTCATTAAAAATTAGCACACTAATATTTCATGTTCCTACACTCATAAAAAAAATTTCATACGTCTGTGAACTAATTCTTCGACATAAAATTTAGTTACTCGCTGTTTTCAACCTATTATGTTTTCGTGGTGTTATTTTCTCATATTTTTTTGTTTATAATCATACATCTCGGAAACTAACCGAGATACAGCAAAATGAAACAAATTGTTACTCCATACCTAAGGATTCCTTCTTATTAACTACTTATATTCAAGGTTATAAATTGTCAGATCCGGAAAGACTGTTTCAGCAGAATTTTTCTGTTGATTCAACTAACTACTTAGTTAATTTAACTACAACTGTTAACTCAAATCTTGTTCCTCCAGCATTTAAGTCACCTACATTTAACAGATTCTCAACTAAATGAAAAATTGTGCTATGTTTCTCCAAAAGAAAAAAATATAATTTCCCCAGAGCATAAATAGTTTTTCATTATTTCTTAACCCTTTGACTACCCTTGTACACTGCATTTTACACATTTTAGAAAAAACATAAAAATATGATAATTCAGTAAAACTGCATTTCATTTTGAATTTTCAAGTTTAAGATGATAATTAAAATGTTAATATTACAAATAGAAACACTTATTATAAATAAATGTAAGAGAAGATGAAAAAAAATCTTGTGGGGTTCAGCGCTAGAGGGAGAGTCTCACTTTCGACCTAAGCGACTAAGTCATTTGCAGCATCATTCTAATCCACCCACAAGAAACTCAAGGTTTGATCAGGTATATTTTAGTTTTTTTTTTTACAAGTTTAGCCAACATCTTTAAATCTTAACGCTTTTTATTTGGTAGGGTTGCCAGTTCAACTGCTAATGTTACCATTACTGGGAACGAATTGGGAACCCGGCTTGTATACTAATATTTAAACACAAGATATTCTAGTTGATTGTTTTTTACATAGTATGGTACCTGTATGTTTTGTTTAAAAATTGGCAATCCTATGAAAACATCAAACTTTCACATTGCCCATTTATCCCACTTAATGAGAACTATCAGCTCGAAGTTAACGATTACAACCAATATACAGTGGGGTGCTTTATTCATTTTGGAAATAATTCAGCCATTTCTTACTGGCTGATCGGATTGCCATGAAACTTCACACAGCCATAACCAACGCTTAAGTTTTAAAGAAGAGCCCACTGGGTCCATCAGGAAGAGCTCATCAGGTACATTAATTAGACTAAAAAGTAGAAAAACTCGGGTATTCAAAAACTTTTAGAGCTTGGCAGTTTTATACTTATCAACCGATTTTCTAAAATGAGACATTTCTGTAATCAGCTTTTTCCAACAATAAATACGCTTGCTCATGTGATTTGTCTCTTAAAGACCATAAGTTTTCCGCATTTGCAAACCAAAATCTTTGCATTTTTGCAACAACCTGTTTCGGTTTTTTGCCAACGAAGAAGTCAAATCAAGGCTGTCTTTAATTGCTGACAAATATTATAAAGGGTTTTAACATTTGGCAGTTTATTTTAAAACTATTTTTTCACAATATAGGTATAAACAATAAATAAATCTTTATTCTTATTATAACAAATTTATAAAAAATTATACACCGCAGTTTACAAACAAAAAACCTAATTTTTATCAAGAAATAAATAGTATTCTGTTTAAAATTAAGTAATTTTATAAAAAAAAATTTTTATTTTTATCGATAAAAAAAATTTTCGGGGTAAAGTTTTTGTAACCGTCATATAATGACAATCGTAATTAATTTTATTATAATTACTTACTGAAGAATTTTCTTAGTTAGATTTTCACTGGAAGAAGAAGAAGAACATTTTATTGAAAAATTTAACAGACACAAGTGTATGTCAGACTGCCGCAGTTTCGTCCCCTCCAAGGACTCGTCAGTGGTTAATTTATGTGTAAATTGAACAAAGTATTTTATATTGTTAAATTGCTCTATATGAAAAACTTTTAAAGTTGTGTCGCAGTGAGTTTCATTTAATTAAATTTTGTTTTCAACAGCATTAAAAAATGGTATTAAAGAAAAACGTAAAAATTCGCTGACATCAGGAATGCTTATTTTATATAATTAGTGAGCCCGAAATTTCGTAAATTATATGGATATAATTGGTTTGTAACCAAGTAAAGTGTAACAAAATCGAATGAAAGGAGTGGAATTGGAACACTAACCACAAAGAACGAAATAGAATAGTACGGGGAAGAAAATTTGAATTAGGCGTGCGCTAAATGTATTATAACACATATTAACGAACAAAATTATTAAGTCACAATGTGACAATTTTCTAACAATAAACCGTTCTTATAAAATAAATCATGCCTACATCAGTTGTAGTATCGGGGTGTGTTTCGTAGGTAAACTTTTGCAAACTTTTTTTCCATTTTGCACCATCTGGCTTAATAAAATGGCCAGAGTCGCCGAAACTGAACAACATTTTTGCTAAACAGGAGTTTTAATTAACGCTGATAATACAAATAGGCTATGTCCGGGAAAAGCGGCCGCAGGGTTTTTTTTTAAATTATATTATAAATTAAGCCACTCCGATAAAACAAAATTTGTTCCCAGTTCAATACAATTTTTTTTTGCTGTCATATCCACAATTCCACTCTTTCACCGTTTTATCCACATCATTTCATAAATTTTTTAAAATATTTTTAGAAATTTTTTTAAAATACTGATAGGGGATATTAAACTCGATGACAGCTGAGTGTTTTGAGATATTCATAGAGGAACGCGAACAAACGAAAGGTTCATCTTAGGGAACAGGTCACAATAGAGAACATTCCCTTACAAAAAATATGTTTTCTGTTTAAATCTGAGTGAAGAAATGTTGTTGTTTAAAAGGGTTTTGCGTTACCACAAGCGTTACACTTACTGGTTGGAAACCCCTGATCAACAAAAAGGGTCATTTATGTAATACTGTGTATGTGTGTGAGTTTAGATGATTGCTGGTTACAGTCTACATATTTTGTGTGATGACAATAAGTCTGTTCGATTACTTTTCGAGTAAAGTCAAGTAAAAATTACTCAGTAACAATATTACAAAGAGTAAGACCCAATTTTATTAAAATGTACAAAAAGTAAACCAACAGAACATTTGTAAGATTTAGTAAAATAGATTAAACAGCTGATTGTAAAAACCAAATATTAAAAAAAAAATCAACTGGTCATTATTAAAAGGATAAAAGTTAATTGAAAATGACGATCAGAAAAAATTTAAAATATTTTTTAACTTCTGCAATAGTTAATTCTTTAATATTTTTCATTTTAAATTCATAAACAATTATTATTAAATATAATATTTGTTTCTGTTTACTAAAAATATAAGCATATATTTTCAATCATATGAATTTTTTTTCTTACAAATTCTTACTGGCAAAAATGTATCCAGTATCTGTATCTGGAATCGAACTGTCACTTTACTCTCTGTTTTTTCTGTTTTCTTACTGAGTATTGGGTTAACGAACGTCATCCAATAAAAACTTGTACAAATTTGTACAAATTTTTGCGTAAGCGAACAAACTTAATATGACAAACTACACCTACAACGACAACAAAATAATATCTCTATCTAAACTAACAGCAAAAATGCGTATGCAAATAAAGGAATATGCAATAAAAATAAAACTAAAAATTGAAACGGAAATTGTTTGTAGATTGACTGATGTTAAGTAAGATAAACTGTTTATGAAGCTTTTGTGTACAATGTAAGTTTACAAAACTATTATTTTTTTCATTTATTTCTCTTTGTAGTAAATCGACTATCTAATACACGATATGTGATCGATCTGGCCTTTGAAAATATTGCATTTGTCCTTTTACCTTAACTACACTCAGGGAACTTCTGCTTTAAAAATATGTAGTTGTTTGGGCTGTAATACAGTTTCTTTCTTTTTTTACAGTTGTTTTTTGTTATTTAAAAAAATAAAAATAAATAAATGTTTGTTTATTTTTTACAACCATGTGGTTAATTTTTACTACAATTGTTAGTCATTTTTGAACATTAAAAAACAAATGACAATGTAAGTTGAATTTAATGAAATGTAAGTCGTCCTTTCTTTAAATGAAATTTCATTTGTTTTTGACTACAACTGCTGTCGTCTTTAGCAACATAATTTCCTAGGTGTACTTTGTGCGCATATTTAGCATGTATTTGATAATATATTTATAACATTTTGTTAAAAAGTGAAATTTTAATGTATTACATGTTCCCTAATGGGGAACGCCATTGCTGTGTGTTAAGTGGTGTCAATTATATTGAATGAAGTGTTCGTCTGACTGATCCAAATAAGATATACCACTTAAGGTGTTATGATACTTGCTATTTTTTGTATTGGATTTTTTTTAGGATTGACTGAAAGAAACAACAAATGCGAGAAAGAACAAGAAATACTTTTTTGTTATTTCAAAATAAAATGTAAACAAAACAAACAATAATGCCGTCGTTTTGTTCCCACAAAAACCGTAAAAAAAGCTAAAAATCGCAAAAAAAAAAAAGTTAAAACCCGTTACTTTCGATCAAAAACTAAAAAAGTTGGCAGCAGTGCTAACACTTAATCTGGAAATGTCAATTTTAAGCTAAAAATTTTTATATTTTTTTTGACAGTCTAAGATTATTTATCGATAACACACGTATATTTGTTGACATATCAAGATTTTTTATGGTATAATCATACTCTTTACACTTAGTCAGTTTTCCTATGCAAATATATTTGCACTGTTCTCCAATATAGAAAAAATACAAAAAATAGCAAGTATCATAACACCTTTAACAAGCGTTTTTAATCTAATTTTTTTTGCCACATTCTGATTATTATGGGCCCAAAATATGTAATTGTTTAATTTATATATTGATTTGCTCAAATGGATTGAATAAAAACTATTTCAAAATTCTATAAATTAACAATACGAGATAACTATTTAAAATTCTACTGATAGTCTATTTTCATTTCCCGTTAGTGGCATTCGAGAATTATTCGAAAACCCAAAATTTGACGCACAGTGTTATTTAATCACAGGAAAACTTTGGTAATGGGTGCAATAAAGTAGTGCATTGTTTTGAACAGCCAAAAACCATAAAGGTGTTTTTTTTTTTTTATGTTGAACCAACACTCAGGGGATGCCCCTACTAATGCATTGCATTGTGTTGATATCAGGAAAATAGGTTATGGGGAGGAGGAAAGAGGGAGTAGTGTTTGTGGACATTTGACTTGAATTTTTCTAAATTGTAATTTGCAGGGAAGACTTCCGCAGGGAGACAATTCCACATACGGCTAGTGCGACTGAAAAACGAGTTTTCTCTGTAATGCGTTGTGCGATTTGCCGGGCTATAGACAACAAACGGATGAGATCTACTTGACAAGCGGGTAGTACGAACAGAGACCCGGTCACTCGGGATGAGTCGGCTTATCTCAGCAGAACACTTCCCATGGTAATATCTATAGAACAAAGTCACACAACCCACATTCCGACGATGCTCCAACGAGTCAATAGAGTTCGAAACCCTACTGTCGTTGATAAGCATCAACGCTCTCCGTTGCACACGATCCAGAAGCCCCAAATAGACTTTGAAACACCTGCCCATATATGGGAGTTATATTCCATCTTCGGCCGGATGTAGGTGGTATAAATAGTAAGGAGATCAGGTGGGGTGAAGTATTTCTTACACCGGTTTAGAAAACCAAGACACTTGAAAGCTTCTTTCGATACTTGAATAATGTGATCTGTCCAACGGACATCACACTGTATTCTCATGCCCAGAACATCAAGAGTATCTGAATCCTCAATAACGATCCATATACACAGATGACGTGGTTGAGTCCACAGACCTATGGGTCAACATACAACATTGAGTCTTACGAGCATTAAAATCGACCCTGTTCGCACGACCCCACTCTGAGATTGTCGAAAGGTCATGATTGAGTGTGTCATTTATAATCTGCCTTTTGCCCCCGACCTCCACAAGGCTTAGCCTACGATCGACGGAAAAAGAATGACAAATGTTGCTGTCATCTGCAAAGGAGTAAATAGGATTGATAGTTCGACCAAGGAGGTCATTAAGAAAGATGAGAAAAAGAGATGGAGAAAGAACAGAGCCCTGTGGTACCCCTGAACATAACTGAAACTCGTCGGATGAGACCCCATCTATAACAACACGTGTAGTACGATCTCTGAGAAAACTCGAGATAAATCGAGAGAAATCATTACCTACACCAAAGGCAATTAGTTTTGATAACAGTGCGCCGTGCCACAAACGATCGAACGCCTTGGAAATATCTAGAGCAACTACCTTGTTCTCACCAAACATGTGAATAGACCGACTCCAACATTCAGAAAGGAACGCCAACAGATCTCCCGTAGAACGAGTTCTACGAAAGCCATACTGTCGATCACTAATAAGTGAGTTGGCCTCCAGATAATTTACAAGATGGTAGTTCACCATGCTCTCCATCCCCTTCGAGAGCGCAGAACATATTGCAATTGGGCGGTAATTTTTCAGGGCTATTAGCCGCACCCTTTTTGGGGATTGGTTGAACATTGGCAACCTTCCAGCACGAAGGGAAGACACCTGCACGGTATGAAGAACTGAACAGGTTAGCCAATGGACGAGCTAGCGTCGAAAAGCACTGTTTCAGTACCAGTGTTGGTATGCCATCCGGTCCCGGTGACTTGTTTACGTTGAGATCCGCAAGAACCCTTTTAACGGCACGAGCTCGAAAGAATATCTTGGGCAAAGTACAGGATACCCGCCCAAGCTCGGGCAGTGGTTGATTGCTCTCCGGCAAAAGTGAATTTCTCGCAAAAAGATCAGCCAATAGGTTAGCTTTATCAACCGGATCAGTGAATGCGTGGTCATCCTTTATAAGAGTTGGAATAGATGAACTAGCATTATTCCTTACTCTTTTAACAAATGACCAAAAGCTCTTACTGCCCTTAGGAGCAGAAAGAACTTTAGCACGAAGACGCTGTTCGTACAGAAACTTTTCGCGACTTAGTACTTTGGCACAAGCCTTTCTCGCCTCTTTGCGTAGCAATTCAGTATTGGCGTTTTTGTTATTACGCCAATTACTAAACGCTACCTCTCTGGATCTGACTGCGGTACTGCAAGTCTGGTTAAACCAACACTTATGTCTTGCTTTAGCCGAAATGCGCTTTGATGGAATGAATAACTTCATTCCAAGCACGATTATGTTCTCCACCATTTTCGCGGCGACATCAACATTTTCATCAAGAAAGCACAGTTTCCAGTTGAATTGCCGATAAAAATCATTAAGTTCAGCCCAACGAGCCTTTTCGTAGATAAATACTGAGCGTTTCGTAGCTGAATTTGTAACGCGCCGAAGTTCGGCGTACGAAAAGGAAGCGGAAATGGTGCAGTGATCCGAATTTCCGAGAGGTGCTAATACCCCCAGATCATATTTGTCCGGTTGTGAGGATAGAATAAGGTCGAGGATGTTTTGGAATTGCCCTTTAACACTCGGAATGTGTGTTGGTTCATTCACTAACTGCGCAAGATGGTTATGCGCGGCGAAGAGCTCAACGTATTGGCCCTCGGAAGTTGTATGACTCGAATGGCGAAGCCAGGACGAATTGTGAACATTGAAATCACCAGCAACAACGATTTCACTGTCCGCGCAATTCTCCAGAATTCCAGATATTGTGTGGGAAAGGGCGTCGAAACCATCAAGGGAGGCCGCCGTTTCCATGTTTGGGCTTCTATAAATAAACCCGAAATGCAAAATGTGTGACCTGATCCTACCTTAACCCAGAGGGAGTTAAATTGAGGATCATTAGAGTTTAAATGTTGCTGAAACTGGTACACAACATTTTCGCGTATATACATTACAAGGCCCCGGTGAAAATAAAAAGAGGATAGAGTGTGATAGCCAGGTATATGAAAATCCTGAGTATGGTCATCGCAATATGCTGGCTGATGATGTTGTTGATGTGCATTTGTTTATTGTATGTGTTGTAGTTGTTGTAATGTGTGTTGTTGTATTTTGGCTATGAACAGTTAGTTTTAGTTGTGGTATTTTAGTTTAGTTTGGTTTTGATTTGTTTATATTTTTTTGTTTGTAGTATGTAATATGTGTGATTTGTTTATTGTTTTTTTAAGGGATTTTGATGTTTTTTTTTTTTTTTAATATTGTTTATTTCACAAACGCGGACAATTGAATGTAAACACAAAAAAATTAGCGACATGGGACGGACAAAAAGAAACGTGTAAACACTTTGACTGACAAACACTGACTTTAGAATGGCGTTGTCTTTGGAGGTTACGTATTGCACATTTCGGGCCCATGGTGTGTGTTAAATGATATGTCTAAAAATAGATTTTTAAATTAATTTAAAAAAATTATATATATAAAAAAATCTTTTATCAATTGCCGTCGACGGAGCTCGATCTCACAACTGGCTGCTTACACAGCAAGCGCACTACCGCTTCAGCCAATTCTGCTTGTAAAAAGTTAGACGTTTATTTGTGGGTGTTTTACTACATACGAAAAACAAAAATATAACAAAATAAACAATACAACAACATAAAAAATGTGAAGAAAAAAAAACACACTCCAACAACAAATTATGGTTCAAGTTCAATGCTGCCCGTAAATACAAAACTTAATAAACGAAGAAGCGAATAAACGGTTCTACTATAGGTCCGGGTTATGTCCTTTAAGAAAAATTTACTTTTTATTGCCAGTAGGGAATATATTCAAGTTTTATTCCATAAACATATTATGCAATTTGCTTTATAATTAAATATAAAAAAACCGATTATATAAATCTTAAAAAAAAAATAAAATTAAAGGATTGATCACGTACTATAACTAAAAACTGTTAGGCTTTGAAAATTTGCTAGGAGTTTGAAAAGTACATATAAATAGTTATCAAAAAATACTAGTTTTAGCTGTAGTATAAATGTGGCATAAAAATTTGTTTAAAATTGTTTTTAAAAAACATTTCGCAGATCAAATAAGGCTGACAGTGCATGATAAGTGGTATATCTCCATTTCATAGGTCAGGGAACCAGTTCATTAATTATAATTGACATAATTTAAACCCACAGCAATGGCATATTATACTAGTTCCATAATAGGTCCTGACTTAACCGGTTCCGGGATATGTTCTTTAAGGGAAGTTGTCTTCTCATTACCCGTAGGGCTGTTACTTTTTAGGACGACCAAAATTCACAACAAAGAGGATTGATATAAGAATTAAAATCAAATCAGCTTGAAGCCCCAAAAAATTTATTGATGTCTTATTTATCCAAATTTATTATTTAAGAAGTAATAATAAAATTTTATTGTAACAATTTGTTCGTGCCTATAACGTGCCATTAATTTTAACGCTTTACAGGATGGCGTTACATACACACAGAGAAAAATGTAGCCATTTGCCAACAAAAATTCGATTACTACGACTCAAATTCGGTTATTACGAATTACGGTCGGTTGAAACAATTAAGCATCAGTTTTCCCAAAAAAGTTCTGTTAATTAAGCTAAACTTTAGTTGCAACACAGAAAATATTCAGAAGTCAAATATGAATATCGTTGTACTAACTGAATTTATAAGTTTTTACCATTAAAATACACTTTTCAATTCGGTTGGCACTTTATTTCTCTGTGTGTATATGTAATGAATAATTTGACGGCATGCAACGCATGATATAAATAACCAGAACACATATATTTTTTTTTTTTTTCTAAATACAATAAAGTTACATCTGTATTTTGATATCAAACATTTTGAATTTCTAAAATAACGCTAAATTTGTATACCTATGGAGCCTTTTTAGTGGCGAGAATAGCAAAAATTCAAAAAAAGGTGATTAAAAAAACTACATTTTCAATTTTTAACAAATACAATTTATAGGCAGTTATAATTTAAAAGTTCTTAAACTAACTATTTAGGTATAAAGACAAAATTATAAGCTTTTCGAAACACATAATTCGGTTTTGATATATTCGCAATATTTTTGGTTCTTGTGTGATCCGAAATTTTTACAATTTTTGGTTTTTTTTGCTAATGGCATCGTTAAAAGTAAAAATATCGAAAAACGCCGAAACAGGTGTTTACTTATTTTCAATTTACAATATAAATATACAACTTTCATTAGATCTGGAGTTTCATGCAGTTAAGGGTTTAAACATAATATCTATGAAGAAATTTAAAGAGCTGTTGTATTCCGTTTTATTAAATACAAAATTTGTTGCATTATAATTATTGGTAAATATTTGCTTTTTAATCTCTTATTTTTTCTACGATTTTTTACATTTAATACAAATTAATATTTACCGTTCAGCAGGTAAGAATATTAAAACGGCCAAACATAGACATACTTACAAAACTAATAATAAAAAATGTAGAAACTCTACTCTAGCGCAATAAAGTAATAAATAAAAATACTGAGAAAAAATTTTATTTTGATAAGAATTCGCTGAATTACAAATAAATCCGAAATTATGAAAAACTAAATAAAAACATTTCGTTATTATTTTTTCAGTTGCTATACTACTTATTTCTTTTATATAACGTACAATGTTCTTAAATAGTATCGTGAATATAAACTCGCTACACTACATTTCAATTTTAAAGCACAATTTTTTAATTGATATGATAAGGGCAACCAGAAATATTCTCTAAATATCGATGTTGTGCCTGTATAAATTACGGGTTAGGGGAA
Source organism: Delia radicum (assembly GCA_021234595.1). NCBI lineage: Eukaryota > Metazoa > Arthropoda > Insecta > Diptera > Anthomyiidae > Delia > Delia radicum. Next base: position 195,943,119 of record CM037851.1, on the reverse strand, counting down.
TAAGAAAATGATGGCGTCTTAGTTAATATCTTTTTGAGGGGATTATAAAAGAAAAAAAAAAATGACGGGTTTCTTTAAACGTTATAAAAATATACACTGGGTTTTATTTAATCTTTTTAGGTAAAGTTTTAAGCTTATTCGTTATAAACTAAGATTTAAATAAATTTTAGTTTTAAGTATTTTTACACTTTCAGGCCCGTCTTTCTTTTTTTTAAATTCGATTTTAACAATTTCGGGGACGAGTAGTTTAATAGTTCTTTTACTTAAATTTAGGGTTAAATATTTTTACTTCATCTATTAACTTTAAATAATTAAATTTTTAACTTTAGGCTTAACTTTAAATGTTAGGGTTTACTTTTATATTTAAGTTTTAACCTTATTTTAAATAAAATTTACCTTTATTTTGTATTTTCACTGTTGAATAATTCACTTTTGACTTTTAGCGGGCTGATTACTTTTATGCTGGTTGAAGGTTATATAATTGTGAGGATATAAAAACTTTCTGTTAAGTTAGCTGCAACTCAGTTGTAATAATTGTCAGCTAACTTTGAACTGGGAACAGATGACGAAGCAGTGTTGGTACTTGTGGTACCTTTTTGTTCAGGGTCTGAACAGTGCCCATAAAAAATGCACTAAAAACGGAGAATACGCACTAAAAATCCAAAAACTATGTGTCATGTGTAGGTACAAGAGGGTGAGGTGTTGAGGTCTTGTAATAGATTATGACGAAAAAACCACAATATAAACAACCGTGGGTAGTTTAGATAAATGAATGTTTTTGACAATCACAATGTCATTGAAAAAAAAAAAGAAAAAAAACTTAGAAAAATGGCCGGAGAATAAACTTCCTTTTTGGATTTGATTTTGCTGAAGGTCGGTCAAGTGGCTCCTAAGAAAAAAATAAAACAAAGGAAAACAACAACAACAGCAGCAAAAGAACTTTCAAGGCGATTTTTTTTATTTGATTTAACGCAAGTTTGGTGTATGTACATGGGTATACACTAAGCCTTATAAAAACAAAAAGAAACAAAATTTTAAACCAGCAGTAAAAATAAATAACCGAAATCCACTGTCGTCGAGCTGCTAGTCAACACCACCTCTGACCAGACCCATCGTGGGAGCAGCGGATATAGCACTACCAATCTTGGGGTGTCAAGGTTTGTTGAGGTTACGTACTTAAGACCGGCATACTAGGACGACATATTACGAACTGGACGGCTTCTGGAGGGAAGAAAAATAAAGGAAATTATAATTAATTATTAAATTTTTATAAGGGTAAACATTTAGATGAATCCACTTAGCTGTTGTTAAAACGAAGTCCCTTTTTACGTTATTATAAATAAAGGGTGCGCGGAACTATAGGGGTGAGCTCAGGCCTGTAGGGATCCAAGTAAATTTAGGGATATATTGCCCACGTACGGTGGATTAGGTAGATGGTGACCCTGTAATTAGCAGAAAAAAATTTAATTATTTATCGTGAAATTTATAATTTCTCTTTAATGAGAAATTCCTGAAAGAAGGTTATAAGACTTACGTGATTCACCCACATTTGTACGGAAAACTGACGGACCAACCTTAACAACCTGCAAATACCTAGCGATTAGCTGCACCAGCCGGCATTGGCATTTTATTTATTGGCGAAGCCACTGAAAACCCGCTTAACCGTAAAGGCGTTTATAAAAATATAAATATTTGGAAATTTCCTTAATATTTCTATAAAATTTAAAAAGCTGTAATAAGGAAAAAAATGAATTTTTAAAGTAATGTTGCTTGGTAAACCGGAATATATACTTGTTAATTTTCTTTCATATTAAATTTAATTATTTTTAAAGGAAATTTAACTTTTACACTTTGCCTTTTTAATATTGATATTGATATTTATTATTTTTTTTTGTATTTTAAATCTAAATTTGTTTTTTTTTTAAATAAAACCCAACCTTTTTTTATAATGTATAAATGAAAATTTTTAAAGTTTTATCATTTATGAAAATGAAGTGCTAAGCAAAAAAGGCAGTGGTAGTAGGGAAGGGTAAGTAGCCTGCGGAGTGATTATGTCTGGGACATCCAAGGAACGGCCAAGGATGTCAAGGTGAAATTCGTATGGATTTCAAGTGGGAGGGAAACCAGCTTGGCCTAACATCTGCCAAGCCAACTAAAAATATGTTTGAGTGTGCAAAAGGAAGAGTGTTGTGACTTTTAAGTGCAGTTTTTTTGTTTGCTTCCGGTCCATTACCCTTTAATTGGTTTATTTTTAGACTGGCATGATTTTTTTATTTTTTTGTAGCTGTCAGGTAACGCCAGAGGTTTGCAAGAACCACCCCCAAAACCGGCGAGCTCTAGCCGAGCTAAAACGCGGGCATGCCAGCACCGCAAACGATCTGGCCACACAAACCATACCATTTTAACCCCCAGCTGACACTACAGAATGGCGCCCATAACGTGGGACCCGAAGCAGTCGTCAATTTTAAAAATTTATTTTTTTTTATTATTCAAAGTTTTTTGTTTTTTAAGAAGAAGATTTTGTTTTCTTTGAAGTTAAAATGTAAGTCCCGTTAGGTAATTAAAGAATCCTTAACGCGTTGCGACATTTTACTGAAAAGGACATTTTCTTTTTTTTCAATGATGATTTTTTTTTTGTTTTTCTTTGCCACGTACGAAGTCTTAGTCGTACACGTAATTACGGGTAAATGCTTTCGTTCGTGCAAAGACAGGAAAATGTTTCGTTTATTAGTTTCAGTTGTTTTTTTTTATTTTTTTATAAATCTTTGGATTTACGACATTCCCGGTCACGTAAGTCCCGGTTTTTGGTGTTTAGTAGCCTGAATCGCGTTGCTGCATGATTGGGTTTGTAATGGTCTAAATTTTTACTATTTTTTTTTCTCTACTTTTTTATATTGACTTGAGACATAAAGAATTTGTAGTTATCAACTAATAATTAATTTTTATCTGCTGCAAGTCATATAAAAAGGTGAGATCAATTCTAATTTTTTATTTTTTTATTTTAACAAAATAGCCCAAAGATAGTTGCTAAAGTTTTATTTATATATATTTATACTTAATACTTACAATTTTAATATTTGAGATTTTTCTCGATTTTTAAACAGACTGCATAATAGAGTAGTCGCGAGTCCGTGGATTTACTGGCAAAATGCCAGACTCCTTAGTTGCAGCGCTATTTATTTTGTTGTTTTCAAATACAACTATTTCCATATTTCATCTTTTAAATTTTTGAACATTATACACACGAACTTCTGAAAAACAGATTGAAAATTTTATAATTATTATATGTACACTCAAAATATTTTAAAATACATACCTTTTACTCCGCAAGCTCTTATTTTTCCCGAACTGCTACCACGTATGAATATTATATATTCCGTTTTCTAAATAATATTTTTGGTTTTTCCAAAAACCGAACAAAATTAGATACATTTTGTTTGGCGTTTATACATTTCCGAATTTTATATATATTTTATTAAGGCTTTTGTTTTATTAAAATTTTTTTCTTATTATTTTATAATTTTTATTATTATAATTCGATTTTTTTTGCCATAGAGCAGAATTGTGTTCACTTTCCTCTAGGGCGAAAATAGTTTTTTGGTTATTGCGCTTTTTTACCTGGAATTGGGTGGAAATACATTTTTATTAGTTGTATATCGTAATTAAAATTTTTTTTATTTTTTTTTTAATATCTACCTTTTTGAGGGACAGACGTTTGTTTTTTAAATTGGTTTTTTCGATTTGTTTTTTTTGTATTTACTTGGTAAAGTTGAAACTTGTAGGCCGTCAATATGGATCCGCCAGCAGTTACAACTTGTAGCACGAATACCATCGCTACAGAAAGTCTGCCAGTGACTTCTACTGCAACTTCAGCGGCTAACACGGTGACAACGCAGTCGTCAAGCTTGGAAAATTCACTCCTTGATTGTTCCTCTGACGATCCTAACAATACTGTCGTTTCGCCACATTACCAAAGCAATACGGCGCAAAATATTCGTCGCGAATTTCGTGAGGCGCAAGCTGGGGTTCAATTTGGCACCGGTGCTACAAATATTTTGCAGATGGTAAACGCAACAATTGGGTTGTCTCAGGCACAGTTAATGCGAGACGTTGACGAGAAGATTCAGCTAGCCATTAATGAAATTAAACAAGCTTTAAACATTCGACCTGCTGAGCATACACCTTTAATAAGTCCGGCATTAGGGGATAACCTAATAACTCCCAAAACAGTGCAACAAATCGACAAAATTTCAACAACAACCAAATGCCTGCACCAACGCAGTCGCATGATTTTACACAGCCTATTTATTCACAAGCTCATTTGTCATCTCAAGTTCATACAAATATGCAACCTTATAATATTGGTCAACCACCAGCTGTGCAAATGTCAACGGGGTTACAGCAACTTCCAACATTGACTCCGGCATCACGCTTTATAGCTCCAGCTACAGCTGCAGCAGCACAATCTGTGAATTTAAGCGCAGATCAACATTTGCAACAGCCATTGATACAATTTGAGCAACAACCCTTGCAGCAACAATATCCGCATACCTTACAACAACAATACCAACAGCCTTACGAGCAAAGTTTATTTCCGCAAAATCTACAATCGGTACAACAACAGCCTAACCAACCGTATAATCAAGATCGTATGTATCAGCAACTTCAAGTGCAGTCACAACTGCCACAGCAACAAAATGGTTATAATCAACAACAACAACCGCCAATTATTTCGCAGCCAGAAAGTTCTCGTCAGCGACAAGAGGTGTATACAGCACCCGGTTTTCATCCACAACAAACTCAAAATTTTTCTAGGCCAATGCCTAGACAAAGTTTTGAACCGTTGAGCCGAAAATTAGAAAAATGGAATCTTCGATTTGATGGAACCAACAGAACTATGAACGTCCAAGAATTTATTTTTCGAGTTGGGGTGCTAAAACAGGACTACAGTTGTACTGACGAAGAAGTACTTCGTGATTTTCATATTTTATTAGAAGGACCAGCACGTGATTGGTACTGGGATCACCGAAAACTGGTACGTGTCCAAACCTGGAGTGATTTAGAAAAAGCGCTCCTAACAAAATATCGAAGATTTGAAAAAGAGTACCAGGTACAAATGCAAATTTAAACCGCCGTCAACTGCCGCAGGAGTCGTTTGAAGAATTTTACAACGCTGTCATGAAGTTGCGAAACCAACAAGATTCTCCATATGAAGAGGGGCAGCTCGTAGAAATTATGAGAGGCAACTTGAAACCCTCGTTGGCCCAGATTATGTTTTCTGTGCAGGTGCGTACTTTATTAGATTTTGGCCGTGAAGTGAAGCGTGCTGAAAATTTGCTGGCAAATCAGCGACAGTTGTACCAGCAACGTCCAAATACAAATCATCGAGTGAGTGAACTGGCGTATGAAGAAGTAGAAGAAGCACCACTGGTAGATTTTGAGGTTAATGGTATTCGGTCTACAAGTCATTATACTTGCTGGAACTGCAAGGCAGTTGGCCATAGCTTTGTCGATTGTCCTGAACCTTTGACTAGGCAATTTTGTTTCAGGTGTGGTAGGGATGGTGTGGTTGCACCAAAATGCCCTAAATGTCAGGGAAACAGGTTGCGGAGCCCGTCTCGAACTGGGGAGATGAGGTCGACCGAAGTTTAGACCCAGTTACAAGTCAACAAATGGGAACTAGAAGTAAAAATATTTCAATTTTAAAAAATACTAGTAGAGTAAATTTAAATTTAGTTGTAGAACCAAAGCTCAGAGAGCTTAAACCGCTTCATGTTCGAATCAAGGACTATGAAGAAGCGAAATTAAGAATTTTTGGTAAAGTGTCAAAGAAAATTGAAAAGGCCAGGGAACGGTACCGTTTGAGAAAAAAAAATTAGGCATTCAATAGCTGAGACGGTTTTGTTTGAAGGGTCCGATAATCGGTTATACACGCGAGTAAATATTAACGGGGTTGAAATTGAGGGTCTACTAGACAGTGGTGCCGACGTGACCATACTGGGCAAAAACTGTCTAGATTTTGTGAAAAAGGCCAGTCTAAACGTGTTTAATTTTTATTCGAGCATTAGTACCGCAGATGATACCGTGCATCACCTGATCGGTCGCGTTCGCGCTGATATTACGTTTAATAGAGCGACGCATAATATCACGTTCTATCTAGTGCCTACTCTGAAACGCGAGTTGTATTTGGGTTACGATTTCATGAAGCTTTTTAAATTAATTGCCTCCGTAGAAAGTGTAACCACTAATAGTATTAGTCTTTGTGAGGAGACAGATAAAGCCGACGATATCAAAACTCATGCTCTTTCATCACAACAAAAACACCAGTTAGACCAGGTGGTTTCAAAATTTCCGTGCTACACTAAGTTAGGTCTAGGTAAAACCGGTTTAGAAATGCACACAATTGATACTCGTGACGCAACTCCGGTGAAAGATCGTCATTATCCCGTCTCACCAGCTGTACAAAAGTTAATGTTCGCAGAGCTTGATAGGATGCTTGACCTAGGTGTTATTGAGCTTAGCGAAAGTCCTTGGAGTCACCCGGTGACTTTAGTCCGAAAGGGCGAAAAAAATCGACTGTGTCTAGACGCTCGAAAGCTCAATGCGCTGACGGTCAAGGACGCCTACCCTCTGCCGCACATTGAAGGTTTGCTCAGTCGGTTAGGGGATACGTTTTTCATATCTAGTGTTGATCTCAAAGATGCATTTTGGCAGATACCATTGGATCAGTCTAGTCGGGAGAAAACTGCATTCACGGTGCCAGGAAGACCTCTTTACCAGTATACGGTCATGCCTTTTGGGCTGTGCAATGCTGCTCAAAGGTTATGCCGGTTAATGGATAAAGTGGTTCCCGCAGCACTTCGTGATCGAGTTTTTGTCTATCTAGACGATCTTTTGATAGTCTCGCCAGATTTTAGCACGCATTTGCAGTTGTTAGATCGAGTGTCTGATTGTTTGACGAAAGCGGGTTTAACCATTAACGTAGCTAAATCCAAATTTTGTTTTAAAGAGTTACGATATCTCGGCTATATAGTTGGCGGGGGCAAATTAAAAGCTGACCCGGCTAAAGTGGAAACGATCACTCGTTTTTCATATCCGAAAACCGCTAAACAAGTTCGGAGTTTCATGGGGGCAACTGGTTGGTATAGGAGGTTTATACCCGATTATGCCACCATTGCAGCACCGATTTTTGAAACTCTGAAGAAGGCCAAAACGTTTATGTTTTCGGATGAAGCTAAAGCCGCTTTTGATCGTCTCAAAAACGCTCTCGTTACTAGTCCAGTTCTTAATCATCCTGACTTCTCCAGACATTTTTATGTTCAGTGTGACGCGTCCGATATTGGCATTGGGGCAGTGCTTTTTCAGAAAGATGATTCTGATGGCGAACACCCAATAGCCTATTTTTCGCACAAATTAACATCGGCGCAGAAAAATTACTCTGTCACTGAACGAGAATGTCTGGCGGTGGTCATGGCGATTAAGAAGTTTAGGCCCTATATAGAACTGATGCCGTTTTCCGTAATAACAGACCACAGCAGTCTAAAGTGGCTGATGTCTCATAAAGACCTCAGCGGTCGTTTGGCCAGATGGAGTCTCCATTTACAGGCGTATAATTTTACCGTTGAACATAGGCAGGGTAAACAGAATGTTGTTCCCGATACCCTATCGCGCTACGAAATGGAAGAAATCACCGCGGACGTTTGCAAATTAATTGATTTAAATTCAGAGGCTTTTAAGTCGGAAAATTATAAAGAACTTATTGCCACGATTGAAGGAAACTCCGAGCAGTTACCTGATCTCAAGGTTGTCGACGGTTTTGTATACAAAAGGGTGATTCCGTACGATGGAATAACCGTAAACGAAGATTTTTCGTGGAAACTGTGGGTACCTCTTGATTTAACGCAAGGTATCATAGAGGCAGCTCATAACCCGCCTCAGGTTTCACACGGGGGTTTTTCTAAAACGTTACGTAGAGTGCGTGAATATTTTTATTGGCCAAACCAAAATTCACAAATTCGAAATTTTATAAAAAACTGTCAAGTCTGTAAAGAGACAAAACCCGCGAATATAACGTTACGCCCGCCTATGGGGGCTGAAACGCAAGTTGAACGTCCGTTTCAGCGTATTTTTATAGATTTTTTGGGTCCGTACCCTCGCTCAAAAACCGGTAATTGTTTCATTTTCATCGTTTTGGATAATTTAACCAAATTTGTACTATTAAAGGCGATGCCTAAGGCCAATAGTAAAAATGTCGTAAAATTTTTAATTTCGGAAGTCTGTCATAAGTTTGGCACACCCGAATCAATTGTGTCTGACAATGGCAAACAATTCATAAGTAAAGATTTTGAAGATTTTGTTAAAAATTTCGGGATAAATCACGTTAAAACCGCCGCTCACTCGCCACAGGCGAATGCGTCAGAACGGGTTAACCAATCGATTTTGTCCGCTGTACGATCATATTTGGAAGACGATCATACCGAATGGGATAAATATTTATCAGAAATTGAATGTTCACTAAGATCGTCAGTGCACAGCTCGATTGGTGTTACGCCATATTTCGCGTTATTCGGAATGAATATGGTAGGCCATGCTAGTTTTTACAAAATTGCTCGGAAACTTAGCAATTTAGAAGACTCGGAACTGAATGTTATTCCGAAGTCTGTAAAATTAGATCTTATACGGCAAAGGATCCGGGAAAATCTGCACAAAGCGTACGTGCGTAACGAAAAGACTTATAATACTCGGTGCCGAAAAGTGAAATTTGTTCCGGGTCAAGAAGTCTATCGCCGAAATTTTCAGCAAAGCGATTTTAAAAACGCCTTTAACGCAAAGCTGGCTAGGAAATTTTTAAAATGCCGTATAGTCCGACCGATCGGCAACAGCCTTTACGAGGTGGAAGATTTGCAGGGCAAATCGTTAGGTATTTTTCATGGAAAAGACCTAAAACAATAGGCTATAACGTTAACCCGATTTTATTTTTTTTTCCTGTTGATTTAATTTTTTTTATCTTTGTTTTTGTTTTGGAAATTAAAATAAACGTCGCGTCAACATTTTTTTTTATCCAACCCGAAATTTTATATTTTCATTTTTAAATCAAAAAGTTAGTTAATAAATATAGTAATTTTTTTTTTTTTGGTAATTTAATTAAATACAATAATCTACGCGTTAATCGTAAATAATCTAAATTCATTTAATTTTTGTTTTTATTAATTTTCCACTTAAGTTTTTTATATCGAGACCAAGAAAGGAATTCGCTTCCTTTTCTTTTAATCCTACCAGCCAGTGAATTCATAAGTCTTAGGTAATGAGTAATTCAGTGTTTTGTTCAACTAATAAGCCAACGTTTCTAAGCAAGTTACATTTTGTAACTGTCACTGTAACATGTGCAACTCCGTACAAATCGCCGTTGCCGACAACTAACATCCTGGGGAACTATGCCATTAAGGACTGGGAGTCGTTAGTCACTGCTACAGTAACGTGATTCTGAGCCCGTAATTACAGCGAGTTGAAACAAAAGTAAAAAAATTAAACAACCAATGTCTTCTGCAAAAGCATATGGTTGGCTCATTACGTCGACATGAATTTCGCTGACTGGTGTGTCAAGAGAATTAAGTTTTGAATTTCCGATCGGGGCCGAGATTTGTTGTAGAACATTAATAAAAAAAAAAATTTTTTTTTTTAAATTGGGTAATTGCAATGGATGTAGCAATTTTCCATATTATTTTTTTTTTTTTTTTTTTTGGTCAATTTGTAAACTATTCTACTTAAATTCTAATATAAATTATTTTTTTTTTTTTAATACTCTACTTGTATACATATCTTAGATTTAAAACTTACCGAAAGTTTCCTATTTGTTGATATTTCGTTGTTGGTCTTCCTTGAAGGTCATTGTTGATTTTGTATGGTGAACCTAGGGGAAATCGATAAAATTAGTTAGAAATTTTTGAATTTTTAGAAGATAAGTAGTATAGTATAGATTCTGGTTATTTATTATTTAAGAGATGAATTTAAATAATTTAAATTTCAAGTCTGAAATTTTTCATTTGTATTAAGGAGAATTTTGAAGTTTTTTTTTATAAAGTATTCGTAGTCTAAGTTTTTTTGAATTCATATTAGTAAATCTGTTGAGATTTTATAATAAATCTTCTCAGGGACAAATGAAATTAAATACCCATTAATGTAGGGAGAAACTCGGGGAAGATTTGTTAAAAGTCTTAATATAATTAAGCTTTTTAATTAGGTTTAGGATTTGAATTAATTATTTTTGGTAATTCCTGCAATTGTATTTCTCATGCAACTTGAAGTTTCCTTTTTTATATAAATACATTTGGATTAAAGTTGGTCTAACTTTATATAATGGTGTCTAAAGGTACCAAATAAAATTTAACTGAATCTAATCAGATCAGTACAAAACTCGGGTAGATTTGTATTCATTGTTATGAGATTTATCGAATTAAATCTAATAAAATGGTATAGGACCATTTCTCTAATCAAAAGCTCAGAAAGGAAATTTTAATATGAAACAATTAAATTTAAAAACTTTTTATCTACCATCGTTCCTACAAATTGAATTTTCAAATATAATCTATGGTTTAAATGCCGCAAACACACAAATTTGTAAAATAATGTTTGCATTTTTTTTTTTTTTTTTGCAATATTTTTTTGTTAAATTAAATAGAAAAACAACCTCTACAAAAAAAATGCAAATTAAACAGTTCTTTGAATAAGTTTTTAAAAAAAAATTTCCACAATAGTTTCTGTATTTATAGTCTTAAAACTAAAACAGAAGATGGAAAAGGAAAAAACGTTTTAAAAAAGTTTTCTTTGTTGAAAAAATATATATTTTTGAAAATAATTTCTTCAACATTGGTATTTTTATACAAAGATATTTTTGATTTTCAATGAGAGGGATATTTTGAATTTGAAATATGTTTTTTTTTAAGTTGAATATTTTCTATTAAGTTATTGAAACACGTTAAATTCCTTTGAAATTTATTTTTGATACAAACAAAGCAATAGAACGTTTTCTACGGACTGCTTTAACCCTTAAATGCTCAACAGCTTCGATTTGAATAAAATTGTGTTTTTATGATATGAAATGCCAATTAAAAAACAACTGCGTACCAAGATTTTTCAAATAATTTTTTTACGCTTTTTATAAGCAAAAATCCAAAATTTTCAAAATTTTAAATTGCCCGTTACACAGAAACGGAGTGACTTAGGAACAAAAAAGATATATCATTCAAAAGCTTATATTTGCCTCTTAACACTAATGCCTTTTATTTAAACTATCTAAAATTACATGTGCCCGTTTTTCGAAATCATAAAAAGCGCAATTCTTGAGTTTTTAATTAATTTTGAAGTTTTTAATTTTTTTGACTTTGATGGTTAATAAAAGGTACGATTCTAAATATTTATTTATAAATGTATTTTATTAAAGAGCGCTTGAGAGTTCTTAACACACTAGTGAAGTCTTCATTTTGATTAAGCTTAAAATAAAGTCGTAGGTAATTTTTGAATGGTTGTATCTTTGAAGATACTGTGCGCATTTAAGGGTTAAATACATATTGTATGTACTTAGAACACGAAAGTAAATGCATTAACTTCCGAGCCCTAGTTATTGAATAGATTGTTTTTTTTTTTCACTCGGGCAATTATGATGATTTTTGTTTTTTTTAAGTCCACTTTTTGTTAGGTACTTACCTGTTTCCGACCGATAGTTGGGTTGATGAAAAGCCGGCAGTGTTGAGTTTGAATAGCTGGTGGTCAGTATTTGGAGCCTTCCACATCATATCCCTGCAGAAAAACACCTTGCGGGAAGTTGGATGAAAATTGCTCCAGACAACATTTTACAGCACTGAAGTTGTTTGGCTGTATGTTGTAAAAAGGTTGTGCATTTACGGGTGCTTTGTATATATTATGCCTGGATGGCTTCGGGAAGATCTGAAAAGTAGGATTATTTGGATTAAATTGCATCAATTAATTATTCCAATACTTACCTTTGCTTGCACTTTCTATATTTTTGTTGCTGTTAGCGGCAGCGGAAATGGCTTAGCTCGCCATTGCTATTCAGCCATATGCGGTTCATTCAGAACATCACATGGCCTAAAACCAATTAGATGGTGTATGCTGGAAAGAGAAATTTTTTTTTAGTTACCATACTTACCATTGTTCCGTAGGGTGTTTTCCTTTTTTCAGCGGTATCTTTCCATTAGACGTGAAGGAAGCTTCATGGCATTGAGGACCTTTAATTTTTTTTTTTAAATTTTATTTCATTAATAAATTTTATTTCATTAATAAAATTTTACACATTTTTTTTACTTACCCGTATTTCTTTTCATTCATGCAATAAACATATGTTTCTCAGTTTAGCGCTACCAGATTGTCAAAATTTAGTATAAGTTCGAAAAGGGCGTGTTTACACTCGGTTATCAGTTAGAGCTGCCAGACTGTTTTTCTTTTGCGGGATTAACCCTAAGCAGTCCGGAAGGGACCGAAACGACCCGGATTATGAACTAGGCAGGACACAGTTTCCCTCCCATCCTGGACCCGTTGAAGGATCTCAGGATGGTTGGGTTTGTCATGTGTAGGTACAAGAGGGTGAGGTGTTGAGGTCTTGTAATAGATTATGACGAAAAAACCACAATATAAACAACCGTGGGTAGTTTAGATAAATGAATGTTTTTGACAATCACAATGTCATTGAAAAAAAAAAAGAAAAAAAACTTAGAAAAATGGCCGGAGAATAAACTTCCTTTTTGGATTTGATTTTGCTGAAGGTCGGTCAAGTGGCTCCTAAGAAAAAAAATAAAACAAAGGAAAACAACAACAACAGCAGCAAAAGAACTTTCAAGGCGATTTTTTTTATTTGATTTAACGCAAGTTTGGTGTATGTACATGGGTATACACTAAGCCTTATAAAAACAAAAAGAAACAAAATTTTAAACCAGCAGTAAAAATAAATAACCGAAATCCACTGTCGTCGAGCTGCTAGTCAACACCACCTCTGACCAGACCCATCGTGGGAGCAGCGGATATAGCACTACCAATCTTGGGGTGTCAAGGTTTGTTGAGGTTACGTACTTAAGACCGGCATACTAGGACGACATATTACGAACTGGACGGCTTCTGGAGGGAAGAAAAATAAAGGAAATTATAATTAATTATTAAATTTTTATAAGGGTAAACATTTAGATGAATCCACTTAGCTGTTGTTAAAACGAAGTCCCTTTTTACGTTATTATAAATAAAGGGTGCGCGGAACTATAGGGGTGAGCTCAGGCCTGTAGGGATCCAAGTAAATTTAGGGATATATTGCCCACGTACGGTGGATTAGGTAGATGGTGACCCTGTAATTAGCAGAAAAAAATTTAATTATTTATCGTGAAATTTATAATTTCTCTTTAATGAGAAATTCCTGAAAGAAGGTTATAAGACTTACGTGATTCACCCACATTTGTACGGAAAACTGACGGACCAACCTTAACAACCTGCAAATACCTAGCGATTAGCTGCACCAGCCGGCATTGGCATTTTATTTATTGGCGAAGCCACTGAAAACCCGCTTAACCGTAAAGGCGTTTATAAAAATATAAATATTTGGAAATTTCCTTAATATTTCTATAAAATTTAAAAAGCTGTAATAAGGAAAAAAATGAATTTTTAAAGTAATGTTGCTTGGTAAACCGGAATATATACTTGTTAATTTTCTTTCATATTAAATTTAATTATTTTTAAAGGAAATTTAACTTTTACACTTTGCCTTTTTAATATTGATATTGATATTTATTATTTTTTTTTGTATTTTAAATCTAAATTTGTTTTTTTTTAAATAAAACCCAACCTTTTTTTATAATGTATAAATGAAAATTTTAAAGTTTTATCATTTATGAAAATGAAGTGCTAAGCAAAAAAGGCAGTGGTAGTAGGGAAGGGTAAGTAGCCTGCGGAGTGATTATGTCTGGGACATCCAAGGAACGGCCAAGGATGTCAAGGTGAAATTCGTATGGATTTCAAGTGGGAGGGAAACCAGCTTGGCCTAACATCTGCCAAGCCAACTAAAAATATGTTTGAGTGTGCAAAAGGAAGAGTGTTGTGACTTTTAAGTGCAGTTTTTTTGTTTGCTTCCGGTCCATTACCCTTTAATTGGTTTATTTTTAGACTGGCATGATTTTTTTATTTTTTTGTAGCTGTCAGGTAACGCCAGAGGTTTGCAAGAACCACCCCCAAAACCGGCGAGCTCTAGCCGAGCTAAAACGCGGGCATGCCAGCACCGCAAACGATCTGGCCACACAAACCATACCATTTTAACCCCCAGCTGACACTACATATGCTCTTAAAATCTGATTTTTTTTAAAACTTTGCAGTTTGAAACTAATATATCAATACAGTTGAGGTAAGTCTATTGAAATTTATTTCAATTGAAATCGGTATAGCTTTTAAAAACTTTCGACCCACCTTTCAGATAACTATCTTTCAAATTTAACTGAACTTGATATTTATATTCTCCTAGTAAATATGGAGTTTACGTATTTTTTTTTCCAAAATTTTGTATAGTTCGCCTTTAATCGCTGCTTGAAATTGGTGGTTTTAAACAAATGTGTAAGAAATATACAATGGTTGCACTTTTGTTCAAATCAACAGAAAATTAAAAATTTATTGTAATTTTAAAGATGAAATCCTTTTCTCTAAACGATGTTGCACAACAATTTAGTTTTTTCTCGAAAAGGATAACGAAATTAAAAAAATGTCCTTAAATCGCGAATATTTCAGAAGCCCATAATTAATTTTTTTGAAATTGATTTTGCAATTAACGCAAAGTATCACTTACAACATATATAAATTTAAAGTTGCGAGTCAGGGGCTTTGAAATAAACGGAATTTTGACGAAAGTATATTTGATATTTATTATAAATTTAAATATGAAGCAGTCTACATTTATATTTATTATTAATTCAATTCATATTACTATTAAACTTAATTAAATTCATTTATTTTTCCATTAGCTATTATTTAACATTTGAAATTAACGTTTAATTTAACTTTGATAATTCATTTTGATACAACTCTGTATATTTTACTTTGATTTTGAATTTAACGGACATTTATCTTTCATTTATTGAATACAACACTGTTGATATTAATGTTAATACAACGCTGTATATTTATTAGTTCTACTACATATTTTTACGACTCAGTATTGAAAAACGTTTACAAATGGTATAAATAGAGCGCCATTTGTGAACATTTTTCAATTAGCTTTCTGCCGTCAAACAGAACACTTCTAATACCTAGGCTTTAATTAGTTCCAGGTGGGATATTTCTGTTAAAGACTAAAGAATACTAATAAAAACCATTTTAAATAAGATAAGAATATAGTTTTTTTTAATTATTTAATGAACGCATACAATCTTCGAAATAAGATTGATACATTGGCGCCCAACTCAGTGGCTACGAAAAGCGACAAACCGAAGAAGACTACAAAGCCGAAGAAAACAACGCCGTTGCCTAAAAATATTGAAGAAGATTTTGACGCCGACAAAATCAACGCCGCAGAAAAGAATTTCGACGCCGAAGACGAAGAAAATTTTGACGCCGACAAAATTAACGTCGCAGAAGAAAATTTCGACGCCAACGAAATTAACGCCGTAGAAGATTTTGACGACGACGAAGAAGACTTCGAAGCCAACGAAATCAGCGAAGTAAGTGCAAATAGTGAAGAATATTTTGAAGCCGACGTATTAGATTCTACGCAAACTAGTGAAGAAGACAACAAAATGGCAACATTTTCAGCTGAACAGTTCCAGCGGATTTTAGCAGCTATGGGTGGTACCGGCAGATGCGGTTCATTTAGTCAGTGTACATCGCGCTATAAAGGGCAAAGAGATCCCGCTGCTGTAGAAGAGTTTCTGGCTGCCATAAGCGTGTATAAAGATATTGAGAAAATATCAGATGTTGACGCAGTAAGAGGAATGCCCCTACTGTTAGAAGATTATGCTGCTACGTGGTGGATTGGCATAAAGGATACAGTCACAACATTTGACGACGCTAAAAGCATTATACGCACAACTTTTACTCCTCCAATGCCAGACTGGCGGATTTTTGCAAGTATATTTGATGCAAAACAACAAAAGCAGGAACCAACTGATAGTTTTATCTGCAAAAAGAGATTATTATTCTCTCAGCTGCAAGTTTCTGTCAATGAAGAGATACAGCTCAGTATGATTTATGGGTTTTTGAATGTAAATATTCGTGATCGTGTTCGCCGAGAAAATATAAAAACATTCGCGGAACTTATTTCTGCGGGCAGAGAGGCGGAAATGTTTTTAACAGAATCCAGAGCACCAGCAACCATAGCTACCGAAATAAAAAGAGAAGTTTCAACAAATATTCGGTGCGTATTTTGCCGTGCCAAAGGCCATACTATAGAAAATTGTTTTAAAAAGAAGAAACGCGATGAACAACACGAACCTAAACCAAATGTAGAGCAGCAACAAACAGTAAACGTGCCTTTAAGTCAGCAACAACGACAAGTAAGTCAACAACAATTTCTAAAGAAGCCTACATTTTCTTGCTATGGGTGTGGTGCACCGGGGGTGTACAGAGCGAATTGCCCAACTTGCAGCAATCGTTCGAAAGAGAGCCCGCAATATTTGTCATTTAACTCAATTTCATCAACAATTATCGGTCACGAGTTGCCTACGGCACATATCGAAATTTTTGGCTTAAAAGGTGAAGCTGTTTTTGATAGTGGCGCAAAAACTAGCGTTGCCAGCCTTAACCTGAAGAAAATTTTAACGAGAAATGGAAGTATTTTTCAAGACGTTCGTGCAGATATTTGTTTGGCTGACGGATCTGTTACTACATGCAAAGTGATGAGCACGATTTGTGATGTGACTATCGGCAACAGACTCCGGAAAATAAGATTAATTTATCTTCCAAATGCTACGAAAAATCGTACTCTACTTGGTTCTGACTTTTTGGAACAATCGGGCATAGTGCTTAATATGGCTCAGAAGTGCTGGTATTTTGAGGACGAACCCAAAACCAGGTATCTATTTACAAACCCAGTGGATATTGGTGTTTTTGCAATGGACTTGAATGGCGAAGAAATCTCTCCTTGTTCTAAAGCTGTTAAGGAAGTATCCGCATTCATTAAGTTTATGGAGGAAAGAAAAATTATTTCTCCTTTACCTAAAACACCAAATGGATTTCAAAGGCCTTTGCCTGTTGTAAGTATTACACCACCACAACCTTCTAATACTTTTCCAGCAGCAGCCTTGGATGATGTATTTATGAAACCACTACCACCACCACCTCAAGGTAATAACGACTATTCACCACAATCAATTCAGGCTATCTTTGAGAATGCTTTGCCTTCTGGACAGAGGACACCTGGTGAAGCCTCTAGACTTTTTGCTCCACCGTCAAAAACCAGAAGAACTCAACAAGACGAATACCTTGACGAAATTTTTTTGCCATTATACTCATTAGATATCCACATTTTAAAAGATTCTGATGGTATTGGGCTCACAGATGCACAACGAAATGATTTGGACAAATTATTGGTTTCCAATGATGATATTTTTAGAGAATCAGCTAGTGCAACACCTTTTGCTATACACCGCATTCATACTGAGGAACATGATCCAATAGCTATCCCACCATATCGGTTATCGCCAACTAGAAAGCATGCTCTAAAAGATGAAATTGTAAAGATGATAAATGCAGGAGTCGTTGTCGAGTGTCAGTCCGCCTGGGCTGCTCCTGTGGTGATAATACCAAAGAAAACGGGTGGAATCCGAGTATGTATAGACTATCGTGAGCTAAATGCTATTACCAAACCAGATCGTTATCCATTGCCCAGAGTTGATGATATTCTACATGAAGCTAAAGCTACTAGCTATATGTCAACACTTGATTTGCAAAGCGGCTACTGGCAAATCGGAGTTCATTCTGAGGATCAGGACAAAACAGCGTTTGTGACTCCATTTGGTATGTACAAGTTCACTCGTATGCCATTTGGTTTACGAAATGCTCCAGCCACCTTTCAGAGACTTATTGATCGATTGAAAACATCTCTGGGAGACACCATATTATTGGCATATTTAGATGACATCATCTCATGCTCTTCCAGTTTTGAACAACATTTAAAAGATTTACAACAAATATTTAAGCGACTTAGAGAATTTGGTCTCAAAGTTAACTTACGCAAATGTAGATTCGCTTGTAGTGAAGTAAAATATTTGGGTCATGTGCTAACACCTGAGGGTATCATGACAGATCCAGAAAAGGTAACTGCTTTGAGTCAGCGCAACGAGCCGAGGAATGTGAAGGAAATGCTTTCCTTTTTGCAAGCTTGCTCTTGGTATCGCCGCTTTATACCATATTTTGCCGATGTGTCCAAACCATTATCAGCGCTGTCTAAAAGGAATGCCGTGTGGAAATGGACCACCGAACAACAACAGGCTTTTGATCATCTTAAAACTCTACTGACATCCGCACCTATATTGAAGCAAGCCGCAGATGACGAGCCATTTGTATTGAAAACGGATGCTAGTGGTTATGCACTTGGGGCAGTTTTGCTCCAGGGGGAGGGTGCAGATGAGCACCCTATAGAATATGCCAGCAGACTGCTGTCTAACGCTGAACAGAACTACTCTACCATTGAACGTGAAGCCCTGGCAATTGTATGGGCTGTGCAGAAATTTCGTGGTTACATTGAGGGAGCTTCTGTGAAACTCATCACAGATCATCAACCATTAAAATGGTTAATGACTATAAAATCACCAACTGGTCGTCTGGCAAGATGGGCGCTGTTGTTACAACCATTCAATATAAATATTGAATACAAACCTGGGAAAACCAATGTTATTGCCGACACGTTATCCAGACCACCATGTAAAAATGATCATGATGAGAAAAATCCATGTGATATTTGTGCCTTTTCCATCGAAATGCCAAGAAAAAGTGCCATCGAAATAAGAGAAGAACAATTGAAGGACCCGGAACTGAAGGTAATTATTGAGTGTTTTGAAAACAATAGTGAAGATATAGCATACTGGTCAAAACGAGGCTATGTAATGAACGATGCTATATTATACTGCTACAATAACGAAGACTGTGAAGATGCTCAACTTGTGATACCCAGAGATGAAAGAACGGAAATCCTAAATTACTACCACAATGATGAAACCGCCGGTCACTATGGGATTGAGAGAACTACACACAAAATAACGTCAAATACTATTGGCCTGGTATTCGAAAAGACATCGTTAAACATGTCAAAGAATGTATTGAATGCCAAAGATATAAAGCAACAAATTTAAAACCAGCAGGTCTATACCAGACTGTATCAAGTAATCAGCGTTTTGAAGTGGTTGCTATTGATTTGTTTGGTCCACTGCCTGTTTCGCCAAGAGGGTGCCAGTGGATTTTTATCGTAGAAGATATTGCCAGCAGATGGGTTGAACTATTTGCATTAGAAGTTGCTACAGCTCAAGCCTGCGCCAAAACACTTATAGATGAAGTGTTTTTACGATATGGTATACCTAGGAAAATCATCAGCGATAATGGTGTTCAATTTGTTTCCGCTGTTATGCAAAAAGTTGTTTTTTGTTTGAATATACAACATGTGCTCACACCAGTGTATCATCCCGAGGCCAATCCAGTTGAACGTAAAAATCGAGACATGAAGGCACAACTAGCAATATTAGTTGGAAATGATCATCAGAATTGGGATGAAAAACTCCCAAGTATCCGATTCGCAATGAACACAACATATTGTCAAAGTACGAAGTATACAGCAGCGTATTTAACATTTGGACGAGAATTAAGAACCTAATGTGATGTGCAACGTGACCTCAGAGCCATTGTTCAGTCTGAGAATTTTGTAGCTGAAATCACACCATATCTTAAAATCTTAATAGATGTATTCAAGGACGTTAAAGAAAATGTGAATAAACAACAAGATCATAACAAACGTAATAGCAATGATCATAGACGAAGCCAACCACCATTTGAAGTTGGATCTAAAGTTTTAGTTACTACGCACGTTTTAAGTAACAGTAACAAAGGTGTTACATCCAAGTTTGTGCCAAAGCGAGATGGCCCATACGTCGTCATTGAACGAAAAGGAACAACATCATATGTAATTGCTCATGAAGATGACATCAATTTACCATTGGGAACTTATCACGCATCAGCCTTAACGCCAGTGGTAGGCTCATCTGATGAAGTCTTGCAGCCAATTAGGATGTTGCGAAGAAGAGGTCGCCCACGAAAATGAATTGTTTGCTGATGCCTCATCGGGACGTTTTCGGCATCAGAGGGGGAGACTGAAGCAGTCTACATTTATATTTATTATTAATTCAATTCATATTACTATTAAACTTAATTAAATTCATTTATTTTTCCATTAGCTATTATTTAACATTTGAAATTAACGTTTAATTTAACTTTGATAATTCATTTTGATACAACTCTGTATATTTTACTTTGATTTTGAATTTAACGGACATTTATCTTTCATTTATTGAATACAACACTGTTGATATTAATGTTAATACAACGCTGTATATTTATTAGTTCTACTACATATTTTTACGACTCAGTATTGAAAAACGTTTACAAATGGTATAAATAGAGCGCCATTTGTGAACATTTTTCAATTAGCTTTCTGCCGTCAAACAGAACACTTCTAATACCTAGGCTTTAATTAGTTCCAGGTGGGATATTTCTGTTAAAGACTAAAGAATACTAATAAAAACCATTTTAAATAAGATAAGAATATAGTTTTTTTAATTATTTAATGAACGCATACAATCTTCGAAATAAGATTGATACAAATATATTTATATTACAATACGCAATATTTCAATATTTCTTGAAAAGCATTGAAAATCGATATGCATGGTAAACAGGAGACCACATTTAGGTAAACTGCGTACTCAGGTTTTGGTTATCACACCCTACGTCCTCCCAAAAGGACATTAAAACTAAATGTTTAAGCAAATTATTTAGCAGAAATAAAAGCAAAAATCAGAGATAATTTTTTGAATTATATTTTGTGAGTACTCTTTTTATTAAATTGTTTGCTGTATTTATAATCATATTTTTGGGTTAGCTTGAATGAAAGTTTATTATTCGTCCTGAGGAATAATAATCAGTACAATATTAATAACAATCAGTAAAATATTAAATGTTAATGCGGTTTAATATCGTGTATTTGATTATTGTTACTCGTTGTAAGGGTTCTACGTTCTTATTAGTATTAGGATAGTTATAATGATTTTGTGTTTATTAATTAAAAAATTTAATGTTTTTAATATTGAATGTATATATTTGTAGATTTGCAGAAGATGCTATCCAATGTGATTACGAAATATCGATAATAAATAAAGAATTTATTAATAAAAAATCAGACCTCGAGGAAATATTTTATTTTAGAAATGATGAGGTTAAGAAGAAGAATAAACGTTTTTCTCTAAAAAATTATAAACACTATTAATTTTTAAATCAAACTAGACTAGTTTCTGCCTTTTTTATGGACAGGCGTCATCAGTGATTTTCCATTTATTTGTGTATTTATAATTGTCAGATTGTCTCTATATGATAAATTTTTAAACAACCTGCGGCTCTAAGAATCAAACCTGCGCTCTTCTTGCATTACAAACGTAACAATACCAAGTCATGACCGTTTAGCGATCACATGCAAGTATGGCCTCGAATGTAATGCAGTTAAATTGCAGTTTTCTTTCCCATTAGCTTTTCTGTTATTGTATATTAAACTCAGAAGTGACAACACTTACAACACAAATATTATATTTTTAGATTTTTGTTTATTTTTCTAGTCTCCTCCGTCTCTATATATTTTAAATATTTATTTAATGCTTTCAAAAATAAAATAAATTATTAATATTTAATATTTAATATTCAAAGTCATTTAGTTTTGTTTAAGTTTTATTTCTTTCATCTAAAGAATTTTAAAATCGAGTTAGGGCTTTTATGCATTAAGACACCATGTATACTAAAATTATAAACAAACAATTTGCAGCAGACTTCAAGGTCGTGTTTATAATTACATTTCGTGTTACCATTATATTAATGTTTGTTGGGTAATTTGAATTAATAAAAGGAAGGTTTAAATACAAACAGTTCAAAAAAATCGGAAAAATTCAATGTATCGGGTTTGAGACCTGTACTTTTTAAATTACTTTTGGACGCAGATGAAGATTATTTCCTTTAATTTTTAACGTTAGCTATAGTTAAAGATATATTAGAAAAACACTATTTTTTGTAAATTAAAATTTTTTTATAAACTTGTTGTAAAATAAAAAAAAAATTAAAAATAACACAACTTTTTGAAACATTCAATTAGTATAAACTATTATCTTTAATTTAATTTAGTACATGTTTTTAAAGGTGCAATAATATTGTCTAAGCACCTATTTAAAGTTAAAATTTCGTATTTTCACGATTTCGTTAATAAAATATCTAAAACAAAAAGAAATTCCAAGACTTTAATACGTACGTTTAGTGAACATAATAAGAAACAACTGTTTAAGAAAAAATAGCTTAAAGTTTAAAAATTTTTCTATATTTGTATGCCTTAAAATTTGGAGTCTCTGAGAAATCTTAATTAATAAAATTCAGATAAAAAACATTCAGATATCGTAACACATGTTTTCTAATCAGAATAAAATAAAATAAATTTTATTCTCCTTATACTTCAATTCACAGAAAAAAAAAATTGCTCCAAGTACACATTTTGTTGAATAAAAAAAAATAATCAATTACTTTTCTAATTGATTCAATTAAAAAGTAATCAATATTTTTGTTTATTTAAAGTAATCAATATTATTCAAAATATTGATTACTTTTTAATTGAGTCAATTAAAAAAGTAATTGAGTCAATTAAAAAAGTAATTGATTATGTTTTTTTTATTCAACAAAATGTTTACTTGGCGGAATTTAAGAAATATTTTTTTGTGTGTTGGGTTATTTTCCATCTATTTGGAAGAAATCATTTGTTATCCTGCGGTTCAAGTCTGGATCTAAAGCGGTTTCTAATTATAGAGTACTATACCAAAATTATTTGAAAAAACCATTTATGATTCTATGGCACTTCAAGTTTCATCTATTTTATCTCCAAGTCAACATGGTTTCCGCAATTCTTGTTCTACAGTTACAAATTTGCTGGAACTTACTACTTATGTCAATGAAGGCTTTATAAATAAAAAACAAACCGATGTAATTTATACTGATTTCAGTAAAGCGTTCGACCAAGTTAATCACGAACTTTTGTTGTACAAACTCGATAACATTGGCTTTAGTATATTATTTAGTTCATATTTATACACCAGAAAGCAGCGTGTTAAATTTCGAAATTCGTTTTCCAAATATATTGATGTTTTATCTGGTGTCCCACAACGTAGTCATCTTGGACCTCTATTATTCACATTATTTATAAATGATCTTGCTTCAGTTATTACGCATTCTAATACTTTAATGTATGCAGATGATGTAAAAATGTATCTTTCATTCAACAATTGCAACGATCAAACAGAACAGAATGATATAAATCGTTTTACTACTTGGTGCAAAATAAACTTAATGAGCCTTAATGTTAAAAAATGCAAGTACATGATATTTTCTAGATCCTCTCCTATTAAGGTCGCTACGTGATGAATGATGCTACTATTGAGTTAGTGAAGTCATTTAACGATCTTGGCATTCATTTAGATATAAAGTTAGACTTTAGATCTCACATATCTTTAGCAATAAATAAAGCTACTGGAGTACTTGGATTCATGAAACGCTGGAGCAAAGAATTTCGTGATTCATATACTACAAAACAATTATTTGCAACGCTTGTCAGACCGATTCTAGAATATGGTTCTGTCGTGTGGGACGCTCAGTACCTTATCAAATTCTATTGAATCCGTTCAAAAACAATTTTTATTATTCTGCCTTCGCGGCTTGGATTGGAATCCAAATAGTAATCTGCCCTCATATCAACATCGCCTAGCACTTATTAAATTACCTGTGCTGAAAAGCCGTAAACAAATGCTGAATGTGTCCTCCTTGCTTAAGTTGATGAATGGAAGTCTTTATTCACCATATCTGATAAGTAAAGTAAATATGAATGTTCCCTTTCGTTGTTCAAGAAATTATGAATTTTTAAATATTAAATATCATAAATCTAATTTTGCAAACTTTGATCCATTTCGTAGAACTTGCGATAAGTTTAATATGTTGTTTCAGTTAATTTATTTTAATAAAAGTTTAGATATTGTAAATAGAGATATTATCTTATATTTAAATTTCTTAAGTTTAATAAGTAATTCTAGTATTTCTATTGTAAAATGTTTTAATATTTACTAATTGTTTATAGTCTGCACGGATTATCTCCCTAGACTTAAATAAATAAAATAAAAAAAAAAAATACACTGATAATAATCCATGCATAAAAATACCAATAAATGTCCAAATAACAAAAACTTTCGTAAAATAAACCAATATTTATTCATTTTTGTTGTATTGACATTATTTTCGTATTTTTAGCATGGATTATTATTTGGGTGTAGTAAATACATACAAAATGAATTAAAAAACAATTTAAATAGTTTTGAACTTCAAATTGAATTGTCGGAGAATTTTGATAATGAAACGACTCTTCTTTCGCTGAAATTCATTAAGTGGAATATAAGTTAACATCATGTGCTGAAATTTTGCAAAATTTTCACATTAATTGCAAGGCTAACTAACCTACATCCTTCACACAATCGCAATTAATTGATATCTTTTTTAAGGATCAAAGTCCATACGCCTCCGACGTATTTTATGTGTTAAGCAGTGTAATTTGAGTTTCAAAATATATAAATTAGTTTATGATACGGTTTGTGTCAGTTAAATAGTATGGCGACGAACTTAATTTAACAGAAAAAATTATTCTTTTTCGATACGATTTCGACACATTTTGCATACTGGGTTGTATATATATTACTCATTTGCGTAACGGATTTTGTGCGGCCCTAAAATCTGAACGCAAAAACCCACAAGAAAAATAAAACTAAAGTAAATAAAAATAAAGCAATCAAATAAATTTTTAATTAAAAAATTACTAAATAAACATAAACTTAAAAAAAAAATAATTAGGAACTCTACTCAATGAACTTCCGCTATAAATATTTGCAGTAGTTTGAATAGAAATTCAGTATATTTATTTTTAAGTTTAAAGAAGAAGAATACATTTCAGATTTGATTACATTTGTATTTCATTTAAAAAAACAAATCACATCAAATTGCTATATTATGAATTTACATTCATTTGGTCGACTTTTTGTTGCTATATAAAAAAAATTAAACTAATAAACGTTAGTTCATTTGTTTACTACATTGTGGTTGTTTTTATCAACAGTCAAGAACAAAAGGCAATGTTAGTTAAATTCAACGAAATGTAAGTTGTAATTTTTTCAAGTGAAATTTCATTTGTTTTAAACTATATTTGCAGTGGTTTTTACTTACAAAATATTCTAAGTGTAAGAACAATAACGGTACTAAAGTTCAGAATTTCAAAATGTAATTAAAAATGGACCCTTAACAGAAAATTACACTGCTCCACAAAAAAAAAACGCAATGAGTGTGAAGTCAAAAAATTAAAAATGATTTCCAAGTTGATGGCTTTTGCCCATTTTAGCTTAAAGCCTGGGAAAAATAATTTATTTCTCAATAATACTTAAATTCCATTTTGTGGAATGGTCATTGTGGTATTTAAATTTGGTAAAATTAACGAAAAATTTTCCACAAATATACCCAAGTAAATCAAAAAAATACATTTTGGTCTATTTCTTTAAACATTTCAGATATGGACCATTTAAAAAAAAAAATTTGATGAGAATTTTTATTAAATAAATAAAATATAAAATATGTTTTATAAAATTTTACGGAAATTATGATAATATTGATGTTAACTAAATAAATATTAATTCAGTCAAACAAATTCGGTCCAAAATGTTGACCCTTTGTTTGCAAGTTTTCTCCGAGATTTATTTATTGATGTGTCTAGTATGAATACAGATTTTATGTGCTAAATTTTTTAAGGAAATTAAAGTTTTAAGAGGACAAATCCGAAAAATTAAACTTTAGAGATCCTAACGGAACTTTTTAAGCACGTTTGATAGTTTATGGTAATTTTATGTGGAATTTATATCCATGTGGAA
Organism: Delia radicum; assembly: GCA_021234595.1. Lineage (NCBI taxonomy): Eukaryota > Metazoa > Arthropoda > Insecta > Diptera > Anthomyiidae > Delia > Delia radicum. Next base: position 195,916,897 of record CM037851.1, on the reverse strand, counting down.
TTCATATCCATAAATATATAAAAAAAACTGATGTACTTTTCCCAAAAAAAACTGACCCATAAATTATTTTATCTCGGGTGAGGGGCTAAAAAAAAGAAAGACACACAACTGAAAAAGTAAAAACGTTAAAGCTTTATTGACTTTAAATTTGAAAAAAAAAAAAACTATTGCGTCGTATTGAAAAAAACATAATGATTATGTTAAAAGCTATATTTAAATTAAACACAAAAACTAGAAGATTTGCATATACATAAAATATAAAATAGAACTTAATTATCAAATAATACATTCGTTATTCTATTTGTAACAACATACAGCATACTTTACTGGCATAGTTTATAGAATAAAATGTAAAGTTTGTTTATAGTTAGGTACATACCATACATTCAGGGCAACATTAAATTACTTGGCTTAAAGGTAAATCGAGCGGAAGTACCAAACAACTAAGAAAACAACAGGAACAAAAAAAAATTCAAACATGGCAAAGGGGAAGTAGAAAAATGCATTTATATATGCAAATACTATTTTGTGTAAAGTTTAACGAATTAAATCGGAGCTACCATACTTAATATTCTTATTGTTATTATATCCAACCTCCAGTCCCGGCTTTTTAGGTGACGCAGGATATTTAACCACAAATTATTATTATTATTACACTCAGGGAACTTCAGCTTTAAAAATATATATTTGTTTGAGTTGTAATACAGTTTTGTTATTCTTAATGTAAATTTCAGTCATTTGTAGAACAAATTAAATTTTTTACTAACCTTGTAGTTCATTTAAAAAAAAAACAAACCACATCTAATGACTGTTTTATGATTTTACATTAATTTTTTGCAGTAGTTTTTTTGTTATTTAAAAAATAAATGTTTGTTTATCTTTTACTAACATGTGGTTAATTTTTACTAGTCATTTTTTGAACATTAAAAATTTACTTAAATGTAAGTCGTCCATTATTTAAGTGAAATTTAATTTGTTTTTAACTATATTTGCAGTGGTCTTTACCGACATAGTATTCTAAGTGTACATACAGAGAAAAATTTTGCAGTTTGTCAACTGAAATTCAGTTACTACGACTGAAATTGACAGTTGGTTTCGAGAACAAAATTCAACTAGATTTTAGTTGCAATTGTTGAAATTGTTCAGAAATCACATACTTATATGGTTCTTCTAACCGAATTATTAGTATCATTATTATTATTTTTAGTCTTATTAATAATTATTATTTTAATATTCTAAAATTTTAGATACATTGAAATCTATGATAATAAAATATAAATCCACGCAAATGACCTTAATCTGTTCTCAAGTGCACTATAGTTTTGTTTTTTTTAATATTTTTGCATTTACCCAACCAAATAAATATTTATTTGAACTTTTTAAAAACAAGTAGCAAAATAACAAAATATTTTTTTTGTAATAAAAAGTTTATTTCCACCTTTACTACAACTACTCAAACTACGATTATTTTCAACTAACTGCACTTTTATGTAACTTGTATATATGAAAACAAAACAAAAATTACATAAGTATAACAGCAAATATGAGGCTTTTCAAGCCAACTGCCCCGATACAGGTAGCATAATAAAGTACACTAAGAATATTATGTAGTTTACTGTTTGTAGTTTAATAAAAAAGTTTTCAGTTGAGCTAAAAACAAAGGAACTTGCATTTATTTTTCAAATAATTATTTTTTTCAACTTGTTTATACACCTAATCAAAATAATTTACTACCATTTGCATATTTTTTTAGTTTCATTTGTTATCTTTATTTATTAAAAGTTTCTCAAAAATTTAACTCCAAAAACTGAATATTGTACTTTATTTGTTTCCGTTGCAGTTATTATAAATTTAAATAATTTTTTCTAAAAAAAAACATTAAAAAAATTCGTCTTTGTTTTTTTTATTAAAAATTAAATAATAACGAAATCATTTTAAATAACTGAATATAACTTTTATTTTTACTGATCTGTAGTTAGAATTTGAACATATATTTTTAACTTATTATTCTTGTTTTCTTACGGATTTGTTAGTTATTTAAAAGATAATTAAAAATAAATAACAAGAAGACCGGATTTATATATTATATTAAATTACATTTCTGTTAATTTAAACTACAAACTACTTTGAGTGTAATAATGTCAAACTATTTGTTATCCTATATGATACGAATACAAAATGGAACAATTTTCCAAAAAGTAGGCGAAGTTAAATATTGGAAAATGTGTGCACATTTTTCTGGGCTAAACCGTCCGTGACTTTTCGAACTTCCCTCGTAGTTATATGAAATGCAACACTGCTCCCATCAAGTGCCATCTGTTAATAGACTACTGTCAAATTTTGAGCAAGTTCCGTAATTTATTTTGCGTTTAACAGTTGTTCAAAAAATACAACCTCGCGGATTTCTTTTTTTTTTTAAATGGAAAAAAGAGAATTTTGAGTGCTCATTAAACATTATTTTTTGCGAAAAAAAACCGTCAATCAAACCAACGGAAAAGCTTCAGAAATACTATGGGGACTCTGCACCATCGATTTCAATGGTAAAAAAAGTGGTTTACTGACTTTCGTTTTGGTAGCACAAGTACAAATGACGCTGAACTTTCTGGACGGCCAATTGAGGTCAATACACCCGAAAATGTCGAAAAAATCCACGATATGGTGTTGGCCGATCGAAGAGTAAAAATGCTTGAGATTGTTGATGCCATAGGCATCTCATATGGCAGTGTGGTTTCGATTTTAAATGATCAGTTGGGTTTAAGAAAGCTGTCTGCAAGATGGGTGCCGAGTTTGGTGTGCCCTCAATTGGCCATAAACGTAATCGTGGCCAATAAGGTGATGGCAACAGATTTTTGGGATGCACGCGGAATAATCCACATCGATTACCTTCAAAAGGGAAAAACAATAAACGGCGAATATTATGCCAACTTATTGGACCGATTTTAACGAGGATTTTAAAAAAACGACCCCATATGGCCAAGAAATGCCTATTTTATGGACCTGGAAAAATCCAATTTTTTGGAAGGGATACAAAAAATTGGAGAAACGTTGGACTTAGTGTATTGAGCTAAAAGGAGTTTATGTTGAAAAATATTTTTTTTTTGCAAAAAACTGTGTTTCATTCAAAAAGTCACGGACTTATTGATCCGCCCTCGTATTATGATAATCGTAATTCATTTCTTCTTCACACTTAATTACTGAAGATTTTTTAGGAAACTCTATCTTATCATCGGCCACAATTATTTTTATATGTTTTTATTTAAAAAAAAAAAAAAGTTCAGAAGTTTTTCTATCGAACCAGAAAGTTTCACCAGCTTCGTTTTAGAGAAATTTATGAAACATAATCATAGAATTCTATAATCAAATAAAGGTATTATTAAATTATAAAGCACTGTGGATGATATGCTGAAGTCTTAAAAATGTTGTCTTAAAAATAAAGTTATCAATGTATTAATATTAATAAAACAATTTCATTAATCTAAAGTAATTTTCAAACAATTTATGAAAAGATACTTAATAAAATCAAATGATTTTTTTTATGAAACTATGATATTTTATGAAAAAAAGTATGTACAAAATTTCATAGTACTATTTTAATTTCCTGCATATAATGCAAATCTTCTCTGAATCTACCCAAAAAATCTATAAATTTCTGTGTTTAGTATCACAAAGAATCATTCTATCAGTGTACTTTGCTCAGCATTTGGAAAAATTTCAAACATTTTTCCAATTTTTTGTATCGTAAAGGCGTCAAAATACTGTAAGTGTGAAATTTAAGCGATATAATTTTTTTTAGCTGGACAGTTGTCTTGGAAAGCAACATACAACTGCAAACACATATAGAGAAAAAGATGAGGCGATATTTTCAATAACAAAATACAATTTTTTTAATGTAGGAAATATGTGTATTTGTCCACGATATTCAGCCTACAGACGAAAATCAAGAGATAAGTATTCGGATAAATCTGTTTTCAACTTCGGATGTCATCACAAGGATATCGAAGATATCTCAAAGTGCTTAAAAACGGATTTGACACGCATTTCCACTCACAAACCGGTATGGGCTTCGGTATGCCCTATTTTATAGTAGCTACGAAATGTATGCCAAATTTATTATTTCTGGATCATCAATAGCTTAAGATACGCACAGCCAAACAACAGGAAATTATACACCCCGAATATTATGTAGTTTACTCTTTTTAGTTTAATAACAAAGTTTTCAGTTGACTTAAAATAAAGGAACATGTATTTATTTTTCAAATAAATATTTTTTTGAACTTTTTATACATTTGTTGCTTATTTTTATAGACTCATTTATTATTTTCATTTATTTTAAAATTTCATACAAATTTAACAACAAAATCGAAATATTGAAGTTTATTGTTTCTGTGAAAGTTATTATAAATTTAAATAATTTTTTTTTTTAAAAAGATATTCAAAAAATTCGTCTGATTTTTTTTTAAATGATTGTTTATATATAAAACTTTTTTCAATCCGAATTACAAGAAATTAAATTCGAATTTGTAGACAGAAAAAAAAAAAACAAAACTGAAATAATTTCAAATAACTGAATGGAACATTTATTTTTACTGATCTGCAGTTAAAATTTGAACAGTTATTTTTAACTTACTAATCTTTTGTTCTTGCGGATTTGTTAGTTATTTAATCGATATTTAAAAATAAATAACGAGAAACGTTTGATTTAAATGAAAAGTAATTAGACCGGATTTTAAGTGATTTATCATTTATGTTAAAATACCCAGCAAAATTTTTTAGAACATATTAAATTTCAACCTGTTCTAGAACAGCTTCTTTATCACCGGTTACATAAAACTAGTTCTAGAACAGGTTCCCGGGAGTCAAAATGTAAGGTTTCACTGTCCCAGAACCAGTTCTATAACTGATACTAGAAGCGGCTCTAAATCAACCTGTTCTAGTATGGAGGTAAAGAACCTATTGCAAATAGAACAAACTCCATATAAAAAAATGGGTGGTAGAACAGAAATTAACACACTATAAGTTGTTCTGCAATCTATTATTTGGATTTTATTATTTTACTGGGAACATTTTCAGTTGATTTAAACTACATACTATTTTAAGTGAGGAAACATTTTGTAGAATGTGCACAAAAATTTTTAAAATGTTAATAACCTATTTTTTCACGCCATTTATTCCACAGGCCGAATTTTAGAGATCTATTTTTAAATATGTCCTTGTGTATTTAAATTGGGAATCATAAATAATATTCTGCTTTTTTATTTACTTTACAATGAGGATTTATAGGTCCTCGAAGTCACTAAAATATTTTTTCCTAATATTGTTTTGTCTACCAAAGTATTCAAACATCACTTCCCTGGCTATCCTTAGCATTAGTTTCACATATATTTTTTATATATTTCTAACAAAAGAAGTAAATAATTATTTTATGAAATTAGTACAAAGTAAGTAAATAATATTAAATGATTTATTTTTTCTATTAATGTTTATAATTTTATATAAATTAATTTTTTTATGAATGCTAATTTTTTGTCCCTGAAGGCACACATTCTCTATAAAATCATATTTTCGTTAAAATTCATCTTTTCAAACCATTGTTGATTTACAAATAATTAATATTTGAGAGACTTTATATCCATTGCGTAGAAACATGGATGGTTTTTTTACCTACAATATTAATAAAATGAAGTCATACTCGTTTTGCCTTTCAAAAAGTACTTTCACAATTACGTTAGTCCCCTGTGGTGTTTTTAAAAAAAAAAGTTCAATGCTTTTTATAACTATGTCTACATTTTCATGTCAATTTCGAAAAGGTAAATACTTAAATTGATATTTTAGAGAGTTTTGTAGAGATTCGTCATTTCCCTGTTAGAACTCCCCTGTCATCATTCGCCTGCCATATTTTTTTATTTTATTTTTTTTCGTTAGACCAACATTCAGGGTTGGCGAACATGTATTGCCAAAAAAGCAAGAAACAGAAAAAAATTTATAGTAAAATTAAAGATGACCTAGTTATGTATAACTAGAAAAAGTATAAAAAAAAAATAAATTAATGTGTAGCTTCGATAATTTAGTAGATATACTTGAAAGGAAAGTATTAGATTTTGCAATAAACTTCAATGTCAAAAACGGTGTCGAAATTGGAGCTTAAGACTTTAACGCTATCTTTGTGAGGAAACCCGATAACAATGTGAATTGTTTCATCACGGTAATTATTTTTATCTTTATTTTAGTCCACGTTCATCTTAAACTGCCTTCCAAATTAATGCATTTGATTTTACTTGGGTCATATGACAATGCTGTAGAGGGAAACATTTTTGAATTTTTTCTATTAGAGAACCATAGCAAGTAAAGTCTTTGGTTGACCAAAATTTGCATTGCTAATTGATATTGAAAAATAGATAAATCAGTTTTTGCAATAAATAGAATATAGCTTTTTTTGAATTGGGCGGAATTTTTAAGATTGTGGACTTTAAAACAAAACTTCTTGGAGAACAAACACTTCTTATTGGTTGTTTTTTTCATCATTTTTAGAAAGATTTTCATCTCAGCCAAGTACAATATGGTACAAACTCAAAACTCAGTATTTACACATTTTGACCGATTGTTTCAAAGATAGTATTAAATGAAAGCCTTATTCATTTTAAATAAGTCCCCTTTTAAATCATTTCGATATCTTAGTTGGCAAGCCCGTGGTGTTGAATTAAAATCGATATCTATGTTACATACAGCACACTTAGGCGTATACTTAATATGATTTAATGTTAAGACAAAAAATCGGTAGTGTATGTTTGTAATCAAATAACGTTTACAAAACACTAGACCTATCAAAGCCTTATTCATACCTTATGTTATTTTTGTCGTCTGCTGAGTTTTTAATTATTTTTGGATACGGTAAGTGTCGATGTTGTTAACATATAAATGAAAATGTTTTTATGACTGTATATATGACCCATTGTGTCCCATATTCAGAATGATATAAGTTATGTGGATGGGAAAAATTTTATATAAAACTGGGCCGGTAGTTGGCTCTGGAGTTGATAGATTTGCAAAATTGTTATATATAATCCTATTTGGATTAAAGGGAAGGTCGGGTAATTTGGGGCGTGGGGTAAACTGTAATTTTTTAGTTGTGAAAGGCGTGGTAGAGAAGAATGAGTGTATTTTCTAAAATCGTAACTACATTGCAAATTTTAAATTTTTCTGAATCAGACTGCGCAGTTTCTGGTATTGAAGCTTCGTCAGTGACCCTGTTTTTTTGAATTTTTGAATAATGTAATATTTGTTGTGTTTTTTTTTTTTTATTTGTTCGATTGCGTCTATATGAAATTTTTCTGTGCAATCACTGACCGTGGTATAGATAAAGTGATTTATAATGACACATGCACTCGCACTACACGTTAGACAGAGCGCTTTAGCCCTCTGAGCTATCGTCAGGTCGAGTTTTGTTGTGATTAAAACTAGTTTTATTCAATACACGGTGTTTTTCTTCTAGCATACATGACCTCAGAAGAACAACTCCAACAATACAACAGTTCTATTTTTAGAAACTTACCTCACTCTAATGTCCACTGTTTTCCCATAATTTGTAAGTGATGCCATATCTATGATATATTCTTTGTATATTCGATAGATGGCGCTTACGTAGTTAGGGAAGAATTGTCAGAGAGCAAAGTTTGATTTTTGTTTGAGTTCGAATTTTAACGTCTTTTTCAGATAATTGCAATTAATACTATAATTAATATGCAATTTTATTGAATTTAATTGTGAAAGGCGTGGTAGAGAAGAATGAGTGTATTTTCTAAAAATCGTAACTACATTTCAAATTTTTAATTTTTTCTGAATCAGACTGCGCAGTTTCTGGTATTGAACTTTCGTCAGTGACCCTGTTTTTTTAATTTTTTTTTTATGAATAATGTAATATTTGTTATGTTTTTTTTTTATTTGTTTGATTGCGTCTATATGAAATTTTTGTGTGCAATCACTGACCGTGGTATAGATAAACTGATTTCTAATGCCACATGCACTCGCACTACACGTTAGACAAAGCGCTTTAGCACTCTGAGCTATCGTCAGGTCGAGTTTTGTTGTGATTAAAACTAGTTTTATTCAATACACGGTGTTTTTGTTCTTGAATACATAATCCCAGAAGTACAACTCCAACAACACAACAGTTCTAATGTCCACTGTTTTCCCATATGTTGTAAGTGACGTTTCCTTTGTCTATCTCCAAAAAATATCTCATATTTTGATGGTTCCAAAATTTCTGGATTTGTCTTCATTCCAAAGTGTAATTATTTTCATATTTTGTAACGTATTGCAAATTATTTTTAAAACAATCACAAAGAAATATTTAGAATTTTCAGCAAAAAAATTAGCTAAAGTATAATTTTCTATAAATTCGTTGAGTTTTTTAGTCTACTAATATTCACCAAAAATTTAGCAAAGATTTGTTAATTTCGAATCAAAATTTGCTAACATTAGTATTTTTGCAAACACCCTTCTGACTAAAAATTTGTTGACTTTACTAACTTTTTCTTAGTGAAGTAACTTTTTTTTTATTGAATAATACTTTTCAGTTGCTTATTAAATAATTTAAATGCGGAATTTTTTTTTGGAAATAAAGCAACTATATAGAGTTTAGATATTTTCATGTTATGTATGCAAATTACAAACCTTATAAAATACTTTAAACTTTGACGACCGCACTTATACCGCTGAAGATTTTTTGTCGAAACTTCTTGGAGACTTGAGCCTATGAGTACTGCTTTTATAGCTTTATTGCTCCCCCTATCGGAGAAATATAGTACAAAAGATAAATCATTATTGGGCTGTCGCTCATTAATTGGTTTAGATTTTGTGAAAGTTTTAATTTTGTATTTTGATTTAATTTACGATTAATCCAAAAAAATAACCATTTTTGTATAAACTTTAAACTGTTTTTTGAACATTCCAAAAAACAAAAACGTAAAGGAAATCATAAAAAACAGAAAACTATTTTTTTTTATTTTGGGTTTACCTTTTATGGTTCTGAGACTTTTAATTAGGCTGCAATATATAGGTATCGCTAAAAGTCTGTATATTGCCGTTCGCAATAGGCTATATTAAGATCGTACTACAGGTTTTCCTAAATAGCAAAAAGTAAAAATGGGAAAATGGGAAAATTTTTTTAAAAAGGTATCAAACAAAATTAAAAACATTGTTTACATTTTTGCTTCAAAAAATCAAAAATTAATTTTTATAAAAGACTAGCTTAACTACCCGTACCGGTAGTTTAAAACATCGCAAACTATTTAGAAGAACATTTAAAAATTTCTTTTAAATCCACTTCTATGGAAGTATATCTGTTGATAAGATTAATTCAATATTTTGAGTAAAAAAATGTATTAATAACACTTGTTAAGTTGATTTGTTTGGTTGTTTAAAAAACGCGGTAAAGTAATTAAATTTGGCTAATTAATAAATTGGAAAATTTTTTAGAAGAATTTCAACATTCGGTTAGATAATAACTTTTAGAATTTTGAGTTATATGGGAGGTGCCAAGTCCCCACACTTATTCAGAGCACATTTAGCATACATGTAATAAAAATAAATTGTAGGACGCTTTTTGAAATATGAACGGTGACACGCTTCTTTGTCGAATATCGATTTAGTATGCCATGTTCAATCACACCCATCATTGCAACGGTGCATAAAATGTTCTTTAAAATTTTGATAAAATTTTGCTTGTATACATGCAACAGGAGTCAAGGAATAACACTTTAAATTTAAGGTTGCTTCCATCTGACACTCCCATTTCTTCTATATATTTTAGTTTTGATAATTTGATACTTTTTGTTGTGTGGATGGTGCTATGCCCTTGAGTCCTATACCAGCCATTTGTAACATAAAGATATGCTAGAAAATAACGCGCTAAATTTGACACCATTTTTTTAACTGGAACCGAGAAAAATCAGTTTAAAATTAAAGGTTGCAAGTGACGTGCCCTATCGATTTGTCCTGTATCACCAAGTTTTGTACAAGCGCGTACAAATGTAATTACAAGACGCCACACCAGCTTCTACTCAACAAGAGCCAATATAACAAAATTTTAAATTTAAGGTTCCATGCGAGATTCCACGCCCTGTAGTCCTGTTCCGCCGAATTTATAGTTTAGTAATAAATTCTGTGCCACTATGGCGAATCATAAGCTGACTTTTCCAATGAACAACACAAGCCTAACTTATCATTTTGAAATTTCAGGGAGTGGGTAAATAGTGTTATTTACATACCTTAACAATAATAATTTCTGTATCATGATCAATCATTGCAGTATCGATAGTGATCTGTCCCGTGCTTACACTCGGTGTTGTGTTGTTTAATTTCCATATTTTGCTTTTGTCATGATTCAGAGATTAGCGCGTTTTGACAAATATGTATACTCAGTCCTATAGACATTTGGTTATTTGCAAGAAATTAAAATTAACAAAATGTAATTGCTCATTTGATAACATATACACTGTTGAAAGTATTCCACATACAGTTAGGCACAATATAATGTCAAAGTGCATACGCACGAACGATTTTATATGTCAAGATGATATAATAAATGACATTAATACGCACATGTGTGTATTGTAAGTAATGCAGATAGCTATTTTAAATTCAACAAAACGGGATATCAAGGCTTCCATGTTATACTAAATATTATTACAATCGGTCAAATTTAATTCCAACAAAGGTAAAAATACTCAGATTTTTAGACCTTTTCGTCCATGTCCACTTAATTAGCATGAAACTAAAGTATAGCCGTTTATAGCAATCTACAACACTATAGCTTTCGAACGGTGTATCAGTTGTTTTCGAAAAAGAGATTATTTTTGGATTTCACATCGTAACGCTAGACAAATGAAACATTCTGCAACTTTTTAAAATATTGAATAATCCATCTTCATGGAATATATGATATAGTTTCCTAATTAGTTAATTTTTATTACATTGTTAGATTTCTGTATATTTTTAAAATTTAGAATTCAGAATTTTATAACACAACAAAACATTTTCAAATTTTCACATTTACGCTCGAATTTGTCATAAAAAATCAGTTATTAATAATTCATTTGGTTAATTAATTTGGAAGTTTTTCTAAACATTTTTTTGATACCTTTTTAAAAAAGAAGTATCGCAACGAATTCTACAAGGGGCCTTTTTTAATATTTTAAATCTAACATGCGCACTTTGTTTTTAGCAAATCTGAATTAAATATAAAATGTTCATGAAGTAAAGAAAATTGAGAATTTTTGCTTTTTTTATCTTTAAAATTGCATTTCATTTTGAATTGTCAGGTTTTGAGATCATAATTAAAGTGTTAATATTACAAATAGAAATCACTAACCCCCGTATTCATAACAATATTAAACAGCATTTCAAATACATATTAGTTAAAACGCAAATTTTAGCCTTAAAACTGTATTCATAAACGAATATTAACTTTTACACGAGGCTTAAAATAGGCATTTTAAGCTAATATTCGTTTATGAATACAATTTTAAGGCCTAAAATTTGTTTTAACTAAAATGTATTTGAAATCTGAATGAAGATTTTATATGAATACGGGCGTAATTGTTAATAAATGTAAAAGAAGATAAAAAAATCAGTGCTGAACATAATTTTTTTCTGTGTAAACATTGCAATGGCTTTACTTAAACAGTACAGAAGTGTTGAGAAATGTTTTTGCGATAAAAATTGCAATTTTATGCTGATGTTTGATTATACAGAAATATTACATTGTGTTTTTCTCTTCTACTCGTACACTAGGTAAGCTGGGCCATGAGTTAATGCAACGAAATTTTAAAATCATATAAAAGTCAGTTTTGTTATTGTTTGCTTGTAGTATTACATGTATCCTTATAGCGTTATTTGCTTCTTGTTGTTAGTGATGGTTAAAGTGTAACTTACATAGTTTATTTTTTTTTCATTTAATATATTTTAGTGCAAATAAATGAAATTTGATTTTGTATCCCTTTCTCCACACTCAGAATAGTATGTAGTTTACTGTTTGCAACTGTAATTTAATAGTTTACAGTTTGTAGCAGTGCATTTATTTTTCAAAAAAGTATTTGTTTCAACTTTTTTATACATTTGTTCAAAATAATTTACTACCATTTACCGAATTTTTTAGTTTCATTTATTATTTTCATTTGTTTAAAGTGTCATAAAAATTTAACCACAAAAACGGAATATTGTAAAAATTATGTAAATTTGACGAGAAGACTAATTGTATGTGAAATTATTCTAATGTTAAGTTTACTGTTGTTGATATTTCTTAGTGGTTATTTTCTTTATATTTACATGGTTGCCAGATTTAATAAAAAAATTAATACCTGAGGATGTCGGAAAATACCGACGAAACGTAGGAATACGAAAAATTAAATAAAAAAGTCTTTTATTTACGTTTAGAAAATTCATGACCTTAAAAGCCTGATTAGAAAAACTCTAAAAATAACACAAAAATTGTAGTTTATTTCTTTCCCTTACAGTTATTATAAATTTAAATTATTTTTTTTTCAAAAATATACTTAAAAAGTTCGTGTTTGCTTTTTTTAATAAAATGGGTTGTTTGTATTCAAAATTATTTCAATTCAAATTACACGAAATTGAAAAAGTTCACAAAAATGTGTGTGTGCATACATTTTGTAGAAAGGAAAAACAAAAAACGGAAATAATTTCAAATAACTAGAATATAACTTTTATTTTTAATGATCTGTAGTTAGAATTTGAACATTTATTTTCAACTTACTATGCGTTTGTTCTTACTGATTTGTTAGTTATTTAAACGATATTTAAAATAATTAACAAAAAGCATTTGATTAAAATGAATCAGGGTTATGAAGCAAAAAGCTTCAATAAATTCGCCAACTCTACATCAGGTGGTGAGCAACAACTGTTCTAAGACTTATCATCTCGCGCAATTACAGTGTTGCCATGTTTGAAGCCCTTCATATTTTACCACCTTTCATCTCTCCACTATCCCCTTTCCCAAAAAGCAACACATTAATACATTTATCATTAATGTTAAATTGCATTTTCAGTTAATTTAAACTGAAAATTATTTTCGGTTTTCGGTGTACCCTTGTCCACTAAAGTGGTTGATTTTATTATTTCAAAGTGGTTCTAGGCTCAGAAGTTAGCAAATATTTCGAAATGTATATGTTGAAAATTTGAGCGCGCTAACAAAATTACCAAGCTAGCATTAGCGAATTGAAGTTTACAACATTTTCGAGTGTAAATTTTTCTCCCTGTCTTATTTATTAATAAATTTGTATACCTAACCTGATCCACCATCCCGCTTTTGGCGGGATTATCCCGCTTTTCGCAGGCTGATCCCGACTTGCTGTTTTTCCCCCGCTTTCTAAACCAAAATCCTACTATTTGTGTTTTAGAACTTCCTAAGAAATTTTTCATAAACAATAAAATGTTTTAAAAATGTTTTTTATTTTAGAAATTTAGGAGATTTTTTGAAATAAAGTTAACAGAAACAATGAATGGGTTTCAAAATTTCGATCAGTGCCGAGTCGAAGCCTAAAATGTGCAATAAGGGCATTCGTTGTGCCAAATCATACTTGAAAATATCAATTTTATTCTTGATTTTTCATAGTGTTTTTTCTAGTAATATTTATTTAGACTTTTTTCTTAATACAAAAATAAAAAATTTACAAAATTGTTTACAACTTCAAAGCGTCTTTAGTAGAAATATTTATTTAGAGTATTTTCTTAATACAAATGTTGAAAATACAAATTCTAAATTAGCAAAAAAAAAAAAAATACATCAAATATTGGCATTTCCCAAATATCTCTCGTTTTTTGGGAGAATGTTAAAGAGTTGGAAAACCTTTTTGTAAAGTATAACAATATATTTGCCAAATACTTTTCATAAATAATACTGAAGTACTCAAATTTAATTCACAATGGACGTATCAAGAACCGAACTCTCAGATTTGAATGAACTTTGGATATGTTGCAAAGCATCAGAAATAAAGATACACGTATTTTTAGCTCCAAAATCTCACATTTAAGGGTTAAAAAGTAGCGTTTAAAACTTATTTGTGTTGGTGCGAAAACTCTTCTTTAGTTAACGAAAACTTGATTTATTTGTACGTAATGTTAAAGTACTCAAGAAAACAAAAAATTTTATACTCATATTGCATATATAGCGGACACAGAGTTGAAAAATTTTTGAATTATTGGAAATATAGGGGAAAAAGTTTTTAAATTGGCATTGCTATACATTATTTTTAGTTTAATACAACTAAAATTCCTCAATACAATGTCAGATTTAATGTTACTTAAAACACATTTTTTTTTAATAACAAAAATGCTTGAATATCTTTGGGCATAACTTGTACACCAGTGCATGTGTCTTCTAAATCTTTCATTTGATACCTAATTTGTCTATAAGTACTTTTCATAGATCGAAATAAATAAAAAAAACGAAAAATTGGGTAAGTAAGCATGAGATTAGGCATATAAAAAAAATCACGGGTTTCTTAAATTTTTATTCTTTACAACACATCCGAAATTCATTTAGATCTGTAGAATTTAATTTTATCAAATTTGATGTAAATGTTTGTAATTCGATACAAATTAATACACTTCGATACAATTTTATGTTCTTATTTTTCTGATTAAATTATGTCTAAACTTGCATGGTAGCATATAGATTTTTTTATTTGGGGGACTAAGAACATTTTTTAATATATCGTAATATATCATTGTATATATAATTGTGCCGTATGTTATGTATTAGTATATCTTGAATATATGATCATATAAAATAGATGTAGATCTATATATGACCATATATTCTACCATATATAATCATTTGTAAGTGTATATGGAGCAATTAATGGAATATAGTTCTATTAATCTATAATCTATAGAGTTTTTTGTTTTCAATTTATTAATTAACTACCTTCAATAATTTGTTGATGGTTCCATTTCGGGGATTTTCTAGGTCCCCATAATCAGAACAAGCTTAGAAATCAGTGGCTACCTCATTCACAAACTCAAACACTTATATATCTCATTTGTTAAAACAAATGAGAATTAAGTTGAGAATGAAAATAAAATTTCCACTAACAATTAAAAAATTGAAAACATTTGATTTTGTATACACTCTGTCTTTGACAGAGATAATATATACATTTTTCGTTTATATTCCACCTTTGTTACTTTTATTTTAAAAAAATAAATAATAATTATAACAAACTTTTGAAAAAAGACAAAGTAAAGTCTTAGTTTATATCCCCTCGCAATCATTGTATTTTATTTTAAAATAAAGAAATATAGAGTATGGCCTTGAACTTGAATAAATTTATTTTCATATATAATTAAACATTTATAATTTACTGCCAAAAAACATGAAAAACTACGGTTTTTTGTTTTGTAATGATTACCCGGCTACCAGAGTCTAATATAATTAAGTCTCATTTGATAAGTTCATATATATAAACACATACAAATTGCTTCGAAAAATGGCGCATCTACATGTATCTAGTTATATCAAATTAGATATAATTTGATACAATTTTATCCGAGACTTGTCTATATCCGGGACATTAAATTAAATCAGATTAGATATAAATTTATCTGATTTTGTAAAATGTTAGCGAATAGAAGGTATGCTTTTTGTAACTTAAAGTTATGCTTAATGTTATTTAAATTGAAAAATTCAATTTATTGAAATCAACAATTTTGAAGATCCAAATTTTTTTTAACGAAATTTTTAAAATTATCCAGAATAAATTTAGTGTTTCAAAAATGTACCATTTTTCAATTTCAAATTATATAAAAGAAAGACTTTCACTTGAAAATGTTTTCGTTATAAACTTAATTTTGTTATGTGGAAAGCCGTATGAAAAAAAGTCTTAAGTTGCAGATAACTTAATTTGATATTGAACTTTACCAAAATATGTATGGGATTATATATATTGCTATATAAAATTATAAGGAAAATATTTTCATTATGATGTCACATAAAATTTAAAAAAACTTGGCATGGGACCATATCTAATCATATCGATCACAACACATATTTTTATTATTATTATTATATGGTTTATGTAGTTATATATGGAGTATAATTTGACGACATATAATACTATCAAGAACATTATAGAAAATAAAATTATAAGCAATATTTGTTTATAATGATATAAGCCTTAATGTTACCCCAAACAACGTCAGATATGATTTAATCATACTATATATGACTAGATATAACTATTTTTACCCTAGTTTTAATATACATTTTTTTTTTATGTAATAAAAAACAACGTTATAATTATTAGAATTTAAACCAACGAACATATGGCTACCATTCCACCGTAGACCGGCCAACAATTGCAATTTTTTACGCAGGGTCTTCCGATTTCAATTAAATTTTGTATTCAAAAACTATATGAAGCCACTTAAAGATTAACGTTTTTGATTTTTTTAAACTTTGAAAAATCCAAGGTTTTATGTACGATTTAGTTTTAATGAAAAATGAGAAATAGGCAAAAAATGTGGAAGCTTGAGTATTCGTATTTTAATTAATATTCACACTATCATCAATATTTAAATTGCATTGGAATTGGATGTCTCCTACTTTTTTTGTTGGATGTATTATTTTTCAGCTGCAAAAAGAAATGCATTTTTATGCAATTTGTTTTTTAAATGAACTTTTCCCAAATTTGGACACTATCGATTTGAAAAACAGATGCATATTTACAAAATATGAGATTTTTTTCTATAAAATAACACCTTTGGTTTTTTGGGCCCCGGGTTTATCTATTTATAATGAATTGTAAATTTAAATAGAAAATTATATACTTGTACATAGACAAATATGATTATATGTAGTCAAGTGTGGTACTATATGTGTCTTGATACAACTATGTATAACTTTTCGTTTTTTACCAATTTCAAACATGCCGCCATATATAAAGAAATAAGTACGTTCCCATACATATTTATTTGTGCCATATGTAGTTAGATATGCTCGGATGTTTCTAGCACAGGATCATATGTAATTAAAAATGTCTTTAAAGAAAATCATATAAAATTTATTTTGTACCATGTTTAGAATATTTTCTAAGTTAATTTTTAATAAGTAAGTACCCTATGGGGAATGAGGAGTCAATTGTCCTAAAAGTGACTGGTTAAAGAAGGACTTATCACAGGACTGGTATAATTTAATACTGAAGTGGGTTAAGCTGTGTCAATTGTCCTAAAATTACCAATCCTGTGACTGGTAAAGGGAGGACATATCACTTAACAAGAATGCTTATTAACAAGAAAAAGCCAGTTGACCAGAATTTTACCCATTGGAAGCTGTTTAGTTTTCGTTTATTTTATACGACATGCCCTTTTGCGACAGTCTTGTGGCATGCCCATCTTTGGTTAGTCCTGTGGCATGCCACTATGTGGTTTAAAGCAGGACAAATGACCCCCTCCTATGACAAGTCAATGTTAAGAGTGAAATTAAAGACTTGAAAATACGATCATTAAAAAATGGTAACTCTGTGGTTGCGTGTGATCTGCGCCTAAATGTAATTCCCTTCAAATCTGATGAAAATCTTAATGAAATTTTCGGAAAAATTTGCAGTATTATAAAGATACAAGTGCCACCATTAAAATCCATATACCGTTTGCAAAACCGTAATAACAAAGCTAAAGATGATAATCGTGATGCAGTTATAATTGCAAAGGTAATCACACCTTTTGATAAAAACTATTTTTTTAAAATCTGTTGGCATCTACAAAAATAAAAACAGTACAAATCTAATGTTAAATCTTCTTGGTTTTGAGTCAGTTAAACCTTTCAACAAAAAAGAAAATTTAACTAATTCAAACTACAAAATACTTCAAGAAGCTATCACTTTGAAAAAACGGAAAAAAATTCATTCTGCATATTCTTTTCGGGGTCTTGTCTATGTAAAGCTTGCCAAAGATGATAATCCTACCTGCATCGAACATTTGGATGCACTTCAACATTTTCGTAGCAATAACACTCCGTATGACAATGGAAGTTCCTTGCTTAACACAACCGTCGGGTAGTTTCATATTAATATACTGTGAGAGTTATTTGTTCTGGTATTTTAAAAAATATTTATCTATTATTATTTTTAATTTATATTTTGATATTCTTAAAGTTTTGATGTGCGTTGTTGTTAGGGCTTGCTTCTCAATAATAATAACAATATATCCAAATGAATAATTTCAATAGTTTAAGTGGTAGTTCCAAGGATGTTACAATGAACATGGTAAAAATTCTGGCTAAACAAAAGAAAGGTATCTCCATTTGCCATATAAATGCGCAAAGCTTAAATAATAAAATAGATGAGTTCACATTAATCTTCGAAAACTCAAATGTGGATATAGTTTGCGTCTCTGAGACGTGGTTTGATAGCTCAACACCTGATAGTCTTATCTCTCTGGGTGGTTAAAAAGTTTTAAGAAATGACAGAGATAGTCGTGCTGGTGGTGTTGCAATCTTTGTTAAAAATCATATTGCTTGCAAATTTTGCTCCAAGTCAAGTGTTGAAGATTTACTTTCTCCTAATAATTCGGTAAACCTAGTGGAATATATATTTATTGAGGTCCTCACGTATGAGAGGAAAATGTTAGTTGGCTGCGTTTACAGACCGCATCGAAGAATGGATATGTCAAATTTTTTTCAAAAGTTGGAAACATTAACAGTTACCTATTATCCCGTTGTGATAGGTGGAGATTTCAACTCCAACATTTTATTGGAACCTATCTTAACCGATAACATGTTAACGTTAGGGCTCGAACCAACAAATCGAGCCCATCCAACACACTACACTTCTACTTCAAATACTCTGCTCGACTTGTTTTTCGTCAGTGATAACTCAAGGGTGCTCCTTTATGAGCAACTTTCTGCTTCATGTTTTTCTCATCATGACATAATCCTTATATCATATGATTTTAGGACTAAACCCGAACAAAAATCCTTCACTTATAGTGACTTCAACAATATAGACTACAATTTACTATATAATAATTTCTTTCAAATTAACTGGAATAATATATACTTTTTACTTTCTGTTGATGATAAATTAGCTTTCCTTGGAAGTAATATACTTCAACTCTACCATGAAACTGTTCCATTAAAAACCAAAATACCATCAGTGAAAAGTAAACCTTGGTTTACAACGGACAGCAAACAATTAATTCATCTAAGGAATATTGCCTACGGTATGTGGAAGCGATTTAAAACACTCGAGCTTAAGAATGAGTACAGTACTGCCAGAAAATGTGTTAACCAGAAGATCAAATTAGCAAAATCAGAATATTATTCCAATCAATTTGGTACTGCTTTGGAGTCAAAAAAAAACCTGGAAAACTATTCTGGACATTGGCATTGGGAAAAAAGTTATTAACGAAAACTACTCGACTAATGTCAACCAATTAAATTCTGCCTTTACAAATCTACCATTTGTCCAAGCCGACAGTGATCTTTATAACTTTAATAACAATATGGACAATTTTTATGAAGATGAACGTTTTTTGAATTTTCTTGTGTTAACCAATTAGAAGTTTTGTCATGATTCTCTTCAGTAAAGTCGAATGCAATTGGATGCGAAAATATTCACCCTAAGTTCTTTAGGATCCTCCTACCTCTTCTTATTCCATATGTGACTCATATCTTTAACACAGTTTTAATGTCTAGCACGTTCCCTTCTAAATGGAAACATGCTAAAGTTATACCAATACTGAAATCAAATAATGAATATCGACCTATTGCGAGTTTATGCTACCTTTCAAAAGTCTTTGAAAAGCTATTGTATTCTCAGATACTTGAGTACATACATGGACATGGCTTAATGTGTGCAATACAATCAGGATTTCGTTCAGATCACAGCTGTAGAACTGCTCTTGTCGAAGTAAGCGAGAATATTAGACGTGAACTAGATAATAACAAACTAAACTTCCTAGTACTCCTTAACCAGTCTAAGGCTTTCGACACAGTTAATCATGAAACTCTTTGTATGAAACTCAGACGGCACACTGAACCATTGGCTTTTACTCGAGGTGTACCTCAGGGTTCTATCTTGGGACTTTTCTCACTATATGCAAACGATCTCCCTCAACAACTATCGTACAGCATAGTACATATGTATGCAGACGACGTACAGCTATACCTAAGTAGCCCCGAAGAATCTACTAAGGAGAACATCGATAAACTGAATTATGATCTGGATAAAATTCATCATTGGGCCACCGCAAATGGTCTTTGTTTAAACCCTAATAAGTCTAAATATCTCGTTATACATAAGAGGTTCATGCAACCATAAATTGATGAAGAAATCCTTATTAACAACCAGAAAATTTCAATTGTCCCAGTGGCTAAAAACTTAGGCATCCTATTCAATAGCACATTATCATGGACTAACCATATTAACTCGTTAGTTGGTCAAACATATGCCAAGCTTAGAACACTATGGTCTACACAATCATTCACTCCATTAAATATTAGATTGCTTCTAGCTAAGACCTACGTTATTCCTGGTCTTTTATACGGCTGCAAACTCTTCGCAAATTGTGACGCCACAAGCAAACGTCGACTTAATATTGTATTTAATAATATTGTACGATATGTCTACAATCTAAGGAGATTTAGTAGTGTATCATCAATTTCCAGGAACATATACGGTGTTTCTTTGGATAATTTTCTAAAACTAAGAGTTCTATTGTTTCTTCATAAAATTATATACACACAAAAGCCACAATATATTTTTGATCAAATTCGATTTGCAAGATCCAATAGGGGAAAACAGTTAGTACTTCCTAGACATCACTCTCCTGTTTCTGAATATCAATTTCACGTACATTCTGCTCGTCTTTGGAATTTATTACCACAAAATATACAACGAGCCAGCAACGCAACGCACTTCAAAAAACTACTTTATAATTTTTTTGAATAACTTTAATTTTTCAATGTTTTTCTTTAATAATTTTTACTAATTTTGATTTCAATACTTTTGTCTTTTTCTCTATTTTTTGTTTTATTATATTATATTTTTTTATATATTTTATATTTTTTTTTTAATTTTCTATATCTTTTTTTTTTATTTTTTATATTATATTAATCATTGTGAATCAATTGGGATATTTTATTCATCTACTATAATTATAAGATTCAATCTTGTTGTACCGAAAAAAACAAATAAATAAATAAAATAAATAAAAAATAAAGTTGCCAGTTGTTTACATAGGGTACGGTTTAGCAGAGGACCGGTCCTGGCATGAACTGACTGATCATGTGGCACACGCAGAACCGGTCCCATTCCCCATAGGGTATATCTCCAAGTAAAAAAAAACATCTAAGTTCATTTTTAAAAACTGTAAGTGGGGCGTTGTGGTGTAATGGTTAGCGCGTTGGACTGTTACACAGATGGTCCTGGGTTCGATTCCCGGATTCAGCGGTATAAAATAAAAAGCTTCAATAAATTCGCCAACTCTACATCAGGTGGCGAGCAACAACTGTTCTAAGACTTATCATCTCGCGCAACTAAAGTGTTGCCATGTTTGAAGCCCTTCATCTTTCACCACCTTTCATCTCTCCACTATCCCCTTTCCAAAGAAAGCAACACATTAATTAATAGGAAGAATTTCCTAAGTGTTGCTTCTGTTACAAAAAAAAAAAAAAAATTGAGTAATCGCCTCATGTACAAAATCATTATATATAATTCATTTAATAATATTTTTTTTTCATGGGGCTATACCATGTGAAAAAAATTCTAAGTTTTTTTGTATTTATTTCAAGTCTTAATTATTTTTACAAGTTTGTTATAATTTTTATTAAAAATAAAAATTATGTTTTTTCGACCTTTAATTGTGCAATGAAAATGAAAATTATTCAAGTTCGAGGCCATATACTCTATATTTCTTCATTAGGATATTGTCCTAACAAATAATCTATAGAGTTTTTGTTTTCAAATTTATTATTTGACCCTTTCAGGAATGTGTTGATAGATCTATTTCGGGAATTTTCTAGGTTCCCATCATCAGAACACGTTTTGAAAGCGGTAACAATCCCATGTCAAACATCAAGCATTCATATGAACTAGTTTACTCACTACATGAGAACTAATATACATATGATTTTGAAGTTAAAGATTATAACCATTGATCAAAAAATAAATTGAAAACTTGTTTGTGTGTATGTCTACCTTTGGTAAATATTCAATACACGTTTTTGTTTTTTTCCTCCTTTTTATGTTTTGTTAAGTTTGTAAACAAAACAGGGGAAGTAAACTAGGCGGTACTTTGCCTTTTTTCACAAGTTTGTTATAATTTTTATTAAAAATAAAAATTATGTTTTTTCGACCTTTAATTGTGCAATGAAAATGAAAATTATTCAAGTTCGAGGCCATATACTCTATATTTCTTCATTAGGATATTGTCCTAACAAATAATCTATAGAGTTTTTGTTTTCAAATTTATTATTTGACCCTTTCAGGAATGTGTTGATAGATCTATTTCGGGAATTTTCTAGGTTCCCATCATCAGAACACGTTTTGAAAGCGGTAACAATCCCATGTCAAACATCAAGCATTCATATGAACTAGTTTACTCACTACATGAGAACTAATATACATATGATTTTGAAGTTAAAGATTATAACCATTGATCAAAAAATAAATTGAAAACTTGTTTGTGTGTATGTCTACCTTTGGTAAATATTCAATACACGTTTTTGTTTTTTTCCTCCTTTTTATGTTTTGTTAAGTTTGTAAACAAAACAGGGGAAGTAAACTAGGCGGTACTTTGCCTCATTGCACAATTAAAGGTCGAAAAAACATAATTTTTATTTTTAATAAAAATTATAACAAACTTGTGAAAAAAGGCAAAGTACCGCCTAGTTTACTTCCCCTGTTTTGTTTACAAACTTAACAAAACATAAAAAGGAGGAAAAAAACAAAAACGTGTATTGAATATTTACCAAAGGTAGACATACACACAAACAAGTTTTCAATTTATTTTTTGATCAATGGTTATAATCTTTAACTTCAAAATCATATGTATATTAGTTCTCATGTAGTGAGTAAACTAGTTCATATGAATGCTTGATGTTTGACATGGGATTGTTACCGCTTTCAAAACGTGTTCTGATGATGGGAACCTAGAAAATTCCCGAAATAGATCTATCAACACATTCCTGAAAGGGTCAAATAATAAATTTGAAAACAAAAACTCTATAGATTATTTGTTAGGACAATATCCTAATGAAGAAATATAGAGTATATGGCCTCGAACTTGAATAATTTTCATTTTCATTGCACAATTAAAGGTCGAAAAAACATAATTTTTATTTTTAATAAAAATTATAACAAACTTGTGAAAAAAGGCAAAGTACCGCCTAGTTTACTTCCCCTGTTTTGTTTACAAACTTAACAAAACATAAAAAGGAGGAAAAAAACAAAAACGTGTATTGAATATTTACCAAAGGTAGACATACACACAAACAAGTTTTCAATTTATTTTTTGATCAATGGTTATAATCTTTAACTTCAAAATCATATGTATATTAGTTCTCATGTAGTGAGTAAACTAGTTCATATGAATGCTTGATGTTTGACATGGGATTGTTACCGCTTTCAAAACGTGTTCTGATGATGGGAACCTAGAAAATTCCCGAAATAGATCTATCAACACATTCCTGAAAGGGTCAAATAATAAATTTGAAAACAAAAACTCTATAGATTATTTGTTAGGACAATATCCTAATGAAGAAATATAGAGTATATGGCCTCGAACTTGAATAATTTTCATTTTCATTAATTATTTTTATTTAAAATGTTGAACTTTTTTTTTTTTTACTTTTAATCAATACTCAATTTTAGTTTATGTCTATTGTATAGAAATGAATTCATATATAAAACTAGGTTTACACGGCAGTGGCTAGGCCAATTTTACTCTATGGAGTACTTGTTTGGTGGAAAGCGTTGGGGAAACTGTCTTACTGTAGGCGGCTTGAGAGCGCGCAGAGACTCGCTGAACTTTGTATAACAGGCGCACTTCGCAGCACGCCTACCGCGGCACTGGATGTAATCCTGAATCTGTAACCGATTAATCTAGTGGCGGAGGGTGCCGCCAGGAAATCCGCCGTTCGCCTTTGTGCTACGAGGCGATTTACGACGAGACCTTATGGTCACGGGATGATCATTGGGGATAGGATCTGTAGCAGTGACTACACCATCCCGAAAATTGGCTTCACCACTCACTTGCGTGTTACCCTGAGTGAATACGGCTGGTTGGCGGGCCTTCGTCCTGACCACAGAACCTCCAACTTCTTCACTGATGGTTCAAAGATGGGGGAGGGGGTCGGGGCAGCGGTTTTCTGTCGAGAGCTGGGTATCGAGGAGTCATATAAACTTCCCGATTACTACAACGTCTTTCAGGCAGAAGTTATGGCGGCCAAAATGGCTGCTGTCCTTGCTCTTGTTTCTGAAACGGAGGGCAGTTACGTTAACTTCTTTATTGATAGTCAGGCGGCTATCAAAGCTATCGCCGCCAACTTGACCTACTCTTCGATTGTCCAAGAGTGCAAGAACTCTCAAGGGAGACTTTTGTCCGCAAGGAGAGTCCACATCTATTGGGTTCGTGGGCACCGGGGTATTGAAGGGAATGAGGTTGCGGATGAACTGGCTAAACGGGGATTCCATTTGCCAGTTGAAATGACATTGGATGTTCGCGTGCCACTTCGGTCTCTGAAAAGGGATGTAGAATCCACGATGATGCGAAGAGCTGATGCGGTTTGGAGAAATACCGAAACATGCAGAGTATCTAAAGTCGTGTGGAAATCCTACGATCCCGTAGCGGCCGAACTTTTACTGTCCTTGTCCAGGAGCGACTGTAGACTTCTGGTGGGGTGTTAACTGGTCACTGCTGGACGGCAGTTCTTGCCAAGAGAGCGGGAAGGCTGAAGAGTGACGAATGTAGATTCTGTGGGGTACCGGGGGACAGAGAGACGGTGGAGCACCTAATGTGCCACTGCCCGGCTCTTGCACGCTCCAGGGCGAAATGTTTAGGGGACCACCTATTCCGAGATCTGGGAGAAATCTCAGAAATCGGAATCTTGAGACTTCTGTCATTTGCTAAGAGGGTGTGGAGAACTCTGGCTACCATCACTGACGACTGACCTAACGTGGGGGTTATCGTATCTAATCTGGTAACGCTAGGGTCTATGCGGGGTCTTTGACCGGCCAGCTCAACCTAACCTAACCTATATATAAAACTATAAAATTATGCCTTTCTACATCAAATTAGATATGATTATATTGGATCAAAATCCGGATGATATTTTATATAATTTAATATATTTATATCATATTCGATACAATTTGATCCACCATTTTTGGATCATAATATATCTTCCGTTATTTTAAATAAGATATCATTATATATGATATCATATTAGTTTTTGTTCTCGGTAAAAAAAAAACAATTTTTTATTTTTATTTAATTTTTTTTTAATTACAAAGATTAAATTAAAAAATGTAGTATTAAGGCTACTACACTCAAAATATTATAGCGTTAAAGACTACCTAAAATACGTATGAAACTAACTGAAAACACAATTAAAAGAACAACTACTTATTTTCCATTATATTCAATAAATTTTGATACATATTTGTAAACATTGTTTAAATAAAGGATATAAATAGTAAAAAATAAACAGAAAGTCGTTTAAAACCAACTTTAATATTTAATGGACCAAACGTAAAAAAAAAAAACTTTAAACTCAATTGACATAATTTGGTATTTAAACAAACTTCTTTTTGTAAAAAATAATTCCCATAATGAATTATTGGACTGATTTTTTGAAAGAGAAGAAATAAAGTTCAAAATTTAATTGCCAATATTTAGCTATTTCCGAAAGAACTAATATTTCTATAGTTTGTTTTTTAAGCTACCGATAGAAAAAGTTCAAAAAAATATTTCAATGGATTTTAATAAATTTTTCATTTGAAAAGAAACTTTACGTATAACTTTAAAAATAAACAGAAAATATATTTTCAGTGTATACATTTAATTTTTAAAATTATATCTGTACTTGAAAGATAAACGAATTTTTTTATAATTTAATTTATAACCCTTCCAACTCCTTGTTTATGTCTATAAACAATCTGATATTCGGTAGCAAACGTGTTCTTGAAAGGCTTACAAAATTTAAATATTTAAAACAGAATATTTAAGTAATATTTCACGTACAGAAAATTTAAAAAATTAAATGTATAGTTTTTAAACCAGAGAAGTAAGCACATTAAGGACGTTTGACTTTTATAAAAACAACCTGAGTTTAAATTCAACCACAGATTATCCATAATAACAAATTGTCGATACAAATATTTAAACCCCGGGACCCAAAAAAGTGAAATTGTTTTTTATGTTAAAAATTACATATTTCGCTAATATCCAAATTTTTTTTTAAATCGAGAGTGGACAAATTTTAGAAAAAATGCATTTTAAAAATAAATTGCATAAAAAATGCAGCCGTTATAATGCATTTTAAATGATAATGATCCAACTTATATTCAGAAAACTACTAATATTGAAACTTACGCACTTTTTGCATATTTTATATTTAAAAAACCAAAAACGAAAATCTCGATTAAAATTGTGATTTTTTAGAATTGCGAGAAAACAAAAAATCTTTAAATGGCTCCATAGAGTTTCTGTTGTTAACACATTTTTTCGAAACTCTTAAAATCAGTTCAGGTAAAGCGTTGGAAATGGCTTGTTTAAACAAATGAAACACCCAACCCTTATAATACACGGAAAGGATTCTAAAATATAATTTGAATAGGAAGTCCCAAGATCAGGTTTGCATGGAATGACCGATAGACTAAAGAAGAACCAATGTAAACAACATGTGAACATTTTATATGCCAACTGATGTTAAGAGAAACAGTTTTTTTTTTGAGATTTTTAATGCATATTTTAAAATATATAAATGGTTTGCACAAAAAAAAATTATCCGGCCGTATACGAATTTTAACGAATTTTCAGACAATATTTAAGGAATAACTAATAATATTTTATTATTAATTTTGTTAAAAAGCTGAACCCCATGGTTCAGGTTTTTAGAAGAGAACGTTGGAATGGGCTTGTTTAAACAAATGAAACAGCCAACCCTTGTCACATGCAGAATGGATTCTAAATTTTCTTATTTAAAAATTAAATAGTTGCTTAGCTCCATAGTCAATATACTTTCTGCCACTGATCCTGTTTTGTGGTTAACAAAATAGTTGTTTTGAACAATCTGAAATTTCTGAAGTACTAAACAAAATATCGTATTGATCCATACCACAGACCGTATAGTTAATATTTTTAATTATTTTGTGTAATAAGGACGTGTAAAGTTTGCTGTTTATTTTTGCGCTTGAAAAAATCTGTAAGTCTTCTACTCGAAAATTTTGCGAACAAAGAATTTGATTTTCGTCCACGATAAATCTTGTTTTTTTTTTTTTTTGTTTTACCTAGCATCTTAAATGTATTATATGTTCCAACTTCAGGTTCCTAAATATCACAAATTTTCAGATTTAACATTGTTTTTAAAAATTAATATTTATATGTTTTATAAATGAATTACAAGTAGTACTTAATTGGATTAAAATAAAACGTACTGATCTCAAAAACATTTTTAATTTTCAATTTTGTTTTGAAATTTTTTTAATTAAAAATCTGATTACATAAAATTGTATCAAATTATATATAATTTGATCACATTTGATAGACCCTTTTGCGGGTCAGATGAGATGTGATGTTTAGTTTTATGTGATACTTTATATAACCATATAGGATTATATAAGAACTTTTTTTCGTCTGGCATCCTAAGTCTTAAGGTGAAAATGTTGCTAATAAAAATTTGTAATGTCCTCGTTTAATAATAATCAACTACACAAACATACATAAATACTTTGTTGTTTCTTGTTACAAAACAAAGAAGAACAGAAAAAGTCAATAAATTTTGAAAATGATCAAGAAACGATAAAATTCTATACCAACATAATTTAGTTTATCTCATATATGAAACAAGTAGTCGTTTCTACTATGTTGTTTATATTTCTTTAAAGTAACATGAGTATAAAGAAAAAGCTACGAAGTTTTATATTGTAAAATACCTACAATGTAACTGCGATATAAGAAATGGCGCTTAATATAAAACTCATTTTTTTTTGCAGACAAAATTACAGTAAGAGCTCGTTAACTTGGATTAAGAAACATTTATAAAAACTTATATGCCATAATACTGACCTATAAAGTATTGCTTAACAATTTTAAAATCTGAGAAACTTAAGGTTTTAGCGAAATTTAAAGAGGAATATTTTTGCTGTGTTCATTTTTCATTTAATTTACATAATCCAATCAGATTTACAAACATATCATTAATTTGCAAATATTTTTTTATTAATTCCAAAACTCTATCACAATGCAGGTTGCCACCTTTGGATGCTTGCAGGTTGCCACCCCCTCTTTTTCGCTTGTTTATGCTGATATCAACTATTTTTCAACAAACAGTGCTAGATTGATTATAACCAAAAGCCGGAGAAAAACCACAACAACTATAAACAGTGGAAAAGTTTACCGATTTTTTTTCTCGCTAAATTAACAAAAAAAAAACTTAATAAAGCCATTTTATCAAAACCATATTTAAGATGTTACAAAAATAATACACAAAACTTAACAATTTACCTTTAGATAACACTACTCGACAAAATTTATTTTTTTATTTATTTTATTTATTCGGAATTCTATAGACAAGACTATTGTCTCTTATTACAGTATATAATTATATATATGAAGGAAAGGGGTTTCATTCCAAATAATACAAAAAATAATAATAGCATTAACTTATTCTTAATTGATCAAATATTATTAAAATCGTGAAATATAAAGTAGACAAAAGTATAAATAATATAGTTTTACAAGTAATTACATTAATTAATAAAAATAAAATAATAAAAATAAATATAAATATAAAAGTATATAGGTAATCATCATCATCCAATCAAACATTAATGTTTAAAGCAGAGTTCGAAATTAAACACAAGCAAACGATTTTCTATCGTTCTGTTTTGCTTTTTGCTGAAACTGAACACAATCATATTGTTGTGCACAGTAAACATAAACACAACATTTCTTTATTTTCATTTTCATTTGTAAACAGAACACAAACACTTTCACAAACTAGCTTTCGATGAGAGACCGAACTAAACGATTTTGTTCTGTTCGGCCAATATTTCAAACAGTTTGATTTTGTTGTGTTTATGGAATGGAACTAAACTATTCGTAAACCGTTCTTAGTGTTTATGTCATATTACAAGTGAAAAAAATTTTCATTGAATTTTATGAATAATTGCATTAGTTTAATAAAAAGATTCAACGGAGGAGTTCCAGTGAAATTTCATAAAACTAATGCAAAAAACATTGATAACATGCAGAAAAATCATTTCTTTATTTTGGCAACCACAACGTTCAAAACGCGTTTTAATGTTTAAGTTGAATGAACACAAAAAAATAACCACTACGAAATAATAATGTTTGACGAAAGAAACATTTTCGTTTTGTTCCGTTTGTTATATTACAAAAAACGATTTGTGCACTTGTATTGTGTTTATAAATACGAACAAAACAATAGAGATCGTTGTATTGGTATTTTTGATAGCAACGTCATGTTAGTGGTACATAAATTTTCGAACTATGGTTTAAAGTTTAAAATAATTAATTTGAAAACAAAATAATAATGTTTTTTTTTGAAATATTGTGCAATACTAATAATTTGTATGTTGTATGGGATTGAGTTCCAAAGACGGATTACGTGTATGAAAAACTGCCATGTGGAAACAAGATAACGACGTTTAAGAGCAATGATTCGTTGCCTCTGTTAGAATTTGAAAATGTTAAACGTTTAAATAGATGTTCAGGCTCCTTAGTATAAGCCCTCTTGTGTAAAAATATTAAGACTCTAGTTTTAAGTAAATCAACGAACTGGAACCCATAGAGTTTAGTTGTTGTTATTGGTGAAATGGAATCGTATCTTTTCTTCCCATATACATAACGTGATATATTTTTGAAAACTGAGTTAAATTTATCTCTGCTTTCAGCATCACATTCAGAAAGTAATTCACATGCATACGTTAGGATTTTCATTAGATATGTTTTTGCGATAAGAGTCCTTATTTTGACAGGTGTGCATTGTTGCGTTGTCCACAGCGATCTAATCATCGAAAAAGTTCGACCACATGCGTAGTTAACATGGTCAGACCATGTTAGGGTTTTATTAAAAGCAATTCCAAGATTTTTTGCTGATTTAACAGTTTTTATGCATTCATTATTTAAATTTACATCGGGTATCAAAACAGTTTTATTCAATCGCGATTGAATAACAAGGCATTTTGATTTTTTGGGATTTTTGCTAAGTCCATTGGCCGAAGCCCAAATATTAACCCGCTGAAGTTCATCATTCAATATAGTGATGCATTGTTTAATATTTGATACGCTACAGCTAATGTAAAGTTATACATCATCGGCATACATTCTTACTTTACAGTAGCTGGTGCGGAAGATCATTTGCGTAAAGGGAGAACAGAATAGGGCTTACAATTGATCCTTGTGGGACACCTCTTCTAACAGGAAGTAATTTTGATTTGGCTGAGATACTTTGAACGAACTGATAACTACTACAGTAAACCTCGGTTAATTACCTCTTCAAAATTAGCAAGATTTTTGGGTAATTATCCGGGGAAAGCAATAAAGCGTATACGTTTAATTACCTCATAGAGGTAATTCTACGAATACTCTTAAATACCCATAACGATGCAATTATCCGAATATATTTATGTATTGACTGTTGAAATATCACATTTGAAGTCGAAGGCCAGTTGATGCTTTGTTTTGTTTGCCAGTGAGATCAGCTGAAGTTTTTCCTTTATAGTTAAAGCTTTATTCTATGGAGCCATTTCGTTAAAACACTTAAAACTTGTTTACTAAAAACTGGAAAAGAAACAATGTTTTTTCTTTTTTTTTTTGATTCTTGAAAGACTGAAAGGTACGTAAACAAATAGCCAAGGCAAAAAAACTTACAAAATTTAAGGGAAATTTCATTTTGGGAGTGTACAGTTTCTGTTAATTACCCAAAATGGGTAATTAAGCGAAAGTTACTTAATTTGGTTGTATATATGCAAGGCTGTAACAAAAAGGTACTTTGGGTAAATAAACGAGGGAAATTTAAGGGAAATTTCATTCTGGGAATGAAAATTTTGAGGTTATTAACCGAAATGGGTAATTAAGCGAAAATTAAATAACCGTCGGCTTTTGTATGAAAAATGGGTTAAAATAAACGGGGACTCAAAGTTCAAAGTAAATAAGCGAAAAAGGTATTTAGGCTTGGGGAAATTAACCGAGGTTTACTGTACTGAGATATGTCGATAATTAAAGTGTGGTCGTTGTAGAAAATTTGAACATTTTTTTAAGCTTGTAGCATAGTATATTGTGGTCAACCGTATCGAAAGCTTTTGAGTGATCTAAGATAACTAAAAGTTTGTTTTTCTTGCATCAATTTCCATTCTTATATCTTCAGCGACATCTGCCAGTGCAGTTATACGGCTGTGTTTCTTACGAAAACTGGACTGTCGATCAGTTAAAAGATGGTGTTTGTTTATAAAAAGTGGCATTTGGTTATGAATTATTCTTTCGAAAGCTTTGGACAAAACTGGTAAAATTGCAGTTGGTATATACTCAGTTTTCGTTTTTGGAATGGGAATAATTTTAGAATTTTTCCATTTTGTAGGAAAACAACTAGTAGTTATGATCCTATTAAATAAATGAGTAACGTAGGGCAAAATATGAGGAAGAAGAATTTTGAGAACTTTTGGATGGATTTCGTCTGCTGCGACTGAATTTGATTTAATGGAGATACAACTTTTCAAAACATCAATTTCATTCACACAGTCAAACCTAAATTGGTTAATTAAAGTATCATCATGACTGTTAACGTAATTCCTTCCACAATAGGAATATTGATAAACTTTTCATTTACAGCATCAGGATCAATGGATACCGGTTCATCGCTCACTTCTTTACCTATGCCAATTTCTCTAATTGTCTGCCATGTTTTTCTTCATCCTAAGGCTGATGAGAATTTATCAGCGTAAAATTTAGCTTTAGCTTTCTTAATAGTGTTACGGGTTTCATTTCTGGCAGCACGGTACTCATTATGTAAAACTGTTGTTTTAAACTTTTTCCAACGAGAGTAAGCTAGATCTCTTTTATTAATGCATTGTTGTATTCTTGAAGAAAACTATGTATTATCTTTGTTTTCAATGGCACTGATTGGTTAAACAAATTCAGTATGTTGCGTTCAAGAAATAACAGTTGATCGTCTACCGAAAGCATGTAAAATATTTGATGCCAATCGATTTTAAAAAACTCACTCTGTAGATAAATGTAGTCTAAATTCTTAAAATCACGAAAAGTAATTGACTGACTAGGTACATGTAGTTTAAAATTATAGGCCATAAAGACGAGATCATGCTTAGAAAAACAGGGTGCAGAAATTTGATCGTACAGGAAAACTTTGCGTATATCACTTACAAAAAACAAGTCCAATAAATTACTGCTAGTTGCCGTGAAATGAGTGGGTGTATTTGTGTTAGGCGATGTAAATCCCAGAAATGTCATACTGGTAGTGAGGCTAAAATCCATTAAAGTATTGCAGTTAAAATATCCCACAATAACAACATCATCATACATTAGTGTTCGGTTTTCTACAACTGTTCAAAATGATTTCAGCCTACTAGTAGTTTTTTCTCCTTCAGTGAGTTTTAGCTTTTTCTATACTTTTCTATTATGGCAGCACACCCCAAGGACAACCGACCGCGGTAGTAAGGATTTTGATCCAATTAAAGCAATCAAAGTCGATAGTAAATAGAAAACGAACCCCTACTTTTTATGATTTTGTTTCTTGCTATTCTGTAGGTTTTTAATGAACAACAAGAGAAAGAGCTGGTCTCATACGTGGTGTAGTATGCTCTGAGACTTGTTGTTAAATATCCAAGAAGCCACGAATGTGCAAAGTTTTTGCGCCTTTTCATACATCTAGCGTATAAGATGAAGACAGTTGGTTCGGTTTGGCATTTATAAATACTTTAGGGACACGCTCAAAATTGTCGCCGAAATATGCGTGTATAGAAAAATTGTCCTCATCTTATACGCTAGATGTAGGAAAAGGCGCGAAAACTTTGGGAACAGTCTTCAAAGTAAGCAAATGTCCCTAAACTATGCGGGGGAACGAACAAATGTCTCTAGACTATGCGCTGTGCATACATATATATATATGATATATGGCGCTGTATTAGAAATTTTCTTAAAAATAAGTATGAGCTGTAAATAGATGTCGTTACATATATCCACATATATAATTATATATTATCACCCGACTTTTTTCGTCGGGTACATATAAAATGTATAGTGTTACCCGTATATCCTGGATAATGTGTAAAAAGCAAAACGATGTGCCAAGACCTCCCACACACACTTATGAAAATACGAAATTGACAAAAGGTTAGGAGCTCTCGAGAAACTTCAGCCTTCCAGAAAATCTTTAACTATACATAATTTAAAATTGAAAATGAATATGGTACCCGCGTGCCCCACACATAAGGTTTCGAGAAATATTTTTTTAATTTTTGTCTTTCCTTTTTGAAAATACATTTTACATAGAAATGTCTCAACTAATAATGTTTAAAATGGTAAATTCTAGTTGACTATGCTTAAAAAAGTCCACCTATAAAATT
This sequence comes from Delia radicum, assembly GCA_021234595.1. Taxonomy (NCBI): domain Eukaryota; kingdom Metazoa; phylum Arthropoda; class Insecta; order Diptera; family Anthomyiidae; genus Delia; species Delia radicum. The sequence goes on along the minus strand of CM037851.1, from coordinate 195,883,055 downwards.
ATCCACTTTAACCAAATTTCACTGTACATATGTATCAACAAGATATGTACAGTGGACTCTTAAAAAGGGGTCAACTGTTTAGTTGACATTTTCATTCACTAAATTACAAAATTATAATTCTCTTATTGTATTTCACCTAGGTGAAGCTTTGCGTTAATTCTATACAACTTGTTTTTGTTACAAAAACAATTAGCATTAAAATAATAATATAAAGCCTCATCTAAGCTGAATACGAAATTAAGGCCTATATGTATGAAATCGAAAAATTAGAATTTTAGGTTTTGGCCATTACACTACAGCAGAGTCTACTCTAAAAATTTCTTTGTTGGGGTTTTGTAACACATACATACAGAGCAATAAAGTGCCAACCGAATTGAAAAGTGTATATTAATGGTAACAACTTATAAATTCTGTTAGCACAACGACATTTACATTAGATATCTCAATATTTTGGGTGTTGAAAATAAAATTTAGTTGAATTAACAGCACTTTGTTGTAAAAACTAATGTTAAGTTGTGCCAACCGTCTGAAATTCATAATAACCAAATTTGAGTCGTAGTAATCGAATTTCAGTTGGAAAATTGCTAAATTTTTCTCTGTGTGTACAAATGTTTTTTTTTAAATACTTATATATAACAGTTTACTACAGACAAACATATAAATTTGTAGGTAGACTTAAAAATCTTAAATGTAGACTTACAATACAAACATATATTTCCATGCATACACACATACAAAAGAGAGTATATTAACAATAAGTAACAACCGGATGCGGATGTACAACATGCTAAAACTGTTATCAAAAGCATACGCAAGGAGTTTTATTCATTAAAGTTTCCTCAGTAACACAACATATATAACACACCAAACAACGAACAATAAACAGTAAAAGATGTATGTCGTGTTGGCGGTATAATTGTGGTTGACTATAGCGTTGCTGTAGTTGTTATTGTTGAGGTAGGGTATTGTTTGGTTATTGTTGTTGTTTAAGTTTATACTATTTATTATTGTTGTTTCTTTTCTAAAAAAAACATTTAAAACATTTTAACAAGTAGGGGGAGTTAAAGTTCATGTTTTAGTTGTCATCAAGGGAAAAATTTATATTTCATTTGGTCGCCTTCAGTTATTCATTGAAGTGCTTTTAAATCGCGCACCAAACCAGTAACTTAATATGTATTATGTACAGACAGATTGTGTGCCTGTATGTGTGTATATGTCCTGTGTTGTTGCTATATTGTGCGAGTTGTTATTTTTGTAAATTTAATCTTGCAAAATTATAGAGTAAGAGTATAATCTGAGGTTAGGGACATTATTTGTTTATTTTTAATATTTATTAATGTAATAAATATATTATATAGCATATTAAATTGCTAAGGTTATATTTAAATTAAAAATGAATTAGATTGTAGTTCGCTTATAACGAACTTTTTGTATAAAGAACAATTTTTTTGAACAATTTCCGAATTTGCATACATATTTTTAAGCTTATAACGAACACAAAATAAATCAAGACTTTGAAATGTAAACTGTGCTGCCAATTTTATGAACATTTTACTTTTTCTTGAAAATTTACTAATAAGAATTACAAATAGAAAAATTTCATCCAAAAAAAGACAAACGGACCACCGTTCCCAAAATAATAACATCATTAGACAAAAGTTTCATCTGTTCAAAAAGCATCGGAAAAGCAGCGGGCAAACAAAATGTTCAACGTTGGCAAAACATGGTCTAAAAATAGATTTTTCATTACTGCCGAGATTTGAATCCTAGCCGTCGGATTGGCAGTCTCTAAAGTATAATAATCGGCAGCCAAAGTTTTCCGATTTGACCTAATGTTCGGCGGCTGAATATTGAAATCATTACTAAACTACGGACTTTTCAGTGAAATTTTGCACTTAAAATCACATCTTCTAAGCCCGATATATATTTTTCCATTTGTCAAATTTGTCCATAATGCTTTAAAATGCCGACAAAAACCAAATTCTGGACGAAGTTTTCGGTCGGACAATGCTGGGCCACCATTGGTTCAAGAAACAAAAAAATCTATTTTATATAAATAAAATATTAAAAAGTATAAAAAACAAGAAAATGTTAGGGGGCTAGAGCCCCCCCCCCCCCCCACCAAATGATTTGACAAATTTAAAAACTTAATACAATTCGTTGGGAAGTAACAATGTAATTGATAAATTTAATATAAAAATATTTATTTTTGACTTGGATCAAATAGGAAATAATTTTATATGGTTCGAATCTTAAAATTTCATTAGAAAACATCGCCTGCAAATGTGCGGCTATCATTGTTTGTGTTGATTTTCGACAAAAAGCAATAAATAAAATCATTTCGTAAGAGATTTCGAAGTCTTTGACTTAAAATATAATCAAAAAATTGTTTGAGACAATGGAAACTAATAATTAAATATGTCTACACAGAAAAAACTAAAGTTGAGTTTGAATTAAAATATTTGTTGACTCAGTAAAAGTTTAACTGAATTCGGTCGTGTTGGTGCAATTGTAGTAACAATTAAAATAATTTGTAGCTATTTAATTAATATTATTTTCAATTATAGTTTTATTCACATCTATTAAAAATTTAATTGAATATTGTTTACTATTGGGAAAAATTGGGGAAAAATTGCTTAATTAAAAACAAATCGAAAAATTTTAAAAAAATTTTAAAAAATCACCAAAACTGTAAAAAAACGCCAAAATTTAAAAAAATCGAGACGATTTGAAAAAATCGCAAAATTTAAAAAAAAATTGTCAAAATTTAAAAAACAATCCCCAAAATTGCAGAAATTTAAAAAACTCCCAAAATAAACGCCAAAAATTTAAAAAAAAAATCACCAAAATTAAAGAAACGCGAATTTTCTACTTTAATTTTTTTTTTTAATTTTTGGCGATTTTATAAAATTTTTTGTTTCTATGTTGTTATTATTTGTTATAAAAACTGAAATTTTTTTTATACCAAATTCATTTTCAATTAAACAGTTAATTGAAAGTAAGTTTGAAGTCGAACAATAGTTTAATTGAAATTTTTTTCAACAATAATTTTTTCTGTGTTTTTCTGTTTTTCCCCATTTTAAAAGATTATGTCAAAAATCTTTTAAAATGGGGACACCACTAAGACTCAAAATTAATTTTACTTGTACCGTAAAAGTCGTTACTTTACTTAAAGTGCAATATTTTTATTTAAATTTGGTTTGCTACGCACGCATCTAACATAGTAATAGTAATAACATAGTTTTGAGTATTTTTTTTTACGATATATATTACGATATCTCAAAATCCATTAAAACGACTCGTGTTCCACACACTGGGACCATTTTTTTTTATTTTTCGAAACAAATTTAAGCCTCAAACTTTGATCGATATGCATAATGTGTTTACGTGGTCCAATGTGACTCAGATGTTCTCAATTTTAAAATCAAGCAGCTAAACCAGTGTTTGTGTTATAACGATGTAGTTTTTTTTTTTTTGAGACTTTAAAGGGTTTTTATTTAAAAAATAGATTAAAGAAAATTTTATAAGCATTTGAAATTGTCCAAAATATAAATCAAAGTGAATTGGAAATACATAATTTATGACCTGTTCCACGATCTCGAACGAAAACCTAAGCGAACGCCAGCTAGTCACTCGAATTCGAATCAATTTGGGTTTCTCTATTTCGAAAGCTATCGTTCGCTTATACTTACGTGTGTCAATTTTTGTCTTTTACGTATTTACAAATCATAGTTGTGCCAGACCGGATATTTTAAACTTCTATTACAATTTCCTTTAAAAATACCAAAAATACTACTAAATTGTTTGAAGATAAATACAACATTACTTTACAGTGATCAGCTGTATATGACAAATAAATAAATAGAACAAATAAATAAAACAAAAGAAAAATTAATAAATCAAAAGAAGAAAATCAAAAAGTACACCAGCGTTTTCAGCTATTCCATTGTAGATTTCATTAAGCTGAAATTTAAAGTTCTTAAAAAACTACAAATATTCGTGTTATTTTATTCTTACCTTTTGTTATCCATTCTTTTTTTTAATATTTATAATTTTTTATTATATCATTCGTTAGAACACTGAAAAATGAGGATTTTTTTCTGAGGTTCTCCGATTTTTTTATATTTTGTACATGCATACTCTATAGTCCCACTTGTACATAGCCTTTTTCAGATCTCAAAATTTGTAAAAACTCGCGATTTTATGCACGTTTTTAATTTTCATAAATTTGATAAAAATGCTAAAAGTGCTTCACTTTGAAGTGCCATAACTTTTTTATTGTATATCGCATGTTATTAATTTAAACGATATTTGGAATATGCACTTGTCTACTTTATAACTGAAGGGTTTTAAACACAATTTTTGTTAAAAAAGTGCATACGAAATGCAAATGCAGTTTTCTAATCTATTTTTCAAAACTTTCTTCCCCTACGATTTTCAAAAAAAATATAGTTTACTAAAATATGGAATCTTACCTAAATATACAAATACCGTTATCGTACAATACAATACAAATATCGTTTAAATTAATAACATGCGATATACATGCGATGTCACTTCAAAGTGAAGTGCTTTTAGCAATTTTTTGATATTTATGAGTGTTAATGCCAAAAGTCCTTGTCGTCTTTGCCATTAATTGCAAGCAAAATTATCCCATTAATTCCTAAACTCGTGATGTACAAATGCTGAATGTTGTGAGAAATAGAAAGTTATCGAAATAACTTTCTATTTTTCCTCCCGCATTAAGGCCTAAAAGAAATGTCAAATCATTTGAAAAGTCATAGATACTTATTTCCGTAAAATAAGTCGTATGACCTTTTCTTATTAATCCAACATCCATACTGGTAAGATCGCCTTCCATAAATGTGTTAAAATAAAGTATTCCAAATAGTAATTTCTACTTTGTCTTGTTATTCTTTCTTTCATTTGGTACTAATTTGGAATATTTTGTACTGAGCACAAAATCATATCAAGATTTTGTTTAGGCTCAGAGTCCACTTTCCATCAACCATCCAGGAGTAGTTTAAACACATCATCCCCCCTATTTGTGACGAAAACATTTGGTCCAATCGAACCAGATTTGGAAACACTCTGAGAGTTCAATCAAAGAAGATCTTACCAGCGACTCTTTTGTTCTACAACAACAGCAACAACAACAAATCCAGCATTTTAACAAAGCAACAGGTTCGTTTGATTTTTGCTTTTTCCTTTATTTAGTGTAAGTTTGATAGTGCAATAGAAAAAGGAAAGACATTGCGGAATATTTTTTCCTTCACGTGGTTAACTTTAAAATTCCGAAAATTCAAAATTTAAATAAATTAAGAAAAAATAATAAAAAAATTCGATTAAGAATAAATAAAAAAAAAAAATTCTATTAAGAAAAAATAAAAGTGAAATAATAATTAATATGACGTGAAATAAAAAGAATTTATTGATTAAATTAAAATATTGGGGAGAGGAAATTTTCAAAAAAACGAAAAGTTGAATGCAAAAGAAGAAGAGGAAAATAATTATTAATCTGCCAAGTTAAATAGGCCAAGGAGAAGGAATAGTTGCATCATAATATCTATGAATTAGAGTTCACAATTTAATTTGGTGAGTCACTGAATTTTACATTATACAAATGGTCCAGGAACATATATGATGCTATTTTTTTTTGGTTAATTTTGGACATACCTTTTTGTCATTTGTTTCCCTTTTCGTTCCCTTTACATGCGTCGATCATATTGCATCATTCTTCCTTTTGGGTTCATGCACGCATGATTTCATGAGTATGTGACGTTTTTTCCCCCCTTTTTCAGAATTTCAACATATTTTTATTACATACAGGCATATTTCAAAAATGTTTTTTACTTTAACTAACTCTTATTATTAATATTTTCCATAAGAGTTAAAATTCTTTCAAGAGTGTCTTCTTTTAACTAACTGTCTCTTATTCTTGATTTTTTTTCCGTAATTTCTTTTTTTAAAGAGTATTTTCCTTTAATAACCTCTTTTTAATATTCTCTTCCTCAAAAGCTTTAATTGTTTAAAGTATAAGAATGCTTTACTTTTAACTATCTCTTTTATTTTGAATTGGTAATTAAGAGCTTAGAAATTACACTTACACTTTTTTCTTTAAAGCACTCTTAACTTTCACACAATTATTTTTGAGACACCAACACTATCTCAAGTTTTTTTTTCCCCCTTTCATTGAACTGGAAAGTCGTTGGGTAGCTCTTAGGAGAAGTGGTAAAGTTAAACTCTTTACTTTGTAAAATAAAAGGAAAAGATTACACCGTTTCGTTTTACCCAACAGACAATTGACATATTGCAGTCGGTTCTGCAGCTTTGTTGGCTTCATGATATAATAAATTTTTCCTTAAAATTGTGCCAAAATATAATTTCTATTTTTTTGTATTGGTTTGGAGAAAATTTTATGATATTTATCATAGGGATATAGAATACCATCTCACATAATCCCGCAGTTGAACATATCTTTGGGAAGGAAACTCTAATCTGAGAAAAAATCTAAATCTATTCCCAAAGTTGTCAATTAGGGACATCATTCATGACCACATTGGTATTTATCGATCTTAAATTTGTTTCCATTGTGCGTACTGGGTATTCGATCAAACGAATACACATTCATATACATATAAGCGTGAACATTTGTACACTCAAGAGGAAATGTTAGTGGTAATGTACTAATTTTTTTTTTTTCTGGTTCAAAAATTTTTTTTTTTTTTTTGGTGAAAATTTTCGTTTTATACTCACGGATAATAACATTTGTACACCAAGATGAAAATGTTAGTAGGTTTGCGCTAATTTTGATGCAGAATATTTTAAGAAGACATTTGCCTTCTATAATTACAGACACAAAAGCTTTTATTACTTTTCCGTGGCTGGTTTTGATATTTTAATAATTTTTAGAGCGAATTATTACAATTAGCGAGAAGGTTTTACAAATATTATTTTCTGCTGTGGGGTCGTTGTTTGAGTGAACATAATTATTATATTAACATGAATAAATACCAGCCCTAAGTTCTTAAGCCATTCCCGGTATTTTCTAATTCTGCGGTATAATTCTGCCTAGAATTTTAACTGTGGATTTCTTGTGTTTGTAAAGTTTTTTTTTTTTATAAAACTTTCATGCTAGGAATATAATTATTATTCAGCAAAAAGTATATTGCTGAGAGTGATATTGTGACTTGATGTCCGAAAAAAAATATTATTGTTGTCCAGAAGGTATATTATTATATTATTGTGCTGTAAATCTAAGGATTTGTGGGAGATATTTACAGATTTTTTTTTCCTTTGAGTGTACTTGAATCAATGCGTTCATATTAGAGTTAGTTTCTAATAGGAATTTATCTGCTTTTCATTGATTTTATTTTTCTATCCCGTTGTTGTGCAACATCCGATTTATCGGGTAAGTGGAAATTTCCTGTCCGAAATTTATCCTTTCTAAATTAATCGTATGTTGAATTCCTCTTACAAATTGTAGAATTCAGAAGACTAATATAATTTTGATTATCCTTTTTTTTTACTCACGTGAAACTTTGGGTGTAAACCTATTTTTTTTTCCCTTCGCAACTGTTTTTGATAAATTTTTTTGCTTTCAGTCTAGTCTCTGAGAGCAAATAACGGAAATTTCCTTCCAAATCTGAGCGAAGAGACAGATTTCCAACAAAAGTATCAAAAATATTCAATTTTTTCCCTATTTTTTCCAGGTTCATTGAACTTGTGTTACATACTTTCTTTTTAAAAAAAAAAGTATCTGCACTATTATTGAAAAACAGCTGATTCTATCAACGTAATTAATTTATTCTGGGGAAAATACGAATATTAAAATATGGTAATTGCTTAAATTTTTTTTGTTGAAAATTGCATACGTAATATATTCGACATTTTTTTTTTTATTGTTCTGAGTACAAAGGGAAAATCGGGATAATTTAAAAGTCTTTTTCGGCTCTAACAGTGCTATTTTAATTGATTAATATAAAATATCCATCGAAAGTATAAAATATAAACTTTTTCAAGTTTTTTTTTGTGTTCCTACACTCGGATAAAATAATCAGAATCTTGTTGATGAATATTTCTAGAATTTTTTATGAACGGAATTTTTTTTTTTTTTTTTTAATTGGGAATATTAATGTTAATAGACTACAAATTGCAATGATATTTTGAGTTAATTTTAACTGGTTTGATATAAAATACGTATAATTTGCAATTGGAAAAATCCAATTACTTGGAATTGGCTAAACGGTTTGTTGTATTTAGATTAGTTTTTGTTTCTATAAAGTTAAACTTTATTTATTTTTTTTTGGAACTGCTGCAAACTTTTATTTTAGTTCGAATTTTAATTGATTTTAATTTGAAGTGCTGAAGTGTTTTCAAATTCTATTTATCGGTTCTGACTCCAAATCTAATTTTTACAAATCCATCGGTTTTTTTAAACAACCAGAGTTTCCCAGTGCACCTTTTCGAATCTTAGTTTCCTTTTGTTTTAGTCTTTTGGTTAACGTTTTCAAAATGTCGTTAGAGAATTTTATTCGATTGACTGATAGTTTAGTAGAATTCGATACGAATTTGAACGACAATAAGTATCCAGTCAATTCTATTCCTGCGATTAATTTGCACAGGGATGAATTAAAGTCCAATTGGGTTCGCATAAAATCCGCTTATGAAAAGTTGCTTATTGAGATGGAGAGCGGGCAGGTTGCGGAGAAAGCCACCTCCAGAAAAGCTGGCAAGGGGGCGGAGGACGATACCGTCGGCCTGGAGTCGATTAAGATTAAATATAGTGGCACGTACATTACTTATTGCAATTGCATGACAAAGTTGTCCGATTTCGCTGATGCTCTGAGAACTGAGTCGTTTTCTGGACTTGGCTCTTCAAATAGTCCTGCCACTACGGAGTCACTGGAATCCCCTTCTGTTAATTCAAATTTGAATAATCTGCATCTGCCTCCATGCGATATAAAGCAATTTTCGGGGGACTATTCAGCCTGGCCCACATTCCGTGACCTTTTCGAAGCTGTTTATATACGAAATTCTAGACTCAGTCCCATTGAGAAGCTCCTCCATCTGCCGAATAAAACTTCAGGGGAAGCTCGTGAAATTGTCGCTAAAGCCCCTTTAACCAATAAGGGTTTTGATGAGGCTTGGAAGAGCCTTTGCTCCCGCTCGATAATGAAAGGGTCCTAGTGCACCAACAGATAAGGGCTCTTTTAAACCTTCCATCCATTGATTCTGAATCAGGAACCAAACTGAGACACCTTCAACGAGATATTAACGCAGTTATTACTGCTCTACGTTTATATGGTATAGACGTTGTTAGTTGGGAAGTTCTTTTCGTCCTCATTTGTAATGACCGATTGCCAGAGGCTACTTTGAACTTATGGGAACAGAGCATAAGTGATAAGACAAAACTTCAAAAGTGGTCTACCATGGATGCTTTTTTGACAGATCGCTGCAGAACCTTAGAGTCTGTTGCCGAGTCCCGTAATTCCCATAAGATAAATCCTACAAATTCAAAGCCGAAGAGTGCTCCTCGAACTGCAAGTTCTTCAAAAAATTTGAAAACTTTTCAAACTTCGGTCAAGGATCCTAAATGTCCTCTCTGTTCAAAGGAGTTTCACACAATTCGTAAGTGTCATCGGTTCCTAAAGATGGATCAATCTCAGAGACTTTGTGAGATTAAGAAACAGAACTTATGCATTAACTGTTTCTCTAGCGCGCATACTGTGAAAAATTGCAGCAGCAAGCATAGCTGTTTTAAATGTCAGAAACGCCACAATACTTTGCTTCATAAAGATTTAAATTCTAACTCTCCTAAGCCAACTAGCTCCAGTAACACCAATTCTCCTCTGAATCCAGACTCGCCTCCATTCGCTTCCACTTCTCGTTCCACAAATATACAGTCCACAAAAAATTCAGGAGGTGGGGTGGTTCAGAATTTTTTTACTCGTAACTCTAGGGGTGTTTTGCTAGGTACTGCTTTAGTTGACATTTGCCATCTGGGTAAACGATATCAGGCACGCGCTCTTATTGATCCTGCTTCAGAAGGATCATTTATTTCTGAAAGTTTTTCTAAACTTATTATGCTTCCAAAAAGGCGAACAAAACCGTGGGACGTTTCGGGTCTTGGTGATTTTGTTTCTGCATCTACACAGCGAGAGTGCACTTTTATTTTAGGGTCGCCATATGATGACACTATTGAAATACCAGTTGATGCCTTAATTGTCCAACAGGTAACTGATAAGCTTCCTTCCCAGCCCATTCCCGAGTCTTACTTTTCGGATATTCCACAAATTCAGCTGGCTGATCCTAAGTTTTACAATGGTTCAAAAGTAGACTTATTATTAGGTGGAGAGGTTTTCCCATCATTAATGCGATCAGCCACTAAGCACGGGGTTTGTAAATCCTTGATTGCTCAGGAAACTGTATTCGGGTGGATTCTGACTGGTCCCGTTCCTATTGATTGCTGTAACTCAGACTTCCCTATGGCATCGTATATGTGTAAAATCTCTTTAGACAAAGAGATTTCACGCTTTTGGGAGGTGGAGGATCTTCCACGGAAGAACTTTTTATCCCCATTCGATCAATTTTGTGAGGACTTATATGTAAAAACAACGAAAAGAGATGAACGTGGCAGGTATACTGTATCTTTGCCTTTCAAGGAGGGCTATCCTGAAAAGTTGATGTTAGGTCAGTCCAGGACTAGTTCAATGGCACAGTTTTTTAGAAATGAAGCTAGATTACTCCATTCTCCTTTATTTAAGGAGGAATATGATAAAGTTGTTAATGAATATGTTCATCTGAATCATATGTTTAAAGTTTCTCCTCCTGACCTTTCTAGACCTCCTCTTCATTACTATTTGCCTCACCATGCAGTTATAAAACCTGAAAGCACATCGACAAAAGTTCGTGTGGTTTTTAATGCTTCGTCTCGATCTTCCAATGGGTTAAGTCTTAATGATATACTCCATATAGGCCCTATTCTTCAAAATGACTTAACTCTTCTAATACTTAAATGGCGTTTTTTCCGGTACGTGTTCAATGCTGACATCGAAAAGATGTACAGGCAAATATTAGTCAATCCAGAACACACTCCGTTTCAGAGAATTTTGTTTCGAAAAGACCCAAGTGAAATTGTCCAGGATTATGAACTGAAGACGGTCACCTTCGGAGTCAATTGTGCTCCATACCTGGCAATCCGCACAATCATCCAGCTGGCCAATGACATCCAGTCCACTTACCCACTCGCCAGCGATATTCTTCGTAATTCAATGTACGTTGACGATGCTTTAGCTGGCGCTCATTCCATTTCCGAAGCAATAGAAGCTAGAAACGAGCTAATACTTGCTCTTGAGTCCGCGGGATTTTCATTGAGAAAGTGGACAGCAAACTCAAAGGACATCCTGGTAGAACTGCCTCCTGAACATTTATTGAATGAAGGCTTTCTGGAGTTCGACGACAGCAGCACGGCTAAAACACTAGGCATCCGTTGGAACGCGCTATCGGCTACATTTTATTTTGCAGCAAAACCTTTTCCGCAATCATTGAATTTCACTAAAAGAGAAGTTTTGTCCCAGATCGCCAAATTGTTTGATCCTGCCGGCTGGCTGTCTCCGTGCGTTATTCAGGCAAAAATGATTATGCAACGAATATGGGTAGAAGGCACAAATTGGGATGATATCATCTCTCCAGAGTCTCTTTCTCAATGGAAGACTTTCCAATTAAACTACGCATATATAAATGACATTCGCATTCCTCGCTGGATTGATTTTACTCCAACTGCAGAAGTCCAATTCCATGGGTTCTGTGACGCTTCCGAAAAAGCATACGCCGCTGCTCTTTATATCCGAATAGTATACAAGAATTCCATATCAACTCACTTGGTGTCTTCGAAAACAAAAATAGCTCCTGTTAAGACCTTGTCGATTCCGCGACTAGAGCTTTGTGGAGCTGTTCTCCTTGCAGAAATGATTGATAGTCTTCTTCCAAGATTAGGCGTTAAAACATATTCAGTTTTTTGTTGGACTGATTCCACAATTGTCCTTTCTTGGCTTGCTAAGCCCCCTTGTTCTTGGTTAGCATTTGTAGCAAATAGGGTATCAAAAATTATACAGATAATTGATCCTCAGCACTGGTACCACGTAACTTCTGAAAATAATCCTGCAGATTTAGCAAGCCGTGGGGTTGCGGCTCAGGATTTAATAGATAACAACTTATGGTGGTGTGGCCCACAATGGCTTCAAAGCCCGAACATTCCGTTTCCTAGTTTTGAGGAGCGAATTGTAGGTGAAACCGATTTAGAGAAAAAATCAATCAAGGTTCATTTTACATATTTTAGTCAGTATGATGATGTTCTTGAACGATTTTCCTCCTATTCCAGGGCAATGCGAGTTTTGTCCTATGTGTACCGTTTCTTTTATCGCACCCATCCAAAATATCGATCTAATTTCGCCAAAGAATCCACTGAGATAACAAGTTCTGAGATTCTAGCTGTTCGCGATCGCCTCATAACAGTGTGTCAGAATGTTTGGTATCCGAAAGAATATAAGTCACTTTCTTCTAAGCAAACTGTATCATCTTCTAGTCCTCTGTTAAATTTAAATCCATTTATAGATCAAGAAGGGCTTATTCGCTCTTGCGGAAGGCTAGAATCTTCTCCAGGTCTATCTTTTAATGAAAGATACCCAATTATTTTGCCATATGATTGCCAATTATCCAGGCTTTTGGTTAAGTTTGTCCACGATATTAGCCTTCATGGCGGGAACCAGCTTGTTCTTAGAATTTTAAGGTCGACTTATTGGATTCCAAAAGTGAAGAACTTAATTAAGGCGACTATAAATAAGTGTAAGCCATGTCTTCTCTACAAAAAGAGGTGTCAGAAAACAAATTATGGCCGCCTTACCGCCGGAAAGATCCGAATTTTCTCGTCCTTTTACCCACACAGGAGTAGATTTTGCAGGTCCTTTTGACATTAAAAGTTATTCAGGTAGATCATGTCGTATTTCCAAGGGCTATGTATGCGTGTTTGTGTGTTTTTCCACTAAAGCAATACACCTTGAAGCTACCTCCGACTTGTCCACCCCCGCTTTCCTAGCTGCCTTTCATCGTTTTGTTTCTCGTCGTGGATGTCCGCTGCATTTGCACTCCGACAATGGCACAACGTTCGTCGGCGCTTCAAAAATTATCGCTAGGGAATTCATTCAGACGTCTCATCAGGCAATAACGGCAGACTACGCCCATCAGAATATAACCTGGCACTTTATACCACCAGGGGCTCCACATATGGGGGGTTTGTGGGAAGCTGGGGTAAAAAGCTTCAAGTCACACTTTCGTAAAATTTCTGGTAACTTTAAGTACACATTTGAGGAGTTTTCAACACTGTTATCTAGAATCGAGGCGTGTTTAAACTCTCGCCCGTTATCTCCTATGTCACAGGACCCTTCCGACTTCTCTGCACTAACTCCGGAACATTTTCTCATTGGTTCACCGATATTAGCCCCTGTAGATCCACAGATAAACGAGTCTCTTATGTCTGTCAGAAATCGTTGGCAAAGACTTAAGTTGGTACATCAAAATTTCTGTTCTAGATGGAAAACCGAGTACCTTAAGGAACTTCAAAAGCGGACAAAATGGCAAAAGCCAGAAGAGAACCTTAAAGAGGACTCACTTGTCGTTATTAAAGATGAAAACCTTCCTCCGAACGCTTGGCGTCTTGGCAGAATAGAGAAAGTTCATGTAGGGCCTGATAATTGTGTTAGAGTCGCCGATATTCTCACCCAAAGGGGAACTATTAAACGACCCATTACTAAATTGGTAGTTTTATCAGCCGAAACTTAAATATTTTGCACTTTCTTTTAGATCATAATGCCTAAAAAATCATCCAGAAGACAAGATAGTCAACCACCACGTCGTCGCAAAAGCCCATCCAATCTTCCACGTAAATACAACTCATTTTTGTGTCGTATTTGTAACCGGCCTCATCCTCTTAGAACGTGTAGGAAATTCTTGGCAATGAACATTACTGAACGTATCCGTGCTGTCAGCACTCACAAGTATTGTTCAAATTGTCTCGCTCATGACCATTCCCAGGGCGTTTGTTTCACTAAACATGGTTGCAAAAACTGCAAGAAATTCCACCACACCCTTCTGCACATCAATCCGAGGTTACTTAAAACCACTACGAATTCTTCGAAACGTTCCCGTTCTAAGTCTCCGCCGTCGACATCCAAAAATGCACGTCCTAGGAATTCTTCGCCTTCCGCACCTGCTACATCGAAGTCATCTCTCACGGCCCTCTTGCGGCAAAACACTATAATTCTGCTTCCAACCGTTCTCGTTAAAATAGAGACGACTAATTCGCATGCACGTTGTCTGCTTGATTCTGGTTCTGTTACTAGCCGAATATCTAAGAGACTTGTCGAAAAACTTGATCTGGTGACTCTGACCTTGCAGGACGAAACTATTTGTCCATTGACATTGAAGTCAAGGTTCGACTCAAGCTCCAAAATTCAGGGAGCCTTTAGGGTTGACCACCGTCTTACTACCCAAACTCCTGCTCGGTCGTTGCCAGAGTCGTTTAAGAAAAACTTTCGAGATCTCTTTCTGGCTGACGCAAAGTTTTATGAGACCGCCGGTATTGATGTAGTCATAGGTGTCGACCTTTATTCCAAGACTCTCTGTGAAGGGGTAATTTCAAAGACTGGTTTGCCAACTGCTCAGAGCACTATATTTGGTTGGACTATCTATGGACCTTGTTCCACTTAAAGAAGTAAATATATATTTCTTACTATTTGCACGCACTACCAAACTTATATAAAGCAAAATCAAACTTATCTATTTATTTCCTCACAATTATGTATTTTTAAAATTTAACATGTAATTTAAGCTATAATTTTAATTTTATTCCTATTTCAATAAGAGCAAAATGAACTTAAAATCCATGAATTACTAATAAAATTGTTCCTTATCATTATATAATCTAAGTTCTACCATAAAGTTTGTATCTATGACATTTCAATTCGGCTTTATTGCACATATACTGCAAGGCGGGCGGTAATGTTAATGCCAAAAGACCTTGTCGTCTTTGCCATTAATTGCAAGCAAAATTATCCCATTAATTCCTAAACTCGTGATGTACAAATGCTGAATGTTGTGAGAAATAGAAAGTTATCGAAATAACTTTCTATTTTTCCTCCCGCATTAAGGCCTAAAAGAAATGTCAAATCATTTGAAAAGTCATAGATACTTATTTCCGTAAAATAAGTCGTATGACCTTTTCTTATTAATCCAACATCCATACTGGTAAGATCGCCTTCCATAAATGTGTTAAAATAAAGTATTCCAAATAGTAATTTCTACTTTGTCTTGTTATTCTTTCTTTCATTTGGTACTAATTTGGAATATTTTGTACTGAGCACAAAATCATATCAAGATTTTGTTTAGGCTCAGAGTCCACTTTCCATCAACCATCCAGGAGTAGTTTAAACACATCATCCCCCCTATTTGTGACGAAAGCAATGAGAACTAAAAACGTGCATAAAATCACGAGTTTTTACAAATTTGGAGATCTGAAAAAGTAAATGTACAAATGGGACCATAGAGTATTCATGTACAAAAAAAAACAAAATCAGAAGACCCGTTTTCAGATTTTTTGCGTTTTCTCATGGAATGAATGATATATTTTTTTGAAAATATTTTGTTACTCGAAATGAAAAAAGCAAGTGACTGGTTTCGAAATAGAGAAACCAAATTTTGTATGAAAACTGTTACGTTTTTATTCGACTTGTACTTCGAGTCATCGTTCGCATAGAAATGTAGTTAGAGAAACCCAAATCAGTTTTCGTTCGCTTAGAAAGCGAAAGAAAGCTTTCTTTCGAAATCGAGAAACAGCCCTACAAGAAATGGATGACCGAAACTAACACATGCAAATCTTGCATCTTCCTCTAACTTATGAATTTATAAATTAGAGCAAGATGCAAAATCACACGTACACAAAGTTTCCATCACTTTTTTCACATTGCCCTTAAGAAAATGATAGAAACTTTGTTCTACCCATTGATGGATATTTCCATCAGCAGTGTCGGTCATTTGACCGGTCATATGACCGTCACTGTTCTTGCTGGGAGGCCATTAGTTTAAATAAGACCTGGGCGATGTCAGGTATATTTTTTAAATTTTCCAATTGTATATTTTTTCTTTATCATTATTTCTTTCATACTACAATCACGCTTGCTTGGAAAATTTACAATTTACAATCTTAAAAAAAGTCGGACATATATTTATATACCTAAACATTGCAAAATAATATATATTTTGATATTATATCATATTTAAAAAACACAATTTTATTTTAGATACAATTGTATATTAGTACAATTAATTGTATCATTTTGTATATAATTTTATACACAAAATTTACCCCAATTTCTGTCTTTTGAATTGATTTCTTTCTGGCTCTTAACCCTAAAAAAAAAACTTGTTTCATTTGTAACATTATGAGTTCTTAATTTAGTCTTAGATTTTTTTCAATGTAAAACTCTAAATTTAATTTCAACGTTTTTTTCCGTATTTGTTATGAAATGGTGTAAGTTAATAAATGCCACAAAATCTTCATTTTCAAATTTTTTTCTCAAACAACTTATTTTTTTGGTAATATCAAGAGAATTTTTTGAATATAAAAAAATGTCCAAATGGAAAGGAATTTGTTACAAATTATAAAGTTGTAAACCTTTTTCAAGTGGCTAAAGTCTAAAAGGATTAATAGATATTTCGGATTTTCATTCAGTTTTAAAATCAAAAACCGGACACAACTATAGCTTATTTTATATATTTCAGTATCAGGTCAGATATAAATTTATACCATTGTTTAAAATCGTATTAAATTGTATCGCGTCATTATTCGGATGTTATTTAATCTGATATAATCAAATTAAAACTAAACTAATGCAAACTTATATAATTATTATGCCCATTTCTCTGATAAAACTGTATTAAGACTCATATTAAATTTTCGTTTGATTATATCATTATCATATTAATTATTATATTAATTATCATATTAATTTTAATCGGGTTATTAAAAGTAGAAACTTTTTTACTTTTTTTTACATTTATAAAGTTTTAGCTACCCTAGTCGTATATTAGCACATAAAAGTATAAAGTAACGCAATTTTATTTTTCACGGTTTTCAAAAAGTTTTCCGCATAATCCTTTTTTTTATTTAATTAGACTAAAAATTAATATTTAACTAAAATTTTAACGTAATTAGACAATAACGATGCATATCCAACTTAAAGGACACAAATGTTTTCAAATTTGACGTGTTTCGCGGATTGTGATCAAACTGAATAAAGCGTTGTTTCGCGATATAGACATCAAAATTCGCAAAATAATATAATATAAGAAAATAATAATAAGGAAATGCACTTTATGCAGGATTGTTAATACATGAGTGGCCATTACGTGTTGATAGGGACAAATTAAGCAAAAAAAAAAAAAAAGCTGTAACTCTAGTGTGCACATATTTTTATAAGTTTACCCGGGTTACAAAAAAAAATATATATAATAAAATAAAAAATCGAAAACTGAAATTCTTTGTGATTCAAGTGCTTATCTTTTTCTATTAAAACATTCAAAAGTAAAACTTTTATGAAGGAACCTTGACCATCGGGTATTTTAGTATATAGGAAATTGGTTTTTATTTAAAAGAATGTGTGTAAATATTTTTAATAATTCTCATTTAGATTTTAAGAAACTATTAATTTAAAATTGTTTGCTATGTTCTGATATTTCAATTATTTATACTTTGTTTTCTGGGTTAATTTTTTAATTTGATATTAGAAAATATTTTATTTCCCGACTTTTTTGTAATTATTATTTTTAAGTTTTTTAATTATAAAAAAAATTCCCTGAAGAAGTCTTCCAAAGCGAAGACGAAATATTGGAAATAAATAATTATAATTATAAAATAAAGGATCTTTAGCTCAATAAAACAAAAGACAAAAATATATTTAATAATTTTTTAAAAAAGGTCCAAAATTGGAACATATTTCACATTTCAAGTTCTGCACTTATTAAGTTAGTTATAGTTGGGCTTACTTTTCTAGATTTTAAAAAAAGTATACGATTAGAGCTTGTGTTGACAAAAAAAAGGCGAGACAATGCGTATCCCTTTTTTGTTATTTTCGTTTTTGTGTAAAAGGTCTGGTTGTCATTTATTGATCAAAACCGGTAATTGTATTTGTTGTCTTTTTGTATATTTTTGTTATTGTTTTTGTTAATACTGTGTGGTTTTTTTTTAGAGATGGGTGCGTGAGAGATTTTGATCATTTTAGCTCACGTACACAAAATTTTGTCACTCCCAATTTTAGGGAAAAGTCCAATGCAGATATTTTCAATAGCTTTCTTCAAAGTTCTGACCCATTTACATCTAGCATGGGCAAGAAATAAGTATGAGCAGAAAAATAATATAATTTCCCAACTTCGGAATTAGTGTTTTGCCAAATATTTCTGATGAAAAATAAAATGAAGATTATGATAACGTACATAGTGATAAAGAAGATGACGATAATTTTTTTTTTTTTTATTTTATTTATTTAAGTCTACGGGATAGATCCCTACAGACATTTTTCATAAAAATAATAAATTACAATAGTGTTTTAAATCTACGTATTTAGGAACAATATTATATTGCGTTTAATTACGTTAATATTTGTGGAAAAATCTATTAAATTATAAAATGTATTAAAGTCGTCGCATAATCTTCTAAATGGACCAGCATTAGCATAGTTTACGCGAAAGTAATCAATATATAATGGACTGAAGTAACGTGTTGGACGTTGAGGAACGTTAAATGTAAGACTGTTCACCAAAAATTCAGAGCAAACGTCGCCATTTATCAGGTTGATTAAGAATGTTACATTTAGCATTTTTCTGCGGCTAATTAATGAAGGTAATTTAATTTGAGCTAACCTTGATTTATATGAAGGAAGATTAGTAGGATCAGGAAAAAGATTTCGTAAGCAAAAAATTAAAAATTGTTTTTGAACAGACTCAATAAGATTACTGTTAACGTCGTAATACGGATCCCAGACAACGCAGCAGTATTCCAAAATTGGTCTAACAAGAGACGTATATAATTGTTTTGTAATGCTTGTATCAGTAAATTCTTTAGCCCAACGTTTAATAAAGGCAAGTACCCCACGAGCTTTATTAGATGTCATAGTAATATGTTGAGTAAATGTCAGTTTTGTGTCCAGTAAAACACCGAGATCGAGAAAAACATTTACGAACTCCAACTGATGTTCACCAAGAAAATATTGACCAAGATCTCCAGAATTTCTAGAAAAACGCATGTACTTGCATTTACTTAAATTCAAATCGAATAAATTTAGATTGCACCAAACGAAGAAACTATTTAAATCACGTTGAAGGTAAGCTCGATCACCAGAATCTTTATAGCTAAGGAAGATTTTAACGTCGTCAGCATACATAAGCACGTTAGAAAATTTAATTATAGATGGAACATCATTTATAAATAGCGAAAATAAAATTGGACCCAGGTGGCTGCCTTGCGGTACCCCAGAATTTACAATTATTTCTTAGATGAGGCATTATTAAACAAAACACATTGCTCTCTAGCAGTTAGATAAGATTGAAACCAGTTTAAACAGTTTTTTGTAAATCCCATCAAGTACAATTTTTTAAGTAAAAGGCAATGATTAACTTTATCGAAAGCTTTGCTGAAATCAGTGTATATTACATCAGTATGTTTTCCTTTGATGAAACCACGGTTAATTAAAGTTGTAAGTTCTAATAGATTTGTCACTGTTGAGTATCCTTTACGAAAACCATGTTGAACCGATGATAATATGGAAGAGACTTGATGACATAAGGAATCAGTGATGCATTTTTCAAACAGTTTGGGTATTGCACTTAGTTTAGCTATACCTCTATAATTGGTAACATCAGATTTACTACCAGATTTAAATAGTGGGATAATGTAGGACTCTTTCCAAATTTTTGGG
Organism: Delia radicum; assembly: GCA_021234595.1. NCBI lineage: Eukaryota > Metazoa > Arthropoda > Insecta > Diptera > Anthomyiidae > Delia > Delia radicum. The sequence continues at coordinate 195,863,028 of CM037851.1, read as the reverse complement.
AAATAGCCATGTTTAATAGACAAATTAAAGATGATAGATAACGGAGTTGCTAAGGAATTAGCACAATTTTTTAGAATGCAGCTAGGAATACCATCAGGGCCGCCTGAATAAGACGATTTAAATTTTTTTAAAGCGCTAACAATAGAAGACGTGTCAACAAGAGGAAATGAAATTGACGGATGTTCAGGTATAGTAAAAGGATAAATATTAGAACTATCATATTCAGCATCTGTGTATGTAGTGGCAAAAAAGTCAGCAAACATGTTACTGATCATCAAATCATCGCTAGATTCATGATTTAAATATTTCATTACTGGAGGGTAGCCGTCAGATTTTCTTTTAGAATTAACAAACTTATAAAAGGATTTAGGGTCACGTTTAAAGTTTAGTTTTATGTTATTAAGGTAATTTGTGTACAACTTTAGATTCAGCAAGTTGTATTCTGCGCGGGCTACGGAATATTTACCATACTCCATAAGTGAGCCAGATTTTTTATACTTTTTAAACCGTTTATTTTTCAAATTTTTCAGTTTAGTTAAAGATTTTGAGTTCCATGGAGGACCGGATTTTTTCATTACAGTGTGCTTCGGGATACATTCATCAAAGTAACCAAAAATAGTTTTATAGAAAGAAAATATCATTGTGTCTATAGCATCTGATGATCCATTAGAAAATGACAAAATTTGTAGCCAGTTTGTGTTACAAAATAAGGAATTCAAATCATTGTAGTTCGCCTTTTAAAAACAGTAATACTTAACATTATTCAAATGTCTTTTTGACTTAGTAACAAATGGCAAGTTGCAAATTAATTCAATAGCAGGGTGATGATGGTCTTCAGGTCTGGTAATAGGATTAGAGCGAGTCAAGGTACAATCAGCCGGTTCATTTACAAATACCAAATCTAGTAACTTTTTATTTTTATTATAAACACCATTTATCTGTAGAAGCCCTAAATCCGACATGTTGTTTAAAAATTCTTCATAAGTATCCTTAATATAAATGGGAGCATACATAAAAACGTCCGGTAAAAATTTCCAAGTTAAATATGGCATATTAAAGTCGCCAAAGACAAACATAGAGTCCTCAGAAATAATGAAAATGATAATAATAGCGTTGAAGATAGTGATAATGATAATGAAATTGAAGATTATGGTAATGAAGATGAAGATGAAGACTATAATATGGAATATTTATGATGAATTTGATAATGCAGAAAAAAACAAGTATTTAAATATATTTGAATTTTTTTTCTTCCAATTTTTTTCTAAAATGCTGTGTTTTTATGTATTTGTGATTATTCATCAATAAAAAATTATAATATTCTCTTAAGTGACGCCTTTATTGGATTTAGTGACAAACAAAAATTGGATTTTAAGTTAAATTTATACTAATGTAAATAAATATAACATATTAATTCTTTGAAATTTTTAACAACACACTAAGTACGCTCTAATTACGCTCTAATTACAGCCGAAATTATGAATTAAGATCTCTTTTCAAAAAAAACAATAAAAGCACGCCTAACAGGTTAAAAAAAATGTTCTTACATTTTTTTCTAAAATTTTACATTTTTATAATTATTAATCTATAAAAAAAAATTCAATAATCTCTTTTGTGACTTTTTTGAGATAAATTTGTATATTTATGGAATTTAGTGAAAAATAAAAATTAGATTTAAGTTAAATTTATATTAGTATATATACATATACATATAAATACATATAAATACATATATGTATTTTTTAAATTTTTTAATAACACATTAAGCACGCTCTAGTTTTAAATTGTATTTAATAATTTATAGCTTTTCGTTTTAAAGTTACAGCCAAAAATGTGAACTAAGATCTTTTGTTCCGAAAAACAAAATAGTTAACAAGTTAAACAAGTTAAACAATAGTTAACAAGTTAAACAATTTTTTTTTTTCCAAAATGATGATTTTTTATGCATTTATGATAACTCATCAATAATAATAATGTTTAAGTTTAAAACTACGCATTCGTTGAATTAATCGCCATTCTGGGTATCATCGAAACCACTCTGTGCAGCGAGCCGTCGCCGACGACATTCTGCCACGGCTTTCATCCAGTCTCTAGATAGATTGCTTTATCACTCCGACTACCGATATGTGTACTAGCACCCTTGCCCTTACGGTAAGGGAAAAAAGAATTTGTTGTTGTTAATGTTGTTGTACAACATCAACTTGGCGAATTTACTGCATAGGTGGTATCCGCTGGTAGACCAAAATTACTCTATAGAAAATTTAAAAATATTTTTCCAGTAATACGCCAAAAATCATGAAACTTTTGAGGCCTATTTGAAAAAAAAAATATAAACTTTTTTTTTACCAAAATGTACTCAAACCCGTAGCTTTAATTGCTGAAGAACCATTTCAAAAATGTTTACATTCTTTTTCCCTTATTCAGCACTTTAATATGCATCGATTAAGTGGTAATCCTTCAACCAATTCGAAAAAGTTACATATTCGGGACACAGTAATGTGCATCTTAGGGCCGATTTTAAATGACATAATTCAGTGTTATGTAAAAAGACAATGGTTTGAATAGCAATAACATTGAAACAACAGAAATTCTGACACGACAATACAATTTCGATTGCCTCAACAAAAATTCCATACAATTTGATAGCCACCACCGAACCATTCGATTGCCTACAAATTTGGTTGCTACGACCGATTCTGTTTTCTGTGAATTTATATTAGACCTCATATTAAAGTAAAAAATATTAAAAAGCTGTGGTATATATTTCCAAAATCTTTTTAAATACAAATATCTCTTATATCGTGATCTTAAATTCAAAAGGATACAACGAACAAAATTCGGCCACGCGGTTTGAATAATTATAGTGCACACTTATGAGATAAAAAAAATGTGGTTCCATGAGCAATGCTCGGTGGCAAAGTTATTATAAAGCCAAGTAACATTTCACCACAAAATTTTATTATTCGTTGATTAAATTTATCAGTTTTATTAAAAAATTTGTTAAAATGTCTTGCAATGGTTTTAACTTCCAATATTTCCTCGGTAAAAGACTGGAATTATCCTTGGAGGCAGAAATTAAAATCTGCATATAGTTTCTCTCTCTAGACTTCTTTACTTTCAACTCATATCTGTGTGACTCATATACATATGAAATTTACTCCCAATCACTAAAACCAATTCCATTTCCAGAGCGGCATAGATATTTATTTTTGTATTTTTAAATTTAAATATATAGTTTTTCAGTTTGTTTGCATAGCTAAATCTTTTTATTGCGGTTTTGTACTTTCATTCATATAGAGAGTGTATTGCAGCAGAAAAATATTTTAAAAAATACAATAAACATTATTCTCTACCATTAATCTCAAAAGTAAGCTGTGTTCATTTATCTTCATAAGTCTTATCCGTGTCTATTAAAAACATACAGTTAAATAATCGTTATTTTTAAGGGCTTAAATAATGTCAAGGTTAGTTTGTGTGTTGGAACTTAAATTGAAGAAAATCGTATAAAATACCATGTAAGACAAATTTAATATAAAGTGGTATGAATATATTGAAAGTAGTATGAATCCTTTTTTAATGAAATTGGGAAACTTAGAGATGGGATTGTATAGTATTCAATTTCTTTTGAGATAGCTGAAATTTTAGAGAAATTCTTTTATTGTAAGTTATTTTAAATAGCATGGATATCCTTTTCGTAATAGTATTGTATGGGACTTATGAACGTTGATCTTCACACTCCAAATCTGCTCTTCTCTTATCTTCTCTTCTCTTGTAGACGTTGTCGTGTATTGGTTAGGGCGTTGGACTGTTATACAGATTATCCAGGTCCGATCCCCGGCGGCGACAACATCAATTTAGAAAAAGAAAATAATGAATCAGTGCTATGAACCAAAAAGCTTCAATAAGTTCCTCAACTATCCATGAGGTGGCAAGCAATAACTGTTCTAAGATCTATCATCTCGTTCAATTACAGTGTTGCCGTGTCTAAAGCCCTTCATCTTTCCCCACCTTTAATCTCTCCTCTATCCCCTTTCCAAAGAAAGCAACACATTAATTATATAGGAAGATTTTCCTAAGTGAGGCTTCTCTTTTCATAAGAAAAAAAAAAAATATAAATCTGCTCTCCGAATTTTTCCAGAACCTATAATTTTTGCGAAATTCTTAATTTCGTTACTTTTTTGAAATGATTTTATCAAGCAAAACAGTCCAAAAGTGATAGTTTACAAATAGAGACAAATTTAGCCATATACCAACTAAAATTCGATTACAACTACTGAAATTGGGTGGTACAAATGAACATTAGTTTTCACTACGAAATTCGGTTACTACAATTGAATTTTAATTGCAACACCCAAAATATTCATAAATCACATTTAAATATGATCGTACTAATCGAATAGTTTTTCAAGAGTTTTTATTTTGAAATTGGTGGGTCCATTCCATACTGAAAAAAGTAGATTTTCTCTATACTATATGAAAAACTTACAGAGTTATTAACGCGTTTCTAGTAAAAACTTTGATTTATAATAATTTTTTTCTTTATAAATGCGTAAGGCACTTGTTTGCTATTTTAAAAACGTAAAACTATATCGCTTTACTTATTCGCGGTATTTTATTTTTTGATAATATTAACGACAACGGTTTTTCTTTTTCAAATCCCCATTGTAGGTGGCTATTTAATTTTTAGTTTGTTTAATATTTAAAACATAATTTTTTAATTTTTTTGAGTATGCGCGGGTTTTACACATTATTAAAAAATATATATATATATTAAAAATAAACATGGGTTTCAGCCGGCTAAGAGCCGCCTCCGATCAATTTTTGGCAAGTCGCCGCCGGTGTACTTCTCGAAAAATCTCATAATTCAAAGTGAAGATGATTAAGTGAGAGAATTTCGCCTTCCAATTTCGCTCACGAGAGAAAAATTCCACTCACGCAATAGAATTATTTCTAGTCACACTAGCTCACGTGAGTAAATTCAGATTTTACTCACACTCACGCATGATTCACGCGAAACACCCTATATAAAATCTTGTGGTAAAAGAATTTTAAAAATAAAAGTAAATTGTGTAATTTTTAAGGTAAAAAGTGCTCTGGAAATGCAATTTTTATACATATTTACACGCAAAGTAAGATAGTTGGAAATCGGTTGAAAATATGAAAAATCATTCGCTTAACATCAAATTTTTAATGAATACATACACGCAGAAAAAAACTATTGTGTTTTTATAAGAGGCTTTCCTTGCAAAATTTCTTTAGTTTTAAAAGCGAAATTTCTTGGCTTATATGCTAAACGGCATATTTGTTAAATTACACAAGCTTCTTTTTTTTGTAATTTATCCAAGTTTATGCTATGTTAAATTTACATTGGGAATCATTAATACAAAATATGCTATGTATAAATTCACTTTGATGAAATTTGGAAAATAATAATAATAATAATAAATAAATAAAAAAGAAAAATTACTAAAAAAAACACTTACCCCCGCCAAAAAATATAAAATTGTCAGTGAAAAACGAAAAATTACACAGATTGAATGTGGAGGTAGGCGAGATAGGCGTGGTCATATATAAATAAATCATATATTTTTGATAGACATACATTTAAATTTTTTCTTTTTGCGAACAATCCAAAACAATTTCAGATAAAATGCATCTGAAACTCTATTGTAAGTATAATTCATTTTCGGAATTAATTCAGAATATTCTGCAAAAGATTAAAAAAATATATATATTTAAAATTTTTTTTTTTTTAATATATTTTTTTTTTAATATTTGTTGCAATAGAAAATTCACATTTGCCATTCTATTCAAATGAAAAAAATAAAAAGTACTTTAATCTATAATCTTTTCGAAGTTAATGTGAGCTGTAAATTTAAAAAAATGCAGCCATAGATATAAGATCTATATTTCAACAAAAATCCATATTTACCTGCGTCAAGTTATCAATTCGATGTAATTTGAAATGCCTGAATTTGTAACAGTTTCTTTTGTCTGTGACATTCAAAACGCTTGAAAGGAATATCATTAAGTCAAATTTAATTAATTATCTTTATTTGATCAATAAATTTCATTTAATAAGAAAACTCTATAATATAATACTTGTGCCAGAGTAAAACTAAAAATTTTGTATATAAATAGAAAATTTTTGGTATTCAAAGTCTAGTAACGCTAAGATAACCTATCGACATAAGAACAGAAATGAGCAGCTACCCTCAAAAAAAAAAGTTTGTAAAGTCAGCAAAATTTTAGTCAGGAGGGTGCTTGCAAAAATTGCTAATGTCAGAAAAATCTTTTGCTGAAAATCAGCGAGCTGATTTGTAGCAACAAAATTAGTAGATTCAGCAAAAGTTTTGCTAACACTTAGTGGATTAGAAATAAAAAAGCCTTGCTAAAACTTAATAATTTTTTTGCTGAATTTTAGTAAACTGAAAAAAACGCAAACAATTTGTAGAAAAATTGTAATTTAGTTAATTTATTTGCAGGAAATCATAAAACATATTTTTGTGATTCTTTTAAACATAATTTACAATAATTACTAAATATAAAAATTTTCATTTTCCCACATTGACTACATGAATTAATTTAATACCTGAAAAATTATATGAAACAAATATATGTATATAACATAACAAAAATTTTCTTTCAACTACTTACATCAATGGTTGTCTAAATGATGCTATCTTTTAAAGGACGCAACTGCCGAAGATAATTATAAAGGGTTATCCATTTTGCGGTTTCAAAAGTAAACGTAAATAAACCACATATAAAATATTTTTTTTTCATGATATTTCTTTTTTATTATAAAGTTTGAACGTTGACATTATGTGCGAAACACTATATCTTTAAATGACCACCGTGCGAAGTGTTGCAAGCATTGATTATTTTGAGGTAATTTTGGACCACTTTTTGACACATATTGGGCGGTATCTTAGCCATAACTTGCCGAATGTTGGTTCTTAAGTGCTCAAGAGTTAAAGGTTTATCTGCATAAACACGGTCTTTCGCGTAGCGCCACAAAAAAAGTCTAATGGTGTCAAATCGCATGGTCTTGGTGGCCAGTTGATGTCGCCACGACGAGCAATTACACGGCCAGGAAATGTCTCTTGCAATAAAGCCAATAATTCCACGTATCTAAGACGTTGTGAATGGTCAGCTGGCTTCAGTTTCTGTGTGAGCTGGACTTTATATGGATGTAGGTGTAGATCCAAATGCAAAATACGCCATAATGTTCAGTAAGACAGTCCTAATTCCTGAGAACGACGAGGAATCGACACATTCGGGTCTTCGGCAACACTTTCACTTACAGCAGCGATATTTTCAGCGGAAAGAGCGAAACGATGATGCACTAGCCATACAATATCTGTAACCGCTCCAGTCTCATCAAATTTCTTCACAATTTTGCCAATTGCTTGCGTAGTTGGACGATTGTAAACCATAATCTCCTCTTAAAGCACGATATGTGGCTGTGCCAGAATCACCATTTTTGTAGTAGGTTTTAATAATTTTTATGCGTTGTGTGATAGTTAAGCGATCCATTTTCGTCAATGTCAGACTTCCAGCTGAAAAGAAAAAAAATTGGTTTAACAACTTAGTTTGACAGATGTCGAATTCCAGCCCTATACTTTGGAAACCACGAAATGGATAACCCGGTAGAAACGAAACGAAAAAATAAACAAAAATAAACGAAACGAAAAAACAACCCTTTTTTTGGAATAAGAAAAAGGAACTATAAAAATCTACCTAAGATGTGTGTCTTTGTCTTTCGCTTTACTCTGTCTACATGTCTGTATATGTTTCTGTGCAATTTGACCAAACTAGATTATTAATCTTTAAACATTTAGATTAGAAATACATATTAAATTTAAATATTTTGTTTTGTCTTTTATTTAATTTAATTAATAGATAATTATTTTCACAAGCCGGTGACAACGCAAAATTTAAGTTGTTTTAATCCTCAATTTTTTTTTATGTATGAAAAACAGATACAAAAATCTTCCATGGTTGATTTTTTATATGTCTCTAATAGAGTTGTACTTTTTAGTATGATTTTCCTCTTCTCTACTACATCTTGACATGCCGCGACATCTGCTTCATTCTGCGCATATCTTTCAATCTGGTTGTCGTCCACATTATTAATGTGCTTATCAGCACAATAATTTTTAGCAAAATTAATTAGTAAAACGTTAGTATAATATTAGTAAAGCATTAGTATAAAACAGTTAAGTCCTGAATAAGTATAACAAAAATTTTAGCTGAAAACACGATTTTAGCAAAAAATTTGCTAAAAAATAATATACCTGATTTACAAGACGTTTTACTAACTTTTCTACTAACTTATTTTTTTTTTGAGTTTAGTCACATATAAAGTGCCACGTGTTCTGCGACAGGTTTAGTTGTTATGAAATAGATTTGTGATGTGCCGCTGCACTGATCTAAGGGGAACGTATCGCCGGGCTTGCGAAAAGTAATTAGCTAGTAATCTGTCACTTTTTATTCACCCAAAACAGTGTGTTGTAGCAACTGTTCAAAAAACCTTCAAAAAGGCCCAAAAAAAATCAATTTAATAAATATATGTTTATTTTTTCTCAATGAAAATGAAAATTATTCAAGTTTGAGGCCATACTCTATATTTCTTTATTAGGATATTGTCCTAACAAATAATCAATAGAGTTTTTTGTTTTCAAATTTATTATTTGGCCCTTTCAGGAATGTGTTGATAGATCTATTTCGGGAATTTTCTAGGTTCCCATCATCAGAACACGTGTTGAAAGCGGTAACAATTCCATTCCAAACATCAAACATTCATATAAACTAGTTTACTCACTACATGAGAACTAATACATGAGCTTGAAGTTAAAGATTATAACCATTGATCAAAAACTAAATTGAAAACTTGTTTGGTATGTGCAAGGTCTACCTCTGGTGGATATTCAATACACGTTTTTTGTTTTTCTCTCCTTTTTATATTTTGTTTAGTTTATAAACAACACACCCGTTATTGTTAGCATGAAAATCATTTAATTAATTTTATACGAGGGCGGATCAATAAGTCCGTGACTTTTCGAACTTTCCTCGTAGTCATATGAAATGCAACACTGCTGCCATCAAGTGCCATCTGTTAGTAGACTACTGTCAAATTTTGAGCACGTTCTGTCATTTACTTTGCGTTTAACAGCTGTTCAAAACATACACCCTCATGAATTTTTTATAAAAATGGAAAAAAGTGAAATTCGAGTGCTCATTAAACATTATTTTTTGTGAAAAAAAAACCGTCAATCAAACCAATTAGAAGCTTGATAAATACCACGGCGACTCTGCATCATCGATTTCAATGGTAAAAAAGTGGTTTACTGACTTTCGTTGTGGTCGCACAAGTACAAATGACGTTAAACGTTCTGGACGGGCAATTGATGTCAATACAAAGTCGATCAAAGAGTAAAAGTGCGTGTGATTGTTGATGCCATAGGGATTTTATATGGCAGTGTGGTTTCGATTTTAAATGGTCAGTTGGGTTTAAGAAAGCTGTCTGCAAGATGAGTGCCGCGTTTGCTCTCAATTGACCATAAACGTAGTCATGGACAATAAGGTGATGGCAACAGTTTCTTGGGATGCACGCGGGATAATCCACATCGATTACCTTCAAAATGGAAAAACCATAAACGGAGAATATTATGGCAACTTATTGCACCGATTTAACGAGGATTAAAAAACAAACGACCCCACATGGCCAAGAAATGCCTATTTTATGGACTTCGAAAAATCCTATTTTTTGGAAGGGATACAAAAATTGGGGAAACGTTGGACTAAGTGTATTGAGCTAAAAGGAGATTATGTTAAAAAATAATTTGTTTTTATTGATCCGCCCTCGTATTGAACGAAACTAAAATTTTTTTCCCAATATTTAACGCGGTGCCAGAGTAATTTTATTAAAAAAAAAAAATCAAAAATTAATATAGGTGTTGTCTTCTATTTTAACACACTTTAGTTAATTTAGCATTTTTTCATTCTTTCGGAGTTAGTTTCCGTTTTAGTAGTGCCAATGATAGAATTCAGTGCAGGTTTTGTAAAAATGGACCAACAAAAATCACGCCTATACACGAACAATGTTTATTAGTTAAAAATGTTTTATTTTTGATTTGAATTAGTTGAATTCTTTCAATTTTGTTTTTTACTTCTCATCGGGTAAATAAAACAATAACAGTAAAGCGTTAATCTTTTTCCTTCAAAATTTGGGTAGAATATTCTAACATTTCTACATTGGTTCTCTGATGATTTTCGGTGACGCGAAAGGAAACATGTAAGGACCTGTCAGTAGATAAAGTCTGCTATAGCGAAATTCCAGAATTTTTTTCTTGGATTTGTTCTTTACTATTACCTATTTAGCTTTTTGAGTTAAAAAATAAATTTCGAAAAAAGAAAACTGCTGCATCTAAAGAACCAAATTAATTCAATTTAATATTATATTGTAAAAAATTGTTAAATATTTCTTTGGCAATAATTATTCGCCAAAAAAATAAACTAAAATTTCACTCATAGAGCACAACATATACTTAAAACAAAAAATTAATTATTGAGAATTTAGCTAAAAAAAGTATTCGAATAACAATCCGAATTTTTTTCTAAAAATCTGTCTTATAACATTTATTTAAAATTTTTTAGTAATAATTTCACGGAAAAAAAAATAATATGCAACGTGACAACCTGACGATTGTCAGGTGACTGACAATAGTCAGATCGATTTTTTTTTATTTCGTAAATTTTTTAAAATCTATTTTTAGAATTAATTTTTCGCTTTCTTATTATTCATGCTCCTTGTATACATATATTGAACCCATTATAATTCCTATTTACATAAATCTACCGGTATTGCATAACCTCATAGTAAAAAACGCTGCTTACATGCAAGCAGGTTTGTAAGGGAAAAAGTCGAAAAGAATCCCTTACAAACCTGCTTACATATGCCATGATTTTTATATGGCGAGTTCCCACTTGGAAGCATTACTTTTGGGCAAAATAAGCGCGGATTTCAGCGCTTAGAAAAAGCTGTGATGTAATGGGTTTCATTAAAATCATATTTCATGTCTACATTATTACGATTAAAAGTAATAATATGAATATTATATAATTTATTTTATATTAAATTTTACTAGTATTAAATTTTTGTTGTTAAAATTTAAGACATATAAATACAATAATTTAACTTTTTTGCTAGCTCTTCAGTAACAATTAAATGACTAATTATTTTGTACAACATACTCAGAAACATCAAAAACAATCGGAAATCACTCCTGAAACAGGTACATATGTTTATTACCCACGATATGAAACTTTCTGCATTACAACCTGCATCCTTGTAAGGGATTAAGGTAAGCTGCTTACAACCTGCATTCTTGTAAGTGAAATCAGAAAGCTCAAACATTTTTTTTGTTTATTTTTATATGAAAATTATTCGTTTCTTTTGCTGCTTCTTAGTATAAGATAATAGTAAGCACTTACATCTGCGCATTTGTTTTATCCTGCTTCTATAAACACGAAAATTTTTTACTGGGTTATAGCTTTTGCAACATTTCATATAAAAAACTTTAGAATTATTTGTTAAGGTGTGTTTTTGCTGGGCTAGTTTTAAAGGATTACTAAAAGCCACGACATTTCAGATTTTTATATGTGCTATATCCGTCTCTTAAAAGGGTCCGCCAAATAACTTTTTTTTTTTGAACTCCTGAACAAATTGGACTTTGTATAGCGTCATACCAAGGTCTTTCTGCAAAATTCGTCTCAATGATGTCTACGAAATGTTCAATTGTTGAGAAGGACGGTGAATTGATGTTGATGGCGCTTCACGCGCACTTTCTGCCACAGCAGCAATATTCTCGGGTGTACGCATTGTTTTTGGCTTTTCACGCTTTGGTTTATCGATGAGGATGCCAGTTTCTTTCACTTTTTTCACAAGATAACGAACATACGGACAATATTCGTTCAGCGGAAGGATAAAACTAATTTTCTGTCAAATCAGACATGAGCTAAGTGTTACCATTCACGAAATAAGCACTAGTTAAAAAAAAAGTTAGATGGCAGACCCTTTATGTAACAAAACTAATACTTTCAAGTGGGAATTCGCCATATAAAAATCAACACCATTTATACTATGCGAATACAAATACTGATGAAAAGCATTTTACAAATGAGCAATGAGCATAATTGTTTTATATGTTCCCTTTTGACTTCTACTAATTTCTTTTATTTTAAGAAAAGTTTTGACATTTCTACTGTTCTGTCAATACTTTTTCTTTTCATTTATATATAAATATTTTTTTTTTTAATCTGTCAAACATTTATTTAATTAAGCCTATACTACAAGTAAAGCACAATTAGTTGGTAAGTTCAACATTGATTTCAAAGTTTCAATATATAGGTATCAATTCAAACTTCAATTACATTTTGAGATACCATATCAAACTGTCTCAAACTTTATTTGGCAAACATTTATCAATTCTAATAATATTGTGTTAAGTAAAGTTCATATTTTCTAAAGCTGCAAAAAATGGAAATAGAAAATTAGAAAAGTAAGTGATACCAAAGTTAAATTGATTTTTATTGTTAAAATACTAGAACCAAACCCAAATCATTGCTGTTGTTTACTGTCATTCTTAATTTTTTCTATTGCATCTGGTATCAGTGGCGAGCTCATGGGCCCCTCCCCACCCGAAATGATTTCGATATTTTTTTCTGTTTTCTGGATTTATAACTTTTGTGAGTTAAAAATTTTCTTGAGCATAAACAACATTTTACAAATTTTTGTAGTCATAGAAATAAACTTTTAAAAAAGCAAAAAAAGCTGCTTAAAAATAGTTACAAATTACGTTGCAGAAAGAACTGGTAAAATAAGCAGATTTTTTTTTTATTGATAATTGGTATTAACCCTTTCGCGGACGCGTCGGCATAAGCCGACATTACGAATGGCTTAAATTGGACACGTCTGTATATGCCGACATAGAAAAAAATCGTATATAAACACGTCGGACATAGGCGACGTCAACTGAATTGGTTTTATATGTAGTAGCATATTGTGTGCCACTGCAGAAGCAATCAGATCAGATTAAGTTAGTGCCCAAAAAAAAGTGTCATTGCGTGAGGACGTAATATTTTTTGGTAAGTTTTATTTTTCTTTTACTTTCTTTTTCCCTTTGTTATTTTTGCTTTGACACTGAAATTAATTAATTTATATAAATGGATCACGAAAAGCGACAAGAACAATTACAACAATTGTTTGATGAGTGCTGTACCGACGATTTGTCAGAAGAAGACCGGTATCAAACTAACGGCGATGACGATTCGGACTACATCATGGAAAGTTTATCATCAAGTGAAGCCGACGTTGATAGTGATGAGAAAAGTGTATGCATTGACAGCGATGGAGAAGCCGATGAAAATATTGACTCCGAAACGGATGATGTATAAGCGGCTGAAAATGACAAGGATTGGCATGAAAAGGTTAGCGAGATACCATATTTTAATTTCGATTCTACTTCGTCTGGTATAAAAATCGAAATAAGTGATACATCGTCTCTAATTGATGTCTTCAATCAAATTTTTAATAACAAAATCATGGACCTACTTATACGCTCTACGAATGAATACGGACTTCAATTAAGTAACCAGCAGAGAGGTAGCAGATTCAAAAGGATGATGAAATTTTCACCCGTTGATCGTGCTGAAATGTTAAAATTTTTAGGTTTGTGTCTACTTCAAGGGCAAATTAAAGTTCCAAAGATTCGTCAGTTATTTTCGAAATCGGCACAATACTAACACCCGGCATTCTCTGCGACAATGTCCGGCAGAAAGGTCGAACAAATCTTGAGATGACTTACTGCTAATCATGTGCGAAGCGAGTGACATATGGCAAAATTATCTAATTTCGTAAAATTAATAAATAAGAGTTTTTAAGCTGATTTTTGGCCCTCTGAGCAAATTGTGCTAGATGAATCGTTGTTACTTTAGACTCGTTTTCCGTCAATATATTAAATCGAACAGGGCACGATTTGGAATAAAATTCTTTGAACTATGCGACTCATCCAGATATGTTTTAAATATTGACATTTATAAAGGTAAACAACCAGATCCAACAAAAGGTTCAAAAATCGACGCAATTGTTAATCGACTTGTTACTCCATACTTTGGGAAGGGTCATCGCCTATTTTTGGACAACTAAAGGATGGTTAAATTGTAAGGGCCGATGTTGAATGTGAACCACACCTAAACGTCAAGTTTTTTTCTGCATTTAATTTGACATTTCTCAATTTCAGACTAACTCAATTTGAACCATGGAAAGATACACAATTGAGCAACGCGTTAAAGTTATTCAGGCTTATTATGAAAATGGGCGTTCAAATTAAAATGCATATCGTGCACTTCGCGATTTTGATGAGGTACATTTTCACATCAGTGGAGTCGTCGAAAAACCAATGTACCCACAAAGAGTGACTGTTTGGTGCGGTTTATGGGCTGGCGGCATCATCTGGCCGTATTTTTTCCAAAATGAGGCCGGTCAAGCAGTTACTGTGAATGGTGTTCGCTATCGTGAAATGATAACGAACTTTTTATGGCCCGAATTGGAAGATATTGATGTGGACGATATGTGGTTTCAACAGGATTGTGCCACTTGCCACACAGCTAACGAAACAATGGCTATTTTGCGTGACAAATTCAATGGCCATGTTATCTCACGTGGTGGCGATGTCAATTGGCCGCCAAGATCATGTGATTTGACATCGTTGGACTTCTTTCTTTGGGGTTATTTGAAAGAAAAGGTGTACGTCGATAAGCCAGCAACAATTCAAGAGCTAAAGGATGAGATAATTCGGCACATTAACGGCATAGAACCTCAATTATGACTCAGCGTCATCGAAAATTTGGACCATCGGATGGAGGTGTGCCACCGAGGTCTCGGCGGCCATTTGCCCGATCTTTTGTTCCATACATAATTGAGCCATATCAATATTATCATACTAAAAATAAATGACAACAATTTCCTAAATAATATGTGTTTAATTGAAAATCAACATCGGCCCTTAAAATGTAACCACCCTTTATTATAATAGTATAAATTTATCTAATGATTTATTGCTGCTCAAAACTCAGACTACTGGAATGTTAAGAAGTAATCAAAAAGGTAATCCAATTGAAGTGACAAAAAAGAAATTAAAAACAGGTCAGTATATTTGGAAAATACAAGGAAAGGTGTATGTATCAAAATGTTACGACAAAAAATTACCACCGGCTACAGTCCACATATGGTTATAACGATTTGGGGTTTTTTAGGTTTCCTTTTTTAGATTATAAGTATTTGAAAATAAATAATCTGCTTATTTTATAAACATTAATTTTACATATGTACACAAAAACCTAATGAATTGACTGTGAAATCGATTTTTTAATTTCTTAAAATAAATGAACATTTATACTATGAAACTGAATATTCTTACATATTATTTGTTGTATTTTAGCCTAACTACACTAAAAGAAAAATATACTTTTATTGTCAGAAAATGACGACGTGTCCTTCGGTAATATCATATTGCATGAAATAGGACATGTCGGCTCTGTCCGACGTGTCCCTATAAACTGTGATATCAAGAAGTTCTCATATATTTTTTTTAATTATAGTTAAATAAAAATAATGGTATATTTTGTTAAAATCAGCAGAAATATTAGCTAAAAATTGTAAACTGCTGATTGCAGAAGGGCTGATTTTTATTCGCAAAAATTTGAAGAAAACACTTTGAAAAACACTTGGAATTAACTAAAATTTAGCTCAAATATACACACAGGGAACATTTAGCTATTTGCCAACTGAGATTCAGCTACCACGTCTCAAATTCAGTTTTTACGAATTTGAGTCGGTTATTACAACTGAACATTAGTTTTCACAAAAAAAGTTCGTTTAATTCAACAGAATTTTAATTGCAACACCCAAAATATTCGGAAATGTAATATAATTATCATTGCACTAACTGAAGTTATAAGTTGATATCACTAAAATACACCTTTCAATTCGGTAGGCACTTTATTTCTTTGTGTGTAACAAAATTTTTGTAGATTTAACAGATTTTTTGTTGCTATTCTTACTTAAATAATACTTAACAAAAAAGCTTCTAATTTTACCATGTTTTTCCTAACACGCCATATTAAACTTATTTTTGGTGGTTTCAGCAAAAATGTTTAATGTCGTTTTATTGTTAGTGCAAGTACTAAAAAATTATAAAATTCAATGAATTTCCATCAGAAATATATTGCTTCTTTTCAAGTTTCAGCATAAAAAGTACGAATTTAAATAGTTTTTTTTTTCGAAATACAAATCAAATTATTTTGCTTAATTTTGCTGCCGACAATCGTAATAACTTTAAACTCATTCTTACTACAATAATTTGCTTATTGTCTTAAGATAGATTGCAAATAAAGAAAGAATTTATAAAAAAAAAAAAAAATTCTTACTACAAATGATTTTGTTAAAGTATCAGGTTTTTAGTTGTTTGTACATACATACGTACTATTATGAAATTTTCTATGATTACGTAAAATGGCGTTATATTGGAAAATATCCAAATTTTTAATATCGTATAAAAATAACGCATTTTGAAAAGTTTTCTGGTTTTTCAAATAAAATATCCTGTAAAAAAAATAACCGGTTAACCAACCGGTTTCTCGAATAATCGAAAATGCAAAATATTCGAAATTGGTTCGGTTTTTGATTTTGAAAATAAAAAACCCAGTTAACCAGTTTTTGGCACTCTAAAGACAGTGAACACACATTTTTTATGAATAATTTTTGATAGTTTAAAATATCAAAGAGCAATTCCATATGAAAACGATCAAAATTGGCAAATTTTTGGACGACCCCTCTCCGATTTTAAAATAAATAGTCTCAATCGATTGCCCAGGAAAAAATAATGTACCTACATATTTTTTTTTTATAGTGACTGGTTTAGTGGTGGTGTGCACCACTGTCATGTGACAAAATTGAAGAATTCTTCATAAGGGACCTCATTGAAAGTTGAAAAACTACTAAAGCGATCGCAACGAGTGATAGCTCGTTGGAAAGGTATTGAATCAGGATTTAATTGAAAAATATAATTTTCCTAATTTTTCTTGTTAAATAATTAAAAATAATTCAATTATAAAAAATATAAAAACAATGAGAACAAGGTGGTCTCTTAAATGCTCTTCTCCTGTCCAAACAAGGAGTCGGGGCCCATTTTTTTATTGCTGATTCTTAAAGCAAAAATTATGAGGAATCCAAAAAAAATAAAATTAGCCGGAAAATTTAGGAGCTTCTGTGGAAAATTTAATTTTCATGGGAAAATTTAATTTTCATGGGAAAAAAGGTAAATTTCTGAAAAAAATTAGGAAAATTTTATTTTTCAATTGAAGCCTGATTCAATACCTTTCCAACGAGCTATCACTCGTTACGATCGCTTTAGTAGTTTTTTTTTTAAAACAACTTTCAATGAGGTCCCTTATGAAGAATTCTTCAATTTTGTCACATGACAGTGGTGCACACCACCACTAAACCAGTCACTATAGCAAAAAAAAAAAATATGTAGGTACATTATTTTTTGCTGGGCAATCGATTGAGACTATTTATTTTAAAATCGGAGAGGGGTCGTCCAAAAGGTGATCGCTTTCATATGGAATTGCTCCAAAACGTAATATTTTCTTTATATTTGAAATTAGTTTGTTGGGCGATTCCTCTAGATTTCGTAAAAATTCAGACAAAAGTAATAAAGAATTGGTTAGAAACTAACGGCCCAATTCCATATTTAGGGGGTTAAAATGGAACTCAAGGTTGTTCGAAAATCTTTCGTTTTAAAAATTTTTAATATTTTTAATGTTTTTAGTGCTCTAATGTAAAGGTAAATATTTATTTAATTTATTTATTTGAATTTATATTTTATTTGATACAAAGCTTGTTTCTTTATAAGAAGCCTGATTATACGCAAATTACGGAAAATTGGTTTATTTTTGACCCAAAATTTTTAACTTCTTTGAAATGCTTATAATAGGATTTTAAGGTCATTGAAAATGTAAATAAAAAAACTACTTATTCCGTAATTTAAGCCTACATTTTGTTGGGATTTTCCAACTTCCGCAGGAAGTTCATTTACTATCAAATCTGTCACCGACATTAACATACAGAGGAATAATATTTAGTATATACAACAACAATGCAATTTATTTTGTATTTCGAAAAATGCCACTTTAATTTGTATTTTATTATGCTACAACCTGAAAAGAAGTTTTACATTTCTATTGCAAATTCATTGAATTTTACAACTTTTTCAGTACTTGTATTAACAGTAAAAAGCCATTAAAAATATTTACTGGAACTACTAAAAATTTTTGGTAATAACGTTACAGGAAAAACTGCTAGATGCTTTTTTTACTAAATATTAATAAGATAAGAAAGCGGAAATGAAACTGCTAAATGAATAAAACTTTAGTTATATTTGAGCATAATTTTAGTTAAATGAAAGTTGCAAAATAATTAACTAAAATCAGCAAAAATAAAAGTTTTTGTGCAAATAAAAGTTTTTGGTGCAAAAAAGAGAATAACATTAGTAAAAAACTTTGCTAAAATTCTAAATATTAGTTCAAAATGACCTTGCATGAATAACTGGGAAAATTGAAAGTAGATTGCTATTTTCAAGTAACTAAAATTCGAACCTAATATAATTAAAATTTTGTTTTATTTTTGCGGTTCTAATCTTAATAATAATTTGCAAAAAACTGCTTATTTTTATCAGTTTTTAATGCAATGTAATTTTTTACAAATTTTTAGTAGCTTTTTCTGCACTTTTTAAGGGTTATTTTCTATGACTGTAATACTAAGTAAATTGTTTTATGCTTATTAAAATTAACTCACATAAAGTTGTTAATTCATGAAGTAAAAATATCGAAATCATTTCGCCCCCCCACACCCTGGGTACGCCACTGCTAATAGTATATGTCTAATAGAAAGGACATTACAATGAGCTGGCCTTTGCAACACAAAATGGAATGATATAAGAAAATCTCAGAGAAAAAAAATTAAAGTAAAATGATTTTAAAAAATAAAATAGTAATGACAAAATGTACTATAACTTTTGATTGCTTAATTACTTTTTTGTAGTTTTTTGATAACAAAATAAACTCTTGACATTGAAGGTAAGCTTAAAGCACCGAATGCTACTAATATGTACATGCTTAATATAATGTTTATTTTTTATGGCTTCAATTTCTAAAGGCCTTTTCATTTTCTTCGCCTATTTATTTTCGTGTTTTTATTTAACATTGTAATAATTTGGGCACCATTTTACCAATAAACAATATTTTCATATTTAAAATTTTTTTGTTTAAAAGAAAGGTAGGCTTAAGTCTAGTTTAGGGGCCTCGCTCGGATTTATTTCAAATTTTCACCATTAGTAGAACTTTTAATGCTGAGCTCAAAAATACATTTTTTTTTTGTCGGCGACTCTCGGTTCCCGAGCTATGGACTTCCAAAGTTTGAATTTTGAATCTTTGCATCTTCACCATTTCTGATCGGATCAAAACAATATACATATCATTTGAAAGCTTATTAAAGCACCTTTCATTTGATATATAATACTTCTAATTCCATTAACCCGTTAAGCGTCAAATTAAAAAAGTCTGTTTTTTAACCGAATTTTTTAGACAAACCTCGTATTTTCTCAAAATTTGACTATTATAAAGGTACGATACAAATAATATTTATTTGTAGCTAAGATTTCAAGCTTTAATTTGATATATAATATTTCACTTTAACCCTTTTAACACCGTAGATATTAACATTTATATCGTTATTTAATTTTCTTCATTTTTGTACTTTTGTTCTTATATGTATATGTAAATTAATAACTTTGTTAAATTGCTAATTTTAGAAACAAATACACTTTTGTAAACACGCCGAAATTTCTGCAGCCCGGGGCGAAGCCTCAGCGAAGCCGAGAATTGGACTGATGGGAGTAAAAAAACCCCTAAGCCCGGCCGAAGGCCGGTTACACAGAAAAACTTTGCTCGGCATATGTATATATAAATTAATAACTTTGTTAAATTGCAATTTTTAGAAACAAATAGACTTTTGTAAATACGCCGAAATTTCTGCAGCCCGGGGCGAAGCCTCAGCGAAGCCGAGAATTCGACTGATGGGAGTAAAAAAACCCCTAAGCCCGGCCGAAGGCCGGTTACACAGAAAAACTTTGCTCGGCATATGTATATATAAATTAATAACTTTGTTAAATTGCAATTTTTAGAAACAAATAGACTTTTGTAACTTTAACCATTAATAACTTTTTTATTATAAGAGATATAGTAACACATTATACCTTAAATGAAAGCTTGTAAAATGGGCTATAATTTTCTATAAATTTTTTATTTACATATATAGACGTTTTTTTGAATAAACAGATATGTTATACAAAAAAACTAGAATAAAAAATGAAAAACTTAAAACTGGGCTGTAATGGGTTAATTTATGAGGACATATTGTACCTCATTAGAAAGATATTTTAAAGAGCTTTCATATGACACCCATATTGTCGTGATCGAACTTGTACTTTTTGAGATAATCGTTAAAAACTATTCCAACTTTAATGCCCATTTCTGACGCAAGGGGGCGTCGCCGACAAAAAATTTTTTTTTTGTTGAAATCAGCTCAAAAAGTACTATTCAGGGTAAAAAAAAAAAAAAAATCTGAGCGAGGCCCCTAAACTAGACTTGTTCCGAAAGGTATAAATATTTAACAAAAACTTTTTGCGAAAACAAAACTTTTTGAAGTGCTTTTGGAGCAAAAACTTTTGTATATAAAGGGGTTTTGTTTTAAGTTTTAGAGTGAAGATATTGTAGTTAGCAAGTAATATTTTTTTAAGTGTTTTAATACTAAATATAATATTGAAATACATATCGGCCAATCCACCGATGACCGGCTAAAAATGTCATTTTTGATATCGGGTCTTCTAATTTTCATTAAATTTTGCACTCAGAAACTCTGTGAATCAACTTAAAGATTGGAAAATATCAGAAAAAGTTACTAAAAATTAGTTAAAAATGTTAAAAATATAGCAAAATAAGCAGTATATTTTTGATAAATATTATTCCAATGAAAACTACAACTAAACTAATTGTAAAATATACTTAATTTTAGTTAAATTTGTATTGCATGAAAACGGGCTTGCAGATAACTAAGCGCCATCTATTCGCTATAAGTTGCATTATAAATAGTAAAACAAATCAAATACAAATCTGTATTTGTGGGATAAATAAAATATAAATGTGCTTATTGTTGTATCTGTCTTTTGTTCGCCTCTACTATATCCTTCATTTTGTATGTAAGTTGAAATGCTATCTGTCAAAGCCTGAAGCGTAATATAAAAAACAAAATACTAGAAAAATAAATAAAAGTGCAAAATGTACTTAAATAAGCACTGCTTTTTCTAACGCTGTGTGTGTGGGTTGTGGTGTAATGGTTAGCGCGTTGGACTGTTACACAGATGGTCCCGGGTTCGATTCCCGGTGACGACAACATCAATTTAGAAAAATTATATGTATGAGTTTTTCTATCACTTATATGTATCGCTGCGTCCACCTTAGGTGTTCCCATAGCACCACCGAAATAAAATAATGAATCAGGGCTATGAAACAAAAAGCTTCAATAAATTCGCCAACTCTACATCAGGTGGCGAGCAACAACTATTCTAAGACTTATCTACTCGCGCAATTAAAGTGTTGCCCTCCACTATCCCCTTTCCTGAGTGTTGCTTCTCTTTACACTATTTTCTAAACACCAAAACCTTGAATTCATTCAAAACCTTCAATTGAGCAAAAAAAAAAAAAAAGAAAATTATCCGTCACTGCACTTTTTTTTTTTTTTAATTGAATATATTTTTTTTCCATCGCACGGTTCAGAAGTGGTGAATTTGACATGGAAGATAAACACCTAATTGGCTGACCTGAGCCAAAAAGCGTCCCATATATTATCAGCTGCGGAATTGGAGCAGAAGATCACAGTTGCCCTGTTCCGAACACAATTGATTCGAAAAAACGACACAAATATACGAAAAATTCACAAATTTCACAAAAATCCTGCAGTTTTAAGTTATACACCTAATAAGTTTTAAAAATTAAATTTTTAGCACTTCCAATTCTATGTTTTTTTCTATAAAAAATTTGATATTTCATATCAAACGTGGGCTTGATATTCCATAGCAAACGTGGGCTTGAATTTTTTAAAACTGAATACTTTAGTAAATTATTTTATCTTTCATGTACAGAACAAAACTTAAAAATTTAAAGGATATTTTTTAAAACCGAGACGTTTAAAGGTGGTTAAGACGCTACATTTTAAAATTTAATCCTAATTAATAAATCTAAAAAATAAATGTCTATGTAAAAATGCCTTTTGAGTAAATGTAAAAATGAGCCTTTTTTCAATAAATTATTAAAAATCTTTAAAACCCGGGAAGCAAAATATGAAAGCACAGATTTTTGGCTAAAATTACACATTTTGCAAATATGAATATAATTTAAGTCGGATGACCCAACGTCAGATTTTGGCCGATCTATGGTGGAATGGCATACATATATATTAATATAAGACAACTTTATGAAATTCTGTAACATTTAAAATTTGTACACATATTTTGAAATTTATTAAATATTTATATATTTTATTAGTATTTTTTAGTAACTAAGTTTAAACGCATTTTAGTAAAAAAAAACTTAGTCAACTACACCTATCCCTCGATTTATATGATAGATACATTCCAGAAAAAATCGTGTAAATCAAATTCATAAAAGTTGGTATGGCAAATCGTGTAAATCGAAAAAAGGCAAATGCTGTACACTCAAAAAAAAAAGTTTGTAAAGTCAGCAAAAAATTTTGCTGAGTCAGCAAAATTTTAGTCAGGAGGGTGCTAACAAAAAAATTGCTAATGTCAGCAAAATCTTTTGCTGAAAATCAGCGAACCGATTTTTAGCAACAAAATTAGTAGATTCAGCTAAAGTTTTGCTAACACTTAGTAGATTAGAAATAAAAAAGCGTTGGTAAAAATTAATAAATTTTTTGCTGAATTTTAGTAGACTGAAAAAAACGCAAAAAAATTGTAAAAAAATTGTAATTTAGTTAATATATTTGCTGAATATCATAAAACATATTTTTGTGATTCTTTTAAAAATAATTTACAATAATTACGAAATATAAAAATTTTCATTTTCCCACATTTTCGACATGAATTAATTTAATATCTGAAAATATATAGAAATAAATATATATAACATAACAAAAATTTTCTTTCAACTACTTACATCAATAGTTGTCTAAATGATGCTTTCCTTTAACGGACGCAACTGCCGAAGATAATTATAGAAACGAAACGAAAAAATAAACAAAAACAAACGAAACGAAAAAAACAACCCTTTTTTTTGCAATAAGAAAAAGGAACCATACTAAGATGTGTGTCTTTGTCTTTCGCTTTACTCTGTCTACATGTCTGTATATGTTTGTTTGCAATTTGACTACACTAGATTATTAATCTATTAACATTTAGTATAGAAATACATATTGAATTTAAATATTTTGTTTTGTCTTTTATTTTATTAATAGACAATTATTTTCACAAGCCGGTGACAACGCAAAATTTAAGTTGTTTTAATCGTCAATTTTGTTTTATGTATGAAAAACAGATACAAAAGCCTTCCATGGTTGATTTTTTTATGTCTTATTAGAGTTGTACTTTTTAGTATCATTTTCCTCTTCTCTACTACATCTTCTCTACTACATCTGCCTATATCTTTCAATCTGGTTGTCGTCCACACTATTAATGTGCTTATCAGCACAATTTTTTTTAGCAAAATTAATTAGTAAATCATTAGTATATTAGTAAAGCATTAGTATAAAACAGTTAAGTGCTGAATAAGTATAACAAAAATTTTAGCTGAAAACACGATTTTAGCAAAAAAATTTGCTAAAAAATAGTATACCTGATTTACAAGATGTTTTACTAACTTTTGTACTAACTTATTTTTTTGAGTGTATATAAAATAATTTTTTAATATATATATTTATTTGTTTTAATGCAAAAAACGTAAATAAAACAAAAAACTAATAAAATGAGTTAATTTATAAACAAAATTTAATAATAAAATTAATAGAACCAAAAAATAAATTATGAAGCCTGGAATAACATAAAAAATCCATAAAACCAGGTACTATAAATTAAGCAAAAAATCGATAAAAATCAGTCTACTATTTATTAATAAAAAATAATAATTCAGATCATTAAAGGAGATCAGTTCTTTAAAAGAGATAAGTTCATTAAAAGAGATCAGTTCATTAAAAGAGATCAGTTCATTTCAAACTAATAGTGCCAACTAATCTTATCTTTCTGGTTGGTGACGAATCACTTTTATCACTCGATAGTATTTCAAAAGTTTCTGTTTCGATGTTGGTGATAACTTCAGCCCGCAGAGATTTGGAAATATATTTTGTTATAAGAACTTGTGACGTATTATTGTTCAATTCTTTATTTACCTCCCGATATTGTGCCAGGCCATGAGAAATATATCTCTGGAACTTTAGAGCTCTTTCAACATTTTGGTCATGTTGGACAAAGTGATTTCCTAATTTTCGTCCTAATTCAAGGCCTTCACAAATAATTTTAATTATCAGTGCAACCATTTCTTTCTCGTCTTCACCTGAGTCATTATTATTATTTATTTAAAACCAATTTTTTCATTACTACCCTTTGACAATAAAGTTCTCTCAGGCCTTTTTTTCAAAATAAACCCGACTCGTCAGCATTGAAGACTTGATCAGGAGTATAAGAAATAACTTCGGCGAACTTTTCTGGATATTCTTCTGCAGCATCAACATTAGCAGATGCTTGTTCCCCTTTTAGTTTTAAATTATGTAAAGAATGCCTTTTTTTAATTTTCAAACCAACCATGACTAGCTGTAAAAGATTTGTTTGCTGCTGAGTATGTTGATGGTAGCTCATCCTTAATTTTTTCGTAAATCCGAAATGCCTTATTTGTAATTACATTATTGTCAATTGGAATTCGCTTTTGGGTTAGGTCTTCAATGCAAATCATTAATGCCTTTTCCATGTTTTCATTATAGTGTCCCGAAGGTACGAGGTTGTACGCTTAGATACATCATAGCCAGCTGCTAAACTTTTGCTGATAGCGTTTTCATTCTTTTTTATAGATGTAATTGTGATTTCATGAATGGTATATTTTTAGAAACTCTTGATAATTTTTCTCCTTTGCGGAGATAATCCAAAAATTTAATTTTGGTTTCTAAAGATATCATTTTTCTTTTTATCTGCTTCTTTACAATTTTTTTCGGCATATTTATTTTTATAAAATATCGATCGAGTTATAAAAGGTATATATATACACTCTAAAAAATTATTGTAAATTTACTACTATAAAACGAGTACAGTTTCATGTATTATTACGCAAATTCGGTAAATTTATACATAAACATGCGTAAAACTATTTTGCGCACACTTTTATATACAATTAAACACATTATGCCTAAAAGTAGTATTATTTTGTTAAATAAAATTTTTACGCACAAAGTTTGTAAATATACTAACTTATAATAGTAATAAATATTTTGACATTTTTAAAATGAAAAAAAAAATTAAACAAATTAAAAAAAGCCAAAAAAATCAAAAAAATTTTATTTATTGAGAATTTTAATGAAAACAGAAAAAATGTATAACTGTAGTATTTGTGATAGTGTTTAGTTTATGGTTTGTTTCCAAGTGTTTGCAGCCTAATTGTGGAAAAATATTTTCAAAATATAATATATGTACAGAGCTTTAAAGAATAAAATACTTCAATCGATTTATTCAGTCACTTTTTACTCAATCGATTTGAAAATATCGCCAATATTGAAAAAAATTGCCAAAATTGAAAAAATCGTCAAAAATCGCTAAAATTGAAAAAATCTTTAAAAAAAATATGTTAAAATTAATAAAAAAAATCGCTAAAATTAAAAGAAATCTCCAAATTTAAAAAAAACGCTAACATTTAAAGAAAATTGCCAAAAATTAAAAAAATCGCTAATATTTAAAAAAATCGTAAAAAATTAGAAAAATCCCTAAAATCCCTAAAGTTAAAAGAAAAACTGCAAAAATTAAAAAAAAAATCGTTAAAATTAGAAAAACGCGATCTAAGAAATTTAGAACCGGTATTGGGGTAGAGTTTTGAACACCGATTTTTTTCATTTTAACGATATTTTTTCAATTTTAGCGTTTTTTTTTTTCAATTCTGGCTTGTGTTTTTATTTATTTATTTAAGTCTAAGGGATAAATCCCTACAGACAATTTTCTTGTTTTTCAGTTTCGCCGATTTTGGCAAATAGAAAATCGACTGAGTAAAAAATAGATTGAATTCCCAATTATTGAATTCGCAATGATTGAATTCCCAACAATTGACTTCCCAATTATTGAATTCAATAATTGATAATATCGAATTAGCTAAATTGATTGAATTCCCCACTAGTAAATTCCAAAGAATGAATTCTCTGCGATTGATAAAGAAAAAAATCATTCCATTTAAAAAAATCCGATCTGATATTTTCAAAATAGAATTCAATCTTTGAAGCTCTGTATATGTACAACCACATATATACAAATATTTATATTATATTTATATTTTATATTTATTATTATACAACACATTAATAAAACTCTTTCTAAAAATTAATTCTTTTTTTATTTGAAACATTTTTTGGTCTCTTTTTCTTTCTTACCGCAATTTAAATATACGCATTTTTAGGGGGTTCTTACGCATATAAAAATGTATTTTTACGCATTTTATCCGTATATTTACAAGTAAATCATGTTTTTTTACTCAAAAATTCAGTGAGATTATTAATTTATTTCTAAATTTAATTATATTTTTACGCACTTGCATAGTACATTTACACGATTTTTGTTGACCAACTTACACGTAAAGTGTGTATTTTTTTTTATTTACACACATAGATTAAATTTACCCAACTTATAGTAGGAGTATAGTTTCCTACTATAAGTTGGGTAAATTTCAACAGAAAGTAATTAGAGTGTATAATCCGATTTATTTATATAAATTTTATAATATTTTTTTTTTCACAAAAAAACTACAACTAGCGGACTTCTATGGTAAACACTGACTGATTTATAAATTTGTATATTTTTGATATTTTGGTTTTGATTTGTTATATTTTGTATGTACGTGCATAAATATATAATTCCCTTTTTAATTTTATGGTCAATGAACTTGTGTGTTTTATTCCGATATTTTAAAAAATCAATTAAAGATTTAAAAAAAAAGACGAAGTTAACTTGTATATTAATTTTTTACTAACGTGAATATGTATACAAAAGTTTTTTAATTAAATAATCAAAAAAAAAAAAAAAATCGTGTAATTCGAGGTAATTTTCATATTCCTCGATTTACACGTGAAATAAAACAATTGTGTAAAAGTGAAATCGTGTAAAAAAAGTATCGTGTAAGTCGAGGGATAGGTGTATAGATAAACTTTTAATAAATTAATATTTTTACCCTATTTAGCAAAAGCATAATTTTTTATAATAATATAATTTTTGTGCTGATGTAATGTTGTACTTGTTCATATCAAAGTTGTACTGAAAGGCTTTACATATTTAGAGTAATGTGAAAAGCTATGCATAAAATTCATACATTTTCAACTTTCCTTTTTAAGATTCAATTCTCAAGTGCTTCATATATATTAATTAAATAAAGAATATTATTAATTTTAAAATTCTATGAAATTTTTTCATAAATAATAAGAAGCGCGTTACTGGGTTAATTCTAATATTTTTTTTTAAAACATTTCACGGTGCGAATGAGTCTATATAAATAAACTTGCGTGTTACTCCAATCTGAAATCGGATTCTGTTTCTAGATGATTAGACGAAAAAAAAAGATGATAGACGAAAGAAATATATGTGGCGCTTTTTTTCTCGGCCAATCAAAATGTCCAAAATTTGTCAGACACGCCCCTTTGGAGGTGGCAAGGCTTAAGCGTTAAATTTTTAAGTTTACATATTTTTAAAAATTTCTTATCTCTTCTCTCGTATATACATTTCTATTTTCAGGGATGGGTTCACTTTAAATTAAAAAATTAATTTTCTAAAAAATTTAAACTTAAAAAAATTGTTTTTTTAACCATGTTGCGTCCAATTTTTTTTTTATCAAAATCGGTGATGTGTCCCTAAACTATTGGAAGCGAAAAAATGCGCCAGATAGATTTTTGTAAACAAAAAAGGTTGAGGATTTATTGTTGGCCTCATGTCGTGTCTATTATACCATATAATTGACAAAATACAGAATTTTTGTTATGTTTTTAGGTAATTTTCACTTTGACGTGAAATAACACGCTCCCATCCCAAGCCTTTCCGCCTCCTATCTGACAGAAACAAATAAAATTCTAGGCTCTGTTTACGTATCTGAATCGTTCATAATTTATTTTTGTAAAAATCTGTGAGGTAATGTAAAAAAATATGTTGCGAGCTAGCGTATTATATATAATCATATCCGAAAAAGGAGCAGATCTATTTGTTACATATTAGATCTAATCATCTACAATTAGACAATAGTTGATACAATTAGATCTAATTTGATGAAATTTGATATAGATTGTTTCAATTGTATCCGAATTTTGTAATCATCCAAATGTATCAAGTTATACATCTAATTAGATACAATTGTATAAAAATATATTCAATTACATGTGACATATGTAATCTTATACAGATAAATATGTACCCGAAGATAATTCCGATATAATCATATATGATTATATATAGTATCACATATAATTAAACATCACTTCAAATCTCATCTGATGCGAAAATGGCATACATAAGCTGATTTCATGGTAGCTCATATCATCTAATCTCATATAGTTTGATCCGAAAAATATGATAACATTAAATATAGTTTGATACAATTTTATCTAAAAAGTTTTTAATTAAAAAATTAAAAAAATATTTTAAATGCTTTAGAGATCATTACTTTTCATTTTATTCCAATTGAGTACAACTTGTAATTCATTTATAAAATATATAAATATTAATTTTAAAGAATAATGTTAAATCTAAAAATGTATACTTTTTATGAATCTGAAGTTGAAAGGCTAGGTAAAACACAAAAAAAACAACATTTTCCGAGGAAGAAAATAAAATTTTTGGTATCAAAATTTTTAGAGCAGATATAAACAGCAAACCTTACATGTCCTTGTTATGCAAAATAACTAAAAATAATAACTATACGGTCGGTTTTATGGACCAATATGATATTTTTTCATGAAGGATAAATCTAACTATTTAGTACTTCAGCAATTCCATATTGTTCATGTTAACCACAAAACAGGATCAGTGGTTGAAATTATATTGCCTATAGTGCAACTAAGCAACTATTTAATTTTTAAAATTCATAATTTAGAATCCATTACCAGTTTGCTTTCATACTACGCAGTGCCGCTCAATATGCTCTCTTTTTATTTGTTCGTAAACTCGCATCGAACAAATGAAAATATGTTGCAGAAATTTAAAAGTTTAAATTAATTTTTATCATGTTTTTAAATAATAACACACTGCTACATAAAACACTTTTTGTCAGAACTTGAAAACCGACCTAGTGCGGGTTGTAGGCCTAGGTGAGGACATACAAAAACCGTTTTCAAAAATTTTAAAACACCCTCAAAATTTTGAGTTATTTTCAAAAAACTGTTTTAGGGTAGGTCGTAGTACTTGAGTACCTCTAAATCACACATTTTTGACCAATTTCAAAATTTTAAACAGTTTTGGAAAGGCAAAGAATTAAGCTTTCATAAAATGTATTCATAAAATATACAGGGTGATTCAGTCACGACCCGCCAAATTTCACCAGCGTGTTCGTTGTCTCATTTTATGAAGATATGTCCATTACGACCATCCCCGGAAATGCAAGTGTGCGAAATGGCAGGGGTTTGAAAATTTTCGGATTGGTGGTCGGAGGGTAGTAGGGTAAAATTGCTAACTTCTGAACCAGTGGTCAGATTTTTTTGTTTTTTGGCTTTTTTGAAAGGTCTTTAAAAGCGCTTTCATAATCATTAAAGAAAAATTAAAAATAAAGTGAAGTCACCGAGATAACGAGCTTTAAAAAAGAAAATTTAAAAAAAAGGCATAGGAACGTGCACATAACCTCAATTTGCTCAGTCAGATGGCAGGTAACTCCTATTTTTTTTTCTATTCAAAGATAGTTCTGCCTCTTACCTTTCCGAAATGTCCTTTTCGAAGCACAGAGGTCTTACCTTTACAAAGTTATGACCATTTGACTGAAATGCAAAAAGTTTTGTTTTTTTTTGATGTGAAATAAAAGCACATATTCATTTGTATGCCTTTAAACACGTAAACAAACCACGTAAACAAAATTTTTCACACGTCTTTACCAACAACGACTTTTAAAATAAAGGCATACAAATGAATATGTGCTTTTATTTCACATCAAAAAAAAAAAAACAAAACTTTTTGCATTTCAGTCAAATGGTCATAACTTTGTAAAGGTAAGACCTCTGTGCTTCGAAAAGGACATTTCGGAAAAGTAAGAGGCACGTTCCTATGCCTTTTTTTTAAATTTTCTTTTTTTAAAGCTCGTTATCTCGGTGACTTCATTTTATTTTTAATTTTTCTTTAATGATTATGAAATCGCTTCTAAAGACCTTTCAAAAAAGCCAAAAAACAAAAAAATCTGACCACTGGTTCAGAAGTTAGCAATTTTACCCTACTACCCTCCGACCACCAATCCGAAAATTTTCAAACCCCTGCCATTTCGCACACTTGCATTTCCGGGGATGGTCGTAATGGACATATCTTCATAAAATGAGACAACGAACACGCTGGTGAAATTTGGCGGGTCGTGACTGAATCACCCTGTATATTCCAAGAAATTAGGTAAGTGTTTATTAAAAGTTTCTTATTTTTTTATTTTTTTCCTAATTTTTCAAATTCAACAAGAGTTATTTTCTTTTTTTTCTATGAAAACCTGCATTTTTTTGCAGTGTATTTTAAAGACAATTTTATATAGAAAAAACGAGATATTATTTGTTAAAATCGGTATATATTTGCAAAAGTTACTAATTGCAAAATTTTCTTTTGGTAAACCACTTGATTTACAAATAGATTAACCTAAGTAAACATGTATAGTTAAAAACATGTGTTAATGAAAAGTTGAATAACTTTTAAAATTTTCATCCGATTTGAAAAATGAAAACCATGTTTTGTTAAGAACTAAATTTTTTTTTAAGTTGGTATAAATTTGTATAAGCTTTCATATTAAAATAAGCAATGAAAAGCTACCAAATTCAAAAAAGTTTATAATTTTCGTTTTTTTTTTTGTAGATATTCTTAACAAAAACAATACTTATAACTTACAAATGTATCAAAAAATGCACGTCATTTTAAAGCGTAATCAGTTTTCTTTCCGAACCCGTTAAATCGGACAAAAACTGACTGATTTACAGGTCGATAAGTTGACGAACATCACTGAAAACTGTTTTTTTAGAATAACTTCTGAATTTGAGGGTGTTTCAGAAATTTGTTGACACAATTTGTAATGTACTCAACAAGAAATATAATCCACGCTAGGTCGTTTAACAAGTTTTTTTTTTCACTGTAGCACCGTGTAATTTAATACATTTTTTTAATTATTTCAAATATTAATGATAAAATCAGTAAGATAAAATTAAAATATAGTATCTTTTAATAGAAAATAAGAAAATATAAGCAAACATTTTTAATTCTTTTTTAAGCAACAATTTTCTATCAACATTTGCAACCATTTTTTAGTGTACAAAAATGTTTTTATTTGCTTGCCCGAGTTTGGTAGTTTGTTGCTGAGAGGGGTTGGAATTTGTATTTAATCTTCGTATTTACACATGTTATAAGGGTTGGGTGTTTCATTTATTTAATAGTGATACTTTTAATTAATTAATTTTCATACTTTTAAGCAATTTTAATTTTAACGTTAATCTGTGTTGCCTAATGTATTTTCTGCATAAGTTTAGTATAATAAAGACACAAGGTTTTGTTAATATATATTGAAAAACCTTTAAAAAACTGTTTCTCTTAAATCCAGTTGGCACATTAATGCCCGTAATTTCAAGCAATAGATACCTACCGGTGCTTAGATACCTACCCGATTTTGTTCGTGTACACGGTAGGTATCTAAGCACCAGTAGGTATATATTGCTTGAAATTACGGCCATAAATGTAACAGATGTTGAGTACTTTGTTTCTTAATTAGTCTATATGTTCGTTAGTTTAAAACCAAATAATTATTACGTTGTTTTTTAGCACATTAATAAAAAAAAAAATTAATAATCATTACAAAACAAAAAATTAGTAAGTTTTGAAACGCATTTATGTATATTCTAATTATAAACGGAGCTAAACAAATATATAACAGTGATAGATTTTTTTTATTAAATTTTATTATATATATTTAAATATATTATATATAACGATATGCTTTGCCATACATAATTATATATAAAAGTGATTTATAATTTTTGATTAATTGTACCATATAAACTTACATATATATATGCAGTGGTGTTCAAAACATTTGCAACTGAAATCATGGTTTAGGTAATTATAAATTTTTTTGATCAAAAGTATTTGTGGTATAAGTTTTTGTTTTTTTTTTATTAAATTCAGTTATAGCATATTATTTTGCAAATACAAAAAAATTATTCATAAAATTTTTAACAAAATAAGTCGATAGTGCAGTGTTCAAAACATTTGCAACACTTAAAGTAATTAACAGGAAATACAAACAATGGTTTTAACGCTCAGTATTTTGTAGCGTAGCCATTATTTTTTATAACTTCTGAACACCTCTTAGGCATTGAGGCAATGAGCTTTTTAATATAATCGTCAGAAATTTCATTCCACTGCTTCTCCAACTCGACGAAAAGTTCATCACCATTTCGGAATACTTTATTGCCTATATTCCGTTCAATCATCCGCGTGTTTTGGGTCGTTGTCGTGCTGGAAGGTCCATGAGAGTGGCATTTTCCATTCAGCATACGGAGCATAACTGAACTCAAAAGATCTCTATAGATTGTGGCCGTCATTGTGCTAGTAATGCGGTGAATTGGGCCAATCCCATTTCCTGAAAAACACCATAATGTTTCCACCTCCGTGCTTCACTGTGGCGGTTGTGTATCTGGGATTAAACTTTTCGCCTCGTGGTCTTCGAACATTGGCTCTTCCATCTGATCCCCGGAGGTTCAATTTAGACTCATCTGACCACAATACATTTGGTTGTTGAGTCCAGTTCAAATGGGTGCGTGCAAAGTCAAGCCGAGCTTTTCGGTTTTTTCCCGACACAAACGGTTTTTTTGTACACCTATAACTTCTAAGACCATATTCTCGGGCTCTTCTTTTAATGGTTGGAAGACTAGCATCTATTAAAAGTTCAGTTTTAGCTTCTCTGGAAACTGCTTTGGGATACTTCGTAAAAAATTCTTGATTTTCCGATTTTCTCTTACAGTTGTAATACGGGGTCTTCCACCTTTATGAGTTGTGTGGATGTTACCATTATTAACAATGCGGCAAATCGTTGATTTTGGAACGGAGTACTTTATAGAAATTTCTTTTTGGGAAAGTCCATTTTGAAAATCATTTAAAACTTTTAATTTAAAACCAGAATTGTATTTATTTCCTGTCATTTTTTACAAAAATTATTCTTACGATGTTTATGCTTCCAACATCTTATTACAATTATTAAAGAACAATAATTATAATAAATTTGTTTAAAAAATGTAACGGCCTGAATCTCATATTAAAAAGCAATGCGATTACCGTTGTATCCTAGCATTTGTTAGTATAAATTGTTTCGTTAAGAGTACACTCAAAAAAATAAGTTAGTACAAAAGTTAGTAAAACGTCTTGTAAATCAGGTATACTATTTTTTAGCAAATTTTTTTGCTAACATTTTTGTTATACTTATTCAGCACTTAACTGTTTTATACTAATGCTTTACTAATATTCTAATGTTTTACTAATTAATTTTGCTAAACAAAATTGTGCTGATAAGCACATTAATAGTGTGGACGACAACCAGAGTGAAAGATATACGCAGAATGAAGCAGATGTCGCGGCATGTCAAGATGTAGTAGAGAAGAGGAAAATGATACTAAAAAGTACAACTCTAATAAGACATATAAAAAAATCAACCATGGAAGACTTTTGTATCTGTTTTTCATACATAAAACAAAATTGATGATTAAAACAACTTAAATTTTGCGTTGTCACCGGCTTGTGAAAATAATTGTCTATTAATAAAATAAAAGACAAAAGAAAATATTTAAATTTAATATGTATTTCTATAATAAATGTTAATAGATTAATAATCTAGTGTGGTCAAATTGCAAACAAGCATATACAGACATGTAGAAAGAGTAAAGCGAAAGACAAAGAACACAACTTAGTATGGTTCCTTTTTCTTATTGCAAAAACAAGGGTTGTTTTTTTCGTTTCGTTTGTTTTTGTTTATTTTTTCGTTTCATTTCTATAATTATCTGCGGCAGTTGCGTCCTTTAAAAGAAAGCATCATTTAGACTACCATTGATGTAAGTAGTTGATAGAAAATGTTTGTTATGTTATATATATTTATTTCCATATATTTTCAGATATTAAATTAATTCATGACATCAATGTGGGAAAATGAAAATTTTTATATTTCGTAATTATTGTAAATTATTTTTAAAAGAATCACAAAAATATGTTTTATGATATTCAGCAAATATATTAACTAAATTACAATTTTTTTACAATTTTTTTGCGTTTTTTCAGTCTACTAAAATTCAGCAAAAAATTTAGTAATTTTTACCAACGTTTTTTTATTTCTAATCTACTAAGTGTTAGCAAACCTTTTGCTGAATCTACTAATTTTGTTGCTAAAAATCAGCTCGCTGATTTTTAGCAAAAGCTTTTGCTGACATTAGCAATTTTTTTGCTAGCACCCTCCTGACTAAAAATTTGCTGACTCAGCAAAATTTTTTGCTGACTTTACAAACTTTTTTTTTTGAGTGGAAGAATAATGAGAGTTGCAAATGTTTTGAACACCTGCATTTTGATTTATTATTATTATTATTAATTTTTTTGTTGTTTTAATTTAACGCAATTAATTTTTTTTATTTCTTTAACATAAAACAATGTATCAAGAATATGTAAAAAATAAATTTTAGTAACTAAGTGTTATTTAAAGAAAATAAATCAATGAAAACAACAAATGCGATCTCAGTTCCAAATGTTTTGACCACTACTGTATATGTCATATATGATAGAATATATAGTCATATATAAATCTATGTATATTAGGGGTGGGGCGATTTGAAAATCTTAATGGGCGCTTCGCGTTTCTGATTCTTGGGATTGTACTGAGCCATACGTCTACGGTGAAAATCGAGCTTCCAAATTTTTTTAAAATTTGAAATTGGAGATTTGAAAAGCACCCCAAAAATTTTGTTCGTTTTTGACATCACCGTAGGACAGGTTAACGCCATCTAAAACAAAAAACTTCTTTTATGGCTCACGATTATGAGTGTATTAAATAAAAAAATTATGTTTCAGTAATCGATTTTAAAAACGTTTAAAATTTGAGCTTGAATTTCTTGCTGAAGTAGTATTTGGCACATTAGTGGTCTGGGGCATTTTTTATTACTGGGGTAATTCTTAACCGATTTTGGATTTTTATACCTTTTTGAATACATAATTTTATCTTAATCTCGATTAATTTATTATCTAGAGTAAAAACTATTGCAATATTGCAAAAAAAACAGCAAAAACTAAAAAAAATAATCCTTTTTCCCATATAAACACATGTTTTGATCTTTAAGGCCCTATCGGGTACGGAAGGCGTGGTCGTAGGGGCGTAAAATTTCACATGAGTTATTTTCAAGACAAATACAAAAAAATTAGAGGGTAGCGTCTCAACATTTCTAACATTTAAACTTGTAGAACACCTTAAGGGATACTCTAATAACTATATAAAAACTTTTATACTTGGGTACTTAACATTTTCTCATTTTCGTTATAGTTTTTAGACCATCCAGACACATATTCCATTTAGATTTGAGTAATACGACAATTTTATTTAAACTGACTCAGACGCACCGTGATTCATGAAGAGTTTCAATAGTTCAATTAAGCTTATTTCTAAGATATTTTTGGTTCATTCTAAATTATGTATAATATTATAAGGGTTTTTGCATAAGGGAATGTCCTTGCTTGAATGGCTTGCTCGCTAAGTTTTCAGGTAAATGCACAAGTTTTTCTATGTTCTATTGTATCGCCGCAAAAAAAAACGGGACATCAAGTGACATTTTTCCATTAATATAAAAAGTGAATAGCAGACAAGTTTTAAGGAGTTATTTCAAGTCGGATTTTTGCTGTAAAAATAATTTGTTAACAGTTGTAAAAATTTTTTTTTTTGAGTTAGAGTGTTTTTACAAAATTTTATATTATTTTTTATATTTTTGTATTGAAAAAAAATCATTTTTGTGGAGTAAATGTCCCATTTTCCCTCCCTTGGATCTGCGCCTAATATTAAGTATAATTGTATATAATACAATATAAAATAATATATTGCTATATATACCCCCATATATATTTTTTTCAAACAACACATATCTATATGAAATTCTACACAAATATTTATGCTTTAACACATATGTTTATATGACTATATAAATTTATAAATTGCGATATTTAATAGTGTAAAATTATATATGAATATATATAAACTTTTTTACTTGGTTATGCAACAAAGAAACGTATCAAACTTGATATAGTATTATATCTAATTGATATACAATTTGATCCGAAAAATGGTAGATTGTATTGTATATAAACGAATTATATTGCATTGAGTTTAATATAATTTGATACAATTCAATCCAGTAAAAATAAATTTGTTAAATTGAATACAAAATGCTAGACATTATGGTCCGATTATTAAGAGTCAAATTTAAATTTAAAGTACAGTTAAATGTTAATTTTATATGCTTAACAGTAAAAAAATTGTATGTCAATCAAAAATTCTTGGAATTTAATATTTTAAAGTGTGTTGTTCATTTAAGATAATTTCAATAGCTATTTTCAACGAAAATTTTTGAGTTGATATTGAAATTTTGAGTAGGATAGTTATGGATTTCAAAACAAAAACGCCACTAGTCCACAACTTAAAACAAAATTATTTTTCTTTTTATTGGGAAATACATTGCTTTGCTTAATCCCATATATTAATTTATATATTGACTGCCCAATAACGTACGTTATAACGTATGTTATAATATATTGTAAGATACAATTAAATATGTCGTTTTACGAAAAAAATACTGCGGCAAGTAAAATCTTACAAATTTTCCAAGTGTGAGCGTAGGTCTGATATTATTAATGATATTGAAAAATTTCACAAGTGAATGATTGTGAAATATAATTAATGTTGTCCAAGTTTGCCCATTTTACCTTGAAATTGCCAGATTGTAGAGTAACAGACTTTATACGTTTAAATTTTGAAGATGTCAATTCACTTATTGCAAATTGTAAAGGCTTCATTAGTCTCTGCGTTCCGTTACGTTATTGTAACGTGCCGTTTCGAATGACTGTCCGAAATGACGTATCACTGTTTTTGACAAGAAAACTATAAACAATAAAAAAACCCTAAAAAAAAAGAATTGCACCGCCAACATAAATTTAAAATTTTAATTGTGAATCTTCTTTAAAATAAATTTATTAAAAAAAATGAAAGTGAGTCAACTTATTCAAGTTCTGATGTCATATAAAAAAAAGTGCTAAAAATCCGCATTGAGCCAAAAAATTCGGATGGCCATTAAATTATTGCTGTAGCCATCTTGACAAAACAAATGCTGCAGAAGTTTATTTTTGGGGCTACTTTCACGTGCAATTCTCAGAATTGAGTCCCAAATGCATGTGTTGTACTGTCCCAGCAACAAATTTCCAAAAAGGTAAGCGGGTTAGTAATCAAGCATTATGGGCAGAACGCATTTCTTACTAGATTACCTACTCGATTCTTTTAACAGGGCGTGAGACTAAAATAATTGATTCTTTAGAATTGATTATTTTTTTTACCGAAGAACCATTTACTTTATATTTTTAAGAACATACATTTTTTAATAAAGAATTTGTTCCATTGTAAAACTACGAAGTACTTACACAAAAAAAAAAAAAAAATAAATAAATAGTTCCCTAGAAAACAGTAGTTCCATAAGTAAATTCAACTTTTACTCACACGTGATTCTCCTAGGTCACTCAAATATAACGATCAAAACTCATACGGAAATAAAATCCTAAAAAGTGAAACATCGAATTGTTATGATAACACATCGAATTGTTATGATAACATATTTTGCTTTAAACGAACAAATTACTACGATCTAAACTTTCTTCTACGAAACACTAATTGGCTAGAATTGCTATCTGTTCCTGACGGTAATCCAGCATCTATTGATGTAATGACTA
Source organism: Delia radicum (assembly GCA_021234595.1). Classification (NCBI taxonomy): domain Eukaryota; kingdom Metazoa; phylum Arthropoda; class Insecta; order Diptera; family Anthomyiidae; genus Delia; species Delia radicum. The sequence goes on along the minus strand of CM037851.1, from coordinate 195,824,428 downwards.
ATACATTTTATACAACTATTTTTAATTATATCGCTGAATGTGTTCCTAAGGTCTCTTTACGTAAACATTCTGGCCCACCGTGGAACTCAAGACAACTTTCAAGACTTAAAAATTTAAAAAACAAATATTATAAAAAGTATAAGGAATCTGGTTCACTTACCCATTATGGTAAATATTCAGAAACTCGTGCTGAATATAACTTGCTCAACACGAGATTATATAAGGACTACTTAAATAATATGAAAAATAATTTTAAACGTGATCCCAAATCGTTTTATAAATTCGTGAATTCTAAAAGAAAATCCGGTGGTTATTTAGATTAGATTATATGGCACTATGCACCGCGACCAACTTAGGTCTTTTGTGCTGCCTAAAGTTACCCTAAAGATTCAAGCTACCTATAAAGCCAATAATCCTATTAGGCAAAATCTTCATAATGTCCGAAGGGGAAACAAAGCGATTGCCAAGAAACTTGGCACGCCTTTCACATAGCCTCGGACATTTGCAAAGAACATGCTCTGATGTCTCAGCTACCAGTTCGCAAAACCTACACTCATCCGTGTCCGAAAGACCCCTTTTGCGCAGGTGGTATCTGAGATTGCAGTGTCCAGTCAGGTAAGACACCAGGGTTCTCAAGTCACCCCTCCCGAGGGACAAGAGTCTCCTCGATCCTGCACTGGAAAAAGAAATTAATCTCTTAGCCTGTCGTTGGCCAAGAGAGTTTTCCCATTAGAGAGAGAATTCTGATTCCCTCCACGACCCGAGCTTCTCCCTAACATACCCCAAAGGTATACCACAGAATGGTTCAGGGCCAAAAAAGGGCCTTCGGGCCCCGCAATTAGCACGACAATCTGCCCTCTCGTTACCCTCATGCCCCTCGTGACCAGGAACCCACCCTAAGGTAAGCGAGTTGCGCCTGCCAAGTCGGTTAAGAGCCAGAATGCATTCCATGACCAGACCAGATGACACCTCATAGGACATTAAAGCCCTTAATGCCGCCTGACTGTCAGAAAGAATGTAGATGCGAGATCTAATAGTGCCCCTTCGTAGACACTCCTCCGCGCAGACACAGATAGCAAAAATCTCTGCCTGAAAAATGGAGGGGTATCTACACATGGGTAAGGCCCGTTGGAAACCTGGTCCATAGACACCCGCACCAGTGTCACCATTCGCATGCTTTGAGCCATCTGTGAACCATATCTGAGAACCCCGCTCTGGCTCCCAGGATCTGTTGGTCCACATGGCCCTGTCGAACAGCATCACTTTAATGTTCCTATCAAAGATGTACTCCGGTGACCTCCTATCCGTAACCTTTGTAATCGGGTCATCAATTAGGATTCTAGCGATCCTCATTGGCCCCTTAGATCACCTCCCCTCATGTCACCGAATTCTCTAAGTCTGGAGGATCCTATGCAGGCAGCCTCCATTACAGAAATATGCAATGGTGGTATCCCCAGCATAACCCCCATGGCATCCGTCGGGCAGGTTCCGCCTGCCCCCGTTATGCCAATAGACATAAGACGGTAGATCCTCTTGAGAGCATCCCTTGCCCCTACCTGTTCAACCTTTGGCCACCATGCCAGGGCAGCATAGGTGATCATAGGTTTAACAATGGTGTTAAACGACCAGTAGACCATCTGCGGCCTTAGACCCCATGTCTTACCAAAAAGCCTTTGGCAGGCATAATATGCCCTTGTGGCCTTCTTGGAGACATAGTCAAGATGTTCATTCCAGGTAAGGGATCTGTCAAGAGTCACGCCGAGGTACTTAACACTACTGGAAAAGCCCACCGTGGCCCCATCAAGGACAGGCATTGTCAGGTTAAGTTTCCTCCTATTCGTAAATGGTACCAGGATTGTCTTCGACGGGTTGACAGACAAGCCCTTTTCCCGGCACCAAGAAAGAGTATAGTTCAGAGCCTGCTGCATACGTTCGGATATGGTCCTATCATCAAATCCCACTACAGAAATGACAAGATCATCCGCGTATCCATAAGTCCTGAAACCCAGGTCGTTCAAACCTTCGAGTAGTTCATCAATGACCAGCGTCCAGAGTAACGGCGACAAAACACCCCCCTGTGGACAGCCCCTAGTCGCATTTACGGTCCTACTAGTAGTCCCTATGCCGAACGTGATTATTCTAGAGCGTAGCATCTCCAAAGTCCAATTGATGATAATTGGAGAGATGTCCTTTCTAACCATGGACACCCTAATTGCCTCGTAGGACGTGTTGTCAAAGGCGCCCTGTATATCAATAAAGGCACAAAGGGCAATATTCTTTGCCTCTAGTGCCCGTTATATTGTAGTGACAACATGATTTACAGCAGTCTCGGTAGATTTACCTCGTTGATACGCAAACTGTAATTTGTGTATCGGCTTTCGCCTTAGGTAAGTATCCCTAATGTACTGGTCCAAGACTTTCTCCATTGTTTTAAGGAGAAACGAACTCAGGCTAATTGGTCTAAAGGATTTGGGCAGTTGTTCAGACTTCTTCCCCGCCTTCGGTATAAAGACCACTCTAACCTCCCTCCACGGCGTCGGTACATGACCGAATAACAGACTAGATCTAAATATCCTAACCAGTTGTGGGACAATTAAATCCATCCCTTTCTGCAACAGACAAGGATAGATCCCATCTGGACCCGGAGATGTGAATGAAGAGAATTCACCTATCGCCCATTTTACCCTGTTCTCCTGAAAGACAGCACTTGATAGGCGTACATTTCTGCCTGTTAGGTCTGGAATTCGTTGAATCACGACAGACCCGCAGTTGTCAACGCATCCTGGGAAGTGCGTATCAAGTAGGAGTTCACAGGTTTCAATGGGAGATTCAGTGTAGGTCCATTCGGCCTCTTGAGAGTACATAGCCCATTCGTATGATCCTGGGACAGGGCCTTTTGTAGACGCACCGCCTCTGGAAGATCAGAGATCTTCTCACAGTAGTTGCGCCACGTGGACCTCTTAGATCTACGTAGTTCTTTATTGTACTCAGTGAGCGCTGCCTTATAGGTAACCCAGTCTCCCGTTTCCTTGGCCCTATTAAACAGTATTCTGGCCTCTATTTTGAGCTTATCCAGACCATCGTTCCACCATGGAACATCCCTCTTCGTCCTCCTGGTCTTTTCAGGACAGCTCAGAGTATAAGCAGAAGTTAAATTTGAATGAATATCAGATGCTACATGATCAATTTCGCTTGTGCTCAAGATGAGCCCTTTAGAAAGATCTGCACCGTTTTTCAAATGATGACGAAAATTTTCCCAGTTTGTGCATCTGGGATTACGATAGATCTGGCATGAGTCCAATGAACTAACAACATCGAATACCAGGTGTTGGTGGTCAGACATTGATACTTCATTGGAGACATGCCAATTGGAGATGACGAAAGAAATATCAGAGCTAGTAAGAGTGAGATCTAAGACCTCTGACCTAATAGCGTTCTTGAAAGTCGGCTCGTCACCCCTATTTGCTATGTTTATATTATTGCTACATATAAATTCAAGCAGGTACTCACCACGTTTGTTTACATTGGTACTTCCCATGTTGTGTGATGTGCGTTGGCGTCGCAACAGAGGATCCAACAGAGGATCCAACAGAGGATCCGGTGTTTATCCTTCTGTTGTAAAATATTTAACTAATGAATCTTCTGATGATGTTGTCATAAGTAATATGTTTGCGGATTTTTTTTCCACTGCGTATTCTGATGCTCAATATAGTAATTCCAACGATTATCATATTCCAATAATTGAACAACAGTCAATATCAATTGCATCTATAACCACGTCTCACATTAAAAAATGTATACGGGGCCTTAAATCTTCATTTCATCATGGACCTGATGGGGTACCAAGCTGCATACTTACTAATTGTGCTGAAGTTCTCTCTATTCCTTTATCGATCATGTTTAATTTATCTATTAAATACGGTTATTTTCCCAAATACTGGAAAGATTATTATATTATTCCTTTATTTAAGTCAGGAAATAAGTCTCTTGTAACTAATTATAGAGGTATTGCCAAACTTAGTTCAATACCCAAACTGTTTGAAAAATGTTTAACTGATCATTTTTGTTATACAATATCATCGATATTATCACCTTCTCAATACGGTTTCCGTAAAGGATGCTCTACAACCACAAATCTACTAAATCTCACAACAATAGTTAACCGCGGATTTACAAACGGTCAACTTACTGATGTTATCTACACAGACTTTAGCAAAGCCTTTGACAAAGTTAATCATAATCTTCTTTTAAAAAAATTATATTTGATGGGTTTTACTAAAAATTGTATAAACTGGATAGAATCTTACTTGAGTGGCAGAAAACAACGTGTGTTATTTAACAATTCTAAATCAAAAAATATCGATGTAAGATCTGGAGTACCGCAAGGAAGCCACCTTGGGCCAATTTTATTCTCCCTCTTCATTAATGACTTACCACTTTCGATTAAATTTTCCAACGTCCTAATGTATGCTGACGACGTTAAAATTTTCTTAAGTTTTGATAAAATTTCTTATCATACACATCTTTAACAAGATTTAAATAACCTCTACGTATGGTGCAATGCAAATTTAATGGAATTAAACTTGAAAAAATGCAAACATATGCGCTTCTCCAGAAAAAACTTCGTTCCTTCTTACTACTCTTTGGGTGGAGACCAATTAGAGTTAGTGGATTCATTTTATGACCTTGGTGTTTTATTAGACCCCAAACTAAGTTTTTCACAACACATCACTCTGGCCGTTAATAAAGCTCGTGGAGTTCTTTCTTTTATTAAACGATGGGCTAAAGAATTTACTGACCCCAATAACACTAAACATCTTTATACTTCCCTGGTACGGCCAATCTTGGAATATGGTTCCGTAATTTGGGATCCTCAACATAATGTTCGTATTCAAATGATTGAATCAGTTCAAAAACAGTTTTTACTTTTCTGTTTACGAAATTTCTACGTGGGATCTATTGTTAATCTTCCATCATACTCTATTAGACTTGCTCGTATCAAACTACCAACCTTGGAAAGCCGAAGAAAAATGCTAAATGTTACTTTTGTAGTCAAGCTGATTAATGGTGACTTATGCTCCGAATTTCTAATGAATAACCTGTCATTTAATATTCCTCAACGCTCAACGAGAAACTTCAATCTGTTATATGTTCCATTTTTTCGTCAAAATTATGCTGACGCTGATCCTCTTATTAGAATGTGTAATGATTTTAATGAATTTTATAGTTATATTGATTTTAATATTAATGTTAGGATTACTAAACGCAATATTATTTTATTTCTAAACACATAAATTGATATCTATGTTATTTGTATTAATGCAATTTGATGTTATTGTCTGTAAGGATTTTTCCATAGACTAAAATAAATAAATAAAAAAAATAAAATAAACATGGGTTTGTTATAATTTTGGAGCTATAAACCACGAAAATATAAATTTTTCACAAAAAAGAACAATTCAAAATTGATAAACAAAAATATGACTCACGCACAATCACCCTCGAAATTTTTTTTACACTCACTCACGATAACGTCAGTAATTTCAACTTCCACTCACAATTTTCTGCTCACGTGCGCTTCCCTAATTTAGACCTAACCGCAGTTTAACAAAATTTAGGCAACATGCAATTTCTGTTTTTAGTATTATTTTCCTGCAAATAAAAATTTGTTTGAAAAAATATATGAGATAAATTCTTTAAAATTGTATAACTTCTTCTTTTAAAATTAGGAACTACTTCCAATAACGTCCTTTTATTAAGAAAAAGTATATGATTACTTCTTGAGTACAAAAAGTTATACATATAAGTTAATGACATTGTTATTTTCTTTTAAGTAAATTCTTACTTTGTTAATGAGTTCATGCTTTCTGGTTTAAATTTAAAGAATTGATTACAATACTACTTGCTTTTTTGACTCTATCGTTGGAATGAGTTTGGTATTGCAGTTACTAATTGTGGCAATGAGATATGTAAGCAAGACAATTATATATAATACCCAAAAATTTGTATGGGGACAGAATTCGGCTGAAATTTTATCTAATATATGTACATAGCATTGTACAAATTTGTATCTAATTGCATCGAATTCGATACGATTCTATAGAATTCGATATTTTTCTTATCAAATTTAATATCATCGCATATCTAATTTATATATAATTTGATCTTGCCCCATATTATTTTTTTATATTTGAATGCATCTATTGTTCCATACAAAATTACATATATAGAAATATATGAGGTCCAATGCTTTGGATATATTTAATTTGATTTCAGATATGATTATATATATTACACAACAAAGCCAGATTTATTTATATGTGGTGCCATATAAACTATATTTTCTGAGTGATTTTAGATACAACTATATAATTGCGGAGTAGTGATTTATGAGTTCGTTAACTTAAAAAATTTTTATTTTTGTTCACAAGGACGACTCTAGCTCCTGCGGCAGCACACTTACTCAAAAGTATTAGCTATGCATTTTTAGAGAAAACTAACAAAAAAATCGAGCTATTCTCGCAACATATCTGTTTTCTGATCCACATTAGTTATGTCAAATTGTATAAACTAACTACTGAGTATTTATAATTTACAAAAATAAAGCAAATCAAACTTATTAGCTAGGTTGATACTAGTATGTATTTCGATCTGGCTAAACATCTCATCAGAACCCGAAATTTTAGAAAAGTTAGAGCCTCCATAATATGCAGAGTTTTTACAAAAAACCTATTAATCATTAATTTTGCTTCACTGAGTAATTTAGAATGAGAAGTTTAACATATTCTACGAGCTCATACATAACATTTATACGTCTGAGGCCCTGTTCGGAGTGTTAAAATAGAGGTTTTATTTTTATTGCTCCAGAGTACAGTTACACCATCGTAAAAAACCTGTAAAAATAATATTAGTGCAAATACGCTAAAAAACTACCAAATAATAATTAAATATATTAGCATACGTATAAGCCTCTTTACAATTTTATGAAATTTGATATAATTGTTTAGAAAAACTATCAACGGCTAACATCAAATTATATCTAATTCAAACAAACATTTTTATAGGGACAATATACATCAAAATTGTATCTATTCTGATACAACTCGAAGCAATTGTATCGGAAAGACACTAAATCAAACTTTTTGGAATTGTTCAATTTGTCGGGGGTTATAATTAAATGGGACTTATTTCACGCAGAGACCTATGACTTAACACGGTTGTGGACAAGAACTATCATATTATGATTCTCATTATCATAAGCATGATTCCGACTGATCGTATTATGATCACTGAGAACGATTTTTTCATCTAAGATAATCCTTTGAGAGTCATATTATGAGTGTAATGTGTTTCAATAATAACATGATGCTCTTAAAACTATGTTAACAAGATGCTCCTTTAACTGCGTGTTCATTTATTTCTTCTAAATTATTTCATTTCTTGAATAGCGCATTGGACTGTTACACAGATGGTAATGGGTTCGATTCCCGGTGACGGCAACATCATAGCACTTAACCCCACCGAAGTAGAATAATGAATCAAGGCTATGAATCAAAAAGCTTCAATATGTTCGCCAACTCTCTGTCAGGTGGCGAGCAACAACTGTTCAAAGACTTGTCATCGCATTCAATTACAGTGTTGCCATATTTGAAGACCTTCATGTTTCCTCACCTTTCACCTCACCACTATCCTCTTTCCAAAGAAGGCAACACATTAATAAATACGAAGAATTTCCTGAGTGTTGCTTCTCTTTAAAAAAAAAATATATTGTTAAATCTGGCAAAGGGATTTGAATTCAGTTATTGTTTAGAAAGGTTGAGGTTAAGGAGAAGTAAATGTTTTTCTCTTAAAATTGTGAACACTATTAATTTTTAAATCAGACTGGCCTATTTTCTGCTTTTTATGGACAGACGTCATCAGTGATTTTCCATTAAACTTGTATTATTATTTGTGTCTAATTATTGTCAGATTGTCTATATATGATAAATTTTTCAACAACCTGCCGCTGTAAGAATCAAACCTGCGCTTCTTCTTACATTACAATCGTAACAATCCCAAGTCATGACCTTTAAGCGATCACACCCAAGTATGGCCTCGAATGCAATGCAGCTAAATTGCAGTTTTCTTTCCTTTTAGCTTTTCTTTTATTGTATATTATACTCAGAAGTGACCAACACTAAAAAACACAAATATTTTATTTTTAGATTTTTGTTTATTTTTCTAATCTCCTCCGTCTCTATTGTCGACTGTTGAATTTTTTTGATTATTTATTTGACAGAAAGCTGCAGAAGATAGGTGTCAAAAGATATAGGGGACAAACTAACACACAAGAATTTTTGCTAATCGATACAATATTATGTATAACTATTTGGGGACTTTAAATTATTAACAGCAAAGTTGAATGTGTATTGTAGTGGTTCCCACTTCTTTTGTAGTATGCTCCACTGTTTAATTTTATTTAATTCGCCTAGGATCGCATTGTTAATTTGTGGTCAGTTTAAAGTCAATTTATTTCTATAATACTATTACATAAACTTTATTTCGTATTTAACAATATGTCAGAAAAATCTGTAAAATCAATAAATATTTGTTAACCTTTCAGGCATATCAAATTACTCTAGCTCATGTACAATTATCATATAGTATTAAAAAGTCTGTGTAAAATGATAACAGCGATAAATAATTTTCTTCTTATTTTTATATGATACAAAACAGGTACGCCTACTTCTAGTATCATCCACTAGACAATTATTATTATTAAAAAGCTTAAAAGAATCGATATGTTTCCACCTTTTTGACCAAGTATGTGTTGTAACTGCAACTGTTAGGAGGCAGATGATGGTGATGGTACTACATACAATCTTACAAAATTTTGTTCAATTCTAAACATAAATAAAATATGAGGATGTACGCAGTACGTAGTTTACACAACAAAGAAACAGTTGCTCTTGTAAATGCCAGGCCAAAAGGCGCCATCTATCTGTTAAAGCACAACAAATTTTCAGTGTTGCAACAAATGTTTTCTCCTTAACACAATTGAGATACCCTACACACAGCTGTAACAATATGATTTACAATGAAGAAAAACACTTACAAATTTAAAACGTTTATATCTTATACACACAGAGAAAAATGTAGCCATGTGGAGACTGAAATTTGGTTACTACACTCAAAAAATAAAATTCAGTAAAGTCAGCGAAAAACGTTGCGGAGTCAGCAAATTTTTAGTCAGGAGGGTGGTTGCAAAAAAATTTCTAAAGTTCAGCCAAATGTTTTGCTGAAAATCAACGAGCTGATTGTTAGCAAAGAAAAATAGTAAATTCAGCAAAAGTTTTGCTAACATTTAATTGATTAAAAATAAAAAAATCGTTGCTAAAAATTAATAAAATGTTTGCTGAATATTACTATGTTGGAAAAAACTCATAAAATTTGTTGAAAATTATACTTTAATTCATTTGCTGAAAATCCCAAAAAAAATTGTCATTCTTTAAAAAAAAATATACAATACACTAAGAAATATAAAAATGTCCATACATGAATTAATTTAATATCTGTAAAAATATAAAAATAATTATATATAATATAAACCAAAATATATTTCAACTACTTACATACATGGTTGTAGATAATTTTAGAAAAGAAACAAAAAATAACCAAATATGACATACACATAAACAACAATTTTTTTGCAAATAAATCTGGCAAATATTTATATACACATATAAATCCTGTACTATAATTAAAAGCTTAGTCTTGTTGTGCAGGAAATCAACAATAAATAAATAAATAAAATAAATAAAGAAATGAAGTATAAAAAAATTACATTAGAAGTGTCCTTTTCTTTCGCTTTTGTCTGTCTACCTGAAGATATATTTGTTTGCAATATTCCCACATTACATAAATTGCCTTTATAAAAATTTAGTTTTCAAATACACATTTTGTTATTATTAAATTTAAATATTATATTCTGTCTTCAATTTAAACAATAATTAATTTACTTGACAAGCCGGAAACAATACAATATTTGAGTTTATTTGATCTACAATTTATATGAATAATGTGTATGTTGGCATTATTTTGTAAGAAAAACATATAAAAAAAAATCTTCCATGTTTGCTTTTTTTACATGTCTTAAAAGAGTTGTACTTTTTAGCATCATTTTAATCGTCTCTACAACATCCTCACATGCAGCGAGATCTACATCATTCTGCGTATATGTTTCAATCTGGTGTTCGTCCATACAATTAATGTGCTTATTAGCACAATTTTTTTAACAAAATAAATTAGTAAAACTTTAGTAAAATATTAGTAAAACATTAGTTGAAAACTCTTAAGTGCTGAATACGTATATTTAAAATTTTAGCTGAAAACACAATTTCAGCATACAATTTGCTGAGAAATAGTATACTTGACTTACACGACGTTTAACTAATTTTTTTTACTGACTTATTTTTTTAAGCGTATGACTGAAATCGATTGCTATAACTGAATATTGGTTTTCACAAAAAAATTCTAATATTACAACTGCATTTTAGTTGCAACACCCAAATATTCAGAAATAACTGAATTTATTAGTTAAATCCATAAAACAAAAAAAAAACTATTTAATTCGGTTGGCACTTTATTTTTTTTGTGTGTAGTATTGCGTTTATTGAAGCTGTATAAATTCTGTCTTTACATGCAGTCGTCCTGAATGCATTTGCCAAATGCGCATGTTCAAGTCTCTTATTAAATGCAATATATTTGAACATGAATTGTAGCCTTGTGGTTAATCCATAAATCAATTTTGTTGTATGTTAAAATAGGTTGGCAAATAAGTGGGAGTTACCTCAATGCTATCATCAACTACAGCTAAACTCACGGCAGGTTTAAATAAAAAAAGGAAATGTTAAAGTGATTATTTGTTGATTTGTGGTGTTGTTAAGATTTATAGAAATTTTATACAATGAATCTAATAAATTTTCTTTTGAGAAAAGACCTCAAATAATATAACAAAAAGTAAGATAATAAGATAAATTTTGCATTTTATTTTAATGTTTTAAAAGTTTGAGGAGAGCTCTAGCTTTTCCAAAACTTCGGGTCTTGATGAGATCTTAACGAACTATATGTGGTAGAGAAGAAAAATCTAAGGAACATGTAATTTTAGTCGTCAATACTTAAATTTAGGGGTTAGGAAATGGTGAAAAATATACCTTATTTTTCGTTTTTTTTTTTGGGTTAATTAATTTTATTTGAATGAAAATATAGACGCGTTTGGTAAGGGAATGTCCGCTAATGAGGTCGTTCATCTGGTTTTTTTGCTACACGGAGAGAATTTCTTGGAAGAGTTTTAATGAAACTTTGTCACTTAATTAGTGACTTTTTCTTCACAATGTGAATGAAAAATTTCTTGAACTTCATGCAAAAGCTTCATAATTGTTATAAAACTACACTCACAATATTTTATCCGTAAAGACTACTGAATATACACATTAAATCAACTGAAAATCAGTTAAAAACAGGACTACTTACTTTTCGTTTAAAACAATTGTATTTTTTAGTTTATTTTCAACTGTTGAAAAATTAACTGACAAAATCCATAAAAACAATAGATTATTTTCGTTTATTTCAATACTCAATATAATATAACAACTTTTTGTTTTAAATAGAAAATTTTAACTGAATATTTTAACTATTACCGAAAGTCCGTTTTTTTGTTTATTTTGTTTATTGAATAACAGACAGAATTGTTAAAAATATATTTCTTTGTTAATTTAACTGTATATTCCATTGAAACAACTTTACCGAATAAACTTTTAAATAACTGTTGATTTTTTATGGAAAAGTTCTTGTGAGTGTAGTTTTAATGAAACTTTCTAATTAGTCGTATGAAGTTTTTAATAAATAACATGATATTTTTTTTTATATTCTATTAAAAATTGCATTATTTTAATGAAAAGTTTCAATGGACGAGTTCCAGTGAGATTTCATAGAACATTCATTGATATCATGCAGAAAATTCTCTGTGTATGTAAAAAAAAAAACTACCATAAGTGCCGTATTCTAAGTTCAAATATATTAGCTTATAGGTCATTTCATTAGGTCATTTTATTATTTATTTTTCTATATACGTATCATTTTCTTGTGGCATCTAACTAATATAAAAAAGTTATATAACAATTTTCAACAGAACTTAAAACTTTCACATTAGCGAACATGTACTTTAAAGTAAACCTGAAATAAAAACTATCTAAAAGTATATAAAAGTATATAAAATTGATAGAAAATGAAGTAAAATCCACAAAAATTTATATTTACCTTGAAATTTGTGTATACCTAAAGGGCTTTCAAATGAATGCTCTCTTTTTTAATTGCGTTAAACACACGATATGTTTAGTTGTGAATATTGAAAAATTGTCTAAAATAGACAAGAACACTTAAAGTGACCCATTTAACAAAGACCAAAACTAAGAAAATTTTAGAATATTATAAAAAATTTAATTTTCTCATTTTTTTATGGAATAAATTAGTTTTATTATAATTGTGAATAAAATTCTTACCGTTTGCAAAATTGCGAATTGGAAAATACTTTTAAACTTGTTTTTTTTTGTTAAAGGTAACAATACTCAGGAAATTGTTTCTATTTATTAAGAATTTGCTTTCTTTGGAAAGGAGATAGAGGTATGATGAAAGGTGGGTTGTTAATGATAAGTCTTAGAACAGTCGTTGCTTGCCATCTGATGGAGAGTTGGCGAACTTATTGAAGATTCTATATAAGGGAGAGACAACTAAAACTTACCATATATCGCAATTACAGTGTTGCCATGTTTGAAGCCCTTCATATTTCCCCACTTTTAATCTCGCCTCTATCCCCTTTCCAAAGAAAGCAACACATTAATAAATAAGAATTTCCTGAGCGTTGCTTCTGTTTAAGAAACAGAAATGCGAAGTGTTCACTTTAGCACACATTTCCTTATGAAATGAAAGGTTTTTGATTAAAGTGGTACATAAAATATGTCAAAAATTTCAAGAGTTATTGATATTAAAAAAGTTTACTTTAGGGATATTTAAACCAACACCAAGACAACATCAAATAAAACATTTCGTTACCTGTAGATAAAAGTGTACGATGTACAGAAGAACGACATCGTATTATTAAGATTAATTATTTCCAATATATGTAAAAGCTTTTTATGGTGAGTTTGGTGAAAGCTTTGCTTGTTATTCATCCAAAGTACGGTGTCGTTCATCTGTACATCGTACGCCTTTATTTCCGGGGGTAACGAAATTTTTTGTTTGATGTTGTACTTGCAACGGGTTGTCCCTTCTATAATATATTCTCCTTGTTTAAGCTGGTGCTTTGTTAAGAAATTGTAGGTGCTCTAATGTAGAAATTATGCACGTTAATTCATATTAAATTTAGTTGCAGGGATGTCAGAGCTTTTTCTGATATTCGTAATCGTTTGTCTTTTGTGTTACTTTTTCCGAAGAGCGTTTTTCCCTTTTATATCGAAAGAGTATCCACTCTGGATCTGCCAACATTTATGTTTTCTTTAATACTTTAACCCGGTATACAAATATATCTATTTTTTTTATAAATTTCAGACATGTTTTAGGCAATTAAGAAAATTTGGCAAATAAAATAAATAGTTATCCTTTATTTTGCTCCCGTACTACATATGCAAAGTTTATTAAAATATAGAATACCTCCTTTGTTAGCTAAAAATAATATTGTTTACTGTTTTTTATAAATATTTACGCGGAGGTTACAAATGCGTTATAAGTTAACAAAAGTGAATACACTCTTATAAAATAGTTTCATCATATTGATGGAACTGTTTTATAAATTGTTTGTCATAAGTAATTCATCATATTTATGAAGTGTTCATAAATATGATGAAGAGTTTCATAAAAGTTTATGACAAATGTTTCATAAATCTTCAATTGAAATTATTATAAACATTTATTATAACAATTAGAAAACATTTTATTGAAAGCTATGATTCATTTTCACACCTTTTTTCCATTACACGCAATTCATACTGTTGTTGGGATTTGTTACACTCCATTGTGAGGCCGGAAGGTTATGAAACATTCGATAAATATAAAAGAGCTTGTGAAGCAGCTGAATGGCTTCATTGGACGAAAATTACAGAAGTTTTTTATTATTTTGAGATGGTATTTTGGTTTGGTTAAAGATTAAAAACACTTTTCTAAATTACTAGAAAAATTATAATTTATTTGTGCTAATTTACCTTTAATAAGAAAAAAAAAACACAGAAAAAGTTCTTTGATACTATCATAAATGGAATGCATCAAATAGAAAGTTACGAGTATCGATTGATAAATCTTTATAAAACAGTCATAGGGTGATTAATTTATTTATTTTTACTTATTTACGTGATAATATAAAAAACATACAATTCCTAGCGATCTCCGTTCCATTCCTATATAAAGCAATTTACACTCCACTTTTTTTGTAAACAAATGCTTTTTTTTGCTCAATTGTAATTAGTTTTTTAGGCATTAGTGTGATTTCATTAGCATTAGTATAACAAATCATAAAGACCAAAAATTTCATTACAATTAAATGGTAATGAAATTTTTTTGGCATTAGCATTAGTGAACTATAGCTAATGAAAATTCAATGCTAATGAAAATTCAATGCTAATGAAAAAATACCAAGTATGAAATATACATACAATTTCTTGATATCGTCGAACAAAAATAATGGACTTTGACACCGAATTATATTCAGTGGACCTGCCTATTATTGATATATTAGTAATGAGAGTCCATTACTGAGATTTTGGGATATTGCAAAAAATAGTGTTTGTGGTTTTAAAATTCATCGTTTACATTTTTGTACTCTACGTTATTAGCCAAAATGTACTTAGCATACAAATTAAGACTTAAAATATGGATATTAAAATTTTTGTTTGTTCAAGAACTTCAACGATGCTTACAAATAAATCTGAATTTAGTTAATTTCAGAAATGTTTCCATACACAACAATAATAATTTTGACACCAGCTTTTAACCCAAGTGGGTGAGCTTGTGCCACTAAAAAATACGTATCCTTATTTTTTGTTCTCTATCACATATCAAAATTTCTTTAAGATCGGAGAGAAACCATCAGGAGACTCTCCTTGTTAGACGACTATTTGACAATTTTTTTGTCAATTCCAAAGTACTCTATGTCCTTTTTACCTACGACCTACTACATTTTTTTAATTAGTAGGTCATAGGTAAAAGAAACATAGAGTACTCTATGTCACTTTTACCTATGACCTACTTAATTTTTTTTTTAATTAGTAAATACTAAAAAATTCTATTTAAATTATAATAAAACCAGCGAAAGACTCAAACTTCTATATCATACAGTTTTCGAGATATCCCATGTAAACTTTGTGAGCTTCTCCTGCTAAACTCACTTTGCAGACTTGGCATAGTTTGGTTTGGAGGCTTTAATATGTGCTCCTACTCTGTAAATTAAATTAATACCCATTTATTTTTCATTGTCTTATCCTTCAAATAACTTTCTTTTATCTGGTTTCATGCTAAATTAATTAATGTACCAAAAACAAAATATTAAATATGTACTTCATTTGTTTTTGACAAGTGTTGAATGCCCATCAATATTAAACCCTATTGAAATCTATTTGTCGGGTTGAAGATCCTTTTCCTTCGTATCCTTTAAGAGCAAAACAAAAACTTAATTCTGAAAAATTTATGAATTCAATGTGTTGTTGTGTTTGCATGACCATCCCCATAGAACAACGAAGTTAATTATTTTCATGAACATTAAAAACAATAACCATGATGTTGTTGATGGTACGAAATCAATGTTTTATTCATTTGTGCATAACAAAAGGATTTCTTTTAAATAATTGAACTCACTGACATAGAAATTCATGAAATTAAATTAATGAATCCTTTTAATATATTTTTAATGATAAACAATTTTTATATGGATATTTGTAAATGGTTTCCTTTACAAGAGTTTATGACCTATATTCTGCCTCACCGCAATGTGGTACAGAATAATATAAGTTAGTGTTTCTGTTGCAAGATTATTAAATTTTTTGGTAATTCGACAAAATTGAAGAGAGTAATTGAAACATTTTTCATACACAGCTTTTCCATTTGGAGGGGATATGTTTTGATTAAAATGTTTTTACTTCCAATAATATTTTTTTTTTCTATTTGTCAAGCTTCTACACAGAATGAATTTTAGTGGTAAGCTTCATACTTTTTATAAAACAAATTTTTTTTTAAGATACTGCTTCATTGATGAAACTTTTTATAAATAAAATGTTATTTTTCATAAAATTTTAAGAAAAATTTCATTAGTTTAGTGATAAGTTTCATTGCACGAGTACCAACCATTTCAACTTTATTGGCTCTATGCAAAAATTCATGAATATCATGCAGAGAGTTCTTTCGTTATACTGTTAAATATGCCGAATACCCATTAAAAGCATTATTTGTCCAAATTAATTGGATAATGGATAATTGTGAAAAATAATTAAAATGTTCAGTAAACTAATGTAACATTTCCGTATAAAGTGAACGAAAAATTTCTTAAAATTAATGAAAAGCTTATTACTTTTAACGAAACTATAGTTTTAATGAAAATTCTTTATTTCATGGATGTAACTATGAATGGAATGATATTTTTCTTACAATTTTATGAAAACTTGCATTAGTTTCATTAAAAGATTCTATGGACGGTTTCCAGTTGCTTCTATGCATTAATTCATTCATTAATTCTCTCAGTGAACATTTCAGCCAAAAAACAATATTTTTGGCATTTGGAGGTATTATAGCCAAGTTTCGTTACGACACTGAGAGAATTATTAGCAATTTTTTCACTCAAACACTTTTTTTTTCATAAAAATAAACTAAATATATAAAAATTAAAGTAATAAAAATATATTTAATTTTTTAACAGAGATTAATAACACATATTTAAAATTTATGATAAATAATATAATGATTTTAAATACACTTAGGAAATTATGTTGGTAAAGACGACTGCAATTGTAGTCAAAAACAAATGAAATTTCATTTAAAAAAAGGACGACTTACATTTCATTAAATTCAACTAACATTGTCATTTGTTTTTTAATGTTCAAAAAATGACTAACATTGTAGTAAAAATGAACCACATGGTAGTAAAAAATAAACCAAAAAATTTTTTTTTTATTTTTTTAAATAACAAAAAACAACTGTAAAAAATGAATGTAAAATCATAAGACAGTCATTTGATGTGAGTTGTTTTTTTAAATGAACTACAATGTTAGTTAAAAATTTTATTTGTTCTACAAATGACTTACATTTACATTAAAAATAATGAAACAGTATTACAACCCAAACAACTACATATTTTTAAAGCAGAAGTTCCCTGAGTGTAATATATGATTTTTAAACGTTACAAACGTTTGCTATACAAAAGTTTTTTCGTTAAGTTTTGAAGCAGCTTTTGTATAATTTTAGCTCTTAATAAATTTATTTTAATTATTTTTCTCTTATTATTTCATTTAAACAATTACATTTTAAAATACCGTGTTTTAATCACCGTCTTTAGTTTTGGATTTATTTTATTTCATTCATTTTTCATTGTCCAAAATTCTATAACTTTTAAACCGATCAAAATATTTTAGTATTTTTTTTTTAGAGGACAGGTAATTAGTTGAACTTGGCTCAGTTTTAATTTCATTAAAATTGATGGAGCACTTCTTAAGAAATTCAAGGTCAAAGTTGAAATGTTTTAATAAATAAGAAAGGTTAAGTAAATAAAAACCCATATTTTCATATCAAAATTAAAAAAAAATTCAGAATAATTGCGCTAATGTCCAGCAGATTTATTTTACTAAAATTAACAAATTTGTCAGAAATAATAAATTTTTCTGTAGTAATAGCAAAATTCTTAGATAATATTACTAACGTTTTTTAAGTGTAAATATTTTTTTAATGTAAACAAATTTGCAAATTTGACAGCAAAAGTCGTTAGTTTTTAAGTAATAATAGCAAAATTTTCAGTTGATTTTACTATTTGTTTTTTTGAGTGTAAACATCAAAAACTCCAATTATCGCAAAAAATGTTTATAATTATTATTAAAATAGAAATATGACATTTTTTAATAAATAAAATAATTAAAAAACCTAAATTAAAAAAAAAAATCAAAAGTTCAACTTTGACCTTGAATTTCTTATGAAGTGCTCAATCAATGTTAATGAAATTAAAACTGAGCCAAGGTCAAGTAATTGCCTGTCCTTTAAAAAAAAAATACTAAAATATTTCGATCGGTTCAAAAGTTACAGAATTTTGGTCAATGAAAAATTATTTTCAGCCACTGTGCGTCATTTGAATTTTTTTTTGAGATATTTCATTAAAATAAAAAAGTGTTCTACCGGCGGGTCGTGGAGGGTACAAAAGCATATTTTGGGTTAAAGAGGACACTTTCGCCTTTCTCCCTGTGTTATACGTTTCTTGCCAACTTGTTTCCATTAGAAGTTCTATTCCACTGAAATTGAAATTTGACAAAAATATAGTAGTTTAATAAATATTTCAGAACACTCTAATAGTAAACGGTAGTGCTGTGGCCACTTACAACAACTAAAGACTACAATCCTACCAACCTGATAAAAAAGACCGCAGGTTATTATCAATGATAACTTGCTAGTAGTAACCATTTATTTTTGATAAGAAAAAAAAATCACCTTTCACTGAAATTAAAAAAACAGTTTGACAGCATGTCATGCCCACAATTAGCAATAGTTTGAGCTAATTTTTTGGCTACCTTAATTTGGACATACTAACTACAATACGACGTTAAAATTTTAAAAATCGGTGACAAAAGAAAATTGGACTTTTGGCCAGTGAAATCAAATTTTCAGCCACTGTGCGCCGGTTAATTTGATACAAATAATATTTTTAGCTTAATCTAAATCTTATTCACTAATATAATGTGAAGGAACAAATTTAAATATTGCAGAACTGGAAATTTATTTACCTTTTTTTATTCCAGTATTTTTTTTATTCCAGGACTTGCATTTTTGAATTTTTTTTATTTAATTAACTATAATGGCGAGTAAGTGTTAGATTTAGATAAAAATATAATGTTTATCAAATTGGTAAGCAAACTATTAAATTTTTAATGAAATTAATAAATCCAAAAATTAGTCCGATTAAAAAACAAGGCTAATATTTAAAATTGGGGGTATTCATAATACGGTTTGCATTATGTGTATAAGTGCACAAAGCGTATTTGCAGGTACGAAAATTAGCAACTGTTCTTTTGGTTCTTATCAAATTTCGCGTTTATTTCTTCCGAAAAATATTCCTAAATTTATAAATTAGAATATTTTCTATTAAACAGTCAAAACTATTTTTTATTTTATTTTGTTTAAATGCTTGAAACATTCAAATAAAAATACAAAACAAATTGTATAATAAAATTTCCAGGGTTGGAAAAACATTTATGACATTAATATTATAAAAACACGATGTGTACAGTGTCAGTGTCGGCGTCAAAAATCACAAAAAAAAAAGAAATGTAGCTCTTGTCAATCCATGAACAACGATATGCATTATGTTACGATCGGACTTCAAATGGCGACACAGTGCACAAAAAACAAAAAGGGCGGTATGTAGGGGCGTGGTAAAAAAAAAAGAAATATTTCTGGAATCGTCTTTAACTTGTCTTTAATCCTAGGGGGTGACTGGCTCAACTTTTTTTTCTGGTATGACGACCGGCCCATCCTAGTGTACACTATATACGACATTACATGAATCCGGCTATTAATCTTTTTGTTTTCCAAAATAAAACTAATAGATAGATACATAAAATATAGTTCAAATAATTTTTGTGAAAAAAATTTTGAAGCGTCTTTAGAAAATTCAAAAAATAATTATTTTACTTATGTATATATAAGTTTGACACAGCGCTTAATTCCTGTAAAAACCTTTTTACAAAACAAGTAATACAATATTGAAATTTTCTTCAACATCGACCTCTTATTTTGTCCAAAAAACTGAACTGGAAACTGAATGCTAAACTTTTTCCGATTTCGCTGAAAGTTCGGCAGAAAAAATTGAATTCGTTGAACTTTTACCTAAATTTGAATATAAAAACTCATCCGATTGACCTAACAAAATGTTTCCATAAGCAAAATTTTTTTTTTATGCATTTTCTGACTGAACTGTTCAGAAACTAATTATTTCTCTTAAAACGAAAGTATATATGGTTTTTTTGTATGCAAAATTACAAAATTATTCTTCAAGTAAACATATTTGGATAGAATATTTTAAAATTTGATAATAATATTTTCAAAAAAATTATTTCATTAAATCATGAGTAAAATATTTTACATAAAAAATAAGAGTAAAATCAATAACCTTTGTAAATTAAATCCTAATATATGTTTACCCTAAGTAAACATATACAGTTGAACCTCAATTATCCGAGTTGCACGGGGCCGGACTCAGCACGGTTAATCGAAAACACGGTTAATAGAAGTTATTTATTTTTCCCGAATTTCAACTCTTTGTATGTAGGTGAAAAGAAAAAACAAGCAAATAAATATGTGTGCTGCACGGATAATTTAGAGGTGAAGCACGGTTAATAGAGGACAAAAATAATAGCACGGATTACAGAGGTAAACACGGTTAATAGAGGTATAAATCAAACCACCAGCATGTCGGTTAACAGATGTACCCGGTTAATAGAGGTTAATAAACAAATTTATTGGATTTCACTAAATATTAAAATCAATAACATCATAGCAAAATCTCAGTAATAAGCTCTCTTACCAGCATCTAAATACTAAGCAGTAAAATTTGGATCAACTGCAAATAATTCGGCGTCAGAACCCATTACTTTTGTTCGACGACGTCGTTTTTGTAGGTAGTTTTACATATTTTATTAACAATAAAACGCAAAAAAAGTTGAACACTCGCTTACTCGCTGCATGACAAATAAAAAATAAAAAATAAGTGGTTACCAAAATAATTTGTTATGCGTATGCTTATAAGTAACTGAAAAAATATGAGGTCACAAGTTTGTAGATAAAAAAGCTTCCCTTATACTTATCAGTAATTAAAACATAAGTCAAATATACATTATATTTGTAATTAAATAAGTAGCCGCGGTTACACTTGACTGCTTTTAAAACTACCTTCGTCAAACAAAAGTTACTAGTGCTGACGCAAAATTATAATGTGCTAAGATATTTATTTTCATTATACTATAACCACTGATATGGCAATAAAAGCTTTTGCTGGGTTGTTCATTCAATTCGGGATTTATATACTTAAATATGGAAATTATGTTTTTTTGAAAACAAAAAGTTTAAAATTACACTATGAATTGTGAAAATTTTTTCTGAGTATGTATCAAAACATTTTCCAATAGAAAAACCCAAGCGATTGCATAATAAAAGATATCAAATTTTTATGTTTTTTCTTTAGGAAAGTTCTTTCCCAAAAAAATATTTGACATAGGAAATAGTTTAGGTTTAAATAATTTTTTAAGATTTCAAAGATAAGATAGCTTGGTAAAGAAAAGTCATAATTATAAAAATTTTCGTATTGAAAGTCTAAATTTGTCCTTTAGTAAAAAAAAAAACGGATGTTATGATATATTTTGTGTATGAAACCTACTCAGTAAATGTTATAAGTTTTTCTCACGACACCTTCAGATTTGATGTTAAAAATATTAATAAAATTGTATGTACTTTTTCCTCAGCTGTGCTTACATATTTACCTCCATTGTATACATTTCCTAAAAATTTTAACTATTCTCTAAAGATTTTTTGGATATATCAGGTTTAAATTTTGAAATATCTATCTTTTCCTTTCCTGTTTGATGTAATTTTCTTTCCTTTTGCTCTTTTTCCGTATTTTATCTTTTTTTATCCACCTCGGATAAGCGCTTGCACATACATAA
Organism: Delia radicum; assembly: GCA_021234595.1. NCBI lineage: Eukaryota > Metazoa > Arthropoda > Insecta > Diptera > Anthomyiidae > Delia > Delia radicum. The sequence goes on along the minus strand of CM037851.1, from coordinate 195,802,496 downwards.
TTATATGTGCGCCAGATGACTAAATTATTTTTCGTACACTTTTTTAAATTTTATTAGTATTATATATGTAATGGGATTTAAGTAAATCCTACTTAATTTCAAAATATCATGTTCGATCCACCAAAAATTATTCACCTTTTTGGTTTTAATTTGATCCACTTAAATTAGATATTATTGGATCCCCAATTTTGAGATCAATTTTGATTTAATTTCAGCATATACTATATTTGGGGGTTCTAATCAGATATTACTGGATATGACAAATTTGAGAAATGAGATCTTATTTTGTATTTAAGATATAACTTTCTTTGATCGAATCACCACAAATGTTTAAAAAAATCTAGATGTTGAAATATTTGGGAATAATTACTGTTTTTGTTTTTTTTAAATCTTTCCGCAAAATAATAAAAGAAATCAAAAGATAGAAGATCCAAGCTCTCATATTAAAAATCGGATAATAACTTATAAAGTCATAATAGTTTTAACCTGGGATATTTGTCTCACTTTTGCAAAAATAATTGAAACTTGAACTACGATTCATTTTAAACTACACTGCTCGTATGTAAAATTTTTTAAAATTCTAACAATTTCGCATTTTTATTGAAATTCATGAATTTTTTGTGTAACTAATTTAAACATAGTAGTAAACAGTGGACATTGGAGTGAGGTAAGTTTCTAAAAATAGAACTGTGGTGTTGTTGGAGTTGTACTTCTGTGATTATGTATGCAAGAACAAAAAAAAAAAACACCGTGTAGTTAATAAAACTAGTTTTAATCACAACAAAACTCGACCTGAAACGCTCTGTCTAACGTGTAGTGCGAGTGCATGTGTCATTAGAAATTAGTTCATCTATACCACGGTCAGTGATTGCACAGAAAATTTCATATAGACGCAATCGAACAAAAAAAAAAACATAACAAATATTACATTATTCAAAAAACAGGATCACTGACGAAGGTTCAATACCAGAAACTGCGCAGTCTGATTCAGAAAATTTAAAATTTACAATGTAGTTATGATTTTTAGAAAATACACTCATTCTTCTCTACCACGCCTTTTTGATTTGCGCTCTCTAAATATCCCAGCAAAACCTCGACAATAGGTTGGTATTACGGAACATGTTACCTGGTAATAAATTAAATAACTTGGCATTGCATTATTTTGCAACTTAAATGAATTTTATTCGCAATTCAGTAAGAGCAAATTCACATGTTTAAATGTTTTTATGGTATAATTAGTTCGTTTCTATGCAAAATTTAATATAATAAAATTTTTACTACAAATTAGACAATTTTAAAATTAACGAATTAAAAACAAAGTTTTTGATAACTCTTTGCCTGTAACATGTTATCGAGGTAAGTAGTTACCTCGATTTGCATTCCTTTGTTAAAACGATAGGGTTTGTAATAAAAAACTAACAAGTTACCTCCTTACTGCAATAAGTTTCTTTTTCCACCCAAAACTTATAAAAAATTAAATTTATAAAATTTTTAGTTAAAATTTTTTAAATGTTAATTTAAAACCCAACACAACAGAATTAACAAAGAAAAATAAAAAAACTTATTACATTTAAGTTGTAATAATAGGGTTTATAATAAATGTAAGCACTTACCGACCTTTATTTCTTATTACCACGCTTATTAGCGGGAAAATTTTGCGTGGATATTTATTAATTTAAATTTGTATTATGTAGTTGCTGAAGGTCAACAAAATATTTTCCTCTAAAATGTTCAAAGTACAAAAATAATTAAAAAGCAGTTCAAAATTTAATAATATTGCGTGACATTCTTTATTAAAAAGTAAATAAACAGAATATCAAAATAGTGGGTTAAATTTCTTAATCAGTCAACAATAAAATATAAAAAAAAATATGGTCCCAATATTAAAAAAAGCACAAGTCATCGTTAATATCAAAATAAGACAAAAATTAATATTAAATCATGCGGTAATTGACAATTATAACTTTTACAGAATATAAAAAAGAAGACTTGTCTGAAACCATTAGACAAACAAAAATATAATTTTATATAAATAAGCCATTAATAAATAAAGTTTTTAGTATTAAATAATTCTTGCCAAAGTCAAATCATTATATTAAAACTAAAAGAGGAAAAATACAACATGCGTTCTGTAATTATTTCCGTAATATTGTGCTTTGCTGTTTTGGCATCCTGTGAACCAATACCATCCGGAAAGGCTGAATTAGAAGTTCAAAGCCTCCATTTGGAATCAGACTTAAATCAAGGAAATTTGGCAGAAGAAAGTTTGCAACAATCATTTTTAACTGAAGACGATGAATTGGCTAAAAAACGTGTAGTTCGTCAAATTGATATAACAGGCTCCATACCACAAATACAACAAGTATACTATCCTTATGGATATTATCCATATGTGTACACTCCTAGACGTGTGAATACGAATAATAGAATTTATTATAATGGTGGAATTTTTTCAGCTTTTGGTCTTTAACTTAATATATAAATTTTCCTGATTTTCGGTAGTGGTAATTTAATGCAATAAAGAATTAAAATTTTAAAAAAGTGTTTTTTGTTGTTTTTGTTACGGTTAATTGAACCATAGTTAAGAAATGGAAATTTGTGATTACTGCCAAAATGTGTGCCTAAATTGTGGCACAGTTTATATTTTTAAATATAAGAAGGCAACATAAACTTATTATACATGTGAGTATAGCCAGGGCTGTAATTCCCGCAGTCGTGATCGAAATAATTTCGTATCGGAATTAATTTCGGTAGTTTGAAATTTTCTATTGATGGCACTCGTTAAGAATCGAAACGATTTTATGTTTCAGTGTTATAAAAGGAAAATCTTAAAAAGTTATACAACACTGTACAAAATGTAAAAGAATAATGAAAAAAAGGTAAACAAAAAACATATTGTTTGGGATTTTTTCCCTCACCCAACAATAATTTATAAGTGAGAACACTTTTAATGCGTTAATTATCATTAAATAGTTTTTTTTGCCTAAAATATTAATCCATATTTTGATCATTAATAAGCACTTACCATTGTATGTAATTTATAGCAACAACATTAATCACTTTGTTTGTTACATTTTATTAATCCCTTTGTTTGTTACATTTTGCTAATCCGTTTTTTTTTTCTAAAATATCATTCGATATTAGCTTATTAACATTTAGAAGTAAGAAAGTGAATTCAATTGTGTTATAACTTTTATAAAGTGAAGATCAAATAAAAAATCAAACTCGTTAAAATAAATTAAACTTTTTTATTATCAAGCTCAAAATTTATTTTGAGTAAAATTGCTAAGTTTTTCTGAGGAAAAACCTACTACATAAAATTGTTGCAGAAACCCGGGAATAACTTCATGAACTGAAGTATATCCCATCAGCCTTTTTCAAGGAATTATATTGCCGAATAATAAACTGTGCTGAACCATTTTGCTTCATCGAATTCCGAGCTGAATTCTAAGCAAAATGGAATCAATTTCTGATGCGATTGAAGATCAGAAAAATCTTGTAAACCACATTGAGCGGATGTTAAAAGCCTTTAATCAAAAACCAAAAGATGATAAGTCCAAAGGGTATGTACAAACGATGCTTGAAGATCTGGAGCTTACATAAAAAACTTTCAAAGATGGCCATGAGCAAATAATGGAAACGGTTCGAAACAACACCATTAACGAAAATTACGTTCCTTACATAAGTACTGATGTGTATTATAAGTGCTATAACACTTACATAATTCTTAAAACTAATATGCTTGATCTAATATTTGAATTTTAAGACTCTAACCGTCCACGCAAGCACCTTTGCCACTTCTAGTAGCCGCAATGAGACCTTTAGCCCAGGAGCTAGACTACCAAAAATCGACCTGCCTAAATCCTCTGGAGATTACATTGATTAGATTTCATACCGTGATATGTAACAACTCACTTTCGAACATTCAATAGTATTTATATTTAAAAGGGTCCTGTAAAGGTACACCTTTAAGCTTGGTCAACGAGTATACTGCTGCCGATTCTAGTTACAATTCAGCATGGGAAGCTCTCGAAAAGACATATCATAATGAAAGAAAACTTGAAGAGACGATATTCAAGAGGTTATTTTCTATATCACCAACTACTGGAACCTTCGAATCTGTAGAGCATTTGCTAGATTCTACCAGAAACTGTTTAGCTCAGCTGAAAGTTCTTGGAATTGATATTTCAACATGGGATCCAATACTTATCTATTTAACCACTCAGAAACTGGACATTCAAACTCGCAAAGAATGGGAGCAGTCCCTTAAGTCTAGTACTTCAAAACCAAAAATGTGTGAAATGTTTTGCTTTTTAGAAAATACTTTCAGGGCTCTTGAATCTGTTAATGAAGACACTAATTCTACAACATCTAAATCCATCAAATAAAAACACACCGAACGAGTTTTCTACAGTAAGTAGCCCAAACAGTATGAAAAATAAAGATCACGCTACTACTACTACCTCTACACCAACAACCAATTCCGTAAGTACTCACATATCGAATATCAATTCCACTGAAATTGTTCCAGCTTTATTAGCAACGGTTAAAGTTTTAAAAAATATGGGAAATTCATCTCTGAATGTTAAGGCCGTTGTTGATCAAGGTTCCCAGGTATCTTTTATATCGGAAAAACTTTCAAAATGGCTGCCAATTCCAAAATATAAAATAAACATTAATGTTTCAGGAATAGGAGGAAATCAGAATATGACCGTAAAGAAATACGTACAACTCACTTTGAAATCAAACTACGACAAGCAATTAGAATTACCGTTAACCGCATTAGTTGTGCCTGTTGTCACATCTTGCAGATCCGAACTTTATGTTACCAGAAAAAAGAGATCTGCTTCTAGGAAATAATGTCTATGGAGATCTCCTGCTTCCTAGAATGCAAAAATATAAAAACTCATTCCTTTGCAAGAAACGCGTTTTGGTTGGATGGTTTCCGGGCCACCTGGTTCTCCATCTTCAGATGTTACAATTTCTTCAAATATTTGCTTATTAGAAGAGCAACTACGTCTCTTCTGGAAACAGGAAGAACTTACTCCTGGTAAGACAATTACTCAGGAAGGTATTGTTTGCGAAAAATGATTTACTGAAACACACACTCGAGATGAGAAAGGACGATACTGTGTTCACTTACCATTTAAAAATGCACTCCAAGGTCTACAATTACCAACATTTTCTTACACTGATTACAACGCTCTGAAGAGGTTAAACCAACTAGAGTTAACGTTTAAATCAAAGGCAATATTTGCTGAAGAATATCAAAAATTTATGGATGAATATGAATCATTACATTATATGGTAAAACTTGGTGAGTAGCCCAATGCTGTACCTAAAAATTCTTATTTTCTTCCCCATCATGTCGTGCTCAGGGAGAGTAGCAGTACAACAAAGCTGCGAGTGGTTTTTGATGGGAGTAGCCGTAGGCCTCCGCAACCATCTCTAAATGAAGAATTATCAGCTGGCCCACCACTCCAAATGATTTAGCAACTATAATATCCCGATGGAGAAGATTTCAATACGCATTTACAGCAGACATCGAAAAAATGTTTCGACAAATAAATGTGTGTTCAGAACATCAAAATTACCAATGTATTCTCTGGAGAGATAAAAATTTTAATAAAATATGTGTTTATGCTTTACGCACCGTGACATATGGAACTACATCTGCTCCCTATTTAGCCATTAGAGTTCTACAGCAACTTGCTTCAGACGAAGAGGACAATTTTCCAGAAGCTAGCAAAATACTTCGCTCTGACACATACGTTGATGACGTCATATCAGGAGCAGATGATTTCGATAAGGCTCTCATTTTACAGAAACAACTTTGTTCCCTTTTAAAATCTGGTGGATTTCGATTGCCGAAAGTGGAACTCTAACTTACTAAGTTGTTACAAGAAATACCAATTGAAGATCGTGAGAAAAAGGAACTATTTTCAATTCACCAACCTAATATTGCAAAAGCACTTGGAATATACTGGGATACAACAAATTATTATATTAGTTTTTCAATTAATTTTACATTTTCAAACCACATAACTAAACGTAGCCTACTTTCAGGTGCAGCAAAACTTTTCGATCCATTAGGATGGCTTTCTCCTACAACAATTGTAGCCAAAATCATATTTCAACAGCTTTGGAAGATCAAGCTCGATTGGAACGATAGTTTGCCTGATAGCATTCAAAACGAGTGTATAAACTTCAGATCAAAGCTTAAAGATCTCGAAAAAATAAAAATACAAAGATGGATAGAATAACACACAACAGAATCTACTGTAGATCTACACGCTTTTAGTGATGCATCAAAATCTGCCTATGCTGCAGTTATTTATGACCGTACTGTCTCTGAATCGGGTAAAGTATATATAAACTTATTACAGGCGAAAACAAAGGTCGCACCTATAAAAGCTGAAACCATTCCAAAACTAGAATTGAGCTCTGCTACCCTTTTGGTAAAACTCGTTGACACTATTAAATGCAACACTGATCTTAATATTGGCCGTATTGTTTACTGGACTGATAGTACAATTGTTCTTGCGTGGATAAAAAATTATTTGAAACGGTTGGAAGTCTTCGTCGCGAACCGAGTGGCAACCATCTGTAGTCTTTCAAATGCTGAAGACTGCAAATATGTTCCATCCCTTGATAATCCTGCGGACTGTGCGTCACGTGGTTTACAAACTGCTGAACTAGTGCATCATAAACTTTGGCTCAATGGTCCATCTTGGCTTAAATTGGAATCTGATAAATGGCCCGCTCATTACAGTGCACTTAAAGGTGATAAGGACAATGTCAATATAGCTGCACATTTGGCGGATTTTAAGTCACCTACTGCCCAATATCCCGATATTACTCTAAAATTCTCAAAACTCTCTACGCTAATATGTGTGACGTCATACACTCAGGGAACTTCTGCTTTAAAAATATGTAGTTGTTTGGGTTGTAATACAGTTTCATTATTTTTAATGTAAATGTAAGTCATTTGTAGAACAAATAAAATTTTAAACTAACCTTGTAGTTCATTTAAAAAAACAACTAACATCAAATGACTGTTTTATGATTTTACATTAATTTTTTACAGTTGTTTTTTGTTATTCAAAAAAATAAAAAAAAAAAATTTGGTTTATTTTTTACTACCATGTGGTTCATTTTTACTACAATTGTTAGTCATTTTTTGAACATTAAAAAACAAATGTCAATGTTAGTTGAATTTAATGAAATGTAAGTCGTCCTTTTTTTAAATGAAATTTCATTTGTTTTTGACTACAATTGCTGTCGTCTTTACCAACATAATTCCCTAAGTGTACATTTTGAGATTTTACAGAAGAAAGAAAAAGAAGGGGGTTTTTAAAATCTTACGAACTTACTGCAGCAAGATTTCTGCTAACACAAGCTGTATCATTTCATGACGATATTCGCTGTCTTAAATTAAACAAACCGCTAACAGCAGAATCGGAAAATTATCACCATTTTTAGATAAAATGGACAAAAATGGAATGCTGAAATTCCTTTTCACACAAAATTTCCTATTCTGTTAGCTAAACAAAACCCGCTCTCTTTACTTATCTTTTCAGAAGCTCATCTAAATACTCTTCATGGCAGTCTGCAGCTTATGCAGTCTTATATATCCCGTTATTATTGGATAGTTTCGGCTCGAGGTCTAGCAAAGCGAGTACAAAGTCAGTGAGTAGTTTGCTTCAAATATAAAACACAAACATGTCAACAACTTATGGGAAACCTACCACCTGTTCGCCTCCAACCAACACGGGCCTTCAAGCACAGTGGTGTAGACTACGCTGGAACCATCAATATTAAAATATCATCTGTACGTACTTCATGGACGTCAAAGGCCTATATCTGTTTATTTATTTGTATGTGTACAAAAGCCATACATTTAGAAGCCGTAACCAGCTTAAATGTCGATGCTTTCATTGCTGCCTATCGCCGTTTTACTTCCCGTAGGGGCATCTGTACTGATTTGTATTCGGATTGTGGAACTAACTTTGTTGGTGCTAATAAAGAACTTCAAATTCTATATCAACGCAACAGATCGTCCTTACCATAACATCTTGTAGAAACACTAGCTAATCAAGGTACAACATGGCATTTCATCCCTCCAGCTTCACCCCATTTTGGCGGCCAATGGGAAGCTAGTGTAAAATCTACCAAGCACCACCTACGACGCATAATGAAAGACGGGGTACTAACATACGAAGAACTCAGCACTTTACTGGCTCAAATTGAAAGCTGCTTAAATTCACGCCCGCTTTGTCCCCTTTCATCAGATCCAGCTGACTGCAATTCATTAACTCCGGCACATTTCCTAATTGGTGAGCCAACCAATTGCATTCCAAGTGAAGATTGCTTAGACGTACATGCTGATCGCTTAAGCCGTTGGAATTTGGTTGAGCTTCTCAAACAACAATTTTGGGTTCGTTGGCACGAGGAGTATATGAGCCGTCTTCAGTCACGTCCAAAATGGAATAAAATTGAAAGAAATGTCAAAGTTGGAGATCTTGTACTATTATTGCACGAGAAAAGCTGTCCTGGTCAGTGGCCGTTGGCAAGAATTGAGAAACTGAACCCTGGTCCAGATGGCTTAGTCAGAGTAGTTACACTTCATTGCAACAAGAAATATATGAAGTTCCAACATCCCAAGAAAATTAAGTGAAATCAGGCAATTTAAAAACATTCGTTCTTGGCTGGGGAGAATGTTTGGGATTTTTTCCCTCACCCAACAATCATTTATAAGTGAGAACACTTTTAATGCGTTAATTATCATTAAATAGTTTTTTTTTGCCTAAAATATTAATCCATATTTTGATCATTAATAAGCATTTACCATTGTATGCAATTTATAGCAACAACATTAATCCCTTTGTTTGTTACATTTTATTAATCCCTTTGTTTGTTACATTTTGCTAATCCGTTTGTTTTTCTAAAATATCATTCGATATTAGCTTATTAACATTTAGAAGTAAGAAAGTGAATTCAATTGTGTTATAACTTTTATAAAGTGAAGATCAAATAAAAAATCATACTCTTTAAAATAAATTATCAAACTCAAACTCAAAATTTATTTTGAGTAAAATTGCTAAGTTTTTCTGAGAAAAAACCTACTACACATATGTATGTTTAATTTTTTAGCAACCACAAAAAAAACTTCAAAGTGAAAAAATACTTTAAAAACTAATTTAAACAAAAAAAATGGATTCAAGTTTCTTTTTTTATTCATCATCATCCGACTCTGACGAAGAGCAAGATTTTAATAAAATTAGAAAGAAAATTCGTGATTCCAGCGACTCATTCAAATTATCAAATTTTGAGTAAGTAAATAATTTTTTTTTTTAATTTGATACAAAAGTTAAAATTATATATTTTTTTTTTTTAAGATTCAAAAAACGCTTTAGATTATCAAAAGTAGCATTTAATTATCGCCTTGAGAAGTTGGATTTTGAAGGACATTTATCTACTTGGTTTCCACAAAAAATTGAGTTGGCTGCAACATTATCCCTTTTGGCAACAAGCGGTTTTCAACACAATGTTGGAAACGTCTTCTTAATTGGAATTAGCCAAAGCACTCTTTGTAAAATAGTAAACAGAGTTTTAAAGGAAATGGAACGTAAGCTATGTGGAAAATTCATAAACTTTTCTCCCCGAAATAGTGATGAATGTAAAGAATACAATGTAATGTAATGTGAGAATGTAAAGAATACTTCATGAGAAAATACAAACTGCCGGGAGGTTTGAGAAATAAATACTTTTATAATTCTTTTTTATTGCTATTATTATTAGTAATTGGGTGCGTGAACGGTACACATTTTGGTATGCCGAAACCCTCTTTGAATGAACACACATTTTTAAACCGGAAGTGTTTCCATAGCCTTAACTCTATGATTGTAAGTAAAAATAATTATTATACCTATATAATGCGTAATTTGATTAACCCTAGAAGGCTAACATACGTAAATTTTACGTGTAGTTTTTTTTCTTGTTGTTGCTACACGAGCATCTAGTAACCTAACGGTACCAAATTCAACAAGTGCTTTCTTCAATAGTTTCTAAGCAAGCGCAACAACATAAGCAAGGCATTTTTAGTCATTGAAGTGCTCTTAGAGCGAGAACATTAAGAGGCTGTACGTAAAAATTACGTGGTGTTAGCGTTAAGGGTAAAATTTGTGCACGTAAATTTTACGTGGTGTTAGCAATAAAAGTAAAATTTTGTATAACAGTTTTAAGTAGTGACTGAAAATGGAAAGTCAAAAAGCGAATAATTCTAAGCGCGGTCTCAGCAGTGAAGATGTTGCGGCATTGCTTAACTCCAGCGACTTAAGTGATATTAGCGACGTTAGCAATATAGAGGAGGAAGATGATTTCGATAGCGAGGACAGTTTTGCTGATAAGAATTGGTATCCCACTGCAAACGATGAAAATGACATTGAAAAAGAATTGGCAGAAGCATTTGATATATCACGGAATACTTCGCATTTACCAAAAACTAATAAGCGTCATAAAACAGACCTAACAGAAAACATTCCTGTAGCTAGCGCAGAAGTAGAAAAAAGTGAAATTTTAGGCAAGAACGGCTACGTTTGGAATAACTTTCCCCTACACGGTGAAGGTGGTAAATGCGCTTCAAGAAATATTATATTTATTCCGCCAGGTAAGAAAATAACAAATGCATTGGTTGTATTTTTGTATAATATTTTTGTTGTTTAATTAGGCCCAACGATCACAGCAAAGCAGTCTATAGAGCCAGAAGATATATTTAATTTATTTATGACTGAGGATATATTAAATACTATTTTGAATCACACAAATTTGAAAATTTCTCAGCTAAGACAAAAATATAAATTGCAAAACTCCACAATTTTCGACTTAAATTTGGTGGAGTTGAAAGCCTTGTTGGGTTTGTTATTGTTGTCTGCAACTTTGAAGAGTAATCACCTTACTGCTGACCTCTTATTTGACACGTCTTATTCTGGAGATAGATACAGAACCATAATGAGTAAAGATAGGTTCAAATTTCTATTAAACGCTTTGAGATTTGATGATCCCACTACAAGAGAAGAGCGCAAAAAAGAAACTTCATTTGCTCCAATTTCAGAAATTTGGGAAAATTTTATAGACAAATGTAATATACATTTTAAGCCTGGATCCTATGTTACTATTGATGAGCAACTAGTTGGTTTTCGTGGTAGATGCCCATTTAAAATGTACATACCAAATAAGCCAAACAAATTTGGAATAAAAATTGTGATGCTTTGCGATAATTCTACAAAATATGTTATTAATGCCGAACCTTACCTTGGCAAGTCAACTAAAACTGAAGGCAAGCCATTGGCCACTTACTATGTTGAGAAACTGACAAAACCTTTGTACGGAAGCAGTAGAAACATCACAATGGATAACTGGTTCACCAGCATTCCTTTAGCACGAAATCTGTTGGAAAAACCATACAAGTTAACTGTTGTGGGAACTTTACGCAAAAACAAGGCAGAAATATCACCAGAGCTACTTGATCTGAAATCGCAGGGTACTGGATCTTCTCGATTTGTTTATGATAAGAATATAACTCTGGTGTCTTTCAAGCCGAAACAGAATAAGAATGTTTTATTGATATCAACAATGCATTTGAGTGGAGCACTTAACTCAACAACTGGAAAACCAGAAATTGTGCACACGTATAATTCGACTAAAGGTGCGGTTGACACCTTTGACCAGATGGCTCAAAACATGTGCTGCAATCGAAAAACTAGACGTTGGCCTCTCTGTTTTTTCTATAATATGCTGAACATTGCATCAGTTAACGCGTATGTTATTTATAGCTATAACGCAGTGCAAAACGGGATTAAGCCAATGAACAGAATAAAGTTTATGCTTAATTTGCAAGAAAAACTTACCAGGCCATGGCAAGAGCAACGACTAAGCACGACTATCAACTTGCCATCAAAACTAAAACAAAATATAAAAAATAATTTACAGATAAACTCTGCTTGCGAAGAACCTTCTCAGGACAAGGGAAAGAGAACATATTGCAAATATTGCCACTACTCAAAAAAGCGCATGACAACCACATACTGTCATATTTGTAAAAACGCGGCACTATGTGGAGAGCATCAGATAAAAATATGCAAAGACTGTATTAACCAGGACTGATGATATATACTTATATATAAGCATTTACTTTCTGATCTTAAAATTAATTATATTTATTTTAAAAATTGTTTTTGTTTATTTACCTTTAAAAATTGTTTTTTTTTACTGAGTTTAATATGAATTTAATATGAGTTTGCCTTAATATGAGTTATTTAATAAATAAAAAGCAAAAAAAAAACAAATTTTCTAACATTTATTGAAGCGCTTTAGGAAAAATTCCATAGTACGTAAAATTTACGTGGTGTTAGTTTTAACGTATAATTAAATCATGTTAGTCTTCTAGGGTTAAAAACGTTTCTTTAAAAATATGTGACCATAACTACAAAGTATTAGGCATTAATTCTAAATATGGAGGTGCCGCACATGATTCGTTTGTATGGAAGGAATCAAGTGAAAGAGATAATCTGGAAGAAGAGTATAACAATCAATTAAGAAATTTTTGGCTCTTAGGTAAATATTACCAAGTGCCTGCTTTTGCGTTGCATTTATTTTTGTTATATTTGACCAAAAATTATTTATTTATATTCAATTAATAAAATTTACAAAAAATTAAAAAATATTGACTTACAAACATTTCAAAATTTCCAAATTTATGCTTTTCAAAAACGATAACTCGATAAATAATTTGCTATCGAGTACAATTTTGTATGGTTGCGTTTGAGTACTCTCACGTTATCGAGTAACATCATTAGAAACTTCGATACTTTTTACTCGATAACGGCTGAGAGCATCCAAAAAGAAAAAATTTCGCACGTTCGAGTAGAATTTCGATCGCTATCTACTCCGAGAATTAGCCCCCAGGTGTTTTACAATAATTAACTGGATATGCAAGGTGTTAACATTTTTATTTTTTGGATACCTTACTAACAGCGTGCAAATTAATAACACAGGGTTCAAATTAGTTTAAACTTTTTAATTGTTTACAAAATAACAATATCATAATACCCGGTAAAAAAAAGTTGGTGTGATATTTTTTTTTAGTAAATCAGAAACAAATACGTTCTCCTCCCTGACACTTACTGACAGGATAAAGAAATGATTCAACCTTGACATATATTTTTTGAAATTTTTAAGCATACAACTTTTTAAAATATTCTCCCGCGAACTTTATCTCACGAAAATCTTTTCTTTGAACTTTTGAAAAATTAATCACTTGATATACTATTTTAAAGGTAATTTTTTCATCTTTAATTTAAGGTGTCAGTAATTTACGTCGCATCAAAATTTTTCATAAAATGCTTATTTTCATTTAATTTAAGTCATTTTAATACGATTTCAACGATTTTTATAATTTTTAAGACGCCATATTTCGCGAACCAAGGGTGAGTGAGCCAAAAATTGGTGTCAACCTTAGTTGCATAGAAGGCAATATCTGTTTTCGAAAGGCAGAGCGAAATCAGTTGGTTGGCTTTATTTATTTAGATCACAATAAACTAAATTAAAGTTTTTTTACTTACTTCAAAAATATCAATAATAGAGCTATATGACAAGAATAATAACAATTTTAGCCCTGCGTGTGAGTGAATCCTGGATCAGAAATTGTATATGGGGGGCCATTTAGTCCCTATAAATGCTTCAAGGCGACCGTGTTGTAACCTTTAGTGGAAACCGCCGATATAGACAATCATTATAGTTTGTAACTGACATTATTGTCAGTTACATTTAAATTCGGGCTAAACGATTATTGCAAGAAATAAACTAAATTATTTAACGATCAGTTTTTACCTATAACATCTTAAGTAATAGTGGCATACCCTACCAAAATGCACTCGAACTTAATACCATAGTTACTACGCATACGCCTAGTTGTCCCTAGGCTTAACAATTATCAATTCGCCATTTGCAAATATATGTTACAGCGATTTCTCTTGTTTTTACTTTCTTTTGTAATCTGATTATGTCAATTATGTCAATTATATAAATTTATTTATTTTATGTTTTGCTTGACTTTACATTAAATGGGTTACAATTTAAGTTTCTCTGGTTTATTAACGGCATTTGTGAACAGAAACATTATTATAAACATATTTCAGCCAAAAATATTGCACATGTACTTTTTTATTTTTAAAATACGTACAGATGCCGCGGTAATCAATATGACAAATGGTTTTCGCACGTTTTTTGTAGTACAAGCAATCTCTTGTTCCAAACTTTTCTAGAACTCTGAAAAATATTGTTATTAGTACCACGTGATCATTTGTAATATTTTTAATGTTTATAAAAGTTACTAGTTAAAAACGTAATAATGTTTAGACATATAAAATAGGCATACAATTAAGTAGTTATTTTAGTTAAAAACATTGCTGTAGTCACCCTCTTAACTTTGAACTTATCAGTATTTGTTTCTTGGTTATAAAGCACGTTAAAATAATCGATTTTTGTTGTTGTATAAAATAACAGAATGCAACAAATTTGCAGTCACAGATTGCACTCAAAAAAAGTATGAACTAAAAGTAAGTTTACACCTTACTAAAATTAAGTTTAAAAAGTTTTTCTGAAAATAAATAATATTGCTTACCAATAAAGCAAAGTTATTAGATTTTAGTTCATATTAATTGTTCATGAACTTAATAATAATAAGCCATTTACTTTAATTTTCTTTCTTGAATTTAGTTAATAGTCTTAAAAAATTTTAGAAAATGTATTTTTTTAAAGTAAAAAATTTTAAATTTTAAGAATTTATTGAATATATGCAAAAATGAAAACCAAATACGCAACTGACTTAAGTTTTGTTCAACAATTTTAACTCCTTAATTTTAAGTTTATAACTTCTTTAACATTTTCTTAAAAAAGATAAAAAAATTATAAAATGTCTAAATCAAATAGTCCGTTTTTTGTGTAAAATGTGTGCTATTACATAACCGTACCTCCGATTTTGATCATTTGTAGCTATATTTAAAACAGGGAAAAACTGATTTAAAAAAATCTGGAAAACATACATCAAATATTTATTATTTAATTTTATCATCAAGTTATCATTTGGAATATATTTCACAACTATGATGTGCAGTGTCGTTATTTTTGTTAAACAAAATTTGCATTAAAATATAAAATTTGCATATAAAATTTACTTTCAAATGGTGTGTAACATGGGGTACAAATAACTAATGCACTAATTATAAAAAAACACATTGAAAAAGTAAAATATAGAATATAATTTTTGCATATGGCGTAGTTTTAAATATAATTTGTTTTGAATAAAAAATATTTACATAATTTAAATTTTATATATATATATATATATATATATATATGTATGCACAGCGCATAGTTTAGGGACACGCCCAAAATTGTCGCCGAAATATGCGGTGTATAGACAAAATTGTCCTCATCTTATACGCTAGATGTATGAAAAGGCGCGAAAACTTTGGGGACAGTCCCCAAAGTAAGCAAATGTCTCTAAACTATGCGGGGGAACGAATAAATGTCTCTAGACTATGCGCTGTGCATACATATATATGTATGTACACCGCATACTCTAGAGACATTTATTCATTCCCCCGCATAGTTTAGGGACATTTGCTTACTTTGGGGACTGTCCCCAAAATTTTCGCGCCTTTTCATACATCTAGCGTTTAAGATGAGGACAATTTTGTCTATACACCGCATATTTCGGCGACAATTTTGGGCGTGTCCCTAAACTATGCGCTGTGCATACATATATATATATATATATATGTATGCACAGCGCATAGTTTAGAGACATTTATTCGTTCCCCCGCATAGTTTAGGGACATTTGCTTACTTTGGGGACTGTCCCCAAAATTGTCGCGCCTTTTCATACATCTAGCGTTTAAGATGAGGACAATTTTTTCTATACACCGCATATTCCGGCGACAATTTTGGGCGTGTCCCTAAAGTATGCGCTGTGCATACATATATATATGTATGCGGTGTACATACATATATATGTATGCGTAGCGCATACTTTAGGGACATGGCCAAAATTGTCGCCGGAATATGCGGTGTATAGAAAAAATTGTCCTCATCTTAAACGCTATATATACTCTATATTTTTTTATTAGGATATTGTCCTAACAAATAATCTATAGAGTTTCTGTTTTCAAATTTATTAATTGAACACTTTCAGGAATGTGTTGATAGGCCTATTTCGGGTTAGCATCATCAGAACACGTTTTCAAACAAGTGACAACCCCATGCAAACATCAAACATTCATATAACCTATACTCTAAAAAATGATTGTAAATTTACTACTATAAAACGAGTAAAGTTTCATGTATTATTACGCAAACTCGGTAAATTTATACATAAAAATGCGTAAAAATATTTTGCGCACATTTTTTTATATATAATTTTATATATATTTTTATATACAATAATACCCACTTACAGTATTTTTACCAATTATGTGTTTACAATTAAACACATTATGCCTAGATTAGATTATAGTGGCACTATGCACCGCGACCAGAAATTGGTATTTTGTGCTGCCAGCGAATACACCCTATAGGTTCAGGCTCCCTACGAAGCCAATTATCCTACCAGGTGAACAGTTCCAAACGTCCGATGGCGTCACTATTCGATCGCCAAAATAACGCACCCTCCTGTCGGAGAGCCTCGGACATTTGCAGAGAACATGCTCAGAGGTCTCGGGTTCCAATTCACAAAACCTGCACGTATCCGTAGAGGATCGTCCCATCTTGTACAATTGATACCTAAGGCCACAGTGTCCTGTGAGGTAACCCGTTACGGTCCTTAGTTCGCCCCTCGTCATAGACAAGAGTTTCCGCGACCTCTCCCCAGAGGGAGATATAAACAGCCTCGCCTGTCGCTGCCCATGCGATCTGGCCCAATAGGCCCCAAACTCCGACTCCCTCCATCTTCTGAGCTTCTCTCTGACATACCCATTGGGTACGCCACAGAAGGGTTCCGGGCCAATGAATTGTCGACGAGCTCCCAGTTGGCTAGACAGTCAGCCCGTTCGTTGCCCTCATGCCCCTCATGGCCTGGAACCCAGCCCAGTGTCAAGGAGTTGTTAAGTCCTAGACGATTTAGAGAGTCGATACATTCCTTAACCAGACCAGACGACACATCTTGAGCCCTCAAGGCACCAAGTGCCGCTTGGCTGTCAGATAGAATGTAGATCGTGGCCCCCCGTGTCCTCCTCCGCAGACACTCTTCCACACAGATACAGATAGCGAAGACCTCAGCCTGAAAAACGGAGGGATATTTGCCCATGGGCAGAGCACGCTGCAATCCGGGTCCGACGACACCCGCCCCCGTATCCATGTTCGACTGTTTCGAGCCATCCGTGAACCAGACCTGTGCACCAACCTCCGGTACCCAAGATCCATTCAACCACATGCTCCTGTCGAAAATCACAACAACAAAGTGCCTAACAAATACTTGCACAGGCAGTATCTTGTCACTGACCCTAATAACCGGGTCATCAGCGAACATTTTCGCAATCTCAAGATGCCCCTTCAGATCCCCACTCCTCATGCTGCCAATCTCCCGCAGCCTTAGGGATCCCATGCACGCGTTCTCCTTTACAGAAATATGCAAAGGAGGAATACCCAGCATGACTCCAATGGCATCAGTCGGACATGATTTTGAGGCACCAGTGATACCAATACATGCCAGTCGATAAATCCCCTTAAGAGTCATCTGAGCCCCGAGTTGTTCAACCTTTGTCCACCACGCCAAAGAGGCGTATGTGACCATCGGTTTCACAATGGTGTTAAAAGACCAGTAGACCATTTGAGGTCTAAGGCCCCAGGTCTTGCCAAAGAGCCTCTGGCAGGCAAACATTGCCCTAGTGGCCCTTTTAGAGATCATATCAAGGTGCTCACTCCAATTCAGAGACCTATCCAATATAACCCCCAAGTACTTAACGCTATCAGAGAAGCAAATCCTCGTCCCCTGAAGCGATGGCTCAGTGAGACATAACTTACGTCTCCTAGTAAAGGGCACCAGGATGGTTTTCGAGGGATTTATAGTCAATCCCTTCTCCTGGCACCACTTTAAGGTAAAGTTCAGAGCCTGTTGCATGCGCTCAGAAATTGTCCTGTCATCCCAGCCTGTGACAGAAATAAGAAGATCGTCAGCATATCCGTAGGTTCTGAAACCCAGGTCATTAAGCTGCTCAAGCAGCTCATCAATGACCAGAGTCCACAGCAGAGGCGATAGCACACCACCCTGAGGACAGCCCCTAGTCGCCCCTATGGTCCTAGAAGTGTTCCCGATGCCGAATGTAATGACTCTAGAGGTCAACATCTCCAGAGTCCAACTAACGATAACACTGGGGATGTCTTTCCTCAACATCGCAGTCCTAATCGCATCGTAGGACGTGTTGTCAAAAGCGCCCTGAATATCAACGAAAGCACACAAGGCTATTTGCTTCGCCTCCAGTGCCTTTTCGATCATAGTGACAGCTTGATGGACAGCCGTCTCAGTGGATTTTCCCTGCTGATACGCAAATTGGTACCTATGAATGGGTTTGCGCAGCAGGTACACATCCCTGATATAGTGGTCCAAGACTTTCTCCATGGTCTTAAGGAGAAAAGAACTAAGACTTATTGGTCTATAAGATTTGGGCAAATGTTCCGCTTTGCGCCCAGCCTTCGGTATGAATACTACCTTAACTTCGTTCCAAGCCAATGGAACGTGACCAAATAACAAACTCGACTTAAAAATCCTGGTCAGTTGCGGGAGTATAAGATCCATGCTCCTCTGCAGCAGACACGGATACACCCCATCTGGTCCAGGAGATTTAAACGACGAAAATTTTCTCACTGCCCATGAGATCCTTCCCTCCTGAAACACCCTGTTCGCAAGTCGTATGTCCCTCCCAGATAGGCTAGGAGTCCTAGGAATCCTAGGTAGCCTCTCAGGTGACACACAATCCGGAAAGTGTGTATTCAGTAAGAGTTCACAGGTCTCCTCGGGCGATTCAGTATAGGACCCGTCCGGTCTCTTCAGGGTACTAAGTCCGTTCGTATGATCTTGTGAAAGAGCCTTCTGAAGCCTAACCGCTTCGGGGAGATCTGAGATCTTCTCGCAGTAGCTACGCCACGTTGCCCTCTTAGATCTACGGAGTTCCTTATTGTACCCAGTTAGAGCCGCCTTGTAGGCCACCCAGTTGCCTGTCTCCTTGGCCCTATTGAATAGTCTTCTCGCCTCGGTTCTGAGTTTCCCAAGTTTGTCGTTCCACCATGGAACATCACGCTTGGTTTTCCTTGCCCCCATTGGGCAGCTCAACTCATAGGCGGAAATTAGATTACACTGAATATCAGCCGCCTCCTGATCGATTTGTGTCGTGCTCAAAATAAGCCCCCTCGAGCAGTTAGCGGAGTCTTCAACATAATACCGAAAGAGATCCCAATCCGTCCTCCTGGGATTACGGAAGGACTGGATAGTACCCAAAGAACCCTCAATGTTGAAGACCAGGTGTTGGTGGTCCGACATTGAAACTTCCGAAGATACGTGCCAGTCAGAGATGGCGAAGGAAAGATTAGAGCTAGTAAGTGTGAGGTCTAAAACCTCCGATCTAACTACGTTCCTGAAAGTGGGTTCGTCACCCCTATTCGCTATATTTATGTTATTACTACTAATAAACTCTAGCAGGTACTCACCTCGCTTGTTGTTACCTGTACTTCCCCAAGTAATGTGATGAGCATTGGCATCACAGCAGATGATCCATCCAAGATTTCTGGAGTTGCAGAATTCCACAAGAGCTCTCACTTCAGATGTTGGCGCCTCATCTACATCTCCCGGCAGGTACGCGGATGCAAGTACCACCTCATGCTCACCAGAAAGGGAGGGCACTCTAGCCCGTATGGCAACCAAATCCCCTAAGATAAACTCTGAGATGGGAAGAATGGTTAAATTGTTTCTAACAAACATGGCCGTTCTAGGCCTCTCATGTTGATTGTTATATATGAGCCTACCTTGTTTTGAGTTGAGCCCTTTTATTGCTCCGGCATGCACCCATGGTTCCTGGATAAAAATGACGTCCAGGTCGTCTGAGGTGAACCTTCTAATTGCCACATCTGAAGCCGCTTTGGCATGGTGAAGGTTCACCTGTAAGCACTTAATGTGCTGTTTTGCCTTACTTTTTGAGGCCATTATTTGCGAGCTTGTTTTTTGGCGCGCTTCGCCACTTTACTTCCTCGATTGCTGTTCAGCAGAGCTGCTTCTTCTGCTGAGTGCCTCTCCCACTTTCTAGGCCTGTTGCTTGTATGGACCGTGGAAGCCTTGTTTTTGGCCCTCTGGCTATTTTGCCCGCTAGAAATTGACCTTGGCACATGCTTCGAGCAGCTTGGTTTATCGTCTGAGGTAATTGGCTTTGAAGCACTCTTATCAGACTTAGCCGAAGTTGCTGAAGCAGATGCATTGGTCGTTTCGAGTTTCTTGCGCTCGACCACATAAGGTTGACGGGTGGGTCTTACCAGCGCCGTTTCAAACTCGAATTTCACCCGATAGTTCTTTTGTTTGAGTACATCGGCAGATATTGGATCGATCGAAAGAGTGATCTCGACTACACCACCCTTCACGACACTATTCAATACCTTCCAGTACTCAACCGAAAGATCACGGTTCTGGGCTTCAACCAGTCCAAGTATGAAGTTACTTGAGGTATCCTCCTTGTCCGGGAAGTATCCCACGAACACTTGGGCCCTCGGCACTTCATCCTCAGCTACGACTTTGAGAACAGCACCTTCCCATGGCTTTATTTCGGGGACATGCGTCTCCATCCACTGTACCGTCTCTTTGTCGTCGCATACAAAATTGATCCATCCTGGTTTGAAGGAGCAGTTGGAAAAACTGGGCTTCAGGGGCCCCTTCTTGAGCTCAACAATTTTATACAGGATGGACCTTTTGATGGAGTGTAGCTGCTCGTCAGACCATCTCGTTGCCGGAAAATCAGGCGGTATAACGCCAATTTTTAGGGCGGCAACGACATCCTTGTATGAGGGGACCATTGTTTTTGGCGGTTTTGCCGGCACGGTTATGGCTGGTTTCACTAGTTTGCCACTGTCCACCTTAAGGGGCGTGCCATCCGCAGCTGCTCCAGCGGTCCTCTTTGCAGGCTGTTTCGTTGCAGGTGGCGTTGATCCATCGGATCGCACTCTCTTACGAACACCTGTCAGTGCCTTGACTTCTTTTCGAGTCTCTCGCATCGGTTTTTGGCATAGTATGCGAGCCGTCTCGATGTCAATACCATCTTCCAAGTATTGCTTCATGCGTTTTCGAGCCGCACCAGTTAGTTTGGCTCGATTGTTTGTCGATTGCTTCGACACAGCACTTTCAGCAGTTACGGCTTCATGAGGCTGCGAGTTTAACAGTGCATCCTCATCGTCCGTTGGGATGGTGGAGTCATCAGCAACGGGTGGACCTGAAGTCACAATAGCCTGCTCCACAACATCCATATTTTCTGCAGGTTCGGACAACAATGTGTCCATTGGCTGCACTTTATTTTTGTCTTTAGCACATTCCAGGCCCTGAGGCACACTGTTTGCTTTAGATAGATCTGCTTCGATCTCTTCTTGCTTTTTATTATTTAGTACATGAATTTTCTCCATCTAAAATAAATATAAAGTAAATAGGGATTAAAAAGAACGCTCGGTAACAGAGCCCTGTGCTACCAGCGGGTTAGTACAACCAGGGTTCACCACGTCCTGGAGGCCTCCGTTCAAAAACACACTCACGTAGTGCTACACATCCCATGGGCACGGGTCGGATGACACCCGGGATTACGGGTTTTTATCGAGTTATGCCACTCTAGAGCCGCCATGTTCTGCGAAAGTAGGGGCCACCTCTAACCGGGTGTGGCTCTTCACCACGCATGGTCGGTCTTGATCCTTGAATTAAGCTAAGGCATTATCGATAGATTTGCTGTATTCGCATTCAAGGACCCTGTGGCTCACACTCACTAACCAACCAGTGAGCAGGCAATACTGCAACGCCCCCTTTATGCCTAAAAGAAGTATTATTTTGTTAAATAAATATACTAACTTATAATAGTAATAAATATTTTGACATTTTTAAATTGAAAAAAAACATTAAACAAATTAAAAAAAGCCAAAAAAAATCTAAAAAATATAATTTATTAAAAATTTTAATGGAAAAAAAATGAATAACTGTAGTATTTGTGATAGTGTTTAGATTATAGTGTATTTCCAAGTGTTTGCAGCCTAATTGTGGAAAAATATTTTCAAAATATAATATATTTACAGAGCTTTAAAGAATAAAATTCTTCATTCGATTTATTCAGTCAGTTTTTACTCAGTCGATTTAAAAATATCGCCAATATTGAAAATAATTGCCAAAATAGAAAAAAACCGCTAAAAATGAAAAAATCTTAAAAAAAAACGTTAAAATTAATAAAAAAAAATCTCTAAAATTAAAAAAAAATCTCCAAACAAAACACTAACATTTAAAGAAAATCGACAAAAATTAAAAAAATTGCTAATATTTAAAAAAGTCGTAAAAAATTAGAAAAATCCCTAAA
Source organism: Delia radicum (assembly GCA_021234595.1). Classification (NCBI taxonomy): domain Eukaryota; kingdom Metazoa; phylum Arthropoda; class Insecta; order Diptera; family Anthomyiidae; genus Delia; species Delia radicum. Next base: position 195,779,856 of record CM037851.1, on the reverse strand, counting down.
ATTAAATGAAAATCTGCAAAAATTTAAAAAAAAATCGTTAAAATTAGAAAAACGCGATCTAAGAAATTTATAACCGGTATTGGGGTTGAGTTTTGAACACCGGTGCAATTCCAGTAGCTCTTTTATTTTTTGAGTTATGTGCGGTTTTTATTTAGTCAATTTTTAAAAGGTACATATTTCGAAAACTAATGGAGCTGGAGGAAAAATGGTTGCAACATTGTTCAAAACCAGACCCATTACCCCTACAACGATCCTATTTGATTGGCTAGGATTGGGATTCGTAAATCGCGTTTTTCTCGAAAAGTAAGCATCGCAGATAAAAAAGAGTATTTATTTGAAACATCGCCTATGTTTCAAAAAGTGATTTTTCACATTTTTGGCGTTTTATTCAATTTTGGAGATTGTTTTAAATTTTTAGGGATTTTTTTCGTTTTAACGATATTTTTTAAATTTTAGCGTTTTTTTTTAATTTTGGCGGTGTTTTTCAGTTTCGCTGATTTTGGCAAATTGTAAATCGATTGAGTAAAGAATAGATTGAATTCCCAATTATTGAATTCGCAATGATTGAATTCCCAACAATTGACTTCCCAATGATTGAATTCAATAATTGATATTATCGAATTAGCTAAGTTGATTGAATTCCTCACTAGTGAATTCCAAAGAATGAATTCTCTGCGATTGATTAAGAAAAAAATCATTCGATTTAAAAAAATCCGATCTGATTTTATCAAAATAGAATTCAATCTTTGAAGCTCTGTGTATGTACAACCACATATATACAAATAATTATATTATATTTATATTTTATATTTATTATTATACAACACATTAATAAAACTCTTTCTAAAAATTAATTCTTTGTTTTATTTGAAACATTTGTTGGTCTGTTTTTCTTTCTTACTGCAAGGTAAATATACGCATTTTTAAGGGGTTCTTACGAATATAAAAATGTATTTTAGCCCATTTTATCCGTATATTTACAAGTAAAGCATGTTTTTTTACTCAAAAGTTCAGTGAAATTATTCATTTATTTCTAAATTTAATTATATTCTTACGTACTTGCATAGTACATTTACACGATTTTTGTTGACCAACTTACGCGTAGTGTGTGTAGTTTTTTCATTTACACACATAGAGTAAATTTACCCAACTTATAGTAAGAGTATACATTCCCACTATAAGTTGGGTAAATTTCAACAGAAATTAATTAGAGTGTAATTTTCCCACTAAATGGGAACTAATGTATGAGTTCGAAGTTTAAGATTATCACCATTGATCAAAAATATATTGAAAACTTATACTATATTTGCAAGCTCTACCTTTGGTGGATATACTATACACTCTTTTTGTTGTTACTCTGCTTTTTATTTTTACACTTGTTTTGTTTTTATTTAAAAACAATGAAAAAAAAAATTATTCAAGTTCGAGGCCATACTCTATATTTCTTTATTAGGATATTGTCATAACAAATAATCTATAGAGTTTTTGTTTTCAAAAACGTGTTTTGCTGATGTCAACCTAGAAAATTCCCGAAATAGATATATATGTATATATGATCATAATTATTATATTTATATTTTCATTGCACAATTAAAGGTTCAAAAAAACATAATTTTTATTTTTAATAAAAATTATATCAAACTTGTATAAAAGACAAAATATGGTCTTCTTTACTACTCCCCCTGTACATTTTGTTTTTAAAAACAAGTATACAAATCAAAAGGAAAACAAACACAAACCTGTATTGAATACTTACCAATGCTAGACCATACACACAAAAAACAAGTTTTCAGTTTATTTTTTGATCAATGGTGATAATATTGAACTTCAAGCTCATATATTAGTTCTCATTTAGTGAGGAAACTAGTTTATATGAATACTTGATGTTTTGCGTGGGATTGTTACCTCTTTCAAAACGTGTTCTGATGATGTTAATCCAGAAAATTCGCAAAATAGGTCTATCAACACATTCCTGAAAGGGTCAATTAATAAATTTGAAAACAAAAACTCTATAGATTATTTGTTAGGACAATATCCTAATAAAGAAATATAGAGTTTGGCCTCGAACTTGAATAATTTAAATTTTCATTTTCAAAAAATATTTATTTTTAATATTTAAGAAACTTCGTAGTTGTGAGTCTTTAAATAAAACATTTAGTTTTTTTGAGATTTGTAACGTTCAAGTCAAATACATTTCTTATTCGTACTTTTAACCCTCAAATCGGCCTAATCTTTTTTGCAATGATATTTATACCATGTGTTCGGCAAGAAAATTAAACAATATGTTCTTCTACCAAATTTTTTTCGTTGCTTACCTCAGCCGATATGGTTCAAAATTGGTTTAGAGCGAATCTCAAAAACTAATCCATAAAAATGAATAACTTAATCAGTAAATTATTTCTCTACCCAAGATATAAATATAGTCCGAAAATAACAGAAATTCAGAGAAAATTCACCTTAATTTCAATATATATTGATCAAACTAAAGGCTTTACTACAACTACTAAATATAATCTTTCTGCCAAATTTCATAAAAATCCACCCATACTTTTTCAATGTAAGACGATGTCCTATGAGAATCCTGTATGAACTTCGACCAAAATAAAAGATTTACGAGTATTTTAAAGGTTAAGCTACAATTTTACTTTGTGTTTACTAGCAATGGTTTTAGTCAACATAAATATGTCTATGATTTTTTAAAATTGTGTTTATTTTTATGTTTGTTAAATGTGTTTAGTATTCTACATAGTTGGAAAGCTGATATATAGTATATTGTTATATATAAAAAAACAAAAAATTTGAAAAACAAACTATGTTCACAAAAATTTTTATGGGAGCATGTCTTAAAATTGAGATATTCGAAATTATTTTCAAAAATACGAAGCTTGATACCCATATTGCCTATGTTTTGGCCATAGAGTTGCCTTCAAGTAGCAAAATATGGTGCTTCGGAAAACTTCTTCAAAAATCCAAACGCGCACGAACACCGAAAAAAACATGTCCACAAAAACTTAATAAAGAATAAAGAATGTGAGTTTGGACCTGAACCGACTACAACTCCTATTACAAAACCCGACAAAATTGATGTGTTTTTTCTAATACCACACAAAGTTGAGCATCGGACATGCTAATACTTTCAAATATTTTCATAAGATACTAAATTTATATATACTTTCTTTGGAAGAAATAAGAAAAACACGTAAAAAACTGAAAGTGGTGTAATTTTTGACAGCACTTTTTAACCAATAAATATAAGATTGGGCAGCTGAAAAAACATTGGTCTCTTAGATTTTGATTCTTTATAACATATCCAATGCAATCGGCGGGAACCCATGAACGGGCTATTCTTGTCCACTAGACTTACAACCTTCACTGCGTTGTTATACAAGTGATTTTTCTGTGTAGCACAGTGTTATGAATAAAAAATAAAAACAAATTGAGGGATTTGCAAATATTAAAAAAAAAAATTTCGTGCTTTTTATTTAAACTCTTTATAGGAATAAAAATATTAATAACACTGCAGCTATCCCATAATACAGTTACAGTGTGGACCGATTTAATTTTGGCGGATTTTGAATAAAGTCAGTTTTTTCGAAAAAAAATAATTTTAAAAATATATTTTTAATGAAAGTGCCTAATTATACACTGTAAATTGTTTTATTTTATCACAATTACTCAGTTGCAAAACGTCATATCTTTGGCGAATAACTCATGTTTAACGTTGGCGAAAAATGTCACACAAAATAAAGTTGATGATAATATCTGCATAATTTCAAATTAAAATTAATTAAAAAAAATTTGGCAAAAAACTGATATTTTTGTAATATTATACACCTTTTTCTCTCTTTAAATGCTAAAAAACGGTGGTTTTTATACAGGTATAGAACTTTAAGTTGGCATCACTTTTTTAACTGAGGGCTATTTTGTCAGCTGTCAAGTGATTAATGTTTAGTTTGGTTTGGCATTTCAACATGAATCGACTGACACCTGAACAACGCTTCCAAATTGTGCAAATTTACTTTGAAAATCATGGTTCTGTTCGAAATACGTGTCGCGCACTACGTCCATTTTACGGTCAACATAATCGTTCATCAGAGTAATTTATTCGATAAACTATGGAATGTTTTCGCACCACGTTTAGTCTAAATGATAATATGCATCCATAGCGACGTCGCGACGTCGTACAGAAGAAGTCATTGCTGCTGTAGAGCGTACTATAAAACGATGCTGCTCAGAACGTTACAGACGATGGTGACCGCTATAGAGCCATGATTACTGATTTTTCGTTCATCAATTGAACAACCATGATTTGCAGGAACTGTGGTTGCAACAAGACGGCGCAACATATCACACAGCTCGTAACACAATTGATTTATTGAAGGAAATGTTTAGTAACCGCATAGTTTAACCTTGCGGACCCGTGAATTGACCTAAAAGATCGTGCGATTTAACGTCGGTGGACTATTTTCTGTGGCGATATTTGAAGTCGCTTGTCTACGCCGATAAGCCCGAAAGAATTGACCACTTGGAGCCCAACATTCGGCGCGTTATTGCCAATATACGGCCACAAATGTTGGAAAAAGTTATCGATAATTAAACCTCCAGATCAGACTATGTCCGAGTCAGCCGCGGCGGTAATATTTCAGAAGTCATATTTAAATTATAATGCCAGAAGATAATCTTTCGAATTAAGTAAATTTCATGTTAATTTAAAAAATTCATCTTTGTTTCCATTTCAAAGTTCTATAGCTCTATAAAAAAACACAATTTACTACAGGGGTTAAAATTTATATTTGCTTTAAAAATGTGACAACTTTAGAAGCGGTTGGGGCAAAAGTATATACAAATCAAAAATTGTTTTTGCTCAACTCACTTTTATATAAAAACACCTTTGAGAATAGCATGCACTCGTTATATGTTCAGAAAGAAAATATTTATTTGGACCTAAAAGACTGTATAATATAGTTAATTTTGTTAATATAAAGGGTCCGCCATCTAACGTTTTTTTTTCAACTAGTGCTTATTTCGTGAATGGTAACACATAGCTCATGTATGATTTGACAGATAATTAGTTTTATTCTTCCACTGAACGAATATGGTCCGTATGGTCGTTATCTTGTGAAAAAAGTGAAAGAAACTGGCATCATCATCGATAAACCAAAGTGTGAAAAGCCAAAAACAGTGCGTACACCCGAGAATATTGCTGATGTGACAGAAAGTGTGCGTGAAGCGCCATCAACATCAATTCACCGTCGCTCTCAACAATTGAATATTTCGGAGACATAATTGAGACGAATTTTGCATAAAGACCTTGGTATGACGCCATACAAAGTCCAATTGGTTCAGGAGTTCAAAAAAAAAAGTTATTTGGCGGACCCTTTATTATAATAAAATATTATAAAAATGTCAAGTTTTCTTTGATCTTCTTTTATTTAATTCTTCTTTGTTTAAACGGGGTTAAGATTACTTATTTATTTCCAATATTTCGTCTCCACATTGGGTGACTTCTTTAGGGAACAATTATTACAATAGTTGTTCCCTGAAGAAGTCGCCAAATGTGGAGACGAAATAAATAATTAATAAATAAATGATCTTAAGCTTGTTTTAACTAATCTTTATGAATTATGATGAAAAATGGTTGCCCATGTTTAAAAACATACCAAAAAAATACTCTAGTTAACTGTTCTTGCTCTATACTCTTAATAAAAATTTTATAAAAAATTAATTAAACATTTTTAAACACAACTCACTGAAAAATTAAGATTTTCAATTTTTTTAAGTTTTTTGAAGCAAGCATTCAGTAATCGCTTTTTTTATATATTACCTAGCAAAATGTATTATAATAGATATCAAAGGTCTTCTGTTCTAGAACACCTTCTTTTACCACAGAATACATGCAACCTGTTCTAGTTTGGAGCTAAAGAACCTACTGTAAATAGAACAAACTCCATATAAAAATAATCGGTTGTAGAAAATAAATTAGAACCTGTTATAATACAGTACAGTTGGTCTGCAACCTGTTATTTGGATTTTACTAGTTTAAGGCGTACTACTAACATAGAATGCTAATTTTAGCTGGTAAAGTTTTATACCCCTTCCTAATAAATGACACATAAATCAAAATTTACACTCAACAATATTGCAAACTTCAATTCGCTTGAGCTAGCTGTATAATTTTTTTTAGCGGGTTAAAAATTCAGCATATTCATTTCGAAACATATGCAAACTTTTGAGCCTGGTACCATTTAGAAATTAAAAAAAAGAAATAAAAAATGAACATTTACTTATTAGTTGTATTTTTTTTAACTTTTTATAAGATAAATTCAAAATTTTAAACATTTCTCATATATTGATTTAAGCAAAATAATTTTTTTATTTTAAAAATCTTGCTGGCCCGAAGAAAAGAGTTGACTTCGTTTTCTTTTGAAAAATTACTAACAAGGAAACTACACACTGGTTTGACATGCAGATCTTAATGAGTCATAGACACATATGTTCTAAGAGATTAAAAACTATGGAATGAACTAATTGTTTAGGTGCTCATTCTCATATTTAATGTGGGGCCAAATAATACAAAAATTTTTGTTTTTTTTGCGTTTTACCATATCGGCTTCAAATGAAACACGTGCAAATTGGTCACCTAACGAAATATATTTCTGAGATCTATCCTATGAGTTAAAATAAATATAACCAACCAACTGATTTCCATCTTCCAACGCACATATTGTGTTTTATGCAACTTAGGTTGACACCAATTTTTGGCAACTTAGGTTGACAAAAATTTTTGGCAACTTAGGTTGACACCAAACCTTGGTTCGCGAAATACGGCGTCTTAAAAATTGATTCATTTAAAAAAATTACTAAAATGACTTTATAAAATTAAGCATGCAATGTAAAGTATTATTGCTACGTAAATCATTGAGGTCCTTAAAAGATGATAAAATGAATTTTTGAAATGATATGTCACATGATTAATTTTTCAAAAGTACAAAGGTCAACTTTTCGTGACATAAAGTTCGCGTGCAAATATGTAAAGAAATTGTATTTTTAAAAATTAAAAAAAAAATATATATGTTAATGATGTACCCTTTCTCATTAATTTCCGTAAGTGTAATGGTGGAGAACGTATTGTTTTCTGATTTATTGAGATGTCACAACAAGTACAAAGAAAATTAAATTTTAATTTTTTTATGTTACACTGTGTGTCTTAAGAATTAAAAGAAGGGTAGCTATCATTGATCCTATATACTTCGGGCATCTAATTTTAATGGCGTACTCCATTTCTACATTTATGTTGCAGATTTTGCTTAAAAATAGATTAAAGTTTCGCTGGATTTAACGAAGTTTTTTATACATAAAATTTTAAAAATAAAAGATTTTATGTTAGTTTTTTATGGTAAATACCAGCAACATACGGGTATAAAATTTGGTTAACTAATATACATATAATATCTGATAACTAATGTATAATATCTGATAATACCATAAAAAATGACGTGTATCAAAATTCAGCTGCGAAAGTTATTCTAAAAAAAATCTTTTATTACAATGATTGTTTACTAAATAATTTAACATTTTAAAAATCATAAAAATACGTCAGGATACTTAAAGACGTTTTAAATTTTCTTCAATTTCCTTAATTTAACAGATGTTTGAAGACCTGGAGCGTAGATCCAATATATGTCAACCGCAAATCTAAGGGTAGATTATAAACAGTTTTTTAAATATTTTTTTTTTATATTTCTGTAATGCTATTTAATTTTAGTTACATACAAAATATCATATTCGTATTTAATAATTATTTTTTTTTTTTACTTAGAGTGAAATTTTTCACAGTAACTCGGAAACCGATACGCTTTCGTACAAAACACTTACATACAGTAATTGGAAAGGGTTCATCATTAACATATATTTATTCAAAATTTTTAAAAATGTGATGTTTTTAAATATTCGCTAGCTGCCTTCATGTCAACAAAATTTGACCTTTGAACTTGTGAAAAATGAATCACTCAAATTTCGTGGGCCAAATATTTGTGTCAACTTTAGTAGCATAAAAGACAATATGTGTGCGAAATTTTAACAAATTTGGAAGGGGTAAGGTCCAAAATTCAATATTTTTTGGTTGGTTACAAATAAAACAAGCCATATTGGATGAAAAAAATATTAAAAAGTTTTCAACCAAACAAGTTTTGAACGAAATTCAAACCCATTTTTTACCCCCTAAAAATTAGATGGCGCAGGTATGTTTCATAGCAAATATTTTTACTTTTGTCTCCTCTAACCCCCTATCCAAGTTTTACTGAGAGTTGTGTGTTTCCCCACTGTGTAGTTTCCTTGTAAGTTATTTATATTTGTTTTTGAATTTCTTTGATTAAAAGTGAGTGATTTCAGAAAAAAAAAATAGTTTCACTGCCAATTTTGTATGTTTTCAGTGGATATTTTTCGGTTTTAGCTGCATTTTGTAAGCGTATATTTTTTTTGTTTTTAAAGTGCATGGAATTCCTTTTCGTTGTAATAATCAACAATCATACCGCAACAAAGTTTTAGTACAATTCATCAGTTCAACTTACTTGAAAACGACATACAAATAAAAGAGACATTGAGGTTACTTTTAACAAATATACCCAGCAAAAACATGATAATGGCTACTTATAATGTTATGCATTACTTTGTAATGAGTACTTATTACCTTCTGAACTACTTTAAATAAAAAAATAATAGCTTACCTATAAGAAATGTATAATGTATTACTCTGATACATAAAATAATTGGTGACCTATAATATCTGATTCATCCCATTAAAAATTCATCCCATTTAAAATTCATCGCATTAAAAATATAATGATACAACATCCCTGCGGGAAATGAAGGGTCGATTGATCCAAAGTCGGTATTCTGTGATGTAAGATTGGGGAGCACGTCACACAACTGGTGAAACCAAAATTGTGGTGCACCAAAAAGTGTTAATTTGGGTGAAATGCCCAATCATGTGACTATTATGGTGACAAAACATTCACTGGTTGGTACCAGATATATCATGTAATTGAAGAAAAGTAACATAACATCAAAGTGCACTGAAGCAACCAGGGTCGTTGCAATATAAATTCCTACTGGTCATTGAATTGGTTCAAAACCGTTAGCAGTGGACGAAAACATTGCAATTAGTTCCAAAGAACTGCTACAAAGCGGACATAACACTGAAGGGATTTGTATCAGTACCGACTATGTGACAGTGGAAATTAAGACGTAACACTCCACTGGTTCAAAGCAACTGAATACGGAACTGTTTTTACAGTGACCAGGGTTGCCACATATGACGATTTCTCGCCATACGTAGCGATCTTAATACTCGTCTGGCATGTTAATTTTTGAATTACCGACTTGCGATTTTTGTGGCGATTATTTGAGTGAATGGCTATTTTACACATATAATATCGCTACCAAACAATTCGAAATACATCACCAGAATATGATTTTTTGCACAACTTATTCAAAAACACAACAAAAACACAACAATACTTTACAAGAATATAAATTAAAATTGCAAAGTTTCTGCATATTGGTTTCAAAATATTTTGTTAAGATATCTTACAAGATTTTTGGTAACGATTTTGTATGTATAAGTAATTGGCGATTTGTAACAATTTCTTTGGGTACAAAATTGAATCTGTGTATATATTTTGTTAGTCTGCTTTATAAGTTATACATTAAATTATTGCTATTTGGTTGCAGTTCTTTCTTTTTATAAAGATATTAGTGTGAACTAGAATTATAATGCAGCATACAAAATTAAAATGTTCATGAAGTGCTTTTTAGAAGTGTAGGAACATAAAAATTGAGATTGTTTGATAATACATACCAATGTTAGCAAATAAAGAAAACACTTTCAAAAAATTTGTATTTTGAACTCCCGGACTTCTTGTCTAGTTTATGTACTTTTCCAAATTTAAAATTTTTAAAATGAATTTAATGTTGTTGTTTTGTGTTGGGTATAGACAAAATGAACTAATTTTAAAATTGATTTTTGTTGTACCTTTTTGATGGTTTTTTGAACAGGTGGTCTGACACGCTGTTTTAAATAAGTGCAGTGACTGCTTCCGGTCGGGCTATTTAGCAACCCGTACATAATATGACACACGATGAATAAAAAGTGACGGGTTACTTGCTTATTACTTTTCCCGACCCCTTAGACCAGTGCAGTGCTACGTCGCAAAACTATTCCAGTCAAACTACCCCTATCACAGAACACATTGCGCTTAATATGTGACTAGTTTTTCTTCAAAAATTTGTCTCCAGTTCTACGACACGTACACCTACACCAGTCACGTGATAAATTTTTTGCCACTGGTTCTGTTGCATATCTCATAAATCCTCAAATGGCCATACTTTGACAGTAGTTTTTGGTATATCTTGAACGAATTTCCATAGAAAAAAATTTCATTTATGTTTTAAACTATAAAATACTATACACAGAGAACAACTTAGCCGTTTGCCGACTAAAATTCGAGTACTTCGACTCAACCTCGATTATTACGAACGTTAGTCTTCACAACAAAGTTCGGTGAATTCAACTGAATTTTAGTTGCAACATCCAAAATATTCAGAAATCTATTGTAAATATCGTTGTACTTACTGAATTTATAAGTTATTACCATTAAAATACACTTTTCATTTCGGTTGGCATTTATTTCTCTGTGTGTATATGCCTCGGTGTATAGAGCAATAGCCTATTAATCAGACGACCAGGGAACGATTCCCGGCTCGACCATGTTTTAAAAAAATTAATTTCAAAATCTTTTTTTAGACCCATTATTTTTTTCCTTCATGCAATGGCTTATTATTCATACCCTTGTATGCATATAGGTAGCCTATTATAATTCATATTTATTTAACTCATTTTTTTTTTTTTTTTTTTTTATTAATTAATAATCATATAATTACAAATTATAGACTATTACCCTAACCGAGCACTAGCTACTATGGCCTTCGGCGCGTTGTAGCGAAAACAGACCAGTGCCTCTGGTGGGAATCGAACCCACGACCCCCGCACTGATAAGCCAGCACGCTACCAACTAGCCTACCGGGGCGCACTTAACTCATTCCTTTTGGGACATTTCATATAAAAAAAGTTAAAATTATAATATAAAGGGTAATGCGTCCAAACCTTCAGGTTTAGAGTACTAGACTCATTATTTGGTAAGGTGTGTTTTTGCTGGGTATGTATAACAAAGTAAGAACATTTACATTTAAAATACGAAACATATGTTTTGTTTTAATTAATCAACTTGTGCGGTTATCAAAACTGAAGACAGTAGCAAATTGTATAGTACACAATTTACACATGTTATAAATGTACATTTAAGTTTAAATAAATTTAAATGAAAATTTAATTACAAATAACACGCGATTCGCATTAAAACGCCAAGCATAAGTAGTAACTTTTTACAATCCACCAACAAAACCAACCATCCATCAGCGATGCTTTGTAATGGCGGTAAAGAATTGTACAATATAAATATGTATGGGTGAAATATTCCATTTTTGTGAACACACACATAAATATAAAGTGCCAACCGAATTGTGAAATTTGTTTTGGTTGTTTCAAGCAATAAATTCGGTTAGTTGTTACATAGATGCAACAAAAAGTCGATTTTTTAACTTTTTAAAAAATTTTAAAAGTTGACTTATCGACTTATCGACTATTTCGTTTTTTTTCAAAAGTTGACTTATCGACTTATCGACTATTTCGTTTTTTTCAAAAGTTGACTTTTCGACTTTTTTGCCAAGTAAAAGTCTATTAATGGACTTTTTGTAAAAAAATTTCCAATTCGAGAAAAAAACTTATTTTTTTAGATTATTTTGGGGTCAATTAATTGTGACCTTAACGAAGAATGTATGCTTTATTGATAGTGATAGCGAACTCGAAATTAAGTAACGTTAAAATGACCTTAAAAAAAAATATTCAAAAACTATCCAAAATTTTTAAGACAAAGTTCGAAAAAAAATAATTGTTGGCATTTCTTCACATTTTGCTATTAAAAAATTGCCATTTTTCCAATACCCCAACAGTCAATCACAAAAATTTAAATTTTTATGTCAGTGAACAAATAAGTTTAGGACTTTAAGACTAATTTCATCAAACAGATTGCCAAAAGTCTAAATTCATTTAAATCTGACCATATTTAATGAAATTTAAAGTTCCAAATCAATTTTTACACTTGATATATTGTACTTTATTGACTGATGTTCTCCGTGTAATGAAATGGCTTTCAAAAGCTTTACTCTATTAGGCACATTTTGTCCAAATCGGAACTTTTTGTAGGCTTTGAGCACATTTTGTAATTTCAGTGATGTTAAACTCATTTTTTTTTGCAAAAGATTTGAAACTTTTTTGACTTTTTTCTCACTGTCGTATATTACAACTTCATTCCATTTATTTTAATTACAATTTTGCTGTGCAGAGTTCAGTTCTTAAAAAATATATGCTTTATTCCAATAAAGTCATATATCGATGTTTTTTAATACAAAACACAATAAAAGTGTTTTATTGGTAAAAGTGTTTTTATTGGTAAAAAACATTAGAGTGCCATTGACCTACTTTTACTTATGTTTAAATGACGCAAGAAACGATGTGCTTTGGTGCGACATAGCCTACTGTTGGGACTTCGAAGCTAAATCTACTATGAAAATCGATCATAATCTGAACTGTATCGTCTGGATAATATTTTTTTTTTTTTTAATTTAGTACCAGTTTAAAGTCGTCCAAATGTGCGAACCAAATTTCAACTTTTTCTAATTATGCAATTTGCATTATCCAATTAGTTTTATTTTAAAGTCAATAAGCTCAATAAAAGATCTTTATTAATTCTTGGATTAAACCATTAAAGCTCTTTTAGATCTGAATTTTTCAAAATTTAGTTGTTTTTGATTTAAGAAACATCGATTGACGGTTTTTGGAAAAAATTACATATATTTTGTTTATAAGAGAATGCTGCGACACAAAACTTTACTATAAATGAATAGAATGAAGTTGTAAAATACACAAGCTAAACATAATTTTTAAAAATTATTAAAAATGCAGCAAATGAATCAAAAGGTGTTCCGTATATATTGTTATTATTGTTACATTTATGTGCTAGCAAAAACATGTTTCAAATATTTTGTAAAAAATTCGCAACATATATATATATATATTAGAGTTAGTTTTGAAAAATAGATTTTTGGATATTATCACTTTTTAGAAGGTTTTTGTATCAATAAAAATAATGGCGTATTTTTTTTTTCAATTTCAACTCCTTCCCGTGCCTATAGGCGACTCAAATCGCGGATTTTGGGTCCCTTTTCCCATACAACAAAAACGGCTAAATATATGTCAAATTTGACTTCGGTATTCGATTCTACGTGAAAACTTAGGCCCATAAGCTTTTTTTTAGTTTTTGGAATGCACCAGAATGCATAATTAGAGTTGTCCAAAAAAATAATTTTGTAAATAAAAAATTAAAATATATTTTTTGTTAATATACAATGAAAAAACACTTACATCTGACAAAAATGGTCCAAAAATTTTAATTTTGTAGTTACCCGTTCAAAAGTTATTAAAGTTTAAAAATTTAATTTTTCTTTATATATACAATGAAAAAGTACTCTTAGCTGAGAAAAATTGTGCAAACATTTTTATTTTATAGCAACCCGTTCAAAAGTTATATAACAAATATAATTATAAATATAATAAATGCTATATAAAAAAGATTTTATAGAAGTAGAAGAGGGAGAAGAAGTGGTTAATAATGTTGTTGATGCAGCTAACAAGTTGGCATATTTTGATTCCGCTTTTAGTAAGTCACCGTTTGATTTTATTACTCTTCAAAGTTTAAAAACTCTGGTTAATTTTGGAATTACCATATCCTTTATGCTTTATAACGCTGTTGAGTGGCCAGCCCAGAAAGGTTTTCGTAATGCAATCGAACAAGCTAAAAATATACAATCAACAAGTATTTACACCGAACAACTTGTTGGTATAATTTCGCGCCTGAACAACTCGTGTTTAGTTAAAAATAAAGATAATTTAAATTGTTTAGCTTTATCTGCTGTGGAAAGGAATAGAATTAATTAATTAGAATTGTTGTTAAATAGAAATTACAAAACCAATAAATTATTTTGTATTCACTAAAAAATTAAATTTTTAAACTTTGATAACTTTTGAGCGGGTAGCTACAAAATTAAAATTTTTGGAACATTTTTGTCAGATGTAAGTATTTTTTCATTGTATATTAACAAAAATAAATATTTTAATTTTTTTTTAAAAAATTATTTTTTGGACCACTCTAATTATGCATTCTGGTGCATTCCAAAAACTAATAAAAAGCTTATGGGCCTAAGTTTTCCCGTAGAGTCGAATACTGAAGTCAGATTTGGCATATATTAAACCGTTTTTGTTGTATGGGAAAAGGGACCCAAAATCCGCGATTTTAGTCGCCTATAGGCACGGGAAGGAGTTGGAATTAAAAAAAAAAAAATACGCCATTATTTATATTGATACAAAAACCTTCTAAAAAGTGATAATATCCAGAAATCAAAATCAAAAAAAATTTGAAAACGAACTCTAATATATATATATATATAGTCTTATATATAATTCATTATCACATCATATCATAGCTGATATGAAAAATGGCATACATAACCTTATCTCATCAGTTCCCCTGAGATCTCATCTGATATAATTTCATCCGAAAAAATCTAATTTGATCAAATTATATATAATTTGATAAAATTTGATATAATATTTTGGAAATCCGCACTACTACTTTGTTTCACATTCGAAATATTAGATCGGATTTCCACTTGACTAATATGTGATGCCATAAACAATGAAATGTAAAAGTAATAGAATTTTTTCTTGTTTCAAACCATTTATGTTTTATTTTTTTTACCCTTTATGTTTTTTTTTTTTTTTTTGCTTAATTTAGATTTTCTGATTTTGAGAATTAAAATTGCCTTTTCTAAAGATTTTTGGGCCTTTAATTGCTTTGTTCAGCTTTTCGGAATTGAAATTGTGAATTTCCAATCCATTGATTTATACTTTTTATACTCATGAAATATTATTTATTCTATTAACTTGAAACTTGTGCTTGTAGGTGAAGCTTTTTTTTACTTTTTTACAATATTTATATATATATTTTTTTTAAATAAATACATTGAAATTAGTTTGTTTTTTTGTAATTTGTGATAATTATATATAACAATGATAATTTTTTTTTATTAATTTTTGCAGTATATGTTTATATATAATTATCGGAGACTACAAAAAATATCAAAACTTAAAGAAGGTAAAAAATAAACTTTTTAAAAGAAAAAGTAAAACAAAATTTGGAAAAAAGAATTTTAAGCAAAGAATGGCTGAAAAAGACAATTTTGAAGCTCAAAAATCTTAAGAGAAAACAGTTTTTAAGTCCAAAAATTAAAATATCAAATAATGATCAAATGTGAATAAAAAAGCATATTTGTGTTCTCTGATATATAAAAATGGTAGAATTTTTCTTTTTAGTTTTAACACAAATTAGCCCAAAGGAAATAACTTACAAACAAATTTAACACATTTATATATTCCACCCAGAAAACGGACTCTGTAGTAGCAACCGTAAGTGTTGTCAATCGAATGCTTCGGTTATTGCTACCGAAGTTTTCGGTTGTGATAACAGTCATTCGATTGAAACAACAACAATTCTGTTACGACAATATAATTTTGATTGCCTTAACAGAAATTCAGAGATAAATACCGAAAATGCGATAGCTACAACAGAGCTATTCGATTGTCTACAAATATGGTTGATACTAACTAGTCTGTTTTCTGAGTGTAGAATTATATGTGATGCCATATATTATTATAAATAAAAGTGATTGAATTTGTTTGTTATATATATTTATACATGCAAGTATATAGTGTCTCATATTTTGCTATAAAAAGCATATATGATGAGATAAAAAAGATCAACTTATATATAACATGAGCTATGAGATGTAAATTTATATCGTTACATATTTCCGCGTATGTAATTATATATACTTATATCAAGCCATATGTTACTATATATAAACATTTTCTTCGGGTATTAATATTTTCTTTAATACAGATCTGATCATCACCATTTAAATTGTTCTTGTTTGTCTCCCGGGTCTTAACTATTTTTAGTATAACATATAAAAAGAAGCAACATGTTATTTTTTTTATTTTTCAGATTTATTAAGAGTAATTTTAAAAATGTAATGTTACGGAGCCTTTTAAAAGTCTCTGTTTTAAAAGCTATACATTTATTTTTGTGGGTTTTCTGTAGGTGTATGATATAAGAATCAATTTTAACAGAGTTTTAAAAATTAATTTCACAGTAAAAAAAAAGTAGGAAAGTATGCCATTGCAGTGCAATTTAAATGGTGGAAATCCGAAAAATATTAAATCAAATACGAATATTCAAATTGACACACTTTGCATTTTTCTTTTTTTTTTTCAAAAAAACTAAACCACGCAGAAAACCGAGGAATTTGAAAAACTAAAAACTGCAATATTTAAGTGCATCCATAGAGATTCTAAATATAAAATTTAATTAAAACGGGAGACCGAAGGTTCACAAATGCCTTTTTTGGTCGGTCTTCGGTGGAACGGCCGATATATTATTTGGCAACTTTAATCTTAAATTGGATTAAAAAATATAGAACATTTTTATTCAGATACAAAGTGAACCACCTTTCAAATGTATATGTACATAAGTCTTTATCTGTATTTTAAATGTGAGAAAATTATTTCAAACATAGTAATTTAAATACACGAATACTTCGAATTATTTTACCGTAAAACAAGAATAGAAATAATAAAAACGAAAAAAAATTTTTGAGCATTTAAAGTTATTTGTAGAATGAAAATTTACTACTTTATATGCAAGTTCAACATCACGATTACAGTTGGGTTTAAATAATCTATAGACATATGTATATAACTAGAGTATCCAGGTAATCTTATTTTACTGTTTTCAAAAGCAAAGCAGAAATCCCAGAACAATTTCCAATTTAGCATATTATATTACAAATTAAATTTTAAGTTACTTTTGTGGTTTTTGTAGGCCGTTAAGGGAAAGATCGTTCACCATTTGTTTCTGGAAAAAAGTAAAACCTTATTAGCGAGTAATGCAATATTTAAAATTTTGAGTTTCTAACCAAAGCGGCTGGGACAGGCTGTCAAAGGAAGACTTTCCCTTTATGCCCCTCCGTGAAAGAATTTCCAAAAATATGTTTTCTTAATACTAGGAACCGACATACATACAAAATATCAAGTTACTAGCTTCAGCGTATTGGACAGACCACCAATGGGGACGCTTTTTGCATTAAGCCTCTATCTGACAAGCCCGTCTAAAGGCGGGGTATTTTAAATTGGCCATAAATGTTCAAAATGAGTATTTTCAGTTTATTTCATTTCATTTATTAAAAAAAATAATCTTAAAGCCAGTTAAGGCCAAACGATTACAGAAAAAAATTATTACAGTCTTACCATATTCTTATTTCTAATCATTCTTAATATACATTATCAAAAATATATATATATATGTATGTATATACCTCCATCTAAAACTTAACACAAATTTCAGAAAATAATAATTTACAATATAACGAATATGGGTTCTATATCTATTTCCAGAAAAGTGGCAATTTATAATGATACAAGTTGTTTCCGACACAAAATTACATATTTTGCTTTAATTTTTCAATTGAGATTAAAAAAGTGATGATATAACATTTCTGAATTGGGATTCGTAGTATAAAAAATGTCTATAATTATAAGACAGTCTTGTATTCCACAAATCTGCAACACGTGCCACAAATAATCTTTTCATAATCATCATATGAGTTCGCAGGATTACCAAAGTATGGGTCCTAGTTAAATGACCAAAAACACATCTTGAATCAAAATAAGATGGCGATGCATTTTTAACGACCTTATAAAAGAGGAACAATAACTTGATATCAATAAATTTTGTGAAGCTAGATCCCAAAAAATCGTTTGTATATTCTGAAACATGAGATCGAATCGTTAGGCCGTGCACATATCTTATTACCCGTTTATTTTTCGATCTTTTATCATAAAATGATATGAGCAAGATTATTCAATTTCAAGATCATACCCAAGTTTTGAAGGAAAAAGATCAACGCTTTAACAATATTTGTTATATTTATTTATCATTTCAGCTGAAATCAAGAAAATTTCAAATAAATTGAATAAATTGCATTTGAAATGCAGAAAATTTGTATTTGATATTGAAAATGTTAAAATGTGCAAAATTCCAATTACGTTTGCAAATTATAAATTTCTGAACAATACATTAAACTTTCTGCTGAGAGTTTTGTTCAAATAGTCTTAATTTTTAATTGCAACCCAAAATTGACTTTCAATATTTCACATGTCCAAGGAATAATAAAATTATAATTTAAAATTGAAATTAAACAATTCAGATTCGATGTGGAACAAAATTCTAATATGATACCATATGATTAACGTAACATTGTAATAAGCAGTAATATGAAAACATGCTAATTTATATATACCATATATAGTAATATATGACACATCTACTGTAATATCAATCAATATACATATAGAAATTAATATGTATGAAACCATGTCAAAAATTTCGAAAATCAAAATCAAAGATAAAATTATATATGATCATATCCACCATCTCATATATCCATATTAAGCTATATGTTTTAACATAATATTTTATTAAATAAAATATGGTTGTATATGGACGTTTTTACTCGGGACTTTTAATTAATTTTTTTGCTTTTTAGCAAATTTTATTAAATTTTTGAAAAGCAACAAATAATATCTAATATGACAATATTATACTATAGTTTGGACTTGAGGTAGAACAATATTCTAACTAAATTTTTGAAAATATAGAAAGTCCGAAAAAGTAATTTTGAATTTTAACTAAATTTTAGAGTTAATTTGTGTTGTTTAATGTATTCTCTGCATAAAATTTGTATAATTAACACAAAATTTTTTTTATATATGCATACTAAAATATCTTCATAAAAAAAACTTCTAAAACCCTGTTTCTCTTAAAACCAGTTGTAACGTTGTTTTGCATTATTTTAATAAAAAAATATTATAATTATTACAAAACAAAAAAACGTAGTTTTTCATGTTTTTTTTGCAGTAAATTTTGAAACTCATTTATATTCTAACTATAAACGGTGCTAAAAAAAATATCAATATCTATCAATTTTTTCAATAAATTTTACTATATATGTGTATATACAATGATATGTTTTGCCATACATAATTATATATAAAAGTGACATAATTATTTATGATTAATTCTTCCATATGATATGGTCATATATAGATCTATCTCTATTTCATAAGCTCAGACATACAAGATATGCTAATATATAACATACGATACAATTATATATAATGATATATTACGCCATATTAAAACATTTTTATAAACTAAGTATAGGATATTAACTATATTGAAATATATTTCCACACATATAAGCATATATAATGATATCAAGTCGTATATGAGTGTACACTTACATATGATAATATGTGGTGGAATATATGGTCATATATATACCTATATATATTTCCTATGCTCAGATATACAATATATGATAATATATAACATACTATACAATGATATATGATGACATATTACGCCATATTAAAACATTTACTTAAACTAAGTATAGGATATTAAATTTATTGTAATATATAGCCTCACATATAAGCATATATAATGATATCAAATCGTATATAGAAACTTTTTTCATCGGGGTGTTATAGTGCATTTATACTACAACCAAAAACTAGAAATTTTAAAAACTTCCTTTCAAAATCCATACAACTCTTTCAACAAAAACTGGAAGTTTTTAAAAACTACTAGTTATTGGTTGTGGAATTAAATGTAAAATTAAACAAATATTGAATATTTTGAGTTTTTTCACCACTTTCCTCAAAAATTTTCAGTTTCGACATATTTTAAGCTAAAGCAAATTAAAATTTTTTCAAATATATTCTCTTCTACAGCAGCACATTCCAATTTTGACACTTTTTTTATTTCCCGGGATCTTACAACCAAATTCCTGGGAAAGCCGAAAACTAAAATAACTGAAATTACCGGGAATACTGCAATACTGTAAAGCACACCCATTGTTTTTCTAAAGAAATTTTTTTTTATTTTTTTTTTTTTTATGAAAAGATTTCTTTAATTTTTAAAATTCATTATAGTAAAATCCCGCATTAAAGTAATATACAATATAACTAGCAATACTGTTAAGCACGCTAGAGTATAAGTGTTGAATGTTTCTGCAGAAAAATGTTAAACACCTACAACGAGAAGTACTATACAATTAAATTGTTCCAGTTTGTGGCTACTTTAAAATAAAATGTAATATTGTAGGATATATCGCATGTTTTACATACATACTAAATAGAGTGGAACAATTTTTAAATATTTTAGATTTGTTGGTAATATACATATAAAGGAATGTTGTGCAGACCCTATGGGACGACACGCGGGATACGTACCAAGGTGGCGTTGACACGTTCTTGGTCGGACTTTTATATGAAAGGGACTTTAACATGGAGTTTTGATTGAAGGTGACGTATTTTCACATTACGGTCGCCTGGTTTGTGTTACGTAATATGTCTAAAAATTGATTTTTAAATATATTAGAAAAAATTAAGAATTAAAAAAAAAATTTTGAATTGCCTTTGGCGAGGCTCGATCTCACAACCTCTTACTTAGAAAGCAAGCGCGCTACCGCCTCAGCAAATTCTGCTTGTGCGTAGTTGCTGGCTAACAAGCATGTTATCATTTATGTGTGAATGTTTTAATCAGTGTTGACACTTTTTGAATAATTATTCAAAAACGGGATTGTTTACACATTCACCGATAATTTTTGAATAATGACATTTATATTTAATTTTACTTTTTATAGAGATTTCGTACCTTTGGCAAATTTCGGGCTAGTAAATGTTTAATTGCACATTAAATACGTTAAAATGTGTGGAAACCATACATGAAATATAATCCCCAGAACGTAATAAAAATTAGGCAATATTTAAATAAATTGAGTTTTTTTGTGAAACATTTGAAACAAATTTATAGTTTCTGGTAAATTTCTTAAATTTGATCAACATTAAACCCACTTAACAAGAAACCCAAAAAGTTACGCTTTATTATTTGTGTTTTAAATCTTATATTTTATAAATTTTTGGAAAAAATATTTGTCAAACACGCGTAATATATTTATATTTTGCGAGCTAAGACCATTTAAAAAAGTGTAAATTGGGTGGTTTTTTATTGTGATTTTGAAATGACTGAAAGAAACATGAATTTTCAGAGTTTTTATTACGGTTAGTGTCTTAAACCTAGCGCGGAATTTGTTCGCAGTATTGAAAAGGCAAGCTTGCCTTTGATCAAACAAATTTTTTTGTTAAAGGCATTTTATTTGGTCAAAAGTTTCTCAAATGTGTATGTATGAATTTTTTAGTTTAAAAGTAACGATAATTTTGAAATTTTATAATTATTTTGTGTAACTTCAAATGTTTTCGGATAATTTGACCCTACGTCTGTGTAATTTTTGGTTTTACTGGCGGCAACACTGGTTTTAATGTAAACAAAACAAACAACACAACAACCTGTAAAGCAAAACACACTACAACAACAAAGTATAGTCGAAGTGCAGTGCTGCCCATAAATACAAAACTTAAAAAACGAAGTAGTGCTAAAACAGTTCAACAATAGATCCTGGTGTAACCAGTCCCGGCAAATGTCCTTTAAGGGCAATTGACCCCTCATTAACCAACATACATTTGTGTTATCAGTTCAAGTTTAAAGATTTTCAAATATGATCGATTTTCTGAAAAATATTTTATTGTTTTAAACAATTAAATCGAAATGCAAAATAATTATAAATTTTGCAACAAAATACTTTGATTGGGAGAAGTATTTGATCAAAACCGACTTGGGCTACAGAGTTACAAAAAAATTTAATTGTTACAGATAAATTGCCAATATTAGGCCAGCAGATCGTTTCGAAAATTTTATCAAAACGTGGCTGAATTTTTTAGGTAAAGTAAAAGTAGTAAAAAAAAAAAAAATAGTAAAAATTACTAAAATTTAGCACAAAATTATTAAACTCAATATAATTTCTACTGATATTTTTTTTTTATTATATTTAATGTTTTTTTGAATAACATTTGTTATTTTTTGAATTACATTTGGTATTTTTTGTATTACATTTGGTATTTTTTGCATTTTTTTGCATTTTTTTTAAGAATTTGTTTTGTAATGTCCAATATGAAATACAATGGTAATGTTTTGCACAATAGCAAAAGTTGCACAAGATTATTGCGTAGTGCATGGGTACCTATAAGAAAATCTTTTTGGAAAACATTTTGGCGAACTAAATAAAAGTCGTGTGTTCACAAACTTAAAGGAATCAACTACCCAGCAAGGAATTAATTAGTCGTATATAGAGTCCGAAAATATTAGCATTTTTCAGTTTTTCATATGTATTCCATATCAGCAAAAAATAACATAGATTTGGAAAGCAGTAACTACATTTGTATGTTTCCAAGAATTCTTTTGAAGCAGTTAATACACAGAAAATATCTAATTAAAGATTTGATTTGAATTTAATTTTTTCTAAACAAATATTTAATTGAATCAATTAATATTTTAATTGACTTTTAAATATATAAATACATATTTTATTTTAGACGCAATTATCATATTATTTTTTCATACACTGTATGCATAAACAGAAAATGTTCAGTATAAAATACCAAATACATTTGAAATTAACTAACAAAACAAGCACACACACAAACAGACTCAGATTGCAAAAAACACACATACCAACGTATAGATCACACACTTTTTTTGTGAGTATCATATTTTTTTTTCCTTCTTAATTTAAACAAAAGGTTTAATTGATAGTATCATTGCCGTGATAGGTTCAAAATCAATTAAAACATTAATTGATTCAATAAATTTTCTAATTGAAACCCGTTTTTAGTTTTTTCTGTGTAATGTTTACAATGCAACAATAAAGAATGCATACAATGAAGCATTAATGTTGTCAATACGCAATAAAATCGCTTACCATTTCCTGCTAAGGTAAGAATTTATTGCTTCTTAGAGCACATAAAGAAAGCGCTTTTCACCTGCTAAAAAGAGACATAACTAGTGGGACATTGAGAACAAAAATTATGCCTTCTGGAATTGTTTCGGAAGCACTATTTTGTTGTTGGGAAATATTTTATAAAATATAACGTATAATATCGAAAATTTTATCATAAATTTGATTAATATTTTGATTTTTATGAGTCTAAAAAAAATCACTTACACTGCGATTACTTTTTACGGTTCATATTTTTACCAAAAAAGTTTGTGCTTTCATTATTATTTTCTGCAGTCATTAAAAAGTCGTATTTATCAGCGCTCCAAAATTGCTGACTTTGTTAGTAAATTAGTGTTTTTAATTTCATACATTTATTAGTTTAAACCATGTTTTTTATTACTTTAATATAAATTTATTTAAAAGTGAATTTTTATCGTTGATCTATAAATTTATGTGTGAGATTTTATTTGTTCGGTTTTAGATCATGACAAATTTTTCTCTAAATTAACAGAAAAATTATAATTTTTATATGATAATTTACTTTGACTATTAGAAAAAAACACAGAAAAAGTTATTAGACACTAGCATGAATGGAATGCATTTTCTGACCCACTACGGTCTTCATCAACATTCTTCGTGCCATTTAGTGTTAATCGTAAATATCATCTATTTAACTCACATGTTAAAGAAATTGGGTAACTTTAAATCCCACATTACTCTGTGTGTTGAGTTAGAATGAAATTTACCACGAACGATTTCTATTTATAGTGTGTTTGTTTTTTCTCTAGTCATTATCATAGTTGCCAGTTTAACTTTCAGTTAAAACTTTAAATGGCAGTTCTTTTCTCTAATGTCATCATATACTATCCTTCTACATTAGCAAAGCATATCAACAAACATTAAAGATTTTTCATTAACACATATGTCGAGCACGAAGAATGTTGATGAAGACCGTAGTGGGTCAGAAAATGCATTCCATTCATGCTAGTGTCTAATAACTTTTTCTGTGTTTTTTTCTAATAGTCAAAGTAAATTATCATATAAAAATTATAATTTTTCTGTTAATTTAGAGAAAAATTTGTCATGATCTAAAACCGAACAAATAAAATCTCACAAATTTATTTAAATTTTAATAAAATATATTCTTTTTCAATACTCAGAGAGACGTTTCTTCTGACTAAACAGGAAAAGTATTGAAATTGGTAGAACTGAAATTCTGATTTTTCTAACGATTTTTTTCAAATTGATTTGACGATTTTTCCAAAAAAAAAATTGTAAAATTTACTATTTTTTGGTAGTCATCTGGCAGCAGTGATTACAAATGGTATTTATTGAATTTCAAATGGGGTTTTGTTTGTTATATTTGTTATTTTTTGAAAAACAAATGCTAAATTTTTAAAATCAAATGTAATTTTTTTAAAATCCAATGTGATTTTCTTAAAATCAAATGTGATTTTTTGAATGACATATGATATATTTTAAATAACTATTTTTTAAATTTCCCATAGAATCGTTTGAATTTGTTTTTCAAATTTAAAATTACATTTGTTACTTTTTGAAAATCAAATGCAATTTTGATATTCCATTGGTTAATTTTTGAATAACAAGTGAAATAGTGTAGATGAAATAATTTTCAGCTTTAAAAAAATTATATTATTAATAAGGTTTAAAAAACTAGTTAAATTAGCAAATAAAATTTTCAAAAAAAAAAAATTAACTTTATACTGTACATTTTTATAAAAATAGTAAAGTGAAATGAAAACTGATTTAGTAGTTCGTATACTAACTTTTTTGCCAGAGTTTATTATTATATGTAACTATAGCCAAAAATGAGAACATCTAGTTGTATCATATTAGATCTAATTTGCTACACTTATATATTGTTTGATACAATTAGATCTAATATGATGAAATTATATATAGGTTGATACAATTGTATCGGATTTTTTTCCTCATCCAAATGTATTAAATTATATATTAAGTAATACATGCAAGAACATGTGCCATATGTAATCATATATGTATGTATAGATCGATATGTATTGCATATTTTTACATACCCAGCAAAAAGATTTTTTTTTTTTACTAAAGTAAAAAAATTTAAAAGAAAACTATTTCTAATAAACATGTTATTTAAAGCAGAACATAAAAAATTTCCAAATAATGGCTGAACTCGAAAAAGGCTTTCTGATACAATTAATTAATTTTAAAATTTAATCCACATAATTTTTTTTTACCAATTTGTTTGTTTGCAGCATGCAAATCCAAACCAAAAAATTAGCAAAAAATATTGTTTCTAATTTTTTTTCACTAATTTTTACGGACGTATAAAAATTTTAGCAAAAAAAAATTATTTTTACTGCAATCAAACCATCTGTATTAATAGTTCTAGAATTAAAGCTAAAGATGAAATAGAAAAAACGTTTTAAACGTTTTATTTTTCAAAAAACGTTTTATTTTTCAAAAAACGTTTTATTTTTCAAAATAATTTTTTTAACTTTGATATTTTTTCCTAACTATATTCTTAGGTTTTTAACTTTTTATATATTGTGTTTAAAATATATTTGATTTTTTTTCCTTTTTGTTAAGCTATAAAAACATTTTAAATTTCTGTGATATTTTTTATTTTTATTTTTTTGATGAATACATAAAATAAAGCATTTTCCGGTGCTTGATGAAGTTAAATACAAAGAAAGCTACAATTATTTATTATTGTATAAAGTAGTATGTATATAAATATATAAATTCTTTTTACTTAGGATATTAAAATTTATTTTTGTAACAGAAATTTTATCTCTCATAAAAAGAAATTCTGCAGTAATATATTCATGAAAAAAAATAATTTTTAACAGCGGTAAATATACGAAAATTTTTTGATCAAAGTTCTACACTTTTTTTTGGGACAAAGTTGGATTTCATATTAGTAATGTAAGTCCAAAAATATATTATGTGTCGTGATCATAATAATTTTTTTTTTAATTTTTTCTCATTATTTCATATTTTTTAATTGAAATAAAATAATAGAACAAAATAATAGTTCAACTTTGAAACTTCAATAATGTTCGACCGATGACTTCGTGCAGAAAATGATTTTTGTCGGTATTCGGAGTTTGAAGCATTATGAACAAATTTTGGCATAGGGAAAAAATGTTTTTTGGGCTTAGTAGATGCGATTTTGAGTGTCAATTTTAAAGAAAAGTCTGCAGTTAAGAAATTAGTTCAATAATCTGATGCCGAAAAATTATTTAACTTTATAGCTAAACTTCGGCTTTATCTTAACATTTTTGACTCAAAATTTAATTGACAAGACTCTACAAATATATTATCAAAATCTAAATCTGTCGACACTGTCTCCAAATACCAAAAAACAGGCCAAATTATGTTTTTCGCAAGAAGTCTTCTGTCGGACCCTAAACTTCAATATCTATCTGCAATCCATAAACAAAACTTGGTTTATAAAAATAGAACTGTTATTTTGCATGGAAAAACAAAAACACCGTGTATTGAAAACTATAGTTTTTTAGTCACAGCAAAAATCGACCTGACTTCTGGTCGTAGTGAGTAGTGCATATGATATTAGAAAGCAGTTTATCTATACCATGGTCAGTTATTGCACAAAAATTTAAAATAGACGCAATCAAAAAATAAAGAACAACACATATTTTAGCATTCTCAGAATTACTGATGAAAGTTAATTACCAGAAACTGCAGTCTGATTCTATTGAAAATTTGCAATGTCGATATTATTTTTAGAAATATTTTAAACACATTGAGGACGGTTAATTTATCTCAAACCTTACCCGGCTTAAGCGTTAACCACAGATATTTCTATTTATAACTGTAGCTGTTTTAAGATATGACAGCAACCGTTAATTTTTAAAAGATTTTATAAATTTATTTTTTTTGAAAAAATAATCATTGAAATATAAATACTATTTTGTTCCACTCTAACGCATATCCATATGTATAGTTATATAAATTTCCATAATGAGTAGGCTGGATGGCATTTCAACGTCGTTTTTTTTTTTTTTTTTTTTGTATATGCTTGGCTAAAAACATAAATTCAAATAATTCACATTAAAATTTTAACTAAATTCCTTAACTGTTACAAATTAAATACCACAAATTTTACACAAAAGAAATTTTAATTACAAAAAAATATAAAACGCACTAATCAATCACAGTGTTTTTTTACTTGATGTATTTACTAGTACAAAAAATCTAGCAAAATCTAGTAAAATAATTAAGGGGAAATTTTACTAGTTTTACTAGAAAATTTTCTGCTAAATGCGCTGTGCATATTTATATCTTAATATATTCAATAATTGCCCGCAGTTTATCAATTTACGCCAATTTAAAGTCTAATAATGTCAAAAATAATAATAAGGTGCTCTTATTTTATAAAAGTTGCTTAGTCCGAATAAGCCCATATTTACCAAATGGCAAAACAAAATATATCTAAAATGTTCTCAACTTTCATCTAGGCCACACGGTAAGCAGGAAGCATCGATAGGTTGCACAAAAATGTTGACAAAAGCTGCAAGCTGGGTTGTATTTTGTGATGACTATAGGTGCAAAATCCGTTGGAATTGAAATCCTACCTGCTTCTTTTCAAAAGTTATTCATATTTTTATATTTCAGATTGTGACAATTTAGAATAAATATAAAAAGTTCTTTTCTAAATAGATATTTAAAAGTTTTTTATAATCAATACATGGTATATTATACGTATATCAATATCGAGTGTTTCCAGCAATAAAAAACTAAAGTTTAAACTATTAATATTAGTGGTTTCTGGCCAATGTATTTTCTAGTTTTAGAAATTCTCATATCAGAAGAAAGAGTTAATAAAAATGAATAGTCAGCTGAATAGTCGGGTGAATAGTCAGCATCCGCGTTATAAATGCGATCATGAAGAAAATCGCACAAAAGTATGCACTCTTTGTGAGAAAAAAATTATTTTCCAAAATAAACCTTAACAACATTTCTTGCTGTTCTGAAATTATTAAAAGGCATATCAATGATGAATTTAATATTTATAATAGTAAATTCCCAAGAAGTTTATGGAGCTCTTGCCGACTAACTATAAATGAATATGGAAATGATATTTTCAAAAGACCTCGTCCAACTATGCCCAACTACGAGGATCTTAAATTATGAAAAGAAACAAGAACGATGGGTTGTTACATCTGTCTAACAGCACGAGTTACGAGTCACAAAACACAAAAAACAAGGTAGAGGTCAAATTATGGATTTCTCTACAAATATTGACGCAAACAAGTGTTTTGACGATACTTCGCAACAAAAAGATTTACTTTTAAAAATGAGGCAAAGGCAACTAAACCGAGAACTTCTACTCAGTTATGTAACAGTTGTTTTCAACCAATAAGTAAAGGCATATCACATTCTTGCAGAAGTCCTTCTACTTCTAATGCTCGTGAGAATGTTTTGAATATAGAACAAAAGTTACGTGAGAAACAGCAGAACCAAATAATAACAAAATTTTTGAAAAAAAAAAAATATTCAACAATGATAACAAAGATGAAGATGAGCTTGTGTTTCTGCAGAAAGATTAGAAAATTTCCAAGCTAATACTGCTTCGTCTACAAATGACATGAAAAAATTGGCTAACTTAATTCGTAGTTCTGCTGGTAGAATATCAATTCCCAAGAATTACAATCAACATTTGTATGAAAAATCTAATATGCTAGAACACATTTATAAAGAAGGTTTCTACGAATTCGAAACATCCAAAGATGGTATTAAACAGAGACCAAATCGGCTAAAACGTACGTAAGATTCTTTATTATTCTCATGCATAATAAAAATTCAAACGAGATTATACTTTTAATATTTATTCCAAATTGTCCGGATTTGAAATAAAAAATATGAATAAGTTTGTAAAAGGAGCAGGTATGATTTCAATTCCAACGGATTTTGCACCTATAATCATCAACAAATACAACCCAGGTTGCACTTTTTGTCAACATTTTTGTGCAACCTATCGATGCTTCCTGCCTACCGTGGCCATATTACATTTTGAAAATTACTATTTGAAAAAACTAGCCTGGACAAATATGGGTTAAAATCAAAAACTAAAATTTCTTGTAAAAAACTTTGTCAGATATTGGCCAATTTTTTATCTTATGGGTTAAAATCAAAAACTAAAATTTGTTGAAAAAAACTTGGTCAGATCTTGGCCAATTATTTATCTTATTTGGCTTACACACCTAATTGCTAAGCCCGCGTTTTGTCAAACATATATTTATGCTTATTATTGTATTACAAATGTTCTGTATTCTTTTACATTTGTAATGTAATACTAACCAAAAACTAGATAAAAAAAATCGTTAGACCGTCACAAAAAGACACAAAAAGTTTGCAAGAATTTTTGTGAATTATCTCAAATTGATTTTAAATGAATTTTTAAATCTCTATACATTTAAGGATGAACATTTTTTTCAGGGGCCTGTTTAGTTTTTGCCATAAGCACTCGAATTTTCACACTCTTAAAAGATTTAAAAAAAATGTTTGTAATATTAGAAAAAAAAATATTTACAATTTAAGTTATGCAACGCTGTGTATATATATGGGGCATTCTTTGTGAACGGGAGATTAAAATTGAGCTTGGTGTTCAGAGCGGTAAAAAAGTTAAATTTTAGTGCATATCTCCTCTTTCAAAAGTCGAGTGGCGCAATATGGAATTAATTTTTAATGAAGTTTTAGTAAGTATAGAGCCGCAAGTTGAGATACTACTTTCAGAGACGCTTATGAATATGTGACTGAGCTACGGAATTGGGTTGAAAAAAATCTAAAAAAATGATCTAAAAAACTTTAGGAATTTGCTTCAAAATTGTAACTGAATAGTTTTTGGCATCGGTGATTACGAATCTGACGGTAGGTTTTCAAAACTTAAAATGGCGGAGCCAATATGCTGGATGATTTCTTTTTATTTTTCAAAAACATATTCCGCCATTTCTTATTTTTGAAATCTGATATCAGATTTGCAATCAGCGACCCCTAAAACTTTCCAAATAAATATTTAATACAAATTCGATGACTTTAAAAAAATCATCCGCCATTTTGAAAATCTAATTTCAGATTAGTATTTAGCTACAGCAAAAAAATATACCTTTAATAATATGCAATAAAACCGATCACATTAAAAAAATCATCCACCATATTGGATCCGCCATATAAAATTTTGAAAATCTAATGTCAAGATTAGTAAATGAAAATTTAAAAGCAAATTCCGAAACCTGATGCCAAATTCAAGATAAGCGACCTCAATACCCCCTGTGTGGCAAAATAAAGCCGATTTATTTAAAATTTTTATTTATTTATTTATTTCAACTCGCGGCTCCTTATTGACTAGACCATCATTACCTCGATATTGCGTCACTCACCTTTTGAAAGTAGTGATATGCAGTAAAATTGTCCGTCAGGTGATCTCTCCGTCTCAAAAAATGCCGATATACATAATTTTATTATTGAAATATTTTTTAAAAAAATTTAGCAAAATTATTAAATTAATCTATGTTTAAGATCTCCTTACAAAGGTTGATTACTTTACATAGCTATTTTGGTTTTCACAGCTACGATATATTCTTTTACAAAAACTTTTTTTTTTTTTTTTGAAAATGTGTATTAAGAATTTAATTTTTCTCACTAAACAAAATGTTACATTTTTTAATTGCTAAAACGTGCCATAAGCACATATTTCATAGTAACTGAAAGAAATCTTATGTGGCAGGTTGTTTTTAATGAGATGTGCAATAAATGATACGAAAAAACATACACACTAATTCACTCATAAAAAAGCAACAAAAAAGTCACGTTTCTCACCAGTAAAACAAAGAAATATAAATTATTTCTTTTGAAGAATATAACATTATAACCAATCATACAAATTTCTATACATTTTATTTTGTTTTATTACAAATATATACACTCACAATATATATTCTGTTACCGAATAAAGTTTATTTATGAATTTATACGTAAAGTTTTTTTTTTCAAATGAAGAATCAATTAAAATACATAGAAATATATTTTTCAACTTTTTGATAGTTAAATTTTGAATTTTATTTTTTCTCTTTCAAAAAAAAAGTGCAATAATTCACATAACATTTTTTTTACAAAAAGAGTTTGTTTAATTACAAAATTATCTAAATTGAATTTACAAAAAATTCAAAAAATTACATTAAATAACAAACATACAAACAAACCCAAAATTGACTGATTGTGTATGCGTTCTTTAAACTCAAAAAAATAACCAAAAAAAAACGTTTTTTAAATGTTTCGTCCGTTAAAAATTTAAGGTTGTTGTAAAAGACTTTCTGTTGTTTTTACTACTTTTATCGGTTAAAAATAAACATCAAAGTGATATGAGTAGTCCTTATTTTAGTTGTGTTTTCAGTTAATTTAATAGGTTTTTTATATAGTTTTTGACGTAATAATTTTGTGAGTGTATACTAGGGTGGGGCGATTTGAACATCTTCGCGATTAATTCATCAATCATATTTGTGGGTGGGGTTTAAGGGGTTAATTTTTAATTTCAAAATAGGGCTTTTTTTGCCGTATTTTGTGAAAGTAACAATGTGTGGGATGGACATATCTCAGGAAGTAAGAGGAGCTTATCCAAGATTATGGTATCAATCTCTTCTTTGGAAGATTCTCAATCATATTTGTGGGTGTGGTTTAAGGGGTTAATTTTTAATTTCAAAATAGGGCTTTTTTGCCGTAAAGTAAAAATCCGGAAACTCGATTTTCACCGCAGACGCATGGTCTAGTGGACTTTTTTGCTCAGTACAATCCCAAGAATCACAAACGCGAAGCGCCCATTAAGATTTTTTTCCTTCCATACTTATCGCCCCACCCTAGTGTATATATTAGTGTTCGTCATAATAGTATAAGATTTCTTTGTTTTTCGAATATCATCACTTTTGAAAATGTTTTTGCATCAATAAAAAATAAGGTGATTTTATTTTTTTAAATTCCAATTCTTTAACATGCACACAGTGGCCATAAACGATTAATCCAGGTCTCTTTTCCTACAGAGCCAAAAGAGCTTTATTTATATGAAATTTAAATTCATATTATTTTAAAATTTTGTTCGCCCGTTTTTACAAAGAACCATTTAGTGGTCGAAAAAAAATTCTTTTTTGAAAAAACTTATAAAGTATTTTTAATGGTACACAATCAAAAAGTATTTTTATCTGAGAAAAATGGTGCAAAAATTTTCGCTTTATATTGTAACTACTAAAATGTAATATTTTATTGATTAACAAATTTTTAATAGGCCGCGTTATATCAAATTATATCAAATTACTATTTCTTTTTATTATTTTTTTACAAAACTAATACCTTAATAACTTTTTAGCGGTTCGCCATATATTGAAAATTTGTATGGTAATACATTTTTATTGTGTGTGATTACCAAATTTATATTGAAAAGTTTTTGAAAAAAGAGAGTTCTCCGTCCACTCTGTTTACCAACGGTAATTTTTGGCGTAGAATTGAATGTCGATATAAAATTTAATATAAATGTGCCCTTATTTGCTCTACAGTGGAAAGAGTTGAAATAAAAAAAAAAGTAATAATTACTCCATTTTTGTATTGATGGAAACCCCGTAAAAAAGTGATGATATCCCACAATAAAGTTTTAGTGATACACTCTAATATGTATATTAGAGGCTTTAAAAAAAAATGCAATATGCGCCCCATTAATAAAGACGTCTGCATCTTTTATTTATTTTTCTCTTACAAGGAGAGTCTCCCGATGGGATCTCTCTGATCTTAGTGAAATTTGGATATGTAATGAAGCAGAAAAAAATAAGGGACACATATTTTTTTTTTTTTAGCTGCCCAATCTCATGTTTAAAGGCTAAAAAGTGGGGCCAACATTAAGACACTTTTGTATGGAACATTTCTGAAATTGAAAATATTTAAATTTTTTTGAAAGCAGTTTTGGTTTACATGAGAAAACAAAAATTTTGTTACTAATATTGCTTAAGTAGTGTGGTATATGTGCCATTTATTTAAAATATTAGTTAAGAAGCTCTGCGGTGGAAGTAGCATAAAAGCTGAACAATTACGAATGTCGGAAAAATGTCAGACACTTCCACGATTAAATTTAATATAAATATTTTTTAGCTTAATCCAACTATAATTCTTTAACAAAACTACAGTTTTAACATCACTTAAAACACATTTTTTTGAACAACAATAATACTTGAAAGTTATCGAAAAGGTTTCGTATGCGTCTATAAAAGCTCTTTCATTTGGTTCCCCATTTGTCTAAAATTTCTCTGAAACAATTCGGAATAAGCTGAAGAAACGAAAAATAGGGTAGTTTTTTACCCCAATTTTTAAACGCAAAACATGAGATTGGGCCGCTAAAAAAATACGTGTCATTTATTTGTTTTTTTTTTTTATCACATATTCAAAAGAGAACCTATCGGGTGACTCCCCTTGTTAGCTATATTTTTAATTTATCACTTACTGAAGGACTTTATATTGATTAATGGAAGTCTGCATCAATCACGCCGTTTTTTAAGAGTGGGAGAAATGATGAAGTCATCAGTTATATACCGATATATAAATTGTCTTGTCTTTCAGAAGTTTTTGAACATGTGGTTTATGAGAAGTTATTTTTTCTTACTAACAAATGTGTTATGTGATAAAGAAAAAATATCGGACACGCATTTTTTTAACGGACGAATCTCATATTAAGGGGTTAAAATTTACCCCATTTTTTTAGTTTTTTTCGGTTTATTTCGAATTGTTTTAGAGAAATTTAAGACAAATGGGATACCAAAGGACAGAGCTTTTGGGCACTTATTAACTGGTATACGAAACATGTTCGATAAGTTTCAAAAATTATTGTTATTCACAAAAATGTGTTTTAAGTGATTTTTAAACTAGCGTTTTGTTAAAGAATTATAGTTGAATTAAGCAAAAAAATATGTATACTAATGCCTATTAATATTAATCGTGGTGATGTCTGCATTTTTCTGACATTCGTTATTGTTCGACTTTAAAGAGACTTTTTCCGAAGAGCTTTTTAAAATATATTTTAAATAAATGGCAACTCTAACACACTATATTGGCAAATTTTTGTTTTCTCGAGTACATCAAAACTGCGTTACAAAAAAATCTGAATTTCATTAGTTTCAGACATGTTTACATACAAAAAGTAATAATTTTGGTCCCACCGTTTAACCCTTTAACGTGAGATTGGGCCGCAAAAAACACGTGTGACTTATTTTTTTTTCTTTATCACATATCCAAATTTTATTAAGGTTGGAGAGAACTGCTCGGGAGACTCCCCTTGTAAGTCGTTTATATCTCCTCGTCAACATGGATTTTTTTCTGGAAGGTCGACTAGGACTAATTTAACAGTTCTTAGCGTTTACTCTATATTAGCTTTGGAGCATGGTATTCCGTATTCCGACTCTCTTAAGCCTTTGACAAGGTGTCTCATAATATTCTTTATGCTAAATTGCAGGCAATGGGTTTTCATTCTAACTTTCTTAAGTGGATAAAATCATATTTAACAAATAGAAATTATAAAGTTGTAGTTGAAGGTTTTGAATCCTTGACGTGCTTACAAACTTTTGGCGTCCCTCGTCGGATCATTTTGGGACCTCTTTTATTTAATTTGTTCATTCGTGATTTTATTTTATTTATTTTTTGTTATTTTGAGTTCTGTGATCTATTTGAGTTCTGTGAACTCAACATAATTTATAGCTTCTGTAGTTGGTAGTATAGCTTCTATAGTTGGTCAAATATAACAAAACATCAAAAAATATTAAGATTCTGCATTAAATAATATTAAAAATAGCTTATCGACTCGAGACAATAGAATTTTTATGTATTTCCTTTTGTTTTATTAAAATTTAATATATTTTTAAGTACAAATTACTAATGGCATTAAGATATTATTATCTAGAGTATAGAGACTTGTTTTTATAATTTATTACAATGCAGAACGATATAGTTCATTAATCTATTTTATATTTGATCAAATTTGTGACGTTATTAAAAATTTGTGTTTTTTAAAAGCGGTTTATCACGGGATGTTATCGCTAGAGCCGAAATATTTTAGGAATCTTCATAAAACATGTTAATTTTTATTTTCATGTTGGGTTCATCATACTCCTTTGTTTGAGGCGCTCTAATATATATGTAAACATTGTAAAATGCCAACAAATATTTGTTGAAATATTTTGAATAGTACATTTGTTGCATTATATGATATTTTAATTATGATTAATAAAGACACATAAAGTGCACAGTGGGGTGAATCATAAATATTTTGCAAATAATTCAGCCATTTCTTACTGGCTAATCGGATTGCTATGAAAATTCAAATAGCCATAATCAACTTAAGTTCAAGATTCAGTTTCAAAGCAGGGCTCACGCTGATCAATTGATCAGGCAGGCGCTGATCAATTATAAACAGAATCAATTATACATAGAACACCTCGGATACTTAAACTTTTTTAGAGCTTGCCAAATTTATATTTATCAACCGATTTTCAAAAATTAAACATTTTTGTAATCTGCTTATAGTTTCCAACTATAAATATTCTCATGTGGGTTATGTCTTAAAGTGCAAAAGTTATCCGCATTTGAAAATCAAAATTTTAATTTTTTACAATAACCTGGTCCGGGTTTTTGGCAATTGAAAAGGCAAATCAAGTCTGAATGCTTTGAAAAGTGTTGGTGAGTTATTTAATTAAACAAAATAAACTTCAATGTAATATCTTGTTTACGCTATAAATAAAATGCTTCTAAAATTGTAAATTACAAAAAAATGTGATATTAGTAATTTTTTTGTTAAAAATGTAGCAAGACTCTTTTGCCTACAGATTAAAAATTATATTATATTCCCCAATTGATTTTTATATTCTCCCATCCCCTCCGAATTCGACCATATTTTTACTTAACAGTTAAATTTTAACCAACTTTTTCTCTGACTGCACCACCTTCACAGATATCAGTCAAAAAATTGTTTAACTTTTTGTGAAAATGTTAAACTTTTAGTTTGCAATAAAATTTTATTTAATGAACGTATTGTAATGAATTTTAATACTAAGCTGTACCTTTGCAATTGTTTTTATTAAAGCAGACAAAAATTGGTATAAGACTAAATTAAATTCCAAAATTCCCAAAAAAACATAATAAAATTTCGTAAAATGGGATTTCTTACATTTATTGCTGTCCTTGTCACATTTGAAGCGATGTTAAAAAAGGCTAATGCTATCATATTTGGACTAAATCGCAGAACCTTGCAAAGTTTTTTATTTTCCAATTTCGGTGGTGCACTCAGAGAAACAGTGGGTTTAAGTTGAAATTTGATTAAAAAATTGTCGAATTCGGGGGAGTCTGGTCGGGAGAACAATAACCAACTGTAGAATATAATTTAAATAAAGCGCAACTATATTTAGTAATCTTTCAGAAAAATATAAACACTATATGTTTTCCTGAACAAAGTTTTATGGCCTGTTTTTGTATGACGTGTCACTCAAAAAATTCGTCTAAACGAGTGATAAAAATGACTTTGGGGTTCTGTATCACGAATGTCACTTTCTAATGAGTGAAAACGTAAGAGTTGTCATTTTCGTTCTCTTTTTTCGGTTTCTATATTGCAATTCACACAAAAGCATTCAAGTAAACGTTCGTCCGAAAAAAATTTCATTTAACTAAAAAGTTTGATAAAAACATAATTATGAGCAGCGAAAATAACAAAAAAAAGGTAAATATGCATTTTGTACACAAAACACGTTGTTTTTATTTGTTTTGTTTGACAATTTTAGCTTAAAGAAGACGAATTCAGTGCAATTTGAAAAACTGACATGTTTAAGGGAAGAATTTCCACACCTGGCAACGGGAATACTGACATTTGGGGGCACCAGAGCAGAACTGGAGAACACCTGGAACACTGTTGCTCAAAAGATAAATGCCCACGGTCCTCCGGAAAGAAATGGAAGTGAGTGGAAGAAGGTAAGAAACTAGTCAGTTTAGTAGCATAGCAACCATTTTTTTTGAAATAGAGTTATGCCACTAAAATCCTCTAAGCCAAAGGTATTATTAAAATAAGTTTTTAATAATTTAATAATTTCTTCATTATCACTGGCACTGGAATCGCTATCAAATCCCAAAGCAATTGACCCTAACATTTTTATTTGTGAATTTGTTTTGTTTTTTATTACACAAATTTAATTTTTAGAATATTTTAAATATTTTAAAAGAATACAATATTTTTCCAAACAAATAACAGCTGTTTTTGTTTATATTTCATTTATACTGTTGGGTTGCAATGTGTTATTTGTATATGAAACAAGCTAACAAAAACCGAAAAACAATATCATGGCAATCTCTACTGTTTGACATAACATAAAGCTTTACGTACTCAAACGTAAGTCAGACGAACGAATTATAAAAACTCATTTCCTTACGTATTTGTTCGGGTGCCACTCGTTTGT
This sequence comes from Delia radicum, assembly GCA_021234595.1. NCBI lineage: Eukaryota > Metazoa > Arthropoda > Insecta > Diptera > Anthomyiidae > Delia > Delia radicum. Next base: position 195,742,174 of record CM037851.1, on the reverse strand, counting down.
CTGAAATTATACACGTAGAGTCTTGCTTTTTTTGGATCAGAAAATTACTAAAATTTTTATCGAGGATAAAATGCGAGAAAGAGATATTGCATTAAATTTTCTTTGTTACAGTAAATATCCCCTATTTTGGAATCTTTTTGACCAGCATCTGATGGATAAAGTGGGACCTGCTTTAAAACTTAAGCTGGAATATAAGCTGATTAGGTCTGCTTGAAGTTTCATGGTAATTCGAACAGCCAGTAAGAAATGGCTGAATATTTTCAAATATTTGTGATACACCCTACTGTGCAGTGGTAAACTTTAATGAATACATGTTAGCGAAAATTTTGTTAATAATACTGTAAGTCATGCATAACGCTCGTATAATTGCCGAAAATGCAATTAAAGTTTTGAACAACATGTACCAGTTCGATGTCCCGATCTCTCCTTTTCCAGCGACATATCTTGTGGATCGTATTTTAAGCTATTACAGATCTCCATGACATTTTTTATGTTAATGGCAATGAACCTAATTATGAATGTTGAATGTCAAAAGAAATTATTAAAATATTTGCAATTTTTAGATTTATCACCAATTTTTTTTTTTGCTTTTTCTGATTTTTAATAATAATAAATATTATAATGAAAATGAAAATTATTCAAGTTCGAGGCCATACTCTATATTTCTTTATTAAGATATTGTCCTAACAAATAATCTATAGAGTTTTTGTTTTCAAATTTATTCTTTGACCCTTTCAGGAATGTGTTGATAGATCTATTTCGGGAATTTTCTAGGTTCCCATCATCAGAACACGTTTTGAAAGCGGTAACAATCCTATGCCAAACATCAAACATTCATATAAACTAGTTTACTCACTACATGAGTTCAAACATTCATATAAACTAGTTTACTCACTACATGAGTTGATGTTTGGCATAGGATTGTTACCGCTTTCAAAACGTGTTCTGATGATGGGAACCTAGAAAATTCCCGAAATAGATCTATGAACACATTCCTGAAAGGGTCAAAGAATAAATTTGAAAACAAAAACTCTATAGATTATTTGTTAGGACAATATCCTAATAAAGAAATATAAAGTATGGCCTCGAACTTGAATAATTTTCATTTTCATTGCAAATTTAAAGGTCGAAAAAACATAATTTTTATTTTTAATAAAAATTATATTAAACTACTAAATATTATATTTATAATATAGGAACTTAATTTTCGCATATAATTTTGCAAAATTGCTGTTGCAACAGGCACTTTGGAATATTTTGATCAAAAATTATACGGTTGCAATTGATATAGCTCGAACGCCTGATCTCGAAGGGTGATTCTTAGATGGTGCAAAAAATGTTCCATAAAAAAAGTAAGGCATTTTTTATCCAAACCAAAAGACAACAATAAATTAGTATTAAATATGGTATACAAAATTTAATGTCTCTTTATTTCCCCAGAAGTTCTGTGTAATCTGTTTTTCTCTATTCATTAAAACCTTTGCACCCTCAGCAATTTTTAAATTAATAATCACTCCTTAACCCAAATATTGGTATCATGAATTGGTTTTGCCAAAATGTCATTCTGCTGTGTTTAAAAAAAAAAGTGGTAATAAGTATATAACTTCGATACTACATAAAAATTGGAATCCACTTAAAAATTAGAGGAGTTATAGGAAAGGACATAGGCTTTTAGCATATTCTTATTTGAGACGCCCAGTGCTTACACAGGGTGCTTAATATGACACCAAATTTGATCTCCTTGTATATGGAAAATTTTTAAGTGCTTGTTACTTTGTCAAATGTGAACCGATTTGAAAACAAATTTGACTGAGATAATTTCCCTTAGAAGATAAACAAAAAAACATGTGTATTGTTTTTTGTTCTTGTCCAATATCTTTTTGGTTACCAAACCAAATAAAAAAAAAATAAATTTGTAAGATTACTAACGCATTCAGAAACAAACTTCAGAAAAGATATTTAAATTATCTTGAACAAAAAATGCTCAAAGTCAATATTTAAAAAAAACTCTTAAAAATCGGCCATTTTCTCCGAAAATGTACGTTAATTCATTTACGTTTTTCTCAAAACTTTATTAATAGTTATTATTATTCAATGAAAATGAAAGTTGTTCAAGTTCGACGTCATACTCTATATTTCTTTATTAGGATATTGTCCTAACTAATAATCTATAGAGTATTTGTTTTCAAATTTATTAATTAAGCACTTTCAGGAAGGAATGTGTTGATAGATCTATTACGGGAATTTTCTAGGGTCCCATCATCAGAACACGTTTTGAAAGAAGTGACAATCCCATGCATCCTAATAAAGAAATATAGAGTATGGCCTCTAACTCGAATAATTTTCATTTTCATTGCACAATTAAAGGTCGTAAAACATAATTTTTATTTTTAATAAAAATTACATCAAACTAGTTATTTTTATTTTTTAAACCGTTTCTAAAAAAATGGACCTTAAGAACGTCTATGATTGTAATTTCATTTATTTCTGGACATGCTCCCAGCATTGGTCCAAAGTGGTAAATTTTTAAACGAAAACTTGACTTTGCAAGTGTGCCCACTATTTTGCCTGTGGATTTTGAACTTTTTTTAATTTGAAATATTAGGCCAATATGTTTTGAGCAACTCCTCAACAAAAAAAAACTGATGCTACGCATAATTCAGAGCTAGAGAGCAGATTTTGTGAAAAAATTCATTTTTTTTATGATACGATTTTTTTTATCTTAAAAAAATCATATTTAAAAAAATATTTGTTAAACTTATCTTTATTGTTTTAAATTAACGACACTTTGAGCTTTAAAAATTGTTCAAATCATTTCAATATCTTTAATATATTAAAAATTATTTAACTTCAAATTTTGAAAGGTAATTAGAGAAAAACATTTTTCATATTTTGCTTGTTTTTCGGAAAAAGTGTTAAACACATTTTTAAATATTAATTTTGTTGGTATATTTTTAAAAAGCAGAAGTTTTTACCTGTCTTGTTAAATGTTTATATATTGCCTTGTGCGCCCCGGTAGGCTAGTTGGTAGCGTGCTGGCTTATCAGTGCGGGGGTCGTGGGTTCGATTCCCACCAGAGGCACTGGTCTGTTTTCGCTACAACGCGCCGAAGGCCATAGTAGCTAGTGCTCGGTTAGGGTAATAGTATATAATTTGTAATTATATGATTATTAATTAATAAAATAAAAAAAAAAAAAAAAAAAAATATATTGCATTTGAAAGTTAAACCTCTTTCTTAAACATAGACAGGTAGTGTAAGTAGTGTACACATCTACAGGTGGTGTATGCATAAAAATGTTATTTTACGTGTTTTTTTTACCTAAATACACTTTGGAACAAAATATATCATTCAGAAACCACAAATTTAACTGAAAGTATTCTGTTAATAAAACATGTTATATTCCGTAGGTATATATATATCTTATTGATTTGGCTTATATATATATATATTATATGTATAAAGCCACTATAATTACAATTGACATCAGTTAATCGGTTGTTTTAATGGAGATAACATTAAAATAATATTCGCTCTGTAAGCTTAGTGGGGCAAATGCAACGGGTGCCGTAACTCTAAAAGAGTAGGTTGTGCAACTTGTATATGATATTGAACATAGCTAAATCAGGATGCAAAATAGAACTTTTTTTTAAAGGCTACGAAAGAAAAATACGTGAATGTAGGAACGCATTTTCCAAATTCAACGAAAACAACGAAGATTATTTAAATACGAAGATAAATACAGAAAAAAAAACTTTCGGGACGCCCCTAGTAAGAACTACGATGAGGCACAACTAAGGACACAAAAGAAAAGGCTAGAATCATCCTCCTTATCAAATAAAAGACTCATTTAAGTTGGTAGTAACAAAAACACAGCAGAAAAAAAAATCCAAAATTGTGGATGTCCTGCCTAGTGCCTCTCCAGAAAGACAAAATAGAATGATAGAAGGTATTCCAACTCGAAAATCGGATACTGAGTACACGGAGGAAGATGCGTTGGCGCTTAGTCTTAATATGAATTTTAGTAAACATAGATACGATCCATTAAGAAAGGCGTTTATTAAAGATGTATTTACCAATTCAATGCCTTCAACTTATTCAATAAATGCTGCAAAGAATCAAGTATTAGTTTATCTCATCTTCTTGAGAATACAGCTTCAAGAATCATATCCACCTCTTCTAAAGAAGAAATTGACATATTCAAAAACTCAGAGGTAACAATGATATGCAAGTGGGGATGTGATGGATCATCTGGATTTCAGAATATAGACATCAAAGTGAAAAGTAACACAAAATGTTTTCGCGGTTTTGATGGCTTCGCTGGTACCATCATCGTCATTATCATCAACTGTTCTTCAAGATATGTGGATAAATTCAACACGTGGGTCCAAGTTATTATGTCGACCAATTCGATTCGAATATACTAAGGAAGATACAAAAACAACTAAAAAACTGGTGTATGGTATATATGGAATATAATTGTCACCTAATTCAGTAGCAATATCTGAAACTGTCATGAAAGTGCAATTTCAACTAAATCTAACAATGATAGATGCAAAGGTAGCAAATGCGATTACTGATACTAAATCAAATTGGCAATATAACATATGTGGAAAGAAAAATTCAGAATTTTAAGAAACCACTTCATGCCGGAATTAGATTTATGGAATATTTTTTACACTTTGCTTACAGAGCGTTCAGAGCGAATAATATTTTAATGTTTCTCCAATACAACAAAGGATTAACTAATGTCACTTGTAATCATCGTGGCTATATATATATGTATGCACAGCGCATAGTTTAGGGACACGCCCAAAATTGTCGCCGGAATATGCGGTGTATAGAAAAAATTGTCCTCATCTTAAACGCTAGATGTATGAAAAGGCGCGGAAATTTGGGGACAGTCCCCAAAGTAAGCAAATGTCCCTAAACTATGCGGGGGGAATGAATAAATGTCTCTAGAGTATGCGGTGTACATACATATATATATATATATGTATATATATATATATATTAGGCCGGGTCGATTTGTGGGGAGGCAAAAAAAATCGCCCAAAGCTCAGTGAAAATCGTATTCTAGGGATCAAAATAAGAAACTTTGCGGAATTAACCATACCTCTAAAACGAATTCTACTACCCCGAAACTGTTGACTTTTGTCCCGTAGGGTCAAGTTTTGAAAAATCCCACTTTGACCCATGTAGAGTGCCCCAATCGAGTCCAAATGTATGACCGACCCCCACTAACTTTGAAGGGCCGATCCACCCATGCTCGTGGCACACCCCCCTGGAACTCCCCTGGGGGGTTCCCCATACAAACATTTCAAAAAATCTCCATTTTTGGCACTTTATTTTATTATTTTTTATTTATTTTATTTATTTTTAATATTTTATTTATTTTTTCTCTTTAGAAATTTATTTAGTCAGAACATATGTAAATGAAAAAATTAATTTAACTTAGTAATAGAAAAGAAAAGATAAAAATTACTGTTTGAAGTCTTTTTTGCTTTCAAGTCTGGGCAATTTCGCACGGCTCTCTAACGTCGTCGCCATAACAGCCTCTACATTTTCCGGTATAACTCGTTTGGAAACGCTAGCTAGCAATTGAACGTGTCGTTCTGTTCCTTGTATGTGTGATGGAATTTTTGGATCATTAAACGGTGGATCATCTTGATTTAAATATTCTTTCAAAGTATCGTATGGAATGCTTCGAGTGAATGGTGGTTCAAATACGTCATTTATGTCATTCATATTGATCATTTCCGTGTAACTTGTGCAATAAAAGTTTATATCTGGTTTTTTATAAGCTCTAAGTCCCGTTGGGTCGTCAACATCGGTTCGATAGCGTAGAATTATCTTGATAGCACAGTCGCGCTTTTCTTTGCTATCATCAAACAACATTGATAACAAGATATTTTCCGAATGCGCATAATATGAATTATCTGTAATTACTTTATTGACAATTTTGCGTAAACGAGGTTCTAGAAATCTTGACCAACTAATGAATTTGAAAAATAATCTACTACCGTACACGACAGAGCTGTAATACTTAATATTGAAGTACATTGGCACATAACATGTAATTATAAATTCAACCAGTATTCTTAAATTTGCATCTGGATTTTCCGTTGTCACATATAATCGTAATAGTCTAGCGGCCTTGGTGAGCCACCGAGAATGTACAATTTTCCCTGGTTTGATGTTAGCCAGATCCACTGAAACCACGCCGCTAGAAATTGCATGGGCCATGTCGTATAAGTACTTGGAATCGGTGGAAAATTCAATTTTTTCTGGAGCAGGGGGCATATTTTTCAACTCAATTTTCTGAAAGCCGTCCACCACCTGAAAATATATAAAAATAAAGCAATTAAAAACGGTTGACAATTATAATAAATGAGTGATAGCAATAACTTACCGGAAGAGTTTCACAAGTTTCGATTTGACGGCTCAATTTTCCGGTTGCCGATCTTGGTCCAGTGCTGGTTGATTTATCCAAAGCTTCAAACAAATGCCGAAACGGAAGTTCGTTGAAGTGTAGAAGGCAAACGAACCAATGCAATGGTCTTTTTAACAGCAATTCGAATCGTCGTATAATTCCACCGTGTGGGCCAGTGTTTGTTGGCTCACCGTCAACGCATATGCCAATTAATTCATTCAGTGATATATTTTTATCGTTAAAAAAATCATTTAATTTGGTTGTTTTGTATTCAGCGGTTTCATGTTCCAGTCTTACGTAACCAATCAATTCAGAATTCGGTTCTCTCAAAATAACAAGATGAGGTTCTTTTACCATCCTAGTATGATACTTCTCATCAATTGCATCTCTCGTTAAAGTATCATCTTTTCTGCCATCGAATGAAAATGCTAACAAATTGGTATCATCTAACCGTTTGCGAAGCACTTCTTGTCTGCATTTCTCTTTTTCTCGGCGAACTTTCGATTTATCCATGATGAGAGGTTTGCCATGGGTATCTTTCATTTTAAAATCTTGGAAAAGAGCGGTTCCCATTGCTGATGCTACTCTATCAGGCACACCAAATCTGTCACATACCAAGGCAAAGTTAAAACAATCGTATCTCTGTGTGTATTGTGAACTTGTGCTTATATCCAAATCTTCTTGAACCGGTGGCGGTGCGTATGTTGAATCATCGGGATCTTGGTATGTTGGCATTGATGACATAGACGTTGCTCCTTGCTCTTCAATTTCCATCGCAAATCCATCCATTGTTAGTCTTCTCTGATTATGTTGATCGTGCATAAACTCTTTGAGGCGTTCGGGAACCAAACCGCATGCACATGGAGCTGCCTTCAAATCGCATTTACATGTTCCAATGAAAAAAATTGTTTCCAGAGATTTTACATACTCTGTAAATTCTTGGTGTTTGTTTCTATTCTTGATTTGCTCTTGATATTTGACAAGCAATCTATTCAATTTATTATATACACTTTTTTTCAGCATTATTTCCATACCAAGTTTTTTCCAAATTCCAATCAACTTATCTTGTACTTGAATAGTGAATGATTTATAGAGCAATTTTTTTTGTTCGCTCAAGTAAAAATAATATCTCAAAATATCCAGATGGGTTGGTAAATTAAGATCAGTCAAATCAGTAGACACACCAAAAACAGTAACATCATGCCTGGGTATATGACTCATTGGGTTTTCGATAGTTGTTGATGTTGTTATTGCTTCATCTTGCGGTGTAAAGGATGGTGGATTCATTGTAAACTTTTTGATTTGGAATGATTTTTTTTTTTAAATATTTTTTTATCTGAAATTAGAACTTCACACTTTGAGTTCTTCACAACGACTTAATGCATTCACAAAAACTGTTGCGTTATATATGGTCTACGAGGTAATAAAAATGAAATGGTAATTTTAATTCTACCTGTAACCGATTTTGTTGTTAAAACTGCCCATTAAATACTTACATGTAAATTAAAAGTTAATCTGACCACAAAATCTGTTAAGCAAGTGCGCCTTTTATTACTTCTGGAAAATCCTTTATGATAATTTTATGCTCAATTCTACCTGTAACCGATTTTGCTTAAGTAAGTTTACGACATGCAGCTGTGTCTTGTGGTGGCTTAAAAAACCCACACAACCTATTTTACGACCTGCAACAGAACGACACGTTCAATTGCTAGCTAGCGTTTCCAAACGAGTTATACCGGAAAATGTAGAGGCTGTTATGGCGACGACATAAGAGAGCCGTGCGAAATTGCCCAGACTTGAAAGCAAAAAAGACTTCAAACAGTAATTTTTTTTATTTCTTTTCTATTACTAAGTTAAATTATTTTTTTCATTTACATATGTTCTGACTAAATAAATTTCTAAAGAGAAAAAATAAATAAAATATTAAAAATAAATAAAATAAATAAAAAATAATAAAATAAAGTGCCAAAAATGGAGATTTTTTGAAATGTTTGTATGGGGAACCCCCCAGGGGAGTTCCAGGGGGGTGTGCCACGAGCATGGGTGGATCGGCCCTTCAAAGTTAGTGGGGGTCGGTCATACATTTGGACTCGATTGGGGCACTCTACATGGGTCAAAGTGGGATTTTTCAAAACTTGACCCTACGGGACAAAAGTCAACAGTTTCGGGGGTAGTAGAATTCGTTTTAGAGGTATGGTTAATTCCGCAAAGTTTCTTATTTTGATCCCTAGAATACGATTTTCACTGAGCTTTGGGCGATTATTAAATCGACCCGCCCTAATATATATATATATAGGAAAAAACCTCAAGTCCCAAATCCCACCCAATAAGATATATACGGAATAGTACATGTTTTATTCGCATAAACGGATTATTGCATATTTTGCTGAGGTCTTTCTGGTAAATTTGTGGTTTCTGAATGATATCTTTTTTTTATGTACTAAGAGATAAAAATAACATGTAAAATAACATAAAATAACAGGAGAAACCTCGCATAGTAGTCCGTCCAAATGAAAGAGTATTTAAATTTTTTGGTTTTTCGACCTCATTTGGTATTGAACTTACTTAAAATATTAGGTTTCCGAAACTCTCCATAGATTTTAATATGATCGAGACTTAAACGGATATTTTAGATATGGTCGTGTAATAAGAGCGGAAATGCTCAAATATGTTTGGTTTTGAATCTATAAATTACTGGATTAAGCTGAAGCTTTTTATTACGACCGTACTGAAATGAATTTTCAAACCCCAAAAGGACGTTGTTGCAGATAAATGAAATTTTACTCATTGTCTGTATTCAGTACCGTTTAAAACCACGAAAAATATCTATTAGCGAACTTTATTTGAATAAAGTTAATTTTTTGTCCTTAATTTAGCTTAAATATGCTTTTCCAGTAATCACAAACATATCAAAAAGATTTCCATTATGGCATTAAATTTGTTGTTTTTCATTAGTTAAGCCAAGTGGATGCACACGAATGTCCCACCCAATTTTAATATTTTTCCATAAAGTAAATTACTTTTTTTAATTTTAATAAAGTTGTTCTTTAAGTACACTGATAGAATTTTCCTTCATAGTATTAATGAAACGTTTTCATTAAAAACGATTCATTGGTGTAATGAAAAATTTCATTAACTGAATGAAAGTTCATTAAGATTGGTATTTTTTTCATTAACATTTTTTATGATTTTTTCATAATTTCATAAAAAAAATTCATTAAATCAATGAAAAATGTTCAAATTTTTTTCAATAAAAATTTTGACTTGTAATAGTTAAAAAAAAAAATTTTTTTTGTACTATCATTTTTAAATAAAAAATTGAAAAATTTCATTTAAACAGAATTAACCAAAACTTTGATATAAATAATTTTTTCTTTATTAAAGTTGCCTAGAGCTTACAGTTTTTGACGAATTTGAATAGTTGGTCACTAAATTTCGGGGAACAGATTCTCTAAGAAAAACGATATAGTTTTGTTCAAAACGAGACCTTTGGCGATGTTACACAAAAACGTTATGCTAAACGATAATAAATTTTTGTTTTTTAAAAACATTGTTAACAATATTTAATCTTTTTATCTGATATGGTCGTAATTTAACTACAAAAAGTGGACTATAATCGTCGATCGTTCTGCAGAATTCCAAGCCAGATCGATGAAAAATTACATATTTTGTACCGACATATAAAAAATATGTCACCTTTTAACAAAAATTATAAAAAATGTAAAGAAAGATTGAAAAATTTTGTAAAAATGAAACAATAAAAACAGAAATAAATTAAAATTGGTTTTTTAGTTCAGCTTTTATTATTTTATTGCCTGTTAATTATATTTAAACGATTTTTTTTAATCATTAAAGTTCTTAATATACATAATTTAAAAAAAGTACAATAATTAAAATATTTATTTTTTATGGATAAAAAAATTTTATTTTCAAAATTTGTAATTTTCGATCTGAAATCGAATCAGCTACTTTTCATATTTTTTATTTTTGGAATTTGTCAAAAATTATGAGCTTTAGCAACGATTAGGCTAGGATTAATGAAAAAATTTCATATACTTTATGAAATTTTCATTGGGTCAATGAAACCATTCATTAAAATTGATTTAACGAAACACATTTCATTGACTCAATTAAATGTTTCTTTGGGGACTTTTTTATGAAAAAATTTATTGGTTTAATGATGGAATTCATTAATACTACTGACAAATTTCTATCAGTGAAGGTAACTATGAATTAAATATATAATTTTATAAAAAAAATTAACTTAAACCTTTTTGTTTGTTTAAACAACAATAAAAACAAAGTGCATGAAAACGGTTGTCTCAGACTGTATTATATTTTTTCATAAAAATTTCAGAAAATTTAATGAAAAACTCTTAAATTAGCAATGGCTGTAGATTTTTTCAATATTATGTACACAAAATGTTGAATAGCACTTATTAATGGGTGGCTGGATGAAGCTCGAAAAAGTCATTAAACAATTGAAATTTCTATTTTTGTGGTTTTTACAATGACTTAAATGTTGCAAACTTTATGAAACGCTTTTTATAGGTTTTATTCAACTTTTACAGATTGTTTTACTAAACTATTTATACACACTCCTTTTGACAAATTAGCTTAAAACTATTTAATAAAACAGTTTTAAAACTTTATGCAAGATACTGTTAAACTATTAAAAATAATTGTATAGTTTAACCATAAAAAAAAAAAATTTTAATTTTTACTCTTCCAATTTTCAGCTGCATAGCCACCAATTTAATTAAAGTAATGCTTGCTTAATAGATCTATGCATCTACAAATGATTGTAGCAAAACTCCCAGCCATTAAAATTTGGGTATTAACATATCAAAAGTTCGTTCGCCCCAGGAGACCTGTCTTGTTAGTTTGTCGAATCATTTTTAAAATCTAACAATAAAAACTAGCATTTTATATATATCTTTTACTGTAACTATATTTTCTGTTTGAAAAAATAAACAAATTCCATAATTAAGACTGTGTAATAATAATAATTTTAAAATAAACATTGAAATGTAATTCAATTGACAGGTGAGTAAAAGCAAATGTGAATCATAAAAAAGTTTGGCAGGAGAAGCTTATCACAGTTGATCCCATAAAAAATAAATTAAATTATTTATTTGTCCAAATATTAGAAATAAACTTTGTTTAATAATGCTTGTTTTCTCTCAACACGGTTAATTATTAAGGAACATATTGTGCTAAACTAGATTATTAAAGCCCGAAGGTGGTTAACCGTGTAATTTGGTACAAGTTTTTTCGGATTCGTATTCTGCGTGAATTATATTGAAAGTATAAAGAGAATTGAGTGAAAAATATATTAAAATTAAAGAAAAGCTTCATATTATGAACTCATATAGCTTTTTAGTCAAACTTTTTCTTTGAGAGGGTATGGATATTTGAATGCCTGGCTCAAACTTTAAAGGAGAAGAACAAAACGTGATAAATGCTTATAAATTCACAATTTTTAATGTTTTTGATCACAGTTCCGTATTCTATCGACAACAAAAAACCGTTTTAATCGATATTCAAAAATTTAACTTTTTGGAAAAACCGAAATCGCCAACGCACAAAAACCCCACTCGATCACCCTAATATTTGCGTATACTTCGCGTATGAGCAATAATATTAAAATAATAATATAACGTATACGTCATGTGGCTTTTATACAGAAATATTGAAAGGAATAAGAAGAACACTATTTAACGAATATTTTTACCACAACTTCTAAGAGTTACACAAGGAAACTTTCTGCATCGATAAGAAAACATCTAGCCTTTTCTAATAACTAAAACAATGTAAAAACATTTTGGTAGATCTTTAGATACATTGAGTTTGGTATTACTCTCAAAATGCGGAACTAGTTCTGATTTTTTATTTCTTTTAATTTTGTGTTTCTCAAATTCTCTATAAAAAAACAAAAAAATATAATAAAATTTCTAGTTTTTGCAAAATTCTGTTAAATAATAATAAACAATAAACTAAAAATGTGCGCAGAATTTGTCAATATTAAACCCCGCCTACTTCGCCCATTGTTGGTTAAATATAGGGTTATCACACGAGCTGGATTTGCCTGGATTGTTCACCTTTTTTATGTTTGTTCCAGCTAAATAGAAATTTTCAAAAAAAAAAAAACAAATAAAATCTTTTTAAGTTATAAAATAAACATTTAACATTTTACAGATTTAAAAAATGTTATGTTATATTTCCAATACTGAATTGAAAATTTTTAAGTTTTATAGTATTTTAATAAGTTAATGTTCCCAATTGTTGTCTGTTCCCTAAAGTTTACCTTTCCTTTTTTCTCGGGGTGTTGCATGAATATGTCCAACTTGTCAAATGTCCTCAACATTAATTTCCGTCATAATTATTTTCAAAACTTAAATACACACAGAGTTCTTGGTTTTACTGTGTCGTTTCACAGAAACGCAATCTTAAGTGTAATTTTTTGTAATCATAAAAAGTGAATAACAAGTTTTAAACAATTTTCTAACCAGGAAAATACACAGTGATTTAACCGGCCGATCTTAATGAATCTTGCATATTCTGTAAGGGACTAGAAACTATGGAACTTAGGTGCTCCATCTTATGTTTAGGGTATCAAATGTGGGGTAAAATCTGACCCAATTTCTTTGTTTTTTTTTGCGTTTTACCAAGTCGGTTTCCAATAAAATGTATACAAATTGGGTATCAAATTAAAAGCATTCTGTATTAAAAAGTTTTCAAACAAATAAGTTTCGAACAAACTTCAAACCCATTTTTATCCCCTAAAAATTGGATTGCGCAGGTATGTATCATAGGAAATATTTTGAACTTTTGTCTCCTCTATCCCCCTATCTAAGTTTCATTAATCGTTGTGGATTTCAGCACTGAGCTGAAAATAGTATAATAAATAAAACAAAAACGTACCTATAAAATTAAATTTTCATAATGTTCCCTAAAGTGGAATTAAACGATACATAAAACGTTTCAATTATCAAAATTAAAATAAATTTTAATTTAAATACTAACTTTTGTCGATTTTACTTCATCTTATAACAATAGACAGTACTTTTATTTCTGACCACTTTAGGGTACATGTTCCCTATTTTTGACATTTTGAGTTGTTTTGAAAAATGTTATATAACAATGAAAATGAAAATTATTCAACGTCGAGGCCATACTCTATGGGAGGAAAAAAAAACAAAAAACGTGTATTGAATATCAACCAAAGGTGGACCTTGCACATAGCAAACAAGTTTTCAATTTAGTTTTTGATCAATGGTTATAATCTTTAACTTCGAGCTCATATATTAGCTCTCATGTAGTGAGTAAACTAGTTTATCTGAATGTTTGATATTTGGCATGGGAATTTTGCCGCTTTCAAAACCTGTTCTGATGATGGGAACCTAGAAAATTCTCGAAATAGATCTATCAACACATTCCTGAAAGGGGCAAATAATAAATTTGAAAACAAAAACAACTTTATAGATTATTTGTTAGGACAATATACTTATAAAGAAATATAGAGTACGGCCGCGAACTTGAATAATTTTCATTTTCATTGCACAATTAAAGGTCGAAAAAAACATATTTTTAATAAAATTTATATCAAAAATGTTATATAATCTTAAATTAGTTCCCACAATTAAATTATCTATAGCTGAGTGAGGCTCAGGGACTTGGCCTACAAGCTGATGTATTTGTATTTTTAATTCACTTATAGGCTTATTTTCTAAATAACAACGCTTTATTTCACCAAATTTTTTGCAATTTTGAATTTTGTAAAACACGGTGGTGGACGCGGTGATTGTCTGCATTTACTTGTGTATTTTTGGAACAAAATTGTCTGAAAAACGGAATTGTCTATATCACCTGGGTGTTATTTTAATCAAATGAATTGTCAAACCACTTTCCTTTTTTAGGTGTTGAATAAAAAAAAAATGCATTTAAACACAAAAACTTTAATAACATCACTTAAAATTAATTACTTAACAACAATTGTAATTAATTAGACAAGAATATCTTTTCCGGCAGAATAAAAACACTAATAACACTGATAACTGAAGTATTTTATATTTTTCTACCAACTTCTAGAATAACAATGTTGTACATTCTGTTACTGAAACTTAAAACTACTTTTTACATATTTCCAAGGTTGTACTAAAGGCGTAGGGCAATAGGGCTGCCAGAACACCAATTTGTTTCTTGTTTAACAGTTATATTTTTATTGTTAAAATTTTATAATACTCCGCATTGCCAGCTGAAGGACCTCATTGCGGTATATTCCCTAATTTTGTTCCTTAGTTGGGAACACAGATTCAATAGAATTTATAGTTAAAATGTAAATATTTTTCATTTCGAATGGTTTTAAAATATATTTATTTTTGTGTGTTTGTTAAGGGTTACCAATACTAAATTATATGAATACTTACAAAAATAAGAGCTACAATTTTTACATTTTTACGTAAAGACGTCAACTCTAAAATGTTATTAATTGACAATTCAAGTCATAAAGTAAAACTCAATCACAAAAAGGTAGGGATTTATAAAATATCATTTTCCTATTGTAGGTGATGTGATCAGACTTGGGCGACGTCAATTACAATTTACAATCAATCACATGTGAAATTTTTCTGTAGCATTAATAATTTTAGAACAACGCTCAGACTTTTTCGCTTAAACGCTTTCTTGAAAAATTTGTAATACAAAACATAGGGATTAGTAACAATATCTTGGTGTGTGAGTTGTTGGTTAGTTCGGTTTAAGATCATGAATATTTTTCCATATTAACAGAAAAATTATAATTTTATTTGTGATAATTTACTTTAATTAACAGAAAAAACAATTAGAAAAAAGTTATTTGACACCTGCATGAATGGAGTTAACTTTCTGGCCCGCAACGGCCTTCATCAACATTCTTCGTGCCTTAAAGTGTTAAATTGTAAACATCATCTATTTAACTCAACTAGTTAGGTTAAAAACATGCCGTAACTTAGTTTGAGTATGACGAAATTTACTGCGAAGTTATTTTCTATAAAGCTATTTTTAGTTGTTAATTATTACCACAGTTGCCAGTTCAACTAATTAAGTTGAAATTTGACTGGCAGTTATTTTCAAATGTCATCCATATTCTATCCTTTACATTGTAAGTGATATCCTTTACATCCTTCAATGGTTAAAAAATCAACTTTTTTTTAAAAAGAAGATTTTGTTTAATAAAATAAGGCAAAAATAAACAGTACTCACTGTCGAGAAAAAAAGAATATGAATGTTGATGTTTGGCATAGGATTGTTACCGCTTTCAAAATGTGTTCTGATGATGGGAGCCTAGAAAATTCCCGAAATAGATCTATCAACACATTCCTAAAAGGGTCAAATAATAAATTTGAAAACAAAAACTCTATAGATTATTTGTTAGGACAATATCCTAATGAAGAAATATAGAGTATGGCCTCGAACTTGAATAATTTTCATTTTCATTAAAAAATACATTTTAAGATAAATATTTTGTTTCTAAAATACATCCTCTGAGATTATTTGTGTATACCAGTATTTAGGTTGAATAAAACTAAGATTCATGATTAATAAAATTATTAACTGAGTTTATACGTAAGGAGTCGGATATCGTACTTGACACACTTTTAGACGACGTAATCGAGGAATTGAAATCGAAGAATGTGAAAATTAAATTTATATCCAAGTACGTGGACGATCTTTTTGCAATTATAAACAAGAATAACAAGGATATTATTATGAAAACATTAAACGCATATCACAACAAATTAGGTTTTACAATAGAGGAAGAGGAAAATGGCGAACTAGCTTATTTAGACATGAAAATTATAAGAGACAACTGCAAAATTATAACAAACTGGTACACGAAAAAAACAGCATCGGGAAGAATAATAAACTTTAATTCAACGCAGCCCACGAAAATGAAAATAAATACAGCGACAAATTTAATTAGAAAAGTAGTCACAATTAGCGATGAAAGATTTAGGAGCGAAAATATCAACAAAATAAGAAAAATATTACAAATGAATAGCTATCCCATTTACATCACAAACAATTTGATAAATAAAATTTTAAGTGACAACCAAAGACAAAACGATAAACAAAAAACGGAAAATTTTTACAGTGTACCATATATACCCAAATTAACAGAAAGCAAAACTTTAAAAACTATGATCAACAGAGAAAATACAACTATAGCACACACATCTAACTCAACGCTTAAACATTTGTTTACGAAAAACACATCAAAGCTAGACAAATTCAAAAATCATAATGTAGTGTGTGAGCTGATATGTAAAGGCAACGAAAATGAACAATGCAATCGCGTATACGTAGGGACAACGAAGAGAACTCTTGAAAAAAGACTATCGGAACATGAAGCAGACATTAAGAGGGGAAAGGATTCAACAGCTTTAGCACAACATATAAAAGATACTAAACATGCAGTAGATTTTAATAACGTAAAAATATTAGATAGAGAAAAAAGAGAAAATAAACGGTATACGATTGAGAGCTTAAGAATACAACAGAGAATTAATACATTAAACACCAAAGATGATATAGATAGCACCAAGCTTCATTATTCCGTTGCAATAAATTGACGTGTTAAGTTCTGCAATACTAGTGTTAAGATTAATTTAAGTTTTTTTTCTGTGATATTTACATTTTTTTGATTATTTTTTAAAATTATTAAATTATTTGTGTCGTGAAGTCCAGTTTTTTATATATTTTTCAAATTTTCAAAACGATGTGAAAGGAAAATAAACGTGAGTTAACTGTGATACTAGGATTAAGAATAAAACACTAATTTATTTTGTAATTTATTTCTATTTGTCAGAATTTATTTAATAAATATTCTCCTGAGGAAGTCGGAAACAAACCCGACGAAACGTTGAGAAAAAAGATGAAATAGATTGTTTTATTTACATCAAAAATACAACCTGACCATAAGTAGCCCATAAACAAATACATAAAGATAATCATTTTTAATATTAAAATAATTTTAATATTTTTAATAAATATTTGATAATAATTGTTTTCTTAACTGGTTTTTGCTTTATTACATTAATAATACAGATAATAACACATAAATACACATAGAGATTTTAATTTATTCATTTTCATATGCATCGTTAAAAATTCTTCCTAATCAAAAGCATCAACAGATAATAATGAAAGAACTTCTTCTTTTATCAAACCTCGAATTCGGAAGGGAGTGTGACGAAAGGGAGTGTGGAAAAGTGAAACAAAATGTATGGCGGTCACAAAAATGCGCAAGATGTCTTTGATTTACCTTAAAGTGAACACTTAAAATATTAACCCAAATATAGTTTTACACCGGAACTATCCGAAATAAACAGATTTAACTATACTTGAAAAAGAAAATATTTTATTTTTTGCACTTTCTGAACTTTTCAGAAAAAAATTTTTTTTTTGAATACCTACAACGGAAATAATGAAATGAAAATTGTAATATATTTCAATAAAATTCTCGTAGCCTTTTTAATCATAAACCAAGGTCACACAAAAAATACGATTCTCTTTGAAATCTGAATGCACGTGTTGACAACAACTGACTTTAAAGTTTACTTTTTCCTAATCAGAGCATAAAACAAAAAAAAAAAAAACAAAACATGAATTACAGTTACCTATTGTTTTGAGAAGCTCATTAAATGATCAGAAGGCATGTTGCCAGACATTTTTTTTTTTAATTTTTTCCAGCTAGATTTGTGATCTACCACAGGGTGCGTAGGTCTGAAATTAATAATTATTATAATGATATAGAAAAATCTCACAAGTACATTATTGGGAAATGTAATTACGTCGCCCAAGTCTGGTTGTGATCAACGCAGGTGATTAACAACATTAGGACATTAGTATTTTGGATATAGCCCAAATGCCAAATTACGGTACATTCCCTAATTTTGTTTATTAGTTGGGAATATGTACAATGTGCAAAACTATTGTTTTAATAAAAATTCTTGATGTAAAACAAAATTTGACGACGTTTTCTTTCGTTTGAAAATGTTTTGAAAAAGTCCACCTTTTTTTTGCGAAATTCGTCTTTTTAATCCGAATGTACAAATTTTTGCAAATCTGGATCTGATCATCCTACTCTTAAAGGAAAAAAAAAAACTGTTAGTTTAACATATAATTTTCCCTGTAGCGAAGCAGTTGGTTTGGAAAGCTCCACATTCTAATTAAATGTATGGGATAAAGTTTGTCAACTTTCCCCTATTATAAACTATAAAATAATATTTTGATAAACTTTAGTTTTTTATATTATTTTAGAGAAAATGCATTTACAACAAGAAATATTTTTTTATGTTTTATTTTTTTGGCACATAAAACACACAGTTGGTGGTATATTTTCTTATCAATTTTAATGAAATATAAATATTCAACAATTTCTCTTATTTGGCCCGTGAAGGCAAAATACATAAAAAAAACAACAGAAAAACCAATCAAAATTGTTATGTTGTTTTTTAAACTATTATCGTTTAAAAATTTTTTTTATAGTAATCAATTAAAAACACATACATTAAACTTTTTTCATTTCGTGTTGCCTTTTTCATTGTTTTGATAAACTGTGTTGCGAACAAAAACTGAACATTCATATAGTATGTAGTATTAGGGTAGTTACAAGGTATAAGATACATTTTATTTAGTCCATCTAAAATGTGCCAATTGCCTAGCAAATGCTTAAAGCCACGTTCACACTATACACAGAAAAAATTTTGTTCATAAATAGAACGAATTGCTTTCATTGATTTCAATTCTTAATATGCTACGTATGAACTTTTTTATTTTTTTTTAATTTTTTTTTTTTTTTTTTTTAATTTTCTTATTTTTCTTCGATCTTTTTGAATAAATTTTTGTCTTTTGTTTTATTGAGCTAAAGATCCTTTATTTTATAATTGTAATTATTTAATAAATAATTATAATTATAAAATAAAGGATCTTTAGCTCAATAAAACAAAAGACAAAAAAAAAAATT
Source organism: Delia radicum (assembly GCA_021234595.1). Lineage (NCBI taxonomy): Eukaryota > Metazoa > Arthropoda > Insecta > Diptera > Anthomyiidae > Delia > Delia radicum. Next base: position 195,722,734 of record CM037851.1, on the reverse strand, counting down.
TTTTTTTTTAATTTTAAAAACTTAGAAAGCCAGAAGAAAATTGTTTTAATTTTCATTTATTTTTTTTTTCTGTGAAATAAAAATGTTTCAAATTTTTCTTTTATAATAAAAAATCGTTATTTATTCTTAATTCGTTTTGTTAAATAAGTGCTTTGTGAAAGAAAATAAAAAGCTGTTAACAATTAGGTAATTTAAAAAGATAAAAAAAGAAGTGTTTTATGTGCAAAGAAATTTGCACAACAGCGAATAATTTAATAGTACACCTAAAAAGTGTGCATAAATCGAAAACCAATGGTGAATTTTATTTTACTCATGGAAAATTTAAATTTTGTGGAAGCGCTAGCTTTATTGCTGATATAAATTAAAAAACCCTTGCTAAAAATTAATAAAATGTTTGCTGAATATTAGTAGACTGAAAAAAACTCAAAAAATTTATAGAAAAATTATACTTTAGTTTGTGATTCTATTTAAAATATTAAAATAATTTAATACACGATGTTATAAAAATGTTCATACTCCCAAATTGACGATATGAATTAATGTAATATCTAAAAACAATAGAAATAATTATATATAAAATAAACGAAATTATCTTTGAACTACTTACATAAATTATTGTCTAAATTATGCTATCTTTTAAAGAAACGCAAATGCCGCAGAGAATTATCGAAACGAAACGAAAAACTAACAAAATATAACATATACAACCCTTTTTTTGCAATAAGAAAATGGAAAAAGAAAAATCTACCTAAGATGTATGTCTTTGTCTTTTGCTTTAGTCTGTCTACTTATTGCATATTTGTTTGAAATTTGACCACACAAGATTATTAATATATATAAACATTTAGTTTACAAATACACATTTAATCTTTATTAAATTTAAATATTTTATTTTGTCTTTTTTTTAATTAATAGATTAATAGATTAAGTTGTTTTAATCCACAATTTTGTTTTATGTATGAAAAACAGATACAAAAATCTTCCATTGTTGATTTTTTTATATTATGTCTTACTAGAGCTGTACTTTTTAGTATAATTTTCCTCGTCACTACTACATCGTGACATGCTGCGACATCTAATTCATTCTGCGTATATCTTTCAGTCTGGTTGTCTTTCACACTATTGATGTGCTAATCAACACAATTTTTTTAGCAAAATAAATTAGTAAAACATTATCAAAATATTAGTAAGACATTAGTTAAAAACAGTTAAGTGCTGAATAAGTATAACTAAAATTTTGGTTTAAAACATAATTTTAGCAAAAAAATTGCTGAAAAATTGTATACCTGACTTACAAGATGTTTTACTAACTTTTCTACAAACTTATTTTTTGAGTGTAGTGTACTGATTACTTTTTATATAAAGTTAATCAGTTGTTCTTAAAATATTATAAGTGTATTATTATTTTTGCTAAAACTGACAGATTTATTAGTATTTAGCATTTATTAGACCAGGTCGTAATAACCGCTTAATAAACTAAATCTAAATCTTTTTTTCAGTTTTTGCAAAAATGTTTAATGTCGTCATAGTTTTGATTGTAAATGATAAATTAGTCGATTCAAAGATGCAAGTTATCTTTTAAAAAAGGTATCAAAATCCAAAATCGGCTAAGAGCTATCCCCAGACCACTAATGTGCCAAATACCACTTGATCTCGAAATTCGAGAACACATCTTGAACGATTTAAAAATTGATTACTGCTACATACTTTTTTTATTTAATAGACCTATAGATTGTGTGATATGGATTTTTTTTTTTTATGATGTCGTTAGGCTTTTCAACTAAGTTCCATGTTGACACCAAGAGCATCTAAGGGTAGACTTAGTAAAGGATATTTTTTTAGAGATAAAATAATGGCTAAGGCATTATTTTAATGCCTTAAAATATATATGAAATCGCGTTCCAATATATATAATCCCAATGCTGCACTGCACGGGTTAATATCACAGCAAAAAATACTGCTTCCGTGTAAGGAGTACACTCAAAAAAATAAGTTAGTAGAAAAGTTAGTAAAACGTCTTGTAAATCAGGTATACTATTTTTTAGCAAATATTTTTGCTAAAATCGTGTTTTCAGCTAAAATTTTTGTTATACTTATTCAGCACTTAACTGTTTTATACTAATGCTTTACTAATATACTAATGTTTTACTAATTAATTTTGCTAAAAAAAATTGTGCTGACAAGCAGATGTTGCGGCATATCAAGATGTAGTAGAGAAGAGGAAATGATATTAAAAAGTACAACTCTAACAAGACAAGTAAAAAATATCAACCATGAAAAAAACATATACAGACATGTAGACAGAGTAAAGAGAAAGACAAAAACACACATCTTAGGTAGATTTGTATGGTTTCTTTTTCTTATTGCAAAAAAAGGGTTGTTTTTTTCGTTTCGTTTGTTTTGTTTATTTTTTCGTTTCGTTTCTAGAATTATCTTCGGCGGTTTCGTCATTGAAAAGATAGCATCATTAAGACAACCATTGATGTAAGTAGTTGATGAAAATTTTTGTTATGTTATATATATTTATTTCTATATATTTTCAGATATTAAATTAATTCATGTCGTCAATGTGGGAAAATTAAAATAGTTATATTTCGTTATTATAGTAAATTATTTTTAAAAGAATCACAAAAATATGTTTTATGATTTTCAGCAAATAAATTAACTAAATTACAATTTTTCTACAAATTTTTTGCGTTTTTTTCAGTCTACTAAAATTCAGCAAAAATTTTGTTGCTAAAAATCAGCTCGCTGATTTTCAGCAAAAGATTTTGCTGACATTAGCAACTTTTTTGCTAGCATCCTCCTGAATAAAATTTTGCTGACTCAGCAAAATTTTTTGCTGACTTTACAAACTTTTTTTTATGAGTGTATGGTAAGGAAGAATTAAGCTTGAGGCGCTTCGAATTGCAGTGCTAAATGTTATGATTTTAGTTGTGCTGTCTCGCATAGTAGCACTGGTTTCTAGTACCTAAATGTCATGATTTCCTTGCTTTTACTTACTGCTTCTTCTTATCATAAAAACTTTTGACAAATCATGACAATAGGAAAAAATGTCAAAATAGCACAAACTTTCGTAAAATACATGAAAATTTGTTTATTTTGCAAAAGATTTCGTTGTTTTGACATTGTGTTTCGTGTGTTTAGCAAGGATTATTATGAGTGTGGAAAAGCGTATTATAAAGCATTAAAAATAATCAAATAAAATCAATTTCAAAAACGTTTTAGATGTGTGCTCGAATTTCGGGTTCAAGTGGTGTTTGCCACATTAGTGGTCTGGGCCATTTTTTATTACTTTTGTTTTTTTTTTTTAATTTAACCAATACTCAGGGGATGCCCCATATTCTTGTAGTGCATTGTAATGATAAGGAAAATAGGGTATGGGAAGGAGGAAAGAGGAAGTAGTGTTTGTGGATATTTGATTTAAATTTTTCTAAATTGTAAGTAACAGGGAAGACTTCTGCGGGAAGTTTGTTCAACATACGAATCGTTCGGCTAAAAAAAACGAATTTTCTCTGTAATGCGTTGTGCGAAACACAGGACAATCAACTACAAACGGATGTGCTCTCCTAGATAAGCGAGTATTACGAATAAAAACTCGGGCTAGTGGAATAAGTTCACATATCTCAGATGAGCATCTCCCATGGTAATATCGATAGAAAAGTGTCACACAACCCACATTCCAACGATGCTAAAATTAATCAATAGAGTTGGATACACTACTGTCATTGATAAGCTTCACCGCCCTCCCCTGAACACGGTCCAGAAGCTTCAGAATAGACAGTGGAGCCTCTGCCCATATATGAGAGTTGTATTCCATTTTCGGCCGGATATAGCTGGTATAAATAGTAAGGAGATCGGATGTTGTGAAGTAAGTCTTGCACCCTTTCCGAAAACCAAGACACTTGAATGCCTCTTTCGACACTTGAAATACGTGCTTATTCCAACGGACATCACACTGTATTCTCATGACCAGAACATCAAGAGTATCCGATTCCTCAATACGTATATCATCCATATTAGTTTAGTTTTTAATGTGGCCACTACGGCCTGTCCTGATAAATGAAAAATACTACTACATCTGTCAGTTTTAGCAAAAATGATATTAAAATCAAAATTTATAAGAATTAAATTTCTTATCTAAAAAGACGCAGCTTCCTTGGACAAATGGTTTCGATTTTAAATCAGATTTGTCTATATTTATTTTACTTTTGCCCCTAACTTTAACCTTAATGACACTCATGTTAATATTATCGGAAACTAAGCCAATCACATTGCCTAGTTTATTGGCAGACTTTAGGGGCGTATACTGAAAAAAACCCAAACTGGATTTTTTTTGTAACACCCTAATATAGTATGTATGGATATTTGAGAAGTAAAAATGAAAAAAAAACTATGATATTAAAGTTTGTTTTTGCTTTATTTGTACTTTTTTACACTATTTTCAGTTTTTTGTAGGTTAATGAAATTATATACAATTACCAACACCACAAATGATATTACAATTTTGAGTTCATCACTTTTTGACTTGCTGTTTAAAAAGTTGTGTTTGCAATGGTTTGCCGTGATATGGTAACATGCAATCATTGGTGTGAGTTGTAGAAATGAAGGGTGTATGTTTGTGTGCTATAATATTGCCACTTTCCCATAAATAACAATTAACACAATTTTCTTTATTTTTTATTTTTGCACTGTTGCATTATTCAGTTTTTGGATTATTTTTTTTTTTTGTGTTAACAATATTGACCTCAATTTGTATCAATTTCGTATGTTCACTTTATGGTATCACGTATGTAGATGCAACAGCATGCCAGTGGTTTATGATTCATAAAAAATTAAACAAATTATTGCCATGATGAGTTTTAAAATTTATATAATTTAACAACATATTGTGTATAAGTAAATTTTTCAATATTAGATTAGCAAAATTAAATTGTAATATGAAATGTATATGGCGTATGAAAGATAGGAGCTACTTCAAAATATTTCGGCATCTGTTTAAACTGACTTTACATGCCTCTTATTTCTCAAAGTTTTGTTAATCCATTTTTATTCCAAGCATAGATTCCGTGCGATTTTTTTTGACAAAACTTATTAGGAAGATACGTTGGTTTCCCAGTATGCATTGTAACTAAATTTTATAGGCTAATCGCGCCATCTAGTGGCGGTTTAGTAAATTTAAAATTAAACTTTAAAGCTTTGTATGGAATTAAACGGTTAATATTTTTCTAAAAATTTAATTTTCATACTCAAATAAGAAAGTCTGCAAAAGTTACAGAAAAAACTGAAATTGTTACAGAAAGCTTTGCTAATATTAGGACAGCAGATCTTTAAGTAAAAGTAGTATATAACTTAGTAAAAGTTACTAAAATTTAGTATAATTTTAGTTAATGGAAATCGATTTGCAAAAATCAACCAAAGTTGTTGCTAAACATTTGTGAAATAATTTAGTTGAACAAATTAGTACACTTAGAATACTATGTACACTCAAAAAAAAGTTTGTAAAGTCAGCAAAAAATTTTGCTGAGTCAGCAAAATTTTAGTCAGGAGGATGCTTGCAAAAAAGTTGCTAATGTCAGCAAATCAGCGAGCTGATTTTTAGCAACAAAATTTGTAGATTCAGCAAAAGTTTTGCTAACACTTAGTAGATTAGAAATACAAAAGCCTTGCTAGAAATTAATAAATTGTTTGCTGAATTTTAGTAGACTGAAAAAACGCAAAAAATTTGTAGAAAAATTGTAATTTAGTTAATTTATTTGCTGAAAATCATAAAACATATTTTTGTGATTCTTTTAAAAATAATTTACTATAATAACGAAATATAAAAATTTTCATTTTTCCACATTGACGACATAAATTAATTTAATATCTGAAAATATATAGAAATAAATATATATAACATAACAAAAATTGTCTTTCAATTACTTACATCAATGGTTGTCTTAATGATGCTATCGTTTAAATGATGCTATCGCAACTGCCGAAGATAATTATAGAAACGAAACGAAAAAATAAACAAAAACAAACGAAACGAAAAAAAACAACCCTTTTTGCAATAAGAAAAAGGAACCATAAAAATCTACCTAAGATGTGTGTCTTTGTCTTTCGCTTTACTCTGTCTACATTTCTGTATATGTTTGTTTGCAATTTGACTACACATATAAACATTTAGTTTAAATAAATAAATATTTTATTTTGTCTTTTATTTAATTAATAGACAATTATTTTCACAAGCCGGTGACAACGTAAAATTTAAGTTATTTTAATCCTCAGTTTTGTTTTATGTGTGAAAAAGAGATACAAAAACTACCATGGTTGATTTTTTTATATGTTTATTAGAGTTGTACATTTTAGTATCATTTTCCTCTTCTCTACTACATCTTGACATGCCGCGACATCTACTTCATTCTGCGTATATCTTTCAATCTGGTTGTCGCCCACACTATTAATGTGCTTATCAGCACAATTTTTTTTAGCAAAATTAATTAGTAAAACATTAGTATATTAGTAAAGCATTAGTATAAACTGAATAAGTATAACAAAAATTTTAGCTGAAAACACGATTTTAGCAAAAAATTTTGCTAAAAAATAGTATGCCTGATTTACAAGCCTTTTACTAACTTTTCTACTAACTTATTTTTTGAGTGTAGGTAAATACCACTGCATATGTAGTTAAAAACAAATGAAATTTCACTTGAAGAAAGAACGACTTACATTTCAGTAAATTCAACTAACATTGTAGTAAAACTGGACCACAAATGCAGTAAAAAATAAACAAACATTTGTTTTATTTTTTTAAATAAAAAAAAATAAAACTGATTGTAAAATCATAATATAGTAATTTGATGTGGTTTGTTTTTTTTAAATGAACTAACATTGTAGTCAAAACTGAATGTTCTTCTACAAATGACAGTTTTTTCATTTAATAATAAAGATACTGTATTACAACTCAAACAACTACAAATATTTACAGCAGAAGTTCCCTTAGTGTAAAAATTACTAAATATAAGCAAAATGTTTGCAAAATATAAATTGACATAAAATTGCTGAAATCCGCAAAAAAGTTTACTAGATATTAGTAAATAGGACGCTCATTACTTTTACTACTTACTTTTTGTACTTAAAAATTTCAATTAAAAGTCATACAATTTAAATTTTGATATGCCCTAAAAATTCCATTTATTATAACACATCAAATAATATTCAGAAAATTTCAATTGAAATTCACTAAATATTATTGTACTTTTGATAAAAATCATTTTTTGTAATACAGAAAATTCTGTTTAATAATCAGAAAACACTAGTGAAATTTAATTTTAAATTTCTAATTTCAAATTGATATTCAAGAATTAAAAATTAATTTTGAAATTCATAAAGAAACCGAATCACAAATAATGTATTTTTAATTACAAGTGTAAAATCATAATTTCAGAAGCTATTTCTAAATTTAAAAAAATATTCAGAATTTCAATTGATATTAAGAAATCTGTAAATTGCGCTTAGATAAAAAAGTCGATTTTTGTAAATCATCAAAATTTTTTGTAAATTCTATATGCTAAAATAAAAAGAACATATTTTGGTCCAATCTCTATAATTAACAATGAATAAAATTATTTTCGCAAAGTATATGAAACATTTTTATGAAATTATAAATATATATGAAATATTTGTTTTAAATTCTCTTATAACTTTTCGTCGTATTTATGAAAACTTCATATATGATGAATAAGTGATGACAAACGATCTATGAAACGTTTTCATCAATATGATGAACCTTTTTTCTCTAAATGTAGTTAATATAAATAAAATAAAAATAAAATTGTAAATTTGCACTGTTCAATAAAATATTTATTAATATACTGAGGGCATGATATTAATGAAGTTTTGGCATTGAAACTTTTCATTTAATTAAAACAGGTTTTCATAAAATTTATTCATAAATATAATTTTATTTAATAAAAATTTCATACTACTAATGAAAAAGTTTCATTAAAAATTGTTTCATTAAAACTATAAAGCTTTTTCATAAAGTTTAAAAAAAAATTCATTCGCATTGTGAAGAATATTTCATAAGTTTACTGAAAAACTGTTGTTGAGGACAAGATTTATGTTTAATTTACCTTTTATTTACTTTAACCTTTTCACTCTAAATTTAAACATAAATTTTGTTCTCAACAACTGTCATTAAAAATAATCCAAGAAATTCTCTCTATGTAGACATAATCTAATGATTTTTATACTTAAATAGACTTTCAAGTCAACAATATGAAATTTATATTCGAATTGATGATTTGCTCTATGCAAACTAGCAATTCCCAAAAACAAAAATATTTTTCTTCCATATAAAGCCGAGATTGGAAGAGACTAACCTTATAAATTAGATATATGTTGGAGTAAAAACCACTTCCGCTATATAATTGGAGGTGTGTACAAATTTTAACAGTGGGTTAAAGTTGATATTTTTCTTAACAATGTGGTTACTTTAAAAGCGGCTTTGAGGAAAAGTATAAACCAGTCAAATTTTTTTTAACACAACTCCATTTTGGAGTTTTAACACAACTCCTTTCAGAATAGTATGTACCACGGTCTTAATTATTATAACTTTCATGGTAAATTACTTAAGTGGTAACTATTACACGGCAATTTTTAATTTTCTTTCATACTCATAATTATTTGATCTCAATTAATATAATTTTTATAAAATGGTAATAATTACATCTAAGAAATAAAATATTTCTTACTGGTAACTATTATTTTTTATTATTTTTTATTATTTATTTATTTATTATTTTTTAAGTAATATTTTGAAATAATTTTTAATAGTTACGCATAGGAAAAAAAAAAAATAAAAGTTGTTTATAATAATTATGCTTTAATAATTAATTTACAAAAATGTAATAAAAATAGCATTTACATTTTGGTGTGTTTTTTGTAGCACTTAACTGTATTACACATCTCAGAAAAGAACACGCCATTATATACAAAAAAAATTTTATTCACAAAATCAACTGAATTAGTTATTGATTAACACACTGACTTTAGACTAGAAAATAAGTTTGGTTCTATTCAGAGCTACTAACTCCATATATTTCGAACAAAATTCAAAATTTTAAAAGTTTATGTATATCCCAAAACGAATTAAATATGTTCAAAGTAATTGATTGTTTTATAAATAACTTCGAAATTTAGCTACGTGCATGTATATAGTACGTGTGCATACTATTCTATTTTTAGATTATTTTAATTTTACTATCAATATTTTTTATGTATGCATTTGATGTATAAACAAGTTATTTAGAAATACAATAAATAAGTAAGTCGGTAGTGTAATGGAAGTGTTGATGGACTTATATCAAATCAGTTTAATCCCAGTAGGAGACGCATTTGTTTATAATGAATTCTTATTTTTTTTTTAGTTTTTACGCAGAACTACAAAAAAATATGTTACACAAAAATGTTCTAAACAGAGTTTTTCAACATTTTTTATTTAGAGAAAAAATTTTAAGAAATAATAAAACAAAAATAATTATTTGTTTTTTATTATTATTATTATATAATTATTATTTTTAAAGACATGATTTAACTATTAAAATCCAATTTTTAAAAATAAATTACAAAATAATAGTTATACCAATTTTTTTTTTTTTTTATTAATTAATAATCATATAATTACAAATTATATACTATTGCCCTAACCGAGCACTAGCTACTATGGCTTTCGGTGCGTTGTAGCGAAAACAGACCAGTGCCTCTGGTGAGAATCGAACCCCGCACTGATAAGCCAGCACGCTACCAACTAGCCTAGTTTCCTAGTTAAGTGTCAATTATTTTTTTTTTAATTAGTTCATTATAATTATAAAACAATTTTTATTTATATTCCTTAAATGTGTGCAATTTTTTCGATTCTGAAAATTTCCATAATATTTATTTTGGGTCCTTGGTATGTGCACTTTATATGTTCGGAAAGAAAATATTTATCTGGAGATAAAAGACTGTTGGTGCTTTTTGGGGGAAAAATCGCAAAAATTGGAATTTTTTAAACGAATCTAGTTTTTAAGTGGAACAAGTACAGTAGAATAGTATTTAAAAAACATATTTAAAAAAAAAAATTAGTCCCGCTTTCGTCCCGCTATTCAAAAAAATTAACTAGAGTCGGACTAAACTTCAAATGGGAATAATTCAGGAACTATTAAAGATAACCAACACATGTAAGCATGCCCTTTGTTCGTCTCTACTAGCAGATTAATAATTTCACATTGAGGTATTAAAAGTCTATAAAGGTCCAAAAAATCATTGGATTATGTCTATTAATGAATATTTTATAGAATTGTGAACATTTACATTTTAACAAAAACTGAAATTTTTACCTTCTTATTAGGATTTCCCAAGTATTCGTTTTACCAATAGTGCTAATGGTATTAATTTTAAAAATATCGTGAACTACATTTTATTTCCTAACGACACCAAACACTTATATGGCATAATTATATCTCCTTAAGAGAAAATCTTTAAAAGTTACTTCTTATGCACATATTTCTTATTATGAGTCTTTGTTTTCATATCTTGCATCATTGAAGACAGTTTAAAAATGAATACAAACATTCATAATAAGAAATATTTTCATAGGTAATGTAACTTTTGAACATTTCCTGTTAAGGAGTTATAAACATGCAATGTAAGTGTTTGGTATAGTTGAAAAGGAGAGTAAATTTATATTACGACATTTTTAAAAATAGTCCCATTTAGCACTTTTGATAGAACAAATAATTATAAAATCCTAATGGAACGGTAAAAATTTCAGTTTTTATTAAATTGCAAATGTTCACTATTCAATGAAATATTTATTAAGAGACATAATCCAATGATTTTTTGGACCTAAATAGACTTTCACGTCAACAATGTACCTGTACGATAAATTTTGCAAATGGAAACTTTTTTGCTTTAATTTTTAGCAAAAACATTTTTTAATGTCACTCTGGGCTCAATTTGGAAAGCTATGCCATATCAAATTTTTGAAAACTCGCGAATATAAAGCTGCTATATTATATATACATTAATTGGCGCTTTTTAAAAAAACTAATACTTTTTCAGGTTAATTGATCATTAAGCGTTCATATTTGCTGAAACTGTAAAAAAACTTAAAAACCATACATAAAACGTGATGCAGTGGTTTAAATATAAAATTTTGTGCATTAAATATGGGCCATAAATATGAACACATGTATAGTTACTTAATTCCGTCAAAACAAAAGCAGATTGATTGATTTCGAAAAATTTTAAATGCAAAAAGCTAAATGTGTAAAAGTGTATGGACATTTTTCTCGAAATCTGAACCATTGATCAAAAAATTAAGTACGCCATTGAAATCAGCATGACCAATATATAATAAATAGTCAGACCAATTTTTTCAATGTCATGCCGTGAACATAATACAAAATTTTGAAAAAATATCTACCCAGCCATTTCCTAGTATTGTTGAAACGGATTGTCAAATTATTGAAAATTCTCTTTTGAAAATTTATTTCGTTTCATTAATGCTGGGTAGACAGGGGTGGACAGCGTATAAATCAAGCTTTATACTACAGTACCAGACAGTGAAATATTTTACTGACAAGGGTAGTCTCTCGATGGGTTCTCTCCGATCTTAATGAAATTTGGATATGCGAGAAAGAAAACAAATTAAGAGACGTATTTTTTTAGCGGCCCAATCTCACCTTCAAAGGGTTTAAAGGTGGGGCCGAAGATGGAAATATGTCTGAAACTAATGAAATTCAGATTTTTTTGATCGCAGTTTGATGTACTGGAGAAAACAAAAATGTTGATAAAATTATTGCCTATGTAGTTTCTTAGTGTCACCATTTAATAAAATATTTTAAAAATGGGCTTGTAACGATTCCGTACCTAATAGTTCCGGCAGTGCGCGTCGTTGGGAGTGAGTTCTTGTATAATTGATAACACTGTCGAATCGAATACATATAATTTGACTTTAGCTAGCAAGATTCAAAAGAAAAACAAACACAAAATCAAAAAGAATGATATTTCAAGAAAAGAAAAACGTTGATATTATAGTTTTATGCTAACCCGCGTCAAAACCCTCCCAAACATGCTGGCCAATACGCATTATATTATCGCCAGCCCAAAATTTACCCTGATCGACCTACCTAGGACTTCACATTTCTTAAATAAAAAATTTAGAATACCATTTATTTTAAATTTAAACATATAAAAAAAAATACAATAAAATTAAATATTAAAAATCATTGAAGTCATTAAAGTCACAAAAAAAAAATTATGAAATGAAAAAAATAATTGATTTAAATTTATTTAAAACAAAATGTATTTTAAAAAAAAATTAATTATTCCATTCATAAAAAAAGTATATTATAGTGGTAGTTTATTAATATTGACTATTAAAATTAATCTAATTTACAATACGCGAGGGCAACTCTAAACAACAAATATAGTAAAATTTAATTCGGAAACAAAACTAAATACAAATGTAATTATGAATAAAATAAAACTGTTTAATAGTGTTAGTAAATAAAATTAAAAAGAATAGTTCGTTATTTAATGTCTAAATATGTGAAGGGGAAAAAACATTAAATAATTTACATCACAAAAAAAAAAATAAATAGGAGAAGTTATGAATTTTAACTTCGAAAATTTAATTGAGTGTTAAAACATGAATGTATGTGTAATAAAAATAGTACACTGCGCTGCGTACAATGCTAAACAAACCAATTTTATGTGGATGTGTGGGACATTGGAATGATATACGCTCAGAGAGCGAAAATTTTGATGGAGGAAAATGATATTATAAAGGGGAAGTTTTTTCTGTAAATTAGTTCGAAACAAATGCAAATTGAATATGTGACTAAGTAGTTGTGTATAAGAGTTAAAAAGAGAGTTAAAAACAATAGCCAAAAATATAATTCGAAGAAGATACTAATAAAAAAAATATATTCTATTGACACATGGTGACCAAATAAAAATTACTTTGTACACAAAACTATTAAATTATATAAAGACGAAAATTATTTACGGAATAAAATTTATTAAAAATTTTTGAATTAAAGAATAAGGCCCGTATGCAAAAAAAATTAACAAAGCTTGGTAAACCATTGTTAAGCAAAATTGCTTAAAGTTGTATCCAAAAACGTTTATTAGCTTAACATACCTATGGTAACTGTTTGGTAACCGTTTGGTAACTTGAAACATTTTAAAGTAGAAAGGAACGTACTTTAAGCGTACGTTAGTGTCATTGTTTGTTTTCTTTTCGTTATTTGCGTTTGAAAATTAAAATTTTGTGAACATTTTTAATAAAAATAATAAATTGTGAGAGAAATGGATACTGTAAATTTTATAAGAAGAATTGGTAAAATAAATTGTGATTGTGGAAAATTAGTGTTAATTGTGTATTGTTTTTATAAGTAGATTCTATTATCCAAATCGGAAATTATTATCGGCCAAGAATTTACAAGACGAGGACTGATGGATTCTCCCTTCCTGATGACCAATTCAAAAAAAAATATCGTTTTAATAAAGAAACAGCAAAAAAAATAATAGAACTGGTTAAAGAAGACATTGCAGTAGACCGCAGAGGATGTGGAACATCACCAGAACTGCAAGTTCTAGTAGCTCTGCGTTGTTGGGGGAGAAGAGAAGTATAGTAAAGTCAAGTATTCCGTAGCCGTAAATTTAGTATGCTCTTACATTAATATTTTTAGTTTCAAGACGACGCTGGTGACCTTCATGGTTTGGCCCAATCTACGGTAAGTAGAATTTGTGCTAAAGTTGCTCGTGCTTTGGCAAAACACGCAAAAAATGTAATCAAAATGCCGTCATGTGCTGAAAAAGAAGCTAAATTAGCAAAAAAGTTCAAAATATTACGGAATTTTCCGGGTATAATTGGTGCAATTGACTGCACCCATATTAAAATTAAAAAAACTGGTGGTGATTTAGCCCAATACTACATAAATAGAAAAGGATTCTATTCGCTCAATGTTCAGGTACATACAGCTTGAAGTTTTTTTTTATATTTTATTTAACATTTTGCTTAGGTCGTTTGTGATTCTGAACTTAAAATATTAGATATTGTGGTAAGATGGAGAGGAAGTACTCACGACTGTCGGATTTTTAACGAATCAAGAGTAAAGGAGCGCTTTGAAAGTGGGGAATTTAGAGGTCGTTTGCTTGGCGATTCTGGTTATAAATTAACCCCATATTTATTTACACCATTACTTCGCCCTCTAAACGACAAGGAGCTAAAATATAATGTTGCTCATATTGCTACTCGAAATCCTGTGGAGCGATGTTTTGGTGTCTGGAAACAAAGATTTCGATGTTTGCTGGATGGTATAACCGTAAGCTTTCCAAACGCTAAAATATTAATTGTAGCTTTAGCTGTTCTTCACAACATCGCTATACAAGAAAACGGTAAGCTTCACTTTATTCTTTAGTAATTATGGACATCATTCATGATTATCACTAAACAACCACATTTCAATTCCAGATTACTTTGATACGGGTGACATTGAACCAGATGACCATGAACCGTATGCAGAAATGCAAACAGAATTGCTGAAAATATCATGTTAAGAACCTCAGCAAGGGGAAGAGAACAATTTATCCCTAAAAGTTTTATAGAAAAATATTTTCATTTTCATTGCACAATTAAAGGTCGAAAAAAACATAATTTTTATTTTTAATAAAAATTATAACAAACTTGAAAAATATTTTTAATAATACTTGAACCAACATAATAAAAAAAACTTTTTCTTTATAATTAATTCATTAATTTTTTTTATTTATTTACAATATTTACATATAAATAAATACATCATTGTAGTTTCTTTCTTTATTTTTTCCATAATTAAAAAAAAAACAGCACAAATCAATGTAAATATAAGAAATGTTTTTAGCGATGTACTTACAATCAAAACAAATCAAAAACAGCTCGTTATTCGAATACTTAAAACATTTGTAACATAAAAAAGCTTGTTAGTTCGGCTCAATTTCCTTGATTTAGTTTATTTTGTGTTTTTTTATTGAATAAGTAAATCAAAGAAAATTGCGTAAAAAATAAGAACATTTTTATAGTATTGATTACCCGGATAAATTAGTATTCATTTTAATGCATCGCTAACCATAAAGTGACAACTTAAATTCATTAATACTTTTATTTGTTAAAGTACTGTTTTTGCATACGATTTTTTAACAAACGTTTGTTAGCCTTAATGTTTTCGTTAACTAATGTAAACGTTAAAGCAAAAGTAGTTTTTTTTTTGCATACGGCCCTAAATATTTAAACTTCAAAAATTTTAATAAAACAAATTAAAAAAAAAGTTTACGTTAAAATAAAAATTTAAAAGAAAATTATTTATATGCATGCCCCGTATGGCGAAATTGAGCAAAATCACATATTAAAACTTTACAAATATGTCAAAGCAAACTTTTGAGAATGATGTTAAAGTTACCATGTGACTACTCCACAAATAGATTTTCATATTCAGTCAAACACTAAACTATTGTCAGCTAAAATTCACGACATCAACGACAATTTCAACACTCGCTGTAGTTTTTTCGGAAAATCCGTTAATTACAGGGCTAATATATATATATATATAGAGTAAATATTACATTTTTTTTTTCCATTAATTATTAATTTATTTATATAAATGTTAAATGTCTTTTTTATTATATACCGTAAAAGTATATATCGTACATATATGTATATATATATATGTATATTTTTTATTTCTTAAAAATTCGAAGGTTTTTAATAATAGAATTTCCTTCGTAAATTAAAATTAATTAGTCATATAAGTTCTTTCCACTCCGTGTAATTATAATGTATGTATTTTACAGTATTTTACTACTTCAATAAAGACAATTTCAATTTCAAAAGACAATTATAAAATTACTTATTTTAATTACTTATCAAATTATTTTTAGCTCTCTAATTACTTTAAAGTTACTTCATTTTAAATTGTTTATAATAATTGTTATATATTCCGGCAACAAACTAATGTAATAAAAACCCAAAACAAAAATTACAATCCACCATAACGTTAATTCAATTCAACCAATAAAAATCAAATGATGGACTTGTATAAGAAATTTATTCCAAACTCCAAAAATTCTTATATGTAAAGTTAAAAATTACAATTAGATTCATTAGCTATAGAAATCCTAATTCAAAAACCTACCAAAATATTTAGTATGTACAAAGCAAAACCACACATTACCAAATAATGGGTAAAGTAATGTGTCGTCATAGTGCTTCATCCATTACAATATACCTTACTTCAATGATGAATTTTACAGGCGATGGAGCCTTAAAGTAATTTGTGTACTCATTACATAGAAGGGAGTAAAGTAACTGGTTACTTTTATGGTTACTGGGTTTGGAAAAGTTATGTGTCTATAAATAGATTTTCGTCAAAAAAGATTTATAAAAAAAATTATTGCAAATAATTGCTTTTAATTTAATAAATAACATGTTCGTTCTGAGATTCGAACCAGGGGTCTTTGGTTGTTAGGCGAGAACTCTACCAACTAAGCTATCGTCACATATAATAATGGGTTTGCTTGAAATGTAAATGAATTGTTGTTCTTCGAGTTTTTGTTTGTGATGATAAAAATATATACCTTAGCCTCATGCTTATAAAAAAAATCACAAAGTAATGTGTCTAAATATGGATTTTAAAAAAATATTTTAAACATTATTTTTTACTTTGAGTTTGAATTTTAACGTCTTTCTCAGACAATTGCAATTAATACTATAATTAATATGCAATTTTATTTAATTTTAATTGTGAAAGGCGTGTGTTACTATTTAATTAGTTTTTTGTTTTTATATATATCGTGATTATTTTTATGTTATTTTTAACGATCTTTCAACCTCCGTATATTTACAAAAATAATTTATATCAAATATATTAGCTAGGTTGATACTATTGTTTCCATCTGGCTGAAGATCTCATCAGAACCAGCAGTTTTAGAAAAGCTAGAGCCTGCTAATAGGCAGAGCTTTACCAAAAAACCTATTACTCATCAATTTGCTCCATTCTTCTCTTCTTAGTAATCAAACAAGCATCATGACGTTACTTAACTGTGAATACTAAACATTTTCTATATGTTCCTAATAAAGAAATATATAGTATGGCCTCGAACTTGAATAGTTTTCATTTTCATTGCACAATTAAAGGTCGAAAAAACATAATTTTTATTTTTAATAAAAATGATATCAAACTTGTATAAAAGACAAAGTACAGTCTAGTTTACTCCCCCTGGTTTTGTTTATAAACGAAACAAAAAATAAAAAGGAGGAAAAAAAACAAAAAACGTGTATTGAATACCCACCAGATGTGGGCTTTGCACATAACAAACAAGTTTTCAATTTATTTTTTGATCAATGGTGATAATCTTTAATTTCGAGCTCATATATTAGTTCTCATGTAGTGAGTAAACTAGTTTATATGAATGTTTGATGTTTTGCATTGGATTGTTACCTCTTTCAAAACGTGTTCTGATGATGGGAACCTAGAAAATTCCCGAAATAGATCTATCAACACATTCCTGAAATTGTCAAATAATAAATTTGAAAACAAAAACTCTATATATTATAAGTCAGGACAATATCCTAATAAAGAAATATTGGGTATGGCCTCGAACTTGAATAATTTAATTTTCATTGCACAATTAAACGTCGGAAAAAACATAATTTTTATTTTTAATAAAAATTATATCAAACTTAATTTTCTATTCATATAAAAATAATTTAGTTTTTACTCTGGCTCAAGTAATATTTTTTACAGTTTTATTAGTTTTTTGTTTTTATATACATCGAAACTATTTTTGTGTTATTTTTTATCAATCACTACATTACTCATGCATTATGTAATTGATGATCTGTAAGTCATTATTTTTGTTTTGAAATAATGTAAAATGTAATGATGTATCATTACAAGGTAACCCATATGTGTCCAGTTATTGGTAACTAATTACCTTATATAGAATACTTTTAAATAATTAAATAAAAATAATCTCGATGTATATAAAAACAAAAACTAATAAAACTGTAAAAAATAATTTAGTTTTACTACACTAGGCCAAAAAAAAAAAATGCTGAAATTCTGCATTATTTTCACTGATCCAATTACGAATAAATAATTTTAAAAACTTTAAAGATTACAAGTATTGAAAATATTTTGCTCGCTTTTCTTTGAAAAACTTATACTGAAGGGATGCCTCTATTCACTTAGCGTGTGGACCGATTTAATTTTGGCGGATTTGAAAGAAAGTTTACTAGATAAAAAAGTTTTAAAATGTATTTTTGATGAAAGTGACTAATTTTACATTGTAAATTGTTTTATTTTAGCACAATTACTCGGTAGCAAAACAGTAAATATTTGGTGTATTGTTAACACAAGTTTTCTGTAGGTCAAAAATGTTACATAAAATAAAGTTGATGGTTATGACTGAATATTTTAAAATAAACAAAAAATTAAAATAAAATAAAAGAACGAAGTTTTGTATACATGAGGCAAAAAATGGATATTCCACTTTTTTCTCTGTTTGAATTCTAATATTTGCTATTCATCAAAATCATCTCATGTGCAAAATCCGTTTTCGGCTTTTTTGTCTGGACTTTTTCGGGAGTTGGTCAATAAGGGTTAATATTTTTTAATACTAATGAGTTATTACTTTAAAAATTTTATTTAATTAACTAAACTTTTTTTCAGTACGTTAATTTAAACAAAATTCAGTTGTTACAAATCAATTTTATTTTTTTAACCTCCGGTTAACATGGCTTGGCCATGCGCTATATGTTCAATATTTCGGAATTAAGTAATTTTAATCTAATAAAACAATTTAAAGTGTAAAACTAGTTTCTTTAGTTTCTCAAATTAAGATGCGCTTGTAACTTTCGCAGAATACACAATAAAAATAATAACCAATTCTCCTCCAAAACACTGTCTATATGCAGGGCAGTATTCTATAATTGCTTTTATGTTGTGTTCATTGCAATCAACAAATTCCTTCAAACGATATTTTTATGTTTGATGACAGCGCCTTTGTTGTTAAAATTTTATTTCAGATAGTTTTTAATGTTGATTTGTAGAATATGAAATTAATGGAACATATAAATTCAAAAATAATCATGTTCATCATACCATTTCCCAGATATATTACTTTTTTCTCAGTAGCATTTTTTGTTTTGTCAAAGGTTTTACAACTCTTTTGTTGCAGTTCATGTATATATATTACAAAATATGGATCACGTTACATAAAATATCGACAGATACCGACAAACGACTATTGTCATTGTCGTAAATCCTCTTTTTTTCGAATATATTAAAACTTATTCTAATTGTAAACTTTTTTGCAATATTCTGTTTTTAATGAAAATAAAGAATTACTACTACTACTACATCTTAATTAATTTCTGTTGAAATTTACCCAACTTATAGTAGGAAACTGTACTCCTACTATAAGTTGGGGAAATTTACTCTTTGTGCGTTAATGAAAAAAGTACACACATTACGTGTAAGGAAGTACACACAAAATGTGTAATTTTGCATTTCAAATGCGTAAAAGATTAAATTGAATTTTAAAAGTTATATATAGAATTGCCAAATTCTTGCGTAAAAAAAACATATTTAATGTGTAAATATGCCCACAAAATGTCTGAAAATGGATTTTGAAAAACGTAAAAATCTACAACAAATCCGTAATTACACCACCGATATGTTAAAATAATGTTATTTTTGATTTGAAAAAAATAAACATATATGCGTTTTGTTTATAATGATTTCTTATAGAGCAATTCCATATGAAAACGATCAAAATTGGCAAATTTTTGGAGGACCCCTCTCCGATTTTAAAATAAATAGTCTCAATCGATTGCCCAGCAAAAAGTAATGTACCTACATATTTTTTTTTTTTTTTTTATAGTGACTGGTTTAGTGGTGGTGTGCACCACTGTCATGTGACAAAATTGAAGAATTCTTCATAAGGGACCTCATTGAAAGTTGTTTTATGAAGAATTCTTCAATTTTGTCACATGTCATATGGAATTGCTCTATAGTGACTGGTGTAGTGGTGGTGTGCACCACTGTCATGTGACAAAATTGAAGAATTCTTCATAAGGGACCTCATTGAAAGTTGTTTAGTGATAGCTCGTTGGAAAGGTATTGAATCAGGCTTTAATTGAAAAATAAAATTTTCCTAATTTTTCTTGTTAAATAATTAAAAATAATTCAATTATAAAAAATATAAAAACAATGAGAACAAGGTGGTCTCTTAAATGCTCTTCTCCTGTCCAAACAAGGAGTCGGGGCCCATTTTTTTATTGCTGATTCTTAAAGCAAAAGTTATGAGGAATCCAAAAAAAAAAAATTAGCCGGAAAATTTAGGAGCTTCTGTGGAAAATCGGAAAATTTAATTTTCATGGGAAAATTTAATTTTCATGGGAAAAAAGGTAAATTTCTGAGAAAAATTAGGAAAATTTTATTTTTCAATTAAAGCCTGATTCAATACCTTTCCAACTATATTTCGTTGCGATCGCTTTAGTAGTTTTTTTTAAAACAACTTTCAATGAGGTCCCTTATGAAGAATTCTTCAATTTTGTCACATGACAGTGGTGCACACCACCACTAAACCAGTCACTATAAAAAAAAACAAAAAAATATGTAGGTACATTATTTTTTGCTGGGCAATCGATTGAGACTATTTATTTTAAAATCGGAGAGGGGTCGTCCAAAAGGTGATCGCTTTCATATGGAATTGGTCTATATCAAAATGGATTAAGGAATTTTTATTCCTAAATCATAAAGAAAAAAATCAAAATTTTAAGAAATTTTCCTAAAGAAATAACCATAGTTTCTGGGTTATTCGGCAAGTATCAACGACTCTAGGAAAGCCTCCGATTCGTTTTTCTTCTCCCTATATAAAATCCTAAGATACTGAGGAATTTTTTACTTGGAAAACGCAATACATTCAAATGTAAGGTAGTTTTTCCAAATAAAGGCTTCAGGCTCGTAAATCTGATTTTTTAACAAGGCAGCCAATTGCACATATTGCTACCCATCAGCATATTGTATACTTTTAGACAGAACTTAATGTTTGTTGATATATCATAGCCGATATAGAAACTTAATGATGTATTTGTATCATAGACAGGAAGTCAAAAATTCTGTCGCAGTTATTACCACTGCTTCCATTAGCCTAAGGGACAGATAAAAGGAATATTGTCACTAATACAAATAATTCCTCAAGTCAAAGTTACATCTCTTTATCAAGTTAAACTTGTTTTATTTGAAAAAAATTTATTCAGTTCGATGATAAAAATCAATTTATGTGTACGTTTTTTTTTTTTTATTCAATCTATTTTTTTTATATAATTATTTGCTAATTTGTAAATGACAATGTTTTTATTAGTATCAAAAATAGTACATTTACAAAATTCGGGCGTAAAACTTGAATTAATCAAAAAAAGACGAATTTCAGACACAAAATGCTTAATTATAAACACATTATGTCCATTATTACATTGTATGCGTACTTATGTATATAAAAGTGTGTATTAAATATATTCACTCATTTTGTGTTTGAATTTACTCACTAAGAGTTATATTACACAAAAATTTACCCATTTAATTATACTAAAATTATTAACATGTTTTAGAGTGCACTACTACATAAAATATCAGTTTAAAAATTTTGCAATTTCGTAGTCATAATAAAAATTAAGTTTCATCTTTCTTTTTTGTCCCCAGACCAATAAGGGTTAAATAATTTGTTAAATAAAAGTAAAGATAATTATAGTAAATATTAAAGACTTTGAGGGAAACTATAAAAAATGATAAACATAATTAACCTCAGTTAATATGAACCACAGTGTGTAAGTTGAATTTTTCTTAAAAAAAAAACATTTATTCGATAGGATTTGAAACTTTTTAATCACCATTCATGCATTATTTCATTCTTCTTTATTAATTTAAATTCAAAGGTGTTATCTTAATTTTATCTAAAAAAAAAAGTTTGAAAATTACAGTTTTATTTTCTATCTTTTTAAATTCAAATCTCACTGCAATATGATTTAAAATTATAATTCATTCAGAAATTATTAAATGACTTTATTGTATTAAATTTTATGTATTATGTTATTATTTAGTACAATAATATCTGGTTAAAATTCTGAATAAATTGTATTTAATTTAAGTATTTAGGACATTTATAGTTTTGCTTAAATTTTTTTCAATAAATCGTAAAATAATAACTCAAAAAATTTAATAATAACTCTTTGTTTTACAAGGAAACAAACATATGAAAATCACTGGATTTCCCGCTAAAAGCTAAACTATGTTGTATTCCACTAAATGCTAGATTTGATGACAAAATGGCAAAATTGGAAATAAATCATTTGGCATAAGAATAAACAAGCGAGATATGTCAAAAAATTTACACATAAGAAGTGAAGTCTAGAGTAAGATATAAAACAAAATGTCCATATATTCTGCATTCATATACCTTTCTCGGTCTTGACCTCTCAAAAAATGGGATTAAAAGTCAACGCAAAATGCAAAAAAAAAAAAATAACCCACACAAGCAGGTACAATGGTAATAATTCATTTGGCATAAGAACACTCTTAGCAAAAATTAATAAATAGATGTGGAACAAGTGACATATTTCAAAAAATTTTTGAAGCTTAGGTAGTCAAAAATGGGTCTAAAAGTCAGTGCAAAATTTATATTACATTTTTTTTCTTTTTTCAGAGTAAGTTTGTCAAAATAGAGTTTCGGAAAAGTGTTTTGGTCAAAATCGATTTTGGGCTACTGCCTAAAAACATGTATGTGCATGAAAGTCGCTGCTCTGATTATAAAGCTATCGTTTTAAAGTTTTTTTATATATCAATTGATAATTTTCTTATAATAAAAAAAAATCATTTAATTTTTTTTTTTTTAAATCGATACTCCCAGCCAATATCAGCGGAAAGAAATCGGCGGCTGTTGAATCAAAAAAAAAAAACCGGCTGTGGCAGCTTAAATGGCTGGCTTGTATCTCTGCTACTGGCATATAACTGGCTACCTTACAATTAAAAAACTTCTGAAAACTACGATTGCATACCTTAACGATTTGTAATCTAAAAATAAAAGATTATTTCATAAACTAAATTTTTTCTGTTGTTGCAATTTTGAAATGCATTTTGCATTTTATAAATTCGTTGTGTTAGGTAAAACCTTACATAAAATAACGCTAACCCAAAAATAACCTAACGAAATGACGTAAAAAACATTTAACTTGAAATAAGGTAACAAAATCCTTCAAATAACATTAACTTGAAAATAACATACCGATAATCCTAAAATATTATTAACCATAAAATATCCTAACGAAAAATTTACAAAATACAGTTAGCGAATAGAGATAACCAAATGAAACGGTTGCCAAGCCTGCTTAATTGGGTATTAGGCTTATTTAATAGTAGAAGCTTGCATATTATGCAGAATACCGAATAAAAATAATATGAAAATACAAATTTTTTACGTAAAAATTTTTGATCAAAAAATTTGTCAGTTAAAAATTTCTTTTAAAATGCTATGTAACATTTGGAACAAATAACTAACGTACTAATAATAAAAATCAAATAAATTGTATTGATTGCTAAAAACTTTTGGGTAATATAATACACAAATTGTAAAAATAAACTGTGGAATATAATTTTTGCATATGGAGTAGTTTTCAAAAAAATGGGTTATGAATAAAAAAACAATTATTTTTAATATTTTAGAAACTTCGCTGTTATGGGTTTTCATAAAACAATTAAGATTGTTTTAAGATTTTTCACATGTAAGTCAAGGACATTTCTTATGCTTACTTATACAATTTTGTATTGTAGCGCCCTTTAGTTAGACAACTAAAAGAATTTATTTGAATTTTTATAATTAGTACGTTAAACCTTTGTTCCACATGTTACATATCATTTTAATATAAATTTTAGAAAATAATTTTAGATGTTAATGAAAATTGTATTTAACTAAAATAACAACACTATATTTTGAAATAATTTCAAAATGATAACTTGGTGAAAAAAATTAATAATATAACTACTTGGCATATGTTTCTAAAAATTTGTTGGAAACTAGTATTTTCCTACTTTAAAAAGAGACATAAGTGATCAAAATCGGTTATATGGTTTTAAAAAAGAGTGAACATTTACAGTCGTATTCAAAAAAAAAACTTAATCAACCTTAAAAGTACACATTAGTTAATAAAGACTTTAAGCTTAATAAACCATTGTTAAAAATTGTATTCAAAAACAGTACATTAACTAATATACCTTTTAATAAATTTTTTAACAAGGCTGGCAATACCGTCATTTTCATTTGTCACTTAAGTAATAGTGATGTGCATGAATGAGTATTAATTCACACGGTAGTCGAATACATTAAATGGGTTTTATTATTTTTTAAAGAATTTCTGTTTTTGTTAAAATAAAAACAGGTTTTAGTTCTTGCTTAAGCTAGAAGAAGCAAACGCAAAAAATTACAACTGATATATAGTCGACTTTTTCATAACGAGAAAAGAAGTATTTGAATAACGACCTTTTTTATTTGTTTTGATTTTATCTACATCACTAAAATATATTGTTTTATTTACATTTTTTTCTGTTTTGTGAGGTTTTTTGTAAACAAAAAATAAAAAAATGGAAGACAAAAGCGATAAAACGAGAAAAAGATCAGAAAATTGGAATGAAGAAGATAAGGTAAGTCGCATGATCTGAAAAAAGTTTTTTAAACATCTTAAATGTTTCTATTTTTATCTAGATGTTACTGCAGGACCTCGTAAAAGGAAGGGTAAGGGCCATCGAAAACAAAAACACGGACAGCAATACCAATCATTTCTGGTCTTATAAGACTTATAATTTTTGTTACAGTTTCCTTGCTGAAACGGTACTTTCTTTTAAATTGGATCAATCCTTTCAATCCGGAATGGAAAATGGATCAATCCTTTATTTTTAAATCCTCGGGTGGCTATAACCAGATATTTGGGTTATAGTTTCTGCATAAAATATCAATCTAAATTTAAATTATTTTTTTTTTAATAAATAACAATTTTTTAAGTATTCTTCGTATTAAATTTAAAGTATCCATTGCATTTTGCTTTAATATGCAAGTTCTATTTTTTTTACGAATATCACAAAAATTTTGTATTTTATATTTACCAAACTTCAACCAACGATAAACAATAATAACAATTTCACTTTAACATAGATTTAAAGTACGAACTTTTCTATGTTCAATTTTATAGATTTAACAATGCTTTAACAAAGGTATGTTAAGCTAATAATTGTTTGTGAATACAACTTTATTGAATTTTGCTTAACAACGGTTGTTAAACCTCTGTTAGGTTTTTTTGTATACGACTGTTAGACTTTAAAGATATCATTTGATTTAGATTTTTTTCGTTTTTTGTAGAAAGTGCTTTTAAAATGCGTTTTTCGTACATGGTAGTAATGAATTTTCAAAAATATGAAGTTTGAGCCCATAAATGCCCCAAAATCTACTAATATTTAAAGAGCGAATAATATATGCTAGTTTGACCCTGAACCTACTTTACCACTAAGTACAAAACTTCCCAAAATGTGTGTACTTTTTAGAATACCATGAAAATTTAAGTATGCTCGGACATGCTACATTATACCGGCGATGTACATTTCAAATACTTTTCAGTAGATACCCAATTTATAAATAGTGTCTTTGGAAGAAATATAAAAAAATTAAAAAAAAACAGAAAATGAGGTAATTTTTGACCCAATTTTTTATCCCTAAATGTCAATTTTTTATTCTTATATTCTTCTTTATAACACATCAAAATTTCATCGCAATCGGCGGGAGCCCATTAACGGACTTTCTTGTTAGAAAATCTATGAAAATACAAATGAAATTGTAACATCCCAGCGTAGAAAATGTAATGAACAAGTATTATATTTTCCCATTATTTCAATTAAAAAAATAATGCGTTACCTACTAGTACTTTTTTTATCATTATTTATATATAAAGTAATGATCTAAAAAATTTTTCAAAATCTATTTTTAGACACATTATTTTTTCAACTCTAGTAAGTACATAAATAACTACGTTTTTTTAATAAAGTTAAAAAATTAGGAAAGACATAATAAATTTGAATCACATTTGACATTTTAATATCAAATACTTTTGGTGCTTTTGCTTAACCCATACTGCACTGGTAGCGTATGAGTTATTTTTATTCCATTATAATAACACTCATACGTACCGTGTCTTTTCTTTTATAGAATAATAACAAGAGGATTTGCACAATTAGCGAGAAGAGTGTAAGTTTTTTTAATAACTAACCATAATACATTGGATTACGGTTATAACGAACTCGTATTTTGAAGTGTGCTCTAAGAGCTGTAAGCATTTAACAAAAATTAATAAAATGTTAGGATTTAGTTTCACAATTTTTGTTTGTTATATTGAAACAACTCTTCTATTAAATTACGTTTCATACAAATTGTAATACTTTTTATTGATGTTTCAAGATTTTTGATGTTTCATTTTGCAGTCTTGATTTTTGTATGTGTTCATTTTAACCCAGTGTAGAATCGCATTAACATATATGTGGGTTAGAGCGGCATTTTTTTATATGAAGAAGAAATTTTTTGAAAAATTTTAATTTATTGTTAAGATTATTGTAGTATTAGGTCTAAAAGATTTTTGAGCAAATTTGATAAAAATCGGATAGCTTTAAAACGTGGCGCAATGCTACCAAAGTTTTCTATTTTTTTAAATTTTTTTTAAATTGCTTTAATAAAAATATGTCTTGCGACAAATTATTTTTTTTTTTATTAATTTTGACATGCTGAATATCGGTTTTCGAGATAATACGATTTAATTTTCACTAGAAATATCATCTTTATTCTATACTCTAGAAATTCTTTAAAAATTATCGTAGAATTTTTGGTTTTTGCACTTAAATACTACACCAAACTTTTATTTGATCATAATTATGCCTGAATTTAGTGATGATGTATTCGTATCACAAAATATATTTTTTTCAATTATTTTTAATTTTTTGTCCACATATAAGGGTTTTTTTGAGTAGGGTTATTGGACCCAGTGCTACAACAATCGAAGCTTTAGTTAATAAAATCAAGTTGAAGTTAATATTCATTTAATAAGCATGTGTATAAAATTGAAAAACCTAAAAATTTTACTAGGTTTGTAAAGTTTCAGTTGTTCCGAGATATTTTAAGGTACATTCACTAGTTATCCTTCAACCAATATTAACATTATTATGCTTAAATGAAAAGAAGTTTTGTCTGCTTTGCTAGTGCAAAAATATGAAAATTGAGTATCAATTTTAAAAAATCTGTAAAATGGAGAAAAAACTAAATTTTTAGTTAAAATCAAGTCACAATATCTCGAAACCCATTATTTCGTTTTCAAAAGTTTTCGTACTTAGCAAAGTTAATTAAAAATTATGTGTCGCAGGACACATTTTTATTAAAAAAGTTTATGAAAAATTTTCAAAAATCGAAAATTTTATACGCGGAGCACCACGTACAAATTTTCTCAAATTCGCACAATCTTACTTTTAGACCTAGTTCTTCAATAATCGCAAGAAATAAATCAAAAAATCCAAAGTTAAAAAAAATGCCGCTCTAATGTACAGTGGTCAACTTTAATGGCTACATGTTTTTAAAACTTTGGTTAAAAACTCTGTAACTCATGAGCCGTTGAACTTACGGGAAACTAAACTATGGTGTTGGAAACTTTGTAATGTGCACGTTATCTATTGTTTAAACACCAACCCAATTTTTAAACACCAACCCAATTTTTCTTAGGAAAACATGTATCTATTTACAGTGGGGAGCAGTCGTACGTTTTACACCTAAGTACGTTTTACACCTAAATATTCAGGCCGAAAAATATTTGAGTTATAAGGTACGCAGAATCCAAATTTGGTATCAGAATCACTCTCCGAAATCAGTCGAGCGAGCTATATTAACGGCAAAGTGTAATTTTTGATCAATTTGCTCCGATTTTTCACCTTCCTGGAAATATATTTTTCATAACACTTGTAATGGCACCTAAACAAACTACTCTTACCCTTTTATCAAAAATTTAAAAAAAATCGAATATATTAACAAGTTCAAGAAAAAAAAAATAACTTAAAAATTACAATATTGAAAAAAGTAGTGTGTTTAGGTGCCGTTAAAGGTATTATAAAAAAAATGTTTCCAGGAAGGTGAAGAATCGTAGCAATTTGATAAAAAATTACACTATTTTCCTTAATCTAGCTCGAATACCTGATGTCGGAGAGCGTTTCTGAGATTTGGATTAAGCGTACGTTAAGCTTTTAGAAAAATATACTTTTGTTTTAGTGTCAAATATTTTTCGCAATTAATCTTAAGGTGTAAAAAGTACTTAAATGCACTCACAAGTTCTACCACTATATGTACCAAATCGAAAGTTTTTTAAACAAAATGGCGTTATTTGTTAAGGATCAACAAAATTTAAGTCAAATGAGATTATACTTTTCTTCATAAAGTGAACTGAAACTTTCCAAAAATTAAATAGTTTTTCATGAATCATTTCCATTGAGTGATTAATTAAAAAAATATATTTGTCATAAAATTTTATGAAACTTCGATTTTTGCTGCTTCTATGAAAAAAATCATTATATTCATGCAGATAATTCTCTCAGTGTGTTATCTGACCTAACAGTTTGCCAAAAAAAAATTATTTTATCGTTATTTTTTTTTTTGCATTTCAATGTGTTATATACAAGTTTAGATATTGCACTAAGAGAATTATGTGCATGATATTAAGGTATTTTTTGCGTTAAATCAATGAAATTGCACTGGAATTCGTCTATCGAAACTTCTTACTGAGGTAAGGTAATTTTCAAAAAATTGTACGAAAGAATATTATTTAATTTATAAAACTTTTGATTCACTTAATGAAAAGGTTTCATTTAAAACTGGTTGCATAAAAATATATAGCTTTTCACAAATTTTAGTTTTTTTGTGAAGGAAAGTTTAATAGATTTACTCTAAAATTTGATTATTTTTCGTCCAACAAAATTTTCTTAGTGAGATTTTGAATGGCAAATTTAAGGAAAACCGCGAAAGCTATAAAACAAACAGAATTCCAAACATTTTCCTATTTTGCAGAAACGGTGAATTTGTTTCTCAGCTTTGGACTTTTACTTAAATTTGAATTTCAAAATCCAATCCGATCGGCCCAGCATACATTTTTCCATTAACAATTTTTGTTTACACATTTTCTTACCGACCTGTTTGTAACATGGCATGACATAAAAAATATAATTAGGCTGTGATTTCCGCAAAACTACTTTAAAATTTGGCACAACTGCTTGCTGTTTTTTTATATAAAAAAAATTAGCAAATGCAATAAATTTGTTTTTTTTTCTATTGAGATCTAAGGAAAAGACCAGTATTAATATTTAAGGTATATATTTGATTCCCAAAGCTTAAGATCAAACTCGCCATTTTTTCTATTTATTTTTTTTTTTGGGCGTTGTGGTGTAATGGTTAGCGCGTTGGACTTTTACACAGAAGGTCCCGGGTTCGATCCCCGGTGCCGGCAACATCAAATTAATATGTATGAGTTTTTTCTATCCCTCATACGTATCGCAATGTCCACCTTCGGTGTTCCCATAGCAATTAACGCCACCGAAGTAAAATAATGAATCAGGGCTATGAACCAAAAAGCTTCAATAAGTTCGCCAACTCTCCATCAGGTGGCGAGCAACAACTGTTCTAAGACTTATCATCTCGCGCAATTACAGTGTTGCCATGTATGAAGCCCTTCATCTTTCCCCACCCTTCATCTCTATACTATCCATTTCCAAAGAAAGCAACACACTAAATATAGGAAGTATTTCCTGAGTGTTGCCTCTCTTTTAAAAAAAAAAAAAAAAATTCTACCGATAAATAATTAATCGAGCAAATCAAATGTCCACACAGTGGAAAGGGTAATTTAATAGGCGTTATGTTATAAGAAAAACTTATTTCATTAAAGTTTAAAATTGAACATGACAGCACAGCTTGTCAGGACGACCCCAATATCCAGCATTCAGGATGATATGTAAATAGATTTCAAAAATATGTTTCCAAACTTTATGCTAAAAATGTGTGAAATGTTTGGTTTGAAAATAAATAAGAAAGTTAATTTAGCAAATCAAAATTACACTTTTTAGTAATGTTGCCACATATGCTGGCGCGGTTACAGGAGGAGGAAAAATGGGAAATCCAACCCCCAACTAAAAAAAAGGTTTTCCAATACAGAAATGTAAACAAAATTCAAAATTAATTACAAATACTCTAAGTTCCCTTTTCCTGAAATCTACAAAAAAAGGACATCGTGGAAAAAAGCAGTACAAATAAGAAAAAAAGTACAAATTTTCATTGAAAAAATCTTAAAATTCAGGACATAGGGAATTTGCATTGCATTGTACATGTACGTTTAGTTTGAAAAGTTTTTATGTCTTGTTGATTTACATTGAATTACATTTCATATTGAATTGTCAGGTTTGAGATTATATTTAAATGTTACTATTACAAATAGATAACACTAATTGTTATTAAAAGTAGGGGAAGATGAAAAAATCTTGTGGGGTTCAACGCCAGAGGGAGTTCCGCACTTGCGACATAAGCGACTAGGGCATCTTTAGCCTCATTCTAATCCGCCACATACAAGAAACTCAAGGTTTGGTATATATATCAACCAACTACAAAAAATCGATGATGTTAATTGATTACCCGAACAACATGAGTTATTTTCATTTTTCTTACAAGTTTAGCCAACAACTTTAAGTCTTAGAGCTTTTTATTTGTGAGGGTTGCCAGTCCAACTGTTAATGTTACCATTACTGGGAACGAAGCCGGCATGTATACTTATATTTAAACACAACATATTCTAGTTGATTGTTTTCCTATTAGATTTTACATTGCATGGTACCTGTATGTTTTGTTTGATCCCCACAAGATCTTTTTCATCTTCTCTTAAATTTATTAAAAATTTGTATTTTCGATTTGTAATAGTAACATGATCTAAAACCTGACAATTCAAAATGAAATAAAATGAAATTTTTCATAAAATTTTATGAAAAACTGCATAAATGGGTGAGTTCGAAAACGCTTCCTAGGTCTAATGCAGAAATTCATTGATATCATGCAGATAATCCTCTCAGTGTAAAAGTAACAATTTATATGATTAAGAACTAAAAAATTCGTCTCAAGTTTCCTTTTTAAGCACCACTAAAATAAAAACAGGCACCCCATATACATAGAAATAAAATTAACATTGTTTCTATTATCGGTTAAGGGAGCCCATGCCCCTAGGAACATATAAGTGCGGGTTCTCACAATTTCATTAATGTATTTTTTTTTAAGATCCATTAAATGTGGCTCCCTCTAGATCTATTCTAGAACCCTTGCAGTGTAAAATAGCAAATTAACCTACACAAAAAACGGAAATTTTCTCACGAATTTACTTTTTTTTGGTTTTTCGTTCCTATCCTAAAATATATAAATAACGGCTTTCGTTATTTTTTTTTTATTTAAAATTAAAATAATTTTTTTAAAATGATGATGTTTATATTTAGTTGATCATTAAAGTGGTAAACAAATAATTTTTGTTCGATTAGAGATCATAACATTTGTTGATGTTTTAAATGAAAATATCTTAATAAAATTTTTGTCAGCAAATTATAGACAAAAAAATTTTTGTAAAAATTGCAAATTTTAGTTTTGTAAAATTGTCAATCTATTATACATATTTGAATTTAAAAATCGTAAAATGGGGACAAATCGTCAAAAGTTGGCAGCGTTGGTGTTTCAAGTAACCTACATTTGCTTTTTTTATAATTTGAATTTTTATTTTATTATTTAATAAGAAAAAATTTTATAATTTATTGTTTTCAACAAAAAAAAAGTACAAAAAGAAGAACATAGGCTAAAAAACACACTTTTGCGTAGTTCCTTAGGTGTTATGCAGAAAAAAGTGCAATTGGGAAAATAAAAGTACGCGTACTGCTGAAAACAGTACGGCTGGCAAACCTGCTCTTTATTTGAAACAACACCAGTATGATTTACTTTAATATTTGGGTACAACTTAAAATAAAGTTTTTAAGTTGATCCGAAAGAAGTAACTCTAAAAACATATAAAGGGGAATAACTGTTTTTTTTTTGTTGCTAAAGAGTACAGAGACCGATCTAAGATTTTTAGAGTAGGTCGAGATGAACACTGCCTGTTGTGTTCATGCAAAAAATGGATTTTGAGTTATAACCATTTTGTTGAACAGGTGTTGTTTAAAATGATACACAAACTAGATTTCAAAATGTGGATTGATATAGATGTTAATTGAAAAGTGCCGTTTTTAAGTTTTTCCAAATAAAAAATGGATTAACTTACAACCTTTGAATAGTTGAACATGATTATAAAAAATTAAGGACTGTGTAATGAGCTATATACACAAGTTTTACGATTGGCAAACAATTTTACTATATTACAATACATTATCTTAAAAAAATGGACTAACACTACTTTTACAATTAACAGTTCATATTACTAAAGTCAACATTTTAGAAATCTTCTAAAGTCTCATAACATAATTTATGATTTGATTGTACAATGACTACCATCAATTTAGAAGTGCCAATAACAAAGACATTTACGTATAGAGAGGCATGTTTGCATTCAAATGCATATAACCTTAAACGATACATGATTGTTTGTTAGTGTATAATATACACTGTATATTCCTTTATTAGCTAAAAGGGCTAGGAAGTCAATGGTATTGTTAACAAATAAAGGGTCCGCCATCTAACGTTTTTTTTTTCAACTAGTGCTTATTTCGTGAATGGTAACACTTAGCTCATGTCTGATTTGACAGATAATTAGTTTTTTCCTTCCGCTGAACGAACGCTTGAACAACGCTGGGAAATATTGCGACATTACTTTGAAAATCATGGTAATGTTGCAGAATGTGTGCGAAATTCAAATCAGTCGCAGAGCTGATGTCGTTTGGCCACCTCGGAGCTGCGATTTGACACCGTTAGACTATTATTTGTGTTGTGCCGCCAAAGATAAGTGTTACGCCAACAAGCCAGAGACAATTGACGCTTTAAAGGACAATATTCGTGAAGCCATTGGTGAAATACAGCTACACACAATCGATAATTCGATAATGTGCTTAAAAATTGGACCGATCGTGTAGGCTACTGCATGACCAGCCGAGGCAGCCATTTGAATGAAATTATTTTCCATTATTAACCGAAAGGATTGTACTTTCAAATAAAAAAAGAAATTTGCAAAATATTCAGTAGTTTTTTTTTATAGCATTTTCAAAAAAAAAAAAAGTTATTTGGCGGACCATTTATATGCTTAAAGTTTTACAAAAATCTATAAATAAGCTCGAAAATATACATTTACGGTTATAAGCATATTCATTTTGATAATACATACATTATTTACTAACAGTTTTATACATGTTTAACAATTATTATGAATATGGGTCCAATTAATTTGTTTCAATTCAATGTAATAATTAAACATCAGTGTTTCCTTTCAAAAACTTTATTAAATTGTGAAAATAACAGTATTTGACAACTTTAAATTTTTTAAAAGACCTCCCCTTACAAACATCATTTTCGCATGATGTTGTCACACCGATTACAAATATGGTAAAACATTGATGGATTACATTTCGCGATATTTTAAACAAATATATTTAATGAAAATTAAAATTATTCAAGTTCGAGGCCATACTCTATATTTCTTTACTAGGATATTGTCCTAACAAATCATAGATAGAGTTTTTGTTTTTAAATTTATTATTTGACCCTTTCAGGAATGTGTTACTTCGAACTCGTATGTATGTATATTAGTTCTCATGTAGTGAGTAAACTAGTTTATATGAATGTTTGATGTTTGGCATGGGATTGTTACCTCCTTCAAAATGTGTTCTGATGATGGGAACCTAGAAAATTCCCGAAATAGATCTATCAACACATTCCTGAAAGGGTCAAATAATAAATTTGAAAACAAAAACTCTATAGATTATTGGTTAGGCCTCGAACTTGAATAATTTTCATTGTCATTGCACAATTACAGGTCGAAAAAAACATAATTTCTATTTTTAATAAAAACTATATCAAACTTGCAAATATATTTAATTTAAAAGATGGAACAACATTTCTGTATTTTCACCGCAAAGTAGCTCATCACAAATCGATTGGTGCCAGCTAGTATTAAACTCAAGATATACTGCGTTAAAATATACAGCTCTACGCTTTACAACAAAATTACTTATTTAGTACAGCAAATTTAAAGAGAACTTCACTCGAACATTTTATTTTTATGAAGACAAGAAAAATATGCTACACAAATGTAGGAGAAGTTTGTGTAATTTGAGACTTTTAGCTCCTAAAAAGCAACATTTTAATTAAGAAAAGGAGTGGTACTTAAGGACGTTGTGTTTTTATTTTGGGACTAAATAAAAATATACGTAAATTTAAAAAAACAATAGTTTTACCGGTAATTCCTGCTTATAAGATGATAATTATCGAAATAAATTAAATAAAAATAACAGAAAGACATAAAACTACAAAATAAAATTAAATATGAAATTAAACAAAAAGAAAAGTTCTTACTCTTCGTCTGAATATTCTGAGTTGTAATGGATATATGTATAAAAGCTGGCCGTTATTTTAATACATTTTAATGAAATAGCCCTCTTGCATGTGTTGCAGTTAACTGAATTGTTAAAATTTAATTTCACGGACATTTCATTGAAAACAACTATTCGAAAATGCACACACGTTCTATCCACGTACTATCACTATTATTAAATTTTAATACTATTGTAACAACCGAGATTTATTTAAAAACTCCGAATTTTCATTATAACAATTATTGTCTAAAAATATAATTGTATGTACAATAGAAATTCGGTGGCGAATCTCAATATTTTATTACAGTTACCAAAACTATAAAAAAATGTATTATGTTTTAAAATTATTTTATTAATAAAAAATTCTTCTCCGCGATCTGGATTCGAACCGGCGACCTTCTTCTTGTCATGCAATTACTTTACCTCTAGCCTAAACTCAATTTGAATTTGTATTTTAAAAGTTCTTCCTTGAATATTTTTTTTCTTTCAAGTTTAAATATTAATGTCTAAAAATAGATTTGTATGTACAACAGAAATTGGCTTGCTAATCTTAATATTTTATTAGAGTGACCAATACTACTATTAAAAAACTTCATATTATTCTAAAATTGGCAACGAAAACTTATATTTTAGATAGAGTAATTATTTTTTCGTACACGAAACTAATATTCGACTTTAACTGCAAATACTTTATTCAAGGAGATAAAATCTCCGAAAATTGGTTGATTGCTGGTATTAAAGGTAATGTAGAAGATATTTTTTTTTCAATATTGATAAGGAAAGCCAATAGTTTGAATGATGTGACTGTGTTATATATTTCCTGTTTACAATATAGTTTAACTATTCTGATGCTGAATTTTAAGTACTTACAATTAAAATGATTGAATAATGATTAAATTTTGTTGGTCACAATGTATTTCCAACCAATTTATTCTCTGTGTGTGTATATCTAATGATATTGGGGAAAATGATGAGAGCCGTAATCTTTTTTATATGGGATTTAGTAGCATGATGTTTCTTGGCGGAAACCTTTGCAGCGTCGTCTATCATCCTTTAAGTTTGATATTCTGTATGGCTTTTACTAAACCATACTCCAGGATGGGCTTCGTTGTTTATTTTTGTTGCACTTTCTCGACGTCATGTCCAAATAAATTAATAATTTACAATATATGCAATGTAAACAAACGAAGAAGCCTTAAAATTGCTTAAGTTACACTTCTTCTGCTTTAAAAATATGTAGTTGTTTGGGTTGTAATACAGTTTCATTATTTTTAATGTAAATGTAAGTCATTTGTAGAACAAATAAAATTTTTAACTAACATTGTAGTTCATTTAAAAAAACAACTCACATCAAATGACTGTTTTATGATTTTACATTCATTTTTTACAGTTGTTTTTTGTTATTTAAAAAAATAAAAAAAAAAAATTTTGGTTTATATTTTACTACCATGTGGTTCATTTTTACTACAATTGTTAGTCATTTTTTGAACATTAAAAAACAAATGACAATGTTAGTTGAATGTAATGAAATGTAAGTCGTCCTTTTTTTAAATGAAATTTCATTTGTTTTTGACTACAATTGCTGTCGTCTTTACCAACATAATTTCCTAAGTGTACTCTCAATATAGTTTGCAGCTTAATTGTAATTCAACATGAATGATAAATCACTTAAAAGAGGCCCTACTTACTTTTGGTATAAATCAAATATTTCTTGGTATTTATTTTTAAATATTGTTAAAATATCTAGCAAATGCATAATAACAAA
The DNA here is from genome assembly GCA_021234595.1 of Delia radicum. Taxonomy (NCBI): domain Eukaryota; kingdom Metazoa; phylum Arthropoda; class Insecta; order Diptera; family Anthomyiidae; genus Delia; species Delia radicum. The sequence goes on along the minus strand of CM037851.1, from coordinate 195,686,233 downwards.
TGAATTGTTCAAATTTTATCCATAGATCAGTAAAAACAAAAGTTATATTCAGTTAACTATTTGAAATTATTTCAGTTTTTTTTTTGTTTTTTTTTCTATATATATAATTTATACAAACAAATATTTGTGTAAAGTTTTTAAATTTATTGTAATTTGAATTGAAATAATTTTTTACATAAACAAACCATTTTAATTAAAAAAAAAACAGATACGAATTTTTTAATATTTTTTTTTTTTTGAAAACACTTTTTTTGTAATAACTGTAACGGAAACAAAAAAACTACAATATTACGTTTTTGTGGTCAAATTTGAATGAAACTTTAAATAAATGAAAATAATAAATGAAACTACAAAAAAATCGGCAAATGGGTAGTAAATTAGTTTGAACAAACCCAGGAAAAAAATACACATTACCCTAACAAGTCATTGCCATATAAACGCTTACATATCTCCTTGACAATTTTCAATACTGCATTACCAAACACATTCCTAGCAGACAGAAAAAAAAGTAAGGAGTATTGTAATCAATTCTAAAATTTAAAAAAAGAATGCATGAAAGTCTTTAAAATTAAAGTATATTCTTAAAACAGTTTTTACAAGATGCTAACTTTTAAAACAGAAGTTATTTGTTTTTATAAATTGTAGTTTAACAATTTAGATGGAAAATATTTTGGTGTACTAAAAACCCCTTTTGTAGCAGTCCCACGCAACTAAAATGTTCTACTACAACCATGAGCAATAAAAAGTAATGAAAATATGTGAAATTTTCACACTTTTACGCATTACTAATACGATTAATTGGTATTTCATTTGTCGCGAATTTTCTACAGAGTCGATTGATCCAAAGTGGTAATTCTGTGATATATGATTGGGGAGCACGTCACGAAACTGGTGAAACCAAAATTGCACCAAAAGTGCACCAAAAAGTGTTAATTTGGGTGAAATGTCCAATCACGTGACTATAGTTATGGTGACAAAACATTCACTGGTTTGTACCAGATATATCACGTAACTGGAGAAAAAGTAACATAACATCAAAGTGTACTGAAGCAACTAGGATCGTTGCAGTTGCTACTGGCCATTGAACTGGTTGAAAACCGTTAGCAGTGGATAAAAACATGGCAATTAGTACCTAAGAATGCAGTTTCTTGACTGCTGCAAAGTGGACACAACAGTGAAGAAATTTTTTATGTACCGACTTTGTGACAGTCGGAATGAAGACGTAACACTCCACTGGTTTCAAATAACTGAATACAGAACTGTTTAGACAGTGACCAAGTTTGTCAGATATGGCGATTTCTCCCCAAACGTAGCTATCTTAGAACTCGTTTGGCAAGTTAATTTTCGAAATGCCGACCGGCGATTTTTCGAGTGAATGGCGATTTTACACATAAAATATCGCTACGAAAAAACTATAACCAGAATATGATTTTTGCACAACTTATTCAAAAACTTGAAACACTTTACAAGAATATAAATTAAAATTTAAAAATTTCTGCATATTAGTTTCGAAATATCTTGTTAAGATATTTTAAAAGATTTTTGGTAACGATTTTTTATGTGTAAGTACTTGGCGATTTTTAAGAATTTCTTTGGGAACAAAATTGAAACTGAGTATATATTTTGTTACTCAACTAAAGAAAAAACTTGCAAAAAAATCTATAATTTGAACATCCGGACTTCTTGAGTAGTTTACATACTTTTTCAAATTTAAATTGTTATAACGAATTTAGTGTTATATATAGTTTTTTGTTTGGGTATAGAAAAAATAAACTAATTTTTGTTGTGCCTTTTCGAAGCTTTTTTTTAACTGGTGGTATGACACGCTGTTTTGGATAAGTGCAGTGACTGGTTCCGGACGGGCTATTTATCAATCCGTACATAATGTGACACACTCTGAATAAAAAGTGGCAGGTTACTTGATAATTACTTTTCGCATGCCCGGCGACATGTACCCCTTAGACCTGTGCAGTGATACGCTGCAAAACTATTCCATTCAAACTACCCCTATAACAGAACACATTGCGCTTAATATGTGACTAGTTTTCCTTCAAAAATTATTCTCCAGTTTTTCGATACGTCCACCTACACCAGTCACGTTATAATTTTTTAACCACTGGTTCTGTTGCATGTTACATAAATTCTAAAATGGTCATTCTTTGACACTACCTAATTCTAACTTGTCCCTAGCATATTCATTTCAGTCGGTACGGTGATAGGTTACCTTGGTCAAGTTATTCGCCACGTCACACAGTACTCCACAGGAAGCAATTGTCACCTCCTATGACAAGCCCATGTTAAAAGTACCGGTCACTTTCATATAACAGAACCGAAACTTGGACTGGTTCATACACACAAAGTTCTAGTCACGTGACCATACCAATGACTGGTCCATTTCCCGCAGGGTATCATCATATATGATTATAGGGGAACATTTTTCACCTTGAACTAATAATTTAAAATCAATATTTTTTACTTAATTTAATTGAATAAGTTGTTACATTCTCATCATTATCGTGCATCAAAAGATCCATATAAGTGTCAAAAAGACGAATGTACAATATATATTTTGTTTTTTTTTTTTTCCTTTCAACCTAATATAAAGCTCATATAAATCTTTTCGCGCTGTTAATTTTTTGACGAAGTTTAGTAAAATACTTTTTGAATTTATTGACGCGACGCCATAAAAATCAAGTGTATGTAAGTTCTAACGGCTTATCTATACCAGATAACCATATATGTGAACATAACACACATAATGGCAGCAAATATATCTATGATATTTTTTATACAAAAATATATACAGGGTAACTCAAAAGCATTAAACATCTGCAAATTGCATTTTATGGTCAAAAGTTTTTTAAAAACGACATTTGAAATTTTGTTAAAGGATAAAAAAATGATAAATTTTCAAATATCACAAAACTTTTAAAATTAAGGATTTAAAAAAATATATATACCTTTGCGACCCCTGTATATATTTTAATGTGTTTGTATTAGGGCAACAGCTTATTGGAAATTTACCAGCCTGAATTTGACTTACATTTTTATTTTGTTTTACCTTTTTGCATTTGGTTAATTTTATAAAATAATATTTTGGAATTCAAAATCATGATTTGAACATAATTTAATAAAAAGCTACTAAAACATGATGAATCTCGATATAATACATAATAATACCCTAATAGAAAAAAGTTGGTAAATTTTTGTTTGCTAATCCAATAAAAACAAAAAAAAAAAAACAGATTTTTTTTTGCTAGGGTCCAGAGATGACACAGCAAAACTAAAGCTTTTTATGAAAAATATCGAGTTAATGTATAATAATATGGCCCTACACCTGGTATTTGGGCAAATTAAAAAAAAGTTATATTACAAAACAACTCAAAAGGCCCACTTTTAGGAACATGTACCCTAAATTGGACCGAAATTAAAAAAATTTATAAAATCATATAAAATTGTTAGCAAGTGAAGTCAAATCAACAAAAAATTATATTGAAATTAAAATTCATTTTATTTAGTTTATTAAAACGTTTTAAAATATGCACTAAAAAGAAGAAAATATGCGTTTAAAGCCAAAATATGCAAAAATGTGCACTTTTTACAAAATACAAATCGATGACATTTTGTTATAAATTTGATGATTCGGATAAATATTTAGTCCATATTTGTTTTAGATTATCAAAAAAAAAAAAACATGCATGATATTCCTTGCGTAATAATTACAGTTACATATTCCAACAAAGGACAGCGCTCAAATTTGTTCGTCACAGGGTGTTGTCCTCTAATAGGACGGAATATAATTAAAACTGCATTTAATTTTTAATACAAAAATTTAAAAATATTACAAAAAATCAAAAAGTGAGTGTTTCAGTGTCCGCGTTTGATTAATACATAAGTCTTTATTGGGAGGTAATATTATTCTAAAGTGTGGATTCAAAGAACCTCTGATCAAAAATTGTCCCTTAAAGTGAGTTGTTGGATATTCGAAATGTGCGTTAGTGGTATTCTTTACTATATTCAGTATTTGTTTTTTAACACCCGATATTTTTTGTACAAGCCATTTTTTAGGTTTATTTTAGCCATTTTTTAAACAAATTTAACCATTTTTGATAACCAAGTTCTGGTAACACTAACCATATATAATGCTAACTTTTTTAATTGCGGTAAACAAAATATATTTTTTACAGTTCTTATATACATCGAGATTATTTTTATGTTATTTTCAATTTATAACGAGCTTTCAACCTCCGTATATTTACAAAAATAAAGCAAATCAAACATATTAGCTAGGTTGATACTATTATTTCGATCTGGCTAAAGATCTCATCAGAACCCGAAGTTTTAGAAATTATTTATTTTTGTTGTGAAACAATTGAAATTGAATTGTGAAAAAATTGTCCAAAACAGACAAGAACAGTTCAAGTGATGCGTAAACCACGTAATGTCTCCACTTAATTAGACATTATAAAAAATTTTATATTTAAAATTTGTTTATTATTTATTTGTTTATGAAATCAAATAGTTTTATTAAAATTCTTACCGTTTACAAAAATCCGACTTGGAAAATTCTTTAAAAATTTTTTTTTTTTTTTTTATTAATTGATAATCATATTATTACAAATTATATAATATTACCCTAACCGAGCACTAGCTGCTATGGCCTTCGGCGCGTTGTAGCGAAAACAACCAGTGCCTCTGGTGGGAATCGAACCCACGGCCCCCGCACTGATAAGCCAGCACGCTACCAACTAGCCTACAATTTAAACTTCTTTTACTAAAACTGTTGCAAAAATTTACTAATTTTGGGAAAATATTGAAAAAATTACTGAAATTAATCGTTTTCCAGCACATGTACTCTGTAATAATGGGTAAAGATATATGATTTGACTTTCATGCAAACAATATAAAAGAATGCACAGATAAAGTGATGTCGTTGAAATATAGCATGATTCTTGAAATTTAAATTTCATTTGAAAATCTATCAAAAAAGTTTGCTACTTTACAACAATAGCACAGTAGCACTTAAACTGTTAATTCGATTTATGTAATTTGAACGTGTCTTAAATAAGATCTTAACAGCTCGATATACTAAAACTATCGCCGATGTATATTTAAATTTTCAACGATTTTCAAAACTGTAATTTTGTCATCACGAAATTCTTAAAATTTTTAAATAATATGGTAAAACACTAAACAAATTAATGGCGTTTGCTTTTCAGACAAAAATGAAATGTTTTTTTTCACTGTGCCTTAAATTTTCTTATTCGAGTTCTTTACTAAAATGAGGTGAACATTCTGAGAGGGTAGATTAGATCAGAAGGCACTTTGCACCGCGACCAGTGAGAGGGTACCGTGTTTCTTTCTATAAATATTGCCATAAAAAAGGCAAAAAGTGCAATTTTAGCGCCCTCAAATTATTTACAGGGTTGTTTTTGCCCTGTTATTTTCGTTTTATCAATCTCATGTGTATATATTGAAAAGTTGTTTGCGAGAAAGTTCTCACCTTCGCAGCCGAGTGGTAGTGTGCTGGCTTCTGATTCAGAAGGTCCCAGGTTCATACCGTCATTGGAACACTTTTTTTTTATTATTTTGTTTTTTATTATAATTTAGAATTTATTTTTTTTTTTTTTTATTTTTATTTTTTTTTTTATTTTTTTATTTTTTTTATTAATTAATAATCATATAATTACAAATTATATACTATTACCCTAACCGAGCACTAGCTACTGTGGCCTTCTGCGCGTTGTAGCGAAAACAGACCAGTGCCTCTGGTGGGAATCGAACCCCCGACCCCCGCACTGATAAGCCTGCACGCTACCAACTAGCCTACCGGGGCGCACATAAATTTAGGATTTATTTTGTTTTATGTTATAATATTTTATTGTTTCTGTTTGCTTGTATTTAAAAATTTGTTAACCCAAAATTCGCAAAAAAAAACAAAAATTATGATAAAATTAAAATAAAATTAAATTAAAAATTATTAAACAAAAAAAATAAAAAATATGAAGATAACTTAAAATTTTTTTAAATAATTAAAAAAAACTTTTTATTAAAACAAATATTTAAAAAAGAAAATTCTATCACGTTGGCTGAGATTCGAGCCCTGCCAGCCATAACAATATTGTCTAAACCCACATGTTAAAAAAATGCAATATGTGATACAATTGTGTTCTATTCTGATTGTAAAAATTAAACATTTTAATGGGGCGAGGGTGAAATATTTGAAATGTTTGCACTTTAAAATGCAATATTTTTTTCTAGAAAAGAAAACACCATAAGTGTTTTTTAAAAATATTTTTGTTCGTTATTTGTTTTATTAATTGAATAATTTTTAAGTTAATTTATAATTACAATTTAGGAATTTAGAAACAGATTAATAAACAACATTGTAGACAAATTAATCACAAATTAATGTTGAATTTTTAGGTATTTTTCAATAAGCTTAATAAATGCAAATCGACGATTATGAAATCAGCTTTCTACTATTTTTTAGCTAATATTTGTGTTGATATTACTAGAATATATTGATATTTAATTAATTCAATAGAAATATAATGCGATTTTTTATACCTAAAACTGGTTTTTCCTGTTCTGTCTACTACATACATAGAAAAAAGTGCAAACCGAATAAAAAAGTGGCTACACCCAATTAATTAAGTTAGTAAAATCATATGCAGATCTCTTTTCTAAATGTATTGTCTGCTGCAACTTATATTTTGTTGTATAAATCGAGTTTTGTTGTGATAAGTAATATTCACTCATTCCAACCGACTTCAGTAATATATACCGAATTTCAGTTGGGAAATTTCAAAATTTTTCTCTGTATGTAATATTCAGCAATATTGCTTGCTTCTTTTAGCTATGTAAATTGCAAATATGACTAATATTATATAATTAGTACTTCTTTTTTTCAGTGTTTACATTACATATACTTAGAAACGGCATTTGCTAATTTATTTGCTTTTTCTGTATTAGTTTTTAATTAATTTTAAGTAGCGTTTCACTGAAGTTTTCCTATTCGTGTGTAGTACTAGCATTACTAAGTATACTTCTGCTAAAATTTCGATATTTTTATTTTTAAGTGTATAACTTTAAAAAGTTTTTTAATTTATTTAAAAAAAATTTTAAATTATTTTGTGTTAACAAATTATTAAAAGTATTTATTAATAAAATGCAAAATAAAACATACTGAATTTTCATATCATCAGTTCCATACTGCAAAATAAGACTTCTAGTCTTGTGTATAGAGCAATTCAATTCAAATAAATAAATTAAAAAAATAATTAATATTTGCATTTTAATTATCTATTTAATTTGTTAATTCCGTTATTTGAGCCCAAATAAAATCAGAAGTCATAAAGGGAACATAGGGGCTTTCAAAGTTAACTGACGCGATACAGAAACAATTTTTACGGATTAATGTCAAAATTACAGTTTTTATTATGGGAATTTCTAGGATTCCTAACTTGGCATTCGAACGCATTTAGAGTAAAATTAGGGAAGAAATCCTAACATTTTTTTTTTTAGTTTCTAATTTTCGATAGCATTTTAGTAGCTGTACGTTTTTTCGATATATTCTTGTTTCCACTATAACGTGACAAAAAATAGAACTCGTTTTCAACTTTTTGTTTTAAACTACAACAGAATAATGTAGCATTGATAACTAGTTGTCATGTTGAAATATTTCAAGGATTAGTTAACGTAATTTTTACTCAATATTACATTTATTACCAAAACTTCTTTATTTATTATTTTATTTTATAAATTTATATATATAATTTAGACTTATTCATTAGTAGTAATTTAAAAAAAAATTCTATAGTGTTGGAAGGAAACCTCATTTAGTTAGTTCGTTAGTCCGAATTCTAAAGTTTAAAAATATTATATTGTAGTTCAGCATGCCAAACCAATTATTAAAGCAATTAAATTTTTTTTTTTTTTTAATGGGACAATTTGGCAGCTTGTTTCCAAGGGTAAGCTATTATATTGTTGTCAAATTCGCACCACATAACTGTTGCACTGACCTAGTGCACGACAATCACATCAACAATTAATAAAAATCGAAAGTTGATAATAAAAAAATTTTGAAAAAGCTACAATTACGATTCCAAACGCGACACACTTTGAAAATCGATTCGAAAATCATTGGTTAGTGCCATTATAACATGCAGTAACATTTTGTTAAAGATTAAGTCACGTGAATTTGGTTTAGCTTTACATTTTCACCCTCTCGAGTTAGAACGGTGGACTGATAACAAATGACGTTTTAAGTACCCTAACGTGACATTAGAACAAAATCAAATGCAAAATTTACCGTAAATCGTGCTTTGTTTGGTCTCTTTTTATTTGTTTGTATTAATCTGTTGTTGTGAGAAATATTTCAAAAGATCTATGCAATCATAATAAAAATATGTAAATAATGTATACCAAAGAAAAAATGTCATTAAAAGTAGCTAACAAGGGAGGTCTACCGATACGTTCTCTCCGATCTAAATAAAATTTGGATACGTGATATAGACAAAAAAAAAATATTATAAGAAATAGAAATTATTATTAGCGGCCCAATATTATGTTTGGGTGTTTAAAATTTAGGTAAAAGATGTTTCAGAGAAATTTTTAACAAATTTTTAAATTAGAGTGTGCTAAATCCGAATATGAACCCGTTAAAAATATTTCAATTATTTTTTTTTTGTTTTTAGTTATTTGGAAAAGCTGTGAAAATAAAAAATATGTATAGCTTTTGTTTTCAATAATAATAGATTTTTGTATTCTAAAAAACGTTGTCTATGAGAGTCAAAATTTAAAAACTATAGCTTTTAAAATCATCCTACTCGTTAACTATTATTGACAATAGTATGAACTTTTTTTTTAAGTATTACATAATTTATTCTCTTTTCAAAATATTTGCAACTTACTTAGTGCAAAAATTTACAAAAATACGTTTCTTATCAAATATTTTTGTAACTAAAATAAATATTACTGTTGTATGTTCAATAGGGTGTCCCTTTAAAAAAAAATTTTGATTAACAGCACTCAAATAGTGCATATTGAAGAGCTGAATACGAAAAATGTCACATTTTTGTTGAAATGTACTTTTAGGTTCCGACACACGATTTAAGATATTGTTGGCTTTGTTTCTGTGGACCTTATTATGAGAAACAGTTTGCGTCCACTGCATAATTTTTAAGTTTTCAAGATATATATGATAATTGTATCTATGTATATAAAACAGGATGTGTGTATGTATGTAACGTATGGACACCAAAACGGCTGGGCCGATTTTGATGAAATTTTCAGAGAATCTTCAGAATATTCAGACTGGTGACACTGTGAAGTCTGATTCTTGATTTTCGGTCTGTGGGCGGAGGGCGTGGCAAAATCCAATTTTCATATTGTACCACCAATGACATATACATATATTTAATTTTTTTTGCTTTTTTTATTTTATTTTATTTTATTTTTTTTTTTGAAAGCCGTTATCATGTTTTTCAAAACGAGATATCAAACTCTTAAATCGGTTATGTAGTTCCGAAGATATTTACAAAAAACCTATGTTAATAATGGTCCAATATCAAAATTTTAAAACTTTCGAAATGTTGCATTCAAAAATCCGAGTTTTCGGTTTATTTACAAAATATTTACATCATTCGATAACACAAGATATTCCGCGCTTACTAAGGTGCAACATTGTACAATAAGTTAAAAATAATATTATATTATCAATCGATGATAAACAACTTTGTGTACTCTTGCATTTAAGATACCTGCGTTATACACTTCCATGGTAAAACCTTTAAAAAAACCTTTATTATGTACTAAAGGAAAACTTAAAAATGCTGCGCTGGACCAAAACTGTTCTAAAAAATGTATAAATAATTTTCTCATAATATGCTCTACATGAGCGAAATTGATGATTAATAGGTTTTTTGTTAAAGTTCTGCCTATTTTTGAAGCTCTAGCTTTTCTAAAGCTTCGGGTTGAGATGAGATAGTTAGCCAGATCGAAATACTAATATCAACCTAGCTAATATGTTTGATTTGCTTTATTTTTGTAAACATACGGAGGTTGAAAAGTCGTTCCAAATTAAAAATAACATAAAGATAATCTCGATGTACATATATAGAAACAAAAAACTAATAAAATAATAAAAATATTTTTTATTTTCACAGCTCAGTCATTTGGTAATTTTAAGGAACTATCCCATGGGTGTAGCGAGATCTCACTATCATGGTCGGATTCAGCACACTCCAAGTAATAAGTATCAACTGCGATTGCACTTCTCCCTCCGTCGGCAAAAAACAACACTTTTTAACTCAGTTCTTTGTCGATTTGACTCGAATTATCTTCATATACTTTTGATATCAAATGTAATAAAAGAGATAATTCGGCAAATAACTGTCACCCAAATGTGTATGTTTTGAAAGTGAGTATGTGTGTACTTCCTTATTTGTAACTCTATTCTATAGCTGGTTTATAGGTTTGTTGCTACTGTACATATAGATATCACGTGTTTGATTTTATGTCTATGTGCGTTATATCATTTAACTAAAAATGTACTATGGGTCAGCATTTAAAAATTTTAAGGTTTTCCAATTGAAAACTTTTATAGCAAATTCTAGGTGACCAATTATTTTTGATTGTTTCGTTACAAGAAAATGTTGCTTATATTAATTTAGAATATAGGATTTGCCTGAATATACTTCAAGCACAACACAGCGTTTTAAAATCTACCGATAACCTTGGAAAATGAGTTTCAATCAATGACTTCATATGTGAACAAAGGTCATGCTGAACTCAATTGTAAAATTCCATTTTCAAAGTATTTGATTTGATCTTGTATAAATGCCATCAGTAATATGCAGATCATAACAGCAAAATACTTGAAATTAAAATATGCTAAAATTCAAATTATATGCAACACTAAAACCTATTGCATATTCTGGTATTGCAAACTAACAACACATAGCATTTGTTTGGTTTGCCGGTAATCCATAATAAGGAGTATTACCAAACATTTGTTTCCCGTGTAACAAAATTAAAAAGAGTTTAAGAATTATTAAATATAAAAAGCAACACAAAATAACAGAAAATATACAAATTAAAGATTTTAGTTGATGTCTTCTTCTTTAAAATTTAATTGATGCAAAATGACAACAAAAGCAAAAATTCACAGTGAACGCTCCACCAATGGCAATTGTTTAAAAAAAAATTCCCAAAGATCCTTAGCGAAAATAGCTAAGTTGGTAATAAGGAAACGCAGTAAGTAACAGGTAGGAAGAAGAAAAACTAAGAAAATAATAAAAATGAGTAAAAAAAAAGACGCTCAGTCAAGATTTGTAGCATAAAAACCTGGCATTTATGCTACCCTTGCATATATGCTATCAAGAGTGAAACAGCTTATAGATTTTGTTGGACAAAACCTAATGTTTCATATTTAAAAATAATATATAACATTTTTTTCAATATTTTGATTTGGTTTACAAATATTTCAAGAACTTTCAACGGTTTTGCATGTCTAAGACAAGACATTATTCGTCGAAGTCTGTGGTATACGCGTTACGCAGAAAAAAGCAAACTAAAGTATTATTCTAAACAGTTATATTTATATAATACATTTATATTCCTGAAAATATACTTGAACTTTAAGAAACATTATTATTATAAAATTATTAGTAGAAGTTAACACTTTCCAAATATATATTCAAAATCAAAAACGGATGAAAAATAAGAGATTTTTTTGAAACTTTTATAAAAAACGCCATCAAAAAAATTACATAAAAATCTTATTATTTTGAGTCGAGAAGATGTTTCTTTCTAATAATTTTTTAATGCCGAATAGTACACTCAGGGAGCTTCTGCTGTAAATATTTGTAGTTCTTTGAGTTGTAATACAGTATCTTTATTTTTAAGTAAAAAACATTAATTTGTAGATAAAATTTCTTTTTTAAATACAATTGTAGTTCATTTAAAAAAACAAACCACACCAAATTACTGTATTATGATTTTTCATTAATTTTGTATAGTAGTTTTTTTATTTAAAAAAATCAAACAAATAAATGTTTGTTTCTTTTTTATTACATATGTGGTTAATTTTTACTACAATTGTGGTTCATTTTATGAACAAATGACAATGCTAGTTGAATTTACTGAAATGTAAGTCGTCCTTTCTTTAAGTGAAATTTCATTTCTTTTGAACTACATTTGCAGTGGTCTTTACCTACATAGTATTCTATGTGTAGAATTTTGAAATTAATTTTTAATTCACATCAAATACTCTTAGAGCCGAAATATTTTAGGAATTATCTTAAAACATGTTAATCTTTATTTTCGGGAGAGAATCTTGAATTATTTTAAAATGTCTGAATATGAGGCACTCTAATGTGTATACCTTCAATATTAGATTTCTTGGATCGTTAAATCGTAACAACCTGAGAATACCATTACATACTTTTGATGAATTGTTAAATATAACCTGCAATTTAAAGTGGTTTTAGTTGACGTAGTATTTCCAATACTTCAAATGAAGTTTGTAATTTGTTTGCTCTAAATCTAAAGTGAGAACAACACAAATGTTCGTTTGTACAAGTCTGTTTTAAATTTGTAAAAATTTTATTAATTGAATATTCTCGAAAACTTTTCGAGATATGAAAAACAAAATTAATACCAAAATTATTCCATGCCGTACCTTAAAGATTTTCTATTCGCTCCTAATGTTATATTAAAACAAAGTAAGCCTTAAACACTACTTATCTACTAATTCATATTTGAAGAAAAAATATGGAGAACATGCCTATTGTGCGCTCGTTTCGATATACATATATTTTTTTTTTATCATATTTACAGTACCTACGAGTACATATGATGATGATATTACACACAAATATCTATCCTTTTTTAGATATTTTATCATGGGATATAATACATATAGAACGATTTTTAAAAGTTAAAATGTTTCGATTTTTATAGGCTATAAATGTCACGGCAAATTTAACACTAGAAATGCTAAATAAAATTGATGCTTTAAAATTCGATGCGTGCAAGTGTATTTTTATTTTTATTTCTATACTAAGAATGTATTTTTCTTGTTGTCGTTTTGTCGTTAGTTGCAGCAACAAAAAGTAGCAAATGTTAAGTGAATCTATTATCGTTTATAAGGCTCAATTAATGTGAAAATAAAAATGAATAAAACATTAGAAATGAACTATAGTGAAATTTTTAATTACCTGATTTTGTATTAAAATGGCAACAAAAATAAGGCAATCAATAAAGATTTTATAGGCAATCAAAATACTTATGCTGATCATAAACTCTGTTGGCTTCTATTGGTTTTAAGTGTTTAAGAGGAAGATACAAAATATATAATTTAAAATACAATATGAGATACTTCAAAAATTTTCGACACCGGCTTGGTTGATTATGCTTAAAAGCTTGCAAAGTTTCACATTAAAACTACTTCATCAAAAGAATTTGTGGCCATCCAACACATTGAAATGTCTGTCAACAAAGCTCGAGGTGTGTTAACTTTTATAAAACGATGGGCTAAAGAATTTTCTGAGCCGTTTGTTACTAAACCGCTGTTTACAACACTATTACGACTTATTTTAGAAATTGGCTCGATTATATGGGATCCTCAATATAATAATCATATAAATCGCATTGAATCCGTGCAAAAACAATTTCTTTTGTTTTGCTTAAGGGACATATACCGAAACTATTCATTTAACTTACCATCTTATGAAACAAGGTTACGTAGAATTAGCTTGCCAACATTAAAAAGTAGAAGGTCCATGTTAAATGTGACATTTTTGATTAATTTGATAAATGGACATGTTTGTTCAGAGTTTCTTTTACAAAATGCATCATTCAATGTTCCTCAACGCACTCTACGCTTCTTTAATCCGTTATTCATATAATTTTCCCGCACAAACTATGAAAATGCTGATTCATTTAGGAGGATGTGTGCTAATTTTAACGAACTATATAATTTAATAGATTTTTCAACAAACATTAATCAAATAAAACGCAATATTATTATGTTTTGAATAATTAGCTAATATGTATATCATTTTTATGTTTTTGTTATTATGTTAGTTATGTTATTGCAAGTTGTATTATGTTTCTAGTCTGTAAGGATTTATTCCAGACTTAATAAAAAAAAAAAATAAATTATAAGTAATTACTTAAAAAATAAGGAGTGTTATCGGTCACACTAGTACACGCATTTTACAGTGCAAGTATTTTTTTCATACTTCAACCGAAATATTTTTTTTTTGATCAAGTGAGCTTTGACAATATACCTGAATTGTTTGTAAAAAGCAGCAGAAAAAAACGATTAGTTAGTTTGTCCAAAAATTAATAATTAACAAAATGTAAGAGAAAAAAATAATCGAAATTTACAAAGAAAAAACTGATCGTACTTTTACAGCAATTGCTAACAATTTATAGTCTTTACGAAATTCTGGTTCTAGCGTGGTTACAAAACATAATGACTCGTTTTGTTAATAGAAATCCTCGAACCGATATTAAGAACCTAGTAAAAAATAGTGTTTACCCAGAAGTGCTTCCGGAAGACATTATTTAATAAATCCAGAAGGCATGATTTCTGTTCGTGATGTACCACTTGGTATGTCTCTTTTAAGCAGGTGAAAAGCGCTTCTTTCATGTGCTCTTAGAAGCAATAAATTCATGCCTTCTTAGGCAATAAGCAGCGCTTTTTTTGTATGTTGACAACATTAATGCTTCATTGAATGCATTATTTACTGCTTCAAAGAAGGTATTTTGGGCAGCACTACAGAATGCCTTCCGTAATTGCTTCAAAGTATGCAGGGCGGTGAAGCGCTTTTTGGAAGCATACAAATGCTGGTTATTTTTTGCTGGGAAGGGTATTTCTGATACAAATAATGCTAAGAAAATGGTTGGTCTTTTGAAGAAAAGTTCCAGCCTGTCGAACAGAAAATCAGCTCCAAAGTCAACTTCAGAGTTGGTAAGAGAAGGTAAAACAAGTGAATGATTAAAGTGCAAAATAAAGTGCAAATCAAATGTAAAGCCAACTTCAGAATTGGTAAGAGAAGGTAAAACAAATAGTTAAATGATTGAAAACATATGACGTGCAAAAAGAGCCGAGCAGAAATTACAGGAAGAAAGAGAAGGCCAAAGCTCGAGCCGAAAAAATATGTAGAAATTTTGTTACAAAAATTAATTGTTGTATAATGGATCAAGGATAACATAAACCAGTATTAGCAGATCTGTTTTGCGCAGCGCTTGTGATTGATTGAGCAGCACGAGAACGAGCCAGCGTGGCATCAAAATGTCGCCACTTTGGTCGTAGAATTCTAACGCAGTGGTTTTGTTTAACCGCATATTAATATAATTTATTTAATTAATTATTTTTATGGAGCAAGCACGCCAATGAGCCACACTGGATCATTGGCGTGCTTGATCAATCACAAGCGCGTCGCAAACAGATCACCTAATAGTGGTATATATTATCCTTGTAATGAATGATGGAACCCACACCGTTGGTGACTTTTCACAGCTTTAAGGTCAGGAATTTTATATAGCGGATGCAAAAGAAGATGTTAAGGAAACAATTTGGATAAAAAAAAAACAGGCTTGCAACTAAATTTTTAGTTTGGCAAATAATTTGCACTTGCAGCAAAAGGAGTACTTTTTACTAAACAACAGGCACTATAAACACCGATTTGTACATAAAAGAGCGTTTGAAAAACGGCGTTAGTAATTTATTTGGGAACATGAGATACCCAGCCAAGACCTCGGTAATGGGTTGGTATTAGGGAACATGTTATCTGGTAATAGGTTATACTCCTTTCCCTTGCATTACTTCGCGACTGTTGGTATTACAGACTGCCCATTCGCCTGTTTAAATGTTTTATTATGTTAAATGTTAAATGTTTTATTGTATAATTAGTTCGTTCCTACATAAAAATTAATATAATAAATTTTTTATTACAAATTTTACGATTTTAAAATAATATTTGATATAAAAATTAAAGTTTTAAATAAAACGTTTTTTGATAACTCTTTACTTGTAACTGATGATTAACATGTTACCGAGGTAAGTAGTTACCTAGATTGACATGCCCTTGTTAAAATAATAGGGTGTGTAATAGAAAAGTAACACCTCACCTCCTTATTGCAAAAAATTATTTTTCCAGCTAAACCTTATAAAAAATTTCATATCTAAAATTTTTAGTTAAAAATGTTTAAGTTTTAGTTAAAATAATAAAAAAATAAAATTAAAAAAATTATTACATTTATACTGGAGGTAATATAGGTTTTGTAAGATGTTAACTAGTTACAGACATTAATTTCTTATTCCCAAACATATTACCGGTTAATGGAAAGCTTTGCTAGGTATCTACTTTTTTAAGTGCTTACCTTGAATCTTGTCATTATAGCAAATTAATGGTAGAGTGGTACCAATGGAATAATGTGGTTTGGGTACTAAGAGAACCGAGTCCATTTAGCTGCACAGATCTGATACCAATAGAATGATATTGGGCTATGGGGAAATTAATTATGTTGAGCATAAAACAAGTCGCCAAAGATGCGAACATTTTTAAAACTAAATCGTCATTTCATTTCTGAAAAAGTAAAAATATTAATGAAAAACAAATACCTTTTTAATGCTTTTTATAACATATCAATTTGTATAAAATATCATTTAATAAACCGTTAAGTTTATTAAAATCGATTGATTAGAGCAGAAGATATATTGATTCGTGCACTCGTTTGATTGATTTCACTACTTATAAGAGTTTTTTAATTTATTTAATTTTTCTTCTCATAGATTTTAACTTACAGATCCAAACTAATACAAAACATAGTCACTAGAGTTGGGAGATACATTCACTAAAAAAATTAATTCCCCAAATCAAACCAAAATAATCCGATTTTTCAAACTTTGGCAATATTTTCATTAGGGTTTTGTGCCGTTTAATAAAATTGAGTTTTAAGAAAAGTATTTAAAAAATGGTGTAATCTTATACAGTTTGAATTATACAAAGTTGATATAGGGTTCCATAAATAGACTTTCAACTAACTGACTTTTTCGACTTTATAGAAGTTGACTTTCTTTGGATGAAAACATCGAATTTTGCTTTCGACTTTTTTTGAGAGGCTACAAGGTACTATTTGGATAAAATGTTCTCAATTGTAAAGGAGTAGTAATTCTTCTGAAAATTTTTCTAATAATTTTTGGCAAAATTTTTACCATTCTCTACGTGATAATAACATTGATAATAAAGATCCTTTTTTCGGGTCATTTAGAAACAAAATAATATCGCTTAAGGCACATTTTCTAAAAATGCTTTTGTTGCACACTTTTACCAGTAAAGTTGCATTAGTGGGCTCAATATATTTCATATTTTTACTGCACAACATATTTAAAATAAATTTTTACGTGATGTGCTCGTTGTTTTGATGTGCTGTTGAATTGTGTACAATTTTTCTTCAACCGGCTCTAAAAGTCGAGAATGCCTGGCATATTTACATCCGAGAAAATCAGTCGTTTTTAACTACATTTGTAGTTTAATAACTGCAAATCTTACTTAATTCAATTACAAATGCATTCTAATCTTTTCAGTATGAATTGCAGTTGTTTTAATTGTAATTTCCGATTGGTTGTTCGTACCTAATTCCCTAATTATAAACAAAATAATATCTTGAAAGTCTTCATTAATAATCTTTCAATATAACCGCCATTAAATGATGAGGCAGTTTCTCTTAGTATGATGAAAAAATTTCTCAGAGGAAGAAAATTGTTTATTTTATATAGCAACATTTTCGAAGTAGATTAGTAGTTAGCAATTTCGTTCTTTAGTACCTTATTATTTTGCGAATCAAAACTTTCAAAATTGTCATCAATATTGCCATTTTCCAATACTTCGTTCATCATATTTTCTAGTGCGTCACCATCATCGTTGATCTCTACGTGGACAAATTCTAAAAGCCGGATAATAAATTAATGATTTGAATATAAAAGATGCTATACTTACGAGTAGAATTCGAGTTAACAGTGTTGTCAAGACCGGAGGCAAAAATTCCAATTATAGCTGATATACGTTCATTTGTTGGGGTTACTTGCGATTTAAAAATTCCGCCCCCGGTCTTATGAAGCATTTGTTTTTCTTCTGGTAAAGCGGATTTGGGTTTTTTCCAATTGTCATACATATCTTAAAGGTTTTTGCTTGGAAAAGTATACCACACTTTTTGTTTTTGCAACCAAGACACTGCATCGGTTTTTTTTGTTTTCTTGTGCTTCTTGTCCTCCTTGTGAGATGTAAAATTTGCGGACCTAAAGAGTGTAACTTTAGAAGTGTTTATGTGGCATAAAACTGACAAAAACTTTTGAGCTTTTATGAATATATATTGTTATAGCAAATAATACTTACCAGCTTCTTTGTTCTTTATTAACAGGCATCTTGCTTATTATATTATTAGTATTATTTATTACTTTGAAAAAATTTCAATATAATTATTTTTTTTTTTTTTTAAATTTGTTTGACACATTTGTAAAATCTATAACAATTTAAACCTAACAGGCGATTTGCTAACGAATACTTTTTGAAATTGAATACAGTTAAGAAGCAGTTAAATGCCTTCGCAGAGTGGTGTGTTTTAAAAAATAATTGTGGCCCAAGCCACATACAAATTTTAGGAGTTAGGAGGACCTAGACTTTTAGAATATATCATTAGAGATACCCTGTGCTGACACAGGGTAATTACTAGGACACCAAAATTGACCATTGAATAGAAACCATTTTGCATTGTGGATTTTGGATGTGTTTTTAATTTGAAATAATAGGCCAATATGTCTTTAGCAAATTTTCAACAAAAAAAAATAAGAGGTAGAGAACAGATTTTGTGAAAATCTATTCTATTTTCTTATCTTAAAAAAATCATATTTAAAAAATATTTTTAAACATGTCTTAATTCTTTGAAATTAGCTACGCTTTGAGCTATAAAAATTGTTAAAATCTTTTCAATACCTTTAATAGATAAAAACTTATTTAGCATCAACAGGTAATGAGAGAAAAATATTGGCAGCGATTCCTATTCTCACCTTCACCATTCACCTCAGTTTTCGAACCTCATTTTCTCTCAAATAATACAAATTTGGAAATTTTTTATTGTTCAAACGTCTTTACAATTAACAAATATTAAAAAATCACAAATCAAATTGGGACATATAATTAACACATGGGAAATAATGAGATTCGAAAATTGAGGTGAATGGTGAAAGTGAGAATATGAATCGCTGTCATTATTTTTTATTTTGCTCGTTTTTCGGCAAGAGTGTTATAAAAATTTTCAAATATTAATTTTTATAAATTTTCAAAAAGAAGAAGTATTTACATATTCATTGATATATAATATGTCTATCTTCAGTCTTGCTAAATGTTAATATGTTGCATATGAAAGTTAAACCTCAAGCAAACCTCTTTCTTAAACATATACAGGTAGTGTGGGTGTAGGCATTAAAATGTTATTTTATGTGTTTTTTAACTTCTTAATACATTTTGCAAAAAAATATATCATTCAGAAACCACAAATTTCAGTGAAAGAATTCTGAAAATGGATCCATATAAAAATGGATCCTGAAAATATGTTTGTTGGAGAGGGTACAACACAAAATATGAAAATGGTATTGTTATGTAATACAATTAAAAAAACTAAAAAAAAATTCGATGTAAAAATAATTTTGGTGTAATTTTCAGGTACCATAGTTTCAATGTAATGTTTTCTATATACTATTTACAAAACTATATTATTTATTTTCTACAAAACTGCCTAAAATATCAAAACTTTGAAGATTATCAATTTCGGTTGCTTCGGTGTCATCCTTTTCAATTTCTGTGCATATCTTTGGTATCCATTTTGTTGTTATATTGTTTTAGTTTGATCTGTAAATGATTTGAATTTCTCTGCCAGATACCAGATATTTTAGTCTTCAAAAAAAAAAACGTCTTGCTATGTTACCATCATTTGAGTCTCCATAACCGTGAAGAGGCTTATAAATGATTAATCCTTCTTATTTAAATTCATTCTGAATTCAAGTTTTCTCTTTTTTTTTCATATTATGTAGATCTGTATGTAAATCTGTATGTAGATTAGGGTGGCCCTTAAAAAAAAAGTGTTAAATCTTAAGGTATCACCCCCCATAAATATGCGAATGGCCAAAAAAGTGATAAATACAAAGTTTTGGGCCAATCGAAAAATGTTTAGAGGTCGCTCAAAGCGATTGAAAATTTGCAAATGCGTTTATATGGGGAAAAAATTACTTTTTTCTAGACTTATGTAAATTTTTCAATTATGGGAAAAAATTTTATTCTACATGTTAAATTATTTGATATAAACAGATAATTATCTATTCTACAAGGTGTAAAAATTCAAATTCGGTTAAGAACCGGCCCAGTAATAAATAATGTCCCAGGCCAAAAAAGGTTAAATTATTACTTCATTGAGAAATTCGACCACACGTCATAAATATTTTTGAAATCGATTACTAAGTTATAATTTTTTTACTTAGAAGACTCAAGGCTATGAGATATGGAACAAGATTTTTTTATTGGATGTCGTAAACCTGTCGTAAGATGACGTCATACGCGGACAAAATTTTTGGGACGTTTTTGAAATCTCTAATTTCAAAATTTTTTCTTCAACGAAACCGAAAAAAATGAGGTTTGGAGTCCAGTAGCTTATTTATAACACCTTAGAGAATGAAAATAAAAAAATTTAAAAATATCCACTGGCACACTTGGGTAGGGGAACGATTTGATTTTTGCGGATTTCGAGGAAATTGCGTTTTTTGGTGATAACACGGCTTATTTGTTGTCATAAAATATTTAAAATTAAAAATTAGCTACTTCTGTAATGTGAATTGTTTTTTTTTTATCATCGCTACGCAAGGTTGACAAAAAAAATTTTTGGATATCATTAACCCATGTGGACCTGGTGCCCAAAATGACCCCAGATTTTTTTTTTTTTTTATTTACAAAAGAAGTCAATTTTTTGCTTACTACCAATTAATTTTAGGAAATGTGATTTGAAATATTATAACATAATGTTTGAAGTTACTATGGTAAAATTTTTGGACGAAATAATTAACGTTAACCCTTACCTTGTCGATTCGATTTTTGCGGATTTCGAGGAAAATGTTGTTTTTGGTCATGACAAGTGCAAGAAAAAGAAAACTCCAATAATTACATTTATAACATTTTTTAACGAAAACCCCTTAATTAAAAAGTTGTAGAGCAACAAAGCTATTAGCCATTTTTAGAATAGATATTAGATTTTAGATAGATATATTTTAGAATAGCGCGATAGCAGTCCAGTTTTTTCGCAAATCTTTTTCTTTTCACCCAATCTATCGTAAAATGCGCGGTGAACTAGAAATTTCATATACTTCATGGATACTGAAATATTCATCCATTTCATAGTTTTTGGGTATATGTAGTCACATATACCGCCTTATATGTTCATACATGAGTCTTTTTGGCATATACGGAATTCCATATACTTTCGGATATGAAATAACATACATACATTTTTATATATGTATATCTAATATATGAGCACCTTTTTCAAATATGAAATCACATATACCTCCTTACCTCCTTACCTATACGTTAGTCCTTTTCGAATATATGTAATTGCATATAATTCCATACATGCCCATGTATGAAATATACATTTCCATATTAGTCCATATACGCAACCATATATATTCACATAGAAACATATTTGTTCATAAATAAACTTTTTTAGCCGGGTTATGCAACTTTCGAAAATAAAGGGTATATTTTTACTACAAATTGTTGCAATAAAAGTACAAAATATCAAATATGTATTTACAAAATTACTTAAAATGTTTTTCTACAATTTTAACCGGAAACAATAAATTTAATTTACAAAATGTTTGAAAGTAATAAATTCGTTTTCGTCTTGTCTATAGATTGTATTTATCTAATAATAAACATTCACTACTATTTCGAGACATTTATATAAAATTAAATTTATATATTGCGGGCCAACGAGAAAAACAAAAACATGGAGAGGAAAAGGAAAGAAACAAAATAGCACAACCATAGCATTACAGCATTTATTTTATTGAATTGCATAACAAACATATCCGTTTCCGGTTTTTACTACTTTTAGCACACTCATCAGTTCCTACAGTAATAATTTCTGCTTATCATGCAAATTCATAGAGTACATATACAAACACTTTGTGCAAATGTAAAGTATTCAAAAGAGCATGATAAAGAGAAAAAAGCTACCAAGAACTAGAGTTAAAAAAATTATAAGAATGGAAAATGTGTCTATTGATAGATATCCGTTAGAATAGAATTTGACAAATTTACTCAAGTATCATTGGAATTGCATGTATAATGGACATATCAATTTTGCAAATAAAAAAGAAACACACACACACAAACCATAAACCCATTCATATATTATAGAATGAAACGAAAACAATCAAATATTTAGTTGAACAATCATCAACAACATCATCATCTTTAGCATCGACCATAATGCTTATGGTAACAATTTCCGTTTGATGTCGTTTTAAATTTTGATTTGTCATTGTAGAAAATTGCATTCTGGTCATCAAACACACATTTTCTATAGGTTACACTGTGCTTTAAAGTTTTCGGAGTTACATATTTTACACTAAAAATTGTTTAACTACTAAATGTAAAACAAAAACAGCGGAAGAAGTAGGCATCTCAGTCAGCCTTCATATAACGCACAAGAATTATCGCATATTTCCCCACAGAAAAAACTAAAAGCGAATTTCAATTAAAATATTTATTAACTCAATTAAACGTTAAATTTAATTCGGTTCTATTAATTAAATTGTAGTATGCATTTAAAGAATTTGCAATAATTTAATTTATGTGCAATTAAAATTTCAATTGGTTGAGGTAATTTTTGACTGCGTTTTTTCCCATACTAATTCACTTTCAGAATTTCAAATTATTAGTGAAAGACTTACAATTCTAAGCCGGTTTTAGCAATAAAACATTTAAATTTTGTGGGATTTGTGATGACCAGAGAAGTTAAAAAAAACATAATCCATTGCGGCAAAAAAATATTTGTGAAATGTCAACAAATAGAAAAACCTCAAATAAAGGGTCCGCCAAATAACTTTTTTTTTTTTTGAACTCCTGAACCAATTGGACTTTGTATGGCGTCATACCAAGGTCTTTATGCAAAATTCGTCTCAATAATGTCTCCGAAATGTTCAATTGTTGAGAACGACGGTGAATTGATGTTGATGGCGCTTCACGCACACTTTCTGCCACAGCAGCAATATTCTCAGTTGTACGCACTGTTTTTGGCTTTTCACGCTTTGGTTTATCGATGAGGATGCCAGCTTCTTTCACTTTTTTCACAAGATAACGAACATACGGACCATATTCGTTCAGCGGAAGGATAAAACTACTTATCTGTCAAATCAGACATGAGCTAAGTGTTACCATTCACGAAATAAGCACTAGTTGAAAAAAAAACGTTAGATGGCGGATCCTTTAGATGAAAAATTACACTTTTTAAGAGAAAAAGACTATTCTTAACCCTCTAACGGGTAAGGCTACCTCAGGGCAGTCTTCATAAAATGCGTCAAATGAGCGTTTTATACTTAGATATTAATATGTTCCGACAGAAAACTAAATTTGCTAAATATTTTGCGAATAAATTTTTCGTGTGTCGTCCACGGTTTGGAGGCGAGAAAGCTTCAAAATCTAAATTTCGTAAACTTTCAAAAACTAATTAGTTTTAAAAAAATATAGTTTTCAAAAATCTAAAAAACCAATTTAAGGTCACTAAAAACTATTTGTAATAAAATCTAAGTAAGATTGAATCTTTATCTTTAATTTAGTCCAAGGACTCACAGGATTTTATCAGGATTCCTCTAAAGGACATGTCTTAACTTAAAAACTAATAGACGGATTTTTTTGAAATTTTGCAGAAAGAAGACATTAAGTTTTAATGACAAAGCGTTGAAATTTGAACAATATAAATTGTGACAATTTTTTGTTGTTGTTTTTGTTTTTTCTTTGATATTTTAAATTTTGAATATCGCTCCTAGACGAGGACAAGAAATTCTCATTGAGTTTGTGATTTAACATAACAAATATCTCTAGAAATTCTAATAACAAAGTCCCCTGAAGATTTCCTTGGGCAGGAATGAAATCCGGATAGGGACACGCCTACATCAGATTGCTTTTTACAATTTGTTAAATAAGTTTTGGGACTTTAGCACATTTAATTACTATAAATGCAATATAAATTGATGTTTAGATACTTTTCGCCTAATTTCTCTT
Source organism: Delia radicum (assembly GCA_021234595.1). NCBI lineage: Eukaryota > Metazoa > Arthropoda > Insecta > Diptera > Anthomyiidae > Delia > Delia radicum. The sequence continues at coordinate 195,661,883 of CM037851.1, read as the reverse complement.
TTTCAAAAAGCGAAAACCGCGATATCTTTTTAAATAGGAGCAGACAAAAAAATAGTTTTTCGAGCATGGTTATATCTTGGTAACAGAAATATTTGTTGTCCAAAACTTCTCTTTTATATGCTTTAGTTTCCAAAATGCAGCCTAAAATATTTTGGCTCATATCGCCTATATTAAGCAACGATAAATAATTTTGTTGAAGAACTTATTATTTGTTTTTCGAGTGGAGCACATGGTATGAATTTCGTTGCAAAACATCGTTGGCCAGTTAGAGGGTTAATAAATTCTTATCACTTTGTGCAATCCATATTTTAAGAGGCGTATTTTTTATTACTTATATGTACGAAATAAAAAAAATTAGAAAAATCAAGTTTTTATTGATGGTTTTTTTTATGTAAAAAAAATATGTTCTGTTACATTTTTCATCAGGTAAATATAAAAAAATATTGTTACGTAAAGTATGATACGAATAGGGTTGCCAGATTCAAATTGGGAAAATGTTTTACATTCAACAAAAAAAAATTAATTTGGAAAAAAATCTTAAAATTAGTTGTATTTCAATTTAATTTATTTTTTGTATAAAATTATATTTTTTTTTTTTTTAAAAAGTATAAAAAAAATGTTATAAAAATTGTCAGTGGGAATAATAAGATTCATTATTCAACTTTTTCAAATAATCTGTATATTTTGCATTTTTTGTTGGACCAACATCCTCGTTACTTTCCATATATTTTCACGAATTAATGACCTGTTCCTCGATCTCGAACGAAAACCTAAGCGAACGCAAGCTAGTCACTCGAATTCGAATCAATTTGGGTTTCTCTATTTCGAAAGCTATCGTTCGCCTATACTTACGTGTGTCAATTTTTGTGTTTTACGTATTTACAAATCATAGTGGTGCCAGACCGGATATTTTAAACTTCTATTACAATTTCCTTTAAAAATACCAAAAATACTACTAAATTGTTTGAAGATAAATACAACACTACTTAACAGCGATCAGCTGTATATGACAAATAAATAATTAAAACAAATAAATAAAACAAAAGCAAAATTAATAAATCAAAAGAAGAAAATCAAAAAAGTACACCAGCGTTTTAAGCTGTTCCATTGTGGATTTCATTAAGCTGAAATTTAAAGTTCTTAAAAAACTACAAATATTCGTGTTATTTTGTTATCCATTCTTTTTTTTTTAATATTTATAATTTTTTATTATATCATTCATTCCAGCAAAGAACATTGAAAAATGAGGATTTTTTTTTTAGGTTCTCCGATTTTTTTATATTTTTTACATGAATACTCTATAGTCCCACTTGCACATAGCCTTTTTCAGATATCGAAATTTGTAAAAATCGCGATATTATGTACGTTTTTAATTTTCATAAATTTGATAAAAATGCTAAAAGTGTTTTATAAAAATATTTTTATTTTATAGAATAAAAAAATATTTTTTTTTTTTAAATCATTAAAAATAAAAGACATGTTTGTTCCATAAAAATCAGTATTATTATAAGTAGCTAATATTCCATATTTTAGTACTGTTTTTTTTTTTTTGAAAATCGTAGGGGGAAAGTTTTGAAAAATGCATTAGAAAACTGCATTTGCATTAAGTATGCATTTTTTTTAGCAATCATTTTGTTTAAAAATCCAGTTATAAAGTAGACAAGAGCATCTTCCAAATATCGTTTAAATTAATAACATGCGATATACAATTAAAAAGTTATGGCACTTCAAAGTAAAATGCTATTAGCATTTTTTTGATATTTATGAGAACTAAAAACGTGCATAAAATCACGAGATTTTACAAATTTGGAGATCTGAAAAAGGAAATGTACAAATGGGACCATAGAGTATTCATGTTAAAAAAATAAACAAATTCAGAGGACCCGTGTTCAGATTTTTTGAGTTTTCTAATGGAATGAATGATATATTTTTTTGAAAATATTTTGTTACTCGAAAACAAAAAAGCAAGTGACTGGTTTTGACATTTACGTTCGCACTGTTGACAACTCGTTCGAAATAGAGAAACCAAATTTTGTATGAAAACTGTTACGTTTTCATTCGACTTGTACTTCAAGTCATCGTTCACATAGAAATTTAGTTAGAGAAACCCAAATCAATTTTCTTTCGCTTAGAAAGCGAAAGAAAGCTTTCTTTCGAAATAGAGAAACAGACCATAAATGTCTTAAAATAATATTTTATAAAAACAACGCAATCTTTAAAACTACCCAGCCAGAAAAATACGAACGGCAAAACATTGGCCCAGTGCTTTCAACGGTGGTATGAGTGTTGGCAGAGCGTTGGATTTCTGAAGATTTAAGTGCTTTGCCAACCCCAAAATGATAACACCGGGCAGTGCTTGGCCGTTTCTTTTTAAAACGTTGGCAAAGCACTGGCAATGAGTACTTCGCCAGTATCAAAACCATAATTTTAAAACGTTGGCAAAGCATTGGTAAAACAACTAATAAAGTAAATAATAAATTAATAAAAAAACAGTGTACTTATAATTGTTTTTATAAAATTTTGGTTTTATTATTTAAAATAATAAAATTATGTAAAAAAATAAACATACAAATTAAATTTCTGCAATATAAATTAAAAAAAAATCAATTAAAATAATCCTTTGTATTCTGACTGTGAACTTGTAATTTTTTATAGAGAAAATTGAAATTTATAAAAAAAAAAAAATTTCTTTAAAAATTGGCTAAATTCAAATTTTTAAATTAAAAATTTGTAAAATTTTCGAAAAAAAAAATTGATTTTATATATTTGAATTTAGAAAATTTATAACTCAAATTGATTATTTGTTTGAAATTAAAATTTTTAATTAAATTAAGAATATTACATATGAAAACGAGATTTATTTTTGAACTGTATAGCAGGGTGGGGCGATTTGAACATCTTAATGAGCGCTTCGCGTTTCTGATTCTTGGGATTGTACTGAGCAAAAAAAGTCCACTAGACCATACGTCTACGGTGAAAATAGACCTTCAAGATTTTGACTTTTTAACCGTATTTTGTGAAAGTAACAATGTGTAGGATGGACATATCTCTCTCTCTTTTTCCAATCTTGTAATTTCAAATTTTATAAAGGTATAGATTAGAAAAGTTTTTAAATACGCTAAATTAGCAAATTTTCTACAAGGATCCTTTGAGCAAAAATGGTGCTGACTTTACTGTCTTTTTTTTAGTGTATGAATTTGATTTGAATACCATAAGCTTATGGTTAGTTGATTTTAAATTCATTGAAGATTTGAAAAAAGAAAAAAGAATTAAGTTTTAAAGTATGTAAAATAAATTTAAAAATAACTATTCATTTGATATTTTTTATTAAACCCTGCTAACCTACTTGTTTTTAAATAAGTTACGGTTGCAAATCGTTTTTATAAACGGTTTTAAATTTAGTAAATTTAGTAAAGTACTTTCGACCAGCGTTGGGAAAGCGTTGTGAACAAGCGCTGTGCCACTGTTTTTATTATGTTAACGGTTGTAAATTTTGTAAATAAGTACTGGCAATGAAATTTTGACAATTTTGGGAAAGCGTTCTAAGCCAGTGCTGTGCCAGTGCTTTTTTACTTTTAGGGTTGAAAATTTTGTAAATCAAGTACTGGCACAGCACTTTGTACTACCATTGGCAGAGCGTTGTAAATCAGTGCTTTGCCAGGACTTTATTTGTTGGACCATTGGCAAACAGTGCTTTGCCAGTGCTTGATTTTTCAGACCATTGGCAATTTCTGGCTGGATAGTTAAAAGAAAAATATAAGAAAATAAACTCACTATTTGTCAGATGGTTAATGTTTTTAATTACACTGTGCACCGTGAAATTGTACCCCTAACGATGCTTTATGGAATTTGGCTATTTTCAATTGTTTTTTCATTATGGTAAAAGATTATTTAATGCAGACAAAAATATGTTTTTTAAAAAGTTTTTGTATTCTCAAATATGTATAATTTTTTTACTGCAAAAAAAAACCAATTATGCATTTAGGCTTGTTTTCTAAATCTAAAGTTTTTTCATGTCATAAACAAATTGGGAAAATATTTTACCTCAAAATGTTGTAAATTTTTTAATAAATGGCATACATCTTCATACATGCTGATATATGAAACAATATATGCTCATGTATGGAATCATTCATGTTTATATGTTACCATATATTATCATTTTCACCCAGATTTCTAAATTTGGGTTTCTTTGATGATATTGAAATGATTGAATTTTGAATGGCAAATGCAAATATCATAAAATGTCCCCTCTCGGGCGCCAAGTTTTTAAGTAAATAATTTTAGCGACAAATTATTTTTAATTGCTAAACAAAGCAATTTCATACATGCAGATATATGAAAGAATATACACTCATACATGAAATAATGCTTGTTCATATATTGTAATTTTCAACTGGATTACTAAATTTGGTTTTCGATGATGATATTGAAATGTAAAAGTGAATTTTTAATGAGAAATGTTAATAAATTGAACAACATTTTTAAGTAGTTAATTTTAGCGACTTAAACATTATTTTTAATTGCTACATACAACAAAGCAATTTCAACTTTTATTATATACATGATAAAGTAACACGGATTTAAAGTGTTTACTATTTTTGAACTTAGTGTGAATAGTTTCACATAATTTAGCATAAAGTTAAATCTGCTAATGACACAAATAACAATTCTAAACTACGAAAATGAATGAACAACTTGTTCTTAGTCTTATTTTAATTTAATTACCATAGCAATGAATTGATTGTGCTTTAAAAGTTTCTGCATAAGACATAAGTTAATTTGGGTGAATTCAAATGTTATTAAAAAAAACTAAATTTAGTTGGTATGAAAACCATAAAATCTGAACATGCCTTATAAAATGTTTTAAGATTGCCGAATGTTAGATAGTTTAGATAGATATCAGAGTTGACAATCGATTCAAACAGAAAGTGATATTGGATAACGGTATTTTTAAATTATTTGCCTAGTTATTTTAAGGTTATCGGTATTTTAAGTAATTTAGATAGGTGAGTTTGAGGTCAACGGTGTTTTAAGTTATTGTGCTAGTGGTATTTTAAGGTTAACGATAGTTCTTTTTCTTTCTTTCTACTGGTCATCACTCTGTTTTCCGTTATTGATATGTAAGAACAAACTATTTTCGCAAAATTTTTAGATATTCGAAATTGTTTTTACTTAGAAGTAATGTATTTTCCAAAATATTAAGTTTGACATCCATATCGAATATGTTTTAGCCATAGAGTTGCAACCGTTGGCAACACTGTTTTTGGCAGCTCAGCTGTTTTCGTGTGACATGTTACTGTTAACATGTAGATTATTGAATTTTATTATCCAATTTATGGTCAGTTTTGGCGGCTGTGGCGGCTATTCGGAATTTTGTTTCTAACTTAATTAAACTCTGGGTGGTAATGTTTATATTTCTGGATTTTATTACATTCTTAAAAAAATAATTTGTTTACCTTCCTAAAAAATTCTACTACATTTATATATCTTTTCTTTTTATTTATCGTTGAAAATCTAGTAAGCTTTTTGATTTTATTGCAATATTCTTTTCTGTGAATTTTTAAATGTCCATTAATAAACAATTCTGTTTGATCTTGAGATTGATTGTTACAAATATGTAAAAGCTTAGATAGAAAAACGATTATAAAATCGAAAATAATTTTTATCACAATTTTCAATCAGCAAGCTATCAAGACTAAAAAAAAAACTTGTAAATAAATAAAGGGCCCTATGAATTTGATCTTAATGTTGTTTTTACCAGATGCATTTGTGGTTAATATATAAAATTTCATACACTTCCATTGAAGATGCATTTTCAACATGAAAACGTTATTGAAATTCCCATACTTCGCAAATTTTTTAAAATTGTGGTAAAGCAAAAATATAATCAATATGTTTAATTTCAACAAACTATTAAAAATGACCACAGGGCAAATAAAACAACATAATTATGATATCTGAATATTAAATTGTTATTTATGTTAAACGATTTACAATAATTTAATAAAAATTTAAATTGTTGTATGGGAAAACGTATGTTTATTTTGTTTATTTGTAGTATTGCATATGCTATATAAACATGCAATTTGTGTATAAAATGTGAACAATTCATTATTAAACAATCAAATTATGATTGGATATACAATGTGCATACAGAGTCAGGCTTGCCAGACTTGTGGTGTTGGTCATGGGAACAGAAATTTTTAATTGTGGACAGGGGATTTTTTGGGATTTTACAAATGTTTGACAAATATTTTAATTGAATATAGATTTACCATAAAATCAGTCAAATTAAAGCCAATATGACAACTGATTTTTTTGAAGCAACTTTTCCAGGGTTTTTGTAAAAAAATTTTAAATGTTCTTAAAACATTTTTTAGAAAACCCTTGGTAAAATGTCATATAGACGCGAATAAATTCAAGATTTAATTAATGAAAAATGATATAGAAAAGTTTAAATTTTTGTAACATATTTTTAAAACAAAATAAATTTTGTTTGACAAAATCGAAAAATGGAAAAACTTTTTTTTTTTTTTAAATTTTAACCAATACTCAGGGGATGCCCCCTACTCATGCAGTGCATTGTATTGATCAGGAAAATATGGTATGGGAGGGAGGAAATAGGGAGTAGTGTTTGTGGAAATTTGATTTAAATTTTTCTAAATTGTAAGTAACAGAACACCCCTAAGCCCAGACGAAGGCCGGTCACACAGAAAAACCTTACTCAGCAAAGCCGGGCTTTGTACAGACTGGAGAAGATTCTGTACTATCACCTCCACACGGATATCCCTGGATAATGCCAACGATAGCAACTAAAAGGTAATTTTTTCCTGTAAAATTCATTATTTGAACAGTAAATTTTACAAAAATAATAAAACAACACTAAAAAAAATTTCTTCCCATTTGTGTACTTAAAATAGCTCTAGATGTCGCTACGTATCATGGATCACAAAAATAATATAATTTTTGAAAAAAAAATTAAAAACATTCATATATTTTTTTTCTTAATTCCAAAGGGCGTTGTATTTTTTTTTTTTTTTTTGTTAAGAACGTCCCATAGAGTGGAGTTTCGCTGAATATGGATACTCTAATTCACCGACATGCATTTTTACAATATTCAAGAAATACAATGAAAGTGCTGTTCAAGAGCAAAGAAATTTACATAATTTTATTTAGAAATATGTTAACTTTTTTAACTAAAATACTTGAGAAAAGAAGTAACAAAAAATATTACATTAGTGTTTTTACAAAAAATAAGTATGTCATGTCCCTATTATAAATATAAGACTAGAATGCTATTAATTTTTGTTTTAATGATGGGCGTTTGTGAAGCAGAATATTGTTTTTTAATTAAAGCAAAGTTCACGATTTTAGCAAGATAGTAAAGATGAAGTGAATATTTAAAATTTTATTTGATTGTAATCAAAAAATTAAATTTGTGACCGCGGATTTAGTAAAAAGTAACAATTGGGAATATAATTGCTTTTCATTTGAGATACATTTCTTTTGAATCCCATGACTTTTAAATTTTTTTATAGCAGGAATATCAAAAAATGTAAATTTCGCTGATATGGGAGATTTATTAAAGATATAAAAAAAATTAATTTTAAAAATCGCCCATGAGGATTCGATCTGAAATTTAGTCAGCTATTTAAAAAATTAATTTTTTTTTCAAATTCTTTTAAAACTCTGTGCTGTAGGCAAATTTTCTCAACAAAATTTTAATTTTCCCCACAATATATGTATAATACGGTGACAGCATTTTCCTTTTTTTTTTAATTTAAAGAAGCGCAGGGCGGAATTTGGTTACACTACGCCTTAACATGATGATGTGGTTAAAATTTGAGTCCAATTGGGCAATTTTAACCCGAGGCACAACGAGGTCAATGGTCAACCCCAAGCAAATTTCCCATTTTTATGTATTTATGTATATTAAAGGCGTCCAAAAAATGAAAGTGATTTCTAAAGTCAAGATATGGGCTAGTTTGGTTCCTTTGTATGTGAAAACATTTAATATGAAGTTTGGTGCCGATTGGATAAAGAAAACACGAGGCGGAAATCGATTGAAAATTGAAAGTGTGTTTTGTATGGGGAAAATGGCTTTTTTTGGGTTTTTTTAAAAAATTGTTAATATTGAAGCAGTTTTTATTCCATAATAATCGAGATGAAGACAAAAAAGTGTTTTTCAAAAGATATAAAAATCCAAAATCGGTTGAGAATTACCCGAGTAAAAAAAAAAATACCCCAGACCACTAATGTGCCAAATACCATTTGATCAAACATTTCGAGCCCACATCCTAAACGCTTTCGAAATAAAATATTTTTTTTTACTTACTGGACCCATTAACTATTATATATGAAATATTTAATTTTTAGGATGTCGGTATCCTGTCCTAAGGTGACGTCGAAAACCAGCAATATTTTTGGGGTATTTTTCAAATCTCCAATTTCAAATTTTAAAAAATTTTGTCCAACAAAGTTAAAAAAAAATTGTGTCACACACTAAGGTCTCATTAAGTATAAAATTTAAAATAAAAATACCAAAAATTACATATATAGCGCGTTTAATTTAGTAAGGGCAGCTATTTAAATTCGGCGGATTTCGATGAAAACGGTTTTTTTTTTTGCACAAAATTCGATTTTAATGTTACAAAATATTGAGTAATTTTTCACCCAAAGTGCATTAAACGATTTTTAGGTAATTAGATTCAATAAAGTAAATCTGTATTTTGTTATTTATAATTCAAAAACTTTACCTCAATTATGCAGATATTTGAAAGAAACTACGTTTTTTAATGTTAAAAAATATTGAGACATTTTTGGCCCTAAGTGCACAAAAGGCGTAATTATTAAGTTTCTTTTCTTTATAAATAATAAATAACAACTACGGAAAATAACTTAGTCAACTTTAATTCAAATACGAAGATACCACATGATTTTTCGTTATCAATTTCATGAAATCTTCAAAATTTCGAAAAAATTGACCTTTGACTTTAAAATTTGACCTTTGCCGTAGTTCAATTTTAACCAAATTTTCAGAATATAGTGCTTGTATTTTGTTTCATAAAACTCTGAATAGCATTAATTGTAACTTGTTAAACGTAGATAAATTTTACCTTATGATCGAATTTTGTGCAAAAAAAAAGCGTTTTCCTCGAAATCCGCCGAATTTAAATAGCTGCCCTTACTAAATTAAACGTGGGATATGTGTAATTTTTTGCTATTTTTATTTTAAATTTTATACTTAATGAGACCTTAGTGTGCGAAACTATTTTTTTTTTTTAATTTCCTTGAACAAATTTTTTTATATTTGAAATTGGAGATTTGAAAAATACCCCAAAAATATTGTTGGTTTTCGACGTCACCTTAGGACAGGATACCTACATCCTAAAAATTAAATATTTCATATCTAACAGTTAGTGGGTCCAGTAAGTAAAAAAAAAATATTTTGGTATTTAATTTCGAAAACATTGATTATGTGGGCTCGAAATGTTTGATCAAGTGGTATTTGGCACGTTAGTGGTCTGGGGTATTTTTTTTTTTACTCGGGTAATTCTCAACCGATTTTGGATTTTTAGATCATTTTGAAAACACTTTTTTGTCTTCATCTCGATTAATTTATAATATGGAATAAAAACTGCTTCAGTGTCAACAATTTTTTGAAGAAACAAAAAAAAAAAAGCCATTTTTCCCCCATACAAAACACACTTTCAATTTTCAATCGATTTCCGCCTCGTGTTTTCTTTATCCAATCGGCACCGAACTTCATATTAAATGTTTTTACATACAAAGGAACCACACTATCCTATATCTTGAATTTAGAACTCATTTTGAAAAACGGCCACACAAAGTTGATCGCCTCTAATGTATATGCATACATTTTTTTGTAACTTTATAAACTTGTTGTTTTGTATTAAAATTTGGAAGTCGTAAATCAGAGATGCTTTTTCTTTTAAAAAACATAAAATTTTGAGTATTACTTCCAACAAAAAATTTTAGTAAAAAAAATTAAACTCAATTTTATCTCAATTTACGTTTTATGTACTGATTGTTAACAATGTTCCCAATGCCTTAATATAAATGAAAGGTCAATTATTGCACTTCTTTTGCAATTTCACTTCTTTTGCACATTATTGGTTCACTTCTTACTGTTCTTTCGCTAAGAAGTAGACTCTAAAAATGATGTTGGAAAAAAATAAGAACCACATTTATATCACAAAACGTACAAACGTTTGATGAAATATATTTTGGGTTTTTTTATTGAGCACATTGCAAATTAGTAATAGAATATTCAGATTTGTTAATAAGTATTCAACAATCGTTTGCAGACCTTTGAACGCTTCGTTATATAAAATAACTCAATAATTATTTCAAAGATTTGATTAATTTTGCCTGAGGCACCCAGTTGGGCCTCTGTTAAGGCCTCATTAGTTGTTACTTTCTGTGTCGTTCTGTTCTGTAGGTAATATTTTTTAATTACTTTTTCTGTGAAAGGAATCAGCTGTTTTAAAAAGGTAAAGAAAATCTAACCAAAAACATTAAAATATTGAGAAAAAGATTTCACAACAACCTAATACATACGCACTTTAAGGCTCCATTAGTTTTGCCGTTCCGTGACGTTTCAGTAACGTGCCGTTCCGGATGGCTGTTTTGTGTGGTTAAGGCCTCATTAGTTGTTACTTTCTGTTGCCATTCTGTGTCGTTCTGTTCTGTAGGTAATATTTTGTAATTACTTTTTCTGTGAAAGGAATCAGCTGTTTTAAAACGTAAAAGAAACTCCAACCAAAAACATTCAAATCAGGGATGATAAATGCGATTTTCAAATAGTACCAACCTGCGTATAACATAGTACTTTTTCGGCATCACATGTATAAAAAAAAAATTAAATATAAATTAACAAACAAATCTTTGTACCCTACAAAATGAGCAATTACAAATGAAACAACAAAAATACATTTAAAAAAAAATATGTTAAGAGGTGAAAACAAAATTTTGAAGTAAAAAACTTTTTTGGATGTAAAAAAATAAATTGTGTAGTAAAAAACATTTTTGAGGTAACAAAACTATTTTTAAAGTGGAAAAAAAATTTTTGTGGAGAAAAAAGAATTTGCGGTGAAATTTAAATATGATTCACCTCTTAGCGTCTGGTGGAAAAATATGACATTATATTTTATACACCAGACACTACAATGAATTCTAATAATATACAGTGCATTATACACCAATTTGTATGGAAAATTTAGAGGTACTTTCACATTGCCACTCATTACTTATGAAGCGCTATACCGTACTTACTTTTGAACCGCTGCGTACTAAGAAAATTAGCCGATATTAATTTAATAAATGTTGAGGTTTTTTCTTAAATTCAGCAAATTTTTAATATATTTTAAATGTGCTATTAATATCTTGCTGTATTGAATTACGTTTCTCACAGTTTTTTGCGATTTTTAGCAAACAAATTTGTTCGTGAACTCATTCGATTTTAAAAACACGCAGGTAATAGTCAATTTCACATTTTTATAACATTTTTATTATGTACTTTTTTGAAAATCAAAATTAGTTATTAGTAATTATAACCCTTAGTTATTGAATTCAATAATTGGTTTAATTATTATTAATCGATATAATCATCTGTAATCAGTCGCACTCAGTTAAATCATGTGATTGAATTCACAGCGTTTGGTTCCAAATTAATTAATTGTTCATATGGGACTGCAAATAGAATTAATAATTATTAAATTTTAAAGGACCAAGAAATTCATATATAGAAAAATTTGTAAATCGTACTAAATGAGTCATAGGAGTATCATGGTACATCTGAGGTTCAAATAGTACTATGAAAAGTACTATAGTACCAACTTTATCATCCCTGATTCAAATATTGTGAAAAATATTTCACAACAAACCAATACATACGCACTTTAGGCTGTCACTTAACGTTGAATTCTATTTTCAATAGATTTGTCCGCAACAGAACAGAACGAAAAAGTGAAAACTAACCACACATACAGACTTTCAATTGAACAGAAACAAAACAGCTGATTCGTAACAGAACAGAACGTACAAACTAATTCTGCCTTTAGTCTGTTCCGTAACAACATAGCAGCTTTGTCTAAACGACTATAGTAATTGTTTGAGTAGTTGTAAATGTAGTTGTAATATTATTATCATTATGTGTCACAAAACCTTTTTTATGTTATTTTGTACAATTTAGCTTATAAAACCAAAAAAAATGTTTTTGTATTGGTTGTTTAGTTTTTTTATGTGAGAGCAATCCGCTGTTTTTTGCTGTCACTTAACGTAGTAGAAAAAATTCTGTTTTTAACAGGTTCGTCCGGCATGCAACGTTTCAGTTCAGACAAACTAACCACACACACTCATTTTCATACATCAAAAACAAATCAACTGACTCGTCACGGAACGTAACGTACAATCTAATTCAGCCTTTAGGCTGTTACTTAACGTTGTATTCTATTTTCAACAGATTTGTCCACAACAGAACAGAACGAAAAGGTGAAAACTAACCATACATACAGACTTTCAATTGAACAGAAACAAAACAACTGATTCATAACAGAACGTACAAACTTATTCTGCCTTTAGTTTGGACAAGTACATTAGCATTAAATGCAGCAAAGCAATTTCATGACATGTGTAAGTCATTAAACGATTTTTGATATAATTGGGGATGATTCAACAGAAATTTTGAAATTAGCTTATCCAAAATTTGATGAATCCTTCCAAAGGTGTGACTACAAATAATTTTTGGTGCTAAAAGTTATACACTCATAAAAAAAAGTTTGTAAAGTCAGCAGAAAATTTTGCTGAGTCAGCAAAATTTTAGTCAGGAGGATGCTAGCAAAAAAGTTGCTAATGTCAGCAAAATCTTTTGCTGAAAATCAGCGAGCTGATTTTTAGCAACAAAATTTGTAGATTCAGCAAAAGTTTTGCTAACACTTAGTAGATTAGAAATAAAAAAGCGTTGGTAAAAATTAATAAATTTTTTGCTGAATTTTAGTAGACTAAAAAAAACGCAAAAAAATTGTAGAAAAATTGTAATTTAGTTAATTTATTTGCTGAAAATCATAAAACATATTTTTGTGATTCTTTTAAAAATAATTTACTATAATAACGAAATATAACAATTTTAATTTTCCCACATTGACGACATGAATTAATTTAATATCTGAAAATATATAGAAATAAATATATATAACATAACAAAAATTTTCTTTCAACTACTTACATCAATGGTTGTCTTAATGATGCTATGACGAAACTGCCGAAGATAATTCTAGAAACGAAACGAAAAAATAACCCTTTTTTTGCAATAAGAAAAAGAAACCATACAAATCTACCTAAGATGTGTGTTTTTGTCTTTCTCTTTACTCTGTCTACAAGTCTGTATATGTTTTTTCATGGTTGATTTTTTTACTTGTCTTGTTAGAGTTGTACTTTTTAATATCATTTTCCTCTTCTCTACTACATCTTGACATGCCGCGACATCTGCTTATCAGCACAATTTTTTTTTAGCAAAATTAATTAGTAAAACATTAGTATATTAGTAAAGCATTAGTATAAAACAGTTAAGTGCTGAATAAGTATAACAAAAATTTTAGCTGAAAACACGATTTTAGCAAAAATATTTGCTAAAAAATAGTATACCTGATTTACAAGACGTTTTACTAACTTTTCTACTAACTTATTTTTATATGTGGAATGTGGCCTAGAGATGTTAATTTTTCTAAACATGGTGCAGTACACTACTCTCGAGGGAGGGCTAACGCTACTAACTGCCTCAACATTATAATTTTTAAAAACAAATTAAATAATATTAAACAAAAATACATAAAAATAGAAAAACAACGTTGTGGCGTTAATTGTAACGGTGATATTTTTAGTTTAAGAAGAAATAATTTGGTAGTCTCAACCCAGTCCACTATGGGAGCCTAGGCAAAAGTTAAATTGACAAATTGAAGTAATTGGGTATTATATTTTTTTTTTAGTAGTAGTATTCTTTATTTAAATTTAGCAATATACATATTATTACAAAAAGCATAGTTTCTTAAAATAAGAATAACATAAGTAATGAGCGACTTTGACTATATGTCGTCAGTCGACTAACTATTTAAAATAACACAAAAGATAGTTTGAATGATATCAAATACAAATGTTTAAAAATTTATTGTTATACTGTGTAAAACTTTGTATAAAAAGCACTCTTAAATTTGTAAATCAAGTTATCATTGAAATTTGTTGTTATAGTTTTTAAAAATATTGTTTAAAAAAAAAAAAAAAAAAATTATGATTCTGATTGTAACTTTCAAATAAAACGCATTCAAAAACAATTAAATCTATTATTACAAGAGGTTATGGGCTACCAACGTAAGGAAGTTCCTCATGGAATAGTGCAGTTCAATGGAACTGGTTACGAAAATTGGAGTTTTCGTGTTAAGATGTATTTGGATGCCATCGATGTTTTGGAAGCTGTCGAATCAAGTCTCCCACCGGGTGCTGATGAAAATGCAAAGAAACGTTTTGTGGAAAAGGATAAAAAGGCTAAATCTGTCCTGGTAAGCTGTATCGCTGATGACTACATTGATTATGTTCGTGATAAATCAAGTGCCATGCTTATGTGGAATGCATTGAAGGACGTGTTTGCTGTAAAGTATTCCTCAAGTCAAACCATAGTAAGAAAACAATTGGCAAGATTGAAATTATCGGAAGGAACAAAAATGAAGGATCATTTCATAGAATTTGATAGTCTTGTAAGACAATTAAAGTCTGCTGGTGCAGAATTAAATGAAAGTGATTTGGTGTCTCAGTTATTTGTAAGTTTACCCGATAGTTATGATCCATTGGTAACAGCCTTGGAAAACATAAAAGAAGAAGAGCTTACACTTCAACTGGTAAAACAACGTTTGCTTGCTGAAGAAAGGAAAAGAGTTGATCGTTCTGATACAACTGAAGATTCCAAAGCTGGTACTGTTTTTGCTGCTAAAAAGGAAAATAAATTTAAATTTAATGGAAAATGCCACAACTGCGGTAAGAAGGGCCACATAAAAATCAACTGCCGATTCAAAAGAGAAGCAAATTCGGTAAGCCATGATAGAAGCAACCATCAAGAAGCCCAGGTTGTTAATTTTGACGATGATGATAAAATCCAAAATGATGCTGTATGTTTTATGGTTAATAAATGTGCAAATACATCGTATGGTATGAATTTTATTTTGGATTCGGGGTCGAGTGATCATATGGTGAATGATCGAATGTTTTTTGATACGATATCTGAGTTGAAGATTCCTGTAAAGATATGTGTAGCCAAAGATAAGCAAATGCTGGTTGCTCACGAGTTTGGAAACATAATTTGTTATTCGAATTATGGAAAACAAATCGTTCTGAAGGATGTCCTGTACGTGCCAAATCTAAGAGAGAATCTTGTATCGGTAAAGAGAATGACAAATGCAGGTTTTGAGGTATTATTTAAACGTAATAGTGCAAAAGTTTTTCACAATGGTATAGAATTAGCGTTAAGAGAACCTAAAGGTAATGTTTTTGAAGTTAAATTTGATAAATGTTTAATTGTAAATTTTTGTTCTCGTGATGAAGGTAAATTATGGCATAGTAGATTAGGTCATATAAACCAACAAAGTCTTGAGTTAATGGGTCGAAATGAAATGGTTTTAGGTATCGGTAATGTAAAATCTTTCGGTTTGTGTGACATATGTATAAAAGGAAAACATAGTCGTGAGCCGTTTGATGGTGTTCGTGTTCGTTGTAATCGTGTTCTTGAAAGAATTCACAGTGATGTTTGCGGTCCTATTAATCCTAATACTCATGATGATTATCGTTATTTTTTGTCGTTCATCGATGAATATACTCACTTTGCTGTTATTTACTTAATGAAAAGGAAATCTGAAGTATTTAAAAAGTTTAAGGAATATGAAGCGTTCGTGACAGCTAAATTTTCTGAAAAGATTTCTATATTACGCGTTGATCAAGGCACCGAGTATCATTCTAAAGAACAAATGGAATTTTATAAGTAAAAGGGAATTCAAATTGAAGATACCATTGCATATACGCCACAGCAAAATGGAATTTCTGAAAGGTTTAATAGAACGTTAGTTGAAAAAGTTAGAACAATGATGATATAGTCAAATGCTCCTAAGGAACTATGGGGCGAAGCTGCATTAATGGCGGTACATTTATTAAACAGAAGTCCTACTGAGCTATCAAGGAAATGAAAACGCCAGCTGAATTGTGGTATGGTTATAAACCTGATATTAAGATGTTTCGTGTTTTTGGTTGCAAGGTCTTTGTTTGGATACCAGAACAAAAGAGGAAAAAGCTTGATGATAAGAGTCAAGAAGGTGTTATGATTGGTTACACAAATAATGGTTATAGAATTTGGAATATTAAGAAAAGAAAAGTTATCACAGCTAGAGATGTGAAATTCAATGAATCAATATTCCCATTTAAATGTAATGATAAAAAGGAGAAGCCTCAAATTATTTCTATATGCAGCTATGAGCAAGAGAGGGAAGAAACTAATAATGCCATACCTGCAAATGAAATATTGGAAAATCAAGATATAGAAGATGAATCTTTTGAAGTTGAAAGTGCTGACAGCACTGATGAGAACGTTTTGGAAGAGTCTAATAATAGTCAACCTGATGTCATTTCTATTAACGATGATGAAAATGAAATTGTTGAAGAAACAACCAACGATTCATCAGTAATAAGAAGAAGTGCTCGAGGTCTCATCCCAAAAGTATTTACAGACTATTTTACAAGTTATAGTGCTGAATTACATGAACAAACTGAAGATGACTCTCCAAATTCTTTTGATGAAATTCAAACTCGACAAGATAGTAATAAATGGATGGAAGCGATAAATGAAGAATTTAAATCTATGGAGATGAACAAAGTTTGGACAATTGTCGATAAGCCTAAAAACGTAAAACCAATAAAATCAAGATGGGTGTTTCGTATTAAGAAAAATGAAAATGGAGAACTATCAAGATATAAAGCAAGGCTAGTAGCAAAAGGATTTCAACAAAAGCAAGGCATAGATTATGAAGAAACCTTTGCGCCTATTGCGAAACTAACCACTGTACGAACAGTATTAGCAGTTGGTGTGCAAATGAAGTTCCATTTTCATCAGATGGATGTGAAAACTGCTTTTCTTCATGGTGATCTAAGAGAAGAAATTTTTATGACTATACCCGAAGGTGTAAATGCAAAAGAAAATCAAGTTTGTAAATTACAAAAATCTTTATATGGTCTGAAACAAAGTCCAAGGTGTTGGAATGAGAAGATTAATAATTATTTAATTGAAATCGGTTTCAAAAGATCTAAACATGATTATTGTCTATATATTCGCAAAACAAATTCAGATATTATTTATCTTTTACTTTATGTAGACGATTTACTTATTGCTGGTAAAAATTTAGATGTTATTTCTAATTTAAAACGAGAATTATCAAAAAGATTCGAAATGTCAGATTGCGGTAATTTGAAATCCTTTTTGGGTGTTAAAATTGATTACAATTATGCAAATGGAATAATGGAGTTATCACAAGAATCAAATATTAACAACATTTTGAAAAAGTTTGATATGGATCAATGTAAACCTGCTAAAACCCCAATGGAAAAGATTTCAGAAAAACCTACATCGGAAGCTACTAATAAACCTTATCGTGAGTTGTTAGGAAGCTTAATGTACTTAATGCTTTGTGTCCGTCCTGACTTATGTTTTCATATAGGATATATGGGGCGATTTCAACAAAACCCAACAGAAGCTAATTGGAATATGCTAAAAAGAATTTTAAGATATGTTAAAGGAACAAAAAGTTTAAAATTACAAATTAAACGAAATAATAATTGTGAACCATTGATTGGATACTCAGACGCAGATTGGGCATCTGATACAATAGATAGAAAATCTGTTAGTGGTTATATTTTTCAAGTTTATGGAAATACTATATCATGGTCAAGCAAAAAGCAAGCTACTGTTGCTACATCTTCTTCAGAAGCAGAATACATTGCATTGAGTGCAGCAACATCTGAAGCTATATGGTTAAAAGGAGTTTTAAATGATATGAAAGTCATAAATGAAAAATATCCTGTAACATTGTTTGAGGATAATCAAGGATGTATATTCATGTCAAAAAACACCGAATGTAAAAGATCAAAACATATCGATATTAAACACCATTTCATTCGAGATCATTTAGCTCAAGGTAATATAAAAGTAGAGTATGTTAATACAAATGATCAAATTGCAGACATTTGTACAAAAGTATTAGGAATTGTAAATTATCAGATATTAAGAAATAAGTTACAATTGTTAGAGTGAGAGAGGATATTGTTATACTGTGTAAAACTTTGTATAAAAAGCACTCTTAAATTTGTAAATCAAGTTATCATTGAAATTTGTTGTTATAGTTTTTAAAAATATTGTTAAAAAAAAAAAAAAAAAAAAAAATTATGATTCTGATTGTAACTTTCAAATAAAACGCATTCAAAAACAATTAAATCTATTATTACAAGAAAATTATATTCAGTTACTAAAAATTTTCTATAATTAACACATGCCTTTATGTAGTTTGCCAAAAAATTCCAGTCTATTGTAATACCATTTAATACATCAATAATTTCTTTTTCACTAAGTTCAGACTTTCCTATATACATAATTCTAAACTCTCTTAGATCCCTACACCGACCTAGAAAATGCTCTATATTTTCAATTTCATTAATATTACAGAGAGAACATAAATTTTAGCCATTTATTTGAAACCTATTGCCATTGAGAGATATTAAACCACTTCTAGCTTTAAAAATCCACATTATATCTTCTATGTTTGCTTCTCCAATCAAGTATGTATTTTCATTTATTACATCTAATTTTTTATAAATTCTTTCCGTTTGTGAGGTTTTTGCCATATATTCTAGGTAGTATTTATCTTTCGGTGAGCTAAGCTAAGCTATTCCCGACCAATGTTGTTCATCTCTTTCACCCAGTATAATTCGTGCCGTAGGAGTACCTTTGTTAGCTTGTATGGCAGCCGATCTTCTTTATATTCAAAAAGGGTTCTGCTCACATATCTTAAATGTAGATCTAGGGTGTATAAATGACCACTTTCAAAGCATGTCTCTAATCTTAGTATGTAAGTTGGCGTGAAGTTTGGGAGTCTTAATATTTTTTTGATGAAGTAGAGTTGAAGTTTGTCAACATCATTAAAATGTGAGAAACCCCACACTTGGGCACCATACGTTTGTATAGCTCTACAGACTGCCTGGAATAATTTCCATTTCGATCCGAGAGATATAGTTCCACGTTTGGTTAATACTACATTTTGCAGCTTCATTTCTAATTTCCACATGTTTTTTAAAAATCATTTTCGGAGTTAATGTAACTCCTAGGTAACAATACTCCTTAGCAATTTTAATTTCTTCTCCTTTAAAGAACCATTTCTCATTTTTCGATAATTTACCGCCTTTTCTAAACACCATTATTTCGGATTTTGCTAAGTTGAGCTCCACATTCCAACTTTTGCAATATTCTTCTAGTTTACATATCATCCGCTGCAGAACTTCAATATTATCAGCAAGTATCACTATGTCGTCAGCATATAATAGCAGACGGACGTTTAAATTTTCAATACTCAATCCCCCTTCTAAATGATCATGGAGATCATTAAGGTAAAGGGCAAATAATAAAGGTGACAATAGGCAGCCCTGCTTTACACCAGATTCCGTTAAAAAAGCCTCAGAAAGCTCTTTGCCAGTCCATACTGCAGATTTTGTGTGGCTATAAATATTTTCGATGAAATGTACCATTTTCGATGATACGCCAATTGTATGGAGCTTGTATATCAATGCTTTACGGGAGACTTTATCAAAAGCCGCCTTAAAATCAACAAAGAATGCGTAAGTTTTCTTCTTTTTATAAAAATTGTAATGCACTATGGAGGACAAATTATAAATATTGTCAGAAGTGGAATAATTTTTTCGGAAGCCCGCTTGGAACTCGTTCAAAATTTGATGAGCTTCAGACCATTTATACAGTCTATCATTTAGCAAACCCATCATAATTTTTGGCAAACAATTCATGAATGAGATTCCTCGGTAATTACTGGGTAATGTATTATCTCCCTTTTTATGAATCGGGTATATTATACTTAAAATAAAAGACTTATCTATTTTTCCAATATCGTACATAAGATTACATATTCCTGCCACTTGTTCCAGAAGTTCATCTGGAGCGTTTTTTAAAAATTCATATGGAACACGATCTTCCCCTGGCGCTTTATTAATTTTGGCTTTAAGCAGGACTTGTTTTATTTCAGTTACTGTTATAACCTTATCCAACTCATAATCTACTTTATGCTGATAGGCGTAGTAAATATCAACAAAGTTCTGCATTGGGTTAGGTAACTGTTTAAAATATGTCATCAGTTGATCAGCAGGAATGTTTATAGAAGACGGGACATCCGAATTTCTAATTTCTTTTGCCACTTTTCACCAGTCTCTACTATTATAAACTTTATCAATTTCTCATTTAGCTTTTTAAGATAATTAGTTTTAGCTTCTTGACATTCATTCCTAAACTTTCTATTAGCTTTTAAGTACTTTGCTCTGTCTTCATTACTTCCAGTTTCTCTATATTTCTTTAAACATTTAAAAGACGTATTTCTTGCATAGTGACATTTAATATTGAACCATTTTTGTTTTGGTGTAAATTTAGGACCTTCTCTATAAACCATCTGATACGCTATTTTAATTATATCTGTAATATCTTCAAAATTTATTAAATTTTTTTCATTCTTTGTTATATTTATAACGTCTCGAACTTTCATTTGATATTGCATTGCATATTTATCTTTCCATTGTAACTTTGGTAATAGATTACAACTTGTATTACATTGTTGGTCAACATTAACTTCCAAAGATAGAACAATAGGTAGATGGTCGGACCATATCTGACTTTCCACTGAAAACTTATGTATATGTCCAAGAAACTCCTGAGAGACTGCACAGATATCATTAACCGATGAACCATTTCCAGTAACACAAGTAAATTCACCTTCTGTATCACCTACTGTCATTCCATTTATTATTATCAAACCATAGTCATTACAAAAGTTTAAAAGTTTTCGACCTTTTGCATTAACAACATTGTCTTTTGATTTCCTTTCTTCAGTTCCAGATTTAAATTGATATTTCAAATTGTCATCTAACTGATTTTGAAGTAATCCAATTCTTACATTTAAATCTCCTATAACTATTGGATAATATTCTTTAAATAATATTCTTTAAAAAGCTGATCCATATTATCAAATTCATCGTTCCATACAGCGTCTCTTATATATAGAGGTATTATATTAAAACAAATTTCTTTTATTTTCACGTTTATAATAGTAGTTTGTTGATAGTTTAGGTAAGAGCACTTAAAACCAGATTTAGTTAGATTGTTTTTAAAACCTAATAGGCATCCACCACTTGCCCTTCCATAATTACTTTCCCTTACTGCTGGCAACCAAAATAATTCTAAACCTCCAAAATACTTTTTAAAGTTATCTAATTTTTCCTGAATGACTTGGGTCTCAAATAAAGTGAAAATATCAAAAGATTTAACATATTTAAAAAATTCTACATAAAGCAATTTATTTTCTAGGCCGTGTATATTATAAGATAAAATATTAAGGTTTATTATTTCAATAATTTTACATATATTGCTGTATATAAGTTTTTTGCATTTAGTTTTAATTTTAATAGATCATCATAATTTAGGCTTACAGTATTTATTTGTTCACCATACAGTTCCATTAACACATCCTTTCCGTTTTTGTTACCGCATACCAGTTCTCGATTTTGGTTCCAAAACATCCAATTAACACCAATTTTGATAGCATCATTTTTCACAAACACTTTATGAAGTTTGTTTACGGCTAATATTTCAGTTTTCAGTTGCATCATCACTTTTCTATTTTGTTGTTTTTCTTCACACAGATCCTTTTCTACTTTTATCCTTGAACCTGCTAATTTTTTTAAATTCTTAAATATTCATCAGCCATATATTCTGTTTTCATTTCGGCAACTACACATATCTTTTCATTGGCTGTATACAACACCCTAGCTGAACTAACTTCAACCTCGGTAAGTTTTAGGATAGTTTTGCAAGTTTTTTCAACCTCTTTTCTTGGCGAACCATTCTCAAGGCCTTTAAAGATAACATTTGTTCTTCGTGCTTTGTCCAATATACGTTTAAGTTGGAGATGATCTTTATGCCTTTCATTTTTTAATTTTTCAATTTCATCTCGTAGAGCAATATTTTCTTGTTTTACAGATTCAAATTTAATGTTGACATCATCGATTTGAACTTTTATATCATCAATATCTGATTTTCTAGACACTGTTTTTAATTTCTCATCCATAATTGCTTCCATCGATATCTGCATCATTTTCCTTAAGTCAGTGACTTTAATATTACCAACAAGGTCGCCTTCCATATAAACAAAGTCAGTTGGTGGAGTTTCTTCTTTCTTCCTTTTTGGGTTTTGGACGTTGCTGGATGTTGGTGTCGGAGTTTGAGACATAATTGTCGGCGTGTAAAATGAGGGTTAGGTGTAGGTAACGTGTTTGTCGGTAATTAATTTTTTATTGATAATACAGTTGCTTATTATCAAGATATGGCACTATGTTGTATTCACAGCAATATGGTAGGACAACAAAAACTTGAACCAGTATTATGAGGAAAAGAAACAGCTGTTGTTATATTTCAGTGTTTTAGAAAATTATTAAATTTTGAGTGGTTTTACGAATTTAAACTTTCCAGTGAAATATTGACAAATTTATTATTTTTAAATCAATATTTTATATAATTTACCAGCCAAATCTATTTGCCATATTCTTCTTCAATGCACTGCTTGGCTTGTTTTGTAATAAAGTTGATTTTGCTTGTAAACAAAGCTTTGGTATGTAAGTTTTAATGACAAAAATCACGGAGCTCAAATCAAACACGACTATCTTTCTTTACACTTTAATTTCTATTGGGTATTATATATAAAAGTGTTATAAATAAAAGTGATTTTTTTTTTAATTTGTTGTACTCACGCAAAGTAAATTTTAAACAAAAAAAAAATAAAGATATATGAAAGAAAATTAAAAAAAAAAAAAAACATGTACTTTTTAGTCTGTAGTACGATATAATCATAATATTTTTGTAATATTATAATTGCTGCAAAAATGTTATGATCATTATAAAAGTATTGTGATATTAGAATAAGTTTATTTAAATGTGTAAATTATTAAATAAATAAACATACGTTTGTACTATTAAAAAAAAAAAAAACATACATAACTTTTTAATTCAGCTTCAACATAATGCTGGGAGAATAATGTAGGAATTATATTATGATAACTTATAAACATTTCCATAACCATAATTTGATAATATTAAGATCAATAGGAACCATAGTTGTCTAATTACCATATTATGGTTAAGAAAAAGATAAGACTGTCACAACCATAGGGACATGGTTGTCGCTATCAAAGATCCAAAAATATATGATTCTCTTCGAATATGGTTACCTCAACCATGTTTTATCCTGTGTGTTAAGTTTGCTTTAATCGACGACCGAATACATTGTGAAATTAAAGACAAATTGGTGGTAAAAATGTCTATTGAGAAATAAGAAATCACAAAAAATAGAAGATATTTTCTCAATTAATACAAACAAAGTCTTCAAACAATTTAATATTTCTGTAGATTTCTTAAAAAAGACCCGCATATTTATTAAAACAACAATCAACTTAAAATACGAAAAGAAATTGTGAGAAGCTTAAGTGCTGTAAGAGGCATTAAACTTATTCAGAAATACTATGGTAAAGCCACAAATGATGATACGCAAAAGCTTACTAAAAGTGTATTTTGAATATAAATTTGGTTTTTTATTACATATTCTACTAATATTGAGTTTTTTTATCATTTAAAAATATTTTAAAATAAATTGAAATTGGATTTAGATTTGAGTGTTATACTCAAGAGAAGATACTTGTAAGTGTCTTATAGATCATACATATAGTATTGATTCAATATTAAAAGTAACTGGACGGGTGGTGTGGAATGGCCAGTAATTGCACAGAATGTTCTAAATTGTATGTACACCAGCATATACAACAATAACAACAACATGACTACATTAAATTATTGTATACAATTGCAAACATCATAACCCGCAGCCATTTTAAGTCATGCTGATTTGTGATTTTTGTACAAAATCGGTATTTACAAGCATAACAGCAGGCATGTCATTGCTAATTTATAATATTGCACGTAAATACACTCATACAAATTTGACTGTACAAATATTAGAAAAAGTTACTAACAATTAGTTAAATATTATATTACAGGAAAAAGCAGTAATTTAAGCAGAATCTTTTTGCTAAATATTAGTTAAATAAAAATATAAAAATAACGTAAAATCTACTAAATTTAAGTTTAATTTTTAGTTGTTTGCATGAAACCTAAGCGCCATTTATGCGTGAATATTTTGATTATAAATAGTAAGACAACTAATAAACTACGCTGTTTTATAAGATAAATACATTATTTCATTTGTCTTTCTTATTTACTTTGATCCTTTTGTAGGTACATTTTTTATACTATCGCTCAAAATATATTGTTGTTGTTTTTGTAATATTTATATATGTAGTTGTTTTTTTATAAACGTTTATGTATTAGTAATAAATATTTTAAATTCATTTAAATTAGATTTTCTTAATTCTCATTCGGTTTATTACTTAATAAAGTTAAATGATTGTTTAAATGTGAATATTAATTTATTCTAAATCATTGTCATAAAATTGATAAATGTAATTTTTGAAGTTAAATGTTGTTTAATCTAAATGTAACCATTATTTAAAAAAAAAAAAAAAATATGCTAAAAATAAATTAAAAATTATTTAAAAAAAATCCTATTGTTTAAACAAGAAAGCTTGTTTTTGCAAAAAAAAAAGAATCCAAAAAAAGTTTGCCATATTTCCTACGTTCCAATAGAAAGAAAAAAACTAATTTCTTTGTGAACTGGTTCATATTAGTATAAAAAAATCTGCTAGCTGAGTGAGAATTTCATGCCGGTTGAAATTCAATATTATCAAATTCAAGCTATAAAATCATTTGGTATGGCAACAACACTTTCATAAAAAAACAGTTGGTATGGCAATAACAATTTCTTTTCGTTTTTTTTTTTTTTTTGAAAGATATACGATATTGATCACTTTTTAATCAAATGAGTTATTATTTAATTGAAAAATAATTCAATTAAAAAGTTATCAATTTCTAATTGAATTAGCAATTTTCGTTGTTGTCGGAATTTCAGCAATTAAAGTCATTGAATTGGTGGTTTTCGTGATTGAAATTGGATTTTATTTTTTTGTGTGTAAAACAGACG
Source organism: Delia radicum (assembly GCA_021234595.1). Classification (NCBI taxonomy): domain Eukaryota; kingdom Metazoa; phylum Arthropoda; class Insecta; order Diptera; family Anthomyiidae; genus Delia; species Delia radicum. The sequence continues at coordinate 195,636,423 of CM037851.1, read as the reverse complement.
AAATCAACTTTATGGAAATTTTTCTGCCTTAGTGCCGAAACTGGTTGATTTGGTAAACCTAATTATAAAATCAAAACTTTTTGAAAAGCAACAATATTAACGTATCAATATGTTTTAATTTTTGTATAATAATACAAAAAAAAAAATTTCGGTCTTTCTATATTTCAATATATTTAGTAAGAATATTGTTCTACCTCAAGTCCAAAATCTAATATGATATTATGATATAAGATTTTATTTGTTGCTTCTTCAAAAGCTTGATAATTTTTACAATAGACAATACAATTGTTTTCTTGGCATCATCCAAAATATTCAGTTGCATATTTTATACTTCTTTTGCTTTTGATAATCATAATAATATTTTTAGTCTTTATTATTTTCAGTAAAAACCATTAGTTAAAAATTTAGTATTTCATCAAGTCAAAATACCAAAATTCATACCTCAATTTTCACTAATATTTGCGGTTGTTTGAGTATCTAGTACTTCAGTATCCTTATTTTTAAGTGAAAGAACAGTTATTTTATAAAAAATATAATATATCACACACAGGAGTTCAAAAGTGACTCAACTCAAAATTTTAATTTTTCGGTTTTATATGCTTAAACTATGCACAATATACTTGTTTATCTATAAAAAAATATATCAGTGTGTTTTGTTGTTGTTAACTGTTGCTAAAAAAACAGTTATGTCTTTCTTTATGTTTCAGTTGGTATAAAGTTGCAAATACTTTTTTCGATTTCTGAAAAATGAAAAATTTTGAGCTGAGTCACTTTTGTACTAGGTGTGCGATATAAGTACATTTGTTGTGGTGGTTTTTACCTACACAATATATTAGTGTATGCTGGTATCTTTACAAGACGTTCGTCGAAATAAACCCATAGAAATAAACCAGTAAAATAGCAGAAAAAGCTACTAAATATTAGTTAAAAGTTACGATGCACGAAAATCTGCTAAATTTAGCATATATTTTTGCAAAAAAACGAACGGCTAAATTAAACCTGTTAAATATACAAAAATAATATTTAAGCTAATTGAAAGTAACAACTAATTCTACTAAAATAAGCAAGAAATTTGTTAAATTTTAGTAGAAAATATAAGTCTCATTTTCAAAGTTTATTTTAAGATTTTATTTTTTATGAGATTAAATATCTGTCATTCAGAAATCAACAGTATACAATTTTTTTGGCAAATAGTTCTGTTTATTTCAGCAAAACTTACTGTTATTATCATTTAGTTAAATTTTGTAGATAGCAATAATTTTGTAGATATTACAGTGCTGTTCGCTGTTTTTTGCCTAAAAATATTTAGCAAAAGATTTAACTGATTTTGTCATAGTAAATTGCAGTTTTCAATTAACTAAAAATCAACTGGAATATGTCTTAAATTTAAAAATTTATTTTTTGCTTTTCTCTTTCAATCTTACTAATATTTAACAAGAAATATGTTAATTTTAGTAGATTTTCTGTAATATTTTTAACTATTTTTGTAGATTTTTATTTCAGGTATATTTCTATGAGCCCAGCTGAATCATGTATTACCTCGTAGGTGGTTATATAATTAAAATAAATATCTTAACATATTATAATTTGGCGTCAGCACTAGTTATTTTTGTTTATCGAAGTCGTTTTTATAAGCAGTCAGTATTTTTTCAACTCTAATATGGAAGTCCAGGTTCGAGTCCCCTGTGGGCACATTTTATTTAAAAAAATATATTTTTTTAAATTCAGTTCTTTTGAAAATTTCTTTCTCGTAATTTTTGTCTATACTGTCATATGATTTGCGTAAGAAGGTTAGTAATGATGTGTCATTATTTTGAGATTTGTAATGAGAAATGTGAGAAATGTGAAATGTGCCATTACCTAATATATAATATGTATGTGTTGTTGGTAATTCTGTGTCTGTTTGGGTATTTGTGTGTCTGCTTGTTTTGTTTGTAAACTACAAATCGCTCAATTACTTCAATAACGTCATAACTCAAAAATATTGATGTTGTAGAAAACGAGTTTAAAGTTTTCAATTTAATCCCACCTTGAAGAAAAAAAAATAACGATACAATACAATACAATATACCAATACGAATTTTTTACACAATATAATGTGAGATATAACGAATAATTCTGCGTCATTAACTTAAAAATCATGTTTTTTGAGTTGTGACGCTCTTGAAGTAAATGAGCGAAATGTATTTGGTATTTTATACTGAAACTTTTCTATTTAATATACAATATATGAAAAAATAATTTGAGAATTATGTCTAAAATAAAATATAAATGTATATATATAAAAGTCAATTAAATATTAATTGATTAAATTAAATATTTGTTTAAAAACAGATTTAATTTAAATAAAATCTTTTATTAGATATTTTAAGATGTTAATATTTTCTTTGTATGAAACTCAAAAATCATAAAATCCAAAAAAAAAACAAATTAAAAATTTGTCTTCTCTATTTATGACCATTAGTAAGTGAAATATTTGATCTCGTTTATGGACAAATGAATGTCAAATTCCAAATGTGTGCACACATAAAGTTTGAATAAATATGGATTTTAACAAATTTTCGGAAGGCCGTGCAATATTATTTAGATAAGGTAATGTTCCCTATTATTGCCTGTTCCCTAGTGTGTAATTACATGAATATGTCAGATCTGACAATTGTCGTCGAGTTAAATTTCAGCATTCTACTTTAATAAAACTAACTGATTCCTTAATGAAATATAATAAATAAAACAAAAATAAGCATATAGAGACATTGTGAAATAAAGACAGAGGAGATTAGAAAAATAAACAAAAATCTAAAAATAGAATATTTGTGTTGTTAGTGTTGTCACTTCTGACTATAATATACAATAACAGAAAAAGCTAATAGGAAAGAAAACTGCAATTTAGCTGCATTAGATTCGAGGCCATACTTGGGTGTGATCGCTAAACGGTCATTACTTGCTATTGTTACGTTTGTAATGTAAGATGAGCGCAGGTTTGATTCTTACAGCAGCAGGTTGTTGAAAAATTTATCATATAGGGACAATCTGACAATTATAAGACACAAATAATAATCTAATTTAAATGGAAAATCACTGATGAGCCTGTCCATAAAAAGGCAGAAACTACACTCAAAAAAATAAGTTAGTAGAAAAGTTAGTAAAACGTCTTTTAAATCAGGTATACTATTTTTTAGCAAAATTTTTTGCTAAAATCGTGTTTTCAGCTAAAATCGTGTTTTCAGCTAAAATTTTTGTTTTACTTATTCAGCACTTAACTGTTTTATACTAATGCTTTGCTAATTTACGAATATTTTACCAATTAATTTTGCTAAAAAAAATTGTGCTGATAAGCGCATTAATAGTGTGGACGACAACCAGATTGAAAGATATACGCAGAATGAAGCAGATGTCGCGGCATGTCAAGATGTAATAGAGAAGAGGAAAATGATACTAAAAAGTACAAATATAATAAGACATACATAAAAAAATCAACCATGGAAGATTTTTGTATCTCTTTTTCGTAAAACAAAATTGAGGATTAAAACAACTTAAATTTTACGTTGTCACCGGCTTGTGAAAATAGTTGTCTATTAATTAAATAAAAGACAAAATAAAATATTTATTTATTTAAACTAAATGTTTATATATTAATAATCTAGTGTGGTCAAATTGCAAACAAACATATACAGACATGTAGACAGAGTAAAGCGAAAGACAAAGACACACATCTTAGGTAGACGTTTATGGTTCCTTTTTCTTATTGCAAAAAAGGGTTGTTTTTTTCGTTTCGTTTGTTTTTGTTTATTTTTTCGTTTCGTTTCTATTATTATCTTCGGCAGTTGTGTCTTTTAAAAGATAGCATCATTTAGACAACCATTGATGTAAGTAATTGAAAGAAAATATTTGTTATGTTATATATATTTTTTCTATATATTTTCAGATATTAAATTAATTCATGTCGTCAATGTGGGATAATGAAAATTTTTATATTTCGTTATTATAGTAAATTATTTTTAAAAGAATCACAAAAATATGTTTTATGATTTTCAGCAAATAAATTAACTAAATTACAACTTTTCTACAAATTTTTTGTGTTTTTTTCAGTCTACTAAAATTCAGCAAAAAAAATTTATTAATTTTTAGCAAGGCTTTTTTATTTCTAATCTACTAAGTGTTCGCAAAACTTTTGCTGAATCTACTAATTTTATTGCTAAAATCAGCTCGCTGATTTTCAGCAAAAGATTTTGCTGACATTAGCAACTTTTTGCTAGCATCCTCCTGGCTAAAATTTTACTGACTTAGCAAAATTTTTTGCTGACTTTACAAACTTTTTTTTTGAGTGTAGTCTAGTCTGATTTAGAAATTAATAGTGTTTATAATTTTTAAAGAAAAACGTTTATTCTTCTTCTTAACCTCAACATTTCTAAAGAAAATTCAAATTCTCATAATGTTTCCGAAAGTGGACCTATCATATATTTTTATATTTTTTGACTTTTTTCCATGTTTTATTTGTTTTAAATGGTTTACACATCTCTGTAATTGTCCTTGTATATTATGGAAGGTTTCCAACATGTTCACAACAACAAAACATGTCGATGGTTTACCGCGATACATAAAATGTTAAAATAAACTAAATTAAAATTAATTTTAATTTAAATACGAATTTTAGTCTATTTTACTTAGTTTTCACTGAATTTTATATGTTTCTAGAGAGGTTGCTTTGTGGACAATTTGTTTTTATGGACCCTAAGGAGTTGGACTATTAGCTAATGTATTTCTATTATGAATATAACATTTGCAAGGAAGCTATCCAGGTAAGGTGAATCTGCAGATTTGAATGAAACTTAGATATATTGTATAGCACAACAAAATAATAGAGAGGGATTTTTTAGGTGTGCAGTCTCAAATTTCGGTGTTAAAAAGTGGGGTAAAAAAATTTGAAGTTTTTGTTAAATTGGATATCAAATGAAGTGTATATAAACGGTATGTAAAACATATCCGTGCATATTCGTACATTTTTGTTATTTAAAAATATTTTTTTTCGAATGTCACTTTTGTATGGAATGCTTATTTTGAGAGGTGACTGGGTTTTTTTAAATTTTTGTAATCGTTCGCTTCTAACACGGCTTTTCCTGAAGAGCTGTTATAAAACATATTTTTAACATTTCAAATAAGTAGAAAACCTGGGACCGTCGCAAAGGCGATATGGGTATCAACATTTTTGTTTTCTCGAATACTGTAATACTGCGTACAAAAAAACTGTCATAAAAAAAATTTGTAGTTTTTAACAAGCGTTTTGAACCCCTAAACATACGATTGCGCACTTAAAAACAATACATGTCAAAAATTCTTTTTGTCCTCAAAAATATAGTCAAGTGTCATTAAAATCTGCTGACTCACCACCGTGTAGTTTACTTTTTTAGTTTTTTTTATATATCCCAAATATCAAGTGTTGGGCTACGTAAGGGAACAATCCCTCACAGATATTTATTTTTGTTGTTAATTTTGTTTAATTTTTTTTTTAATTTTTTTGTTGTGATATTAATAACGAGCCCCACGAAATTCTATAGCGGGCCGCATTTGCTCATGTTTGGTACATAAAAAATTGTCTCTGCTACATTACACGAATTATTTATACAATATATCATTGTATAAATCGAAACATTGGTGTACGGCCTAAAAGATCTTGAAAAATACATATCGCACATCTAATTCAAAAGTGACTTAACTCAAAATTTTTAATTTTTCAGAAATCGAAAAAAAAAACATTTATAACTTTATACCAATTGAAACATAAAGAAAGACATAACTGTTTTTTTTTTTAACAACAGTTAACAACAACAAAATACACTGATATTATTTTTATAGATAAACCAATGTATTGTGCATAGTTTAAGCATATAAACCCGAAAAATGAAAATTTTGAGTTGAGCCACTTTTGAACTAGGTGTACGATATGTTAGTAAACAATAAGTAAAACTAAATTTTCCATTTGGCAAAAAATAATAATTGCGTTATTTAATTTTATTCTTCATTGTTGCATTGATGTTTAATTCGCACCAGTGTGTAGTTTAAAGTGCATCATGCAAATTTAAACTTTTTTAATATTGTAATGATATTAAAAACAAACATAAATTTTGTTTAGTTACAGGTTCAAAATAGTAAATACAAACGCATTCAATAAATTTCCTACTTTGTAATATCATAATAATTAAATTGTATTTATTATTTAAAAGCAGAAAGTAAAAATAGCGCAACTATAATAGACCACAGTGCACAGTGGGATATATCACATCATTTTTGGAAATAATTCGGCCATTTCCTATTTAGTTGTCCAATTGCAATAAAGTTTGGAACTTGCATAAGAGGCGTAATATCGAGCTTAAGTTTTGATTTTGAACCTTCTAAACCCCCCGGGGACATTGTGTTGAATCGTAGGTAAAGATCAGATTATGAAACAAATATTTTTTTTTAATATTTTAACTAAACCTTTATTTTTAGTTTTTTAATTTTTGCGAAAAAAATGTTTTTATGTAAACAATAATATGTAACAAATAAAAGCAATTTTATTTATATAATTTTAATTTATAACTTTAATTTATTTAAAATAACATTTTGTAAGACCTACTGAATATTGATTAATAAATAAAATTTTTTTTTAAATATTTGCGTTAATTTTTTATTGTTTTTTTTTTCCAGAAATACAAGATTTTTAAAATTTTTAAAATTAATTTTCATAATTATCACCGTAAAATGCATTTAGCTTTGTTAGAAAGTGTTTTGCAACCGTCAGATAATGACAATCGTAATTAATTTTTATATTAATTACTGTAGAATATTACTTTAGTTAGTCTCTTTACAAGAAGAAGAAAACATTTTTATTCAAAAATTTTACGGACACAAGGGATACACCAGACTGCCGCAGTTTCGTCCCCCTCCTGGAACTCGTCAGTGGTTAATTTATGTGTCAATTGAACAAAGTATTTTATATAGTTAATTTGCTCTATATAAAAAACTTTTCATTTTTTTTTTTGGTGTCGTACTGGTATTTGAACTCACTGCCTTAGCATCAAGCTATGCATCGTAATCTCACCTCTTAACGAGTTGAGCCACGGTCGACACAGCGATGACTGTGGCTAAAGTGGAGTTTGGTCACACTACGTACACACAAGTATTGTTTCGATTAGAAGAGACAGAATTAACTAATACCAATGCACAATTCATTTCTCAACTATAATGCTTTTTTCTTCTTAATCCTATCTCTTTTTCACAAGTCATTATAAAAGTAAAAAAAGGTGCAATATTAACGGAAAATGTATATATTATCTTTGTCAAAGACAGAGTGTATACAAAATCAAATGTTTTCAATTTTTTAATTATTAGTGGAAATTTTATTTTCAGGCTCAACTTAATTCTCATTTGTTTTAACAAATGGGGTATATAAGTGTTTGAGTTTCTGAATGAGGTTGTCACTGCTTTCTAAACTTGTTCTGATGATGGGGACCTGGAAAATACACGAAATAGAGCCATCAACAAATTCTTGAAAGTGGTTAATTAATAAATTGAAAACAAAAAACTCTATAGATTATTTGTTATGACAATATCCTAATAAAGAAATATAGACTATGGCCTTTAACTTGAATAAATTTTCATTTTCATAACAGAATTATAGGTCGAAAAAACATAATTTTTATTTATTTTTAAATAATAATTATAAAAAAATTATGTATGTAGTTGGTTTTTATAAATGTTTATGTGTTAGTAATAAATACCTATTTTAAATTCGAGTTTACGAGTATTAAGCTAAATAATTAAATTATAGTAGTTTAAATCTAAATATTTCTTTATTCTAGAGCATTGTAATAATAATGTAATTTTAAAGTTTAAACTTGTTTAATAAAATGCAGCCAAAACAATATTTTTCACGTTTCAATAGAAAGAAAAAAAAAACCAATTTATTTAAGCAATTTCTTCACATTCATCTAAATAAATCTATTAACTTAATAAGAATTATAAGCACTAAAATCAATTTTTTAAAATTCAAGCTATAAAAAATACATTTGGTATGACAATAACACAATTTTAAGGCCTTTTGATAAGGTATACGATATTGATCAATTTTTAATCCAATCAATAGATTTTTAATCAAATTCATATACATACGAAATATAAAAGTATACAATATTGAGCAATTTTTAATCCTATCCATAGATTTTTACTTAAATGTATATAAAAATATAATAAAAATCATAATTAAATGTGTTTTTAAATTTAATTGAAAATAATTCAATAAAAGGGCTATGTATTTTTAATTGAAGGACTACTTTTAGCTGTTGGCGGAATTTCAGCAATAAAAATAATTGCATCTGATGTTTTCGTGATTGAAATGAGTCTTTATATTTTTGCTAATATTATGCTAATATAAGTAGATAAATATTAATCAAAACAAATTTACTTCAGGTTTCGTGAGTATATCAACACTGAGAGAATTATTCTTCATAATATTATTGAAAACATTTCATACAATTTTTTTCGTGGATTCAATGAATTATTTCAGTACATACAAGAAATTTTATTAATGTTAAAAGTTTTTCACCAACTTTTTATCATAAAATTTCATAGTTTCACAAACAAAATTCATTCAATTTAATAAATTATATCTTGATAAATTTAATGAAAAATTTCTTAGAGCTATGAAATTCTCTCAAAGACTTATTTTTTTTATTTTTTCATAAAACTTCTTAATTTCATTAATTTCCATACTTTTCAAACTTTAGTTTTATGATTTAATTCTCAAGTTGTCAACATATTTTTTATTAATTTTTGGACTTCTATGAAACTATTTAAAAACTAATATAAAGCGGTTCATTGGTTTAGTTATAAAGCATTTTTCAAGACATTAATGAATAGTTTTATTAATTCAACAAAATTCTGAATATTTAAAAAAAATTATGAAACTGTGTCATAGATTCCATAAACTTTTCATTGTCGGAATAATTCATTAGTTTCATGAAGATTTTCATGAATTCTACAAATATTTCATAAGCATTGACCTTAATGAAACCTGTTTCACAGATTGTAAAGTTTCAATGGCCGAGTTTTAGTGACAATTTTCATTATACTCGTAGCTATGAAGAAATTCATTACTGAAGTGAAGATAATTCTCTCAGTGAAACTTATTTCTATTGTATACTAATCTGGTTGAAAACAATTTCATATACGATTAAAGTTTCTACTAAACATTTTTCAGTGAGTGAGCGTAAATTCATATTATTCACGTGACCGTCTCTAACAAAAATAAACAAATTAGCACTTATGAAAATAACAATAATGGCAAAAATAAAGAAGAAAAGAAAAATCAAAATTTTGTTTTTACTAGAATCTTATAATAAGAATTTTAAATAATATCTAAAATATTAAAAAAAACGACAGTGACCGCGACATGTTTTTTCCTGAACATGAAATTGGGTATTTTATTTCAAAAAAATATTAGAACAAAACAAACAAAAATATGTAACAATGTTAGTTCTATTCCAGCAAATACTAAAAATACTCTACATCTAGAATATTTTGGAACATTTCTATAACAGTTAGAACATAGAACAAAGGCGTTTCTAAAAAAAAACTAAAAGCTGTTATATATTTGATTTTTAAAGTTTTAACTAAAAGTAGAAACTTAAAACGTGACTAATTTTAATGTTTTATGTTAAGGAAAAACACGAAAAACAATTCCACTTCGATATAGCTTAGAAGAGTGGTTTTGGCTAACATTGATATTGAATTTTGTCTATTTTCACCCGGTACCAAATATGATAACAAAATCTCAATTATAAAATATCAGATAAGCGCCATTTTGACTCATTTCAGCTCAACGTTCGGGGCGGCATTTTCAGCAAAAATTTTGATGACATTGCTAATTTTCAGCAAAAGATTTTGTTGACATTAGCATTTTTTTGCTGACTTTACTTACTTTTTTTTGAGTGTATCGCCACTGGATGCCCATAGCGTCTGCGTATATACTGAACGTATTTTTCTAAAATAACGCCGATGATTTCTTCTCGATCGCACACAAAGCGCCCCCCAGCAAGTTGGGTCTCATGAATGATTTGTAACAATTTTCATTATACTTAGCCTCAGCAGCAACTAAATCATATTCAAAATCAATGCGTTTAGTAACGGCGTTTGTTCCGTCTTTAGAACGAGTTCGAGCTACTTCCAAAATTGCTTCTTTGAATAAAAGTGAAGAACCTTTCTAAATTTTTCTACGAACATTCTGCGGATTCACTTACTCTCGCTCTAGTATGATTTAGACTAATTTTCAATGCACTGGCCATCTTCATGCTGCCTCTTAACTGCAGCAATCGAGCGTATACTTTTCGGCACTGTTCATGTACAGTTACAGACTTTTCGTTTTTCAGATAATCAACGAACTCGTAATTTCTTTCGATCAAAGTTTTCATTACACGACTAAGAGTAACAAATTCACGTTGAGTCAAACGTTTATGGCATATAAAACGAAATTGTGAACTTTTTCAACACTACACTCAGGGAACTTCTGCTTTAAAAATATGTAGTTGTTTGGGTTGTAATACAGTTTCTTTATTTTTAGTGTAAATGTAAGTCATTTGTAGAACAAATAAAATTTTTAACTAACATTGTAGTTCATTTAAAAAAACAACTCACATCAAATGAATGTTTTATGATTTTACATTCATTTTTTACAGTTGTTTTTTGTTATTTAAAAAAATCAAAATAAATAAATGTTTGTTTATTTTTTACTACCATGTGGTTCATTTTTACTACAATTGTTAGTCATTTTTTGAATATTAAAAAACAAATGATAATGTTAGTTGAATTTAATGAAATGTAAGTCGCCCTTTCTTTAAATGAAATTTCATTTGTTTTTAACTACAATTGCAGTCGTCTTTAATAACATAATTTCCTAAGTGTACAAGCGAAGACAATAGAATATACATATATAGCAAAACTCGCAAAGGCCACTCGAAAAAAGTAGGCCGTCATGCGAACAATAGAGTAGACAGATGTTAGTTTCTTCTGAGTTTATATTCTCAGAATTGTGTGGGTTATACGTACAAGAGACCTATAAGTATTTTTACTTATTTAAATGTAAGATATATACCTGCATATTATATAGAACTTAATTCCTTCAACTCTTATAATACCGATATCTCAGAAATGGTGACTCTTTGAAAAAATGTATTTTGACAATTTTCGTAGATACTTTCATGATCTATAATTTTTGTCTGACCGTTTTTTTTTTTTGATAAAACTCACCGTTACGAGAAAAATCCAAAAATCAAAATTTCACCTTTGACCTTGAATAACTTTTTTCTCAGGCATGATATTGATATTTTCTTTGTAATGGTGCACCCAGGGTCTGTACAAAAATTCAACTCTGTAATGATTTTTGTTTTTTGAACACTATTTTTCTGACTAATTTGAGCGAACTAAAATATACCATCAAATACCGTAAGTTTAACATTAATCTGAAAAACGTTTAAATGTAAGAATGGACCATCTCCTATTTCTACCATTAAAACATGCTGTGTTTAACAAAAATAAAACATGCCTCTTTATTTTGCAATCATTCCTGTACAAATTAATTTACATGTTTATTTTTTTTACTTACAACACAGTGGGGTATAAATCCGTTTTTACAACACATGCAATAAGATTTTGTTTATTTGCTTATAGTGCTCTAAATTGTACATGCTACGCATTTAAGTATAAAACGTTTGTAATATCTGTGTTTTGGTTGCCAGACGGGCGGGATTCGGTTGGATTGTATACATTTTTTATGCTTGTCCAGTGTTCAGCTAAAATAAAATTTGTGGAGCTAAATTGAAATTTTCGAAAAAAAATCAAACAAATTCTTTTGAGTTATGAATATTCTTATTAGTATTGAAATGTGTTGTACCTTGGAACGATTAAAATTAAAACATATGTAGCTCTTTGGTAAATGAAAAAAAATTGTTTAAATCAAAATAGGATTATTTTTTGAGACAGAAGGATTTCCTGCATTAAAAAATTCAATGTTTTTGATAATAGCTACAACGTTGGTAATAGGTCCAACTTTGATTGTACCTAGTGCCTAATCAACAATACATTTTAGTCGTTCAATTAAACCTAGAGATGGGCAGGTGAGTGAATTTTGACTCACGCTTACTCACGTTCACGACAGAAATATTTCTCTCACGCACAATCACTGACGAAAATTTTTACCGACTCTCGCACGCGAGTAAGTTAAGATTTTGACCACACTCAGGCGTGATTCACGTGAATCATGCAAATTCACGAAAAAAGCTGACCGGAAAAAATTAAATGTAAAAATTAAGCTAAATTGTGAATGTTTAACTTCAACTTGCTCTGAATATGTAATTTTTCCATTTATTTAGTGTTTTAAAATCCCAAAAATATTTAATCGGTAAAAAAGTTAAAGAAAACAAAAACAAAATTTTTTTGGTAAAACTCTACTCACGCACACTCACCCATGCAAAAATTTAACTCATGCACACTCACTCACGAAGAATTTTTCATACTCACACTCACTCATGTCCACGTAAGTAAAATCAGTTTTTACTCACACTCACTCGTGATTCAAGTGAATCACGCAAAATTGTTTTCAAGGGCCCATCTCTTATTAAAATGTTAGTAATAAATATGAATATGATCTAATTTTTCACTACAAAAACAATTTGTTTCAAGTAAAACCTAAAATTGTTTCAATGAACATTAACAATTGTGTTTACAGAAAATTGTGCAAATATTGGGCTTTATCGGGGTTTTGTTGGAAATCAATATTAAAATTGTTTCAATGTACATTTGCGGACATATATGGAAATATATGTTATTTCATATTCGCAAAAGAGATCCATATATTGGCAAATATTAAAAAAAAGATATTACCATATACCAAAGACTCATATATGGACGAATATATTAACTTTTTGTTAAATTTATTGTATTCAAAATACGTACATAGTTTAAAATTATTTGACATATTTTTTAAGTTCTTATTGAAACGTATAAGAACAGTATATCCAATCAGTTTTACTAACCCATTTCAAAGACCGATTGCAAATAACTTCTGTTCTTAGCCTGATTGATAATAACTAGATTCATATTTTTATTTTGTAACACATAACTAAATTTCATAAAACTGTAGACAGAAAAAATTATCAATCTAAAATATCTAATTAAAGATTTGATTTGAATTTAATTTGTTTTTAAACAAATATTTAATTGAATCAGTCTATATTTTAATTGACTTTAAATATATAAATACATATTTTATTTTCGACGCAATTATTATATTACTTTTTCATACACTGTATGCATAAATAGAAAATTTTCAGTATAAAATACCAAATACATTTGAAATTAGCAAACAAAACAAGCACACACACAAACAGACTCAGCATTGCAAAAAACACACATACCAAAGTATAAATCACTCACTTTCTTTGTGAATATCATATTTTTTTTTTTGTAGAAGTTATTTATAATTTCTTTTTCCTTCTTAGTTTTAATAAAAGGTTTAATTGATAGTATCATTGCCGTGATAGGTGTAAAATCAATTAAAATATTAATTGATTCAATAAATTTTTTAATTGAAACACGTTTTTAGTTTTTTCTGTGTAAGTGCATCAGTATAGAATCCCCTATATTTACGGTACTCTTCTTGTGTGCAAAAGTGCGTATATTTTATTACTTTTGTCTTCATTACGACAATATTAACGCATTTAACTCTTATTTTAAAATTTCATTAAGTTTAGAAGTTGTTTCTACAAATTTTGTAAAATAGTTATTTTAGACAAATAAGTCCATGCAAAAGTAAAAAAAGTGTTTCAGTATCATCACAATAGTCTGGCAAGCCTCCCGCCAGCCTATTGTGATGATGTTATATGCTTGATTATTTTGCAATAGTCTCTTAATGATATCTTTAAAACAAATTTTTATTTTATCATTAAAATATCACCACATAGTCGAAAGTGTGAAAATATATATACCTACATTAGGATGTCCCATAAATTAATGATTTGTCGATTTTCGTTCATTACACACCCAGTTTAAAATGGAAGAAATTGTTCCAAATGGAATTAATTGTTTTTTTAGAAAACGTTACTCTGTGCTGAAAGTCGGACGAAAGTGGCTCATTTTGGAAAGAAAATCGAAGCTTTGAAAAAAATTATTTTTAATTCATTTAATTATACTCAAAATTATTTAGTAATGCAATTCTGACTTCATCGGATGTCACTCACCCACTTAAGCATTATTAGCCCACTTAATCCAAAATAACCCAAAAACGTTTTTTGTAAATAATTTTAAAGGTTTTTTAACAGGGACCGTAATCATTATGAGTTTTATAATAAAAATTACACAATAATGATTATGTTATGAGTTTTAAGGATTTTCTTCAATGGTAATGATTATTTTTGAGTAATAATAAAAAAAATCCGCAATAATCATTATTTTTGAGCAAAAAAAATAAAACTCAAAAATAATCATTATTTATGATTTTTATTTTTTTCGCTCAAAATAAAACTCACTTTGATGTAGGTGTAAATATATATACATATTAGGGTGGGGCGATTAGTATGGAAGGAAAAAATCTTAATGGGCGCTTCGCGTTTCTGATTCTTGGGATTGTACTGAGCAAAAAAGTCCACCAGACCATACGTCTACGGTGAAAATCGAGCTTAAAGATTTTGACTTTACGGCAAAAAAGCCCTATTTTGAAATTAATAATTAACCCCTTAAACCCCACCCACAAATATGATTGATGCATTACTCTGCTAGAGAATCTTCCAAAGAAGAGATTTATATCATAATCTTGGGTAAACTCCTCTTCCTTCCTGAGATATGTCCATCCCACACATTGTTACTTTCACAAAATACGGCAAAAAAAAGCCTATTTTGAAATTAAAAATTAGCCCCTTAAACCTCACCCACAAATATGATTGATGCATTAATCTTCCAAAGAAGAGATTGATACCAAAATCTTCGATAAGCTCCTTCTACTTCCTGAGATATGTCCATCCCACACATTGAAAGTGAGTTTTATTTTGAGCGAAAAAAATAAAAATCATAAATAATGATTATTTTTGAGTTTTATTTTTTTCTCAAAAATAATGATTATGGCTGATTTTTTTTATTATTACTCAAAAATAATCATTACCATTGAAGAAAACTTTAAAAATCAAAAATTTAAAAATCATGACGGATATGCAAAGATTGTCAAAAAAAATAATAATGGTGCAATAAATTTTTTTTATGTCTCTTCTAAGTGATTGATTTTTTGATTAAAAAAAAAAAACGAGCAATAATCATTATTTACGGTCCCTGTTTTTTAAAATACCTTATTAGGAGATGTCGATTGCTATTTTTATACGAGGGCGGTTCAATAAGTCTGTGACTTTTTGAATGAAACACAGTTTTTTTTTGCACAACAAAAATTTATTTTTCAACATAATCCCTTTTAGCGTAATACACTTAGTCCACCGTTTCTCCAATTTGTGTATCCCTTCAAAAAAATATGATTTTTCGAGGTCCATAAAATAGGGATTTGTTTGATCAATAATTTCATCGTTGGAGCTAAATCTCTTTAAGCGGAGCCATTTCTTTAGGTTTGGAAATATAAAATAGTCACTGGGGGTTAAATCCAGAGAATATGGCGGATGAGGTACCAATTCGTAGACCAATTCATGGAATTTTGCAATTGAGACTGCACACGTGTGCACCCGTGCATTACCTTGATGAAAAAGAACTTTTTTCTTGGCCATATGGGGTCGTTTTTTTTTTAAATCCTCGTTAAATCGGTCCAATAAGTTGGCATAATATTCGCCGTTAATTGGTTTTCCCTTTTGAAGGTAATCGATGTGGATTATCCCTCATGCATCCCAAAAAACTGTTGCCATCACCTTATTGGCCGACAAACTTACATTGGCCTTCTTCGGAGCCGGTTCACCAGGAGAAACCCATTGTTTAGACTGTTGCTTGGCCTCCGGATTGTTGTAATGGATTCATGTTTCATCCACAGTTACAAAACGCCGCAAAAACTCATTCGAATTGCGGTTTAAACAACTCCAAACAATCCTTTGAAGTTTTCACACGATTACGTTTATGGTCAATTGAGAGCAAACGAGGCACCCATCTTGCAGACAGCTTTCTTAAACCCAACTGATCATATAAAATCGAAACCACACTGCCATATGAAATGCCTATGGCATCAACAATCTTACGCACTTTTACTCTTCGATCGGCTAACACCATATCGTGAATTTTTTTCAACATTTTCGGGTGTATTGACCTCAATTGGCCGTCCAGAACGTTCATTGTCATTTGTACTTGTGCGACCACAACGAAAGTCAGTAAACCTCTTTTTTTTACCATTGAAATCAGTGGTGCAGAGTCCCCATAGTATTTATCAAGTTTTTCCTTGGTTTGATTGACGTTTTTTTTTTCGCAAAAAATAATGTTTAATGAGCACTCGAAATTCACTTTTTTTCATTTTTAAAAAAATCCACGAGGTTGTATATTTTGAACAGCTGTTAAACGCAAATTAAATGACAAAACTTGTTCAAAATTTGACAGTAGTCTATTAACAGATGGTACTTGATGGGAGCAGTGTTGAATTTCATATAACTACGGGGGGAGTTCGAAAAGTCACGGAGATATTTATCAACCCTAGCAATATAATAGTTGTTATTTAGGAAAAATATTAATTTGAAAAAACTATAATTCGATTTTGTGTTTGGACGACTCCTTTCCATAACATTTTATAAAAATTGATTATTTTGTTAAAAACTCATCAAAATTTGAATATTTTTAATAAAGTTTGCATTATTTTCTTAAAAATGTCACTTAAATTTGATAAAAACAATAATTATTTTTACTTTTATCTAAAAATCGTTGCACAAAAGAATAATTTTTAACAAGTGGAACATTTTTTTATCCATTTAAAGTCCTTGTACTCCCTCCTTGTGTTCATATTTTAAATTAAGTGTCAAATGGTTTTCTGTCCCTCGGCCACTAAGGGCTAAATATTTTTTGAATAAAAGTAAAGATGATAATAGTCTAATAATATTTAAGTGACATTTTTCCGAATATTACGAAAAGTGTTATTCTGTAAATAAACTAGTGGGTCTTTTGTGGCCAAAAGTGTAAAAATTATATGTATCGAGACATAAAATAATTATTTTTATTTGTTGGAGATTTTTTTTTTTATATCAATTTAAAGGCTTTACAATCTTGTTGCTATAATTAAAACTAAGGTTCACGGAAATATTTGTCCCTAGGGCTCTAAGGGTTAAATATGTTTAGATAAAAGTAAAGATTATTATTGTCGTCAAATTAAATTTATGTGATATTTTTGCCAAAATAATATAATTATAAATAATTTTCATAAAATGTCCTGAAAAGGAGTCGCTCTGAAAGCAAACTCGAATTATCATTTTGCTAATTTATTTTTCCTTTAATATTAAAAATATACCAATCGAGATCTCAGAATTAGGCATTTTAAAAAAATTTTAAAATTAATTAAAAAATACATTTTTGCATACAGATTAAACTGGGTTAATGATATCCGATGAAGTCAGAATTGCATAGTGAATAATTTGGAGTTTATTTAACGAATAAATAAAAAAAAAAAAAAAAAATTTCGAAACTTCAAATTTTGGTAGTTTTTTGATAACAACACATAGTACAATTTTTTCCAAAATGGTAAATTTTCGGGCGACTTGTGGCACGGGTTAACGTTTTCCAAAAAAAAAAATGTCGATTTCTTAAATTTGGATCGATTTGTAACAAAACAATGAAAAATCTATTTTTAAGGACACCCTAACCTACATTCAAAAAGCGTGAATGCAATAATACTATTAATCTTTGCTGACAAAGTGTTCCGTTTCCCATTTCAAAACATTGCTGTACTAAATACGGATATTGCTGTTATTTAAGACTTATAAGATAATTTCTCCACCTTATCTAAAGAAGTTTCGAAAAGAAAAATTAGAATCCAAATAATTAGTATTAGCATATGCTTTAATTTATGTTCTACTGCCTATTATTTTTGTATAGGTTTTAGCTTTACCCTATTTCTGGGACAGTGAATCCTAACATTTTGTCTCCGAGAAACCTGTTCATGAACCAGTTCCATGGAAGCGGTGGTAAAAATCCTGTTTTGGAATCGGTTCATATACTCACATAACAAATTCGGTTTTGTCAACCGATTTATTTCCAACCGTATTAATTTGGTGCTGCAACCTCGTAAATACGGTTGTCACAACAAATTTGGTTGCTACCAACCAATTTGGTAGGTGGAGACAACCAAATTTACTACGATGCAGCAGCCGATTCATTTCGGTTGAATGCATTTTTCGAATGATAGTGGAATTTTGAAAAATTTGACTGACAAGAGAGGCATCCCGACCCGAACTCGCAGATTTTAATGAACGTTGGATATGTTGTAAAGGAGCAAAAATAGTGTCACATATATTTTTTAACTGCATGGGTACCTTAAATTTTTTTGTGTACAACATATCCGAAGTTCATTAAGATCTGCCGATTCGGGTAGGGATACCTCAACTGTGAGATTTTATTTAATTTTATTCGTATTATACACTCATTAAAAAAGACCGTATAAATAGTTGAAAATTCAGCAGAGAAATTACCTGAATTTGTGCCAGCAGAATTTTCAATGAAGTTGAAAATTTTGGTGACCTAAATTTTAGCTAAAAAAGTTAGTTCAAATTTATAACAAACTAATATGTTAAATGCATTGACAGTTGTACATTAGAGCTTGATTTTTTTGTTCGGAAAATTACTTTTTTTTGAAAAATTCCAATATATTGTTCAGATTATTGTATCACTAACCGATAAAAAAATTAATATCATGCAACTAAGAAATGTGTCAAATTTGATATATTCTTATATATAATTGATAAACAATTTGATTCGAAAAATGGTGGATCATACCCTAAAAAAAGTATGAACTAAAATTAAGTTTACGCCTTACTAAAATTAAGTTCTTAAAATCTTCAATAAAGAAAATAAAATTGCTTATTAATAATGCAAATTTATTAGATTTTAGTTCTATATATATTTTCTTGAACTCAAAAATTAGTTTTTCTTATGTTAATATTTACTATTTTAAGATTACAACATCTCTTCCTGATAGCGTATGTTAACTAAATAATGGTAATATAATAGTGGTAAAAGAAATGTGTATTATGTTGGGCGATGTGGTGTAATGGTGTAATGGTTTGCGCGTTGGACTGGTCTACAGATAGTCCCGGGTTCGATTCTCGGTGAGAACAACGTCAATTTAGAAAACTAATGCGTATGAGTTTTCTATCCCCCATATGTATCGCAGCGCCCACCTTCGGTGTTCCCATAGCACTTAACCCCACCGAAGTAAAATAAGGAATCAGGGCTATGAACCAAAACGCTTCAACAATTTCGGCAGCTCTCCATCAGGTATTCTAAGACTTATCATCTAGCACAATTAAAGTGTTGCCATGTTTGACGCCCTTCATATATCCCCACCATTTATCTCTCGACTGGCCCCTTTCCAAAGAAAGCAACACATTATTAAATAGGAAGTTTTTCCTGATGCTATAAACACATAGACCACAGCAGACTGCAGAGCTACACGACTGCAAATGCCGTTGACTGCAATCGTCGCCGTGTGGTCAGCTACTTATTATTTTGGAAACGACAGCAGCATAGTAAACAGCTGATCACGATTCAATTTAAAAATATCAATAGCTGTTTTTTATACAAATCAGGGATGTTAAAGTTGGTACAATTGTACTTTTTTTGGTACATTTTGACCTTCTAAAGTACCGTGGTACTACCGCGACTCATTTGGTACAATTTAAAAATTTTTAATTTTTCCCCTTTTTGAATTTTTAGTATAGCAAACAAATTGTTATTGTGTCCTTTTTCATTGCATTTATTCGTTTTATGTAATGAGCTCTTAAAATATATGCGACTATATCCGCCAGATTTTACGATTTATCATCATTTTAAGGATTTTGAAGTTGGCAATTTTTTTAATATCGATTAAAAATTTACGATTTTTTACAAAATTTATCTGGCAGCTCTTACATATATTGACACTTGTTGCAGCCAACTTCACTTTTATTTTGAATTTATTAAAATTCTGAAGAAGTGAAAATTGATATATAGATATGGCATCACTTATAACATTTGGGAAAACAGTGGACATTAGAGTGAGGTGAGTTTCTAAAAATAGAACTGTTGTGTTGTTGGAGTTGTACTTCTGAGATTATGTATGCAAGAACAAAACACCGTGTATTGAATAAAACTAGTTTTAATCACAACAAAACTCGACCTAACTATAGCTCAGAGGGCTAAAGCGCTCTGTCTAACGTGTAGTGCGAGTGCATGTGGCATTAGAAATCAGTTTATCTATACCACGGTCAGTGATTGCACAGAAAAATTTCATATAGACGCAATCGAACAAATAAAAACATAACAAATATTACATTATTCAAAAATTCAAAAAAAAAACAGGGTCACTGACGAACGTTCAATACCAGAAACTGCGCAGTCTGATTCAGAAAAAATTGAATATTTGCAATGTAGTTATGATTTTAAAAAAAAAATACACTCATTCTTCTCTACCACGCCTTTCACAATTAAATTAAATAAAATTGCATATTAATTATAGTATTAACTGCAATTGTCTGAAAAAGACGTTAAAATTCAAACTCAAACGAAAATTAAATTATTGTTAAAGAAATGAAAGAAAATTCCAAACAATCTTATATATGTTTAATTTAGAACGAGCTCTCAACCCCCGTATATTTACAAAAATAAAGCAAATCAAACATATTAGCTAGGTTAATACTAGTATTTCGATCTGGTTAAAGATCTCATCAGAACCCAATGTTTTAGAAAAGTTATAGCCTCCATAATAGGCAGAACTTTAACAAAAAACCGATTAATCATTAATTTTGCTCCATTCTTGTCTTCTTAGTAAAAATATTACTTGAGCCAGAGTAAAAACTAAAATTTTTTTAACTGAAGTCGTTAAAAAATTAAAACGTTTGTAGTTTTTGGTCGGTAGTAGCTAATTTTCAAAATGAACTGAATGTCAATATGTTTCCAGACATTTCTAGTCGTTGCTGGAATTTTATCCATTCCACACTGGTCTGCAAATGTGGAAAGAGTTTTTTTCTTTTCAAAATATAATAAAAACTAAGGAAAGAAACAGACTACATTAGCCAACATTATCAAGTCTCATACAGACTAAGGATTAGTTAAGAGCGACAAATTTATGCTGCTATGATGTAGAAATTCCAAATAGTTTATTAACTAAACAAATAATTCCATGATTTGGTCTCATATATTCATAAGACTTTTTATGCCTTATTTTATTCATACATATAATGTATGTTATTGGAAGGTTTTTTTTTTTTTTTTCTGTACAAGAGAATTTTTATGTATTTTTTTTTGTTGTTTTAATAAATTTAAAAAAAATGGTACCGTCAACGTCCAAAAAGTACAATTTTTTTTTGGATGTTGGTACAAAATTGAAAACTCCATTTAACATCCCTGATACAAATGCATTTTTGTTTCAGTAGTGCCAATTACATCTTTTTTTTCTTTATTAAAATAGAACAACATGCTTGGTTGTAGACACGTATATAAAGTTCACTTAAAAATACAATTACTTATTTATAATACATTATTATAACGTGAAAATAAATTTATATAACCCCTCTTGAATATTAATGCAATTATACCATTTGATGTTGCGACGTTTTTTGTGTTTAACAAAATAAAATATTTTTAAGCACTAATTTGTTACATATTTTGTTTTATTGTCAACACTATTTTTGTTTTGCAGCCAACAAAAATAGAAATTAACCTAAGTTGACTACAGCGGCAAAAGTAGTCGGGTAGCCGTGTAGTTGTGTTGGTGCCAAAATAATCGTTTTCATATAAACGTGTGTATTTTATTTCTGACAGGCTGTAGTCGTGTAGCTGCAGTCGTCTATGTGTTTATAGCATGAGTGTTGCTTCTATTTAAAAAAAAAAAAATAATTGTATTAAATATGCAAAACTAAGCAAAATTAAATAAAATTAGTAATTAAAACGAAGTGGATAAAATTTACAACAATCAGTACTGGCGTAGCATGTTTTTAGTGGTACTGGCATATCAAAAAAACAGTTATCACCCAGTACTACCTTTTTCTTATAGTTGGCAATTTCTATTTGGTTATATATAATTATAAACGATTATATCGGAACTTTTTTCGTCGGGCCGTTAATCTTTGTTGGTTTTGTTAAGCATTTTCTAATATTGATTTAAAAACCGTCAATCAATTATTCTGAACTACAGGGTGGGCCAACTTCGACTGAGTAATTTTAAACGCTTATAACTTTTTATTTTTGAAGTTTTTTTATTTAATTTTATTTTTTTAATGAAAGTATAACTTACTACATTTTTTTAGCTAAGTACTAAGAATTACATCCATTAAATAGTGTCCATTTTCATGCTAACATTTAATGGATCTTTTCAAGACGTTTTGCATTAGGTTGCGTAACGTTTCTGGTTCCAATTCTGCAACTTCTACGCGAATATTTGGCTTAAGTTGCTGAATGTTTTGTGGTTTGTTGACGTAAACCCGTTTCTTTAAGAAACCCCATATAAAAAAATCAGGGGCCGTCAAATCTGCTGAACGAAGTGCCCACTCATAATCAGAATTTTTTTTAAATTATTCGGTCATCAAAAAGTTCTCGTAGAATCGAAAATGTGTCTCCCGCAATATGAGCTGTAGCTCCGTCTTGCTGGAACTACTCGTATATGTCAGTATTATTGAGAACTACCGTACTTAAAAATGTTCCAACATGGTCCATTATACCGCCCCGGGAAAGGATTCGGATTCCCCAGCTTCATTTTCGAAAAAACGTGGACCGATAACTTTATCAGCCAAAATTTCACTCCAAACGGTGCATCTGAGAGAGTGTAATTGTCGCTGATGCACCGCTCTAGGATATTGGGTACCTGAAATTTGGCAGTTCTCTTTATTAACATATTCATTTAAATAAAAATATGATTAATCGCTCATTAAGAGATTGTTAAAAAAATTGTAATTTTCTCTCGCAAGCAAAACTAATAAAAAATTATATGATAACATTATAAAATTTTATTACCTGTAAGAAAAATAAAATTAGAAACTGCAAAAATAAAAAGTTATAAGCATTTCAAATCAGTCAGTCGAAGTTCGGCCCCCGGTATTAAGTAAATAAAAAAGTAATGCATTGGATTTGTATTAGACCGAAATATGGATCATTAGCATTAGAAAATGTTGTGATTGGGTTGGGATTAAATAACTTTTTATATTAGACTATTTAATTTGCGGACTTGGCCCTTATGGCATCAAACGGCTTATTTTTTACGCTAACAGGTAAATTTAGCTCTTAAATTTGAAGACATTAATGTTTATGTAATACACCATCAATTTCAGACATCGAACGAAATTCATTTGTATTAGGTCGCACAAAATTGTACTGGATATATTATTGATTTCGCGATTTAGGAGCCTCTCTTTGGGGCCATGATCAAGTTTCATGTTTAAAATCTTTGATTGTAGTGTTTTACAATAATAAAATAATTAGCAACAATTTGCTCTTAATCCGATTATCGAACTTTCGACATTTGTCAAAATAAGGAAGTCATTAACAGTGCAACTTGTTGGTATTTACTCGGGAATTCGAGCTTCCTAATAAAAAAGGGGGTTCGTTCGATGACTGAATTTAATGGCATATGAAAGAAAAGTTTATAAGGCAATTCATAACACGGTTTGTATATGGTGTAAAAGTACACGATGATTTTTTGCTCCTGTGAAATTGTTAAAAACATCATATGAGTGGTTCATTGGCTAAGTTCCAATGCATTTTTCAAGATTATTAATTCAAAAAATTTCTTAAGATTAAACAAATTTATTTAACTATTTCATACTTTCTATAAACGCTTCATTGTCGGAATGATTCATGAAATTTAGGAAGATTTTCATTAATTCTACAAACATTTGAATTTAATGAAACGTGTTTCATAAATTCTATGACAAGTTTCAGTGACAACTTTCATTAAAGCTATGAAGAAATTCATTACTGAAGTGGAGATAGCTCTCAGTGTACATTATATATTTTATGTAATTTTTTTTAGAAAATTTCGTATTTTAATATCATCAGTTTTTTTAAGCAGGACCTTACAGATAAAAATACGAATTACTCAAAAATTTGAATTTTTTTCACTTATAATTAGTGTCCGACCGAACAGTTCGGCCAAAAAACTATATTTTGTCGGTTTTGTGATATCTAGAGGCAATGATGACAAATTTTGGTATTGGAAACATGTTTGTTGAGCCGATTTAATTCGATTTTGTGTATAAAATTTAAGAGAAAAGCCGAAGTTTAGCTATAAAGTTAAAAGCTCGGCCGCCGAACTATTTTCAATTTGGCCAAACTTTCTGAGGCCGAACAGTGAATTCATCGCTTAACTATAGACTGTTCTTGAAATTTGACACTCAAAATAGCATCTAATCAGCCCAATAAACATTTTTCCATACGCCAAATTTGTCCATAATGCTTTAAAATACCGAATACAGACCAAATGCATTTTATGGCCGAATTGTTCGGTCGCACACTATTTATAATTAAAAAACTTTTTAAATTTTCTATTATCATGTACCTTAGAAATTTTTAAAGAAAATGTGAACGCACATTTCAACAATTCATACTAATGGAACGTTTTGAGCATTTCGTATTTTGATCAGTTATTTTTGAATAACTTATAATCTTAAATTTGTCCACAATTTTCTAATTTAAGTACGGGTTACACTTATATTTGCGCTTCATAAGGTTAACAATAATTTCACTGTTAAACACTAAAAATGCATCAGAGATGCAATTTATAAATTGTGATAGATTTTAGGAAGCACATCACTAATGTGAAAACCAACCTTTAATATTAGCTTCACTTTTCGAAATATTCGCGAATTTACCTTTTACGAAAAATACAGTTTATTCATTAAAATTTTTTATTAATTCATATACCTGAATAAACTACGAAACACTTTTCATATGGGTTTAAATTATGGACTTCAAGCATTAAAAACCATATCAAATAATTGCGTTTGGGTGAAGGGATAGTAGGATATCGCGAATTTACCTTTTACGAAAAATACAGTTTATTCATTAAAATTTTTTATTAATTCATATACCTGAATAAACTACGAAACACTTTTCATATGGGTTTAAATTATGGACTTCAAGCATTAAAAACCATTTCAAATAATTGCGTTTGGGTGAAGGGATGTAGGATATCCTTGCAATTAAAACGAAAACTTCACTTATTTTTCTTTTTTATGAATATTATAAAATTCCTTAACAGAATTTGCCAAATTTTAGCACATGATGTTAACATATGTTCCATCTCCAAACAAATTTAGATCGTTCTTGTTCAAACAAAACTTCCTACAAATTAGGCTTTCCAACAACAAAATCTTAACTCGAGGAAATCTTTTCTTCCAACAGCCTTTTAAATATCCTCAATGTAGATCGTTCTTGCCTGGACATGAAGTTCATACCGAGTTGAGACTACAATTTATTCCTTCTTCCACAAAACAAATCACCATTACAATTAGCACCACTACGTTGTTTGTCCATTTTTAATGTCTTTTTGTTTAATATTTTTTAATTTTTGGAGCTGACTGTTTCCCACAAATTCTTTTCACAAAATCTAAAACAGAATTAAACTAAAGGAGCGAAGACGCTCATAAAAACCGACTGATCATCTTATAGTTGGCGCAACTCTAATATGGCTGCAGTTAGATAGAGGAATATGACAATGCAATAATATGATAACTGAAAAAATGAGAATTTTTTACTAGAACATGATAAAAGTAATCATAATATTGGTGAAATATGATTGATACAATAATAGTTTAATTGAAACAACCATTTATTGCTGTAGGAAACATAGTTTTGTGGCCGCAATCATATTGCAACCATATGTTTTTTCTGCGTGTATAAATTAAATTAAGAATTGAATTTGTTTACATTAGGTCTTTAAAATATGTTTCTAAAACTGATTTGATACATCATTTTTATATGTTTCAAAATATTTCCAGTAATTTTTCCTACTTTAATCAATTATATGTATGTAATTTTAAAATATTTTTTCCTTTTTAAATTTAATATAAAATTTAACATATGCATCCGTATATTAGTCTTGGGGTACATGAAGCACATATACTTCCTTATATGTTCATATATGAGTCTTTTTTTCACATATGGAATTCTTTATACTTTTGTATTCTCCCCCTTTTGCGAATTTGAAATAACATATACTGGACATATATGTGCCCATATAGGAGCACATATTATTCACATATGGAATCACATATACCTCCATATATGACAATATATGAGTCCTTTTCGAATATATGTAATCGCTTATATTTTAATAAATATATGCGTATATATGAAATATATATTTTCATGTTTGTCCATATACGCAACCATACATGACCATATATAAACATATTTACACATATATGATTTTTGTTAGCCTGGAAATAACATTTGAAAATGCTAGCTACCAAAATACATTGGTCAATTCTGTTGGCACTGTGTTTCTCTGTGTGCATGAGGTTTACGGATGGATTTTTTGCTGTTAGACGTTCGGATAAACTAAATTATGGAACGACATGGTAATCGAGCAATCAATGATGAAGTCAATGAAGACAGATGTAGGTATTGCTCAAGGTTGAAGTACGAAAGAGAGCGTAATTAGCAAATGAGTTTATGTAATGCATGCGATGAATACTGTGTGAGACGGATTGCAACATCTTGATAATGTTGGGTTTATTTTCAGGTGGATGCATCATACACTTTCAATAATATTGATCGATATATGGCTTAAAACAGAACGTAGCTAGGGGGGGGGAGGGCTAGAGCCCCCCTAACAGGCATACCTAAACAAGAGCGGCAAGCGGAGCGTTTTTTACCGCCTAGCGTTAACGCTGAAATATCATCCCTAAACAAGAGCGGCAACGCTACGTCAAATCGACAAAAACAGGGTTATCAAAATAAAAAATATAACAACCCTGATTATTTTAACAACACAGCACATTACAATATTGGTGTTTCTGATTTATGTTTTGTGTTTTGTATTATAACAAATATATATAAATAATAATATAAATAATAATATAATATATATACATAAATAACAAATATATTTTTTTCTGACTTATTTTTTTGTT
This sequence comes from Delia radicum, assembly GCA_021234595.1. Taxonomy (NCBI): domain Eukaryota; kingdom Metazoa; phylum Arthropoda; class Insecta; order Diptera; family Anthomyiidae; genus Delia; species Delia radicum. The sequence continues at coordinate 195,609,115 of CM037851.1, read as the reverse complement.
TATATCAGGGATGAGAAATGAGAATTTCGTTTCGGTACCAATAAAATTTTCAAATAGTACTTTTTCGACTCTCAGAGTACTAAAATTGTTTTTTATTTTATTTTTCTTAAAATTCATACAAAATGCATTAAAATAACATTAAATGTTACTGAACATAAATTTATGTTTATATGTATTTATAAAAAAATAAAGTTTAACTTTAAAAAAAGTATATTTTTTAAATTAATGTACAGGAACAAAGAACTCCAAATGAGATCCAAATTATATTCATCAATACAGCTAAAAAAGAATTTTATAAATTGGTTGATAATAACTTGTTAGATTTTAAAATTGTAACAACAAGAAATTGTTGCATTTAATAAATCTTTTGTTTGTATTATTTTCACGATACTATTGGTTCTTCCGCAAACAACGTTTTCAGGTGAAAGCTTACTGAACCAAATTAAAATTTCATTATAAAAATTTACTCTGGTCTTCAAATCCTCACAAAATTTAATATAACATTTTTTGGAATTTTCTTTTATATGATTTACAGTGCCGGATTCAATCTGATTTGTATTTATATACAAATCCACTTCCGTACCACAAAAAACGTCGTTTAGCGGAATATGGTTATCGTGGATATTTAATTGTAACGGTGTGCAATTATCTAACACATCTGTATTTATGAAGTTGCGAGCAATATATTAATAAAATTTATATATTAATAAAAATTAAAAAAATAAAATGAATTAAAAACTTTAAATCGTCCAATAGTATCAAATGAGTCGCGGGAGTACTTTGGAACATCGAATAGTATCAAAAAAAGTACTATAGTATCAACTTTGCCATCCCTGGTTTACATTTGTTGTCTTTTGCAACTAACTTCACTATGAAACGCTCTGTCAAAATCGGATTTTCCAATTGCAAAGAGTTGCCGCCGCGTTGCCGCCGCGTTTCCGCCGCGTTATTTCGGGATGCTACATACAAATTGTATGGGCATGAGAATTTTTGACAGCTAGAAAACGCTTGCCGCTCTTGTTTAGGTATGGCTGTTAGGAATTCCAGTACAGATATTTTAAGCTAACAATAACTCAAAAAAAAATTTCAAAATAATATTTCAATTTTATTGGTCGGAATTTATCCTGTTTGCCTTGAAAATTCTACTTATTTGAACTTAAAATTTTCAAATTTAATAAATCCCAGTTTTAAGACAAACCAATTTAAGTATCCCGCTGTTTTGTCATAAACAGTTGATTACATTATATAATCCTTAATATGACATTACAACTTCCTTCTAATTATTGACGTTTTATATAACATAATAATACTTACATTAGTCAGAAAAACAATTGGCTTCCTGTAATTTGATTTTCAATTCATTGCACTTTATCTTAAAAAAAAAATATATGTGTATGTATCCCTTAGGGATTTGGTCTTGGAAATACAATTATGTGTAATTTGTAATAATAAGCAAAATACATACAAATACAAAAGCAAAACTCGTATGATATATTGCTGTTGCATATGTATATTAGGGTGGGCTAAAACAAAAAAGAATGTCGAATCTTAAATTCGTGCCGTTTTTAATATAAGATTGCACCATTTCAAACAGAAATATGATTTTAAAAATACATATTCCCGATTTTTTAAATCCATACTTTAAAACTGAGTTTTCGTTACAACTAGAGATATAAGATTTAAATAGTAAAGAACCAAAATTTTTAAAATGACGAATTTTTTCTACCAACTTTTTTCTGAGCGTAGATTTTCTCTATTTCAAATACAAAATCTCATTTTAATTTGAAATTTTAACAACTTAAAATATAAACTCTCAATTTCTTTTGAAATTATCTCAATTACAAATGAAAATTCTTACTGAAGTTTGGAATTTTCTCAATTTGAAATTAGAACTCTCTTCTACATTTAGATTTTTTTAATTTCAAATAAACAATCTCAATTTTATTTGGAATTTTCCAATATAAGTGACACTTCACTTTTACACGGATTCTAGTTTAGTTGAACTAATATTTTATGTTGCTTTCCTTTAAATCGGTTTTATGCTCATGTAAAAATGTCCCAAAAAACAAAAAATATTCTCTAAACATTTGAAGAATATGCTCTTAAAATGTAATTTTTCTTTAAATACCTGTATATGAAAACTTATTTTTCATTACAGTTGGTGTAACTTTTGTAAAATTTATTTCAGATGCTAAGAATATAGAAGATAAAAGATTAATAATACCTAAATCAGTATAGTAATACTGGAAACAAATTTTGCAAAAATGGTTTGAATTTCCAAAATTGTTGATTGAAAACTCAGAAAATATAAAAAGTTTTGAAAAGTTTTTTAATGAAAAATAAAATTGTTTGATAAAGGCAAATAAAAAATATAATAAAAATATGCTCTAAAAAAGTAAAAAAACTTCTGTATTGTTAGAAAAAAGTAGAAAAGGAATTAAAATTCCTAAACTCTTTAGATAAATTATGTTTAAGATGATAAATGTGCATTATATTAAATAGTAAATAAAGAACTGAACTTAAACTCAAAATCAATATTTCGCTAAATTTTAAAGTTGTACTACTTTAACGTTACGGATCTTAAAGGACTCAAAAGTTTTTGGATTTCGCGGTTTCGCGTAGTTTGATAAAACAGAATAAATTATTATTTCGCTATAATACCCATCATAAGTAGCAGAACAAGGAGCAAATTACGTTAAAATTGTTTTAAAAAATACCGTGCAAAACAAAATGTATTTCTAGGGTTTCGCTCGAACAAACATTTAATCAAGGCCCCCCGTTTTCGAGTAGTCGAGTGCTTAACGAGTATATCGAACCAATCGATTAGCTCGAGTAGTGAAAGTGCACTCCATAGAGGTAGAATCGGTTGTAGAACATAAATTACAATCTGTTACAATACAGTGTAAGTTTTTCTACAAACTTTAATTTGGATTTTACTATTTTATTGGGTAGGATGTTAGAAATTATGTATTCAAAGTTATGTATTGTTTTCTGAAATTTTAGCCCACTCTAATATATATTTCTCGAAGTACTTATATAATTATAAATAGAACTAAGCAAGTGTTAATCATAAAACATTTACATATTCATATACGTATGTTAGTATTGGGGAATGCAAAAGACCTCACCGTTTCATTTGCAGGGAAAGCGGAACATTTTTTCAAAATTCCACGATCCCAGGATCCCGTTCGAAAAAAATTAATAACCATATTAAATCATATTTGTTGTATGCAAAATGTCTAATACGACCTGAGATTTATTTTATAAAAATAGGTAACCATTTATATTTCTGTGGTTATTCTCAGAATTTTTAGTTTTTCTCTCGTCTGAGATAAATTGATTTTTTTATCGCAATTACTTGAAATCTTAGAGTTGGATTAACGAGGAAATCAGTATAAAAGCTAAAAATAATAAAAAAAAAATCACAAAAAATGTAAAAACTAGACATATTTTAAAATCAATAGAGTCCGGCCGAAGAGTTCGGAAAAAACGGAATTTAAATTTTTGATAATTGAAAGTGTTTTGGACAAATTTTTGTAATAGCAAAACTTTTATGAGCGATCTATAGTGACTCTGAATTTCAGATTTAAGGTCAAAGTCTAAGACAAACGGTAAAGTTAACATTTGCGGTGAAGTTAATTTAAGATGTTTCTTAAAAAAGTTGTTTAAAATGTTAATTGCTACATTAACTTATTTGTTTGAATTTGTGTTCTTAACCTCCAGGGATTCCCGAAGCAAATTCCCCGTATAGCGAGAGCAGAAACATTTTTAGTTTACCGGGACGGGAAAACCTGACATGCATTCCCTATGTAATATGTAAAATTGATGATTTCATTGTATATGTATGAACTATGAAATTGTGTATTGATGATGTGTTTAAATGTTTAAAACTTATACTCAGATGCAGCTGCTGTCCGACGTAATAATATTTTCGATATTAAATTTCATGTTCATAATCATCAAATTAACTTTAAGTTTGCAGACGTACTTATGTACTCGTGGATATGCATACAAAAATAAGAATTAAATATGGACGCTTCAAAGGCGACTGTCAAATATCCTACACAAATTACATTCATTTGGTTTACTACAAATCAAATTAACTCTAAGTTTGCAGACGTACTTATGTACTCGTGGATACGCATGCAAAAATAAGAATTAAATATGGACGCTTCAAAAGCGACTGACTAATACCCTACACAAATTACATTCACTTGGTTTACTGCAAATCAAACAAAGCAGGATGATTGTATTTCAGCCCATATATGTATAAGTCATTAAATTTTGGATTTAAAAATATGTTTTGTTTTAAGTTTAACATTTTAACTGAACATATTTGCCAATTTCTGTGGTCAAAATTAAAAAAAAATAATACGATGCAACAAAGAAATGTTTCCAATTTGATATTAGAGATACAATTTGTTCCGAAAAATGATGGATAGTATTGTAAATGGATTATAACTATTACATTCAGTTTGATGTAATTTGATAAGATTCAATAAAGCGATATTATGGTCCGATCATTAAGAGCGCAATTTAAATTTACATTTTAAATTTATATGCTTAACAAAAATTTTATGTCAAACTTAAATTTTTTTAGTTTGATGTTTTAAGTTTTGATGTCCATTTAAGATAATTTCAGTAGATATTTTCAATGACCAAACTCCACTTTAGCCACAGTCATCGCTGTGTCGACCGTGGCTCAACTCGTTAAGAGGTGAGATTACGATGCATAGCTTGATGCTAAGGCAGTGAGTTCAAATCACAGTACGACACCAAAAAATAAAAAGTTTTTCATATAGAGCAAATTAACAATATAAAATACTTTGTTCAATTGACACATAAATTAACCACTGAAAAAGTCCCAGGAGGGGGACGAAACTGCGGCAGTCTGGTGTATCCCTTGTGTCCGTAAAATGTTTCAATAAAAATGGTTTCTTCTTCTTCTTCCTGTAAAGAGACTAACTAAAGTAATATTCTACAGTAATTAATATAAAAATTAATTACGATTGTCATTATCTGACGGTTGCAAAACGCTTTCTAACATGAAATTTGAAGAAACTTGCTTAACGGCGACTCAATCTCTAACCTACACTTGGTATCCAACTATTGTATGTGAATAAAGCGCATCATAAAACGTGATAATTACTTGTGAAAAAGAGATAGGATTAAGAAGAAAAAGCATTCTAGTTGAGAAATGAATTGTGCATTGGTATTAGTTAATTCTGTCTCTTCTGATCGAAACAATACTTGTGTGTACGTAGTGTGACCAAACTCCACTTTAGCCACAGTCATCGCTGTGTCGACAGTGGCTTAACTCGTTAAGAGGTGAGATTACGATGCATAGCTTGATGCTAAGGCAGTGAGTTCAAATCACAGTTCGACACCAAAAAAATAAAAAGTTTTTCATATAGAGCAAATTAACAATATAAAATACTTTGTTCAATTGACACATAAATTAACCACTGACGAGTCCCAGGAGGGGGACGAAACTGCGGCAGTCTGGTGTATCCCTTGTGTCTGTAAAAATTTTTCAATAAAAATGTTTTCTTCTTCTTCTTCCTGTAAAGGGACAAACTAAAGTAATATTCTACAGTAATTAATATAAAAATTAATTACGATTGTCATTATCTGACGGTTGCAAAACACTTTCTAACAGAAAATTTTCTACTTTCTATTACAATTTTGAGTAGGATATTAAGGATTTCAAAACAAAAACTTCACTTTTCCATAACTTAAAAAATCTATATTCTTTTATATGCGCCAACACATAGCTTTGTTTAGTCCCATGTACTAATTTAATTCTGCGAATGCAATTATGTATATATTACCCTTCTAAAAACGTATATATTGTAAAACTCAAATAAATATGCCGTTTAAAGAAAAATTACAGTGTCAAGTAAAGTTGTATCTTACTATACATGATGTCATTCTTAACCATATTAAATTTAAAGAATCTGAATCACATTATATAAGATTGTATTTGTACTCCTGTTACAAAAAAAAATGTTTCTGACTTCAAATTGCGGTTTACGTTCACATGTTTTTGTTTTAAAGCAATGACAAATCGTATAAATAATGTTAATTTTGACGAGTTTCGCACAACAGTGTTGATATGGCTGAGCAAAACGCGTTTAGATAAAAGAGTAAATTTTTTACCACACCGTCCATTTTGAAAAAAATTTGTGATGGCGCTGAAGTATATGCGTTGACACTACTATTTTTAGTTTTTTTTTTGTTGTTGTAGCGAAAACAGACCAGTGCCTCTGGTGGGAATCGAACCCACGACCCCCGCACTGATAAGCGGGGGTCGTGTTTGTAATATTGTTTGCTATATAAAGAAGCAAAAACCAATTTTGAAATTTTTGCACAATATTCAAAAGGTCCATACAATTTTTGCATATACATTTTTTTATTTGCTTTTCTGATTTCGTGTTGAACAAAAAACTAAGTTTACGCAGCAAACTGGCCTGTATAGAAATAAACAGCGAATGTGCCTTGGGAAAAATGATTTTTGAACAAAATTCTCGCTTATTTTTATCAACATTTGTGACGGTTGTACTCTTTATCAGCTAAGCGCAAATTAATGCGGCATACCTCCGACTGTACAGAATTACAACATTATATTGTTTTCAAATTTTTATTCCATGAAGGGGTGTCAGTGCCCGGTACCAAAACACAAACCATTTAAAAACTTTAAAAAAATTGGTTGTTAGGCGATGGCACGCCAATAAAGTACGTGTTGAATTTATCTCTCAAGAGAGATTTTTGTATTATCAAATGCAAGTTAAAAGCTCCGAAAAAAAAATTAAAACAACAAAAAATAAAGTGAGCTTATTTGAAATTTTTTTTTTAATTTTTCTACTTTGCTTAACGATGACAATTAGAAAATGTTTCACTCATATGAGTGAAAGTGTTGTTAATTCAAACGCTATATAACGATATAACCCGCTTTTCTAAAATATAAAAATTTCGAAAGATATTGTAAAATAATATCAGATTTAAAAATGTTTCACATAAGCATATATATTACTCAAGAAAGTCGGTCGAGAAGAGGTTTTGTGTAGTATGACATAAACCAGAATAACAATAACGTTGACGTGTACAAAATCAAATGAGTTAAAAAAAAAAAAAATAACTTTAAGTTTTTGTACATATCTTAAATTACTCGGCGTAGCCAGGAATTTATTTTGTTTTCAGAATTGTTCACCAAGAACATTTTTTTTTTTTGCTGTTGGTAAATTTGGCTTTGATAGAGCAGTAAAAAGTTTTCACTGTCTTAAAACAACAACAGAACAGACAAATTCAGGAGCAACAGAAAAATTCGTTCTCAATAAATACAGTTCCTACTGCTGAATCAGTTTTCTGACTGTATGAAAACATGTCTAAAATTTATATAATAATAATAATAATTTATATATAATTTTTTTGTACATATTATTGAAGTATTCGAGAAAACAAAAATTTTGATACCCATATTGTCTATGATGTGGGCACAGGGATACTACTTATTTGAAATATTTAAAATAATGGTTATAAAAGCTGTTCTGAAAAACTAGTTCTAAAGGCGAACGATTGCGAAAATGGAAAAAAGCCCAGATAACCCCACCATAAAATTACATGAGCATTATTATATGTTAATTTTAACTTAAACCAATACAAATGTTGTATTCGAAAAAATGTTTTTTTTTTAAATAACAAGAACGCTCCACATACACGGCCATATTTTATACACCCGTGTGTCTTGGCATGAAAATTTTCTATAGTTTGTTAGTTTTTCTAAAAATTGTATCAAAAAAACTTTAAATCGAGTAATTTTTAACTGTTTATTATTACCTTTAATTGTGAGATTACGTACAAAAAAAAAAAAAAAAGACATGTTGAACAATTTTTTGTTCTCTATAGCATAGCCATGTTTCATTCAAATCTGCAGGTTCACCACTGTTTCGTTTCCTTGTAAGTGTAAAAAAAAAACGTAAACCTAGGGCCGAATTACGGCTTTTCGTGATCGAGTGCAATCGTTAGAAAACAGTTTTTTTAATAACTAACTACAAAAATAGGAATAATGAAAACACCAAGTTACGTATTTATTTCCAATCAAGAACCGAATTACAACATCCCTGATCGAAAAATTTCGTTTAAATGTTATATTTTCAGAAATACAAAAATAATTTCGATAGCAAATTTACGATCACGAATGCCATGATTCGACCCCAGGTTTAAGTGGAAGCAAGACTCACCGTTTGTCTGTGACTACAAGACAAATTGTTCTCCAAATTCTAGATAGTTTTAACATAATATTTAAAATTTATTTATTTTAACACACATGCAAAAAAATCTACCAGAAGAAAACAGCATAACATTTGAAAATGTTTGAAAATTGCAGTGCACTGCAAAACTGAGTAATGGCCTTAATGCTATAGTCATTAAGTGTTATTGTTTATTAATAAACAATAACAACACATTGTATTATGACTAGAAATTCTAGCCTTTACACCAGCGCACAGTAGCGCCTGTAGAACAAGTGAGCTGGCAAAAATCAAAAATTTCATGTGCCCCTAAAAAATATTGAATAAAGTTATTTTATAGGAAATTGTCCAACGATTTCAAATATGCCACTCTTATTACAATCCGATTTTTGGTTCAGAAGATATAGCCCTTCAAAGTTGACCGATTTTCAGTGTTCAAAAAAACAGAACATTTTTATGTAATTTTGTCCGCTTTCAGATGCAGAATCTCGAAAACTAGATAACGGATCGTCATTCTTTTTAAAGTTATTGATAGATATATTTATTAAGAGAAGATTTAAAAAAAAATTAGACTGTTTACTTTGTATCGGTCCAGGTACTTTGGTATTTACAAACTATCCATTTGTTCAATATTTCTCAACTTTGGTGGAAAATAAAAAAAAACTATTAAAAACTATATTTGCCATATTTTCAAAATAAGTTCTTTGATTAGTCCTTTACCTATTGCAAAAATTTCCAGCTGCCCGTCCTTGCCCCATTTTTTCCTAGAGGTAAACTTTTGAAAAAAGACATGGTTCAAAAAAGGTGTCGCATGCATTTTTGTGCAATTAATGACGTATAAACGCGAAAACCCATTCTTATTATTATTGTTAATATATATGATTTTTGTTTATGATTTAAGGTAAATTATACTATATATTTTAAAACAACCATAATCCCGTTATTAGTCAAGGTTAGGTAGATTATGAAAATGTTTGTACATTAGGTAGATTTTTGTTTTTAATTCAAGGTAGATTAGACTATATATTTAAAAACAATCATTATCCCGTGATTAGTCTAGATTAGGCAGATTAGACTATATATTTGAAAAAAAAATATCATAATCCCGTAGTTATATATTTTATGAATATCCCTAATATTTTCTCCTCTTTGAATTATACTTTATACCCGTTTTGTTTGATTAAAATATTTTATATTGTCTTACTTTTAATTTGTTAATTATCTGCAAAGAAAAAGTTGATTCTGAAAATTATGGAGAATATGCCTCGAAAACGGCATCTCTTTTAGCAAACTTATATCCACAGAAAAAGTTGACCCCGACAGTTCATAAAATATTGTCACATGGAAAAGATATAATTGAATATCAGCCTTTGCCAATTGGAGAGTTTTCTGAAGAAGCACAGGAGTCCCTAAACAAATTTTATAAAAAATATAGACTGCTGAACACTTTCAAATCATCAAGGGTAAGACAAAATGAGAATCTCTTCAACATGTTAGCAGCATCTTCCGATCCACTTATTTCATCACTGCGGCATATAAAGTAACGAAAAGAGTTAGAAAATAATTATAGTTTAGAAATGATAAGTCTGTTAGATATACCTTACTTTACGGACTGTGAGCAATATTTTACAAAAATTTGAAAAAAAAAAATTTAAATTTTTCTGGAATAGTTTTAAATCATAAAAGCCCTTAAAAGAGACAAAAAATAAATAAAAAAATTTAAAAAAAATAAAAAATATTTTATTTTACTACCCATGAAAATGATTTTTTTTACAAATATCAATTTTGCTAACCTATAAGTAGGCACCTAAGAGGCGTAGAACACTTTTCAAACACCCATTTCATAGGTTGATCGATTATCTATCATATGCTTTTTAAATTTGTTGATTATCTCATTTGCTTCGAAAGTTATGATTTTTGCAACGAAAAAACTCAAATGGCGCCACTGTGCAGCGGTTCCCAACAACTTTTGCTTCACGGACCGCTTGAAACACTTTAACTGGTTCACTGACCCCCCTTAAGATGTTTTTCTTTTTCATTTATTATTCATTATCTTCTGATTGTCTACACTTTTTTAAACATGGATAAATCGAAAATTTTAAAATTTTTTTATAAAAAACCGAAATTTTATTTTATATAAAAAATTTTAGATTTTTTATTTATCCATGTTAAAATAATTTTAAAGGTAGAGAACAATACAAAGTCAGGATTGGCATTCAATACCATTTTATAATAACGGTAGTTGGGTACAATAGTAACATTAAGACCGAAATGAAATTTTTTAAAAAAAGTCATGTTTCCTGTTATATAACCGGATTCATTTTGCTATTTTACTGGTTTAAGTAAGAAATATCTTAAACTAAAGTCAAAATAACACTAATACCGAAGCTACGATTTATAACGCTATAATGTTGATTAAACAAAATTTCATAGATATAATTTTGAAATAAGCCCTGTGATATTAGAAGACATACATATGCCACTATTGGAATCGTAGTTTTAAAACTTTCATATCGGCTTTGATGTGGGCGTGGTAGGCAACTACCATTATAATGAACCAACCATGGCAAAAACTAATTTTTTTTTATAGTAATTCGTTTTGTTGCATAAGTGTTAAAAACTATAACCATATAAATTGAATGATTTTTAAATCAGAGAAACCTGATAACAAATTTCTAATACAGACCTCTTCAAAGTTTTTAAAACTGAATACAGGGTTGTGTTATAGGCTCAATAAAAAATGCGTGTACAGAAAATTAGTCAAATTTGAACACTCTCGGTCAATTTCATTTGTGATGTATCATGGATCTCATGATATATTAAACAATCCAGAAGTAAATAAACTCGTTATGTTCTTTATTATAAAAATATTTGATCATAAAAAATAGTATATGTATCAATATGTATTTATGTAGGATAATATTTTCAAAATGTTTTACCAAAAAAATTCTTGTATAAGCACATCCAATCATGTATAAGAAAATACTATTCTGAATTTTATATATGATAATACATGGTTGAAAAATTTGATTACATTTTTATAAAATTAGATATAACCCAATACATAATTATTAGAGTTAATTTTGAAAAATAGATTTTTGGATATTATCACTTTTTAGAAGGTTTTTGTATCAATAAGAATAATGGCGTATTTTTTTTTTTTTAATTCCAACTCCTTCCCGTGCCTATAGGCGACTCAAATCTAATAAATTATTATATAAACCAATAAATTATTTTGTATTCACTAAAAAATTAAATTTTTAAACTTTAATAACTTTTGAACGGGTAACTACAAAATTCAAATTTGTGGACCAGTTTTTTCAGATGTAAGTATTTTTTCATTGTAAAAAAAAAATTAACAAAAAAAATATTTTAATTTTTTTTTTTAAAAAAATATTTTAATTTTTTTTTTTAAAAAAATATTTTAATTTTTTTTTTTAAAAAAATATTTTAATTTTTTTTTTTTTTAAATATTTTTTTGGACCACTCTAATTATGCATTCTGTTGCATTCCAAAAACTAAAAAAAAGCATATTGGCCTAAGTTTTGCCGTAGAATCGAATACTGAAGTACGATTTGACATATATTTAGCCGTTTTTGTTGTATGGGAAAAGGGACCCAAAATCCGCGATTTGAGTCGCCTATAGGCACGGGAAGGAGTTGGAATTAAAAAAAGAAAAATACGCCATTATTTTTATTGATACAAAAACCTTCTAAAAAGTGATAATATCCAGAAATCCAAATAAAAAAAAAAATTTGAAAACCAACTCTAATAATTATATATAATACAAACAAAATCGGCATTTGACTGCAAAGTTCGAAGGTCGATTAAAAAACAATTCGAACTAACATAAACAAACGCCGAGATACGGATCTTCTTATTTAGTGTAATACAGTATAAGTTGTTCTGCAACACGTTATTTTGATTTTACTGGGCCATTTTAATATTGACAACTTTTTTTTAAATTAAATTAAAATTAAAAATTTCGTTTAAAACAAAATGTTGAAGTCCTTAAAATATATAAATAAAATTTAAGTTATTTACGAATTTTAATCACACATTATTATATGTGTTTAACCCGTTTTATGGAGGTCAAATATATGTAACTAATATATTTTAATTTAAATATATTTGGATTGTAGATGTATCTAATTATATCTAATTATATCAAATATAATATCGGGACAAAACTAACGATCTTCCTCAACAACTTTGTTACTCCAATATACAAATATATGCCGACGACGTTCAGTTATATCTTAGTTGCTCCAAAGAATTAATTACAACTAAAATACAAGAATTGAATCATGATCTTGATAAAATTAGTTTATGGGCTTCGGCCAATGGTTTGCGACTCAATCCTAACAAATCAAAATGTATAATAATACGAAAAAAATCATTTCAAATAAATAATGAACTAAATATATTACTTGGTGGTTCAAAAATTGATATTGTTGATTCTGCTAAAAACTTAGGAGTAACATTTAACAAAAGTCTAACCTGGACTAATCATATTACCCATGCATGTGGCAAAGTATACGGTATGCTGCGAAGCTTATGGGCCACTCAACACTTTACCCCTCTGAGTATTAGAATATTACTGGCAAAAACGTATCTTTTACCGACACTTTTATATTCATCCGAAATTTTTACTGGATGCAACTCACATGATATGAGAAAGCTTACCGTAACGTACAATAACATCGTCCGTTATATATTTTCTTTGAAAAGGTTTGATAATGTATCGCAGTATTCTTGTCGTGTACTGAACATGTCTTTTTCAAACTACCTTAAGTTTAAAAACGTTATTTTTCTTTTCAAAATTGTTATGACAAAAGAGCCTAAATATCTTTATGAACGTTTGCAGTTTTCAAGATCAAGCAGAGGAAAAGATATAATTCAATTTCGGCATCGTGACCATGCTTCAGAATGCCAATTCTTTATATTAACCATACGTCTCTGGAACCATCTTCCAAATAATTTGCAAACAGCTAGCAACGCAATAAGGTTTAGAAGCTTACTTAGGGAATATTTTTCATAAATTTTTAATTTTAATTTTACCTTTGACTTTATTTTTATTAAGTTAAAATTTAATTATTATATTTATTATTTATATTATTTATTTTATTTTTTCTTTTCATTATAAATGTAAATCTTTTATTACTATAGATTTTGCTATATTGTCTAAGTTAACTTGTCTGATTCTAATACTATAATTTATAAGATATTGTGTCTTGTTGTATTAGAAAATCAATTTAATAAAAAATACAAATACAAATACAAAACTCACATAGAATTGGATATTTTTTTTTATTAAATTTTATCTATTTAAATATAATTAGATCCAAAGTTATACAATTTAATGGAGCCATTTTCCGGATCAAATTATGTCCTCTTATATTTGCGGAAAATATCTCATCACATATAATTTTATATAAGATTTTTTAAGCGGGAATAAACAAAAATCACACATTATTATATTTTTGAACCCGTTTAATGGAGGTCAAATATATGTAACTAATATATTTTAATTTAAATATATTTGGATTATTATGTATCTAGTTTTATCTAATTATATCGAATTGTATCAAATATAATATAATTAGAAGTAATTATATCGGGACAAAACTCAGATAGAATTGGATAGTTTTTTATAAAATTGTATCTATTTAAATATAATTAGATCCAATGTTATGCAATTTAATAGAGCCATTTTCCGTATCAAATTATATTCTCTTATATTTGCGGAAAATATCTCATCACATATAATTTTATATAAGATTTTTAACTCAGGAACAAGCAACAATTTGATTTTTTAAATAAAAAAACGTTACAAACACCAAAAGCAGTAAAATCCAGTCAAGGAGCACTCCGAGGGACCAAACAATTAATTCGTTAAAAGCGAGGTTGTTAGTTATTGGAGAAAAATGTCTTTTTAATATATTTTCTTGTCCACAAAAGAATAAAAAAAATTATAAACTTTATTTTAATATTGTGAAATTATTGTTGGACTTTCGTATTAAAAATAAAAAATTATAGAAAAACTTGTTTGTTGGACTGTCAAAAACAGTTCATCTTATCATCATCACAAACAAGTTCGTATTTAGATTTGTTACTTTGAAGTTGTAACCAAAACGTCAATACTTTCAAATTAGTTCAATACCTATGTATGCTTTATCTTGATCGAGTTCGTATTAACTGAACCGGACTTCTAGAAAGAATCATCAAAAATACCAAATAGAGATTTACAGATAATTATAAAATATAGATAATAGATAAATAATGGTATGTGTTGTTTTTTTAATCTAATCCGAAAGCTCTTAAAAATCACCCTTTAGTAGAATTTTCAACTACTTGTACGGTCTTTTTTTTATGAGTGTAGTTATTGCAATAATATTTTGAGCGCAAATATGATATAATTAGTAATTTTTTTAAAGCGTTTTTTTTTTTTTTTTTGTAAAATACATCTGTTTTATGCATAAATATTAGGTACGAAGTTAAACATACAATTATAATGTTAAGTAAAAAAAATAAAAATGTACGCTCTACTTGTAAATTTAAAATGGAAGCAATAATTATCAGGTATGTGATGGAAAACGTAATCGATCCAAAATCGATACAAAACCGATAAAAGTTGTGATGAACAACATAAGTGAAGTTTTCGTTTCGGTTTTACTTGAAATCGTATTCTATTTCATTTTCCATATTGTCCTATAGAAATATCGATAAAAAAAGTGTGACGGAAAACGAAATTCGTTTTTTTTTTGCGTTTTTAAAACGTGTAGTCGGGTGTTTACGATTTTAAAACTATCGCATTTTTATGAAGTTTGTTTGCACTAATTTTTGTTGAAATGTAAGTATAAATATTTAAAATAATATAAAAATAGATTTATTTACAAATTTTTCAGGGGAAAGCACATAAATATTCGACAGGAAGACATGATAATAGAATTTATGGAAAAACATGCTCAATTGGCCAAGGGATTTGTCAAAGGAGACAGAATTGAAATCGAGAAACTTTGGCAGAGCCTTTCAGACGATCTCAATAGTATTGGCCAACCAAGAAAGCAACCAGATGCCTGGAAAAAGGTATTTTTCTATCAATAACTTAATGGCTTTTGAATTTTATGATTTTGTAGGCATGGAGCGATAAGAAATCTCAAGTAAAAAAAAAAGCTGGCTACAAACAAAAGAGAAGCTCGTGCTACTGGTTCAGTTGGAAGTTTTATCCAATGTTGGCACATCACTTGCTGTAGACGCACGAGCATTTTACCTAAAGACTTTGAAATTGTTGTGCGGTGCATAGCAATTAAAATATCATTGCCAACTGATCTTTGAAAGCTGCCTTCCGCGAAAAAACTTAACATTGCTGCCAATTGGATGGTTAAAGGAATCGATGTGGATATAAAGTGTGGACCTATTTTATCCAATATCCATGAGAAAGCTTCTTTGTTAACTCGAAAACATTCTATAAAACTGAAAAATATTTATTAGTGCACATTAGTATTTTTTTTTTTACTTGCACTTTTTCTGTCAAGTTTAATGGTTGGATGAGTCCCGCAACTTTTTTCGTTGAATATTTTTTTTGTTTTTCACTTCATTCATCAAAATTAAAGAAGATATTAAAACAAAATCCATTTTTAATGATGTCTGTTTAAAGCAAAAAAAATAATTTAAACAAAATGCGATTGTAAACAAAGCAACAGAGTTGTTTTCTTTTTAAGAAATACGTAGAATTGAAACAAATATGGAAAATGAAACCGATACGATTTCAATCACACCTAAAATCGATAGGTTCGATTTGAGCGTTCGATTTAATTTTAAAACGATTCTATTTCCATCACATACCTGTATATCTATTCAGTTTACACTATGATATCTCTATTATATAAAATATAATTTTGTTTAACCTTTTGTTTGTTGAACTATATTTATACTTAAGTCTAAGTGACACTACAAAGCGATAAATTGGGCAACCACTTGAATAAACTCGGTGATTTTTGAAGAAACATAGAAATACCCAAAGTACACTTTGACAATCAATGGGTACTTTATGATCATCTGAAGTACCACTTGTGTCACCAAAAGCTGAAATTGAAAAAAGAGTATAATGATAAATATTTCTTAAAACAATAAATATGTATCTACAGAAGCCTAAGTAAATAACTTGTTATAAGTACGGTATGCAGTTAAAATGTTTATATGACTACATACATGTAATTGTTAAGAGCAACATATATAAATAATTAGCGGCATTCTCAATATTTTCAAATAAAAGAAAACTATTTAAAATATTTTTTTCCAAATGCTTTAACCTATTTTATTTGAACTATGAAGTTTGTGAATACCGTATTGAAACTCATCGAGTTTAAAGTATTGAAAGTACACTAATATACATATGAGGCATTTCATGTCAAATGCAATCTATACGATAAAGTATGTTTTAAATTGACAGTTTTTATTATTCTATAAGTTATGAATATAACATGCAACAACTTCTTCAGATTAGCGTAAAAGTGGGCGAAGTAGGCGTTGTTAAATATTGTCCAATTAAGACACATTTTTTAATATCCCGATGAAAAAAAAGTTACATATAACATATCTCATTTTATGTAGATCAATATTTAATCATATCCAGGTTGATCTCAAAAATTGAGTTATCCTATAATATCCAATTAGATCCCTTAAATATATTACTGAAATAAATTAGATGCAATTTGATCTCAAAATAGGGGCATACAATAATATTAATATAAAGATCCTAATAAATCACAAAATATACCATGGGATTTTCAATTTATAACGAGCTTTCAACCTCCGTATATTTACAAAAATAAAGCAAATCAAACATATTAGCTAGGTTGATACTAGTATTTCGATCTGGCTAAAGATCTCATCAGAACCCGAAGTTTTAGAAAAGCTAGAGCCTATATAATAGGCAGAACTTTAACAAAAAACCTATTAATAATCAATGTTGCTCCATTCTTGTCTTCTTAGTAATCAACCACGTGGTTAGGTCTTTTCCTAACAAGCATCATGACGTTACTAAATTTTGAAGACCAAAAATGTTCTATTTATATAAAAATTTTTAGTGTGTACTCTGGCTCAAGTAATATTTTTTACAGTTATATTAGTTTTTTGTTTTTATATACATCGAGATTATTTTAATGTTATTTTCAATTTATAACGAGCTTTCAACCTCCGTATATTTACAAAAATAAAGCAAATCAAACATATTAGCTAGGTTGATACTAGTATTTCGATCTGGCTAAAGATCTCATCAGAACCCGAAGTTTTAGAAAAGCTAGAGCCTATATAATAGGCAGAACTTTAACAAAAAACCTATTAATAATCAATGTTGCTCCATTCTTGTCTTCTTAGTAATCAACCACGTGGTTAGGTCTTTTCCTAACAAGCATCATGACGTTACTAAATTTTGAAGACCAAAAATGTTCTATTTATATAAAAATTTTTAGTGTGTACTCTGGCTCAAGTAATATTTTTACAGTTATATTAGTTTTTTGTTTTTATATACATCGAGATTATTTTAATGTTATTTTCAATTTATAACGAGCTTTCAACCTCCGTATATTTACAAAAATAAAGCAAATCAAACATATTAGCTAGGTTGATACTAGTATTTCGATCTGGCTAAAGATCTCATCAGAACCCGAAGTTTTAGAAAAGCTAGAGCCTATATAATAGGCAGAACTTTAACAAAAAACCTATTAATAATCAATGTTGCTCCATTCTTGTCTTCTTAGTAATCAACCACGTGGTTAGGTCTTTTCCTAACAAGCATCATGACGTTACTAAATTTTGAAGACCAAAAATGTTCTATTTATATAAAAATTTTTAGTGTGTACTCTGGCTCAAGTAATATTTTTTACAGTTATATTAGTTTTTTGTTTTTATATACATCGAGATTATTTTAATGTTATTTTCAATTTATAACGAGCTTTCAACCTCCGTATATTTACAAAAATAAAGCAAATCAAACATATTAGCTAGGTTGATACTAGTATTTCGATCTGGCTAAAGATCTCATCAGAACCCGAAGTTTTAGAAAAGCTAGAGCCTATATAATAGGCAGAACTTTAACAAAAAACCTATTAATAATCAATGTTGCTCCATTCTTGTCTTCTTAGTAATCAACCACGTGGTTAGGTCTTTTCCTAACAAGCATCATGACGTTACTAAATTTTGAAGACCAAAATGTTCTATTTATATAAAAATTTTTAGTGTGTACTCTGGCTCAAGTAATATTTTTTACAGTTATATTAGTTTTTTGTTTTTATATACATCGAGATTATTTTAATGTTATTTTCAATTTATAACGAGCTTTCAACCTCCGTATATTTACAAAAATAAAGCAAATCAAACATATTAGCTAGGTTGATACTAGTATTTCGATCTGGCTAAAGATCTCATCAGAACCCGAAGTTTTAGAAAAGCTAGAGCCTATATAATAGGCAGAACTTTAACAAAAAACCTATTAATAATCAATGTTGCTCCATTCTTGTCTTCTTAGTAATCAACCACGTGGTTAGGTCTTTTCCTAACAAGCATCATGACGTTACTAAATTTTGAAGACCAAAAATGTTCTATTTATATAAAAATTTTTAGTGTGTACTCTGGCTCAAGTAATATTTTTTACAGTTATATTAGTTTTTTGTTTTTATATACATCGAGATTATTTTAATGTTATTTTCAATTTATAACGAGCTTTCAACCTCCGTATATTTACAAAAATAAAGCAAATCAAACATATTAGCTAGGTTGATACTAGTATTTCGATCTGGCTAAAGATCTCATCAGAACCCGAAGTTTTAGAAAAGCTAGAGCCTATATAATAGGCAGAACTTTAACAAAAAACCTATGGGATTAATTTACATGTAATTGGATCTAATAACATCCAGAAAGATAAGTAATTTTTGGTGGATCCAAGTAGATATTTTGAGATTTAAATGATCTACTTAAATTTCATGAAATATTTTATTTTGAATATACTTTTTATTAAAATATTTGTACAAAAATTAAAAAAAAGAATATATTTGACTTTTTATTTCTGAACTCTTCGACTTCAAAAAAAAGTTTAATGGATTTATTTAAAACTTTTAGTAAGTGTTGTCTTATATAATATAAGAACTTCATCGAAAAACTTTTTGATTTTTCCAGTAAAGTTACCATTTTTGAGGAAAAGCATGTTAATATTTGAATTTTGTGGGATTAACTGAAACATTGGAAAATTTTGAAATAAATTATTATCGATAGACTTTTCTAACGGATAGCGACTGGTAGGTAACATATGTTTTTTTTTTTTTTTTAATTTCAAAACTTTGTCTGAAATTTTTAATAAAAAACAACTAAAATTTTTATGTAGCTAGAATTGTATATGTAAAATTTTGTATATTTCCAAGCTCGGTAGGATACGGCAAGCTTCAAAATTTCCTTGAACTAAAAAATTACATAAAATCTAAAAAAATTGTTTTAATGTTACGAAAATAGGTGTATGTACTACACATGTCAATCAAAATTGGTGTGCTTATTTTTATTAAGTTCCAAGTAATTACACTCCCACCCCCCATATATATCACCACCAAATTTTTTGCTCTTCTAATTTGGCTTTTTAAAGGAGGGATTCATTCTAAATATGATTCTTTGAAAGTTTTCTTCCTAAACAATTTCTTAGAAGTTTTTTAAATTATATAGTTGTATAGTCTTTCATAATTATAACGTTATTTTAAAATAGTTTTAGAAAAGAGCGGTAAGTTATAAAAACTTTGGGTAAAAATTAATTTCGATTAAAGAAAATTTTCGGTTTTTTGATTGCAACTTTGGTTTGGTTTGTGCCAAAAAATATGGATTTTCTGCGATTTTATTCCAAAATACGTATTTAGAGAATATTTAAAGAATATTTAAGGAATATTTTTTTAACTTATTTAACCATTTATTTAATAAAAAAAACTATACATAAATACTGTTTTTCTGTACTTGTCACTATTTTTATTTAAAATTTTCTTTTTACATAAAAATCTTTATTTTCCTTAGATTAAAAAAAAAAATCATTTAACTTTTCTATAAATAATAGATATTTTCATATAAATTTAAAATTCATAACTATGGTTAAGCTCTTAACTTTGTATAATTATAGAAAAGTTTGAGGGTTTAATAAAAATAAAAATTTATAGTAAAAATAAGAGAAAACATGTTGGATTTAATAACTTGGGAGTTAAGAAAATCGTATATTATGACGGCTTTGGAAGCTTTTTTAAATTTTATTTTTGGTGGTAAAAACAAATGAAAATCTTTTATTTTGAAGGACTTTTAAGTAATTGATTATATTTAAAATAATGTAAATAACTTTTTTTTACAGATTTTATTCTGTTAATTTCATAATAGTTAAAAAAAACGAAAAATACATTTGTTTTAAAATAAAAGTGAGTTGACCTGTGTTTAACCATATGTTTAGTGCTTTCAGAGCACATATTGCTTTGAATTTAACAACAAAATTTTTTGAGTTTACTTCATAAATGAAAACATAAGTGAATTCTGTGCAAAAACGGTCATTATTTTCCAGTTTACAAACAATAAAAAATTATTAGTAATGTGTGTCTGCACACAGAAAAATAAAGTGCCAACCGAATTGAAAAGTGTATATTAAGGGTAACAACTTATAAATTCAGTTACTACAACGATATTTACATTCGATTTCAGAAAATTTTGTTTGTTGCAACTAAAATTCTGTTGCACTAACCGAACTTTGTTGTGAAAACTAATATAAACTTGTGATAACTGTTTGAAATTCGTAATAACCGAATTTGAATCGTGGTATTCGAATTTCAGTTGGCAAATTGCAAAATTTTTTTCTGTGTGTGGAAATAGATTTTTAAAAAATGTTCAGATCATTAATTTGTATTTAAAATAGTGATAAAAATGAGTATTTATCCAGTCATAAAAAAAGTTAGTCCAAAAGTCTGTTAAACGGGTTTCAAATCAGTTAAACTAATATTTTCTGTTTGTCTGGTTTAAATCATTTATTTAGCTAAAGTTTATAGTTGTCTTAATTTACCTCAAGAACAAATTTCATCCGTATTTAAACTAAATTTTTTTTCGAAGTTTTCAAATCTACAAATTTTTCCAGTTAATTTAAACTACAATTGTTTTCAAACTATTATTTTTTTGTGTATCACTTGTAGATATCGTTATTTTCTCATATTTTTTATTTTATAATCCTAAAAGAGGCTATATTTCGGAATCTAAGCAAGATAGATCAAAATTGACCAAAAATCCTTATTAGTAGTATCTGTTAATAATCAATATGGACCTGCCTATAGTCAGATACGGAAAAAACTTTGTTGCAAAAATTTTCTGTTTATTCAGCTTAAAATTTTATTGATTTAGCTAATTTTTTAGTTCATTTAACTACAACTGTCAACTTAAATTGAGTTCTTCTAAAATTTAGGTCACCTGAATTTAGCAGACTGTGATTCTCAACTTCATTGAAAATACTGCCGTAGCACATTCAGATACTAATTTCTGTTGTCTTAGCTGAAATTTCAACTATTTGTACGGACTTTGTTTACAAGTGTATATCTGAAATTAATTAACATGTTATATATGAGCAATTCCATTTAATATCACCGTAAAATTAATCGATGTTTTCCGATTTTGATAAAATTTTGTGAGTGTGTGCGGTAGTGAACGCACGTATTTAAAAAAATTTTTTTTTTTTTTGAAAAAGTCTGGCAACCCTATAGCTTCAAATTTTGGTGTGTAGCTATGTGCACAAAAACTTTAACAATTTAAAAAAATAGATTTTTTCCAAAAATTGATTTTAATTTTTTTTTTTTCAAAAATTTGTATTCTTAAAAAATGTGTAAAAGTTTTTTTATTTATTTTGTTATACCCCAAAACCTAGCCGTTCTTATGCAAAAATAAATGTGTCGATATTTTTTACACATCAAAAGTTATGACCTTTTAAGTGAAGTCCCCACCCCACAATTTGAAGACATAGGGTTGCCAAGGTTTTCAAAAAAAAAAAAAAAAAATTAGCACGCGTTCACTACCTCACACACTCACAAAATTTTATCAAAATCGGAAAACATCGATTAATTTCAAGGTGATATTAAATTGAATTGCTCATATGGGAATGGATTATTGTATATGACAATAGATCTATCGAAACAACTGTCTTGCATTTAGGAGTGAACGTGACTTAAAATATTTCTGAATTTTATCAAAAGTTTGATTTTTCAAATTTTCAACAAAAAACTTTACTGCCATAACATTTACACCAAACAATGTTTACAAGAAATTCTAAATTGGTTTATATCTAAACATTTTTACTTCGTTCACTTGTTGGGAAAATTTAACAAGTTTTTATAAAGTTTTATATCATATAGGACAATAAATATATATTTGTTATATTGGACAATATACACTGTAAGTTTGATATTGATGTGATATACCTTTTGCCTAGCTAGACAGATGATATGGCAAGACTCATATATGAATTCATTTGCCATAATTGATATGTCAAACACTGAATTGACCATTAGAGTAATTCCAATACAAATAAAATATTTCAACATAAGTACTTGAATGTGAATAGGCATTGTGAAAACAAAAATTAAATTTTATTATATTTTATGAAATAGTAATTATAAATTTTTCAATAAATTGTCTTAGAAATATAAACAATCCATATACACATATTAGGGTGTCCCGTTAAACAATTAACCTCTTCAGATCTACTCTTTGATCCCTCGGATGCAGAAATGATGTTAACCTCGGATACCTTTTAAAACGTGTTATCCGATTCAAAAACCATTTAAAAAGATAACCGATACCAATACCGAATCACTTGACTATAAAAATACCGGTATACCATAACCGTTTCCCTTAATATCGGCATAGTACCGGTCTAGTACTGGTAGTTAATCGGTT
This sequence comes from Delia radicum, assembly GCA_021234595.1. Lineage (NCBI taxonomy): Eukaryota > Metazoa > Arthropoda > Insecta > Diptera > Anthomyiidae > Delia > Delia radicum. Next base: position 195,585,917 of record CM037851.1, on the reverse strand, counting down.
TAAAAAAAATTTTTTTGTTACGTTTTCAGCTAAAAATATAAATTTTGTTCATTGAAAATATTCAAGATTACAAATTTTATGAAACTTTTTGTTAAAAAAAAATCGTTTTGCTAACTAAGCGTACGGCTAAATATTTTAAATTTCCGTTAGCATCATTGTGTCTTTTATGAACAACACATAATTTATTGTTAAATATTGGATTTCAATAATACCGGTATGTTCCGGTATTAATGTTTCGGTATCAGTTATACCAATACGAATTAAATAAAGAACACAATACCGAAACAAACAAAAAACCTATACCGTTATTCGTTTCGGTTGCCAACCTTGGCTTCATTCACAGATGGTCATGCACTAGGTCTAATAGTTATGTGTTGTAAATACTTACTTAAAATTTTGTTTTTTCCTCCATTCAAGAATTTTTTTACACACAGAGAAATAAAGTGCCAACCGAATTGACAAGTGTATATTAATGGTATCAACTTATAAATTCGGTTAGAACAACGATATTTACATTAGATTTCTGAAAATGTTGGGTGTTACAACTAAAATTCTGTTGATTTAACCGAATTTTGTTGTGAAAACTAATATAAAGTTGTGCCAACTGTCTGTAGTTCATAATGACCGAATTTGAGTAGTAGTAACCGAATTTCAGTTGGCAAATACCAAAATTTTTTTCTGTGTGTAAAAATTATTTTATATTATCCCAGTAAAAAATGCTGCTTACATGCAAGCAGGTTTGTAAGGGAGTAAGCCAAAAAGAATCCCTTACAAACCTGCTTATATATGCTATGATTTTTATATGGTGAATTCCCACTTGGAAGCATTACTTTTGGGCAAAATAAGCGCTGATTTTAGCGCTTACAGTAAGCTGTGATTTCATGGCTTGCAGTAAATTCATATTTCATGTCTATATTAATATTATTACGATTAAAAGTAATAACCTGAAATACCATACACAATTTATTTTACATAAAATTCTACAGACATTAATTTTTTATTGTTAAAATTTTTGACGTACAATATAATGATTCAGAAACAGTTAAATGACTAATTACTTTTTATTACATATTCGAAAACAGCAAACACAATCGGAAATCACTCGGGAAAATTGGTACAGATCGTTTATAATACACGATATGAAACTTTCTGCATTACAACCTGCATCTTTATAAGGGATTAGGGTAAGCTGACTACAACCTGCATAGTTGCAGTAAGTTCCAAATTTTTAGTTGTTTATTTTTATATGAAAATTATTCGTTTCTTTTGCTGCTTCTCAATATTATGTAATAGGAAGCACTTACATCAGCGCATTCGTTTTATCCTGCTTCTAAAAATACGAAAATATTTTACTGGATTTTATTTTTGCATTTGAAAATTAGACAGAACGATCTATCAGTTTACCATAATATGTCTTTATTGGCTGTATGATGATAAAAGCTGCAAATGTCTCGTAAAATAAAGAAAATTTACATAGTAAAATTATTTTTCGTTTAGATTTTATAAAAATATTGAAGAAGCAATAACTTGAACTTTAGATTTTCATTAAATATTGCTGGTATTGTTGTACCACCAGGTACAATTGTTATGTAAACCCTTGGCAATCTGCAAACAAAGTTTCCCATGTTAGAGAAAAAAAAATTAATTTTAAAAACATATCTCATCATTTATAATTTCGGACATAATTATGCTCAAATGTAAGTATGTTGGCAATAGCAAGTACTAATATTTCTCATTACAAATCTCATAACTTTTATGTAGCGATGTCGCGCTAAATAATGACATATCATTACTAAAAACCATACAAAAATTCAACAAATTTGTGGTTACATATATGCTTACCAGTATTGACAAATATAATGAGTTTAAAAATAAATATATAAAGAACTAAATTTAATAAAAAAACCTATTGCTTTTATTTTAAATTTTTTTTGTAATATAATATTTTCAATCATCCGCTCCACGACATATTGTACTAGATAGATAAAAACATAAATGATTTGCTTGCACAAAATGTCATTACTTTCCAGCTTAACAAAATTCAGGAATGTGTATTTATGTTTTTATATCATATTTTTAATGAAAATTTCGAAATAGATGTTAGTATTAAAAATACCCTTAGGAGTTATTATGGAAATGTTGAGGTTAAGAAGAAAAATAAACGTTATTATTATCTGACTTAAAATTGGAACTACAATTACTTTAAAAAAAAAAATTTCTAGACTCAAACATGGTACAAATTATTCGAATACAGATCGATATTTTTCTTATACAAATTTATCTCAAAATTTGGGTATACAGAAATATCCGATTAGCTCCCTCAAATGCATGTCTGGATTTAATTAGATCAAAATTGTTCTCAAAATTGGGGGATATAATAATATCTAATTTATGACCCTGATAGATCCAACGTATTCCATGGGATTAATTTAGATGTAATTGGATATAATTAGATGCAAAAGATAAGTGATTTTTGGTGGATCTAGTAAGATATTTTTAGATTAAATTGGATTCACTTAAGTTCCATGACGTACATAAAAAAAAATAATTAAGAAAAATAATTTAAACACCTGGCGCATATGTAATAATGTATGGAGTTATATATAACAACATATAATAATTTCTTATACAAATATAAAATGCTTATGATGTTGGACCATATACAATCATATCTGAAACAAAATTGTTAATATTGTGTCATATATGGATTCTTACATAATTAAATCTTATATTATTTAATGTCAGATATAATTATAGCTTAAGTTGTATGATACATATGGCACCATATATACGCATATCATATATCGCACACAAAAATATTTTTATAAGACTGTAAACCCGACTAAAAATATTTACACTTAATTCTACAATATTTTATATAAATATATGTTTTTTGTTTTTTTTTTTAATTAATAATCATATAATTACAAATTATAAACTATTTCTCTAACCGGCCACTAACTACTATGGCTTTCGGCGCGTTGTAGCGATAACAGACCAGGGCCTCTGGTGGGGATCGAACCCACAACCCCCGCACTGATAAGCCAGCACGTTACCAACTAGCCTACTGGGGCGCACACATATATATGTTATTGCATGTTATTATACCTAAATACATATGCTTATGTATGTTTACGTAAACATTTTTTTTGCTCTGATTTTTTTAATATATCTTATTACATATCGACCGATGTATAACCGCATAAGACATATACAATAATATATGGTTAATCTTATTATGTATAAACACATACATAATTAGATATAACTTAAATCAAATATATGTATATTATAACAATATTTTGACCTATTCATAGTTATATGTAAAGATATATCGGTTTATTCCGAAATAATGTGCATCTTCTTATATATTAAACTACTCAAACGACACGTTTTATTGAGCTGTTAATGTAAAACACTTTTTTTAGGGCACTTCGAGGCCTTCGTAGTTTATTTTTAAATGTTTTGGACAAACTAGAGTTTAAAATTATGTTCGGAAAACATTTATAAAATTTCAATAGATTAAGTTTGGTACACTACATCATCGTTTAGTTTGAAACAAGTAATTTTATTTATTACTTGTTGTAAGTTAAAAGATGTAGTAAACTAAAACTACTACATAGACATTTTTAAATGCTCTTCTTTAAATGCTACTTTTAAACTCCATTTTGTCCAAAAATTTTAAAAATATATTACGAATGAATGTACCCTTAAAATAATGTACAGACATCACACTTTAAATGCGGCAATATATAGTTTTACCGAAGAGAAAATCTACATTTTTCTGGCATGGAACGATATATAACTATGAATAGTTCAAGATATCGTTTTATCTAAAATGAAATAAATTTGTTTGAATATTACAGTATATGTTATTTTATATAATTCTGATTTGTTTAATATCTAATTATACATGTATTTGTATATAATTATATTAACTCCATATAATTGTATATGTCGTATACGATTAAATATTGGTCGATATATAATAAGATATAATTACATGTCCCATCGTACTAAAAAATTAAGAGCAACAATTTTTTATATATAAACATACATAAATATATGTAGTTACATATAATATCATTCAATAACATATATATATTTATACAAAATAATACATGGTCATTTGAAAATTAAGTCGCCTTGCCTAAAAAGCTGAAAAAAAGAACTTTTAAAAAAATCTATATTCTCACTGAACTCCAAAAAATGTATATTCGTTTTATTCAAGTTTTCGATTGTCTAATTCAATACAAATTTATGAAAAAAGTTGAATCGTAGTATGCTTTATGAAGTCATGTTTTTTAAAAATTTAATCAGATAGGTGACACATATAGAACTTAGTGTGTATATAAAAAAAAATCGAATTTATTACAATTAATTAAATATAAATAAATGAACTTAAACAATTGTTTTACATGGAGCTATACTTAATATATGTATAGAAAAGAATAACATTACTCACTCACTCAGGAACTCAACATCGCCCAGCCTATACTGCTGGAGATCCACCCTCCAGCGTAAACATCCGCTCAAATGAGATTTGGAAACTCTTACGGGCAGAGGCAATAACGGGAAAAGTCTCCCCGTAGGTGACCTGACCCTTGGGACAGTAAGCTGGAATTTTTAATATATGTTTTTTCGCATACGGCCCAACTCCATGGTATGGGACTTTTTGAGAATTATGTCCAAATGCTTGGTGAAATAGGGGCTAGTATTGGAAAATGTCTCCCTCTTGGCGGCCAGGCCAAACCTCTGAAGCTAGGAACTTAAAATTTGGTATGCGGGTACCTTATCACTAGCTAAAATCTGTATTGACGTGATTTTTGGAAATTCAAACCGGCGAGGGCAAAAAGGAGAGAAATCTGATGTTGGGAACTTGAAATTTGGTACGCTAGTTAATAAACAGGAGTTAGTATCTGTACAGAGCGTATTTTTGGAAATTTCTACGGGGAGGGGCTAAAAGAATTAAAGTTTTCTGCTTGGCTTGGTATGTGGGTCACTAGAAAACATCTGTATTAAAGGGATTTCTGACAGTTACACGGGGAGGGCCAAAAAAGGGGGAAATATCCCCCTTGGAGGACTTGCCAGACCGTTGATGCTTGAAATTTGGAGTATAAATCTGTGTTGAGCGGAATTTTGGAAATTCGGAATGTGGGTATAGACCGTGAAAACAGTATTTATGGACATTTTTACGGTGAGGTGCAAAAATGGTAAAACGTCCCTCCTTGGTGGAACATTTTACCTGACCAGCAATTTGGATCGTGGTAAACATAAGGGTTGAAGTATGTAAATCTATCCCTTCTTTAACCGATTAAAGGATGCTCTTGAAATATGGTATGTGGGTTGCTGATACAGCGTAGACATAAACTTAGAAGATATTTTTGGAAGTTCCCAATTGGTGTTCCAAAAGGTTTTACAGTCTGCCCTTGAATGCCTGGCAAAACCGCTAAAGCGAAGTACTTAAAATTTTGTGTGTGGCTCTTTAATGACTAAAAGTTTTAAATTGAAAACATATGATCCTTGGAATATGTCCTAAGTTACTGTTAAGGTTCTTATAGAATTTTCACGAGGAACGTAATAACAAATATCAAAAACAAAATTGGATAAGTTTGCTCTCCCATCAATTCTAAGAGATTGCTGTTCCTAAAGCCGCTAAAGTAATGATCTTAAAATCTGTTTTGTCAATGCACTCAGCATAATCCGTTGAATCTATGAACTTATAATTTGGTGCAGGCATTCGCTAAAACTGTGTTAAAAAATGTTTACAGGAACGTAAAAAGAGATTAAGTCTTCCCCTTAACATCATGCACAAACAATTTAGGCAAAAAGTCTGAAATTTTAAATATTTTTTGTTAAGTTATGGGTTAATTTATTGAATACATCTTTTGGGCTTTATAAAATCTCGGCATTAAAGGAAGAAATTCCACATTTAATGATATATACACTCAGAATATAATGTAGTTTACTGTTTGTAGTTTAATAAAAAGTTTTCAGTTGAGTTGAAAATAAAGAAACATGCATTTATTTTTCACATAAATAATTTTTTTTAACTTTTTTATACATTTGTTCAAAATAATTTACTAGTACTTACAGTTTTTTTTTAATTTCATTTATTATTTCCATTTATATAAAGTATCACACAAATTTAATCACAAAAAACGGAATATTGTCGTTTATTTGTTTTTGTTATTATAATTTTTTTTTTTTTTTCAAACAAAATATTTAAAAATTTCATGTCTGTTTTTTTATAAGAGTGGATTGTTCATTGAAAAATTACTTCAATTCAAATTACAAGAAATTGAAAAAATTTACACATGTAGTGTATATTGTAGATTTGGTAGAAAAATTTTTGTAGAACAAAAAAAAAAAAAACGAACACAAAAACGGAAATAAGTTCAAATAACTGAACATAACTTTTATTTTTACTTATCTGCAGTTAAAATTTGAACATTTATTTTTAACTTACTATTTATTTGCTCTTATGAATTTGTAAGGTATTTAAACAACATTTAACAATAAATAACGAGAAACATTTGGTTTAAATGAAAAGTAAGTAGACCGGTAACGAAACTCCGTTATATATAAACGGACTTTGGAAATATTTTTAATATGCACTCAAAATAAAAAAGTTAGTAAAGTTAGCAAAAAATTTAGTTGAGTCAGCAAAATTTTTGCTGGGATGATTCTTGCAGAAAAATTGCTAGCATCTGCAAAAGTGTTTTGCTTAACATCAGTAATCTGATTTTAAGCAAACAATTTGCAAATTCAGAAAAATTGTTTGCTGACATTTAGTTCAATGCAAATTAAAATCGACTTGTTGAAATCAACACCATTGTTTGCTGCAGCTTATTAGATTGAGAAAAAAATGAAAAACCGTATAAAATTTAAACTTAGTTAATTTATTTTGCTGAAATTTAAATCTATTTTTTTGTAATTGGTTTAAATATATATAAAAATGTTAGGGCATCGTTAACATAATGCAATTGAGTAAAAAATCTGTAAATAAACAAAATATTTTATTAATAACATTAAGAAAAAAACATAATAATTTCCACTTACTTACAAGCATGTATGTATGACACAATTTTACATTTTTCAAAGGAAGATAATTCTAGAATACAAAAAGAAATATTCAAAATATTGCTGAATATCAGAAAAACCCTTTAAAACAATTACATGAGACAGTCATTTATTGTTTTGGGCAGCCGGACAGAAACGTAGTTTATAGTTTATATTTGCCTGCATCCTCAATTTATCAAAATATTGTTTCATACAGCGTATTATATTTTTCGTGCATCTTCAACTTTCAAATTTATCAATATATCATTCATTTAGTAATTTTTTTAAATTAGTTTATTTAATTTATTTATTGCTTTATATAAATTTTTTTAATATTCACAATTCTTATGTGCACATTAGGGTAATAACTTTTTGCATTTTTTGCAAATATCAAATCTCCCCAGACAAAATCGTGTAGGGCATGGACAAATATTAAGAACTGCGTTTTTATTTTTTCGCTATCGTTAAAAAAGGGTACGCACCAAACGCGTTAAAATTTCGAATCAAACAAAGTTAAAAAAAAAAACTTTTTTGATGCCTCAACGTCTGACCATCACATCTATATAATTAAGGCATGCTGATTTCAATAGTAAAGTCCATTTTCGAGTCAATGGAATAGTTATCTTCCAAGTTTGCTTACTTACATATGTATAAACCATATTTTAAAAAAATTGTTATTAAAAAAATTTAAAAAATATATATTAAAAGCATTTTTGAAATCGCTGTCGGTGCGTACGGTTTTTTTACCAAATTGAACTGAAATAGTTTTTTTTTTATCATTAATACAATATTTGTCATTAGAAAACCCCTGGGGAGAATTTTGTCCAAAAAAAGTTATCACCCTAGTGCACATGTGTGCCTTTGTTTGATGTGTAGTATACAAAAGAAAAAAAAAAAAATGAACGAAATCAATATCGCTTGCACTTTGTATAAGTCTTATAATGGTAGTGTGGTGTTTGTATATTTTATTTTTTCTCTACTTCGTCTATACAGGCTGCGATACCTATATCTAGTCTTTTTACCTGTTCTCTGAAAGTTACCTAAATATTTTAAATAGACGTTTACCAAAATTGTCAACTAACTTTTTTTGAGTGTGGTGCGATAAATATGTATGGGAATATACTTATTCATATTTCTTAATACATGACGCCATATTTGAAAATCTTAAATGACTGCATATTTGTAATTGCTGTATAACTTTCAGTATACATAATTATGTCTACACATATATAGTGCCACACTTGACTATACATGATCATTAGGGCTCAGAAGTTAATGCATTAATATTTGAGTTTCATGTACAAAAACTATGTATTTAAAAATCGTAAAATATATACTTAAAATTTAAAAATATGCATTTATTATTATTGATTTTTTTCAACGTTTTTAATATTAGTTCCACAACTTTCGATTTAAGAAGGGGTTAAAAAATTTTAAATTATGGATAAACATCATTACAAAATTAGTAATTGCAGTTTCCTGTTATTTTTCTTTTCGTGATAAAAAAAATATATATATAAATGAAAAAATATTTCAATTATAAAATTTATAAATTGTTTAAAATTTATTTTTAGTAAAACATCAATTTTCTTAAAAATATGCATTTTAATGCAAAATATGCAAAAAAAATGCTTTTATAGCAAAATATGCAACAACAAAATCAAAGTATGCTTTAAAATTTGCATTTATAGCAAAATATGCATTTACAGTAATATATCCAAAAACATGCACTAACAAATCGATGCCATTTTGTTTCAAATTTGTTGATTAGCAAAGATATTTGGTTAACATTTTTCTCCAGCTAACGACAACAAACATGTATTTACATAAAGTTCCGAGCCCTAATAATCATATTTGTCTATATAAAATTATATAATTTTCAATAAAACTTTTTTTACTCGGGATCTTAAATGCGCCATATATGATTGCATATTTTGTAATATGTGAGAATGTATAGTTTATGAGAACAGACCTACCGTATGTTATTATGTACAGCATATGTGTTCAATGTCTAATTTTGTAAAGGCCAATATATAAAAATATATCGTTATATATGTTACCACATAAGAAACATATCACAGATGTTACTATGCATGACACCATCTATAATCACATATTATAATAAATTTTAAGATGAAAAAAACATAAGACCATATATAAATTTGTTTACTCGGGTAATCATAAATCCAGAGTAAAATATGTATGCTTTAATATTTAAGAAACTTAATAATTTACATAACTCTTCATTTTACCTTGTTCTATAAACACTATTTGTGAGAAAATGTTTCTCAAAAAAAATCTTTTAATAAACTTCATTTGCTATGTTTAAATTCTATAAAATATACTTTTTATTTAAAAAAAAAGCTTTGAGTTTTTATGTACTTATATCACTGCATATATTTGTCCAACAAATGAACTTATGATCTTATTGAAAGTATCAATTAATTAATTTTTGTTTTTTATTTAAAAATTTACGAATGTTGTTGAGTTTTTGTCTCTTATTATAACGTTATTTCTGTTCAAATACTATAAAATGTTAAAAGCAATATATTCCCAGTGCAGAAACAATAATGACATTTTGGACTACCAGCACTGACATCAGCTTACTCTCGGCATTACTTTAACACAAATACTAATGACTTACTAATAAGACTAAAATGCTTCTTTTATTTCAATATAAAAAATAATGCGTTACCCATAAGTACTTATTTTTTATCATTATCTATATATGGGCTATTTCAAATTTTTTGAGCACCTGCTGAAACCGACATACTATGGCTCTTATTTCGTTAAGTTTTATGAATTGAAAAAAACGTTGTACAGGGTTTGGATGACTATACGTAAAGGATATGACGTGCAAAGTTTTACATTGAAAAGTCTTCACCTTAAGAATTGGTGGTCATCTAAAATTCGAAAAATTAAGAAATCGACTTGAAACTTGCAAGAGTTTTTGCATTCATTCCGTTTTCTCTGTAATAGTTTTTAGCTTTCAGATCCAAACCAATACAAAATATTGTCACTGGACTTGGAGGATATATCCACAAAATAAAATTTTTTGATATCGCTGCTGGGTGAAAAGTTGCATGGTGGTTTACAAGTGAAACCAAAATTTTCCGAATTTTAAACTTTTTGAAGATTTTTAATAGGGTTTTTTGCGCCGTTTAATTAAAATGTGTTTTAAGCGCAGAATTAATAAAACGGCGTAATTTTATAAAGTTTGAGGTATATCAAGTTGGTGTCAGCGCACCAATAACGTTCCACGGACACCACAAACTTAAAAGAAATTAGCGTAAATTTTTTGAAAATGTACCTTTTTTGCGTCTGACAATCTGAATTGTCTTTTTAGTTGGCTAGTGCATTGCGTGATGGGAGTAACTTCGTAAAGTGCACCTCCGAGGCGAAAACGCACTTTAAAATTTTTAAACGCAAAAATTTTATGAACTTTTGAAAATTTTTGCAAAAAAAAATTTTTTTTAACCTTTTTTTATATCAAAACATGGCATGGGAATATGTTTATCAGTTTAGTCCGTCGCGAAGTGCAAAAAAAAAATAATTTTTTTCAATCCTGGCGCGTGCAGGCGGCAGTTTTTTTAAACACATTTCGCTTTGTGACAACTAAAGCGCTGTATCAATTCCGCTCAAACGTACATCGAATGGAAGACTTTACTGAGCTTGATACTAAAATCGAAAACGCACCAAAAAATTTTAAGGATTTAAAATTTTATGGAGGAAACAAAATGTTTCTAACCTTAAAAAGCATCCTTGTATAAAATATTTGATTTTGAAAATTTAAAAGAATTATTTTTGAATTCGGGTTAATAAGTAACCCAGAATCCCAACAAGTATTTTATTTATTTTTGAACTTAAAACCGCCGTAAAACATTTGCGCCGCTTAATAAAAATGATTAACGCGAACGGATTTCACACGCTAAAATATCGGCTTATACACACACAAATCGACATTGATGTCAGACAAAAAAAAAAAAACTTAAAAAAAAAAATGTCTAGGTGCTGTAAATTTTTGAAGTTGCCCATATATAAAATACAATGTTTGTATGTTTGTCCTCTATAGACTCTAAAACTATCCAACCGATTTGGCCCAAACTGGTTTCATTTGAAAGGTTATAGTCCAAATTAGGTTTTCGGCTATATATATTTTAAGTGGGCGTAGCCCCTCCCACATAAAATGAATAATATCATATATCTTGACTATTGTGATAGCAAGAGTTTGAAACATTGCAGTATCCCATATGTTACTTATTTAAATAATCAGGAAAAAAATGGGCGGGATCGGACCAGTAGGAGCGGCAGCTCCCATACAATGTAAATATTTAATATCATATATCTACAGTACTATAATAGCCATAGTCTTAGAAATTTGTGCACGTTGATTATTTGTTAATGTGAATAGTCATGGGGAAAATGGGCGTGATCGGACCAGTGGGCGTGTCAGCTCCCATACAAAGTAAATACTTAATATCATATATCTACAGTTCTATAATAGCCAGAGTCTTAGTGGCTATTATAGAACTGTGGCAGCTCCCATACAAAGTGATTATTTAGCTCATATACAAAATTAATATTTATATTAAATATCTAGGGTTCTATATTAGCTATATAGCCTTCAAATTTTGTACGAGTCCATCATTTACAAATATTAGTAGTCGAACTGAAAATGGGCGGAGTGGGATTAATGGGCGTGGTACCAAAAGCAAAAAACAAATAAGCATTAAAGTAAATTATCACATTCAAGACTTTTTGCAAGGTTATTTAATAATGTTGTTCAAAAATTGTTTTAGCGTTCCTCATAGTCCAAGAATAAATAAAAAATGTAAAGAAGTAAACAATAAATTTTATGATATGGTTTTAAGTAACAATTCATGTTTAGCATAACATATGTTTAGCATTAACATATAAAATATATTTTATTGCTATGGTAATCACATGCGGTTTAATTTCTATCGTTACAGAATTTAACAAGTGAATATATATATATATATATATATATATATATATGTATGCACAGCGCATAGTCCAGAGACATTTATTCGTTCCCCCGCATAGTTTAGGGACATTTCCTTACTTTGGGGACTGTCCCCAAAATTTTCGCGCCTTTTCATACATCTAGCGTTTAAGATGAGGACAATTTTTTCTATACACCGCATATTCCGGCGACAATTTTGGCCATGTCCCTAAAGTATGCGCTACGCATACATATATATATATATATATCAGAGATATATCAGAGATATCAAACTCTTAAATCGGTTATGTAGTTCCGAAGATATTTACAAAAAACCTATGTTAATCTTCAAGCTATGTTACACGAACACAACAGCCTCATCCGTCTATTCAAAACAGCCTAGACCAGATGCCGACAGATGAATTTACGGTTGTGATAAGAGCTGACCAGACATGGGCGGCGCTTTAATGCACCGGTAATAGGTGACGTCGCAGTTGTTATGGCAGTTGTTTTCAGCTATTCATTTTATATACTTCAACAAATAAAGGCGATAGAAGGACAAAGAGGCGTTGGGCTTCCCATGAAATAACAAATTTTAAAATGATTTACTAATGTGAATTTATTTTTTAATTATTTATTTGCGTAAAAGAAATTTCTTGATTTAAAGAATTAATTACAATTAAAATTTGAAGGCAAAACAACGTTTGCCTGGTCAGCTATTTTATATATCGAGGGCTTATATTCAATACCGTCTATCTACATTTTCACAATTTTTTTTTTTTATGCCAAACTCATCTCTGACCCCATCTGCATGTACTGTAAAATTTCAGGGGAAAAAAACTATTTTTAGTACTATATATCCTGTATTTGATCATTTGTCTATCTACAAAGATACTTATTTATGAATTTTATGACGGCAATACCGTCTATCTGCATCATAGAATTTTGTCGTTTTATTTAATTTCAGGCTATTTCTCTGTTTGATATCTCTTTATTCACTGTTCGTTTTTCGGATACATACTTCTCTTGTCGAACGATCAATACCTACCACAATACGCTGTGTATGCGGTGGTGTGCCCTTTATGTTATTTTCTAGCTACAAATGAGTATGCAAATAAATAAATTCAAACGCAAAAACTCAAAAAACACAAGCAAGAATGTACTAATTTGATACTGATTTGAAATTGACCACTTCACCTCGATTTAAAATATAATGCCCAATTCACACGGTGATTTTTGCAACGTCTGTTTTTCTTAATTTGCTTTAGCAGTTGCTTCCAAAAATCATTTGCATTTACATGATGATTTTTAACAGACGTCTGTTTTTTGTAACCAGAGTTGATTATATTTGATTGTATGTATATGTATATGTATATTGTATATGTTGATTATATTATAACAACAGGCTCAACTTGAAAAACAACAAGACAAACTTGCAGCTGAAGAAGGACGATGTCACGTGTTCACCATGGATGCACAAGCGGTAAAGCTTTGCCCTGACATTAACGCCTCAGCCATTTATTATAAAACACGCCTACAAGTGCACAACTTTACCGTGTACAATCTCGCCACGCATCAATGTACAAATTACTGGTGGAACGAGACTGATGGAGACCTCTCCGCTCCGACGTTTATTTCGTGCATAATGCACCATTTGTCAACACACTGTCTAACAGATACTCTACCAATAATAATTTACTCCATGGTTGCGGTTACCAAACCCGTAATCACTTTTGTCGAATGCTTTGTCCAATTTTTCAATAGAAAACAACAAAATCATAGAACAAAAATACTTGCAGAAAGGACACACCCAGATGGAGTGTGACAGTGCACATGCAAAGATAGATGCTAAGTTGAAAAATCAAACCATATATTTGCAATACGACTACGTCAGGGTAACCAAAGATGCCCGCAAAACAGTCAAAATCAAGAACAAAATTATTAAAATGCCATTTGATGCATTACATTTAAAGTATGATTTTTTTAAGAACTATAAGGACGAAATATAATAACGAACCTTATTCGATTTTCCAGTATTAGACCTGGTCGAGCAAAAAATAATCCGACAGTATCCCAACTAAGATCTCTCTTATATTCCCCAAGTGGTACCATTAAATTTAAAGTGAATTTTGATCATAATTACACTGAACTACCTATTACAATAAAGCAATATGAAGGTCACATAGAACCAAAACAATTGTATACCGGTCGACTACCAATTCAGCAAAGCAAATGGAAACATTTACAGGAGTTAAAGGCGGTAATTCCAGAGGAGTATCACTACATCTATGATAATCTTAGCCACGCGCAGTAAAAATTATAATAAATTATAATAAAAAAATTATAAAAACATTGTCTTTGAATTTAAACTGGTTAACCTGACACCCTTTCTGAGACACCCATGCCAAAAACAAACAAAAACTAGGCAAAAACAACCCCTAGCTCCCTGAAGGGTTCAAATGTTAGAACAGGTCTTACTATTTTTCTATCCCCAACATTTCTTGTGAACATATCTACCGCCTATCTCCCACCATTTTCGGGGTCCCCATACAAAAACCGTAATACAAACTTAATTTTAAAATAAGACAATACCGTCTATCTACAAATTATTTTCCTACACAATGATTTCATTTTTGAGGCAATACCGTCTTTCTATCATAGAAGCTAAAATAACGCGAATTTCAAGAAACTTCTTAGTTAGAACGTTTGTTAGACACATTCTGTTAATATTGTAGAAGATGAGTTCATCGAAATTGTTGCTTATTTGCGAATAAAACAGTTTTTTGGCTCTCCTGAAAAATTGTGTTTTTGTAGATAGACGGTATTGAATATAAGCCCTGGATATAAATCAATGATTTAAGAACTTTTGAAAATATATTTTCAGACTCATTATTTTTTTTAACTCTAGTAAGTAAGTACAACTTTTTATTTGTTGTAAATTGAAAATTTATGACATTTTGTTCAAGTAAGTCATTTATGTTTTTATTTATCAAGTATAACATGTCGAGATAGCTCAGATGGTATAACGGTACTTGACGTTACAAAATATATACTTATATAACCACTTATATGGTAACGCTTTTCTACGCAAGGTTTTGCATACAAACAATTTCAAATTCGATTCAATTCAATTTATTTGCATTTTATAATATTTTCATTTTACTTAATTAAAATATAAAGAGTTCAAGATTTTATCTTTTTCTACTTAATTATTTATATTTAACAAAGTTATTACAAATTTATATGTATATATATACAAAATTTTATCGAAGGAAATAATTTAGAAAGACCCATTTGAGAAATATTGTTTTTTATTCTAAAATCCTACTTACATACCTATCTACGATGAGCTAACTCAGTAATGTGTTCATAACCAGAACTTAGGTATCTGATATTAAAATTTTCAGTAATCTAATCATTTTAAATTTTTTTACTCGCAAGTCTGCTGTGTAAATCGAGGGAAAAGTGTATTTTTATTTTAACAAAATACTTAAAATACTTAAAATTGTAAATCTCTTAATCCAAGTAGAAAGTATATAATCACATTTGTTAAGTCTTTAATATTTTATTCAAATTACTTTATCTAAGAACCTGATTCATTGACTTTAACTTAATGCACAAATATTGTTCTTTGTAATAATAAAAACACAATAATAATCCAGAACTGCACTTATTTTCATAATTGTTTTTGTAATAATCAATATTTGTATTTAGGATACACTTCGTTGCAATGTAATATATACATTCAAAAAAAATATACATAATTTTCTTGTCCAAGTGCATATTGCTTGAACCTATCATACATGTAATCAAAAATCGATTTAAATAAGGCTCGTTTACCGAAATTGTCCATTGCGGAGCAATTTCGATATTTTATGAATCGGTTATATATAACCGATATATTTTTATAAGTAAATTTCGTTGACAAAAATAAACAAACGCGTATTCAAAATGAGTAGTGAGATAAAAAAAATTAGCTTGAATTCCATGCATAGCATTGGATTCAAGCAGTCTTACACACAGAGAAAAATTTAGCTATTTGCCATCTGAAATTCGGTTACTAAGACTCAAATTCGGTCATTACGAATTTCAGACAGTTGGCACAGCTTAACTTTAGTTTTCACAACAAAGATCGGTTAAGTCAACTGAATTTTATATGAACCATGCAAAATATTTGGAAATCTAATGTTAATATCGTTGTACTAACTACATTTATAAGTTGTTACAATTAATATACACTTTTCAATTCGGTTGGCACTTTATTTATCTGTGTGTAGAATTTCAAAATTGTGAATCTTTAAAAATCATTCAATTACTTTTAACGCTCCCATCGCTACATGCGAAGTGTAAAAATGCATCAATTATGCAATTTGAAAATGATAAGCGCTCTGATATCAGATTTCAATGATCAAAGAATTTAATAGAATTTGGCAAAGTGAGTTTTCGGAGTAATTTGTTATTCCTATTGTTTTGCACAGCACTTTATATGCATATAACAAAAACATTTTCCAATCTGTATGGATGCAAATAAAAATAGCTCATGTCAAAAATAATAGATCTAATATATTAGAGTTTTTGTTTTAAAAATAATTACAAAATTTGTCAAGACTGATTAAAGCTTAATTTTTATTAGTTGGGTTGATTGACAACATTTTTGAAAATAAGCGTTGACATTTTTTACGTTTTTATTTCGAAAAAAAACAAGTAAAAATGTTTAAAGAAACACATTTTTTCTAAATCATGTCTTAAATTAATAAAATTCAAAACTTTTTTGTATAAATGTATCTACCCAGGCAGATAAATACAATCGGCATGGAATTGCCAAATTATCGGCTAAAACGGTTGCGCATTGGGAGAACGTTGGATTAAAAGTCATGAAGTCGTGTTACCGATTGTTAACAGTGGCCAACAGTTGGTTTGACCGAACTTACCACTGTTGACATATCGTTGGGAATAAACAAAAAATTGGTGGTTTCAAACTACATTGAATCCAAATAATTTTGTGAAATAATTATAAAAAACACATTTAAAAAGAAGCAACCGAGTTCGATCTTACTGTTAGTATTTCGCATAACCAATTGCTGTCTAAACGTATGAAATATATTAATATTTAAAAAAATAGATAATGATAAAAAAAAAACACAATATTTTTTTCCATTGTTAGTAGGGTAATAGGGTGGGTCTTACAAAAATAACAATGGCTTTGCAGTATAATTTTTTTGTACGGTTAATAATTTCAGCCTGGGCTGCTACTCCAACAAAATGCACGGGGAGAATACTTTTCGTGCATTTTAATGAAATTTATTCACTAAGTTTTCTTCACAATGTGAATGAAAAATGTCCTTAACTTCATGAAAAAGCCGCATAGTGTTAATGAAACTATTTTTAATGGAACTTTATCGTTTGGAGTACGAAATTTGTAATATTTAATATGAAAGTTTTCATAACATTTTATGAAAAGCTGCATTTATTTAATGAAGTGTTTCAATCGACGAGTTCCAGTGACAGTTCATAAATCTAATGTAAGCATTCATTGATATCATGCAGCTAATTCTCTTAGTGTAAATTTGCTGCTTTTTGTGATTTTGTAAAAGGACGATGTGTAAATTGTTTCTATTAAATTTGTCCCTTGTAAAATAAATTAAGCATTATAACCTTTACGACTTTATTTGATTTTATTGAATTTATTTGAAAAATGTGGTATCAATAGATTTGTACCTCCCGATTTCAAATCTGGTCTACAAATTTTTCTATCTTTCTATTTTAGGACCACAGTCAAAACTCGATTTACGTCTCAAGCCATTTCAAAAGTTGTGACATATTTGTGTTTAGCATAGCAAAATAACTAAAAACCAGGTAATATATTACGTAAACAAGATACCAGAAATAAGCTCGACACGCCCTTCACTATTACTTGGGTGAGGTATTTGTTCACTAATTTTGACCGTTGACAAACAATGGGATATATATGTCCCATGAATTTTTGAGTTGCAAAAACTCTTCTTTAGAAATGTTGAGACGCTAAACTTAAATTCGCAAAAAAATTGCAAATTCTATTATATATGGTTAATCTAATTATCTACGAACATTTACATAATTATTTATAACACAAATGAATATTATATATAAAAACATATAGTCTAATATTAAAATGTATTTCATTTGCGAAAAAACGATTTCTCCACATACTCATAGTTATATGTAAAGATAATAGTTATATTCCAAAGAACGTAGATCTCGTTTTATATAAAACTATTCGAGTGATATGTTTTATTAAGCTGTTAATGGATAAAAACCAAACTTTTTGAAATGTACTTTTGTTGCTACCCGAGGTCTTCGTTGTGTATTTTTAAAATTTTGGGACAAAAATAGAGTTAAAAAGTATTAGGGGAACAATATTTATGGGAAAATACATTTGTATAATCATATACAAAAATGTAACATTGAGTTCAATTCTACCAGACTAAAACTGGGATATAATAATATTTTGATATATCAGTTTACATCAAATCATATACAATTATATCGGGTCAAAATCAGGCTTTTATATAATTATAGCGTGTTGGTTTCTAATGAACTTTGAATTTTCAAACCATATAATAACATGCATTTCCTTAAAAATAAATATTTTTATATAAAATTTATCAATAACATTGTTACTACTTCCTAACGAATTGTATTAAGTTTTTAAATTGGTCAAATCACTTAGTGCCATAAGTAAACAAGAGCGGCAAGCGTTTTCTAGCTGTCAAAAATTCTCATGTCCATACAATTTGTATGTAGCATCCCGAAATAACGCGGCGGCAACTCTTTGCAATTGGAAAATCCGATTTTGACATCGCGTTTTATAGTGAAGTTAGTTGCAAAAGACAACGAGTAAACCAGGGATGGCAAAGTTGATACTTTAGTACTTTTTTTGATACTATTCGATGTTCCAGAGTACCGTAGTACTCCCGCGACTCATTTGATACTATTGGACGATTTAAAGTTTTTAATTTATTTTATTTTTTTAATTTTTATTAATATATAAATTTTAATAATATATTGCTCGCAACTTCATAAATAAAGTTGTGTTAGATAATTGCACACCGTCACAATTAAATATCCACGATAACCATATTCCGCTAAACGACGTTTTTTTGTGGTGCGGAAGTTTTTTTGTATATAAATACAAATCAGATTAAATCCGGCACTGTAAATAAGATAAAAGAAAATTCCAAAAAATTTCATATTAAATTTTGTGAGGATTTGAAGACCAGAGTAAATTTTGATAATGAAATTTTAATTTGGTTCATTAAGTTTTCACCTGAAAACGTTGTTTGCGGAAGAACCAATAGTATCGTGCCATGTTTGATAACAATTTTTCCAAACGAAGAAAATTATTTTGAAGTCAATACAGAGCGTTGGCAGATTGGCAAGAACTAAAACTTTCTAGAAATGAAAATATATGTAGTTTCTGGTCAAAAATATTTAAAATTACAAATGAGTTAAACAAATATATGTTTCCCGATATTTCCAGAATTGCTGCAGGTATTTTATCCATACCACATTCTTCTGCAAACGTTAAGAGAATTTTTTCATACCAAAGTCTGATTAAAACCAAAGGCAGAAACAGACTTCATGTTCCAACAGTATCAAATCTAATACAAACCAAAGATTTATTAAATGCAACAAATTCTTGTTGTTACAATTTTAAAATCTCTTACAAGTTATTATCAAATAATTTATAAAATTATTTTTTATCTGTATTGATTAATTTAATTTTGATCTCATTTGGAGTTCTTTGTTCCTGTACATTAATTTAAAAAATATACTTTTTTAAAGTAAAACTTTATTTTTTTATAAAATCATATAAACATAAATTTATGTTCATTAATATTTAATGTTATTTTAATGCATTTTGTATGAAGTTTAAGAAAAATAAAATAAAAATAATATTAGTACTTTGAGAGTCGAAAAAGTACTATTTGAAAATTTTATTGGTACCGAAACGAAATTCTCATTTCCCATCCCTGATGTAAACAAATAAATAAAGAAGAAAAAATAAGAGAAAACAAATATATTTGTTATTTATATATATTATATTATTATTTATATATATTTGTTATTATACAAAACATAAATCAGAAACACCAATATTGTAATGTGTTTTGGTGTTAAAATAATCAGGGTTGTTATATTTTTTATTTTGATAATCCTGTTTTTATCGATTTGAAGTAGCGTTGCCGCTATGGTTTAGGGATGACATTTCAGCGTTAACGCTAGGCGGTAAAAAACGTTCCGCTTTCCGCTCTTGTTTGGGTATGCCTGTTAGGGGGGCTCTAGCCCCCCCCCCTAGCTACGTGCCTGTTTTAAGCCATATATCGAGCAATATTATTGAAAGCGACACAGGTAGAAATTGCCAACCGTACCAAAAAACAAGTACAGACAAACTACTACTATTTTTGTCAAACACTCTGTGTAAAAAATTACCAAAGTTACAACTTAAATTTTACTAGGGGAACACTATTTTAATTGCAAGGAATGTGTTTTGCTAGTAGCACCCACAAAATTCTTTGCCATTATTAGTTTTACCAATATTACAACCATCTAGAAGCATTTTTTTACATCTATTATATTTCACACATTTAAATAAGAATGAGACCGAACTGTATTACTGCTTTTTAAATATGTTTTATTTTACATATTTCTCAAAATTAATATAATTTAAGCTATTTTAAAAGCACCACATTTTTTTAATTACCAACGTTATGCCAACAGTGGAATTTTTGTTCAAATCATAGTTGGCCACTGTTATCAATCGGGTAACAGGTAAATATTGTCAAGATTGTTAATCCCAAGTTCAGCCACCGCGTAATCGAGCATAGCCGATGCTTTGCCAACACCGGGCCGATTGTATTTTTTCTGCCTGGGTACGTTTAATTTATTTTCTCTTATAGTGTAACAACTGGCAAAGAGTTCACAGCCATACAACAAAATAGGTACTAAATAAGTTTTAGCAAGCAGAATTCTTCTTTTACGCGGTGTACAATGTTGAGTTTGCACAATCATATTTTATATACCAGACCATGTGAAAAATATTCCGAGATTCTTAACAGTTTTTACAATTTCGATACGTTGATTATTTATGGAAATATTACGTATATAGTTAATTTTGTCTATTCGTTTTTGAATTATAAGACACTTTGATTTTATGGGATTGATCCCTAGACCATTCGCCTTTGCCCACATATACATTTGATGAAGTTCCTGCGTGTTAACCCTTAAATCCATAATGTACCATATATAGTACATGCATTTAATCTTCCGACAATCCCTCTAACTAAACTAGATAGTGATACCGTTACCATTTAATTGTTCAAAACAATACTACTCTTCATAAAAATACCGCTTTAGCTCACTTGCAATTTGTTTTATTTGTCAGTAACCAACAAAGTGGGAGTATGCACTTTTTGCACAAAATTTCAAAAGTGAATTTCAAAAGTGAAAAAAAAGGTTATAAAATATATTATTCGTATCTAACCAAGTATTTTGGACTTAGTTTTAGCTAATTATAATGAATTTGGATCAAATGTGGAATATATATTGTATTAGTTATATGTATAGAATGCATAGTGTATATGGTACACATTAAAAATCGTTGTTTTTCCTCTTTTTCCGGGAAAACAGACCATTTCCCAAAAAAATGAATGCCCAATTCTAGTTCAGCGAGCGACTTTACATAAGGGTAGCTTAGTCGCCATACCGGGTGCTGACCTCATGCATTTAAGGGTTGATATACTTGGTAGATCATTAGAATACAAAGAGAACAAAAGTTGACACTATGGAGCACCTCTTCTAACAGGTAGTGATTTTGATCTTTTAGTTGTAGTTTCAACATATTGATATCTGTTTTTAAGATATGTTGATAAAACAGATGTTGCGGTTGAGAAAAAATAAAACATACTTTTTAATTTCTAGCATAAAAAGTCGTGGTCAACAGTATCAAACGCTTTGGAATGATCCAACAGTACTAAAAACGTATTAACTACCTTTATTAACCTGTTTTCTTATTTCTTTGGCAACGTCTACTAGAGCTGATTTTTCTTAATCCTGATTTACGAACAGTTAACATATTGTTATTGTTTAAGAACTGGGTAATTTAGTTGTGAATTATCCTTTCGAATACTTTGGAAAGAAATGGCAAAATTGCAATAGGTCTGTAATCAGCACTTGACTTAGGAATCGGTATGATCTTATCGGTATGATCTTATCGTAAGAAAATAGCTAGTTGTGATGATTTCATTAAAAGAAGTAATATGATTAATAAGTTGTGGTAAAAGTATATTAAAAAATGTTGGATGTATTCCATCTGCTCCAACAGCATAAGATTTGATTGATAGGCAACCCATTAATACTTCACTTTGGTTCAGGCAAGTAAAGGAAAATTTATCTCCTCATCATTAGAATAATTGTAACTATAAAAGTTACAGTCAGCTGCAACCAACCATTGGTATTTTCAAAAATGTTTTATTAATAGTATCACCATCAATTGTACAAGGTTCATGGTTATCCGGTTTACCGATTCCAATTTCACGAATCGTTTGCCTAGTTTATTTAGATCTCAAAGCGACTGAGAATTTTTCTGCGTAGAAATTCAATTTATCATTTTTAATCAGTATATTAGTTTCATTTCCTGAACTACAATATTCTATATAAGCAGCGTAGTTTTGAAACGTTTTTATCGAGAATAGGACAAATCTCTTCGATAAATTGCTTTTTCGGTGACTAACAGCTTTAGTTCTTTAAGAAACTGTTTGTTTGAACCGGTTTCTTAAGTTGTACTCTAGAAATGAGAGCTGATCATCCAACGACATAAAAAAATACAAACAATTCCAGTCAATTTTGAGAAACTCGTCCTCCAAGGTAACCAGATCAATATTTTTGATGTCACGATATGTGATTAACTGGTCAGTTACCAGTAATTTTAAATTATATGCAAGAAAAATTAGATCGTGTTTTGAAATATATGACGTCGACAGCTGGTCATAAAGTTGTATATTAGGTTCATTGCTAACAAAAATAAAAGATCCAATAGAGTATTGTTTGTTGCAGTAAAATGCATATGAATGGTTGTATTAGGTGAGAAAAGTCCTAGAGATGTCATGTCGTCATAAAGTCTTTGGTCCACCAACATATTAGAATTAAAATCACTTGCAATTCTGATGTCCTCATATAAATCTCAAATCTGAATTCGTCAAGTTTCCCCAGTAAACTTTGTGCACACTTTTATGTCACCCCTTAACCGAAAATAGAAAAAAAAAAATATTTTTAATTCTTGAGAACGCCCCATAAAGTGCAGTTTAGCCAAATACTTAATTACGTACATATTTTCATAGTTTGCTTTTTATTTTAAGAATTTTATTGCAAATTCATAGTGCTTATTTTTTGTTGGATATTTCCATTATTTGGAATTATCCAACGTTATTTGGAAATATTCAACATTTTTACTACAGAAAAACATTTGTGTTAAATGATTTAATCTAGTATAAGTTCCTAACTGCCAATCAATTGTTATCAGAACCTACTTGTCGTATGAGTGATATTATGGTTTAATTAAAATTACTTATACGTATCCTTATAGAGTAAACATAATTAAGTGTAAGTTACTAAAATAGATTTAACTTTTGAGTTATAATAATTCAAAATTAAAAAAAATAATTTAATATTTGTATTGAAGTAGGGGAATTCGGGGTGAAATAGTAACACACTTTCCTAGCTCTTTATAAAAATATTCCAAAGATGAATATTTTCGGATAATAAAATCTTTGCTCTATGATTAATTTTTAAAGTGTTTTTAGGCCACTACAAGAGTTTTAGGCTTGTAATTGGTTGAAACAAGCCCATATCCTTTGTGTCATTACTTTTTGAATACAAATGAATTTTAAAAACACATAAATTTTAAATTTAGTGTTCTTCAATCCCCAGAAATGTATACAATTTCGAATTAGTATTCAAAAAATATAGAAATATTTTTCTGTCAAAATGCTAAATTGTAGTTCATAATTCTTTTGTACTCAAAATAGAAATTGGTTTCTGAACGGCAAAGCACCAAAAAACTCGTATTGATTTACTTTCAATGAAATGTGAAACCAAGGATTAAGGCAATAAATTTGTTTTTGCAACATTAAACCCAAAATTTGTCATTTTATCCAATTATAAGAAAATATTAGATATATTAAATAAGTTTTCAGTAGAAAGATTTTGGTCCACTCCTGACATTCGAAAATTTCTCAATACTTTAAAACTACAGCCAGTTATTTTTACTATATAATTTTTTAATTTAAAAAATCTTAAATTGTACTAAATTTGTCATTTTAATCCAATTATGAGAAAATATTAGATATATTAAATAAGTTTTCATTAGAAAGATTTTGGTCCACTCCGAAAATTTCTCAAAACTTTAAAAGTACAGCCAGTTATTTTTACTACATAATTTAAAAAATCTTAAATTGTACTATTGAATCGTGGTAGTATCACGATATCAGCGATAGTCAAAAAGAACCAAAAAAGGTACAATTTTACGAAATGTGTTATTTCCAGTAGTACACTTTCCTCTATATTAACCCATTAGTGATAGCAACTCTTTAAAAATACGGTGACTTTTTCCAGTTTGCAACTAAATTTGTTAAAACAGATTTGACTCAAGAAACATATGGCTTCTTATACATGCTTTTATCCAAATAATATTGAGAATGCTGACAATCGTTTGGTTTTTTTTTTAATTTTTATTTCCCGATATTTATTTCAAAGACATTTTTTTTTTTTTTAATGTTTCATTTTACTTCGTTTATTTTATAATAACGAAACAGAATTTAAAACAGTTGCTAAGGAACTTCTTTCATCCATGGATAAGAAGATTTTATTTTAAAAATTACGACTTTTAGAGGAAAATTTCTAGGTTATGTATCCGAAATTTTCGTTTGATTCGGAAAAAACTTAGTACATGTTTATAGGTTCACATTTCAGTATGATATGTCAAATTTGGTGGAAATCGGTAAATATTTAAACTTCTAAGGAAACTACACTAAGCATTATTATATGCTACTTTGAACTCAAACCAACAACAACTGTCCACATAAATGTGCTATTCCATTATTTTTTTTTCAATCACAAAAATGCTGCGACATGCACGGACATGTTTTATTAACCAGTGCTGACGTCTTAAAAATACGTTTCATTTGATACCCATTTTGCGTATAGTTTAATAACTTTTAAAAGAACTGATTTAAAAAACCTCAAATTGGATAATTTTTGACCCCACTTTTTAACACCTAAACTTGAAATAGCGTTCCTTAAAAAACAAAGTGTCTAATATTTATTTGTCTTTAACAACATATCCAAGTTTTATTCAAATGTGGGAATTCCCCACTGCGTAGTTTCCTTGCTAGTTAACCTACAAATATTTATTTATGATATAGATTTACTGTATTTATAGTAAGTAGCTTTTTGTCTACTATAATGTCAGTAAAATTTTAAATAACATACACATTGTGTGTAAAATTAGGCAAAAAATGCTTTAATATATTGTATTTAAATGCTTGAAAAAATATATTAAAATGCATATATATATATATAAAAAGGTCATATTGACCCTTGTAATTTACCTCAAAACTTTTGCTTTTAAGTTAAAGCACAAGTTTGTAAGTGTTCTAGCTTAAAAAATTCTACACTAGAAAAATGTTGTCGGTAAAAATCAACTGCAATTGCTACTAGATTCGTATACTGTGAGTTTTCATTTACAATTAACTTGTATCGCAATCATTTTTAACTGCTTAACTAAGACTAATATTTAAAAATTATTGCAATATTAATATATTTTCAATTAAATCACAGTGTCAAGTTTTGTACTAGCAATTGCAATCTATTTTATCGACATAATTCTGTAAGTGGTTAATAAGCACTCAAATTACAATTCAAAAATGTATTATATTCAGGACTATTTTACACCAGCGCTTATAATTTATTCCACGAAACTTGTGAATGCATCTAAAAGCATATATTATAACTTCAAAATTCGATTTTAATTGTTTGGATATACAGTGACTCAAACGGAAAAAGGACATTGCATTGAAGACATAGTTTTTGTGAAATTTTTTTTGGGGGTGCATTAGGATGCCCCTTCAAATAACGATTTTACTATTTTCGTTCATTAAACAACCATCCAGTTTTATTGCAAATGATTTCATAAGAAAGATAATGAAACAGCCGAAAATTACCTATTTTGGAAAAAAAATTGTATTAATAATAATAAGAATTCCCAAAACCCGCAATTTCTCTGAAGTTTACATTTTATTTTATTTTATTTCATTTATTTATTTATTTTTTTATTTAATATACCCAAAATTATCCAGAAACAGAATTCTGCCCTTATCGGATATCATTAACCCACTATAGCCTGGAATTCAAAATGACCTACAAATTTGATAAAATGCAAAACGTCTTTTTTTTAAATTAATTTAAAAGATTTTTCGGAATATCTTTTTTTGAAGATTTCGATTGCCGTTTTTAAAATAGTTGCTATTAAAAAAAAAAATAAATTTGAAAAATGATAATTCGGGTTTATATTTTGAGGACATTTTATAAAAACAGATTATTTTTTGAAAAATTGAACAAACTTTTAATGTATTCATCAAAGTTTGCATAATATTCGGCAAAATGTCACTAACATTTACTAAGACTATAATAGTCTTAACTGGCATTTAAAAAATAAATTAGTTGCCTGGGGACAAAAATACCCATAAAGCTTAATTTCAATTATGAGTACAAGAGTGTAAAGCTTTTCAATTGAAAAAGAAAAATCTCAACTTGATAAAAATAATTATTTTATGTAACTTGATCCTTATGGGGTTAATTTTTACACTTTTGGCCAATAAAAATACCCACACAGAGAGAATTTCTTTAACGAGTTTTAATGAAAGTTTTTCACTAAACTTAATGAAAATTTTGCCTACCCGTTTTTGATATACAGGGTGATTCAGTCACGACCCGCCAAATTTCACCAGCGTGTTCGTTGTCTCATTTTATGAAGATATGTCCATTACGACCATCCCCGGAAATGCAAGTGTGCGAAATGGCAGGGGTTTGAAAATTTTCGGATTGGTGGTCGGAGGGTAGTAGGGTAAAATTGCTAACTTCTGAACCAGTGGTCAGATTTTTTTGTTTTTTGGCTTTTTTGAAAGGTCTTTAGAAGCGCTTTCATAATCATTAAAGAAAAATTAAAAATAAAGTGAAGTCACCGAGATAACGAGCTTTAAAAAAAGAAAATTTAAAAAAAAGGCATAGGAACGTGCACATAACCTCAATTTGCTCAGTCAGATGGCAGGTAACTCCTATTTTTTTTTCTATTCGAAGTTACTTACCTTTCTTACCTTTCCGAAATGTCCTTTTCGAAGCACAGAGGTCTTACCTTTACAAAGTTATGACCATTTGACTGAAATGCAAAAAGTTTTGTTTTTTTTTTTTGATGTGAAATAAAAGCACATATTCATTTGTATGCCTTTATTTTAAAAGTCGTTGTTGGTAAAGACGTGTGAAAAATTTTGTTTACGTGGTTTGTTTACGTGTTTAAAGGCATACAAATGAATATGTGCTTTTATTTCACATAAAAAAAAAAAACAAAACTTTTTGCATTTCAGTCAAATGGTCATAACTTTGTAAAGGTAAGACCTCTGTGCTTCGAAAAGGACATTTCGGAAAGGTAAAAGGCAGAACTATCTTCGAATAGAAAAAAAAATAGGAGTTACCTGCCATCTGACTGAGCAAATTGAGGTTATGTGCACGTTCCTATGCCTTTTTTTTAAATTTTCTTTTTTTAAAGCTCGTTATCTCGGTGACTTCACTTTATTTTTAATTTTTCTTTAATGATTATGAAAGCGCTTCTAAAGACCTTTCAAAAAAGCCAAAAAACAAAAAAATCTGACCACTGGTTCAGAAGTTAGCAATTTTACCCTACTACCCTCCGACCACCAATCCGAAAATTTTCAAACCCCTGCCATTTCGCACACTTGCATTTCCGGGGATGGTCGTAATGGACATATCTTCATAAAATGAGACAACGAACACGCTGGTGAAATTTGGCGGGTCGTGACTGAATCACCCTGTATATTATATTAAAGCCCTTTAATAATTGTAAGTGCATTTTATAACTTTTCGACATACATTTTGGTGCAATTTTCACAATGCACAAATATATTAAAAAATTTGTGTGAAAATGTGTGGCTTTATATTTTATGCATCTGACACTACATTTACTCCACACTTAGAGAAAAAAATTTTATGATATTGATGAAATGGTTTCATAACTCGTTTGTCATACTTTATTCAACATATTCCTGAAGTTTTCATAAATATAATAAAGAGTAAATCTTTTTCCTTCAAAATTTGGGTAGAATATTCTAGCCCTTCTACATTGGTTCTCTGATGATTTTCGGTGACGCGAAATGAAACATGTAAGGACCTGTCAGTAGATAAAGTCTGCTATAAGAAAGCGGGCAAAAACTTTTTTGAGTAATAAATAAATATTGCACGGTTTTTTGTTTAACAAAAAACAAATGATCTTGAACTCGAATAATCTTGCTCACATTATAATAAAGAGTTTCATACAAATTTATGAAAAATGTGTCATTTCATAAAAATGTTTTATTAACTCCGTGAAAATAAATGTTTAATTTTTAGTGAAAAAAAGTGAAATTTAGAAACCATAAATTTAAATTTTTATTTTTGATTTGAAATATAGAAAATATTATTTGCAATCAAATTCTTTTTGAAACTCAAAATCTACGAGAATTTATTTAAAATCTATCTTCTATATATATATATATATAAAACAGGATGTGTGTATGTATGTAACGTATGGACTCCAAAACGGCCGGGCCGATTTTGATAAAATTTTCAGGGAATCTTCAGAATATTCAGGCGGGTGACACTGTGAAGTCGTGAAGTTTTGATTTTCGGTCTGTGGGCGGAAGGGCGTGGCAAAATCCAATTTTCATATTGTACCACCAATGACATATACATACATACATTTATTTATTTTTTTTACTTTTTTTTATTTTGTTTTATTTGTTTGAAAGCCGTTGTCATGTTTTTCAAAACGAGATATCAAATTCTTGAATCGGTTATGTAGTTCCGAAGATATTTACAAAAAAACCTATGTTAATCTTTAAGCTATGTTACACGAACACAACAGCCTCATCCGTCTATTCAAAACAGCCCTAGACCAGATGCCGACAGACGATTATACGGTTGTGATAAGAGCTGACAAGAAAGCGGCTGGTGAGCATGAGCGGCGCTTCAATGCACCGGTGATAGGTGACGTCGCAGTTGTTATGGCAGTTGTTTTCAGCTATTCATTTTATATACTTCAGCAAAGAAAGGCGATAGAAGGACAAAGAGGCGTTGGGCTTCCCATGAAATTACAAATTTTAAAATGATTTACTAATGTGAATTTATTTTTTAATTATTTATTTACGTAAAAAAAAATTCTTGATTTAAAGAATTAAATACAAAACAGCGTTTGCGGGGTCAGCTAGTTCAGAAATATACATTAAATATTATTTTAGTTGTTCCTAATTTTTAATATATTTTTTTTAATGAGCAATTTGCCATATCCTTTATATACACAAATAAACACATATAAAGTATGCATAATAGTCATAAAGGCCTTCTTATGTAAAAGAGATTTGTGTTAAAAAAATATTTGATTTAAATATAATTTTCCACAAAGCCGCGTCTAAAATTGCCATATTTCTTAAGCAGAATTTTAAGCCAATATTCGAAAATTTGCACGCATCCAATTAGGTACACTCAAAAAAATAAGTTAGTAGAAAAGTTAGTAAAACGTCTTGTAAATCAGGTATACTATTTTTAGCAAATTTTTTGCTAAAATCGTGTTTTCAGCTAAAATTTTTGTTATACTTATTCAGCACTTAACTGTTTTATACTAATGCTTTACTAATATTATACTAATGTTTTACTAATTAATTTTGCTAAAAAAAATTGTGCTGATAAGCACATTAATAGTGTGGACGACAACCAGATTGAAAGATATACGCAGAATGAAGTAGATGTCGCGGCATGCCAAGATGTAGTAGAGAAGAGGAAAATGATACTAAAAAGTACAACTCTAATAAGACATATACAAAATCAACCATGGAAGATTTTTGTATCTGTTTTTCATACATAAAACAAAATTGAGGATTAATACAACTTAAATAATTGTCTATTAATTAAATAAAAGACAAAATAAAATATTTCAATTTAATATGTATTTCTAAAATAAATGTTTAGAAATTAATAATCTAGTGTGGTCAAATTGCAAACAAACACATACAGACATGTAGACAGAGTAAAGCGAAAGACAAAGACACACATCTTAGGTCGATTTTTATGGTTGCTTTTTCTTATTGCAAAAAAAATGTTGTTTTTTTCGTTTAGTTTGTTTTTGTTTATTTTTTCGTTTCGTTTCTATAATTATCTTCGGCAGTTGCGTCCTTTAAAAGATAGCATCATTTAGACAACCATTGATGTAAGTAGTTGAAAGAAAATTTTTGTTATCTATAACTATATAAGAGTAGCGTGACTGAGATACTGAGTGACTGAGTGACTGAGTGACTGAGTGACTGAGGGCTGAGTGACTCAACATCGCCCAGCCAAAACCTCTGGACCTAGGAACTTGAAATTTGGTACATATGTTCCTCCTCCGACTTAGACCTCCACTAAGAAGCGATTTTTTGATATTCCAAGGGACAAGACCACAAAGTGGAAAAACTCCTCCTTTTTTGGAAAATAATGTCCCTTTTCCCCAGCCAAGACCTCTGGACCTAGGAACTTGAAATTTGGTACATATGTTCCTCCTCCGGCTTAGACCTCCACTAAGAAGCGATTTTTGGATATTCCTACGGAGAAGGCCAAAAAGTGGAAAACTCCTCCTTTTTCGGAAAATAGTGTCCATTTTTCCGAAAAAAGTACCCTTTTCCAAAAAAAAAAAAGTACCGAAAACGAAGTCCAAAAAAAAGTACCTTCTTTCAAAAAAAAGTACCTTCTTCCAAAAAAAGTACGAAGAGAAAAAGTACCAAGAGAAAAAGTACCAAAAAACGTAAATTTTCAAAAAAAAGTACCAAAAAATTTTTATTTTTACCAAAAAAAAGTACCAAAAACTATTGACAAAAAAGTACCAAAAAAGTTAAATTTTCCAAATAAGTACCGATTTCAAAAATGTCCCTTTCCAAAAAGAGTACTGAAATTTTCAAAGAAAATAATTACCAAAAAAAGCCCCTTTCCCAAAAAAAAGTACCAAAAAATGTACCCTTTCCAGAAAAAAAGTACCAAAAAAAAAGTAACATTTCAGAGAGAAAAAGTTCCGAAAATGTTAATTTTCAAAAAAAAGTACCAAAAAATTTTTCTTTTTACCAAATAAAAAGTACCAAAACTATTGGCAAAAAGATACCAAAAAAATTAAATATTCTAAAAAAGTACTGATTTCAAAAATGTCCCTTTCCAAAAAAAAGTACCGAAATTTTCAAAAATAAATAATTACCGAAAAAGTCCCTTATCCAAAATAAAAGTACCAAAAAATGAGAAAAAGTACCGAAAATGTTCATTTTCAAAAAAAAAGTACCAAAAAATTTTTCTTTTTACCCAAAAAAAAGTACCAAAAATATTGGCAAAAACGTACCAAAAAAATTAAATATTCCAAAAATGTACTGATTTCAAAAATGTCCCTCTCCAAAAAAAAGTACCGAAGTTTTCAAAAAAAAATAATTACCGAAAAAGTTCCTTATCCAAAATAAAAGTACCAAAAAAATTTAATTTTCTAAAAATGTATCAATTGCAAAATGTCCCTTTCCAAAAAAAAAGTACCGAAATTTTCAAAAAAAAATTACCGAAAAAGCCTATTCCAAAA
This sequence comes from Delia radicum, assembly GCA_021234595.1. Taxonomy (NCBI): domain Eukaryota; kingdom Metazoa; phylum Arthropoda; class Insecta; order Diptera; family Anthomyiidae; genus Delia; species Delia radicum. The sequence continues at coordinate 195,553,947 of CM037851.1, read as the reverse complement.
AAAGTACCAAAAAATGTACCCTTTTCAGAAAAAAGTACAAAAAAACTATTGTAAAAAAGCACCAAAAAAATTTTCTCTTTCTGAAAAAGTACCAATTTCAAAATAGTACTTTTTCCAAAAAAAAGTACCTTCTTCAAAAAAACTACATTTTCCAAGAGAAAAAGTACCGAACACGTTAATTTAAAAAAAAAGTACCAAAACTATTGCCAAAAAACTACCAAAAAATGAAATTTTATAAAAAAGTACCAATTTGAAAAATGTTTCTATCCAAAAAAAAGTAACGAAATTTTCAAAAAAAATACTTACCGAAAACAGTCCCTTTTCCAAAAAAATTACCAAAACTTTTACCCTTTTCAGAAAAAGTACATTTTCCAGAGAAAAAGTACCGAAAAAGTTCATTTTCAAAAAAAAATACCAAAATAAATTCCTTTTTTAAAAAAAAGTACCAAACTATTGGCAAAAAAGTACCAAAAAAATTTAATTTATTTATAAAAAAGTACCATTTTCAAAAATGTCCCATTCCAAAAAAAGTACCGAAATTTTCAAACAAAATAATTGCCGAAAAATACCCTCTTAAAAAAATACCAAAAAATGTACCCTTTTCAGAAAAAAGTACAAAAAACTGTTGTAAAAAAGTACAAAAAAAATGTTCTTTATCTAAAAACGTACCAATTTCAAAATAGTACTTTTCCCCTAAATAAGTACCTCTTTTTCAAACCATAAGTATCTTTTCCAAAAAAAAGTACCTTTTCCAAAAAAAATTACGAAAAAGTTCCCTTTTCAAAAAAAAAACCTTTACCATTTTACCAAAAAAAAAAAGTACAAAAAAAAAAATTATTTTTCTGCGAAAGTACCAAATTCCAAAATAAAGTACCAAAAAAGTTTCTTTTTCCAAAAAAAGAGGTACCAAAAATGTTTCTTTTTCAAAAAAATTGCAAAAAAAATTTAATTTTTCTAAAAAAGTATTGGAAAACAGTACAAAAAAATAATTTTTCTAAAAAAGTACTAATGTAAAAAAAGTACTTATTCCAAAAAAATATCTTTTCCAAAAAAAAGTATTTTTCGCACAAAAGTATTTTTTCCAAAAAAAGTACACAAAAAATAAATTTTTCTAAAAAAAAGTACCAATTTCAAATATGTACTCCTTCCAAAAAACATTTCCATTTTTCAAACAAAAAGTACCAAAAGTATTAAATTTTTCTAAAAATGTAGCAATTTCTTCTTTCTGTATCTTCCAAAAAAGAGTACGAAAAAAAGTACATTTTCCGAAAAAAAAATACCGAAAAAGTACGTTTTCCAAAAAAAAAATCTACCAACAAAATTTAATTTTCAAAATGAGTATCAATTTCAAAAAAGTGCTTCTTCCCAAAAAACACCTTTTCCAAAAAAGATACAATTTCCAAACAAAAAAGAAATAAATAATTTTTTCTAAAAAAATACCAATTTCAAAAAGAACTTTTTCCATAAAAAACAGTCATTTTTCCGCAAAAAATACTTTTTCCTAAAAAAATTTCAAATTTCAAAACAATACTTTTCCAAAAAAAAAAAATAATATTAGCGAAAATTTTTTAGCTTTTCCAAAACAAGTACCAAAGTTTGTTGTTTAACGAATACTCGATTTAACGAACAACCTAGACGTCCTGTAATTCGTTTAACCAGAATTCTACAAAATTTTCTACAAATATAATTTATAATTACGTTCTAATTTTCTACATTTTTTCCCGTATAAACTTTATTTTAGTGGTTTTTTACACTTATCGTGTTACAATCTTAGACTACAAATAGAGGTTAAAATATTTCGTGTATATTTTTTTTTTCATATTTATGTATATAAATAATCTATACATATAAAGAAGTGGTGTGACTGACTGACTCAACATCGCCCAGCCTAGACTCCTGGACATAGGAACTTAAAATTTACAAGGGATTTTCCAATATTTCAATGGAGAGTGCCAAAAAGTGGAAAAAGTTTTCGTTTTTGCATAAAAAGTAACGGCATTTTTAAAAAACTAACCGTTACTTTTTTAACACATAAAAGTAACGGTTTTTTTAAAGAAACAGTTTAATCAACAACTAACGGTTTTTTTTTTAAGTAGCGATATTTTTCAAAAAATAACGGGTTTAAAACCGTAACTGTTGTTTAAAAAAATAGCGGGTTTTAAAAAAAATATAATGCGTTTTTTTAAGTAACTGTACTTTTCAAAAAAAGAACGGGTTTTTAAAACAAAAAAGAAACGTTTTTTTTTTTCAAAAAAGGAACGTTTTTTTTAAGTATTTTTTTTTTCAAACTTAACGGTTTTTGTCATGGTACTTTTCAAAAGAATAACGGGTTTAAAAAAAAGTTTTTTTTTCACAATATGGAACTTTTTTTTTTTTTTAAGTAACAGTAGTTTTTATCTGTCTATCTATCTATTTATATAAAGAGTAGTGTGATATACTGAGTGACTCAACAACGCCCATCCTAGCACCTGCTCCTAGAAACTTTAAATTTGGCATATAGGTTCCTCCTGGAAAGGTGACCTCCACTAAGATGGGATTTTTTTATATTACATCGGATATGGCCAAAAAGTGGGAAACTGGGCCAAATAACCGAAAAATTGGTATACAGTTTCCTCCTTGAAAGGAGAATTCGAATAAGACGGAATTTTTTGATATTCCAACGAAGATGGCCAAAAAGTATTCAGATAATAAATATCTTATTCCGAAAAATATCGTTTTCCAAAAAAAATACTTTTTCAAAAAAAAGTACTTTTTCCACAAAAAAAGTACTTTTTCCACAAAAAAATACGTTTTTAAAAACAAGTGCTTTTACCAAAAAAAAAGGACTTTTCCCGGAAAAGGTGCTTTCACCCAAAAAAAGACGTTTTCCAAAAAAAAAAAAAAAATTGCTTTTACCAAAAAAAGTACTTTTGACAAAAAACATACTTTTTCAAAAAAAAGTTAAGATTTTTTTCAAAAAACTACATACTATTCTTAAAAATAATTTTATTTTTTTTGATAACAAATTTTCAAAAAATCTAAAAAACTGTAAGTTTGTAAAAATTTGAAGAATACATATAACAATTTTCATGTTATATTAATTTTCATGATCATGGCACGATGGGTTATTTCCAAAAAGTTCTTTAAACAAGTACTTATTAATTAAACATGGCCAAATGACGACCTCCACTAAAAGGGGATCTTTAATATATTACTGGGAGACGTAGAAACGAGTAAAGAGTCCCATTTTACGACCATTGGCTAAAAAGTAGAAATATAGGTTTTCTGTGATGTAGGCTAATACACTGAAAATGCACTTATTGAATTTTCCACTGAAAACGTGGTATTACCGGGATTTAAAATGTTTAAGAAGTGCTCATCTTAATCAAACTGTTAAGCTAAATCTGAAACTTAAAACTTAAGTTGTTTCCAAAATAGGCAGATCAGTAAAAATTTGGTTTTTGAAAAATTTTATAAGAACATGGAAACTCGATTAATTGATAGTCGAAACATTGAATTTTATATGTAGTTATAAAAACATGCGCACTGAGAAGGGCTAATTAGGAACTCGGAGATGAAGAGGATAGAATGTTAAAAACCCCTAAAATAATTAAATGTTTGCCTTTAAGACATCGAAAAAGTTTTTGCATAAATTGATACCATTTTTTCACAAAAATATTATATTTAAATTTCAATATTTCAAGTAGTTCCAAAAATAATAGTCTTTTGAACTAAAAACTTCATTCACATTGTATGTATTTTTTAATTTTCATTAGCATTGTTCTCAAACCTTATTTTTTATAAATCAATTTTAATCTAAATTGAAAAAATAAAAACAACAGAAAAAATTACAAAATGTATTCCCGTTTTTTTGCTCAGAAAAAGTATTTTTGTTAATTATTACAATTTTTAATTTAAGTACAAAATAAGTACATCTACAGTCTTATTTCTACTTCTAATTTACACACAATTTTATTCAAGCTAAAAACAATGCTACATTGATGTGAAATATAATAAAAAAAGTTGGTCTTTCATTTGCGCCATTACTTTTTAATGTTGGACTCTTTGTTCATACGGGTCGCGGAAGCTTTACCAGCCCTGGTCCATATATATATTAAGAGCATTTGTGGATACCCCGATGAAACGAAAATTTTGACTGTTTTATAAAATAGAATATTTTTCGAAAAAAATTCGTGGCTCCTGGTCCTAACCAAGGTCCAATTTTTGATAGGGATGTCGTTATCACGGGCGTAGGGTGAAGGTAGGAGTAATACATATTTTCATCGACTTTCCTTTAACTTTATCAGTTTTCAAGCTATAGGTCATATTCTAAAATCAGATAAGGAGCGCAGTCTTGAATACTTCAGATAAGCTGATGGCGCCATTTACCAGGTAATATCATATTTTAACAATAAAATTTAACAAATAAATTCTGGAAAATAGTTTTGAAAAATAACACTCAAAAATGGTTAAGCCACAGGAAATTTTTACTATTTTGTTAAAGAAGATTAACTTAAATCTATGCTTAAGTCAGTTTTTAAATACAAAATGGGTTCAAAAATAGTCAACTCGATTTAAAACACATTCAATAGATTTTTTATGTTTATTGTTTTTCATGTATGGAATTTCGTTCTGAAATTTTAGTATAACAGTTTTTGTAGAAAAGTTTCTACTATCGACTCACGAAAAAAAAAATCGAAATCTAGAAGGCCCATAATGAAGATGTACTCTTAAAATTAAAAAGTGAAAAATTTAAAAAATAAATTTATGATCGGGAGATAAAAATCGTATAGGACCAAATTTTGTTTACAGGTTCCACAATTTCCTGCTTTTGTTTTCATTGGTTGCCCAGGACCAACTATTTTTTACAGGTTCCCAATTTCATGCTTTTGTGTTCATTTGTTAAAAAGAGTAAATAATTTTGCTGCAGTTGAAACCTACAAGTTTTAAGTGAATATGTAAATTTCTTTCAAAGTTGTAAAGAATACCATTTACCAACTTTTGCTCTTTTTTAAACCTATAACTTCTAAATATTCAAAATCTTCTATATCTTAAAAATCCTAGACGCCGTTAACGGTAGTTTTTAATATCGGAATACATAAAGATTTCATCTTTTAATAAATTTAAACATTAAAATTGTTTGCTTAATTCCAAGTTCCTAGCTCCAGTGGTTTGAACTTTGTGATTAATGACCATTTATTACTATGGTTTTATATTAAATTCCACAAAGATTTTTTCAGTGAATTACCTGAAGTGTTTTGGACAAAAGGAGACTTTTCCCCGTAAACATTTCCAAAAATCCCATCTTAGTGGATGTATATACGAGGGGAAGAACCTACATGCCGAATTTCAAGTTCCTAGCTGCAGCGGCTTGGCCATGGTGATTAAGGGGACATTTTTTTCTTTGTGCCAGATTCTCATTGAGTTTTTATAGGGAATTCCAAAAAGTGTATTTTAAGTGCATTATCCATTACTCTATTTGAAATTACAGATTTCTAGCAGAAGAGGTTTAAGAAGAAAGATAAGATGGATATTTTTTATCGTAACAATTTCCAAAAATAGTCTACGATTTCAGATTTCTAGCGAAGAGGTTTAAGCAGAACGTTAAGCAAAACACTTTTTTGTTTTTTTGTGCAACCTTTTAATTATTTCCAAAAATCATGTTTCCGAGAATTGTGTCTACGCCGGAGACAGAGCCTTCATACCAAATTTGAAGTTCCAAGCCCATGCGGTTAAAGCTGGGAGATTACTTATTAACATTTGAACCCCATTTTAACTATGTTTTTATTTCAAAAAGTAGTTAATTAGTCTGTACATCAACACATATTTTATACTGGCGGACAATGCCCACAAGGTTGTTAGCGTAGATAAGACGTTTTTTTTTGCGTTAAAGTTCAAAATTTAATTTTTATTGGACAATACAATAAAGTATTACCTATTTTATTTAACAGATTTGCAGAAATTTTTTACTCAGCGAAGCCTGCTTCGGACATACCGCAGAGTAAAAAACCCCTAAGTCCGGCCGCAGGCCGGCTACGCAGAAAAACTTTAATACTCACACAATCTTCTTTTAAAATTTGTCTTTGAAGAATATGTATATTTTTTACTGGGGATTATTAGCATAATAATGTTAGGCATAGTTCCTATGTTGGTTTGAGTGTTATGATAGAAACATTTCAATTCATAATTCCCAAATCGGAAATTGGGATAATGTCATGTCATTCCTGACTAAAAATGTAGATCCCCAAATGATTAACTTCTTATAAAAATCATCCAGGCCCAAATATTTTTTTTTACAAATTTTTTGCTTTTGTGTTCATTTGTCAAAAAGAGTATATAATTTTGAAGCACTTGGAACCTAAAAATTTCAAGAGAATAGGAAAATGTATTTAAAAGTTATGAATAAGTACCAACTTTTACCCCTTTTTATACAGTTAACTTCTGAATATCCAAAATATTTTATAACTTAATTTTTATTATACTTGACTAGCTTAAAAGTCCGAGATATTGTTACCAATAGTTTTTAATGTCGGAATACATTAAAAAGAAAATGATTTCCTGTTTCAAATGGTTCGAAATGGTTCGAGAAGATGTTTTAAATTTTAAGCATAAAGCAATTGTATATGTCATTAAGAGGACACTTTTCACCTTTAAATCCCTATTTATGACAAGTTTTGAATAAAAACGCAGAAAGTATATCTTAAGTGAATTACGATATAATTACCTAATGGTTTTGATTATGATGTAAAATAGAGATTTTCCGTTTTTGCCCCTCTCTTGGTTGATGTCTACGCTTAAGAGAACCTAAATGTAAAATCTCAAGTTCCCAGCTCCTACGATTTGAGCCGGGCTATTAACGGACACTTTTCCTTTTTAACCCCATTTATACAACGTTTTAATTGTAAGTTTAAAGAAACACATATTTTTAAAGTCAGATTTGTAGCCAAATGTTATTTGGCAAAATATTAAAAAGTAGATTTTGCCCTTCACCGTAAGAAATTTCACCATATAAATTTGTTATTAGATAATGTCTGCTCCAGACGAGGAACCTTCAAGTCAAATTCAAGTTCCTTACTCCAGCGGTTTAAGCTTTGTGGTTAATCCCAATTTTAAGCAACGCTTTTATGGTCAGTTCCAAAAAAATATTCTTTAATGTTTTCCTTTTTATCCATCCCCGCTAAGTTTACAAAAATCCCGTCTTAGTGGATGTCTTATTTAATAACAATTTGAAGTTGAATATATTTTTACCATTTTTATCAAGTTTTTATTGGAAATTTCAAAAAGTATATTTTCGATAAATTAGCGCATACATCAGGGAAAACATATCCTAAAATAAACATTTCTATACAAAAGGGTTGGGCAGTAAATCAAGAGGAAACCTTTTCACTTTTTGCTCCATTACGTAAACATTTCCAATAATCCCATATTTGTGGATGTCTACGCCAGAGGAGGAACGTACATGCCGAATTTCAAAATCAAGCAGTTTGGGCTGAGTGGTTAAGGGAACATATTTGCCTTTGCACCACATTTTTATCAAGTTTTATTGGAAGTTCCTAAAGGCAAATTTTAGATTTCCAGCTGAAGGGGTTTAAGTAGGACGATAAGGGGACGACTTTTTATCCTTTTTGTCCTAACAATTTCCATAGGTCGTGATTAGTTGTACACGATCAAGAAGGAACCTCCATGACAAATTGAAGTTCCAAGCTCCAGTGGCTTAGATTGGGTGGTGAGCCTGTACTAAATCCCTTTTAAATACAATTTTTACTATGTTTTTATTGCATATTTTAGAAATTATTTTTCCAGTAAATTAGTCCATATACCAAAGAGCACATAATTATAGTAACGGGCAATCCCTTTACAGCGTTTTAATTAGAAGTTCAAAGAAACACATTTTAAAAGTCAAATTTCTAGCTAAATGTTATTTGGGATGACATGGATGGGAAGATTTCGCTCTCACGGTAAGAATTTCTTTAAATTTATTCTTAGATAATGTCTTCGCCGGTCGAGGAACTTTCAAACCAAATTTCAAGTTCCTTACTCCAGCGGTTTAAGCTTTGTGATTAATCCCAATTTTTCTTATTAAAACCCCTTTTTACTGTAATTCCATCTTTGTGAGTGGATGAGAAACCTACATGCCGTATTAAAAAATCAAGCGGTTTGGGCTGTGTGATTAAGGGAACATATTTGCCTTTTTTGTTTAAAATTCCTAAAGGTATATTTTAAGTGCTGTAGCCCATAGATTATTGGCTAATGCACTTGAAATTTCAGATTTTTAGCCAAAGGGGTTTAAACAGGACGATAAGGGGAGGACTCTTTATCTTTTTGTGCTACATACTAACAATTTCCTAAAATCGTGATTAGATGTATGTGATGGAGAAGGAACCTCAATGATAAATTTGAAGTTCCAAGCTCCAGCGTTTTAGGCAGCGAGATTTGGCGGTATTAATATCTTATGAATACCATTTTTACCATATTTTTATTGCATATTTTAGAAATTATCTTTTCATTAAATTAGAACTCATACCAATGAACACATAAGTAATGGTAACGTGAAAGCTCACTAGGTTGTTATCATAGATAACACGTTGTTTTGCCTTAAAGTTTAAAATGTAATTTCTATTGGAAAACGGAATAAAGTATTTACTTTTTTATTTTACAGCCTTCCATAAATGTTTTACTCAGGGAAGCTGTATTTGGACATACCACAGAATAGAAAAATCCTAAACCTGGCCGCAGTCCGTCTACGCAGAAAAACTGTAATATATTGGGGGTTAACACAAACATATTTTCATTCGTAATTCCCAAATTGTAAATAGTGATAATGCCAGGCCATACCTGCCTAAAGGTTTGGATGCCATCTCTACTACATTGTGTTTTATTTTCCTTATATTATTAAATTCTTATCCAAAATCAATTACATTTTAAACTTGAAGGCAAAACAATGTTGTCCCCATGCTAACAATGCAGCGGGCATACCCCTATTAGTACTAAAAATACATCTTAATCCGCTATAGTTCGTACCATAGTGTGGACGTATCCCAACGTCATAGGGATGAGCCCTCTTGGTCGGTTAGGGTGGGTAACCGTCCGTAAAAAATGTTTATACAAACAAAAACTAATTAAAATTATTAATTATAGGTAAATAAAAACCAAACACAAACTACATTGTTATGAAGCTTCAAACTCCTTCAGCTAGAGTTTGCAGGCAAGGATCTGGATCTGTGATCAGCATCACATGAATTCTGTATAATATTCGACATGTTGGTCATTATATAAAAAATATTCACAAAACTTACAATGAATAAAAATTTTAGGCAGAACTACACGCAGAAAAAAGAGCATCGTTTTATAATAGTTTTAGAGCATCATGTAATGACTACAATTCGTAGCAATTATATTATGATCCTAAATGACGATAAAATCGCCTTCGGTAATCGTAATATGATCATCCAGAGTCATGTATATGATAATAAAATCAAAGTATGATAATTTCAATCAATCATACCTTTTCTCTGCGTGTAGGGGCACTCCGGGCAAGCCCGGCTTTAGCCGGCTTGTGTTATATATATTTATTTTTAAATATTTTCAGATGAAAATTTTTATATTTCGTAATTATTGTAAATTATTTTTAAAAGTATCACAAAAATATGTTTTATGATTTTCAGCAAAAATATTAACTAAATTACAATTTTTCTACAAATTTTTTGCGTTTTTTCAGTCTACTAAAATTCAGCAAAAAATTTATAAATTTTTAGCAAGGCTTTTTTATTTCTAATCTACTAAGTGTTTGCAAAAATTTTGCTGAAGCTACTAATTTTGTTGCTAAAAATCAGCTCGCTGATTTTCAGCAAAATATTTTGCTGACATTAGCAATTTTTTTGCAACTGTAAACAAGTTGAAAAAAATTAAGTTTAGCCTTCTTTTTCATCTTATTAAAACGTAAGACTGTGACATATCTCACTATGGAAATGCATTTATTATATCTGTAGTGTTAAACATTAAACTAATATTAACGATTTACATATTAAAAAACAAATATTTGGTTTACATAAATTCAAAAATGCATATAAGTGTTGATCGTTATTGAATAGTTTTGGAATATAAACATAATGGCACTAAAAAGTTAAATCTAAAGTTTTGAATAACCTAAATTTATCATCCATATTCACTGGGCCTGTAAAATTAGGGAACAATATTTTATATTAAATATATTTTCTTTTCGTCAGACTTTCAACCCGCCCTATTTATTCGTTCATTATCATTATTGACCAGCTAAAAATATGTCGAAGAGAGTTTATAAATGTATATTTTATAATAAAAACACGTTTATAATTCATTAAATTTCCTAATTTATAATCATAATGTAATGATTTCTGGCAATAAAACATACACTCAGGGAAAAATTACGTTGCAAAATCGACAACGGTTGTGGTCAATATTACATCCCCACGTTTTCAATTTATTTGACAACGCACGGTGTCAAATTTTTAACGAACGTGTTCGAATCGACAACGTTATGTTGTCAAAATCTCTGCTAACGCCAAAATTTTTAGTTTTTGTCAACGCGTGTTTACAACTTGACAACGAATGTGTTCAAATTGACAACGTAACGTTGTCAAACTCTCTGCCAACTAAGAAGTTTTAAGAATTTTTCATTATTTTAGTTTTAGTCAGTGTGTTTAGCAGCATTATTTAAAATATTATTAATAAAATAGTACAAAGCCACGAAATTCAATTATCTGAGGACCTTAATTTAGTTGGTGATTTATTAGAAATAAATGGTGAAATTGTAGTGGTCAGTGATTCATGCTTTTCAACAAATGATATCGTTGAAGACAGTGACGATGGGCAACTAAAACAGTTTTTAAAAAACCATAAACATGGATTCAATTTTTCAATATTTAAAATGTAAGTAAATCAATGGTTAAATACAGTTAGAAACAAATATTTTTTTTTTATATATTATAGCATCACAAGTAACATTTAGAAGCTTGCCCTATTTAAAAAATGAAGATTTAAAGGAAAAACTGCTGACACTAGGGCTACGTGTTGAGTTCAGGGAAAAACTATTTGCCTGGAAAAAAGGAGGTAATATAGTGCTACTATTCTGATGACACAATGGTTTGTTTATTTTTGTTCGAATTTATAGTTAGGAATTGATGAAGAGACAATGTCAGTGCCATTCAAAATTGAGGAATGGTGGAAACGTAATGAAAATACCACCAACACATCGGCATCACATTGTTCTAAAAACTGCGGAGTTTTGTCAAAGGTAAGACCAATTAAAATAGGTTCTATCTAATACATCTAAGCATTATAATTTAATTTAGGACTTGAAGACATTGCTAAGTGAAACTTCAAAAGGGAAGGCAGTACTTGAATTTGCAAGTGGAAACATTATACTGACATCTGACCATAGAGATGACATTATTAATGTCATTATTGAAGACATTTTAAGTAGAGATATTGTGCTTTGCACACAGTTATCCCACTTGAAACCGAAATGAAGCTAATGTTCAAATAACATGAATTCAAAACTTTAAACACAAAACAAATAATTCAATGTTTTTGGGATTACTATTACATTTCACGAAAAGGAAAAAAACAATGCAAGCGGAAAGCTGTATGCAAAGTATAGAAACAAGAATTTTAAAAAAAGAAAGCTTTTGCACTCTTTACCAACCAGTAGCACCACTGAAAGCAACATGTCTGTGCAATCTCCTGAGAAAGAACTTGTTGAAATCGATGAATCAGTTGCTGTTGCACTGAAAACTTCCTTGATCAGAGAATGCGACGATTGGGGAGCAGTTTGTGAAAAATGGAAAAGATCTTTCAATATACGCCAAAAAGAAGAGTGAAGAGTGTTGAGTTTCTACAAGAATGGCCTGGAAATTTAATAAAAGAAGAGTATTGTTTCAAAGAAAATAATCAAAATTTAAATTTACAGAATTGCAAAGTTTCTAATGATATTGTCTTTAAAGCAAATTATTACTTAGCTACCAACAAGCCATTAATTGAACTTTTCAAAATTAAAAATTTTATTATTCAAAATGAAAATGTTTATGTTTTGTGTAATCAAGTTAACATTAGCAATCTTATGAAATTGGTTCTTTAAACAATGCTACAACTTATTTAGTACCAATTTTAGATTTTATAACTAATCCATTTCATTTATACCCTATGAACAATGGAAAATTTATTTTAGAATTAAGTTAATTTAAGTTATTGTGCTTTAAATTTAAGTAAATACATTCTTTGAATAAAATATGTTTATAAAACATAATTATAATCAATTTTAGTCGTTTTTTATTACTTAAGTAGATGGGAATGCGTAGGTTGGGAACAGAATGGGAAAGGACCAGAAATTTTTAAATCAACCACGAACGGTGTCAAAGCGACACCGTTAGGGTGTAAATTCAGCAACGGCACGGTGTCACTTCGACACCGGTAGGGTGTCAATTTAACACCGACATGCTGTCACTTCGACACCATGGCGGTGTCAATTTGTACACATTTGTGGTCGGATTAACAACGAAATCGCTGTCAATTATTCGTTGTTGAATTGACAACGGCGTGTACAAATAACCACAAACGTGGTTGGCGGACTATTGACAACGAATGTGATCATTTTGTACACGAATGTTGTCACCTTTTCTCTGGGTGTATTGAAATTCATCTTGCTCTGATTTTAACAAACATTTTAAAAAAATCTGTGGTTACAAAAAAGCTAAAAATATAATATTTTAATATATAAAATTTATAGACAGTAATAATTTAAAAGTTATTAAACAATTTAATTATGCATTAAGAAAAACTTAAACAGTTTTTGAGACATATAGTTTCGCTTTATTTTTGGGTATTGAGTGATTCGAAATTTTTACCATTTTTTCATTATATATTAGTAAAATTATTGAAAACGACAAAATAAGAGGTCACTTATTTTCCATTTACTATCAAAATATACAACTTATATTAAGATATGGAGTTTTATACACACAGGGAATAAATTAGTAAGAATCTAACTTTTTTTTCAACTAGTGCTTATTTCCTGAATGGTAACACTTAGCTCATGTCTGATTTGACAGATAATTAGTTTTATCCTTCCGCTGAACGAATATGGTTGTGTATGCGCTTGAACAACGCTGGGAAATATTGCGACATTACTTTGAAAATCATGGTAATGTTGCAGAATGTGTGCGAAAATTGCGTACGGATTTTGCTGCTGTGGCAGAAAGTGTGCGTGAAGCGCCATCAACATCAATTCTTCGAAAATGAGCAAGGAGTGGCCGTTACAGTCAATGGCGATCATTATCGGGCCATGTTGAACGAATTTTTGTTCACAAAAATTGAAGAGGAGGATATTGGCAACATTTGGTTTCAACAGGACGGCGCTACGTGCCACACAGCCGAAGCTACACTCGATGTTTAGCGCCCTGTTTTTGAAGATCGCATTATCAGCCGCAGAGTTGATGTCGTTTGGCCACCTCGGAGCTGTGATTTGACACCGTTGGACTATTATTTGTGGGGTGCCGTCAAAGATAAGTGTTACGCCAACACAATCGATAATATGCTTAAAAATTGGACCGATCGTGTAGGCTACTGCATGGCCAGCCGAGGCAGCCATTTTAATTAAATTATTTTCCATTATTAACCGGAAAAATTGTACTTTCAAATAAAAAAGAAATTTGAGAAAATATTCCGCAGTTTTTTTTATAGCATTTTCAAAAAAAAAAGTAATTTGGCGGACCCTTTATAATGACCGCCAAGATTCTTCTCAATAAATTTAATTTTATTGCCCAGCATATAATTACTACGAGTACAACCAATTTTTTGCTTTAATGACATACATTTTACTGATACTGGTTTAATCTGGTAAGGTTGTGAAATAGAGAAGGAAGAGATTAGAAAAATTATACTTCTGAGTATAATATACAATAACAGAAAAGCTAATAGGACAGAAAATTGCAATTTACCTGCATTACATTCGAGGCCATACTTGGGTGTGATCGCTAAACGGTAATGACTTGGTATTGTTACGTTTGTAAAGTGAGAAGAGAGCAGGTTTGATTCTTACAGCCGCAGGTTGTTGACAATTATAAGACAAAAATAATAATACAATTTAAATGGAAAATCACTGATGACGCCATTCCATAAAAGGCAGGAACTAGTCTAGTCTCATTTAAAAAAGAATAGTGTTTATAATTTTTAGAAAAAAATGTTTATTCTTCTTCTTAGCCTCAACATTTCTACATTAAATTTGTCAAATGCATATTAATTAAAAATTAATTGCGACTGTCTATATGACGCTAAAATAGCACTATACTAAAATAATTAAATTTAAATTAAAAAATCAAGTAGGTATTACCAACCAAATTGATAAAAAAAAAATCTTGTCACAAGAATACCATAGCAACGATCATATTAAAAACAATAAAATGAATATTTCAACCGACTAATTGGCTATGAAAAGTAATTTCTAATAGTTCCAATCAAACATAATATTTTACTAAGGATTTACTACAGACTGTTGGTCAAATAGTGTTAAAATGTTCGGTTGTAACAAAAAATTTGTAAATTAATTTTATTTTTAGAAAGTATCGACACTCAACTATAAGTAGTTTGTTTCAAATGATAAATAAACAAAGTAGCATAGCAATTGTCAACAATAAATATAAAAAATTTAAACTTAGAAAAAATTCAAAAATATTACAAAAAAATATACATACAAAATTAAAAAAAAGGAAATAATAAAAAATCAAATAATAAAATTCTAAATATAAAAAATTATGGGCACTTCAAGAAGAATTCAATGTTACTTATGAAAGTGATAATCGAAACGAATTTTGGCAGGACTTTCGGAAAAGCAGATATGCCAATTCCATTTGGCCACAGAATTTTCACAAAGGTAGGTTGTATAAAAAAAAATACTATTCGAAGATGCATTAACCATTCTGAAACTTTTATACAGGTAATCCAACGCATTTTTATGAATTCGTTTAAGAGCCAAAACACTTCAGGTGGATGAGATTCTTATTACACAGTGCAACATTGAAAAAATGCACGGACTCGATAGTACAGGTTCGATTGTACTACCAAAGGTTGGTAAAACCCTGTACTCGGTTTGGCCAGTTTGACTACCAATTTTTTTTTATGGACCTCAAAAGATTTTGAAAATCAGTGCACCACTTAAAAAAGACGTCCTCAGTTTTTGGCCAACAGCAAATTCAGACTTGATGATATTGCTTAACTATATTTGGCAATTATGTAGTGAAGAGTCACTGAACAAATTTTGTAAACATTTTATATGCAAAAAAATCATTTTTTCCTGCACTTTTTTGAAAAAATATAGGAGAAAATTATTTTTTTACTATATATTTTTTAAATAATATTGGTATGAAAACCCTTTTTAGATAAGGATGACAAGTTTAAAGGTGATTTTTTATGTTGTTGATGAGAGGAAGGCCGCAGCTATTGAGGAACTATTGTCATAGAATTTCTGCACCGGAATTATAATAATGTCACAATTAACACAAATATTAGTGGAATACGCGTGTTTGTCGCGTTGTATTTAAGATTACTTGATTTTTTATTAATATGTAACATTAATTTTTTTATTATTTTATTTATTTTACATTACTACTATTACTGAATGTGTTTAGTAAGTGCTATTTTGGCAAATATGTCACTAAAAACAGCTAAAATTGCTAAAAATCACTGCCAAACCCTGACTTTTAAAAGATTATTGAAGGGGTTTACATGAAAAATCTCGTGATAATAAAGAGATAATGAAATTATCTCCAAGATTGCTAAAACTTTGTTCATTTTAATGGGGTATTAGATGTCGCTCACCGCCTCTATCAAGCCATTCTGTTTCAGTAACCCTATGGGGAATGGGACCGGTTCTGCGTGTGCCACAGGATCGGTCCCTTCGTGTCAGAGACCGGTCCTCTGCTAAACCCTACCCTATGTAAACAACTGGCAACTTTAACATTGGCTTGTCATAGGAGGGGGTCATTTGTCCGGCTTCAAACTACACAGTGGCATATCACAGGACTACCCAAAGATGGTCATACCAGAAGACTGTCGCAAAACGGGCATGTCGTATAAAATAATCGAAAACTAAACAGCTTCCAATGGGTAAAATTCTTTCCTACTGGCTTTTTCTTGTTAATAAGCATTCTGGTTAAGTTGTATGTCCTCCCTTTACCAGTCGCAGGATTGGTAATTTTAGGACAATTGGCACTGCTTAACCCATTTCAGTATTAAATTATACCAGTCCTGTGATAAGTCATTCTTTAACCAGTCACTTTTAGGTCAATTGACTCCTCATTCCCCATAGGGTATAAACGGATTCATTTTTATGGCCCAGTAAATATTTTTTGATATAAACTGATTGGTAAGTTTGTGTGGTAGTCTGTGATGATGAAATATAAGTATATAGATGACTGTCTTCCGCAATTGTCTCCAAACTAAAAACGTAATTCGTGGTAAAATCTGGTAATTTAATAACTACTACGTTTTTGAAAATACACTCATATAAAAGCCCGTACAAATAGTTGAACATTTAGCTACGACAACAGAGAATAGTACCTAAATTTGTGCCAGTAGAATTTTCAAAATTAACTAAATTTTGGTGACATAAACTTCAGAACAACTAAATTTGAATTGACAGTTATACTTTCATTAACTTAGAACTTAGCTAAATCAACCGAATTTTTAAGCTAAATCAACAGAAAGTTTCTGCTAAAACGGTCTTTCCGGATCTGACATGGGTTAGATACATATCCGGGAATATAAGTAGTTAACAAAAAGTACCTACTAAGTTCGGAGTAACTTTTTCTTATGACTGTAACTTTGTAATTTATTAACTTCTTCAAACAGGCCGTAACCCCACACTTGAGCTTCATATGATTTTATTGATATGCATTAGGGTTGTTCATAAAAAAATATTGGATTTTATTATGTGCCAACCGGAATATATATTAAGAACCGTAAGAAAATAACGCATGATTTTTTTTAAAGATTTTTATCAATGTTTGGGAACCGCTACCGGCCCCCGAACTTTGGGTGCTGTGTTTATATGTGGAAAAAACTAATTTTTTCAGTTTTGGTAAAAAAAAATGATGTCATTTATTCTAGAAGATAAATTGATCGCTACAAAGATAAAACTTTGTATGCAAAAAGGTAAAAAAAATTCGAAATCGGTTAAGAAATAGCCCAGCAATAAAAAATGCGTTAGGCCACTAATGTGTCAAATACGAATTGACCAAGAAATTCGGGCACACATCATAAACGTTTTTTAAATTGATTATTTTCAAAATTATTTTTAATGCTAAGATATGGAATTTACTTTTCTAGGATGTCGTTAACCTAAGGTGACGTCGAAATCGGACACTATTTTTGGTATATTTTTCCAACTTCAAATTTGAAACAATTTTGTTCAACAAAATCGAAAAAACTGTGATTTGAACTTCATGGAGGTGTTAAATACATTTCAGAGAATAAAAATAAAATAAATTAAAAATATCAACCGGTGCGGTTTTGTGGTAATAACAATGCTAATTTGTGTCATAAAATATTTCAAATAGAAAACTAACTACTTATGTACCGTTTGATGTTTTATTTTATCATCATCATTGAAGTTTGAAAAACATTTTTGAACTTTATTCACCCATGTCGACCTGCGGCCTAAAATTACACAGGCTTATTTATTTCAATTTACATAAAACGTCTAAGTTTTTCTCACTACTGTTGAATGCTAAGAAATGTAGTTTGAAATATTATGACTCAATGTGTGAAGAAGCTGTGCTTAATATTTTGGACAAATTGAACATCGTTAATTAATTCTTTCCAACTAAGTGTCATTTTGACACCATGAGCATCTAAGAGTTAATTAAGTTCAGAATGTTGTTTTAACTGATTAAAATAATGGCTTATATATGCATGTAAAATAAAAAAGAAATAAATATTAAATATATATATTTTTTGTTCAAAATTCATTTTTATTTTACATACCTCGATAAGGCATTCTTTTAATGCGTTAAAAAATATTCTGAACCAAATTAGCCCTTAGATGATCATGGTGTAAAAATTACCCATAGTTGACAAGTATTACCATAACACAGTATAGTTTTTATAAATAATTTTCAACTAACGGTCATTTTGACTCCAAAGGCAATTACGGGTTAATTTAGCTCAGAATATTTTTTAGTTTATTAAAGGAATGGCCTTGGCCAATACGAAAAATAAAAAAGAGTTTACATTTATTACTTTCAGATATACATAAAATTCCGCTGTATCTCCTTTAATCTCAATGCGGCTCGGGTTAGCGTTGTTTAACTTGCCCAACATTTTTAGCATAGCAGCTTCACACATTGGGTCGCAATTTCAAATTAAGTTCTTAAAGTTCAACTCCAGAAAAAAAATTTTGTTGAGTTCAACATATTGATTTTAATTCACATTGAACTAAGTGTCATCAAAAAATTTTGCTGAATTTATAAAGGTTTTGCTAAAAATCAGATATTAGCAATGTTTTCGCAATGAGCGTCACAGCAAACATTTTGCTGACTCAACTCACTTTTTTGCTATCTTTGTGGACTTTTTTTTAGAGTACTTGTCATACTAGTGGCCTGGGCTAGTTTTTACCCGATTTTGGATTTGTATTCCTTTTTGAAAACATAATTTTCTATATATATATATCGATGAACTTATCTTCTAAAATAAACAGTATTACAACATTTAACAATTTTTACAAAAACTGAAAAAAGTAATTTTTTCTGCATATACACACAGCATCAACAGTTCTTGGGCCGGTAGCGACGCCTAAACCTTGTTAAAAAATAAAAAATAATGCGTTATTTTTTCACAGTGCTTAAGTATATTCATGTTGGCCCAAAACAAAATCGAACGTTTTTTTTTATAAATACCTTAAACTACATACAGCTTTAAGCAGCCTACATTTAGACGAATGTGTTATTGTGTTGCTGTTTAGAAAATGTTTCCATGTTGCGTTAATGCTCCATTTGGCTGAGTTGTTACGATTGTCTATATGATTTCCAAAAGACAATTTATCGATCAGAATAAACCCTAGGTAACAGTATTCATTTACTATCCCTGGAAAGCTTGGACACTCATAGGTTACATTTTACATTATTTAAAAACATAATACAATGACTTACCTATCATTAATTGCATAATGCATGAAATATAAACGTATAGTAATATTTAAAACATTTTTCTGAAAAGCTGTATTAAGACACATTACGTTGAGATTTTATATAAGCACGAGGGTAAGGTAGCTATTTTTAACATTACAAAAGAAAATTCAAAGCACAACAATTCATTTACATTTTAAGCAACCCATTATTATATGTGACGACAGCTCAGTTCGTAAAGTTCTCGCCTAGCAACCAGAGACCCAAGGTTCGAATATCAGCGCGACCACGTTATTTATTTAATTAAAAAGATATTTGTAATATTTTTTTATAAATGTTTTTTTTATAAATGTTTTTAGGCTTATAGCCTGTAAAATTCATCAGTGAAGTAAGGTGTATTGTAATGCCTGGAGCTCCATGGCGATACATTACTTTACCCATTATTTGGTAATATGTGGTTTTGCTGGGATTCTTACGTTTTGTGATTTATACTTCCAGTTATACAGTCTAGAAAGTTTTCAAATAGCATTTCATATTTGCTTAAATTTGCGTCCATGTCTCATTTATTGCGATAGCTTTCTATGTTAATTCAGAACTAACTTCATAATTTAAACGACTGATTTTTTGGGAAATTCTTAAACCGTTCCAAATCTCGACTACAGGCTTGATAAAAAAATTATAGAATTGTTTTTTAAAACACTGGTTAACAAATTTACACACAAATTTTCTCTTCCAAACCAAATTACGAGAACTTTGTGGAAAGTCAATGAAAGTTTTAGTAGTTACACAAAAAAAATATTACCCTACTTTTTTATATTAAATCGATTTGTGGAAATTTTTTAAGTCTGTCAATTAAAAATTTGTTGAATCAATTAAATATTTGCTCAGTTTCAGAACTTGCTTTACATTTTTTTATACTATCGCTCAAAACATAGTGTTGATGTATTTTGTATTATTAATGTATGTAGTTGTTTTTATAAGTGTTAATGTATTAGTAATAAATATTTTAAATTGATTTTAATTAGATTTTATTAATTCTTATTAGGTTTATTACTTTATTAAGTTAAATAATTTTATTTCAGTGGTTTGAATCTAAATATTAATTTATTCTAAAACATTATCATAAAACTGATAATGTAATTTTGGAAGTTAAATTTTGTTTTATAAAAAAGTAACCATTTTTAACAAAAAAATGCTAAGAATAAATTAAAAGTCAATAAAAAAACACTGGTTTTAACAGACGGGCTTATTTCTGCAAAAATTAACAATATAAAATACTTTGTTCAATTGACACATAAATTAACCACTGACGAGTCCCAGGAGGGGGACGAAACTGCGGCAGTCTGGTGTATCTCTTGTGTCCGTAAAATTTTTCAATAAAAATGTTTTCTTCTTCTTCTTCCTGTAAAGACACTAACTAAAGAAATATTCTACAGTAATTAATATAAAAAATTAATTACGATTGTCATTATCTGACGGTTGCAAAACACTTTCTAACATAAAATTTGAATAAACTTGCTTAACGGCGACTCAATCTCTAACCTACACTTGGCATCCAACTATTGTATGTGAATAAAGCGCATCATAAAACGTGATAATTACTTGTGAAAAAGAGATAGGATTAAGAAGAAAAAGCATTCTAGTTGAGAAATGAATTGTGCATTGGTATTAGCTAATTCTGTCTCTTCTGATCAAAACAATACTTGTGTGTACGTAGTGTGACCAAACTCCAATTTAGTCGCAGTCAACTCTGTGTCGATCGTGGCTCAACTGGTTAAGAGGTGAGATTACGATGCATAGCTTGATGCTAAGACCGTGAGTTCAAATCACAGTACGACACCAAAAAAATAAAAAGTTTTTCATATAGAGCAAAATTAACAATATAAAATACTTTGTTCAATTGACGCATAAATTAACCACTGACGAGTCCAGGAGGGGGACGAAACTGCGGCAGTCTGGTGTATCCCTTGTGTCCGTAAAATTTTTCAATAAAAATGTTTTCTTCTTCTTCTTCCTGTAAAGAGACTAACTAAAGAAATGTTCTACAGTAATTAATATAAAAAAATTAATTACGATTGTCATTATCTGACGGTTGCAAAACACTTTCTAACAAAAATGTTTTCGTTACTACCTACGTTTGAAAAAAAAAAAAATAACTTCTGTGTGAATGTGTTCACATAAGTATAAATAAATCTGCTAACTAAATGAGAATTACATGACGGATTAAATGCAATGTTATAAAATTCAGCTATAAAGAAAGATTTGGTATGGCAACAACACTTTATCAAATTATATTTTGCTTTTTTGAGAAGGTATAAAATATTGACCACTGAAAAATTAAAGAGCAAGCAATATCTAATTGAATAAGCAATTTTCCTTGTTGGCGGAATTTCAGCCATTAAAGTTATCGGTGGTTTTCGTGATTGAAATGGGTTTTTTATTTTTTTGTGGTATGATCGTCTTGTATATAAAGAAGTTATGCCTGAGATTTTGATACAATAAACACTTTACACCTTCATCAACTGTATTTTTTATCTTTTTATTATCATATAGGTTATCTAAATAAAAAAGTTAATTTACAAAATTTACAACTTAAGAGTGGTACCTTAATTTATTTATGGTATTATTATGATAAAAAACTACTATTTGCCTTTGTTTTCTTTTATTTGTAAAACCGATGTATATTTATTTAGATTTTCTTTTCAAATATGTAAAAATTAATGTAGTTCACAAGGCTGTACTAAATGTTGTATCTGTTGTATAGCCGTATCGAAAATAGAGATTTTGTTTTAAAATATATAACAATAGATAATGAAAGTAAGATACAACATTTGCACCTATGTTTAGTGTACAATGTACAAGTGTGCTAACAGAGTTAAAACCAAACCCAAAAACCCCAAATCTTTGTCATATTGAGTTTAAAATTTACTATCTCTATTTTTACAATACAACATATACAACACTTAAGCTATGTACAGACGGTTGTCAGATCTTACAATATTGTCAGAAAAATGTTCAGAAAATGTCTAACAATAGTGTGAACTTACAATTTTTGTCTTGCAACATTGTCAGAAAAAGCATTGTCTGTACATTGTAAGACAATAATATTGTCATACATCTGACATTCATGTGAACACCCTACGTTGCCATTGTCAGATAATTGCAGGACTTTGTAACTAATTTTTATTGGCAGATGTGTTTAAATTAATGCATCTGACAATGGCAGTATTGTGATAGAAATGTTTCTATTGGCGGCACTGTAAATAATGAAAAAAAAACAAAAGTTCATATTAATAATATTAAAAATCAAAAGTGAAACAAAATACGAAATCAAATTAAATAAAAAAAATTGGATGGCGACATTTCCATTAATGAAACCTGCGTCATAGATTGCAGCTATAAGCCAACTGACTTGATGTTTCGTACCCAGTCGCCAAGAGGCTCCCAGTCGCCAACAGGCTCTAAAGCCGGAAAAAAACCAACACCCAAACAAAGATCCTACCGAAAAAGGTGGAATCCGTGTGGTCACACGAAAGTATTATCAAACTTAACGAGGAAGTTAATGTACGGCGAAGTTTATGGGATGCTGGTTGCGCTAGGTATAAACTTTCCAAAGATATTTTATGGCAAGAGGTCGCAGATGCCATTCATCGCTACTTCATCCTCGCTACTTTCTAATACATATACAGCTAAAATCGTTTGCAATTGTTTTTTTTTTTTGTTCCATGACAATTAATATTATTACTTTTTCAATTTAATTAAACACACAATTGACAATTAATAATTTATTTCAAATGCTTTGACAGTTCTGGCAATGTCTAACAACAGATCTGGCAATTTTTGCCATACAAGAATCTGACAACCGTGTGAACTGACAATTTTCGTTGGCAGATAAATTTATTGTTTGCCAATTGTCTGACCATGGAATTGAAAGGTTTTCTAACAATCGTCTGAACTGACAATTTACCTTTTGCTAAACATGTTTCATTGTCAGTACATTGCCAGCAAATTGCCAGATCTTACAATATTGTAAGATCTGACAAATGTCTGTACATAGCTTTAGTACACTTTGTGAAAACCCTTATTAATTTTAAATTCGTATTTAGTTTTTATTTTTATGATGTTTATTGTCTCTTTCAACCATAAAAATGGGTAATTTGTTAACCAGGTTTTAGCTCTATGTCCAGATGTTAATCATATCTATGGAATAGTTATATCGCTGTAACATAAATCCAATCAAAGCCAATAAAGGTAATTTAAAATCACATTGACAAATTTTATGTTTATATAGATGTTTAATAAAAAAAACCATAAAATTGTTACTAATTCATACACAGAGAAAACAGATTCATTGTAACGACCGTTTATTTTTTTTCATCTGTATATTTCGGATTGTTTATGACAGTGGAAAATTGTTCAGTAAAACACAATTGTGTACTTAGAATACTATCTAGGTAGAACCACTGCAAATGTAATTAAAGACAAATGAAATTTCACTTAAAGAAAGGAAAACTTATAAAGGGTCCGCCATCTAACGTTTTTTTTTCAACTAGTGCTTATTTCGTGAATGGTAACACTTAGCTCATATCTGATTTGACAGATAATTAGTTTTATCCTTCCGCTGAACGAATATGGTATACGCTTGAACAACGCTGGGAAATATTGCGACATTACTTTGAAAATCATTGTAATGTTGCAGAATGTGTGCCGATACACCCAAAACGAGTCACTGTTTGGTGCGGATTTTGGTCCAGAGGCATAATTGGGCAATATTTCTTCGAAAATGAGCAAGGAATGGCCGTTACAGTCAATGGCGATCGTTATCGGGCCATGTTGAACGAATTTTTGTTCACAAAAATTGAAGAGGAGGAAATACAGCTGCACACAATCGATAATGTGCTTAAAAATTGGACAGGCTACCGCATGGCCAGCCGAGGCAGCCATTTG
Organism: Delia radicum; assembly: GCA_021234595.1. Classification (NCBI taxonomy): domain Eukaryota; kingdom Metazoa; phylum Arthropoda; class Insecta; order Diptera; family Anthomyiidae; genus Delia; species Delia radicum. The sequence continues at coordinate 195,529,867 of CM037851.1, read as the reverse complement.
AATGAAATTATTTTCCATTATTAACCGGAAGGATTGTACTTTCAAATAAAAAAGAAATTTGAGAAAGTATTCAGTAGTTTTTTTTTATAGCATTTTCAAAAAAAAAAAAAGTTATTTGGTGGACCCTTATTTCAGTAAATTCGACGAACATTGTCATTTGTTTTTTTATGTTAAGAAATGAACCACAATTGTAGTAAAAGTGAACCACATATTAGTAAAAAATAAACAAACATTATGTTTTTATCTTTTGATATAACAAAAACCAACTGAAAAAATTAATGTAAACGGTTTGTGTTTTTAAATGAACTACAAGGGTAGTTAAAAATTTTGTTTGTTCTACAAATAACTGACATTTACATTAAAAATAACGAAAATGAATTACAACCCAAACAACTACATATTTTTAAAGCAGAAATTCCCTGAGTGTGGTTATAGTATTACAAATTAATATTCCCAGAAAAATATTTGATCGCGCGACCAAATAAATTGGTTGCTGAAACTAAACCCTACGGTTGTCGAATAATTCGGTTGTTACAATAAATCTGTTTTCTCTGTGTATTTTTTTGTTGAAAAATTACAACATTTAAAGGCTTATAACAAAATCATTTCTTCGACTAATTGGATGCTACTACCATCCCACATACCATTGCACAAAGCTGTGCTTTTATGTAAACTCTAGTTTTTGTGTTTCCAAAGAAAACCCCCTAAAGTTTTTTCATATCTTCCGTTAAACACATTAAAAGAGAAACAAAATGTTTGAAAATACATAATATTAGTGTTAATTAAAAGCCATAATTCAATGTTAACAAAAGAATCTAAAGAAAATTCATCAATGTCAGTGTTTAGACTACGAAGCAGTGATAACAAATTCTTGTTCGCATACAGCAAAGATAAAAGAAAAAGAAATTGAATATTTTTGAAGAAATTTAAGAATTTCTTTTTAAAACAATTTTGTTAACAAAAAGTTTTTTTGTTTTTATTAAGTAATAAATTTTACATAGATAAAATTTACAATGGTTAATTATTTATGAAAATTTATTACAATTTTTTGAAAATTAAAAGAATGTATATTAAAAATTTATATTAACAATACACTTGTTATTTACAAAACATAGAAACAGTATTACACGTATTACATATAGGGTTTTCGTTTTCCCGGGACAGCGGAAACTTTTTCGTATTTACCGGGATCCAGGGATTTCTCGCTCAATACAAATCAATTAAATTTCACATAGTTTTTACTTTAACAACACAGTACAACATTTTCCAACACATGATTTTTGGACTCAATTCTGGGAATTGCACGTGAAAGTAGCCCCAAAAATAAAAACTTCTGCATCATTGGTTTTGTCGAATTGGCTACAGTAATAATTTAACGGCCATAAGAATTTTTTGGTTCACGGCGGATTTCAGCAGTTTTTCTATATTTAAACACGGTTATATCTTGGTATACCGCACGGAATATCTCTTTTGTGTCTAAAGCAAAGTTGTAGAAACTGAATAGGAGAAAAAAAATGTGGAATCCTACCCGAAAAAAGTGCATCCAGTGCCTTAAAAATCGCAAAAATGCCCATTTTTTCCCCATTTTTCACTTTTTTGCTCAATATCTGGATTACAAATCCACAAATATGCTGTTCTTTCTTTATAAACGAAACGTCTCAGCAAATATGTTTTCAATATCAAAATTTCTTTACATTGTCTCCAAATACCAAAAAACCAACCAAACATCGTTTTTTGGCCGATTAATAGATCGGACACTAATGACAACACAAGAACTCTCAAATACTATATTTAAAAGTTTAAATCGCTAAACCGATTTGGCTCATTTTTAATACCAAAATGTTCGGAAAAATGTCCATTATTCTATGTAAACCTAATCAAGACTGCTTGCATGTTCGTGGACGAAATTGTATTGACTTTTTAAAAGGGAAGTTTTTAAAAATCTACCCAGTAAAATATTAAAATCCAAATAACTGGTTGCAGAACAGCTTATACTGTATTGCAACAGGTTCTAATTTCTGTTCTGAAACTGGTGCTTTTTATATGGAGTTTGTCCTATTTGCAACAGGTTCTTTACCTCCAAACTAGAATTGGTTGCTTTGGAACCGGTTCTAGAACCAGTTATAGAACTGGTTCTGGGACAGTGAAACCTCACCTTTTGACTCCCAGGAACCTGTTATAGAACCGGTTCCATGTAACCGGTGGTAAAAGAAGCTGTTTTAGAACAGATTCCAATTTAATCTGTTCTAAAAAATGTTGCTGGGTAAATCTTAAAGACTTTTAATTTTTTTTTTTTTAAACTGCAAAGGTTCTCACCTTTTATTTGATACCCATATTATCATCCAAAAACGAGTTTAAGGGCCATTATTACAACTTGTCTTTAAAGTAATTGTTAGTAAAAGGTAACTTTAGCTAAAGTGAGGAAAAAAGTGAGCTATAATGTTTTTCGTTATTACAACTTCCCAATAAAATAAAATTAATATTTTTGATAATGTGGCAGCAACAAACTAAAAATCGATTATTGGTTTATGAATTGGTTTATAAAAATACGTAGTGGCAACGTACTTTTATTTATTTCTTTACAAACAAACAATAATTTGTGAAATTCGGTTGTGAAATTCGGTATTTTCTTCTTTTTCTTTATAGAGCAGAAAATGTGGTAACTTTAAACACATAAAACTTACGTTTAAAGTTAAAGGCAACAATGTCTTCCCTTTAGCTTATGGGTCACTTTTAGCTTAAAGTATACTTATAATAACGAAAAACTAATAATCTGTCAGATAACATCCGAACTTTAGCTATTAGCAAGTTGTAATAATGGCCCTAAGTAGTTTAATATTTTTTTGGAAAGTGTAAAATTTTAAAGTCCCTTTAAACAAATTTTAACTGTACATGAATCTCTAGTTTCCCGTGTCATTAAATGTTTCTTTGTAATCTATCATATAATCATATCGGAATTCAATTAAAAAATATTCAATGCATTGTACCGCATATATTTATATACAATTTTGTATTGGAACAATATAAATCCTTAGAAAAATTTGTACAAATATATTTTTTAATGTTGGTTCACATGAAGCTATATATAATTATATGTAAATTTATGTTGAATTATATACAAAGGAATATATAACTTTGTATTGTATATATAGTAATATATAATTTGGTATATTAAGTATAATTTTATAGAAGACAATAACGGTATTCATTCTTGATAGCATTTATGCAAGGGTTGCATTAATACTACGATTTTATGCTACAAAGCGTGAGCGTTGTTTTTTTTTTTTTTGTGTGTATTGAATGTTTACAACCAAGCATTTCAATGTTGACAAAACAGCTCATTTCTAACGAAAATATATTTTCTAGCGATTTTTAAGTAGACTTTAGCGATTTTTTCAAATAAAAAGGTTGGCATTATTCTTCGTTCTCAGTGGATTTTTAACTCTGTTGTTATTTTGTGTGAATATCAACTTTAAGGAAGATCCATTTTTTATATTAATATCGTATTTTTCTTTTATTTAAGTTTGTTTTTTGATAAAAATTTGTGTTAAAATCAGTTGTTTTTTTTTTTTTTTACACGAAAATTAAATGTTTTTTGTAAATATTTCTGTTCTTTTTTTTGTTTTCCGGCAAAACTAAAAGATGTTAAGTATTGTAAGTTGAAAGGTTTGAAAGACCCAGAATATGCAATAGGTTTTCGTCTTGCATATTTTTATTTCATGTATTTTGTTGTTGTGGTCTTGCATACTCTTGTATTTATACAAGATCTGCAAGCTTTATAAATAAAAGTCTTGCATATTTTTATTTCATGTACTTTGTTGTTGTGGTCTTGCATACACTTGTATTATACAAGATCTGCAATCTTTGAAAGGTCTGCAAGGGAAGTTTGCTACCAAGGGCGAATACCGCTAATATAAAATAATATATTGCTATATATACCAAAACTAAAAATTTTTCAAACAATACAAGCTATATATAATTAGATATAAATATTTAGTTATATAACTATATTAATTTATACATTGAAGCATTTAATTGTATAAATTATATCTGAATTTTTATAAACATTTTTTCTTGGGTATAAAGAAAATAAACTTATTTTAAAATTGATTTTTGTTGTGCATTTTTTAAGGTTTTTTTGAACAGGTGCTATGAGACACTGTATTGGTCAAGTTTGGTGACTTGTTCCGTACTTGCAATTTAGCATCCCATACATAATATGACACAGGGTGAATAAAAAAGAACAGGTTATTTACTAATGTACCATGCATCCAAGTGCAGTGGTATGATACAAAACTATTCCATTCAAATTAACCCTGTAACAGAACACATTGCGCTTAATATGTGACTAGTTTCCTAACAAAAAAACTTTCTCCAGTTCTACACTCTAAAAAATGCATGTAAAAATAATATAAAATCATGTACATTTTCTTGTAAATTTACAGAAAATGCGCCAATTTAAGCACAATATGATTGATAATTTTTTTTACAGACATTTGACTACAATAAAACATACACAATAAAGTATAGTTATATAAAATACTAAAATTCTAAAACTATAAGAATGTATTACTTTTTATAGTTTAAGATTTTTATTATTTTAGTATATTATTTCTTTTTTATTTAATACCTATATCGGAAAAAAATTATTATATTATGATAACTTTTACAAATGAAAACTTTTTTGCTTTAATTTTATGGATGTGCCCATATATTATACCAGTTATGACTGTTGGTTCAACTTGGAAATATATGCTGCCATTTAAATCTGTGAAAATCGTGAATATATAGTATAAGCCGCTATATGAATTTTTTGTTTTGTCGAAATATTTCCTTTAGTTGACTCAGGTCAATTGTCTATTAAGCGCTCATATTCCCTAAAACTGTAAAAAGAATTAAAGCCTACGTAGAACGTGAAAAGTTTTAAATGTAAAAATCTAAATGCAAAACCGCCAAACTTTAAAGATATTTTTCTCGAAATCTTTACCATTGATCAAAAAATTAACTATACCATTGAAATTAGCATGTCCGACATACATATAATTGATGATCAGATCTTTAGTAATTTTTAAAACGTAGCATTCATTCCTCCTGTGCAATTCGAAAAAGTGAATTAATGTTTTACAAAAACTGATTTTATGTTAACTGGGGGGTGATAGAATTGGTGGCATTCAATAAAACAATGTTCTTCTTTAATACACCAAAATACGAAATTTCGATTAAAATACATTTATGACATGTCTAAGTTTCGACGAAATGGACATTAGTCTTACGAAATTTATGACAAATAGTAGTTATTTGGTTTATTAAACTAAGGAACATATAATCCAGGAAATACAAAAGTAGCGTCGGCGGTTGCAAACGGTTTAAAAAGCATGCGCTAACGAAAACGCTGCAGAAAAATGAAGGCAACAATGAATGCGGTTTTAACGCTCAGGAACCGCTGAAATAGTATTTTTTTTTTCCAAAAAAAAGTAATACATAGTGTTTTGTTACCATTACTGTTCTTTAAACAAATATCAGAGCCATATTACTTACGGCTGATACATAATTGACCTTAACGGACTAACATCATGTATTTATATGAAACGAAAAAAAAAATATATAAATTGTTTCGTAGCCATTACTGTTCTTTTGACAAATATCATAACAATAACACTTAAGGCTTGAAACATAATTTTCTTAACGGTCTACATATATTTTGTATGAAAAATTTCAAATAGTTAAAATATCGAAACGTAATATTTTCTACACATATGAAACTTGTTTGTTGGGCTATTCCTTCAGGTTTCATTGAAAATTGGATATAAGACAAAAATGAACAAGAGCAATGAAAAATTTGGTAAGAAACATAACGGGCCCAATCGCATATTTGGTGGGTAAAAAAGGATTTCAAAATTGCTCGAAAGTTTTTTGTTTTAAAACTTTTCAATATTTATAGTACTCCAATGGAAACGTTGACACCCGTTTGTATTTAATTTGCTACCAAATTTCTATACTGTTTCCTTGAAAGAAGCATTTAAAACACGCAATTCCCCATTTTAACTACTAAACGTGAAATTAGCCGCTAAAAAGATACCCCTTCTAAACAATTTTGCCACCTCTATTATTTAAATTGTTTGCCATTTTTGTTTAATAAAAAACAAATGATCTTTAACCTGAATAATCTTGCTCACATTCTAATTTATGAAAAAATATCGAAAATAAACTTTAAAATTTAAAAGTAAAGCTTTTTTTTTTAACTGTATTTGTATCAGTTTTATTTAACTGTATTTGTATTTTCAAAAACCGAACGGTTTTCCAATAATTTGCATTTTTTTTTTTTTTTTTTTTTATTTATTTATTTACTATCAGTATTTACAAATTAATTATATTTACATTACAAATTTTGAGATTTTATCTACGATATTACAGCAAATATTAACTAATATTTAAAATGTGTTCTCTAATTAAAATAAAATTATTACACGTATTAATAGGAAAAAGATAGTAAAAAACCTATACTTTATATCACAATGGAGAAATGGGGAAGTAGGAGACCTATGGCAGCCACCACCATATCTATTAGATAGATAAGCTAGTCACTGTCAGTCAATCTCCTTATGTGTGCGTAATTTGAATCTCTGCATTTGTCGGAAAATGTCAGAGTCAATTCTCTAGTTAGGGTCTCTATGGTTTTTTGATTTGACATTTGATGTAAATCTGCGGTAGAAAACTTTTTAGGAAGATTGTATATTATCTTCAAGTTTTTTATTCTGGATGATTTCCCAGGTAGAAAATACAATCTTTAAAACGTTTTAAAAGCATTTTTCATGATGGTACAAGCGTTTTCAGAACATACCAAATTACAAATTTAAAGCGTTTTGAGAATGTGCAAAATGATAACCCAAATTTACGGTCTGAGGATGGTATTTATAACGTTCTCAAAACATTGCAAACAAAATTTTTGAAATGCTTTTTCAATCGTTAAATAAGTATTTGCAGAACATTTTGGCTTACAGTTATTAAGCGTTATGAAAACGACCCCAAATGATAACCGCTTTGAGGGTTGTAATTTTGAACATTGTCAAAACGCTCGAAAGAAAAATTTGATTGAAATAGATTGTTTGAGCAGTTTCTGTACTTAGCAGTCGCCAACCAGCGGCTTGTCTGTGTCAAAATTTGGATGGTGTTTCAGTTTCAAACTGATGTAATAAAAAATCTGTAGAAAATAAATGTTGTAAAAAAATACTTTTTTTCACAAGTTATGTACTTATTACCCTTTAATTCTTCATATACTTGGGTTGAACTGAAATTTCTTTGCCTACACCCTTATTTGGCTTTCCGCATCCACTAAACTGTTTGTTGCAACTCGTTTGACATTATAACAGAGAGAACAGCTGCAATCGCAAAAAAAAAGTATTTCTAAAGTACTATTGCAAATGTTAGAAAACGCTTTAACTCAATGGTTTTACATTGGTTTTATTTTATAAACCGTTGTAAATTTTGTACGATAAGAACTTCTTAAGTACTTTTTACAAACGTTGGAAAAAACGCTTTGAACCAATGTTTTTTACAGTGTTTTTATTTCACAAATATTTGTAAGTTTTGTATAAATAAGTATTTCTAAATACTTTGTCCGAACGTTCGAATAGCAATCCAAAATAATGTTTTTAAAATGCTTTTTTTTTTTTCGTATTATTTGCAATTATCGCTTTGGAAACGCTTTTATTTTAGTACCATCAAAAACAAACGTTTTGAAAAACTCTTCGTTTTTTGTACCATCCCAAATTTCTACCTGGGTTGTAATCTTTTTTTATGAGTTTTTGCACAATTAGTCCATACTGGACACGCATATGTTAAAATAGGTCTAATGCACATTTTATACAAAGAAGCTTATTTTTTGTATTTAATTTGCTCTTCCTATTTAGGAGTGGATACAGAGATCTACCACACGTTACTGCTTTTGAGCAGACTAAATTCAAATGTTCTTTAAATAAAAGTTTGCGATCAAGTGTTACCCCTAAGTATTTTTATAGAGTCCATAAAACGTATTGTTTTCCCCTGGATAGAAAACGGACGAGTTGGAATTCTCTTTGGTGATTTATTAAATGGGAAGATTATAGCCTGGATTTATCCTCATTTATCTTTATTTTCCATTGGTGAAGAATTTATGTGCTGATGTAAGTGATCTCTGCATACGTTTAACAATTACATTAGAGACCTTACCATGGCTTACAAATGCGCTATCATCCGCATAAAAAGCTACATCATTGTCTCTGAGAGATTTAAAGTCTGATATATATAACGAATATAATAGGGGTGATAGCACGGATCCCATGTGGGACACCAGAAGGAATAGCCATTTTCATTAGACTGATCACCATCAATATCTACCAGGAAGCTCTATCACTGAGAAAGCTCATAACTAGTTTAACTAAGTATAAAGGAATTTTCATTTTATGAAGTTTATAAACAAGTCCTGCATGCCAGATCGAGTCAAAAGCTTTTTCTATATCTAAAAACAGAAACCTGTTGAGTGTCTCATCTCTGTTAAAATTAATCATGTTAACAACTCGTTTGACTTGATGTATTGTAGAATGTTGAGCTCTAAAACCATATTGGCAGTCATGAATAAGGTTATTCTCATCCACAAACTCTTTTAGTCTGCTAAACACTATTTTTTCGAATACCTTGCCAATGGAACTCAACAAGTGATTGGACGATAACTACCGGAAAGTTTGGGGTTTTTACCAGCCTTTGCAATTGGAATAACTTTTGCTTTTTTAAAGTGATTTGGGAAAATAAGCATTTTGGATACAGAAATTAAAGATTTTTAACTAGGAACTCTAAAGCTGAGTAAGGAAGTTTTTGAGTACTATATTTTGAATCCGTCTAGACCGGGGGCTTTCGAGTTTTTAAGTCTTCTAATATAAAATTCTAACTCTTCCCTGTTTGTTAAAGTATCTGGGTGATTTACAAAGTGTTGATTTTTAAGTGATCTATTTAATGAGTTACTTTTATGTCTATTGGACCGCTCATGTGTTTTTTTGTTGTGAGATGTGCATTGTAGAATTGTTTAGCTAAGACATTTGCCTTTGCTGTGTTCTCCGTAATAAACCATTATTGCTTTCTAAAGAGCAGATAGGTTTGCTTTTCCCTTTGATGTATTTTGTTAGTTTCCAAAATTTCTTGTTTCCAACAGTTAGTTTAGAAAGCATATTGGTCCATTATTATTCCTAGCATGTTAATATGTATTGATATTAATTTATTAAGTTCACGAATTATTGCTTTAAGAGTATTTTTTTAAATTTGTGTCAGAACATCTTTGATATTGTCTTCTATGTTTATTTCTAGTTGTTATAATGTGCTTACACAACGGAGAAACCGGCAGAGAATTTTGTATAATAGTCTTTTGTGGTATAGTTTCCAAACACGTATTCGTTAACATGTCAGTAAAGTCGTAAATAATGTTATCTATGTAGGGTAGAGTAGTTATGTCCCTATTTAGTTCTAAAGATGAATTTAACTTATTGTCTATTATTCTACGAAGCTTTTCCAGTCTGCCTTGGAGTAATCGGGAAATAGTTCTCGGTCTCTATAATATTTTCATTTATGCTAAAGGTTATAGGTATATGATCAGAGTTTAATTTAAAAGGATGTGTATCTATATCACTAAACGAGAGGGATGAATTTGTTATCAAAAGGTCTATAATTGATGGTTTTCTATATACTCGATTAGGAGGGATTCTAGTTGGACTTAATGGATAATAAATATAGTAATTTGATGATAACTGATGGTTGAAACAGCTCACGACCGGCTTCATTTATTTTTGAGCAGTTCCAGTTGTAGTGATGGGCATATTAAAATCGCCCCGAGGATGAAAAACTCTCCAGTAACTGCTGTGAGTATATTAATGTCTCCTACAACAGTCGTTGTGAATTTGGGGCAATAAGCTGAAATAAACGTAACATTTTTATTGTTGATCATTATTGATACGCTTATATTTCAAACAGTTTTGTTGGCAACGGAGATTGTAATTTATGTTTAATTGATGATCTAATTGCGATTGCGACACCACCCCCATGAGTGGCTCTATTATTTCTGTATACTTTATATCCAGGTAATGTAAATTGTGTTTGTTAGTGAGAAAAGTTTCATTTCAACATTAAAATATCCACCGATTGTTCTTTGATAAAAAGATGTAGTTGTATGATTCTGATAAATTTGTAATACCCTGGCAGCTCCAGTGCATTATCTTATACATTTGATAGTTTGGATTTATTATAGCATATTTAAATAAAGACATTACAACATTAAGTTGTTCTGCTTTTGTAGTACATTTACGAAAATCTGCAATAGCTCTGTAAATATTTTAAATAATTCATCGACTGTAAACAAATCATCGACACTTGATTCTTGATTGAGAGCTTTAAGGCATCAGCATACGTTTGGCTAAAGTTTGATGGTCTAGCGCGGGAGCATCTACGCTTATGGGACATACGTTCCGATGTGAAGTGCGGTTTTTTTTTTTACTGTACTTTTTTTGATACGGGTTATATACTCAAGTTTTGGCGCATAGTTATATATTCTTTGCGACCTAGGACGCGAGGGTCATCAGCTCTGTGATTAATATTTTTCAGATTTTTTTTGGAACAATTAAACATTTAAAGTAACTGCTCCCTCTACTTGGGTTTGTTAATAATGCACATGGAGTAGTCATGTGATCCTCCACAGGCAATACACGTGTCATTACGATAGCAATTTCTAGTACCATGTCCGTACATTGCACACTTTGAGCAAAAAGTTGGACCTTTGTTTCCTTTTGATGGGTTTCTCCAACGAATCACGATTCCACCCAAATATCTTATTTATGAATATCACTTTTGGATAGTGGTTTGACCTATCAAACTCTACCATATATAAAGCATCATCAGGATGAGAACGTGAAGTTACGAGTTCCTTAATACTTATAGTTTTGACATGAACTTGTTCTTAGTTCGCCTGTAATTTCCGTCGTATTTGTTTGAGGAAGACCAAAAGAACTAATTTAAATATCTTTTTATCCTGTACATCGTGTGTATAAAATTTATATTCTTCTTTTTTAAGTATTGCCTTGGCTGTTATGAAATCAGATTTTGTTTTTGAAATAATTTTAATGCCCATGACATACGTTTATCTGGTATGATGTTCCAAGTTTTTTGTACACATTTAAGAACCCTGTAACAGAATCAACAACAATGGAGGTATTATAGTTTTATACTCATGTTCTATTCCCTTCACTATACGTATCGTTGTCATCTAATCTTCCAAATCTTTTAAATCGATTGGTGTTACTTACTAATTTTGTTTTTTTGGGGCACTTCCCCCAAAATTTTTTACGTTTATTAGCACTCATTGTACTATTGTACAACTATTGAGAGAGAAAGAATGCAAAAGAAAAAAAAAAAAACTGCAAATCAGTTTTTTATTTTTTTGTCTACTCTTCTGTTATATTTTTCTGTTTTGGATTAAAAATGTTTTGTTTGACAAAACGACCCGTTACTTTATTTTGTAATAAACAATTAGAGGCTTTTTTTTTCCTCATATCTCACAATTTGAGTCTTTTGAATAAAAAAAACTCCATTGTAGTAATAAATTTAAAAAATTTTTCGATTGTGTGCTCGGATTTTTTCGTTTAATTATTAATTGGCACATTAGTGGTCTGGGGGCAATATTTATTACTGGGCTTGTTTTCAACCGATTTTGGATTTGTATACCTTTTTGAATACGTAATATTATCATTATTTCGAATAATTTATCATTTATAATAATAACTATTTGCAATATTTAAAAAAATTTGCAAAAAATGAATAAAAGTCATTTTCCCCCATATAAACTCATGTTTCGCTCTTTAAAGTCTATTCGCTTAGGAAAGGCGTTGTCCGTAGAGGCATATTAATTACACATGAGTTATATTCAAGTCAATCAATATAAAAATTAGAGGGTACCGTATAACATTTCCAACATTTTAAACTTATGGATCACTCTGAGAGACACTCCACAGTGGGCTAAATCACAAAATTTGTGGAAGGAATAATTCGGCCATTGTTAACTTGTGGTCCGATTGCAATGAAATTTGGAACATGCATATAAAAGACATAAATGCATTTAGGTTTGATTTTGAAACTTCCAGACCCTTTGGGGGCGGCAAAATGGCTGCCCAAAGTTGGGTACTTTTTTTCATAAAAAATTTTTGAGGGTTCGCCATTTTTTTGTTTCTCATTAGATTTTTCAAACATAACATAACATTATTAGTAATCTTCTTGTAAAGATGAACAAAAATTAAGCTTAAATGTGGGTTACCTCCAATAGTTACAGAGATATTCCGATTTGAAAATGTGAAATTCCAAATTTGTCCGACTCAGGTCCAAAGTTTTTCGAATATCGGGAGAAGAAAATTAGGACCAATTTTCGTTTTAAAATAACGGTTATTTAGCCAATAAAATTCTTGATTGAATAAAAAAAAAATTAGTTCAATATCTTGTTTCAGTCGAAAATTACATTAGTTTAAAGTAGAAATTAAAAAAAGTAAATTTTGGCGCTCCAGACAAATATTTTTCTTCTGAACATATAAAGTATGTATATTTTTCTGGAATGTCTTTTTATATAAATGCGAGTTGTGGTAAAAAATTTTGATTTGTAAATACTTTTCCCCCCATCCGCTTCCAAAGTTGAAATATTTTTGAGGTAAATATCAATTTTAACTCACAGTTAAAATTTGTTCACGCCTCCAATTGAGTAGTGGAAACCGGTTTTAGATACTCCAACAGATACCTAATGTAGTGTGTAAGTCATTTCCAATCCCCGCTTTAAATGACGACATGGCAGCAACAAAACGAAAAAAAATCCCATTTTTGGAATTTTTTTTTTTATTTTTAGGAATTGTGGGATTGTTTTCAGAAAATCATAAATTTCGACATTTGTTTTCGATTTTTTTGACCTTAAAGTCTAGTTAAATCCAAAAAATCATTCGATTATGTCTATTAATAAATATTTTATTGAATAGTGAAAATTTTTCATTTAAGCAAAAACTGAAATTTTTACCTTCATATTTGGATTACCCAAGTTTTTTGTTTTTACCAAGATGGCTAAATTCAACCTTTTTTTAAAAAATCGCAATCTACAGGTAATTTTCTTTTTCAACGATACCAAATACTGGTATGTTATGTTCATAACTTCTAAACAGAAAATCTTCAAATGTTAGCCCTTATTCATATATTTCATCTAATGTGTCCTCGTATTCACATCTTACATTATTGGGTCAGGTAAAAAGGGTTTTATGATGTTCTTCATTAATGAAAAATAAGACAAAAAAATTAGGTTGTTTCTTATTTAATACAAAATAATCGGACACATCATTATTTATATCTAACAGATAAAGCAAATCTTTTAATTCTTTAGTATTTACAGATGCCAATGTGTTATAAGAAATCCATCGTTTTCTCATTGACGACAGGACGGGATCGGAAGACAGTAATAGGTTATTGAAAATATCTTCGTTCTGTGATTGCCTTAAACATTTTCTGGAACAGAACAATTGGGCATGTTTTGAAATCTCGATTCCTTGCTTCCTGAGCTTCTTCTGTTAGTTCACCTAGAGGAAGAATGTTTGATTCAATGATGATTTTTCCATGGCACAATACCTTATGAACTGTTGGTGTCATTTCTGTCCAGGGATATAATGATAATAGAAGTTTTGTTATTTCGTCGGTATATACTCCAAATTTTGAGGAATTTAGTTTATGTTTACTATTAATTGCCATTAACATGATGTTGATCTTTCGAAGCAACTCCTTGTCAATTCCTGTTATATTGAAGTAATTTCAAAATCTCTAAAAAACTTCTTGCTGTATTGCCATCGTTTGTACTTCACACAACTAGCAAGTGGTTTATCTATGTTTAAGCATGTCTGCCTTTTAACGTTCTTGTTGTATCCCCCTTTTTTCATCTGCCCTCATTTTTGTCATTTCTATGTTGTTTCTTACTGATTTTGTTACATTTCCTGCTATGCTTTTATACTTTAATCATATGCTATGTGTAAGAAGTGTTCCATGAACCGAATGCGGGCATGTAAGGGGGATATGCCAAAACCCAATACTTTTTTATTAATAGTCCTTTCTTTGGAAACATTTGAAAACTGTGATTTATTTCATTGCATATAGTGTAGTCCCAAGTTGAGATCGTGTCTGTTATGGCATTGCAAACCTTTCCATCGATCATTGTAAGGCTCAAATCAAAAGATATATTAAACTTGTAATCACCAATCTCAATACAAATTGGATTAAAAGTACATTTTTCTTCTTCTATATAATCCACCAAATTATTAGTAGTAGAGTTTGACTCTTTTATATACTCGAAACCAATGGGTCTGCAAAAGCTTTGGATCCAGGTTCAGCACCATACATCATCGAAAGCATTACTTGTTGAAGGCTCAGTAGTAGAATATGAACGAATTCTTAATGGAACTAACGATGACATGAATACATTCTTATATTCTGATTTGTTCTGGCCTTCGGAAGAATGTTTGTATTCAGGAAGGCTGATAAGCCATCACATCCCCACTTGCACATCAGTACAACATCGCAATTATTGACTCTTTCCAGCTGATCTCTAGAAAAGTCAGAAACAATCCCAGATGCTGTGTTTTCGAGCAGAGAAGACAATTCAATGCAAGCTTCATGTTCATTAACAGCAATAGGTTTTGGTAAGATACTATCCTTCTTATCATTTATTGCGTTATATGAGGGCAGAATTTTGTGTCCTTTATCAATCAAAGCCTTCCTCAAAATAAGATATTTCTTTTTGCTTAGCCCTAATTCCAACATAAGGGCAATGGCTTCTTCTTCTGTAAAATCTGTATCCGATGAAGGGGTGGAGATGCTTTTAACAATCCTTTTTAAGCCGTTTTGGTGATGCAGTTGGAAGAACATCTGCGATTTGCAACGCCTCTTTAGGGCGATTTTCTTTTTTTAACATTCCTTAAACGTGTCAGAACTTCGTATTTGAATGCGTAGAAATAGTAATCGATGTTCTTTTTTTTTAGATTTGCACACAAATCATTATAAGGCTTACAGGGTGCACCAACAGCAGAAAAATTTATCTCCAGGCTATCATTCATCTACTTATAATATTTTGTTTTAAATTTCAGAATAGAGCCGGAAACGGACTGCATTTTTTTATCAAATAATTTAATAAAATTGTCCAATTTTAGATATTTCTGCAGTGTCCAATTTAGTGTGATGTGAAGATTCAATTGATGCAACTACAACGTTAACCTTTTCAAATCTCTGTAGTTTTGAGTTGTCCCACAAGGTTAAGCACAATACTTCATGATTTACTGTTATTACCATGATTGACGAGTTTTTTGTGAACTTAAACCTATTCATATTTATATACAAATATTAGGTACAAATATTAGCTATCATAACCCAGGTAACTGGGTCTTCAAATACTAAGGCCCATAAAATATAAAAAGAGAGGGTATATTTAAAATAGCAATCATAAAACACGTATCTTTGGGTGGGCCCACAAACCTTTAATATCATTAATGAAGAACATCATAAAACCCTTTTTTACCTGACCCAATTATGTAAGATGTGAATACGAGGACACATTAGAAGAAATATATGAATAAGGGCTAACTTTTGAAGATTTTTCTGTTTAGGAGTTATGAACATAACATACCAGTGTATGGCATCGTTGAAATGAAAATTACCTATAGATTGCGATTTTTTAAAAAAGGTTGAATTTAGTTAGCTTGGTAAAACAAAAACTTGGGTAATCCAAATATGAAGGTAAAAATTTCAGTTTTTGCTTAAATGAAAATTTTCACTATTCAATAAAATATTTATTAATAGACATAATCCAATGATTTTTTGGATTTAACTAGACTTTAAGGTCAACAAATCGGAACAAATGTCAGAATTTATGATTTTCTGAAAAAAATCCCACAATTCCTAAAAACAAAAAAAAAATTCCAAAAATGGGATTTTTTTCGTTTTTTGCTGCCATGTCGTCATTTAAAGCGGGGATTGGAAATGACTTACACACTACATTAGGTATCTATTGGAGTATCGAAAACCGGTTTCCACTACCCAATTGGAGGTGTGCACAAATTTTAACTGTGAGTTAAAGTTTATATTTACCTCAAAAATATGGCAACTTTGGAAGCGGATGGGGGGAAAAGTATTAACAAATCAAAATTTTTTTTACCACAACTCGCATTTATATAAAATGACCTTCCAGAAAAGTATACATACTTTATATATTCAGAAGAAAAATATTTGTCTGGAACGATAAGAAGTTTGGTTGCTTTTTGATGAAAATATCGCCAAAATTTACTTTTTTTTTTAATTTCTACTTTAAACTAATGTAATTTTTGACTGAAACAAGATATTTTTTATTCAATCAAGAATTTATTGGCTAAATAACCGTTATTTTAAAACGAAAATTGGTCCTAATTTTATCCCGATATTCGAAAAACTTTGGACCTGAGTCGGACAAAATTTGGTATTTCACATTTCAAATCGGAATATCTCGGAAACTATTGGAGGTACATACACATGTAAGCATGTTTTTTGTTCATCTTTACAAGTAGATTACTAATATGTTAATTTTTGAAAATCGGATTAGAAACAAAAAAATGGCAAAACACTCAAAATTTTTTATGAAAAAAGTAACCCAACTTTGGGCAGCCATTTTGCCACCCCAAAGGGTCTGGAAGATTCAAAATCAAAACTTAAACTCCATTTTATGTCTTTTATGCATATTCCAAATTTCATTGCAATCGGACCACAAGTTAACAAATGGCCGAATTATTTCCACAAATTTTGTGATTTATCCACTGTGCACTCTACAGTTCAGTATAACCACGATTTGCATGTTCGCAAACTATTTTTCTAATCTAAAAAATATTTACACTATTTTTTGTTAAAAAAATATATAGTTTTCTCCAAAACTCTTCTTAAATAAATAAAAAAATACTGGTGCGAAATTCTGTTGGATGAACAATATTTTTTCCCCATAAAATTAATGCTTTTTGTCATAAAAAAGTGAAAAATCAAAGAAAAAAAGTATTTTTAAGGAAAGCCGCTACCCAAAATGGGCGCAAATCGGGGTGCGACTGTTATTAGAATTAAAGCCGTCAGCCTATGAATATCAATATGTGTACGTTTGTGTGATTTGTATGTATATGTAAACTTCTAAAAATTTATAATTGAAAGCAATAAAAATATTAATCTAAAATGTTTCTTATATTTTAAGCGTTATAATACGCATGTGTTAATAAACGTTTTGAATGTATATTTAGACATATAGTTGCATATTTTACATACAAAATATTGTAAAGTAGTATGTTGCTAAACATAAAATAAGAGCACTGTTTGTCAACCACGCCTAATCCTTTCATTATGTGGTAATATTTTAAAAATTGTTTTTATTTTTCGTTGTCTTTTACTGTTATACGCTTGTCTCAACAGAATTTTATCCAACCGAATTGATTCGGTTGCTGCAACCTGTAAATTCGGTTGACACTACTGAATTCGGTTGTAATAACCGAATTGGGGGTTGTGACAATCCAATTCGGTTGCGACAACTGAACTTGGTTGTAACAACCGAATTCACCAGGTTGCAGCAACCAAGTCGATTCGGTTGGACGAAATTAATCGTTAATGAGTTAAATAGGCCAGTTTGCTGCGTGAACTGAGTTTTTTTAATACTTGACAACATAAAATTAGATGATCATATAAAAAAATTTAAATGCAAAAATTATATTGACTTTTTGAAAATTGTGGAAAAATTGCATAATTGGTTTTTCTTTTTTTTTTTAACGAACAATAATATTGACAGATTTTAAAAACCTAGAATTAATAGTGGTACGCATATAATTGATCGCCATCATAAAATTTTTTTCAAAAGGGACTGTGTGCTAAAAATATTGACTCTTGTATCAAAACAGGTTTTGCTGCGGCAAATCAACACTGTAGCGCGAAACTCGCCAAAAAATAACATTATTTGTACGATTTGTCAATGCCAAAACCAGGGGAGCATTAATAAATTTTAAGAATTAAATATTTCATGGACCAAATAAAATTTAGTAAGTATTGAAGAGCATCACGCTAAAAACTGGACATAGTTCCAATTATCTTGTGGAACATAAAATCTTCAATACAAATTAAAATTTTTAAATATCGCGTAAACCGTCATAAATTAAGTTTTTAAAAACACCACAAATTTGACAAAGACAGTACAAAATGAGGGAGTAAATCTCCATGAAACCGCCAAAAAATATTAAGCAATGGTATGGAAATTTTTTTTTTGAATTCAATCATAAAACGAAACTTTAAGAATTTTATTTTTTTTTATTAAACTGCCATTACTTTAGCGCCAATTGCTGAATGTGATTCGCGCAAGCGGATTTGAAGTCCGCACTCACAATATTTTTCCGTAAAGACTACTGAATATACACATTGAATTAACTGAAAATCAGTTAAAAACAGGACTACTTATTTTCCTTGAAAACAATTGTATTTTTTAGTTTATTTTCAACTGTTGAAAATTAATTGAAAATCTATATAAAACAATAGATTGTTTTCGTTTATTTCAATACTCAATATAATAAAACAACTTTTTGTTTTAAAAAGAAAATTTTAACTGAATATTTTAACTATTACGGAAAGTCCTTTTTTTTTGTTTATTTTTTTATTGAATAACAGACAAAACGTTAAAAAATATATTTCTTTGGTAATTTAACTGTATATTCCATTGAAACTACTTTAACCGATTAAACTTTTAAATAACGTTGATTTTTTATGGAAAAGTTCTTGTGAGTGGCGTAATAGTGGTTTATTAATTTGTAAAATAATATTAATGTAACACAAAGTTAAGAAAAAATGTTAGTCCCAATTTTAAAAACTTTTGGGATTATCCCATATGTATATATACACGCAGAGAAATAAAGTGCCAACCGAATTGAAAAGTGTATATAAATGGTAACAACTTATAAATTCTGTGAGTACAACGATATTTACATTAGATTTATGAATATTATGGGTGTTGCAACTAGAATTCCGTTGAATTAATCACACTTTGTTGTGAAAACTAATGTTAAGTTGTGCCAAACATCTGAATTCGTAAGAAGCCAATTCGAGTCGTAGTAACCGAATTTTAGTTGGCAAATAGCTACATTTTTCTCTGTGTCTATACAAGGGAATTTGTTTTCATGGACTTTTGAATTTCCCGGGACAGCGGAATTTTTTTTTCGATTTTCACGGTATCTCGGGATTTCCCTCCTAATTAAAAATAATTAAATGTTACATAATTTAGCTTGAAGAATTTGAAAAATAAATTTATTAACCCGAGACACGGTGCGGGCGTCTTCGGACCAGGCTTCCAGCGTGCCTTACCTATGGGTAAATATCCGTCCATTTTTCAGGCGGAGATTTGGGCCATTTGTGTCTGTGCATTGGAATGCCTGCGAAGGGGAACTCGCAGATCTCGCATCTACATTCTTTCTGACAGTCAGGCTGCACTGAGGGCCTTAATGGCCTATAAGGTGTCGTCCGGGTTGGTCATGGAATGCATTCAGACTCTCAATAGGCTCGGTAGAGGCAACTCTCTAACCTTGGGGTGGATTCCTGGTCATGAGGGGCATGAGGGCAACGAGAGGGCAGATTGTCTTGCCAACCGCGGGGCCCGAAGGCCCTTTATTGGTCCTGAACCATTCTGTGGAATACCTGCGGGGTATGTTAGGGAAAGGCTCAGGGCATGGAGAGAGTCTGAATTCTCTAGTTACTGGGAAAACTCGCCTGGTCAGCGTCAGGCTAAAAGATTGATCTCTTTTTCCAGTAGGGGGGTCGAGGCGACTCTTGTCGCTTGAAAGGGGGGGTTTAAGGACCCTGGCGTCGTACTTAACTGGACACTGTAATCTCAGATACCATCTGCACAAGAAGGGTCAATCGGACACGGATTTGTGTAGGTTTTGCGAGATGGTGTCTGAGACCTCGGAGCATGTTCTCTGCGAATGTCCCAGGCTTTGTGATAGGAGACTTAGGTTCTAGGTGATCGCTTCATTTCGCCTTCCGACATCACGAACAATTTTGCCTAATAGGATAATTGGCTTTATAGGTAGCTTGAATCTGTAGGTAATCTTAGGCAGCACAAAGACCTACATTGTCGCGGTGCATAGTGCCTTCTGATCTAATCTAATCTAACCCGAGACACGCCATATAGAAATAAATAAATTAGGAATCCTGAAAGAAAAATTTTGGAATTCTTTTAAGTTATGACAATATTTAAGAACACAGTTTTTGAAATATTAAGATTTGTAGTTAAAAATTTCTCAACGCATCTAGTTCAGTCCCGATATAGTAATTTTAGTCTAATATATTGTAAGTGTACAACAAAGTGTACCTTGAAACAAAATTTTAAAAAATGTGAAAATAAGCGATTATTTTGAAATCTTGAAATTTCTTTTAAATTTTAATGCAGATGATTTAAGATAATTGGCCATAACAATTATATCTATTTTAAAACTGGGATTTTATATGTCTTTTCTGCAGAAATATAGCTTTTAATATATCAATCGTTCACTGTACACCAGATTTCAAATATGTTTAAGTTTTTTGCTTGAAATAGACAATAATTCTTACTAAAGATAAACTTGTACTTGGAATTTACTAAAAATTAAAAAACTTGGAGTAGGTCAATAATAAAGAGATATTTAATTTTTATAACTGAATTGTCCCAAGCGATTTTTTGTTTTATTTTAAGTTAAAGACATCAAAACTTTTTTGGAATTTGTATTTGTCTAAAATTAACTCTGGAAATAATGTTGGGCCAGTTTTAGGCGGCTACAAGTCATATATATTCCATTCGAAATGTCAAGGTAATAGCATCTGACATATACTGTTATCTGTGAGTTTCAATGCCATATGGTTAAAATCTTGAAAATTCATTAGAAGACATCGCCTGAAAATGAATTATTAGCACTGAGTTAGGGCAAATAAACATTGATAACGTCAGTTCAAATAGATTTCGATATCTGTTCCTTAAAATGTAATCAAAAAATCGCTTGAGTCAATGCAAACTTAAAAATTAAATTTCTTTTATTTCGAAATAATCTTTTAAAACAGATTATACCACTAGATTCTACGACTCAAAATTTACTTTACATATCCCGGAGCTGAAATTTTACTTAATGTAAGTTATTTTCTGGCAACAAATGATAAAAAAAAACGTTTTAAAAGTGTGAGGGCGGTATTTATCATTTGTAGTATTATTTTTAACTTCATTATACAGACAAATCATTTACATTAAAATAAAATTAAAAGCCTTAATTCTGTGTAAATTGTTATTTGATGCCATTGGGCACGCTCTAAATCTGCGTCTTTCAATTCAATCTAACTTTCAGTTAAATGAAAATATTTAGTAAAATAATATTTATTTAATCATAAGACAGATGTAGGTAAAATCAACACATATTTTTTTCCCCAAGATTGAGGCTAGAGTGGTCCAAAAAAGACTAAAGTTCAATTTTGCGCTCATCACATGGTTGCCCATTTTCCTTAATGTCTAGAAAACTCCATGTGCCAAGTTTTAGTAAAATTCGTCAACATTTAGAGTTCACAGAAAAAGTTAACTTTTAAGAATCAGTAATTTGTCTCTAGAAGAAATTCTCACAAATTTAGAATGGATTTTAAATTTAATTCTTTCGTAATCTACTCTACTGACCCTAACAAAATTTTCCAATCTCATTTATTGGCAGAGAAAGGAATATGAAACCAAAGTTAAAAAAAAATTTAAAAGCTCTTAAGTTATTCGGGTTTTTAAAAAAATTATACGTAAAATACAAATTGTTATAAAATCGTAAATATTTTTGAAAAGATGTAAGAAAAAATTCCAAATTTTCATATAAAACAATTTCTCAAATCTGAGCTTAATTTTAATGAGGATTAGGAACCTACAATCGAAATTACAAAAAAATCGTGAATTTTAAATTACTCGCGTTTCTCAAAGATTCTAAAAAAATCGATTTTGTTCTGATATTTTTTTTATTACCTGAAAACGATGGAAATGGAAAAAATCTATATCAAAATAATCTTGATGTATATAAAACCAAAAACACTAACAAAACTGTAAAAAATATTACTTGAGCCAGAGTAAAAACTAAAATTTTTTATATAAATAGAATATTTTTGGCCTTCAAAGTTTAGTAAAGTTATGATGCTTGTTAGGAAAAGACCCTAACCACGTGCTAGATTACTAGGAAGACAAGAATGGAGGAAAATTAATGATAAATAGGTTTTTTGTTAAAGTTCTGCTATTATGGAGGCTCTAACTTTTCTAAAACTTTGGGGCTCTGATGAGATTTTTAGCCAGATCGAAATACCAGTATCAACCTAGCTAATATGTTTGACTTACTTTATTTTTGTAAATATACGGAGGTTGGAAGCTCGTTATAAATTAAAAATAACATAAAAATAATCTCCATGTATATAAAAACAAAAAACTAACAAAACTGTAACAAACTTATTTTAGGTTGCAATCTACTCACCAGGGACTTTCATGGTATATGGGTTTGTTTTCAATTTTTAGAAAGGATAAACTACATCCTTGCAGTTAAACATAAATTTTGGTTTTTTCAATAATATTTAGCTTAAGTAAATTTATTTTGTTAACAAAAATCTTATCTCTACACAGAGTACATTCCACAGAAATATTTCCATGTAAAAAAATAGTTTTCACAGTTTCCACTTGATCAAAGTTGAACACTTTTACCCATTTTCGTGCATTCCCCGACTTCGATTTAAATTTGGATTTTTGGATTTCATATTGTATATTTTGTTGTGTCACTATCATAATAATTATTTTTAATATTTTCTAATTTGTTCCCATTGTTTTATTATTTGATTCAAATTAATAAAACCAACTAGTACTACGTTGAAACTTCAATTTCGATATGCGACCTCTAAACCAAACTTAATTTTTTTTTGCGGACTTTTATTTATTTTCATAATGGCATATTTTAAGGGCTGTGGAGCTAGCGAATTCTATCTTTTTTTGGACCACCTTAATAGACAGTCTTAGAAAATTAAACAAAAACAAGGAAATTAACTATAAACAAAATTGAAATGAAATAAATAAACAAATTAACATCATCATACATCATTAAAGGTGACACATATGCAAGTGTGTGGTTTATTCAATTGGATTGAATTTTTATACAGATTTTAGTGGTTGGCATATAAGCTGACTAATGTTCGTGTCTATTCTTGGGGTTAAAAGTTAATAATTACTTGGTTTTGTTTAACAGTTTCTGATGTTTTCTGTTTATCTTGTGAAAAGTGATACCCACACATTTAATTATTTTTCTAATGGCATCAAAAGTAAACTATACAAACAGTTTTTCACCAGGGATTTATAATATTATATTCTAAATAAACACAAATAAGATAGATGACTATAATATAAAGCTAATTTGTTTGAATCAATATATAATTCCATGGTTGAACATATGAATATTTTATAAGATAACATGAAATCAACAAAATATTTTTATTTTATAAAGCATCTTTATTGCAGAATTAAAAAGTGAAAAAACTTTCTAGACAGTCTAACAAGGTAGGTATCCCGACCCGGACCGGCATATCTTAATGAACTTCGGATATGTTGTAGAGAATAAAAATTTAGTGGAACATGTTATTTTTAGCTGCCCAATAGCATGTTTGGGATGAAAAAGTATCCCATTTAACATTTTTTTTATTAAAGGTTTTTTGAAGACATTCACTGGTTTACAAATTATGCATAAATACCCAGCCAGAAATTGCCAATGGTCTGAAAAATCAAGCACTGGCAGAGCAATGTTTGCCAATGGTCCAACAAATAAAGTGATGGCAAAGCACTGGTTTACAACGCTCTGCCAATGTTTGTAAAAAGTGCTTCGCCAGTACTTGATTTACAAAATTTACAACCGTAAAAATAAAAAAGCACTGGCACAGCACTGGCCTAGAACGCTTTCCCAACATTGGCAAAAAGTGCATTGCCAGTACTTATTTACAAAATTTACAACCGTTAACATAATAAAAACAGTGGCACAGCCATTGTTTACAACGCTGGCCAAAAGTGCTTTGCCTGTGCTCGCTTTACTAAATTTACAACCATTTATTAAAACGAAATTTAATGCATGTACAGTAAAACCCGGTTAAGACGAACTCCGAGGGACCAAACAAATTAGTTCGTCTTAAGCGAGGTTCGTATTAAGCGGGTTTTTTTTTAACGATAAAAAATATGTATTTATTAAAACAAAAACAAGATTATTCAGATTTTTACATAAATTAAATTCATGAATTCACAATTAAAATTCAATTAAAATTTTCAATTAAATTTTTGTAAAAAAAAGATCTGTTTTTTTTTTAATGACTGAATTAACGATTTCATTCGTTATAAGTTTTTCTATTAGCAAAATATGATTGTCAGCTTCTTCAGCACACGGTTTTGTTCGAATATATTTTTTTATGTTTATTAAGCTATTTCGACACTTGACAAATTTTCAACATCTGGAGGATTAACAATTTCCAATATTTCTTCATATGATAATGTATGTGACGTCAAAACATTAGCATCTATATCTAGAAAGTCATCCACGGATATGGAATTCATACTAGTTCTATCCCATAAAACGGATAAAGAGTGTTCTTCCACACTTTCTTCTTCTAATATTAAAAATTCTTGTTCAAATCGACAATGACGAAAACAATTTCCAATTGTACTTTGTGTGACATTACTCCAAGCGTTTTTCAAAGTGTATAACGCCTCCAATACGTAAACATTCAATTTTTGTTTAAGTTCGATAGCAGCTATATATTTTCTTAAATATTAGTTCTGTATTGATGTTTGAGATTTTTATTATCCCTGATCGCAAGGTTGCAAAACGCTTGTTGTATTCGGTGGTAAAAAAAACAGTTTTATTGATTATATTTCGATAGAGGATGTGCAGTACAATTATTCAAAATTAAAGCAACTTTTTATTCTGTTTGTTGAAATACTGGTCCATACTTTTTCGCCACATGTGAAATAATTCTGTTGTCATCCATGCCTTTTTGTTAGCTTCATATTGCAAAGGAAGTTTATTAACATTTTTAAAAAATCGAGGATTCTTGAATTTGCCTATGACAAAAAGTGGAAGTTTATCAGAACCATCAGCATTACATCCAACTAAAACAGTTAATCTTTCCGTTGAGTTTTTTCCTCCAAAACATTTATCCCCTTTAAATGCCATCGTTTTGGCAGGTAGGCAGCGATAAAACAAACCAAACTCGTCACAGTTATAAATGTCACTGATGGAATATTTGTTCAAAATTGAAGGCAATGTTACTGTTGTCGAAGTGGTGGTCATTTCAGGTAACACAGTGCTTGCCTCTCCACTATATTTTTTTGAAAACAATATCGTGTCTAATTTTAAAACGATCTAGCCAGCCGTTTGTAGCTTAAACTCTATGTTGAGATCCGCAGTTAATTTCTCTGCCTTTTCAATCATTAACCCTTCACGTCCATAAGGGCACCAGGGTTATTTTTAATATCCAATGGATTATTTTAATTGATTTTTATACAAAATAAACTAAAATTGCAAAGAATATAAATCTCGTGGTTAGATTTTTTGGAATTTTTTGGGAAACATTTTTCCCAATGGACGATAAAGGGGAAAAAATACTTCAGTTTATTGAGTTCTTATGAATGATTTTACAACTAAAAAATTCAATGTGAAAATAGGTTTAAAAATACAAAACTAATTATGGTATTCTGCAAAGCAATTCCTTTTGCTTGTAAAGCAGAGATAAATTTCGCAACCAAGGCCATTCAACTTTTGAGTCAAGCTTATTACAACGGATTCGCCCAAACCTACTTCTGCACTTGTTTTTTTGCCTGTATATAGATCAAATTCAAAAAGGTAGCCTGTTGAAGACTCAGCTCTGCACCACATTTTGAATCCCCATTTTATAGGCTTGTTTTTGATGTATTGCTTCATTACGTTGTGTCCTTTAAATTTTACCATGTGCTCGTCAATAGATTGCCTCATCGAGTTGTTCATAGCATTTTGAAAACAACGGTTGAAATGATCAAACACAGGTCTTATTTATATGCTCTATCTGCAGTTGACGACTCACAATCATTATTGGAGAAATGCAAATTTTGACGTATTTGCTCAAATCTTGTTCTAGTCATAATGTTAGCGATGTAAGGGACACCCATATCTTCATCAGTAGACCAGTAACTTCGAAGATTTGGCAAAACTTTGTAACTCATTACAAAATTCATTCCTAAAAATGCTTTCATTTCGTCTACTTCAACAGTAAAGGATCTGCCGTTTTGCCCCGCATATCTTGTACTTTCCGGAATGATAACATCACACAACACATCATTCAGCTTTGTAATTTCCAAAAAAATTTCAATTGGAGTCACCATATCTTGCCTATCAGAAAAGATGTTTACGCGATCAAACTCATAATTACTTTCATAATATGTGTGAGGTGTATAACCACCACTTGTCCATCTGAAAAACAGGTTCTTCTTCCTTATGAATTGCTGTGCTGGCATTCACAGTTATGTTTTGACCAGTTTCTTGTACTGCATTTTCGATTTCAACCACATCTGCAGACTCTTCAATGTCTTCTTCTAAGAAGTCTTGATCTTCTTTATCTAGGTGAAGTTCATCTTCCCCAGCACTATTATCCGCCATTAACAGCTGTAATATCTCATTTTCGTGTAAATGGAATTCCCTACACTTTCTGCTTATCATTGCTAAAATTTAAAATTAATATTGTGAACATGTAAAAAACGCAATATCAAAAAACAAGTAAGAGTAAATTTTCACTTCTGGTCCATAGGGAAAAATGTTTCCCATAGACTAAATATACTAAATTGAAGCACTATTGGCCACTAATTAATTTTTTATTATTTTTATCATCTGTCTTTACTCACCACGTTATATTTATCACTTATAAAACTTCGAAACTTAACTTTATCCGCGACAAAACGAGCCAAATCAAAACGACCTTATGGTAGTAAAAACATGGGATTTCCCTTCCTTGATTAAACTATACACGTTAAAGTATTGCCAACTTTTTACTTTTATTAACAATAAATCATCGCTATTGTACGACATCTGGATGTCAAAATATATATTAATAAAAAATTCGTTAGTGAAATAACCAATTTAAATTTTGGGAAAAATGTTTCCCATTGACGTGAAAGGGTTAAAGGCCCCGAAACTGGTGTGTTTTCCGATCTCACTTGGAGAAACTGCAACAGTAAATCTCTTTACAACACATCATTTTTTGAGCCACGAATTCTTTTAATTGTTGATTTATTTTTTTATAAACATTTTCAAGCTTCAATAAATTCGCCAACTCTACATCAGGTGGCGAGCAACAACTGTTCTAAGACTTATCATCTCGCGCAATTGCAGTGTTGCCATGTTTGAAGCCCTTCATCTTTCGCCACCTTTCATCTCTCCACTATCCCCTTTCCAAAGAAAGCAACACATTAATTAATAGGAAGAATTTCCTGAGTATTTTCATTTTTTCATGAATAGTAAATGATTTTTTTATATTGTTAAACATTTTGTAAAAAAAATTCACTCAACTGACTTTTTCTATTATTTCTAATTATTTTTACTTAACAGCTGATTAGCAAAGTTGCCCAAATATGAAAAAACTGGGAAAAAATTTTTTTTTTTTCAGAGTTCGTACTAAATATGGTAATTTGTATGAAAACGAGTTTTTGGGACTGCTTAAAACAGTTCGTAATAACCGAGAGTTCGTATTAACCGAGTTCGTATTAAAAGATGTATTTTATATGAAAATTGTTGCCAAAACGACGGGACTTTTAAATTAGTTCGTAGGAACCGGGGGTTCGTCTTAACCGAGTTCGCCTTAAGCGAGTTTTACTGTACTTGTTATTAAATAAGTTAGCAGGTTTGAATAAAAATAACAAATGAATAGTATTTTTTAAATTAATTTTACATACTTTAAATTTAATTCCTTTTTCTTTTTATCAAATCTTAAATTAATTTAAAATAAACTAACGATAAGCATATGGTATTCAAATCAAATTCATACACTAAAAAAAAATCTGTAAAGTCAGCAACATTTTTGCTTAAAGGATTCTTGTAGAAAAATTGCTAATTTAGCAAATTTTTTTCTGATATTAGCAATTTTTTTGCAAAGATCCTCCCAGCAAAAATGATGCTGACTGTACTGACTTTTTTGAGTGTATAATAAGTATTTATTCAAATCGTATTTAAAAACTTTTCTAATCTATACCTTTATAAATTTCAATTTTCTCTAAGAAAAATCACAAGTTCACAGTCAGAATACAAATGATTTTTTGTATTGTATTTTATTTTAATTTATATTGCAGAAATTGAATTTGTATGTTTATTTTATTTTTTACATAATTTTATTATTTTAAATAATAAAACCAAAATTTTATAAAAATATTATAATAAGTGCACTGTTTTTTTTTTTATTAATTTATTATTTACTTTATTAGTTGTTTTACCAATGCTTTGCCAACGTCTTAAAATTATGATTTTGGTACTGTCGAAGCACTCATTGCCAGTGCTTTGCCAACGTTTTAAAAAAGAAACGGCTAAGCCCTGCCCGGTGTTATCATTTTGGGGTTGGCAAAGCACTTATTTTATCATTAAAAAAGCACTTTAGTGAATTTTCTCCCAATGATTTGCCAACGTTTAAAAAATATGGTTTTGGTACTGGCAAAACGCTTATTGCCAGTGCTTTGCCAACGTTTTAAAAAAGAAACGGCCAAGCCCTGCCCGGTGTTATCATTTTGGGGTTAGCAAAGCATTTAAATCTTCAGAAATCCAACGCTCATACCACCGTTGAAAGCACTGGGCCAATGCTTTGACGTTCGTATTTTTCTGGCTGGGTACTTTAAAGTATTTTTGTTATTTAAAAAATGTATGCTTAAGTATCATTAAATATATTAATCTAAAAATAATACATATCTGTGACAATTTAATTTAATCGAAGTTTTGTCTGAGCTTTTTTCGATATTCAAATCCGTTCGGTATTTATGCGACATTTTCCAAAGAGCCTTTTTCCTCTATATTTTAAATAATTCAAAATGTGGCAACTCTGGGTGCATAAAATATGCAATATGTGTGCCAAAATTTTTGTTTTCCTGAGTACTTTAAAAATTAAAATTATTTTTAGTTTACGTAAATTAAAGACAAGTTTTTATACAAAAACAAATGAATTTTAACCTTAAAAGTGAGATTGGGCAGTTAAAAAAACAAGTATCTCTTTTTTTTTGGCATTTTACGACATATTCAAAGTTCATTACAATCTGAAATTTCACTTTCCTTGTAAATAAAATTTAACAAAAGTTTGATTTCAAAGTTTTTTTGAGTTGAAATAGAGTTCTGTCCAAAAATATTTAGTGAAAGTTTGGCCAAATCGGAAAAAGTCGGTGACGGAACTTTTAAATGTAGGGCTGAACTTCGGCTTTTTCCATAAACTTTATGCCAGAAGGCGAATGAAATCGGCTAAGCAAACATAGATATTTCCTCCAAATGCCAAAAAATAAACGACGTTTTATATAAATAACTGACTCTTATTAATGCTTATTGTCATTTTTTTAAACAATACACTAATTGAAAAAATCTATAAAAATTTTGTTATAAATGACTTTATAGAAAAAAATGCTAAAATCAGCAGAAGCCTGGTTAAGATGTAATTTTTAAATTTAAGTTAAGGTATAGTTTTAGTTTGGTTAATATTTAATTTTAAATCAAGAAATATTAAGTTACATATGAGCTACATTTTAGCTAATTGAAAGTAACAAAATTGTCTGTTAAAATCAGTAAACAAATTTGCTAAATATTAGCAGACAAGAAATTTGTTAAGTTGTTGTTTCGATTTTTAATGCAAATAAAAATCTGCTCTTCTGAAATCAGCAATGTACAATTGTTTAGCAAAAATATCTGTTTATTTAAGCAAACTATACTGTCATTTGCATTCTAAGAATTTATTTCTAAAATGTTGTAAATATAACAAAAAAAAAAAAAAGATTTAGCAAAAAAAAACTTCAATTTATTTTTTGATCAATGGTTATAATCTTTAACTTCAAACTCATATGTATATTAGTTCTCATGTAGTGAGTAAACTAGTTCATATGAATGTTTGATGTTTGGCATGGGATTGTTACCGCTTTCAAAACGTGTTCTGATTATGGGAACCTAGAAAATTCCCGAAATAGATCTATCAACACATTCCTGAAAGGGTCAAATAATAAATTTAAAAACAAACAACTCTATAGATTATTTGTTAGGACAACATCCTAATGAAGAAATATAGAGTATGGCCTCGAACTTGAATAATTTTCATTTTCATTAAAAAAAAAACTTGCTAGTTTTAGCAGTTTTTTTCTGGCACATCATTTTTATAATTAGCTTGTTCTGCCATTTTTAACTATAGTTATTCAAACACCTTGTTGTTAGTATTTCAAGTTAGTCATCTTTGGGTTTTATAGAAATACTGTTTGATTTTGTTAAATTGTTCTACCTTTCAATGTTTATCAATTTTATTACACTAGTAGACTGCCGAAAAAAAACATGGCTTTTACACATATCTTTTTTAGTAGAACTGAATCCAAATCTCACAACATTTTTTTTCTCATTTGCAGTTTCTAAGATATCGGGATTTTTATATTTTCACCATTCACCCTATTTTTTCAAATATTTTTCTAAATTTTTCTAAATATTATCACAAAATCGTGAAATTTTTTATCGAATATAAATATTCACACAATTATTTTAATTTCGAGTATAATAATTTCGGCGTTTGTAAAGGGTGTTTTTTATGCAGGTAAGTTGGCAACACTTTTTTAACTGGCGGCCATTTTGTCAGCTGTCAATTGATTTATGTTTAGTTTGGTTTGGCATTTCAACATGAATAGCCTGAACAACGCTTCCAAATTTTGTAAATTTATTTTGGAAATCATGGTCTGTTCGAAATACGTATCGCGCACTACATCAATTTTACGGTCAACATCCATCAGAGCAATTAATTAGATTAACTATGAAACTTTTTCGTACAAACGTTTACTCTAAATGATAATATGCATCTACACATAAAGCATTGCTGCTGTAGAGCGTAGCGTAGAAGAAGACTACCATCAGTCTATCCATCAATGGTGACCGCTACAGAGCCATGATTACAGATTTTTCGTTCTTCAATTGAACAACAGCCAGAACATTATATTTCGAATAAAGTAAATTTTATGTCAATTAAAAAAATTCATCTATGTTCTATTCCATTTCAAAATTCTTTACCTCTATAAAAGACACCCTTTACAATATAGCACAGGTATTGAAAAGAAGTTGAAAATTGTAATTTTTAATTTGATCCTTATAAAATCTATCCATGTTAAAAAATTTCAAAATTTTCTCAGTGTACGTAAAGTAGACATTCCAGTGAACAAATTTTTTGTATTGAAACTGAAAATCCATTGAAAATAACTTAAACTTTTAACTTATTTTCCACATGCTTTTAACTTATTTTCCACATGCTTTAAATACCAAAGTAAAAAAAATAATTCTTTCTTGTATAAATATATTATTAATATTACTACTAAAGAATTTGCAACTGTTCGCAGCATTTCTCTTTGTAATGCATATTTCCTTTAGGATTAAGGTACGGACATATCGCGGTTTAGATAATTACGTTATAGACTCCGTTTTATTATAATAAAAATGTTCATATTTTCTAAATATTTCACGATATTTTCAATAGATTTAGAATTTGAATACAAAAAAGAGTTTAGTGGAATGTTTAATTTACGCATAGTGATTAAATATTAAATTATTTTAGCATACTTAAAATTTTTAAAGATGAAACTAAACACGGAAAATTTTCCATGTAATACCGGTAAATTATCCTGAAACAAACACCGACATGTTTACACTCACATGAAAGACAATTTTGTGTAGATTTGTATTCTAAAATAAAAATCACGATTTTCGCGGTTTAATTTCGAAAAAATTAAGCAAAATATACGAAAAAATTGTATTTCAAAGAGAGGCTCTGCAAAAAAATGTATTTCTGGAAAAATATGTATTTCAAAGAGAGGCTATGCAAAAAAAGTTAAATTTGTCGAGTAATGTTACACAGAGAAAACAGTTTCATTGTGACAACCGAATTCCTTGCTAACCGAATGATTTAGTTGCTTCAACCGAAATTTTGTTGTATTAACCAAATTTCTGTTTCGACAAACAAAAATATCGATAGCTGCAACCGAAGCATGCGGTTGGCAAAAACTTCGGTAGTCGCAACGAATCTGTCTTCTGTGTGTATTATTAAATTTTTCACAAAATAATGTGCAACAATTTTTTAAAAAGTATAACACAGGTTTATTAGAGCGACTCACGAAAAAAAGTGCTCGATGTACCCTCCTAAACATGAACCTTGGACTTTTTTAAGATGACATTTAAAATATTTTGGCACCAGCTTTGACCTCTCGTGAGCTGGACCATTTCGAAAATGGGTCTATTTTTGCATGTTTTGTTAATTTGAGAATCTGTTTCCTTACCAACATACAATATGGGTATCATAAGAAGGGGCGCGTCCAACTGTGTATACAATTTGTCCAAGGACGATCATCCATGTCCTTTTTTTAAGGATACTCTGTAAAAAAAAAAACGATTTTTGAATTTTTTGTTCGGGGTTGTTTGTAATAAAAATGCCAAATTAACATATTTTAATCTTTAGTCGATTTAATTAAATACGGGTCTCAGCTTTTTTGGAATTCGTTCTAGTTCGCGTTTTAACAAAAATGCACTAAGTGGTAACTCTTCGTTTTAAATAGGGCAATATGGGTATCAAATTTTTTCTGTTGCCAAGTACAATCATCTTTGTATGTAAATAATTCAGATTTTTGCAAATTAGATGCATTTTACACGGTGCTCTGGAATGTATATGAATGCAATTTTGTGGTAATTCTAATATGATAGCGGATTTAGTTTCTAGATCATGTATGGATGGAAATAAGACTAAAGAAAGAAAAGAAAAATGACCCACGACTTTTTGGCGGCATATTTTTTTTCGCAAATTAAAATCTAAATTATTTACATACAAAGATGATGTACTCGGCAAAAGAAATACCCATATTGCCCTATTAAAAACGAAGAGTTACCAGCCCATTGCATTTTTATCAAAACGCGAACTAGCACGAATTTCAAAAAAAGCCGAGACCCGTACTTAATTAAATTGACTAAAGATTAAAATATGTTAATTTGGCATTTTTATTACAAACAACCCCGAACAAAAAATTCAAAAACTGTTTTTTTTTTTTACAGAATATCCTTAAAAAAAGAACCTGGATGATCGTCCTTGGACAAATTGTATATACAGTTGGACGCACCTTAAAAAACCTTTCTTATGATACCCATATTGGTTATGTTGGTAAGGAAACAGATTCTCAAATTAACTAAACATACAAAAATAGAACCATTTTCAAAATGGTCCAGCTCACGAGAGGTCAAAGCTGGAGCCGAAATATCTTAGATGTCATCATCAAAAATACCAATGTTCATTTTGACTTGAGTCGCTTCCATACAACTTGAGTCGCTGTAATGTTTTTTTCCATGAGTATAATAAATAACTTAAAATTAATCTTAAATGGCTCAGATAATTCTGAAATTTCCAATAATGCTCAGATGAATGACTCTATTATGATTCATAAAAAGCTTGTGGGCAAAAAATATACGCTGATAAAACTAAAACCATTAAAAGGCAGAAACTAGTCTGGTCTGATTTAAAAATTAATAGTGTTTATAATTTTTAGAGAAAAACGTTTATTCTTCTTCTTAACCTCAACATTTCTAAAAAAAAAACTAATTTTTGTTTTGTATATTAGTTTGTGTTTATGAAAAAATCTATTAAATAAGACTATGATTTGAAAAAGGTCAAAACGTAGTTGGTGCATCAACTTAAAGATAAAAAAAATCCCTGTGCATATTAACGTTTTTTGCTCTTAAAATTCTTATTTCAATTGCTATATATTACAAAAGTATCTTTTAACCTAAATCATTTTTAAGTAATTTTTTAACAAATATCATTTAAAGGCTAACATCAACACTTAGCAATATTTTATATATTATATACATTACAAGTACTTTACACTAATAGCCACTATCAACATGGCTTATTACCCAAGCCAAGAAAAATCTTGTCGGTACCCAGGTAGAAATTTGGGATGGTACAAAAAACGAAGAGTTTTCAAAACGTTTGTTTTTGAAGGTACTAAAATAAAAAGCGTTTCCAAATCGATAATTGCAAATAATACGAAAAAAAAGCATTTAAAAAACATTATTTTGGATTGCTATTCGAACGTTCGGACAAAGTATTTTAGGAATACTTTTTATACAAAACTTACAAATATTTGTGAAATAAAAACACTGTAAAAACATTGGTTCAAAGCGTTTTTCCAACGTTTGTAAAAAGTACTTTAGAAGTTCTTATCGTACAAATTTACAACGGTTTATAAAATAAAACCAATGTAAAACCATTGCGTTAAAGCGTTTAGAAATACTTTTTTTTACAAAATATTTTACTGATTAAAAAACAACACTGTCATAAGGGGGTCTATCTATATGCGAAATCGGTTTCTTATGCAATTTTTTTTATATGCTTTTCTCTTCATGAACCGAGTTCAATAAATCACTCAATATGGCCAGCCCATAATGTAGCGACTCTATAAAGTGTATAGTCCTTGTATATCTTTTATAAAGCACTATATTTTGAGGACAGATAAAGCAATATTTAGAGGACTTTTTCAAAACTTAATAAAACGCTAGTTAAACTATTTAAAATTACAATGTTTTGTTACTTTATTTATATTATTTAATCATATTTTACATGTTTCATTATTATTTATGTAATAGCGTTATAGCAATTGTTTCATTGTAGAACTTTGTAAGTATACACTTCACTTCTACTAAATGCATACTAACTTCAGTATAATTTTCATTTAAATTTTAACATTATACAAACCTATTTCTTTTGATGAGAGTGGATACTGATATACATCATTTATTTCATTATAAGTTTTGCCTTTTAAAAATATATCATCATATTTGTGTTTTTCATTATTGTTAATGCTAAAAATTTCATTAATTACTAGAATATTTCCATTACTAAGTAAGCATACATTATCAGGGTGAGATGTAGTGAATTTAAAACCTTCAATATTTACAAAGGAAAACAATACTTTTGATTTTGAGGATTCTAAAATGGTTCCAAGAGCATATTTTGTGTTTTTAAAAATTGGATAAACCAACGGGATATTGTTTTGTACGTTTTTGTTGTGAAAAATGTGCAATTTTCTTTGAATTTGTGCAATAGGATTTTTCGGTGATTTTACAATTGATTTTATAAAGCCTAAACTGTTTTCAAAATCGAAAGCCGAAAAGTGAGATATAGGAGCCCCAATATTAGCTACGTCATCCGTAATATGAATAAGATTATGGATGTTCATTGTTTGCGAATTTGGTCCATAAAAATGTGGCATAAGTTCAACAAATTTCCTTAAAATACGTTTTACATAATCAGTTTTTAACGTCGCTAATGTGGTAGACGACAAAATTCTGCAAGATGTATATAAAAGTAAGAAATGTCTGTACTGATCATAACTTAAAACATTTTTTAAAACAAGAGCTCCACCATATAATAAAAAAAATCTGAATTGGGTAGCTTTCCAATTTCTTATATCTATTATATCAAATGTTTTCCTTTGGAACTCTGATGTTACGTCATTAGAAATGTTTAAAAATTTTGATGTAAAACCGCAACACTTTCTTGAGAAACAAATGAATGTGATTTTTTGCAAATTAAATTTTGTAGCAAATATTTGCTAACGGCAATATGCAACATATGCATTTCATCAAGGACTACGAATTTTACTAAATCAAAGTTTACTAGATCTAGAAGCGGACTGTTTTCTTTAGTTAAATGATGACCCGGATTTTTTTCCCCCTAAATGATCGCAAAGTTCTTTCTTCGCAATTAATTTCTTTAAATACACGAGTGTTGTTAACAGTTTCTCCGTGAACAGTGCATCTTTCGCAAGAATAAAATCCGGTGTGTCCTTTGCAACATTTAATAAAGGCACGAGCCGGCGTTTCGCAGCAAAATGCTAATATTTTAAAATTGAAATATTTTCCATTTATATGAATACCTATACAAAAAAAAAGTTTAAAATATTTGAATTTAAATATGTTAATATTCTCAAACATTCATACCATCATTTTGTAAAATGTTAGCTTATTAATTTATATTTTGTTACTTTAAAATATATTTTAATTAAATTCAATAAAAATATTATTTTTCAAAATGTAAATATATAAAATTGTTTAAAAATTATTATTCTGATATTTGTGTTGAAAACAATGACAAAGTACTTTAATTGTAGCTTTTTTAACGCTTAGAGAACGTTAAAACTGTAAATTGGTATTTATGAAAAATTCATAAAGATCTTTAAAATTTGTCTTTCGAGCGTTTTAACAATGTTCAAAATTACAACCCTCAAAGCGGTTATCATTTGGGTCGTTTTCATAACGCTTAATAACTGTAAGCCAAAATGTTCTGCAAATACTTATTTAACGATTGAAAAAAGCATTTCAAAAATTTTGTTTTGCAATGTTTTGAGAACGTTATAAAATACCATCCTCAGACCGTAAATTTGGGTTATCATTTTGCACATTCTCAAAACGCTTTAAATTTGTAATTTGGTATGTTCTGAAAACGCTTGTACCATCATGAAAAATGCTTTTAAAACGTTTTAAAGATTGTATTTTTCTACCTGGGTAGTGTTATAAGTGCCATACTAACCAATGAGTGTATGGCCATCATTATCACAACATTTATACAATTTAGTAACATATACATAGTTCCAAGAAACTAAAGGATTCATTTCACTACAACCTACTAACTGCAAGTATTTCTTTACCAAGTAAGCACTTCAGTGTATGTGTCATCACTAGAATTGCAATTAAATGCAGTATAAAATAATAACATATTATGTGACTTTCTTAAATACCAAGTACTGAAACACCATCATTAGTTGGTTAAATGTGAAATACGTACAGTCATCGAAATTTGAAAAGACCCATTTAAACTTCATGAATTCTATATTTATTATGGTAGTAAATTTTTGATATTTTTATATAAAATAAATAGTCGTTAAAATATTAAAATATTACAATATATGACACCGCAGTTATTAAGCTCATTAAAAATAAAATAACGGTGCTTTTTCTAGTAAATCATCAATTTAAGGGCGCATTTAATTTGTTAAAGGATTTAGAGCAAAATTAAAGTGTTTGTCATTTTTGAAGTATTGAAAATTCTGAACAAAAAGAAAATAATATATTCTATACACACAGAAAAATAAAGCGCCAGCCAAATTTGAAAGTATATTTTGGTGGCTACAACCAATAAATTCGGTTAGCACAACAATATTCAAATGTGATTTCTAGATATCTTCGGCTTTGCAACTAAAATTCAGTGGTGTTAACCGAATTTTGTTGTAAAAACTTATATTCAGTTATGCCAACGGGCTTCAGTCATAGTAATTTAGTTGGAAAATGGCTTAAAATTTTCTCTGAATTTGAACTAGACACTCTATTCAACGACAAAAGAAATTTAAAAAAGTATTTTTCCCAGTTTTTAAATTGCAACCGTTTAGGCAATAGAGTATTCGGAAAACTCTATTTTCAAAATCATTTATAAATATTTTTTGAATCACTCAAAATAAAAATGCATTACAAAGTGAGAATAATGGTTAAATAATTTTCGATATATCACGAAAAGGTTTTAAGTATTTTCGATATATAGTTGTTAATCAATTAAATATTGCATTTCAGAGAATACAACATTTTAAAAACTTAATAACTTTTTACTAACTTAAAAAAAGGGAACATATTTGAGCATTTTCCTCAACTAAAAAAATTTTAAAATTTTCACTTTTTTCGACCACTATATTTCCCAAATGGTGCACTTTAAACCCGCCGATTAAAAAAAATCTGATATGAAGCTTTATATACTTTTATATATACTTAGTATATATACTTAGTTATATAAAATTTCATCCGAAAAATGGCCCGATTAAATTTATCACATTGGATCTAATTTTATCAGATACAATTAGAAGTGATATAGTTTTCTTCTCCGAATTTTGTAATCATCCAAATTAATTAAATTATACGTTATGCTTTAAGATTATATCTTATTTAATAAAATAGGATATAAAATAGTGTATACATTATATAGTATAGAATATGGAATATGGAATAATATAGAAATTGAGAATCACAGCCTGCTAAATTTAGGTGACCTAAATTTCAGAGGAACTAAATTCGAGTAATAAAATTAACTAAGAATTTTGCTAAATCAACAGAATTTCTATGCTGAATCAACAGAAAATTTCAGTTAAAACTGTCTTTCCGAATCTGAGCGGATGCAGGTCCATATTTATTACCGGGAATATAAGTAGTTAATAAAGAGTGGTTAATAGTAGAGCGGTCCCAATTTGCTCTATGATTATAAAATCTAAAATATGAGAAAATAAGACTGATAGCGGAGTCAAAAAAAGTGGTTTGAAAACAATTGTGATTTAAATTAAATATCAAAATTTGTGCATAACGAATTACCAAATTTAGCCAGAAAAATGTATTCAAATTCGGATGAAATTTGATCTCGATGTAAAATGAGATAACTAATAACTTGAGCTAAATAACTAATTTAAACGATAAAAAAAAAAAAAAAAAAAAAAACATTAAAATTATATTATTTTTGTAAATATTTTTATATTTTGTGTATATAGTCTGTAAGGATTAATTCCATAGACGAATAAATAAATAAAATAAACAACATAAAAAATGAGCTCAACTGAATTGGAAACCGTTTAACAGACTTTTGAAATAAACTTTTTTTATGAGTGTACACTAGACCGAACCTTTGTTGTATGGCCGATTTTAAAGTTGCTCCGAAACCCGCTCCCTGGGGCTCATTACGTGAGTTTACCGGAAAAACTGACCCAGAAAAAATTTAAAATTATTTGTAGAATTGTTGAGCTATTTTTAAATTTTGGTATTGTTGCCAAAATTTTGCATTGTATACAGTGTATAAATTATACACGCAAATACAGAATGATATGGTTTATAAGAAATGCATCTATTACCATTCTAAAATGCTTAAAATCGCTATATTCATGTTAACATGACCAAATAAACCAAGGGGAGCGAGATTCGGAGCAACTTAAAAAATATGGGCCGGCCTAGTGTTGCAAAATTTATCCAAAACTAAGCCAGTCATTTTATTTAAAGGGAATGTAAGGAATAAATAATATATGAAAACGAAAAAAGTTTCACGAAACCGGTATTTATGCAGTTTCACCACTTTTCGGTAAAAATATCAATTTCATCATAGACAACGTGAACGGAAAAACTGTTCACTACAATTGAAAAGGAGGAGCTAACCTTTAAGAAAATTGTTTCTTTAGTCATCCTTTTTAACACAGGATGTGCTACAGGGTGTCAAATTTGACCATTTTAGGTATACTAAAGTAATATGCGCGCATAACTTTTACAAATGTGAATCGATTTCGCTGATTTTAGTTTTTTTTTTAATCTAGGGTACGAGATAAAGAAAAAAATGCATTAAGTGGCATATTAACTCTTATAGTTTAAAAATATTTAACTTTGAATTTTAAAATCTTAATTTTTGTACATTGATTTTTTTTTGGATTTTTTGCCAATAAGTTTTTCATTATCAAAAGAAAATGATATGGAAATCGTGACGACTTTTCCTAAATTCGGATAGAAGTTTTTTTTTCATTATCTCAAGCCGTTTCACATTGATGATTTTTTAAAAATTTAAAATGTGTCCCGAAAAAATGTTTTGCGGACTAATAAGCAGTTTGCAATCACCTTTATATACTTTTAATTATGTGGTATTTTGTAATATTTGTTAATATATTTTAAAACATTTTCGGGTATGCACCCTACGCCCAGCATTAGTCGCAAATTATGAATTTTGAAACGAAATTTTATGTTTATGAACGTGACAAAAAAGTCAATCCACTTGGATACATTTTTAGAATTTTAAATCATAAGCAAACACGTTTCAAAGGATTTGTCTCCAGATTTCCCGCAGCCCCGCTCAAAAACGTAGAATGGGTAGAAAATTTTGGAAAAATTCATATTCTCTATAGATATATATTTTTTTTAAATTACTTACATTATCAGTTTCTGGAAAATTTTATATTTTTTTTAAATTAAAAAGTAAATAATTGGCCTCTGTTCCAAAAATCATTTTATTATTTTTAAAAGTTATTTTTAAAAAATAAACTCATATTTCAAAATGTAATTCTTAATAAAGTTTATTCCTTATTTTTGCAGCTTTTTTATAATAATATAATTATAATAACTTCCAAAGAAATAGTTAAGGTAGAAAACTTCCAAACAATCATATTTGGAATGCTTGCTTAATATAACAACCCAATGTTAAATTCATGGATGAAAATGCACAAATTAGAAAACTTATTTATCACTTCAACAATGCATAAAACGTTTCTATAACCTATTCAAACTATGCACATAAAATATACATCTCAGGTCAAATTTATATATTTAACTATATTTTTATGTTCAGTAAGGGTGATATAGTATTGAGGTCCATAATAACAAGATTTGGATATGCTAGAACCAATTATTTTGTAAGGCTCCAAAAAAGACATAAGCCATAAATGGGGGAGGTGGGGTGGTGGCAAGTGGCTGCTCATCGTGGTCAAATATGGGGGAGAAGGTGAAAAAATCCACAAAACACTGACGATTGAAATAGGTGTATTTTGACACTAGTTTTACTATAATTTGAAAGGTCAATGAGATTTAAATATGTAACATATTTTTATATTTGCTGCAATACAATGAAAGCATTTTTCTTTGAACTCCATACAATATACAGGTATCCCTCGATTTACGCGGCACGTTGGGACCGAAAAAAAAACCGCGTAATTCAAAATCGCATAAATAAAGGTTCTATATCAATACAAAATTCTGTTTTGGGACCAGCAATATAATAAACCGCGCAAATTGAAACACTAACTTCATACAAAATTCAAATTTGGGACCGAAAATCCGTGTTAAAAGAAAAGCTTATTAATATAATTTAAATTAAAATTATTTTATTTGTAATTTTCAATAGTTATAACAAAATATTATTTGTAAAAATAGTATATTTAAACTAGATTTGAAAAAAAATTCAAAATTTATAAATTAACAAAAAATAACAAAAATTTTATAAAAAAAAACTTCATTCCGGCTTTTTAAATCAATAAAACATAAATTAATAAAAAGAAAACAAAAAATTCATAAAAAATATAAAATTCAGAATTGCTAATCTTCTCAGATTTAGTCATAGTTAAAATCTTCAGTATCTTCGTCAAAGACTACTTTTTCAGAGTCTTTGTATAGTTAACGTCTTCAGAATTTTGGTCACAATTAACGTCTTCGTCCACTTTAAAGAAGTCTGTTATTCACTTTTGCTTTTTTGCTGTTCCTATTGTTTTAAAAGTTCTTTGTATGATGCCAACGATTTTTTTATTGAACACTGAAATAAATCTGATCGATTTGTACAAGGGTCATTATCAGTGGAAAATTTTATCAAATCCTTAGCCATTTGTATAAAAGTTTTCAACTTAGAAGAATCAAAATCTGGATTATCCTCACTATCACTTTCGTCTTCAGTTGATTCATCGGGGTCCGTGGCTAATTCAATGAGATCTTGTTCTGTCAATTCTGGAACATCATTTATCATCTCCAATATATCCTCATCAACAATTTGTTCAAATAATTCAGATGTTTCAATTACTTGTTGTATTTGAGCAACTTCCGCTGTTAACGGAGTAACAACATTATCATTAGGAAAACCAAAACCACAGCAAATTGTTTATTTTTTATTACCTTTAAAGATTTTTTACACTGCAAATTAAATTTAACCTCTTCTTTTTTGCAAACAGCTGATAATGTTAAAACAAATGGTGTAATGCGCGCAATTAGAGGGTTGCCACTATTTTTAAATCGCGTTATACTAAAAACGCGTAAAAAAACGCGTTATACAGAAAAATGGTCACTATTATTAAATCGCGTTATATCGAAACCGCGCAAATAAAGTACCGCGTAAATCGAGGGATACCTGTACATAAAAAATGCAACACTTTGAAATATTTATTTAATAAAATGGAAGGATGCAGAAAATTAATTAGTTTTTGTTTATAATTTAAAAAATGAGCTCTTGTCTCTCAACCAGCAAGCGTACAAATTTCAGCAGTTAGAGTTGCCAAATAACAATTCGAAAAAAATTTCGAAAAGCACCAAAATTTTTA
Organism: Delia radicum; assembly: GCA_021234595.1. Classification (NCBI taxonomy): domain Eukaryota; kingdom Metazoa; phylum Arthropoda; class Insecta; order Diptera; family Anthomyiidae; genus Delia; species Delia radicum. The sequence continues at coordinate 195,487,386 of CM037851.1, read as the reverse complement.
AAAATTCTTACAAATAATGTGAAAACCATAATCAAAATTTAGAAATGTTGAGGTTAAGAAGAAGAATAGACTTTTTTTTTTTTAAATTATAAACACTATTCATTTTTAAATGAGACTACACTAGTTCCTGCCTTTTTGTGGACAGGCGTCATCAGTTATTTTCTATTTAAATTATATTATTATTTTTGTCTTATAATTGTCAGATTGTCTCTATATGATAAGCTTTTCAACAACCTGCGGCTGTAAGAATCAAACCTGCGCTCATCTTACATTACAAACGTAACAATACCAAGTCATGACCGTTTACCGATCACACCCAAGTATGGCCTTGAATCTAATGCAGCTAAATTGCAATTTTCTTTCCTATTAGCTTTTTCTGTTATTGTATATTATACTCAGAAGTGACAACACTAACAACACAAATATTCTATTTTTAGATTTTTGTTTATTTTTCTAATCTCCTCCGTCTCTATTTCACAATATTACCAGATCTTGGTAAAACAAAATTGTTTGCAAATTCTTTAGAAATTTGACTTGTTAATAAATAAAAGTTGGATTTCAAAAAAAATTCACTATTTAAGAGCATACAAAGCATCGAAATTTCAATATGAACTTGGCTTTTTAATAAATAAAAGTTGGATTTTAAAAAAATATTTACTAGTTATCGATATTTCAATATGAATTAATAATAGTACTACTAAGAGGCGCGGTTAGGCTATAATATTTACTGAAAATGCTTACTGGGAAACCAATATAACCTCCCGCCAAGTTTTGTCCAAAAATGTTAACGGAATCAACGCTTGGTAAAAAAGGGTTAAATTATGTGTTCAAGTACTTTTCTTTTGACGTACTTAAATTACACTGAAAATAGTTTGTATTTTAATTAACAGAATATTTAATTTAACGTAAATGATAAATCACTTAATATCCTGTCTACTTTCTTTTTATTTAAATTTAAAAATATTTTCAGCAAACAAATCCGTAAGAATAAAATCCGTATAAAAAAAAAATCCGTAAGTTAAAAATAAATGTTCAAATTCTAACTACAGACCAGTAAAAATAAAAGTTATATTCAGTTATTTGAAATTATTTCAGATTTTTGTTTTTCTTTTCTACAAAATGTTAAACACACACACATTTGTGTAAACTTTTTCAATTTCTTGTAATTTGAATTCAAATAATTTTGTATATAAACAAGCCTTTTTAATAAAAAATCGGACACGAACTTTTTGAATATTTTTACTGATACAAATAAACTACAATATTACGTTTTTGTGGTTAAATTTTTATGAAACTGTAAATAAACGAAAATAGTAAGTGAAACTAAAAAAATCGGTAAATTTTAGTAAATTATTGAGAACAAATGTATAAAAAAGTTGAAAAAAATATTTATTTGAAAAATATATGCATGTTCCTTTATTTTTGACTCAACTGAAAACCTTTTTAATAAACTACAAACAGTAAGTTTGTAGTTTCCTATGCTCCACAGGAAGTTAAGCGGAAATGAAGAAGAAGAAGACAAACAGTAAACTACATACTATTCTGAGTGTATGTTTTTAGTCAATTTGCAAGTCGTGATCCATATTATGATATTATTAGTATAACGTTAATAATTCGAAAAAATTATTTTTTTTATTTATTTACGATTTAGTTTTGTTTAAAATACACAAGCTTTTTATTATGCATTAAAACTTTTTAGTTTGTAAGAAAAAAATTTGTTATTTCATTTATTAAAGGTGTTATGATACTTGCTATTTTTTGTATTGGATTTTTTTAGGATTGACTGAAAGAAACAACAAATGCGAGAAAGAACAAGAAATACTTTTTTGTTATTTCAAAATAAAATGTAAACAAAACAAACAATATTGCCCACATTTTGTTCCCACAAAAACCGTCAAAAAAAGCTAAAAATCGCAAATAAAAGTTAAAACCCGCTACTTTCGATCAGATTAAATGTTAGCAGCAGTGCTAACATTTAATCTGGAAATGTCAATTTTAAGCTAAAAATTTTTATATTTTTTTGACAGCCTAAGATTATTTATTGATAACACACGTATATTTGTTTGACATATCAAGATTTTTTATGGTATAATCATACTCTTTACACTTAGTCAGTTTTCCTATGCAAATATATTTGCACTGTTCTCCAATATAGAAAAAATACAAAAAATAGCAAGTATCATAAGACCTTAACTAAATCAAATTTATTATTTTTTCCAATAAAAAAAGAAAAATCTAATAAATATATATTTTTAAATTTTCTGATTTGACCGCTTGGAAAGTACTTTGATTTTGTTTATTTGGGCGTTAGGAATGTACTTCATTTATTGTTTCCCAGTGCATTCCCAACTCTTGGTAAAACATTTGTACCAATGTCGAACGGCGTTATCATCTGTTAGCAAGTACTTATACCACCCATTTCAGTGATTTGCCAGTGCTGGCCCCTTAATATTTTTTTACCTAGGTCTATATAAATTTCGCAGGCTGTATAGGACGAGTTATAATGTTAAAAAAGTAAATAGGGTTTTTTAATTTGTTTCAATTTATAACTTTTAAGGAATTTACTTCATAAACCGACTATACGTTCAAAAAACTAATAGGATACAAGAGATTTTATACCAAAAGATATTACATATTGAATGAGTGAAATTTTATCGATATTGGACAATGGAATCGGGGGTCAGTCATAAATGGGTTAGCAGTACATTACCAGTGAAGCATAAGTTGAAATGTTCATACGTATTAGAGAAATCAATAATTTCTTGTTGAAACAATGTGGGAACATTTTTATATGGGCCAATCTACGTCGCGCTACAATTTGAGCTAAATTTGTCAAAATGTTATTGTATTTTGAGTAATAAATTAATAAAAGCAATGTTTTCAAAAAATAATTATGCTTTCTGTACTATACAAAGGCGATTCGTATAGAAAATAGTGATATAAAATCAATATTCTGAAACAAGTCACCTGGGTGGGTTTCGGGAGACGCCGTAGAAAAATCGAAAAACTAAAAAAAAATTACAGGAAATATTCGAATTTTGAATAATTTAACAGTTTCTGATATAAATCCAAAACTTAGTCACTGAGTCGAAAGCATTTTTTGTTTTGACCTAAAACCGTACAGTTATCAATGATATAAAATCTACAAAACCCTCCCGGGTGGGTTACATTAGTGCGAAGTTTTAAAATTTTCACATATTTGGACACACAAAAAAAAAAACATATATGTAATATTGCCTATTCATATATATCAGCTACTTTCATGGGCAACAAAGTGTAATTTCAATATAAATATAATTTCGAAAAATCACCTAAAATTTTTTGTAGAACAACTAAAATATTTTGCTGTGTTAATAATTGTAAAATAGTTAATTTGTAATTAGATTTTAGTAATATTTCATTGCTTTTTGGTAAAAAATGCATACACTGCTATTGGAATTAAAAAAATTCTAAAAACCGCAGATGACATGATCAAATTTTTTATTTTTATTTATTATATGCAACTTTTTAATAATTACGCAAAATAATGTAAAGCATTCGCCGCTTTTTTTTTGTTAAAGCGCTGTCGTCACCCGTAAAAATTATTTTGTTGCTAAAATTTACACATCTTAACTTAAATCTGCATGTTCAGAACATAAATGCTCTTTACTCCTTATATATCTTTTTAATGATTTCCAAAGTAAATCAAATCGGCTAAACTGCCCCAACTAAGGGGTAAATTCGCCAAGTTGATGATGCACATTTGTCAGCTATAAATATAACGCTTCGGGCGGCAAACGTATATATTAATAACAAAAAAATTTCAGAAAAGTTTACTTTCTTGAAATTTGTTGAACGAAAACTCCATCTGACCAGTGCAACACATATAACCATGTAACGAATTAATATAACGTATACGTCTTTTAAAGTGCTACCAATTTTTTATGCCGTAACTACCCCACGTGGTTTTCAGGCATATGTGCCCAATGATCAGCCGGTTACTTAATTTTATATTTTTTTTTTTACAATTTAAAGATATAAATTCTTAACAATTCGTATTAATATTATAAATTAGTATCAACGCTTTGACATCTCAAAGGGTATTTTGTTTTAATACAGGGAATGAAAAAGTTATCTCAAATGAATGAACTCTAAATTATTTTTTTTTGTAACCCCTAAAAGAAACAAAAAAACGTGACTATCATCACACACATATGTGAAGTACAAGTTCAAAATTTGGTGACAGGATAGATGATCAATAACTGCACAGGTTATGGCAAGGAACCTTTTAATAACTCTTTTAAATACAGCGAAAATAGAGGGTGGCATATGTGCCAAAGTGGCGAACCGCCCCCTTTTACCCTACTTTAAACAAACATTGACTTACTGATTGTAAAAATGCATTTTACGTACACTGAGAAAATTATCTGTATGATATCAATTAATTTTTACATTAGATATATGAATTGTCACTAAAACTCGTCCATTGAAAATTTTCATTAAATTAATGCAGTTTTTCATAAAATTTAATTAAAAATTTCATATTATTAATTAAAAATTTCAGACGCCTAATGAAAAAGTGTTATTAAATATAGTTTCATTAAAACTATGAAGCTTTTTCGTGAAGTTTAAAAAGTTTTTCATTAACATTGTGAAGAAAACTTCATTAGATCAGTGAAAAAGTTTCGTTAAAAATTTTCGAAGAGTTGCCTGCTCCCGATTGTAAAATGTTCATGGCCAAAACGTAAAATCATATCGTATAAACTACATATTGGCATAGGTAACAAAACTATTTTAATTCAATTCAAACAAAAGTATACTATATATGCCAGCCAAGGCAATATGCCCTATCTTATTTTTTTTGCGTGTATGAATTTTAAAATATGATTTTGAAATATTTTCTAGACATTCACTGTAATGAAAGTTTTTTTTTAAATAACGTTGACAAATATAATCTTTTTTGTCAAAATTTTGGTGCACGTCAATTTTTAAACTACACAGTCAGAAAAAGGCAAACGGACCACCGCTGCCAAGGCAATTTAGCAAGCGGTACAAGTGCTGCCAACAAGTGCTTTCCCAAGCCCAAAATTTCGGACAAGCACTGAGGAAACAAAAATTCAAACGTTGCCAAATTTTGGTAAACCATGGTTTAAAAATAAAATAAAAAAGATCTTTGGCTACTGACCGTTCTAACCACTGAGCTAACGAGACATATAATACTTGATTAACATAAGTAAATGATAACTGCTGGGTAACAGTTTGTCTTAAAACAGCTCTTCCAAAAACAAAAAAATCAATTTTTAATAAAAAAATGTTAAGAAGTATAAAAAAATAACAAAAAAAAATTATTGCCTAAAAACAGGCTCGAACTCGGAACCTTCAAAATTCCAAACATTTTTAAACAAATTATCATAGTTTTTATGAAATTAATGCTTTACCAATGGTTAGACTGGTAATTTCGGACTAGATTGCACTGGGAAAACACTTTTTCCCAACGTTCTCTTAGTGGTGTCAGCCAATTCATTGCCAATGATTTTTTCTGTAGACCACTAACATGATTGTAAAACAAATGCTGGAAAAAAGCATTTTGGAAACGCTGGTGAAGCGTCTTTACAATTGCTCGGTAAGGCAGTGTTATACCAGTGCTTGATTTTTTGTACCACTGGCAGTTTCCAACTGAGTATTTATATATTAAACTTAAAGATAAACTCATAGGTCAACCGTTTTTGCTATGTTGTCATATAAATTTGAGGCACATTTCGCTTTTTTTCCATGAACCGCATTTGCTCTTTTCTTATATGAAATAATTGGTCAGATTTGATTTATCTTTTTGCTTATGCAGAAAATGCTTTTATCGATTGCGAAATGTGATGAAAAATTTTTAAATATAGTAAAAAATGAGAAAAACGAGGATTTAAATATTAATGCAGGACATTTAGTAACCACATTTGATACTAGAATGTTAATTAAGGGGTTTTATATACCTATATATATAAAATACAATGTTTGTATGGTTGTCCTCTATAGACTCTAAAACTATTAAACCGATTTGTCCCAAACCGGCTTCATTTGAAAGGTTATAGTCCAAATTAGGTTTTCGGCTATATATATTTCAAGTGGGCGTGGCCCCTCCCACATAAATTGAAAAACATCATATATCTTGACTATTATGATAGCAAGAGTTTTGAAACATTGCAGTATCCCATATGTTACTGATTTCAATAATCAGGAAAAAAATGATCGGGATCGGACCAGTGGGAGTGGCAGCTCCCATACAAAGTAAATATTTAATATCATATATCTACAGTACTATAATAGCCATAGTCTTAGAAATTTGTGCACGTTGATTATTTGTTAATGTGAATAGTCATCGGAAAAATGGGCGTGATCGGACCAGTGGGCGTGTCAGCTCCCATACAAAGTAAATATTTAATATCATATATCTACAGTACTATAATAGCCAGAGTCTTAGAAATTTGTGCACGATGATTATATTATGAAAAGTCATGGGAAAATTGGGCGGGATCATACCAGTGGGCGTGGCAGCTCCCATACAAAGTGATTATTTAGCTCATATACAAAATTAATATTAATATTAAATATTTAGGGTTCTATATTAGCTATATAGCCTTCAAATTTTGTACGAGTCCATCAATTACAAATATTAGTAGTCGAACTGAAAATGGGCGGAATGGGATAAATGGGCATGGTACCGAAAGCAAAAAACAAATAAGCATTAAAATAAATTATCACATTCAAGACTTTTTGCAAGGTTATTTAATAATGTTGTTTAAAAATTGTTTTAGCGTTCCTCATAGTCCTAGATTATACACATATTTTTTTAATTATTTATTTGCGTAAAAGAAATTTCTTGATTTAAAGAATTAATTACAATTAAAATTTGAAGGCAAAACAACGTTTGCCTGGTCAGCTAGTTTACCATAAAAAACAAAGTTAAAATATTTGTTTTTTTTTTTTAATTTTGTGTTAAAACATGCAAACTTTAATGCAAATTCACTAAAAATCTGAGAAAACTAGGTACGCCTTTAAAATCAGAGTGGTCGTTAGTACTCTTGTTATCGATTTTAGGGGGTCAATTTTTTAGCGCATTGAAATTAAAGAAATATTCTTTTATTGAAGACTTATAGTGCACAATGAAATAATGTATATAAAAAATGCTAGAAAAATAGTAATAAAATTATGACTTTAAAAGTTTGTCTCTAAAATTATGAAATTTATTTTGCCGTGAGTCGTTGAATAAAAACCCTGTACATTCATTACTATGGCAGTTTTGTAAGCGACAAAAGAGGTTATGAATAGTGTAGTACTGCAATATATATTACTTTGTGTGTTTCTTTAATGATGATTTAGAAGGTTTTAAATGAAGCATTTTGAGAAAAACAAAATTCAAAAAAGTCTTTCAAAAACGTTTTTCCACATATGTATGTTCTAAAGTAGCTTTGAAGGACATGTGTAGTATTTATATCTAAGATATACAAATGGGATTTTTCTTGTTTTCTAAGAGGAACTGTATACAGAAAAATGCTAATTAACTGGTATACTAATTGGTTGTGTTATTAGACAGCACTTATGACAACCCACCAACACCTTTGCCATGAAGTACCACTACAGTAAATAACTAGTGGTTATAAAATGACACATCCGTTTTCGTTGAAAACGTTAATAACAAACTTTTTGAATACTCTAGTATGTTGTACCAGGGGTATAACAAAAAATCGGTCATATATCCAAGTGGTGGCCCACCACCGCTGTTTTGCGCTTTCTTGTAATATACTACACATAAAATTCAGTTAGTAGAAAAATTAGTAAAACGTCTTGTAAACCAAGTATACTATTTTTCAGCAATTTTTTTTGCTGAACTTGTGTTTTCAGCTAAAATTTTATTTATACTTATTTAGAACTCATGTTTTACTAATGTTTTACTAATATATTTTTGTACCAAAATTGTGATAATAAGCAAATTAATAGTGTGTAAAACAACCAGACTGATAGATGTACGCAAAATGAAGTAGATGTCGCGGGAAAACGAAGAGGAAAATAACACATATATAAAATCAAGTGTGGACGATTTTTGTATATGGTTATCAAACATAAAGCAAAAGGACGGCAACAATGTGTTTACATGTAAATTGTGGATATAAAAAACTCAAATATTGTTTTAATTCCGGCTGGTCAAATAAATTATTTATTTATTAAATAAAAGAAAAATAAAATATTTAAATTTAATAAACATAAAAAGTGTATTTATAAACGAAATGACTGATAGATGTACGCAAAATGAAGTAGATGTCGCGGAAAACGAAGAGGAAAATAACACATATATAAAATCAAGTGTGGACGATTTTTGTATATGGTTTTCAAACATAAAGCAAAAGGACGCCAACAATGTGTTTACATGTAAATTGTGGATATAAAAACTCAAATATTGTTTTAATTCCGGCTGGTCAAATAAATTATTTATTTATTAAATAAAAGAAAAATAAAATATTTAAATTTAATAAACATAAAAAGTGTATTTATAAACGAAATGTTTATAATGATAATTTATGGAATGTGGCAAGTTGCGAAAGACAAGGACACACATCTTAAGTAATTTTTCTTGTTTCCTTTCTCTACTTGAAAAAAATGGTTGTATATGTCATATTCTGTCATTATTTTGTTTCTTTTCTGGAATTACTGAATTTGTCTTCATTCAAAAATGGGACCATTTAGATAACTAAGTAAGTAGCTAAAAAATATTTTTGTTAAGTTATATACAATTATTTCTATTTGTTTTCGTATAATAAATTAATTTATGTCGTCAATATGGGAGTATGAACATTCTGATATTTTGTAACGTATTATAAATAATTTGTAAAAGATTTTCTGGATTTTCAGCAAATAAAATAACTAAAGTATAATTTTTCTACAATTTTTTTTTAACTTTTCAGCCTACTAATATTCAGCAAAAGTTTTATTAGTTTTTTTTTTAGCAAGAATTGTTTAGTTTTTAATTAACTAAATGATAGCAAACCCTTTTTCTGAATTTATTAATTTTTTGCTTAAAATCAACTCCGTGATTTTCAGCAAACGATTTGTCTGAAATTACCAATTTTTTTTGCAAGCTCCCTCCTTTGCTGATTGAGAAAATTGTTTTGCTGACTTCACAGCCATTTTTTTGAGTGCAGAAGTATTTTAGTACAATTAAAGACAATATTATTCTTAAATGAAAGGCTAACTTATGTCTATTTCAAACCCTGAAATATTTTATAAAAAAACTACTGAATTTTTAAAAATAAAGATACAAAATCTTAAATCGAAGTTTTTATAGCAAAAAATATATTTTTTTCCTAGTTTCATATAATTTCACTGTCCAACAAATTAAGACTTTTTGAATGGAACAGAATAGCGACCCCATAATTCTGAAAGGGTATGTTGAGTAGATCATTTTTGTAGAACAAACTTATGGTCCAGCACGTCTGAGTTTTTTTTTACAGTGGGTCAAAGTTTTCATTTTTGGTCGAAGAGAGCATTATACTATATGAAAGAAATGCTGTAAGTTAATGTCTGAGAGAATTCTTATGGTCAGAGTTGTATTGTGGAATTGTATGAGGATTATTTTTGTGGAAGATCTTAACCCTCTAACTGGTCTCTTTATGGGTCAATTTGACCCTTTTTTCGAGAAAATCAAAAAATATCCTTTAAAAAAGGACATTTAAGGATTAAAATATTCTACGAAAATGTTTGCCGGAAAATTTCAGTGGGGGTCACCAAAGACACCAATGTTGTAAATAAAGGTCTTTAGGATTAATTGGCAAAATTATACACCAACATATACAAAACAGGTAAAAACGGCGTCAAGTTCGGCCGGGCCAAACACTGAGTTCTCGCGTCTAGTCAGCTGTGACTTGCAAATCGGGTGTGATATTTATTAAAATTAATAATAAAAAATAAAAGAAAAAATTCAAGCATAATTGAGCTACTAAGCAGTACATATCTGGTGTGATTTTTACTAAAATTAATATAAAAAAGAAAAATTAAAGCTTAAATAAGCATGGCGGATTCTGTTTGCAAATTAAGAGATTGGTTTTGTTTTATTTGTGGACATTTTACGCACCATCAAAGCAGAAGAAAGATATTCCCTACAATTGAAGAACCATATTTTCTTTTCTTTGGAATATGATTTTTATCTGAAGCTTGGATACCAAAAACCGTATGTACTACTTGCGAAAGTGGTCTTTTGACCTGGTACAAAGGCGGGTACTAAGGCGCTGCCATTTTCTGCGCCTATTACATGGATTGAACCTGAAGATCACAAATCAGATACATGCTATTTCTGCGTAAATTACAAATTTGGTAGAAGCCAAAGGCACTACGCGATAATGACATACGAAGCAACAAATAATGTCATTTTACCAGAAGTGCGCTGTGAAGGTGTTCCGGTGCCTCAACCGCCTACACATACATTTTCGGCCAATATGACATTCGCCAATACAGAAATAACATCGGCGGTTGAAAACATATCAGATATAAGTTACTTGCCTCTTGATTTTTTAAACATATGTCCTAATTTGATAGACCAAGCTTATTTTGAAGATCTTGTAAGAGATTTAGGACTAACAAAAGAGAAAGCTGAAATATTATGTTCCAGATTGAAAAACAGGAATTTGATAAAAGCCGATGTAAAAGTTACATTTCCAAGAAAAATACACGCCGATCTGGAAAGTTATTTTAAAAAATCAGAAGAACTTGTATACTGTTGCAGTATTGAAGAGGTTCTAAAATATCTAAAGCTTCCACTGGACTCTTCCGCTTGGCGACTATTTATAGATAGTTCAAAACACAGCTTAAAAGCAGTTTTACTGCACAATGGAAATCAGCATCCATCAATACCGGTTGCGTATTCCACAAAAAAGGAGGAAACATACGCAAATATTTCAAATCTCTTAAATAAAATTGAATATTATAAATATAAATGGGAAGTATGCGCAGACTTCAAAATGATTGCAATATTGACTGGAATGCAAACAGGATACACAAAATATATGTGCTTTCTTTGTAAATGGGATTCACGTGCTACCAGCAGCCATTATCATATTAAATATTTCGAAGAACGTAAAGAAAATATTATTGGTGACTTAAATGTAATCCATGAATCCCTTGTCCCAAAAGATAAGGTCATACTTCCACCGCTGCATATTAAGTTGGGCGTGGTGAAAAATTTTATTAAAAGCTTAAATACACAAGGAAATGCTTTCAAACGCATTCAAACGATTTTCCCCAGATTATCTGCAGCAAAATTAAAAGAAGGTAAAATACGGTTTTAAGAAATAATTTATTTCATTTAATGTAAATTACTTTTTCTAGGAATGCTCGTTGGACCCGATATAAGAAAATTATTACAAGATGAAGAATTTTATGGTCATCTGTCGGATATGCAAAAGACAGCATTTGACTTTATGCAGCTGGTTATATCAGAATTCCTTGGAAACTCAAAAGCACAAAACTATGCAGAAAATATTGAAAGCATGCTAATCGGTTTTAACAATATTGGCGTTAAGATGTCACTAAAGCTGCATTTCTGCACTCTCATCTCAATTTTTTTAAAGAAAACCTTGGAGCGGTTTCAGATGAACATGGTGAAAGGTTTCATCAGGATATAAAGGTATTGGAAGAAAGATTCAAAGGGAAATCCCAAAGTGTAATGCTTGCTGAATACGTATGGAGCTTGTACAGAAACCTTGACCCATCGGAACATTCACGTCAAGCTAAATACAGGAAAGCATATTAAGTTTAATCTTTAATCCATTGTCATACTACTGCTATTTCCCAATTCCCTTTTACTCGAAAATTTGAAGCAAAAAAAATAAATATGTACATACTATAATAAACCACTATTAAAACAAAATTATAATTTTTTTATAGAAGTTGGCGTGTAATTTTGCCAATTAATCGTAAAGACCTTTATTTACAACATTGGTGTCTTTGGTGACCCCCACTGAAATTTTCCGGCAAACATTTTCGTAGAATATTTTAATCCTTAAATGTCCTTTTTTAAAGGATATTTTTTGATTTTCTCGAAAAAAGGGTCAAATTGACCCATAAAGAGACCAGTTAGAGGGTTAAGATCTTCCACAAAAATAATCCTCATACAATTCCACAATACAACTCTGACCATAAGAATTCTCTCAGACATTAACTTACAGCATTTCTTTCATATAGTATAATGCTCCCTTCGACCAAAAAATGAAAACTTTGACCCACTGTAAAAAAAAACTCAGACGTGCTGGACCATAACTTTGTTCTACAAAAAGGGTATGTACTGAACATACCCTTTCAGAATTATAGGGTCGCTATTCTGTTCCAAAAATGCTGTTGGACAGTGTTTTTATTAAAAAATAAAAATTATATTTTTTTCGACTTTTAATTGTGCAATGAAAATGGAAATTATTCAAGTTCGAGGCCGTACTCTATATTTCTTTATTAGGATATTGTCCCAACAAATAATCTATAGTTTTTAGTTTTCAAATTTATTATTTGACCCTTTCAGGAATGTGTTGATAGATCTATTTCGGGAATTTTCTAGGTTCCCATCATCAGAACACGTTTTGAAAGCGGTAACAATTCCATGCCAAACATGAAACATTCATATAAACTAGTTTACTCACTGCATGAGAACTAATATATGGGCTTGAAGTTAAAGATTATAACCATTGATCAACAAATAAATTTAAAACTTGTTTGTTATGTGCAAGGTCCACCTCTGGTGGATGTTCAATACACGGTTTTTGTTTTTTCTCCTTTTTATTTTTTCTTTCATTTATAAACAAAACAGGGGGAGTAAACTAGACTGTACTTTGCCTTTTATTCAAGTTTGATATAATTTTTATTACAAAATAAAAATTATGTTTTTTTTCGACATTTAATTGTGCAATGAAAATTAAAATTATCCAAGTTCGGGGCCATACTCTATATATTATATTGTCCTAACCAATAATCTGATGAGTTTTTTTTTGCAAAAAACCAATTAATTGATTTCGAAATTATTATCGAATTTCCATAGCATACTAATATTTATTACAAATTATGTATTTATTGCAAGAGTAGATATTGAAATATTTTTTTTGGAAATTCATTTTTCTAACTTTCTTTTGCCAGAACTTTTTCACGCTCGCGCAAATTTTTCGTAATTTTTCTTTGTGTTTTTTTAAGCTCTATAGGAAATTGATATGCCCAATGTGATATTTAAAAAAAAAATCAAAAGTTATACCCCTCATATTGTACGTATGTCAAGTGCACTTTAATTATATATTATTGTACACATATTTAAAAACAACTATTATTCTGATATTACATGATGTTTTGATATGTAAAACATTATTAGAATCACATTTTCAAAGTCTTTTATTTCGTGAAAAGCTTAAAGTAAGGAGCTGAAAAAGCAATTTTTTTTTATGAAGTTATTCAAACATTTTCCGGGCTGAATAGATACAAATCTACCTAATTTATTTTAAATAAACCCTTATGTGAGTGTTAGAGATACAAAATTCATAAAAATTGCAATTTGATGATATTATCTGTACTCCGAATAAATATTTGATTAAAATTATTTATTATCATTCCAAAAACAATGTGTATAAAATTAATTCAAGAGTTATTTTACAGGAAGAAGAAGAATACAGTTCTATTGAAAATTTTAACAAACACAAGCCACTTTCGAAACCACCTACAAATTAAAATAATATATCAGCTTCTACACACACTTCTACTTAATAAACTCTGAAATGTTCAGAAAGGAACTGCGATGGATACTATTTTTTATAAAAAATACCACAAAAATTTTTAATTTTTTACTTTGCTTGTTAAAAATATTTAAAAATATTGAAATGCTTATATTTTATAGTATTTTTCAATATTTTACATGTAAATTCAAAATGCATCAATTTAAATATAGACATGTCGGAACATTTGTCGAGTTTTTTGAATTTATAAACACAAATAAATCCTTTGAAATTGTTTTTTATTTTTTCCAAAAATACGCGTCATATATATTTGAAGTCAAAATACATCTACTAAATTTTAAAGCAAACAAAAGTCGAGATGTAAAAAATAGTTAATTTTATACTTAAAATTTGTATAAAAACTGTAAATCCCTATACAAATTTTATACTAACTTTTTTATTTGAGTGTACCCCATCTTTATACGGATAAACCTGAAAAAATACCTGTAAGATAGCATGAGACACACAGACGTAAGTATACTTATCTAAATGATAATTTTGAGTAGATTATATTCTTTAAAAATATTTCATGATTTTGATATCCAATTCCGAAACATCAAGAAAAACATGTAAAAAATGTGTGTAGCTAGTATTTGGCTTATTTTTTGGGCGCTTGATTCTCCTCATTTTTATATTTGAATTAAACACAGAAAAGCGATACAAAAATGTGACTCCACAAAATACAGCTTTCGACAAATTTAAATTTTTGGAAGAACCTCCTCTTGCAATATTGCAGTACATCAATTTCTCATAATTTTGAGATAATTAATCTTTATTATTTTCATTGAATGCCTGTTTTTAGCACTTTTGTCGAACTTAAAATGTTAAAAACTGTTTATAGTTTTACAATCTACGGAAGTTAAGATTTCAGTTGAACATAATAATTTTTTTTTATATTTCAGGATTCTGTAAGGAATTTTAAATTTCTCATTTTCCAGTTTTAACCCTCAAGTTTTTACAGCAGCTAGCGGATTTGCATTTTTAAACAACACCTAACACAAAATGACCGCTGATAAAAATTTCAGCTACAAAAAATCGATCTTAGTGTTTTATTTTTTAATATTTGTAATTACTCTATCAACCATAACATTTATTTTTGAATGCAGTACCCTCTATCAACCACATAATGGTTATCGACTAACTAAAAATGTCTTTTTACTACATATATACAACGAACTTGTTTCCTGCAACTTTACTTTTTATATCAGTCATTTAAATTGCGTTTTCTGGATTCTTTAAAAATAGCATTTAAGAAGAGTACTTTAAACAATTTTTTTTTATACATATTAAATTTATAGATTCAAAGTTAATTGCGGGAAAATATTAAAACCAACTCATTGAATAGTTTTATATTACCGCTGCGATTTTTTAATATTGGTATAAATGGTGATTTTAGATATTCGCTTTCATATTATTTCATTATGGTCCTTGGTATAATTTTAGCTGTTTTGCCCCTGCAATGGTGGGCCAAAAATCGGCTTTGTTGAATATAAGTAAACTTCTTGGAAGATTATTTAATTATTGCAAATGTTTTAAAATTCTATGCAAATTTTGGATGTTTTATCAACACCTGCTTTTCGTTGTACAGTAATTTCCGCTTAATTGTTTCCCGCTTAATTGATTTACCCGCTTAATTATTTTCAAAATAAAGCAATGATAAATATCAATATAATGTATATGGAAAAATCCCCGTTTAAATGAGTTCCGTTTAATTGCGATACCCTTTTAATTGATTCAAAAAATAAAAACCATTTTTGAAAACCACATACAAAAGTGCTGGTTAATTGTCGCTTAAAAATTTCCAAAAATGGTAATTACCACATGAAAATAAAAGTATGTGGCAACTCTTCAAATCATATGTTTTTATTTATTCTTCACACGGGTAAAAAATTTATCAAAAGTTTTTGTGAAAAATGAGTGCAAGAAAACATACCAGCTTAAACATTAAACAAAAATTATGTGTTATTGCTGATGCTAATAAAATTGGAAGGGATGAGCTTTGTGTAAAATACAAGTGCTCTAAGGCCACCATAAATAGAATTCTAAAAAATAAACATTCAATTTTAGAAAAGTCAAAGACTTTTAAGTGGACAACAAAAAGAGAAAGAGCTGGTTCGTGCGTAAACGTGGAGAAAGCCCTTTCATTGTGGTTTAAACAAATGCGTGAATCTGGTGCACTGATTTCACGTAACATGATTTTGGAAAAAGCGAAAAAATTTGCTGTAGAAATGAAAGTAGATTTCAATCCCAGTTCTGGTTGGCTTCATCGTTGGCAGAAAAGAGAATGCATAACACTAAGAAAGTTCAAGGAGAAGGTGCATCTGCTGATTTTGATGCCGCAAATGTTTTCTTTGATACTGCTTTCCCGAATTTAATTTCGAAATATCAGCCTACAGAAATATTTAATGCTGATGAAAGCGGTTTATTTTTCAGAGCTTTGCCTAATTCAACTTTAAGCAAAAAAGGGGACCACACACGAGGCTTTAAAAGTTCCAAAGAACGTTTGACATTACTCTTTATTTGCAACGTAACCGGTGATTATAAAAAAGTTATTGTCGTTGGTAAGTCGAAAAATCCACGGTGTTTCAAAAACAAAATTTTGCCTCTTGAGTATTACTCACAGAATAAAGCTTGGATGACCCAAAGTTTATGGCAAACAATTTTGCTTTCCCTTGATGCTGAAATGGAAAAACAAGGACGCAAAATAATATTGTTCGTTGATAATCTTCTCATAAGACATCAGCAGTTCTAGCAAACATTGACCTTCAATATTTACCAGCTAATACAACATCAATAGCGCAACCCCTATATCAGGGTATTATACACTGTTTCAAATCTTACTACCGTCAAAACATTGTACGAAAACAAATTTCTGCAATAGAAAGCGGAAAAGCTATGGGCGATTTCATAAAAAGTTTAAGTATTTTCAATGCCATGCATATAATTAAAAATTCTTGGTGGCTTGTTAAACCTACTACTATTACTAACTGCTTCAAAAAGGTAATTTTGCGTTAATTTAAAGCGGTACTTCACATATGCAATAACAACATATGTACACTTTTTCATCTTAAACTTTTAGGCAAGGTTCATTTCTTCCACCCATGCCGATTTAGAGGCAGATATTGTGGAAGTCTGTCTTGATGTTGAAGACCAACGTCAATTTGAAAATTACGTTCGCTGCGACGATAACTTACCATGCTGTGGACAACTTACAGATCATGAGATAATTAAAGAAATCGACCAAGTTTTGGCTTCAGAGTCTTCCGAAGAAGAAGATACCGAAGAAATTTTGAACAATCCTCCTACAAGTAAAGAAGCATTGAGTAGTCTTAGTATCCTTCGGGAATATTTCTTACCAAAAAATCTTTTTTCCAATGAATTTGATGATATGGAAAAAAATATTATTGAAAATTGTTACAAAACACAAGTTCAGACGGTGATGACAGATTTTTTCAAACATATTTAGTTATGTATATACACATTAGGGTAGTTTTGACGTAAATATGTGAATACATATGGATATGTATTTACTTAATACACATACATATTTTGATCTCGTTTTTAATGTGAAGTCTATGAAATTTTAGTTCCTTTTTAAACATTTTACTATGAACGTACCTGACTTTTTATTTGTTTTTAATAAATTAATTACATTTTTTGATCTTAAATAATTTAAAATAATGCATTTTATTTTTTATACATACATAACACAGGTCAACAGCAAAAAAAGGCTTGACTAACCACTATATAGATTTGATGCATCATGGCTGCCTAAGTACAAAAATGGTAAAATTTTTCAATTCTATGAATAATTTTTTTTTAAAAAAATTTTTTTTTAAAATTGACAATATTTTGAGCCATTTCTCCACTTATGTTGTCATAACTCAAAAACAACTAGTCCGATTTTGTCAAATTAAATTTACAAAA
Source organism: Delia radicum (assembly GCA_021234595.1). Lineage (NCBI taxonomy): Eukaryota > Metazoa > Arthropoda > Insecta > Diptera > Anthomyiidae > Delia > Delia radicum. The sequence goes on along the minus strand of CM037851.1, from coordinate 195,469,699 downwards.
ATTAAGGTTTACAATATCTTTAAAGAACTGTACAAATTTTTTTAATGCGATCAATAGTTTCAAAGTTATGAAACAAATTGTTAGCAAAAAAAAATGCTAAAAAAAAAAAAAAATTGAAAAACAAAAATCTGGAAAAAATCGAAAACTGCAAAAAATATTACTTTTTATTTTTTTGTAGTAAAGCTACATATCATGCGAATTAAACTAGATATGGATCATAAAAATCGATGCATGCTTTACATTTTTATTTACAATTAATTGAAGGTATCGCATATTTACAAGCACTGTAGAAAATTGTACCTACATAATGAAAATGCAGAACATAAAAACTCAGGTGCATTTTACGACACGCATTTTGGCAAAACCCCTTTGGGAAAAACCTCTATGACATTTTTATGATTCTAATAATTAAAAAAAAATAAGTAATAAACAAAAGATTGTTTAATTTTTACGATTGCGGTAGGATAGTAATAAAACGCTCATAAATGTGCGTGTACGCTGAAGTCTCTTATTTTCCGTTAGCTACTTGTAACGGATATTTTTTTTTTTTTTCATAAAAGTCCTTAATGTTTTTTAGGATTCTTGGGAATAATAAAAAATTTGCAGCAATCACAAACTGTATCCACACAAAGGGTTATCCCAAATTATAGTATCAGTATTTATAAGATCTCCTTGACCCTTTTTATTTCATTCAAGAAGTGTTTGCGATAACGCAAACATCATTTAATACCTACACAAAAATTAGAGTCATACAGCTTAGAAGTTAAAAACAATTTTCAAATATTAATAAAAATGAGCCAGAAAGCCAGAACATTTTCATGTAAAAACGATCCAGATTTATTTTGTTATGTGTGCGGCCAATATATCACCGGGAAAAAACGGAAGTGGTTCTTAACTTCATTGCAAAAGTCATATCAAGATTGCTATAATATCTATCCGCACAATTTGAACCAGCATTGGACACCGAGTACTATATGCATTCCATGTCGATTGAATTTATCTATGAAGTCTTCTAACGTAAAGTAAGTATAAATTAATAGATTTGGAATATTTTATAATTACAATATTTCTTAATTAAAATTTGAATTCTTCATATTCCTGATTTCAATTTTTTTTTTTCATTTTACAGACGACACTTGGAAATTTTGAAGCCTATGCTATGGAGAGAAACAGCGTACCACGCATCCGAGTGTTATTTTTGTTTAAGTACAAAAAGCATATTTGATGGCCCACAAATTCGCAAATTGGTGAACGATACTGAATTTGGCAGTTCAATGTCAGAAATTGAGAAGAATGCATGGGATTCGTTTGTATGGGTTATTCAAAATTTCTTAGGAAATAACAAGGGTGATGATTACGTTGCGCACGTTGAAGAGATGTTAACTCACTTCCAGAATCTTGGATGCAACATGAGCATCAAATTACACTACCTGCACAGTCACTTAGATCGTTTTCCTGAAAATCTAGGAGACTTGAGTGAAGAACAGGGCGAACGATTCCACCAAGATATCCGGACAATGGAGGAACGATACCAGGGTCGCTGGGATGCACACATGATGGCTGATTTTTGCTGGAGTATTCAGAGTAACACTTCGTTATTCAACAATAGTAGAAAATCGACTAAAAGAAAATTTCAGAGTTTGTAGTTTATAATACATATTTATTTATTTATTTTCTTGTTTTATTTATTATAATAAATGTGAATAATAAAATATAAATTTTCTACTATTTAATTTATTTATTTATTTACATTTAAGCTCATCCAACACAAATGTCTTTCCGAAGAATAGAATCAGTATATTTGGTGAAAATGAGCGAATTCACTTAATTGTGAATAAATTCGAAAAAAATCAATCGATTTTTATGATCGATATCTCATTTTGTTCCTATTACATGTGGCTTTGCGATAAAGCAATAAATCTGAACGATTTTTGCCGTTTTCGATTTTTTATGATTTTTTTTAACCAAAAAAATTTGCTATTTTCACGTAAAAAAAATATTTTTTCCCTCAATTTTTTATTATAACTCCAAAACTACTGAGCCGATTGAAACGCAATATATTAACGGATTAAAGACTATGTAAATTTCAGTTTTTCTAAATTTATTTGAATAATATCGGACTAATTTTTTTTTAGTTATCATTAATTATGTGGAGACACGTCTAAAAAAATTTATAATTTTAATTAAAAATTTTTTAAAAAAAAAACCTCTCCATAGAATTTCAAAATTGAACCATATTTGTACTACTGGGACCACAATACATCAAAATTGTATAGTGGTTTTCAAAGCCCCTAAAATTTTTTCAAAATTGTTGCCTTGTGTAATCATTCATTTTGTTGTAGGTTGTTTCGTTTTATTGATCACGCTGCTTAATTAAACGGGTTCCTTTTAATTGCATCAGTAAATCAATTAACAGAGTATCGGCTAAATACTTTTCCCGCTTAGTTGCTACAAAAACCGTGCAATTTAGCAAAATCAATTAAACGGAAATTACTGTATTTAAATTACAATTTTCCTACTATGATGACAAACTTATTCGCTTTGCGAGCATTTGACCTGGTCGAGCCAAATATTATCCAACAGTTGCGCAATTAAGATCTCTAAAGTATTAACCAAATCGTGATGTGAAATTTAAACTAAACTTTGATGAAGACTATACAAACTTACCCAACCGAATTAAAGAATACACAGGACATACTGACCAAAATCCTCATATAGTTGTCAACTTAAAATTCAGCCTAGTAAATGTTTATATACAAGATTTTAAGCTTGCTATACAACCCGAATATCATTACTTCTATGGTAATTTAGTTCAGGCGAAGTCAAAGTAATAGTAAGACTTGTAGCAATGTCCAATTCGAACACACTGTGAAAAATTTTGCCATTTGCTAACTGAAATTCGGTTACTACGACTCAAATTCGGTTATTACAAGTAAAATTGGTTGGTACAAGTCAAATTCAGTTAATGCAACTGCATTTTAGGTGTAATGTGAATTATCTTATTTCTTATTTCTTGTCAATTGTTTTGTTATTTTGTTGTTATATGTTGAAAAAACGTTAAAGAAAACGGTGAAACTTGAATAAAATTTCAAATTATATAATGTGTTTTTATTGTGCCATATCATAGAGCAGCCAACAATATTTAGATTTTTCAATTGCTATACCCTCTATCAACCATAGCGCCGCAAATAACGCAAAATATAATATTATTTTTATAAGTAGGATTCAATAGTCACATTTAACAAATATTGTAGAATACAGATTGATTTATACTTTTAGATCAGTTGTTTGCCTCACCTGAAAAAGTTTTATTTTGGTTCATAGAGGGTATGTAATATAAGGTCTCGATATAAAAATATTATGTTTATATAAGAAGAAAATATTTAGAATTTATAAAAATTTTAAATATTTTTATTTTGTTAAAACTTCTAGACTAGCTATATAACATTGTTCGTTGATGTGTCTAGTTTATGCGAAATTGAAAAAAAAATCGGAACCCATTAGCTGCAGTAACCACTCGAGATGTTAAACTTAAAAATAAGATTTGTCCAGTTTCTTATTAAATCCCTAAAATGTCATTGAAGATTAGAAAACATTATTGCTGTGAAATAAAAGCTTAACTAACGTAGATCTCAAAACCATAAGAAGAGCTTCTCATTTTAAATTCATTTCCACGATATCGTTGCAAAACTGCTCAAAAACAGGGCATTCAATGAAATTATAAAAGTTGAAATATCTCGAAAATTAAGCTTAGCGTGCCGAAGTTATACAAAAAATTATGTGTAGCCAGTGGAGGTCCTCTTTGGTATATTGTAGTGTAATTCTAATACACCTCTGCGAGAAGAAAAAATTAAAAGTTAAAGTTTTACAAAAAAGTTGTAAACTAAAAAAAAAACATATTAAATAGTCAATTAAAAAAGTTTAAGAATTTTCAAATAAAGTAAAAATGTTTAAACAATTTTATGAAAAAAAAAATAAATGTTAAATTAAACAACAGTTTAAAGTATTGAGTAATATCGAGTATTCAAATTAAAAACATCGATTGTTAGCAATTATTGATATTACCAGCACTAATATGAAATAGATATAAAAACCACGATATTTTAAAAATTGTTGAGTGGTGTAATTATAAATTTTAAAATATAAGTCATTTGATACGTTACAAGCCCAGCATTTCGTTAATTAACAATAAAAAATACTTGAAAGATATCATGCATTAGTTGATCCCAGATTGTGATTTATCTTAATTTTACGATTTAAATTTTTGTTTACTAGAGCTTGTAGAGAATAACCAGCGATATATCATAATCAAATGCAATGTCGTTTCAGAGGTACTATTCTATCTAATTTTTTGAGACCTTTTTAGTCTTTTATGAAAATGTTACTGATTTCCATGCGTATGATTGATATTTTGTTAGTTTTATATTACTTATTAGCAAAAAGTCACAGTTTTTTTAACAAACATCGCATTTGTTACGCAAATATAGTCGACTAAAAATCTTTTTGGAAAATTTTAAAAAAATACTAAATGTATATGTTACTATAAAAAATTGTCTACTGAAAACAAATTTACACATTGAATACCAATCTTAGCTCTATTTCAAAATAAATAATATCGTCCTTATCTTAAATTTCTATCAAAATATAACCAAATTATTAAACTGACATACAATATAAAAATAAAAACTTGCCTGACTGGCATGAGAATTTGAAGCCATTCCTTAAACACATATTTTTCCTTTTTAGTTTTACTAATAAATAAATTCTCCACATGCAAGTTTATTGGTTGTCCATTAAGTTTTTTTTTTTTTTTTTACTTTACTCTTATCTTAAACTCCTTGTTAGACGATCATCATCACTATGTGTGTAAATATTTATAAAGAAAATAATGAATTTATAAAATTAACATCATAAATACACGCATTAGTGTAATATTTCAATGATATCAGATAATATGTTTTTATATTATAAAACATATAAGTTTACGAATACATACAGACGCACGTATGTATACGCACATATCATAAATAAGCATGTTGAGCTGTTTGAAATCCAAATGAATTTAGAAGATACAATCATGTGTAACGGAAAAGACAGTCTGACTATTTACATTAGTGCATGCAAAAATAGTTATGTAAAAAAAAATCACTAGGTTCTATATCCCAGTGTAGAAACGGTACTGATATGCCATTACTTTAAGCACTACCAGTAATGACACCAGCTTACTCTCTGCATCACTTTATTATAAATAATAAGGACATGCTAATAAGTAGTTAAATTTCATATTAGTTCAATACAAAAAATAATGCTTTACACATAAGTACTTATTTTTATCATTATTTTAAATAAAAAGTAATGATCTAAAAATGTTTTCAAAATCTACTTTATATACTCATTATTTTTTCACTTCCAGTAAGTACATATATTATTGCTATTATTATTATTTTTGATTTTTTGTAAGCTAAAAAGTAATGACATTTTGTGCAAGTAAGTCATTTATCTTTTTATCTATCAAGTATAACATGTGGAGAAAGCTCAGATGGTAGAGCGGTTTACTGACAACCTGGAGGCCCGGGATTAACTCACGTGTTGGCACATTTTAATAAAAAAAAACTGTTATTAAAAAAATATTTTTCTATTAAAGCTATTTTTTTTAAATTTGTTTTTAGACATATAAAAGTAATAATATTTTTATAATGAGAATTTTAAGAACTTGCAATTACCAAATATGTACTTAAATAACCACTTATATGGCAACGCTTTTCTATACTGGGCTTATAAGTTTCATTATATGTATTTGTTTTAAAATCGGTTCACCCGTCAAGGCTGCACAGTGGCAACCGATTTTCAATATCTTTTTTTTTTTGAGAAAAAAAAATCATTTAAAGCAAATACTGCTCATGTAAAATATAGGGCAAGGATTTCTGCGATTTTTGCTCTAACATTTTCATACCATACAGCAAAAAGTTGAAACTATTTAAATATGAAACAAAAAAAAAAACTAAAAACAAAATAAAAATCTGACGCTATTACACACCTTAATGATTAAACTCTCGATCGTTTTTTAATGAAGGTAAGAGCCCTGATTTCATGAATATTCACCATTTTTAGGCTTTTCGAAAATCTTATCTGTCAATTGTATTTTTTTCTTTAAGTAGTGCATTACTAATGGTAATGAAATTGAAAATCATTGCCATCAACTAATTAATGATATCATATTATTTAAATTCATTATCATTAATTAAAAAATGCTACTGAAAATAATTTCATTACAATTGATATCAATAAAATGGTAATGACAGCCCCTTCAGCAGCTTTAAACGATACATTAATCGTTTTAATAAACAAATACAAATAAACTTTAATTTTAATACAAACTTATTTCGGTTTTACTTCATTTTCTAAATTGTTAGAAAATACTTTTAGAGAGTTTTTGTTCAGCTCCACTTTTAAGTACACGTTCCCTAATGTAGACCTTTGAAGTTGCTTTGACAATTACTATTTAAATTTTTTTTTAATTATTTGCAGTAAAAAACAATTGGCAGAAATACCAACAAAATGCACACAACTGAGAAAAAACTTCAAGAAAAAAAAATTTCAAATAATTTTATATGATGATAAGATACTTTTGCTTGGAACAACAGAAGTATTAATTCTGGATTTTATTCTGATGACTGGAAAAAAAGCGAAGTTTGAACCACAAGTACTTGTGAGGGCAGCCGTTTCGACAAAATGTATATCACAATTTTATATCCAGGATTCAAATTAATAAATTATAGTAAAACTGGAAAACTTATCAGATATAGACACTTTAAAGACGACATAGTATTTTGGCCAGATTTAGCAAGCTGTCGTTATGACAAAAATACTTTATAATAGCTTAATACTAACAACATACGTTTTGTATCGAAATACCCAAAACCACCAAACGTTTCAAAAGCCTGCACAATTCAGGACGTTCGGGGTCTTTTATGCCAAAAAGTGTATGAAAATGCTTACGAAGCCAAATGCACTGAAGATTTGAAGAAAATTTAAAAAAAAAGACATTAATTATATATTTTTAAGTTCCTCAAATTAAAAACATTTGAATGAATTTTTGTGGGAAACCTTTTCAAGAGCTTGTTATCTTGTTTATGTTTTCCTTACTTTAGCAAGCAAGTTCCTAAAAACTTTTGCCATCAGTAAACTTTTTGTAAAACCATTGCATATCAGGGCTTTTTGAACACCAGGCTTGTTTCTAAAGACGTGATCATTTTGGAATTGGAAATGCACTTTTCACTAGTACTTGAAACACCTGGTGAAGTTGTTTGCCAGCGCTTTCTAAATGGTACTTTTCTGACTGGGAATTTAAGAAAGTTATATCCTCCTTTTCCGCTTTCTCTTAATCTTGTGTAGAGAAAATTCGAATGTTGTTCACGTATGGGCGCTGCTATGAAAATTTCGGACTTTTTAAAATCAATTGCTATTTGTTTGCTCATCATTTAAGACATTTATTTGCGTACAATACGATTTTAATAGACTTAGACACGCCTGGTGTATGGAATATACATACGTCAGTAAAAGCGAATGTGTTACAAAACAATAACAATTAAGACATGCAATAGTGATTTCTTCTTCGTTCTAATTTTTTTTTTTTCGATTGGATAACATCACTCTTTTTTAAAGTGACTGCTTTAAATAAATTTTATTTTACTTTAATTAAAGCGTAATAATTAAACCCGTGTAGAAACGGTAATAAGAAATCATTATTTTTGGACTAGAAGTAATGACATCAGCTTAATATGTGTATTACTTTAATATAAATAATAATGACTTACAAATAACTTGTTAATTTTCCCAATATTTTAATACAAAAAATAATGCCTTACCCATAAGTACTTAGTTTTATCATTATCATAAATATAAAGTAATGATCTAACATTTTTGAACAATCAATCCTTAGACTCATTATTCTTTCAAGTCTAGTACGACACAAACTAAAATTATTTTAAATCACGATTAAATTAAATGCGTAAGCAATTTTAATTTTCTTCGGTTGCCCTATACATTTTGGAAAAATTTTAATTGCCCATATGGAACCAAATATGGCAGATGAATTTAAAAAATTTGTTAAAATAACAGTTGATTTGAGGTTCTTGGTATAATAGTTATAAATAAAAAACAGCAATGAATGAATTTAGAGTTAAAGTGCTAAAGTGTTATCGTAGTTACGATTATTAGTATGTGCTTAATAGTTTTAAATTTTAGTTGCTTTAAAAGTCGACATTTAATTTCTACAAACATTTTAAAAACTATACAAATTTGCAAAAATATCTTATTATGGCAAGGATACAAAAAAATTTATTCCAACAATATAATTGGAAAAGTGGAAATATTAAAAAAAAACTTTCCCTACTTATGATTAAAAAGATTTTTTTTATGACTCATAATATTTTTTTATTTTTTGCTCTTGTCCTTTGATTTTAAAAAAATTCACTTTTTGCATTGTAATTCAGAAAATATCAATTGAAATTCAGCTTTTCCATTTGAAATTCAGCTTTTCCAATTGAAATTTAGCTTTTCCATTTAAAATTCAGCTTTTCCATTTGAAATTCAGCTTTTCCAATTGAAATTCAGCTTTTCCATGTTAAAATCAGATTTTGCATTTTAAATTCATAAAATATCAATTGAAAATCAGAATATATTACGAAAATGTAACTTGAAATTCAGTAAATATTAAGTGAAAATTAATAAAACATCACATGAAATTCAGAAAATATTGATTGAATTCATAAACTCATCAATTGTTATTCAGAAAATATAAATTGAAATTCAGAAAAAATCAATTGAAACTTCTTAAATATCACTCAAAATTCATAATACATCAATTGCAATTAAAAAAAACATTGCATATCAATTTCATTTAATATGTTCTAAATTTCAAATAATATTTTCTGAATTTCAAATAATATTTTCTAAATTTCAATTTATATATTCTGAATCGGAAAAGACGTTTTCTGAATTTCAAATGCAAAATCGAAATTTTAATTGATCTTTTCTAAATTTTAAATGGAAATTCTGAAATTCAATTGGTGTTTTCTGAATTTCAAAAGGAATTTGAATTGAGTTGCCAAAGGTGTAGGTAAATCACTTATCAGGAGTTCCAGGCTACTAGTCAATTATTCGGCGTTAACTTAATGTAATTATATAATATTAAAATTAAAAATTCAGAATATTTCAAATTTTAACATCAGAAAATGGCAGTGAGTGGGTGTGAGTGGGTGTGAAATAAATTTTTTAAAAGGGTTCTAAAATACCTTACATTCATTTTAGAACACATATAAAAGAACTAAACCAATTTTATGACAATAGAAGTTGATATATATTTTAAAGACATATCTATCACATTTTATTTTAGATAGAGGTATGAATTTGGAAAATTCTGATATTACATTTAAGGTCATCAAAATAATAGTGTGAACCTCGAGTAGTTATTTAGCCGGTTTTGTTCAAAAATATAATTTTTTGGATTAAATCCACTTAAAAATTTTTTAGGCCATAATCGTTCGTAGTCCGCTGTAAGAGTAACAAATATCCAAAATAAAAAAGTTTTTCAGTAAAACTCTCTAATGACAATCCATATGTTGAATGAGGAGTCAATTGACCTAAAAGTGACTGATTAAAGAAGGACTTATCACAGGACTGGTATAATTTAATACTGAAGTGGTTTAAGCAGTGTCAACTGTCCTAAAATTACCAATCCTGTGACTGGTAAAGGGAGGACATACCACTTAACCAGAATGCTTATTAACAAGAAAAAGCCAGTTTGCCAGAATTTTACCCATTGGAAGCTGTTTAGTTTTCGCTTATTTTTATGTCCATCTTTGGTTAGTTCTGTGGCATGCCACTATGTGGTTTAAAACAGGACAAATGACCCTCTCCAATGACAAGCCCATATTAAAGTTGCCAGTTGTTACATAGGGTAGGGTTTAGCAGAGATCCGGTCTCTGGCACAAAGGGACCGATCATGTGGCACACGCAGGACCAGTCCCATTCCCCATAGGGATGTTACTGGATTTTGAAATGCTATTGTGCTCAGTAACGTTGATAACAACAGTAATTGGTTAACATTTTTTTTGTCGCCCATATAAAATTTGAATTTAAGTATTCGTTAAATTTGAACGGAACTTTCATTAATTGGGCCTCATAAATTTTATTTTCATAATAAAAAAATAATTTATTTTATAAAAGCTTAATAAATTCAGCCTTTATTATGATTAAAAGCGGTTTCCATTTTTTGTAAATTTATCCAATAATATCAATGATTCGGTAATGCCGAATAAAATACCGGTACCAAAACCGAAACCGAAATAATGAATCTTTCCTAAGCCCGTTATTCAATTCACATGCCAACATTAGTTAAAGTTCTTACGAAAAATGTTGCGAAAATTTTAGACAATTATAAAATATACTGGCCCATTGTGCTCGGTTAAATACAAGAGAACGAAAATCAATTATTAAATTAATCGATGAAGATGAAACATATAGAAAAGTTGCCAACATCTATATCTATACTAATATTATAAAGAGGTAATGTTTGTATGTTTGTTTGTTTGTTTGTAGAAAGTAATCTCCGTAACTAATCATACGATTTCTAAATTTTTTTTACCAATATTTAATTTGGTCCTCCAGGATGGACATAGGCTATATATCTTTCCGAAATTTTTTTTTTTTAAAGTTATGAGCGGAAACATAAAAATAATCTATATATATAAAAAACAATGTTTGTATGTTTGTCCTCTATAGACTCTAAAACTATCCAACCGATTTGGTCCAAACCGGTTTTATTTGAAAGGTTATAGTCCAAATTAGGTTTTCGGCTATATATATTTCAAGTGGGCGTGGCCCCTCCCACATATATTGAATAACATCATATATCTTGACTATTGTGATAGCAAGAGTTTGGAAACATTGCAGTATCCCATATGTTACTGATTTGAATAATCAGGAAAAAATGGGCGGTATCGGACAAGTGCGAGTGGCAGCTCCAATACAAAGTAAATATTTAATATCATATATCTACAGTACTATAATAGCCATAGTCTTAGAAATTTGTGCACGTTGATTATTTGCTAATGTGAATAGTCATGGGAAAAATGGGCTTGATCGGACCAGTGGGCGTGTCAGCTCCCATACAAAGTAAATATTTAATATCATATATCTACAGTTCTATAATACCCAGAGTCGTTAGACATTTGTGCACGTTGATTATATTATGAATAGTCATGGGAAAATTGGGCGGGATCATACCAGTGGGCGTGGCAGCTCCCATACAAAGTGATTATTTAGCTCATATACAAAATTAATATTAATATTAATTATTTAGGGTTCTATATTAGCTATATAGCCTTCAAATTTTGTACGAGTCCATCAATTACAAATATTAGTAGTCGAACTGAAAATGGGCGGAATGGGATAAATGGGCGTGGTACCGCTATATATATATAACACAGGATGTGTGTATGTATGTAACGTATGGACTCCAAAACGGATTGGGCCGATTTTTATGAAATTTTTAAGGAATCTTCAGAATATTCAGGCGGGTGACACTGTGAAGTCTGATTTTTGATTTTATGTCTGTGGGTGGAGGGGCGTGGCAAAATCCAATTTTCATATTGTACCACCAATGACATATACATATATTTATATTTTTTGCTTTTTTTCATTTTATTTTTTTTTGAAATCGGTTGTCATGTTTTTCAAAACGAGATATCAAACTCTTAGATCGGTTATGTAGTTCCGAAGATATTTATAAAAAACCTATGTTAATATTTACAAAAAACCTATGTTAATCTTCAAGCTATGTTACACGAACACAACAGCCTCATCCGTCTATTCAAAACAGCCCTACCCCAGATGCCGACAGATGAATTTAAGGTTGTGAGAAGAGCTGACCAGGCAGCGGCTGGTGAGCGTGAGCGGCGCTTTAATGCACCGGTAATAGGTGACATCGCAGTTGTAATGGCAGTTGTTTTCAGCTATTCATTTTATATACTTCAGCAAATAAATGCGATAGAAGGACAAAGAGGCGTTGGACTTCCCATGAAATTACAAATTTTAAAATGCTTTACTAATGTGAATTTATTTTTTTAATTATTTATTTGCGTAAAAGAAATTTTTTGATTTAAAGAATTAATTACAATTAAAATTTAAAGGCAAAACAACATTTGTCTGGTCAGGTAGTTTTTAATAAAACACCAACTGCTATATGGGAAGTAATTAAAACATTCAAAGTTAGTGGCGCGTAGACCGCACTTAAGCTGCAATTACTCGAACGTAAATGTAACGTGACGGGTCAGCTGATTCAACCTGTTTATATAGCAACACATAGTACTGAGTACTCGACGGAAACAAGTCGCAATGTAACGGGCTATTCTGTGCTTGGTAAGAAAGTGTATACTTTATTTATGTACCAAATATCAGCTATTTAAATAATTAAACAAAGAAGTCATAGAGTTATAACCCTTTTTGCCACTGTGAATTGTGACATCCTTCAGTTATACGTATTCCCTAATTCAAAAGGTCAAGTATGGCTCTTCTCTTTAGCCTTGAAAATATAAGCAAAATGTAAAATACAATATATTGAAATTTACTTTGTACATGGATATTTAAAATCTTTGTTAGTCCTAAACTAATGAAGCTACAAATTTGAATATAATTAGTCAATAATTAAACTTTGAAACATATATCGCAAAAAATAGGTACGGTAGATAAAAATTGTATGTTAATTTACATATTTTAAAAATTTATTAAAATATCGATGGCCATAAGATGGCAATACCTAATTAAGTTTTTTGTTTGCTACTTGAAATAAGATTTTCGTATAATTCATAACATAAGTTGTCACTAATAAAGTGTGACAACTTTGTTAACAATCAAGACAAACTTTTGCTAAAAATTGGATTTGTAATGAGAAACACTAGCCATTAAATAAAAAAAAAACCCCAACAAAATCAGCGCTTCAACTCTTTACCAGATTATTTACACGCAACATGGTTATTTTACTTCGACATATCCCAAATGTAATATGTACCGTTTACACTATGGCTTACAGAAAGGGGCAAAGTACTTATTACTTTTGTGACATTGTAACCAAAAGTGATGTTGCCATTACATATCCTGGTAATAAGTTTAAGCCCTGTTTTTGCTGTGTTTTTTATGATGACAAATAAAGCTCGTGGAGTGCTTGCTTTTATCAAACGATGGGCGAAGGAGTTTGTTGATCCAAATATAACAAAACAATTATATACATCTCTAGTTAGACCAATTATGGAATACGGATCAATTATCTGGGATCCTGACGCTGAAATTTACAACAGCCGCATTGAATCTATTCAAAAACAATTTCTTCTGTTTTGCTTAAAGAGTTCTTGTTGTAATCGTGTTGAAGATCTTCCACCATACACCTTTAGATTGTCAATAATTAAACTACCAACACTTAAAAGCCGTAGAATAATGCTTAATGTTGTATTCTTAGCCAATCTGCCCAAGGGAAATACTACATCTGACTTTCAGCTGGGCAATATCAACTTTAACGTTCCCCAACGACCGACTCGTAATTATACCCCAATATACCTTCAAGCTGTACAAACGAACTACGCTATGCCGATCCTTATAGAAGACTATGTCTGCAGTTTATTGAGATTTACGATTTTTTTGATTGTTCTGCTAACATTAGTCTTATGAAGCATAATATAACTTTGTTTTTAAATACTCAGAATTAAATTTATTATTAATATACTTTTATTATTATATAATATTATAGTCTGTAAGGATGTAATTTCATAGACTCAAAATAAAATAAAAAAAAGGCTAGTTTATCTCATTACAAATACAGTTTTTAATAAAAGTTTGTTTTAAATAACAAACATTTAACACAAATGTTTAATATCGATGGTCATAAGTGGACACTTAAGTAGTGACATTTTTTTTTTTACAATTTTTTATGAAATTCTTATTTTAAGTGGCAAAAAATACTTACTTAAGTGTCATCTTATAACTATAGATTTTTGTATACATTTTAAAAATATCTAAATTAACATAAAATGTTGATCTATGTAACCGATTTTAATTGTTGACTAACTAAATGTTTGGTTAAAAACAAATAAAACTGAGCATAAAATCGCGACCTTTAAAAACTGCAAAGAGTGAGGTAAGTTTCTAAAAATAGAACTGTTGTGTTGTTGTAATTGTACTTCTGAGATTATGTATGCAAGAACAAAAACACCGTGTATTGAATAAAACTAGTTTTAATCACAACAAAACTTGACCTGACGATAGATCAGTGGGCTAAAGCGCTCTGTCTAACGTGTAAATCAGTTTATCTATACCACGGTCAGTGATTGCACAGAAAATTTTATATAGACGCAATCGAACAAATAAAAACATAACAAATATTACATTATTCAAAAACAGGGTCATTGACGAAGGTTCAATACCAGAAACTGCGCAGTCTGATTCAGAAAATTTACAATGTAGTTATGATTTTTAGAAAATACACTTATTCATCTCTACCACGCCTTTCACAATTAAAATTAAATAAAATTGCATATTAATTATAGTATTAATTGCAATTGTCTGAAAAAGACATTAAAATTCAAACTCAAGCAAAAATATCTATTTCATTTATTTGAATGTTAGTTTATCTCATTAAAAATACTGTTTTTAGCAAAAGTTTGTTTTAAATAAGAAACACTTAACACACATTTTTAATATTAATGGTAATTAGTGAACACTTTCTTAGTGACAACTTTTTTTTTTTACAATTTATGGTGTAGGTTATACGAAATACTTATTTCAAGTAGCAAAAAAAATTATTTAGGAGGCGTCATCTAATGAACATCGATTTTTTCTATACATTTTTAAAATATGTAAATTAACATAACATTTTGGTATACGATACCTATTTTTTAAGATTTAGGATTAAAAGTTTAATTATGGACTACTTAACTGTTTGGGTTAAAACAACTAAAATTGTAAATCAAATTGGGATAAAATCGCGACTTTTGGAAATAAGAACCGTTCAAAATTGTTTTTCCAAAAATTTAGATTTTGATCGCGAAAACTTTACGTTGTTTTATATGTAGGGCAAAAGTATCTATGAGAAAAATAATTGCTGTTTTATTTTGAATAATAACACTTATAACACTTCTTAATGAAACACCATTGTTAAAAAAGTTGTAGAACAAGAAAACTATTAACCGTTTTAAGACCAGTTTTTAGGTCGAAAGCGTTTCATCTTGTAGATCACAATATTATGATTGAGAAACTGCTGTATTATGGTATTGAAAGAAGAGCGTTATATTTGTTAAAAAGCTATTTAGCAAACAGAAAACAGTATGTTGAAGTGAGTTGCTACAGAAGTTATATGGGTAATGTTGAATATGAAGTTCCCCAAAGAAGTGTGTTGGGTCCACTGCTTTTTACATTGTATCTAAACGACAAGCAAAATTTACAACTTTTTGACGTTAGTATTTTTTATCCTTATACACATGAAATTGCTTTAAAAGCTCATATGGAATATGATGCAGCGACGATTACGGAGTATGCACGAATAAATAAATAAATATTAAATACTGAAAAAACTAAACTTATTAGATTTAGGCCTTATTTGGTGCATAATCAAAATTTTATCATTTTTGCAGATGGAAAAGAAGTTAGGGAAACACTTTCAACAAAATATCTCGGTGTAATTTTACAAAGTAATCTCTCTTGGGAAAAGTATATCCAACAATTGAAATCTAAAATTGTATATGCTACTGGTTTGCTTTATAAACTTAAAAATAAAATTAATACGAAAACAAAAACAATCATTTATCAATCGCTGATTCACAGTCACTTAAATTATTTGCCTATAATATATGCTTGTAAGAAAAGTAATGAGTTTAAATCACTTCAAAGATGTCAGAATAGAGCGCTAAAAACAGTTTTTAGTCTACCGCTAACTTTTACAACTTCATCATTATATAGAGATGTATCCAAAACAGTTCTTCCTGTATATGGATTGTATAAAATGCAACTTCTACTTTATGTTTTTAAATCCCTCAACAGCGTTGGTTACCATACTATTTCGTTCCCCAGAAATCACTGTATTTAATACAAGAAACGCTTTGAATCTGAGAGTAGCAAGATGTCGATTGGAAACAACGAAGCAGAGAGTGGACCACGTAGGTAGTTTGTAATATAATCAACTTCCAGAAATTTTAAAATGCACTGAAAGAATTTAAATTTTTAAAAAAAAAATATTAAAGAATATTTATTAGAAAACCTAGAAATGCTTCTATTGTAAAATTTGTCACATTTTGAAATACATATATCATAACCTTTTTTATGTAATTTTTTCATCATATAATTTTTAATTTTATTTCTCTCTTTTTTTTTCTTGTTCAGTTTTAAACATTAATTTTGTAATTTTTGCCAACTCGCCTCAATAATGTCCACGTGACGCTGAGGCACAATTTATTGTAATAACCCTTTTTTATGAATAAAAACTTAAACGAAAAAAAAAAAAGGTCAAAACTGCATGGCCGGTTTGCCCAATAGAAGTCCAGTTTTTCGCAGATCTTAGTTTTTACATACAATCTAACATAAAATGCGCTGAAGGCGAGAACAAAAAACAACTTTGCAATTTTCATATATTTCATGTGCATTCTAATGAATATACTAAATTTTATATTAAATATCAAAGATACTTTCGGAAAAATTCCGTTTATTTTTAAACCAATCTGATTCCGAACTTGAAATTGTTATATGTCGTAAGTGACACTTTGAGTTAATTGTAAACTAAATTTCATAAAAATGGACTATCCGTTTATTAGATATTCGCAAATTACTGATATTTTTTACCCTTTTCGCGAATAAAAGAAATTTTTGTATACCACTATTTAAAGAAGAGGATATGATATTTTAAATGACACCAAATTTTTAATTTTTTGTTGGCGCGCTTAAAATTTTTGATAATTTAAATATTGTATATTTCTTACACATTGGTTCAAAACCCACAACATTGGGAAGCGATTAAGCGCGAACTATAACGAATTTTGGAAAAAGAAAAATAGGCAAACACCATATTTACTAGGAAAATATAAATTTCTGAAAGATGCGTCGAAGGTTTTTAAAAGCTCCCTATAAGTATCTATTTTTTTATTAAATGTTTGTACAACGAAACAAAATTTCAATACTAAAATTCATACTACATATTGCGATATTCAATGTATTTTATTAAAAATATTATGTTAAGAAATTTTTGGAACTGGCATGCTATTTTTTGCCAGTTTTCATTCCAAATTTGCAATTTAAATTTTACCAAAAAAGTCTAGGTCAACCAATATAAATTTTAATTCGCAAACCTATTTAACCACGAGTTAAAATTGCACACCCTATTATTTTAAATTTATTTTGTGTCGTATTATATATTTTATTCTTTTAATTGTTTTTTTAATCACCCACCCTGTTATTGCGCCTGCTATAAGAACTCCATAACGAATAATTCATATTATTATGTGTTTTATTTATTGCTTATACGCCTACGTGATTTACTTGGATTTTATATAGAAATAGTTAAATATTAATGAAGGACAATATTAATACGAGTCAAACGATTAAACTTTCTTAATCGATAGAAAAAGATTTTTAGATAAATTGAGTTTTGTATTACATAAAAATTTCGGAACTAGTTTTGAATTATTTCAACAAATTCATTTTTTTTTTAAATTCTCCATAAACAGAAATATTGATATAGTAAAATTTCTAGCATTTTCCAAATTCAGTTTTATAATAATAAATAATAAACTCCAAATTTGTCAATATTCAATCGCTCTAATTTGCTCTTTTTTGGGAAAATTTAAAAGGTTGTTCCGTATATTTGTGGGAATTAGATATTAGCGGAATTTCGGTTTTAACATTTAATTCCACTGAGCCAGGAATACATTTATTCAGTTGCTGCAAGCAGACCATTCGGTTAACAAAAAAATGTTATTGTCACAAAGAATCTGTTTCACTGTGTTTTAGCCCACGGACAAACTGTTATGGTTTAAGTAAAAACGGCCACGTTTCGACCTAGTATCCTCATGTAACCGATTTCTCCAGACTGATGCCGATTACTTTTTTTATTTTGCCATTTACATAATCAATTGAAATAAATAAAGCAAATCCTCAGTAAGCCTGCAGTCTTTATTTGTTTACGATTACTGACCACGCAGCAAATAAATTTTTAAATTATCATAAAATTATCAAAACCAAAATACATAGTATTTTAGCTTAACAACTTTAAAGATCAGAAGTACGCCCTTTAATTTGAACACGTGCGCAAAGATCTTATTTGACTACATGCCTAGTGTTGAAGTGTTGAAAATAATTTTCTCTGAATTGTATTGTAAATAAAATGATTTGAACAATCACGCCTACCCAGCCACCACAACTTTAAAGTACGTGAAATTTAAGTATAATGGAAAGAAAAAAACATAAATTTATTGGTTAAATAAATCCTAAATGCGCAACTGAAACTGAGGTATCCCAAAACATTTAGATTAAACAAAACTATGAAAACTTCTGTTGCAACCACAGACAATTGTATTGCAAGCTAATATCCAGACATTTGTTGTACAGTTGCAAAATACAGGCACAACATGTGGTCATCCAGGTAACAAGGAGTCCAGACTAATGTAGTAAGTAAAATAAATGTTGGTTACATATTCACAACAACGTGCGGAGATGGCAGTGTTGCCACTTTTTGAATAATTATACAAAAACGGGACTGTTTACACATTCGTTCGATAATTTTTGAATAATGAGATTTTTGTGTAATTTCTGTGAAATTTCACTTTTTAAAGAAATTTTTGTAGTTTTTGCAAATTTCGGGCTAATCATTTGTATTTGCCATTAAATACGTTAAGAAATGTGTAACTATTCCAAAATAAGACTTTTTATTACAAAAATTAAAAAAAAAGATTAAAAAAGTTAATTATAAATACTCTAACTTCCCTTCGCAAAACCTTTTCATGGATCCGCACCTGACTAAACTAATGAAGTTTTCCTCACAATGAGAATGGAAAATATCTTAAACTTTATGAAAAACCTTAATATAAGTAGCGCAGACTTAGGTATATCTATGAAAAATGGATATATACCGATTTCTCAAAAACTGGAGCCAATCTGACACTTCCAAATGTACATTCGCACTCAGGGGAATCCCCCTAATAATTCGAAAAGGATTCATCGAAGTTCATTTTTTCGACTATCACAGTGGAATGCAGACTTTATCTACTGACAGGTCCTTACAAGTTTCATTTCGCGTCACCGAACAATGTTCATTAGTTAAAAATGTTTTATTTTTGATTTGAATTAGTTCAATTCTTCTAATTTTGTTCTTTACTTCTCATCAAGTAAATAAAACAATACCGGTAAAGCTTTGATATTTTTCCTTCAAAAATAATTATTTGGGTAAATCTTCTAACCCTTCTACATTAATCTTCTGAAGATTTTCGGTGACGCGAAATGAAACATGTGAGGACCTATCAGTAGGTAAATTCTGCATTAAATTAGTAGATGAAGACATTTTTTAATTAATAAATAAACATTGCACGGTTTTTTTTAATAAGAAAGAAATGATCTTGAACTTGAATAATCTTGCTCACATCATAATTTATGATAACAGATCGATAAATGAGAAGCATCTTTTCAAAACATGACTATTCCACTTTTTGTGTTTTCGCACAAATTGAGAAAATAGTTTTTTAGGTATGCCCCTATGTAGTTAACCCGAAATTTTCTTGCATTATTATAGACTACAAGATTAGTCATACACTCAAAAAAAAAAGTTTTTAAAGCCAGCAAAAAATTTTGCTGAGCCAGCAAAATTTTAGTCAGGAGGATGCTTGCAAAAAAGTTGCTAATGTCAGCAAAATCTTTTGCTGAAAATCAGCGAGCTGATTTTTAGCAACAAAATTTGTAGATTCAGCAAAAGTTTTGCTAACACTTAGTAGATTAGAAATACAAAAGCTGAATTTTAGTAGACTGAAAAAAACGCAAACAATTTGTAGAAAAATTGTAATTTAGTTAATTTATTTGCTGAAAATCATAAAACATATTTTTGTGATTCTTTTAAAAATAATTTACTATAATAACGAAATATAAAAATTTTCATTTTTCCACATTGACGACATGAATTAATTTAATATCTGAAAATATATAGAAATAAATATATATAACATAACAAAAATTGTCTTTCAATTACTTACATCAATGGTTGTCTAAATGATGCTATCGCAACTGCCGAAGATAATTATAGAAACGAAAAAATAAACAAAAACAAACGAAACGAAAAAACAACCCTTTTTGCAATAAGAAAAAGGGACCATAAAAACATCTACCTAAGATGTGTGTCGTTGTCTTTCACTTTACTCTGTCTACATTTCTGTATATGTTTGTTTGCAATTTGACCACACATATAAACATTTAGTTTAAATAAATAAATATTTTATTTTGTCTTTTATTTAATTAATAGACAATTATTTTCACAAGCCGGTGACAACGCAAAATTTAAGTTATTTTAATCCTCAATTTTGTTTTATGTACGAAAAAGAGATACAAAAACTTCCATGGTTGATTTTTTTATATGTCTTATTAGAGTTGTACTTTTTAGTATCATTTTCCTATTCTCTACTACATCTTGACATGCCGCGACATCTACTTCATTCAGCGTATATCTTTCAATCTGGTTGTCGTCCACACTATTAATGTGCTTATCAGCACAATTTTTTTTAGCAAAATTAATTAGTAAAACATTAGTATATTAGTAAAGCATTAGTATAAAACCGTTAAGTGCTGAATAAGTATAACAAAAATTTTAGCTGAAAACACGATTTTAGCAAAAAATTTTGCTAAAAAATAGTATACCTGATTTACAAGACGTTTTACTAACTTTTCTACTAACCCATTTTTTTTGTTTGTAGCTTTGTACAGGATTCAAAAATTTAGCAGTAATATATTTGGAATAAATGCAAGATTTGAAATGGAATAATCTTGTTTTGACGCGGCTGATTGGAATAATCATGTTTTGATTGAAACCACTGCGGATTAATCTTGTTTTGCTGAAACTAATTAGGTATCAGATATCTTATGTTGAATTAAAATAACCTTACGTTCATCTTTAAATAAATAAAACTACAAAAAATTTCACAGTATTTTCTATTTATTTTTAATAAACTTCTGGATTAATCATATTTTGTTCCAAAAATGTATATTTGAAATGGGTAATGTCATTTTGAAGTAGAATAATATACTTTTGATGAAATCATGCATTTTAATTTTTTTTTCCTGGTGTAACTATAGCGATTTCGCAAAATTTTATTTTCGCTGAGTTTTCAATTCAATGCTACCAAACAAAAAAAAAAAAATCACTTTTGTCAAAAGTGGAATAATAATGTTTTCAAAAGATGCGCGTCAAATAAAGATTTGGTTTTAATTTTTTTAAATGTAAAAGTAAAACATTTTTCATTAAATTGTATGAAAAAATGCATAAATTCAATGAAAAGTTATAATGGAAGAATTCCAGTGACAATTCATAGCTCTAATGCAAAAATTCATTGATATCCCTCTCAGTGTAGCGCAAAATGTGTTCTCTTTAGTGAACATGGGAGACAAAATGTTATTGCAAGCTTTCCTTTGATCAGACAAAAATTTTGTCAAGGCAGGAGATTCGGTCAAAAGAGCTTCAAATGTGTATGTATGAGTTTTAAATTAAAAATAATGATTATTTCAACATTATGTAAATAAATTATAATTTTTTTGTGTAATTTCATATGGTTTTGGACAATTTTGACCCTACAGCTGTGAAAGTTTTTGTTCTACTGGTGGCAACACTGCATTATGGTAGGAGAAGCTGTAGCGGTTGCAGTTTTTGCAAGTAAGCCTACAAATTACTGGAAAATTCCAAATATACAAACCACATGAATACTATTTTCAAATAAATATCCTGGTACACGGTTGACTTGTCTCACAACAACATCAACTACAAAATTGTGGTGATTTTGCGCTTAAATGTGCATTAAATGTTGCACATAAATTATATCGCAATAGCTGGCCTTGTTCGAAGAAGAAATAAAAATAGTATTTAAAATACGGTTACATATGTAGTTATACAGTAAGATCGTAATGTATTTGACATTTTAATGTTAAATTTTCGGCTTAACACACTAAGTCCAAAACAAATTTTTAATAAAAAACTAAATGATTTCAAAAACTACTAGTTCTTACGCTACGGACTATTGAGGAGTCCATTTCACTTAAATGACATATCCCGGGACTTTTTTCAACAGGACCTATTGCAAAACTATTTCTTGACTCTGCATTTACGGGCACAACTGCACTTTAACTATGCTTTGTTGTAGCATGTTTTTTTTTTTTTTTTTGCTTTTCATTAGTTTACTAGTTTATTAGATGTTGTATTGTCTATTTTGTTCTATTTTTGCATTTTGTTTGTATATATTAAAACATGCACAGGACCAGTCAGTCGTGAGGCACCTGTCCTTTAAGAAATATATCCTTTAAGGACAACTACCTCCGCATTGATCTAGGACAAAGCAATTACTCTAAATGCAATTAAAAAAAAAAAAAAAATAAGGACCCCTTTCGACTTGTAAGCTGTTTTTATTTTTCCAAAATATAGCATCACTAATAATAATTACGATATTAGCTTTTTGGGCTACGAAGGTTAGATTTTTCTAAATAACACTTTTGTAAATATTGAGTAGCTTTTTTATATAAAATCGATCCAAATTAAAAACTATATATTCCGCAATATCGATCAAAAAAGATACATCTCAAATACAAAATCAGATCTCATTTGATATAGATCGATATTTTTTCTTATCCAAGTTTATCTCAAAATTGGAGTATACAGTAATATCAGGTCCCTCAAATTTATTATCGGATTAAGTTCGATAAAAATTTATCTCAAAATTGGGAATCCAAAAATATCTAACTTAAGATCCTGATGGATCCCAAAATATCCATTGGGATGAATTTAAATCTTCTTGGATCTAATAGGATCCAAAAAGATAAGTAATTTTTGGTGGATATAATGAGATATTTAGAGATTAAATTATATTTACTTGTATCCCATGACATATATTAATTTTAATAAAAATATGAAAAAAAATAAAGAAAAACAATTTAAAAAAATTAAAACCAAAAGTTTTTTTTTTTAACATCTGCGCATATATAAGTACATATGGGATTATATATTACAATATATAATTATGGCTTACACTTGATGATGGACCATATATTATCATATCGGAAACTAAATTATGAATTTTAATTTCATATATATAATAATTATATATATATAATTATATCTTGAATTGCATTACTTATATGGCATCATATATAAGCATATCTTATAGATATCTTATACATATATGTATATATGTATGTATAGCATACATATATATATATATATACTATGCGCTGTGCATACATATATATATATTAGGGCGGGTCGATTTAATAATCGCCCAAAGCTCAGTGAAAATCGTATTCTAGGGATCAAAATAAGAAACTTGCGGAATTAACCATACCTCTAAAACGAATTCTACTACCCCGAAACTGTTGACTTTTGTCCCGTAGGGTCAAGTTTTGAAAAATCCCACTTTGACCCATGTAGAGTGCCCCAATCGAGTCCAAATGTATGACCGACCCCCACTAACTTTGAAGGGCCGATCCACCCATGCTCGTGGCACACCCCCCTGGAACTCCCCTGGGGGGTTCCCCATACAAACATTTCAAAAAATCTCCATTTTTGGCACTTTATTTTATTATTTTTTATTTATTTTATTTATTTTTAATATTTTATTTATTTTTTCTCTTTAGAAATTTATTTAGTCAGAACATATGTAAATGAAAAAAATAATTTAACTTAGTAATAGAAAAGAAATAAAAAAAATTACTGTTTGAAGTCTTTTTTGCTTTCAAGTCTGGGCAATTTCGCACGGCTCTCTTATGTCGTCGCCATAACAGCCTCTACATTTTCCGGTATAACTCGTTTGGAAACGCTAGCTAGCAATTGAACGTGTCGTTCTGTTGCAGGTCGTAAAATAGGTTGTGTGGGTTTTTTTAAGCCACCACAAGACACAGCTGCATGTCGTAAACTTACTTAAGCAAAATCGGTTACAGGTAGAATTGAGCATAAAATTATCATAAAGGATTTTCCAGAAGTAATAAAAGGCGCACTTGCTTAACAGAAAGCATAAAATTATCATAAAGGATTTTCCAGAAGTAATAAAAGGCGCACTTGCTTAACAGTATTTGTGGTCAGATTAACGTTTAATTTACATGTAAGTATTTTATGGGCAGTTTTGACAACAAAATCGGTTACAGGTAGAATTGAGCATAAAATTATCATAAAGGATTTTCCAGAAGTAATAAAAGGCGCACTTGCTTAACAGATTTTGTGGTCAGATTAACTTTTAATTTACATGTAAGTATTTAATGGGCAGTTTTAACAACAAAATCGGTTACAGGTAGAATTAAAATTACCATTTCATTTTTATTACCTCGTAGACCATATATAACGCAACAGTTTTTGTGAATGCATTAAGTCGTTGTGAAGAACTCAAAGTGTGAAGTTCTAATTTCAGATAAAAAAATATTTAAAAAAAAAAATCATTCCAAATCAAAAAGTTTACAATGAATCCACCATCCTTTACACCGCAAGATGAAGCAATAACAACATCAACAACTATCGAAAACCCAATGAGTCATATACCCAGGCATGATGTTACTGTTTTTGGTGTGTCTACTGATTTGACTGATCTTAATTTACCAACCCATCTGGATATTTTGAGATATTATTTTTACTTGAGCGAACAAAAAAAATTGCTCTATAAATCATTCACTATTCAAGTACAAGATAAGTTGATTGGAATTTGGAAAAAACTTGGTATGGAAATAATGCTGAAAAAAAGTGTATATAATAAATTGAATAGATTGCTTGTCAAATATCAAGAGCAAATCAAGAATAGAAACAAACACCAAGAATTTACAGAGTATGTAAAATCTCTGGAAACAATTTTTTTCATTGGAACATGTAAATGCGATTTGAAGGCAGCTCCATGTGCATGCGGTTTGGTTCCCGAACGCCTCAAAGAGTTTATGCACGATCAACATAATCAGAGAAGACTAACAATGGATGGATTTGCGATGGAAATTGAAGAGCAAGGAGCAACGTCTATGTCATCAATGCCAACATACCAAGATCCCGATGATTCAACATACGCACCGCCACCGGTTCAAGAAGATTTGGATATAAGCACAAGTTCACAATACACACAGAGATACGATTGTTTTAACTTTGCCTTGGTATGTGACAGATTTGGTGTGCCTGATAGAGTAGCATCAGCAATGGGAACCGCTCTTTTCCAAGATTTTAAAATGAAAGATACCCATGGCAAACCTCTCATCATGGATAAATCGAAAGTTCGCCGAGAAAAAGAGAAATGCAGACAAGAAGTGCTTCGCAAACGGTTAGATGATACCAATTTGTTAGCATTTTCATTCGATGGCAGAAAAGATGATACTTTAACGAGAGATGCAATTGATGAGAAGTATCATACTAGGATGGTAAAAGAACCTCATCTTGTTATTTTGAGAGAACCGAATTCTGAATTGATTGGTTACGTAAGACTGGAACATGAAACCGCTGAATACAAAACAACCAAATTAAATGATTTTTTTAACGATAAAAATATATCACTGAATGAATTAATTGGCATATGCGTTGACGGTGAGCCAACAAACACTGGCCCACACGGTGGAATTATACGACGATTCGAATTGCTGTTAAAAAGACCATTGCATTGGTTCGTTTGCCTTCTACACTTCAACGAACTTCCGTTTCGGCATTTGTTTGAAGCTTTGGATAAATCAACCAGCACTGGACCAAGATCGGCAACCGGAAAATTGAGCCGTCAAATCGAAACTTGTGAAACTCTTCCGGTAAGTTATTGCTATCACTCATTTATTATAATTGTCAACCGTTTTTAATTGCTTTATTTTTATATATTTTCAGGTGGTGGACGGCTTTCAGAAAATTGAGTTGAAAAATATGCCCCCTGCTCCAGAAAAAATTGAATTTTCCACCGATTCCAAGTACTTATACGACATGGCCCATGCAATTTCTAGCGGCGTGGTTTCAGTGGATCTGGCTAACATCAAACCAGGGAAAATTGTACATTCTCGGTGGCTCACCAAGGCCGCTAGACTATTACGATTATATGTGACAACGGAAAATCCAGATGCAAATTTAAGAATACTGGTTGAATTTATAATTACATGTTATGTGCCAATGTACTTCAATATTAAGTATTACAGCTCTGTCGTGTACGGTAGTAGATTATTTTTCAAATTCATTAGTTGGTCAAGATTTCTAGAACCTCGTTTACGCAAAATTGTCAATAAAGTAATTACAGATAATTCATATTATGCGCATTCGGAAAATATCTTGTTATCAATGTTGTTTGATGATAGCAAAGAAAAGCGCGACTGTGCTATCAAGATAATTCTACGCTATCGAACCGATGTTGACGACCCAACGGGACTTAGAGCTTATAAAAAACCAGATATAAACTTTTATTGCACAAGTTACACGGAAATGATCAATATGAATGACATAAATGACGTATTTGAACCACCATTCACTCGAAGCATTCCATACGATACTTTGAAAGAATATTTAAATCAAGATGATCCACCGTTTAATGATCCAAAAATTCCATCACACATACAAGGAACAGAACGACACGTTCAATTGCTAGCTAGCGTTTCCAAACGAGTTATACCGGAAAATGTAGAGGCTGTTATGGCGACGACGTTAGAGAGCCGTGCGAAATTGCCCAGACTTGAAAGCAAAAAAGACTTCAAACAGTAATTTTTATCTTTTCTTTTCTATTACTAAGTTAAATTAATTTTTTCATTTACATATGTTCTGACTAAATAAATTTCTAAAGAGAAAAAATAAATAAAATATTAAAAATAAATAAAATAAATAAAAAATAATAAAATAAAGTGCCAAAAATGGAGTTTTTTGAAATGTTTGTATGGGGAACCCCCCAGGGGAGTTCCAGGGGGTGTGCCACGAGCATGGGTGGATCGGCCCTTCAAAGTTAGTGGGGGTCGGTCATACATTTGGACTCGATTGGGGCACTCTACATGGGTCAAAGTGGGATTTTTCAAAACTTGACCCTACGGGACAAAAGTCAACAGTTTCGGGGTAGTAGAATTCGTTTTAGAGGTATGGTTAATTCCGCAA
This sequence comes from Delia radicum, assembly GCA_021234595.1. Taxonomy (NCBI): domain Eukaryota; kingdom Metazoa; phylum Arthropoda; class Insecta; order Diptera; family Anthomyiidae; genus Delia; species Delia radicum. Next base: position 195,442,353 of record CM037851.1, on the reverse strand, counting down.
AGTTTCTTATTTTGATCCCTAGAATACGATTTTCACTGAGCTTTGGGCGATTTTTTTGCCTCCCCACAAATCGACCCGGCCTAATATATATGTATGCGCTGTGCATACATATATATATATATATAATGTCCTATGGTTCCTTAAGAGGAACAAATGAGAATGTATTATTATATATGACAATATATGTATTGTATCTTATTATGCATATATATATGATTAATAACTTATTTTACAAAGGTTCACATTTTACAATATATCGTTATGTATGCTACCACATAAGAACAAAATGATAATATATGGATATGCATGGCACCATATACAAACTATATTATAATATATTTTAAGATGAAAAAACATAAGACCACCATATACAAAATATATTATAATATATTTTAAGATGAAAAAACATAAGACCAAATATAATTTTTTTTACTCGGGATGCTATTAACAATGAAAAAGTATATTTGGGAGATGGACTTAAAAATGCATTTGCATTAAAAGTATTGTTAGTTGTATTTATATGCGTAGATGATTTTTTAACAAATATATTATAGAAGACAATAATGCTTTTGAATTGCATTTTAAATTAAAATTATAATAGTACCAAAAAAATTAAAGTGTTATTTTATATCAAAAATTCTGTATTCCGGAAAATTATACACTTTTTTTTAATAGCAGGGAGACAGAAGAGGCTATAGAAAGATGCGGCCATTTTTCAATTACTAATAGCGAAAATAAAAATAGTAAACGCTTTTTTTTAATTTCAAATGTTAAGTATACAAAAAGTACTTACTGTACACGCAGAAAATAACTGGGGGGATATTATCTAACAACGATATGACTAAGTTTCAAATTAGTTTTAAAAATTTCTGGTAGTAAAATATTTACAATTTTTTGTTTAACTTTTAAACAATAACCAGTTTTTTTTGTTTAGTCTTTTTATAAATCCATTCCAAAGAGTGGGTAGTGGCGTAGCTTCTTAACCAAAATGAAGACAACTAAATTATTCGTTAGCTGAATTTTTTGTCAATTTTTTCAATAAAGAAAATGTTGGACGTTGTGGGTTAGGTTATGTTTAAAGGGATGTGCCAGTAATAATATAATAACCAATGCCCCGTTAGTTCAAAACAGTTAAGTGCTGAATAAGTATAACTAAAATTTTAGTTCAAAACATAATTTTAGCAAAAAATTTGCTGAAAATAGTATACCTGATTTACAAAATGTTTTACTAACTTTTCTACTCACTTATATTTTTGATTGTACAGTAAAAGTGGGAAAAATCACACTATCGCGTTTCAATTTAAATCAAACATTCAAAAACATTAAGGACATTTGGCTATATTTTTTCGTTTTGTTTTCCTACAAGTTTTAAACGATTTTAAGTTAATAATTTTTAATTTGTAGTTAATATACAGAAAAGATTATTGAAAATGCAAAATATCAATTCAAAATATGAATTCCAAATGTGAAATCTGAAACTTAATATTTCTATGGCCACTAGTTCTTTCTAGATATATTCAATAAAAATGCTTCAAAAGTGAGTACTCTTTACACACATTTTAAGGCGAATTCATCTGCTTCTTTTTATAAAAACAATCACTCAAATTTGTTATTTTAATCAGACTTTTTTTTATTCAAATTGAGACATTTAATTTAATTGAAATAAAAAAATTAAAATATATAAATTAAGTTATAATTTAGTGCTTATTTTACTTCGACCTTTTTGTTGTAATTCAATAAATAAATATTCAAGCTCGAGGTCAGTTTTTTATTATATTTTATTCTTAATTCTTCACTTTTCGATATTTCGCTTTAATTAATATTGTACTAATTAATAATATTTATTTTTTTTATTGAAGTATATCAATAAAGTTTACGAAAATGTTAATTGGTTTTTAATTCCAAATATATTTTTTACCAAAATTTATGACTTAATTTTTACAGTTTTTCTTTATTTTAAATATTTTTTATAAACAAAATTAAAAAAAAAAAATAAATAATGGTGTTGCAATTTTAAATAAAACATCCAAAAGTTTTAATACTTGATACAAAATCTGCAAATTAATTAATAAAAAATCCTACAAACTACAAACTATTTTGTATGTATTAGTTTAATTCCTCTAATGCAGTCTACCAAAAAAAATATGAGAATGTTTCAATTGAGCAAGTCTCGTGAAACACAATAATGCGCTTTTCAAAAATGCACCAATATTTTTTAGCAATATTTCATCACAGATGAATGTAGTTAAATGTCGTCTAATGAATTTTATTTATTTATAAAAAATATAGGTTTTGAACAATTTGAGATGACGAGGAATGTCTTGGATACAAAATTTCCACATCCATCGCTTTTTAGGGTACTTTTTGAATATTGTGTGTTATATATGATGGCCAAGGCATCGGTGGCGGCATACTTCGCTAATTAGTGGGTGTTTCGTTACCAACAATCTCATATTTAAGATATCTGATTATATCATATGTAGCAGCCATGGTAACAATAACAAATATCAGCCAAGCAGATGTGGCAAGTAATTGCATAGTGATTCGTATCATGGTCAAGTTAGTGATTGTGTTTTTGTTGTTATTTATAACGATAACATTCTTGTCATGTTAATACAAAATACATAATTTGTTTGTACATTGTACGTATGCATCATTACTTACACTCACTCAAAAATGAATAAGGACGTATGTATATTTATAAGTTTTATGACTAAAGCTGTGGGACGCACAAATATAGCAATCAAAATAATTTAATTTTGCATTATCTTTGTTCTTAGGTATTTCGCCTATTATAACTAAATAATTTTTTATTTTTTTCCAAACCATTTATTTTAAATTTTTAATATACATTAAAAGTTCTATAAGTGTCACGTACTTGATTCAATTTTTTAAAAATAACAGGCGTATTTCTACTTGTGACTCGTTATGCCTGTCATAAGACTAAAAATCTTAAATTTCTATACAAAACAAAAATAAAATTCAAATTGTATTTGTCATTTTATGATGCTATCTGTACAAGGTCTTCATTTTTTGTGTTTTTTAAACAAAAATGCAAATAAACACAATTTTTTGTGACTCTTGCAACAACAAAAACTTGGGGAATACAGTCTTAACTAGAGTCACAAACATTTTCGTAAGTATAGGCCTCTAAGACTCTTATGGAATTTTCAGGAATACATGGAAGTCTAGGACTCATATATGGAGGTATATGCGATTTCATATTTGCAAAAGGTACTCATAAAAGGAACTATATGTTATTTTACATTGTCAAAAGAGACCCATATATAGTCAAATATGGATGCATATGGAATTACATTAGTGCAAAAAGAATTCATATATGAACATATTTAAAAGAAAGTATATGTGACTCCATAAACCAAAGATTAAACACACGATTAACAAAAAACTGATATGGAGCTTTATATAATTTCATCTAATTTAATATGAATCCATAATTAATCAAATATAATTTCATCCGAAAAATGGCCCGATTATATTGTATCAAATTACATCTAATTGTATCAGTTTAGATTAATTTATATACAACCAGAAGCGAGTTGATACAGTTTTGCCGAATTTTTTTCTCATTCAATGTTATCTAACTTAATATAATAATATACATAACGTATGGTTTCTTCCAATTTGAAGAACATTAATATTAGGTCTTCTTATAAAACTCGCATATAACTTGTAAATATGGTAAAACTATGATAAACATAAAATTTATCATAGTTTAAGGTACAAATGAATTTTTTATATTAACCCGATTAAAACAAATTGATATGGCGTTTTGTGTAGTTTTTTCAATTTCTATGTGACGCTATATGTAATCTTATTAAATTTCATCCGAAATATGGGCCCATATAATTGTATCTGTTTGTATGAGCTTAAATCTAATCTGATGCAATTAGATAAATATCCAGTACAATTATATCCGAGTTATGGCCCTATATAATTGTATTAGATTGTATCAGCTTTGTATCTAATTGTTCTAGTTTATATCAAAACTGATACAAATAGATATAATTATATGAAAACCAGATATGTTTGTATTCGGATTTTTGCCTGATATAATTATATACGATTCTAAGTAAACTGATACATCTAAATATTATTAGATCCATGATTGTATGAAAATATACACAATTTCATACAAATGTTCAGCCTATCATTTCCGCTAAGTCCATAGAAACATATTATTTTTTTTGCGGTTTTCAAAAAAATGACGGCATAAATATTTTTTTAAGTTTTAATGCACATTAGGTTGTCTCGAAAAGGTAATATTTTACGTTATAGTGCTCAAGCGATGAGTATTATCCAGTTGATTATGGGAGAACAAAAATCGTTGCTACTAATAGTTCGCTACTCGTATTTTTTAGATTTTCCTACAAAATTTGACTCAAGTTTGGTAATGCTGAGCATATTTTTGGAAATATATTTATAAAATTTCGATAAAGTAATGTTGGTCAATTTAAAACAAGTAATAAATAAAATGACTTATTTCAAATTAAATGCTGCTGTTGTGGACCAAAATTAATATATGCAAATTTTAAAAATGTTTTCCCATGATATGATCAGCATTGTTAAATGTTTAAACTCTACGTTGTCCAAAATTTTTTAAAACACACCATGAAGGTCACTGGTGGCAACTATATGAACTCAAAAAAATACATATTAATACGAAAAGGTCAAGATATAATTTTATCCGAAATGAAATAAGTTTATTTTAATATTACACTATATGTTGTTATATATAATTATATTATAATTTTGAATTGCGTTTTGTATAATTATACAAGGATGCGCACATAATCAGATTAATCATATATAATTGTATATGTCATACACCGTTTTATATTGGTCGATATGTAATAAGATGTAATAACATGTGGCATCGTATTAAAAAAATTATAGAAAAAAATTGTACAGTAGTTTCCGCTTAAATGCTGCCGGCTTTAGTGCGTTTCATACCAAAAGCATGAAAAAAATTCTGTTTAAATGCTCGCCGCTTAAATGCGTTGCAGAGTTAAATTAATAAAGTAAGAACGAAATTGAAAAAAACAAAAAACAATCCATAGAATACATATTTTTTTAAAAAACTTTTCTGTTAATGAGAAAATTATATTAAAAACTTAACTTATTTTTTAATAAGACTTAAAAAACAAAGCTAAAATTTACTTTAAAGGAAAGAAAGCTTTCTTTTACGCCAAAAGAGTGAACAAAATTTTTACTTGATGAAAAATAATTTAATTAAAAACGTTTTTTATGCAGATATTACGGATAAATGACTGCCCGCTTAAATGCGCAGAAAACTCTGCAGGTTTGATAAATTTATGTGTTGGTTTATATTATTGATCAAAATTATTAAAAAAATTATTAATTTTGTACAAACCTCTCATCTAACTATACGTTTTAAATTCAAATTATATCTTATCAGTCTTGCACAACATTCTTTTATCTAAATCTAGTACGAAAGGCGCCTAATTGGAATCGCTACAATCAGCAGGCGTCGAAATCAAACAGCTGTTCAAAATTTGATAAGAATTCGATCAAAAAGCTGCGAATTAAAAAAAAGTAATTTAATTAGCATAAAAAATCACGTATTTGTCAACTAAAAAAATAATAAATTCGTTTACGTTTTCTATTTCTCTCTCTCTCTTCTCCGTTTCAACGTTTTGGTTCCTTTTTTCCTATTTCCCCGCCCCCGGATTCACGCATTATCAAAAACATTGTTTTTTACACATAGTAAAACTTCTGTTTTTAACACATTGTTAAACTATTCAAATAACATCTAGTGTTAATATGTGGGTTTGTTAGTTGGTTATGTTGGTTGGGATTTAATCGATGAATAGTTTTCGACACCAATGATATCTTTTCATAGTCAATTACAACTAATTGAATAACATTTTATAATAAATTATATAATGTTAGTTAAAGTTATTTCAAAGAAAATTACTTAGTTTAAGTAGTATATTTTAACAGGATTTATAACGATAATTGTTGTTTATGATATAAATATACACATATAATGTAATCAAATTAATATAGACTAAAAATTAAACAACAGTTTTCCCTGGATTTACACGATATTTTTGCGTGATTTTTTTTTTTCGTTTAAATGTAGAGCGCTCTGAAAGTTAATTAAAAATGGAAAATTGGTTTGTGTAGCAATAAAATAAAAGACTTTCTCTCACACTTAAAGAGCTTTTTTTTACAGAAAACACCTTAGATTCTGATATATGTAACAAAATTAAATAAGAAAAATACTCAGATCTAGACAGACATTTTCAATAAAAAAATCTTTAGTAATACCTTTATTACAATTTTTTTTAAACTTAACACTTCTGTCCTGTTTAAAATTATACCTCGTCTTTTAAGCTGTTTGCTCAAACAAAAAAAATTTTAAAATCCATAAAAATCGTACTGTAACTTTTTTGTAATTATTTTTTTTTTATAATAGCAAATTTTAGGAAACTTTTACATTTTAATAGTAAAAAGAATGACATTAAAAAGAAAACATACATTAATTCTTTGGATTGACAAAAAATTGCCACAACATTTTTTTTCGTTTTTTATTAACAAAAACTTAATAACTTTTGAAAGAATAATGAGATTTGAATGAAATTTTTGTCAGCACTGGCTCAAGTAACCAAAAACTTATGTATATTCCAATTTTATCTTCTATAGAGTATCACAAGATTAAATATGGTCACTACAAGTATGCAGTCATCAGCAAAATTAGTCGCATATGAAATGACAAAAAGTGTTATTCTACAATTTTAAAAATTTTTCACACATCGATTATACAAGGTGTCCGCCGGGAAGGTATACTACTTTGTTTTGCCGCCATTTTGGTAAACATTAGTCTTCACAGTTCATATATGGCAGGTCGTGAAGTCGACACGTGGCAAATTTATTATGGAAAAATATTCGATAAACCAACGTGTTTTAATCGTTAAAACCTTTTATCAAAATCAATCATTGATTACTGTGACGATGAGAAATTTACGTGAAATTTTTGGGGGGAACAACGTGCCAACAAAACGCACTATTTATCGTGTAGTGAATGATTTCAAAGAAAGAGGGTCTGTAGGTGATAGGCCCAAGCATGGACCACAACGTACTGCAAGATCGGCTGAAAACATTACTACTGCTCAAGAAACTGTTCAAAACAATCCATCAACCTCAATTCGACGCCGTGCTCAGGAGCTTATTCTTCAAAGAACAACTTTGGCCAAAATTTTGCACAAGGATTTGCATTTGTTTCCATTTAAGATTCAGTTGACACAAGAGCTTCTTCCACAAGACCATTTACGCCACCGTACATATGCCAATAGGATATTACAGCTCGCCGATGACAACCCCGATTTTCATGAAAAAATCATAATGAGTGACGAGGCACATTTTCATATGAATGGATATGTGAATAAACAGAATAGTGGGTTCTGGGCAATGGAAAACCCTCAAATTATACATCAGTCGCCTTTGCATCCATTAAAAGTGACAGTCTGATGTGCAATTTGGTCAGGAGGAATCATTGGACCTTACTTCTTTCAAAATGAAAACGGCGTAACGGTAACTGTGAATGGGGAGCGATTTTAACGCCACAACTGTTTGCTTTGGGCTTGATTAACATGTGGTATCAACAAGACGGTGCCACATCGCACACAGCCAGTATTACAATGGATTTACTGCAAGACCTCTTTCCCCAACAAGTTATTTCAAGAAATGGTGATGTTGATTGGCCTCCACTGTCGCCTGATTTGACTGCTCCGGACTTCTTTTTGTGGGGATATCTGAAAAGCAAGGTTCATGCAAACAAACTGGAAACGCTTGAGCAACTCAAACAAAATATTCGTGATGAAATTTATGAAATACCGCGTGAAATGTGTGGGAATGTAATGAAAAATGTGCTCAAAAGGGCTCGCATTTGTGAGGCTAACAGAGGCGGACATTTATCTGATATTGTATTCCATACATAATTGCCGACATTAAATAAAACATTTATCAATATAAGATCCATTCTCTTACATTTAATCAAAAAATATAAGCAAACAAAGTAGTATACCTTCCCGGCGGACACCCTGTATTAAAACTTTATTGAAACCTCTTGTAGTTTAAAACTTATAAGCGCATTTTGGGAGTAAAAAGTCGTTCTCCCAAAATGGGACTTTTCTACAGGTCAAAAATTGTAATGTGAATATTATGACATGAATTTAAATGAAAATACTAAAATTGATCAATCCTAGGGTGGGAATTCTGAATTGGTGAAGAGCTGAAATTAGTTTTCATTGCTTCATTTTAAATGAGATTCTTGTTTCAGTTTTTGTGAAAAAATCTTTCAAAATTTTATCATATGATACATTTTTTATCAAAAAGAAAAATTTGGTGAAGAGCGTGTTCTACAATTTATCGTTGTTGCTTAAAGATTTTGTTTGAAAATTAATTATTTTATAAAGTTTTTTTTATTATTTTAATCAAGCTGCATTCATCCAAATTTTTCTTTACATATATGTAACACAATGCAGTAAAGGTTTAACGCAAATCAAAGATTTAAAGATCCGTTAGGGACTAAAGAATTCATTCGTGTGTAAAAAACATTAAACATTTTATTCTCAGATGAGCACCCATGGGTCCACGGTTACACCCGATTTGGCATTTAAAAAAATGGTTCATAACGAAATGAGCACAAGGGTTGCCATGTAAGTTCGAATTTTAAATTATAAATTTTACAATAATACTTAATATTACGTCTTTCTACAGCAATTATTTTTTTGTAATTGTTTGAATATTGCTTTTTATATTAATTTCTAAAGAGTAATATTCAAACAATTATAAAAAAGATAATGGCTATAGAAATACGCAATATTAAGTATTATTCTTAAAATTATAATTTTATACAAGTTTGTTATAATTTTTATTAAAAATAAAAATTAAGTTTTTTTCGACCTTTAATTGTGCAATGAAAATGAAAATTATTCAAGTTCGAGGCCATACTCTATATTTCTTCATTAGGATATTGTCCTAACAAATAATCTACAGAGTTTTTTGTTTTCAAATTTATTATTTGACCCTTTCAGGAATGTGTTGATAGATCTATTTCGGGAATTTTCTAGGTTCCCATCATCAGAACACGTTTTGAAAGCGGTAACAATCCCATGCCAAACATCAACCATACATATGAACTAGTTTACTCACTACATGAGAACTAATATACATATGAGTTTGAAGTTAAAGATTATAACCATTGATCAAAAAATAAATTGAAAACTTGTTTGATGTGCAAGATCTAAACAAAATATAAAAAGAGGAGAGAAACAAAAAAACGTGTATTGAATATCCACCAGAGGTGGATCTTGCACATCAAACAAGTTTTCAATTTATTTTTTGATCAATGGTTATAATCTTTAACTTCAAACTCATATGTATATTAGTTCTCATGTAGTGAGTAAACTAGTTCATATGTATGGTTGATGTTTGGCATGGGATTGTTACCGCTTTCAAAACGTGTTCTGATGATGGGAACCTAGAAAATTCCCGAAATAGATCTATCAACACATTCCTGAAAGGGTCAAATAATAAATTTGAAAACAAAAAACTCTGTAGATTATTTGTTAGGACAATATCCTAATGAAGAAATATAGAGTATGGCCTCGAACTTGAATAATTTTCATTTTCATTGCACAATTAAAGGTCGAAAAAAACATAATTTTTATTTTTAATAAAAATTATAACAAACTTGTATAAAAGGCAGAGTACCGCCAAGTTTACTTCCCCTGGTTTGTTTACAAACTAAACAAAATATAAAAAGAGGAGAGAAACAAAAAAACGTGTATTGAATATCCACCAGAGGTGGATCTTGCACATCAAACAAGTTTTCAATTTATTTTTTGATCAATGGTTATAATCTTTAACTTCAAACTCATATGTATATTAGTTCTCATGTAGTGAGTAAACTAGTTCATATGTATGGTTGATGTTTGGCATGGGATTGTTACCGCTTTCAAAACGTGTTCTGATGATGGGAACCTAGAAAATTCCCGAAATAGATCTATCAACACATTCCTGAAAGGGTCAAATAATAAATTTGAAAACAAAAAACTCTGTAGATTATAATTTTATAAGAAAATATAATTCCTCCTTATACTTTTTTAATAAAAAATTTAACAATTTTTCTTTCAGAAGAATATCTACAAATGAAAACGAATAAAGTAAATTTACGTAAATAAACCATACAACAATCTGGTACCTGAACGTAAAAACCATACGTCAATCTGGTAACATTGTGAAATAGAGACGGAGGAGATTAGAAAAATAAACAAAAAATCTAAAAATAGAATATTTGTGCTGTCACTTCTGAGTATAATATACAATAACAGAAAAAGCTAATAGGAAAAAAAACTGCAATTTAGCTGCATTAGATTTGAGGCCATACTTGGGTGTGATCGCTAAAGGTCATGACTTGGTATTGTTACGTTTGTAATGTAAGATGAGCGCAGAGACAATCTGACAATTATAAGACACAAATAATAATACAATTCAAATGGAAAATCACTGATGAGCCTCTCCATAAAAAGGCAGAAACTAGTCTAGTCTGGTTTAAAAATTAATAGTGTTTATAATTTTTAGGGAAAAACGTTTAGTCTTCTTCTTAACCTCAACATTTCTAAAATTAAATTTGTCAAATGCATATTGCGATTGTCTATATGACGTTAATATAACACTGTACTAAAATACATTATAAAATTTGCCCTGTGGCGATGTCTCAACTTAAAACGCAAAAGTTGTCAACCCTGAACGTAAAAACCATACGTCAATCTGGTAACATTGTGAAATAGAGACGGAGGAGATTAGAAAAAGAAACAAAAAACCTAAAAGTAAAATATTTGTGTTGTTAGTGTTGTCACTTCTGAGTATAATATACAATAACAGAAAAGGCTAATAGGAAAGAAAACTGCAACCTAGCTGCATTAGATTTGCGGCCATACTTGGGTCTGATCGCTAAACGGTCATAACTTGGTATTGTTACGTTGGAATGAAAGATGAGCGCAGGTTTGATTCTTACAGCCGCAGCACAGTAGCGCCTGTAGAACAAGTGAGGTGGTAAAAATCAAAAATTTCATGTGCCCCTAAAAAATATTGAATAAACCTATTTTATAGGAAATTGTCCAACGATTTTAAATATGCCACTCTTATTACAATCAGATTTTTGGTTCAGAAGATATAGCCCTTAAAGGTTGACCGATTTTCAGTGTTCAAACAAACAGAACATTTTTATGTTATTTTGTTCGCTTTCAGATGCAGAATCTCGAAAACTAGATTACGGATCGTCATTGTTTTTAATGTTATTGATAGATATATTTATTAAGAGAAGATTAAAAAAAATTAGACTGTTTGCTTTGTATTGGTCCAGGTACTTTGATATTTACAAACTATCCATTTTTTCAATATTTCTCAACTTTGGTGGAAAATAAAAAAATATTAAAAACTATATTTGCCATATTTTCAAAATAAGTTCTTTGATTAGTCCTTTACCTATTGCAAAAATTTCCAGCTGCCCGTCCTTGCCCCATTTTTTGCTAGAGGTAAAATTTTGAAAAAAGACATGGTTCAAAAAAGGTGTCGCATGCATTTTTATGCAATTAATGACATATAAACGCGAAAAACCCATTCTTATTATTATTGTTAATATATATGATTTTTTTTATGATTTTAGGTAGATTATACTATATATTTTAAAACAATCATAATCATGTTATAAGTCAAAGTTAGGTAGATTTTTGTTTTTCATTCAAGGTAGATTATGAAAATGTTTGTACATTAGGTAGATTTTTGTTTTTAATTCAAGGTAGATTAGACTATATATTTAAAAACAATCATTATCCCGTGATTAGTCTAGATTAGGTAGATTAGACTATATCTTTGAAAAAAAAAAAAATATCATAATTCCGTAGTTATATATTTTATGAATGTCCCTAATAATTTCTCCTCTTTGAATTATACTTTATACCCGTTTTATTTGATTAAAATATTTTATACTGTCCTACTTTTCGAAAGCCAAAGTAGATTCACGACCACTGCATACGGAATTTGCTGAAGTCTCTGTGAAAGCCAATATGCAGGATCTTATGGACCATACAGCTAAACGGGTGTTGGAGAGTCTTCCTGAAAATGTGCTAGAAATTCTTTCTGGGAAACTGACATTGATCAGTAAATGGGGATGCGATGGATCATCAGGACAAAGCGTTTATAAGCAAAAGATATCTTCCGATGTTGCATTATAAAACGGCATTTAAAGTAAATATCGCGCAAGAAAAATAAAGACACGGCGTTTGCTTAACAAGCTGAAAGTTTTTTATAATTGCGTATATTTCGTCAAAATTTTCACACTAAAAATCGACGTATGAAATCTTTTTTAAAAACAAAATAAAATTATAAATTTCTAAATTTTTTTAAACTACAAATTTAACATTTCTTTATAACAGATTTTAATTAAAATATTTTTATTTTGCTTTTATTCTTTTACTTTTTCCTATTCTTTATTACTTTTACTTTTTTCGATTTCGGCTTTTGAGAGGGGGGGGGGGGGGTATGATTCCCCCTGCCATCCATGAAACCCCGCCTGATCAATTGCAACAAACTACCTAAAATTGTTTATAGTTTTCACCATTAAAACTTTTTACAGTTTCATTTCTATGCATTCAAATCATCACTATTATCATTATTCAACTCACCATCATCAATGGGAATAATTGTTTTTATGACAATTTCAGTAATAAAATTGCGGGAAAAAAGTAATAAATTTACAACACACATACATTTAGAGAATATGCGTTTGCCCAAAATTATATTTTTCCAATTGTAATATAAACATAGAAACATGAATAGTTTTTAATATTTAAATGTGTTTTTTGTTTAATGGAGAAAACTCTTTTTGCTTTAATTATGTTTAAAGTTGTAAAATACTCCCTTGTTTATTTAAAACAGAAAATGGAATTGTTTGGAGAAAATTACACAACTCAACAATTTTCATGTTTTTGCAGAAAATTTCGTATATATTTACATATTTTTTAATAGACTAATTTACTCTAATTCCAAATCTTATTTTCCTATTTGTAGTTTTTAAAAAATCGCGATTTTAATATTAAAATCATTCACCCAGTTTGTTCGTAAATGTTTCTTAACTTTTCGAAATTGGACAGCGAAATTATGAAATTTTTTTAAAGAATATAAATCCACATAAATTTATGTTCCATTAAAGTGTATTTATGTCGGTGTTTGTTTCAGGATATTTTACCGGTATTACAAGAAAGTGTAACATTGTACATGTTTAGTTTTATTCTTATAAATATTATTTATGCTAAACTATTTTTAAATTGTATCACTATGCGTCAACTTAATATTACCCTTAACTCATGTTTGTATTAAAATGGGCATTCCGCTGAAAATATCCTGAAATATTTAGAAAATTAGAATACATCGCAATATATCAAAAACTCCAAATGATAAAAAAAAGACTTATCGTACACAAATCCAAAAAGTTGCAAATTTTTCAGAAGTTACACAGAAAAAACTAAAAACGGGTTTTAATTAAAAAATTTATTGAATCAATTAATATATTAATTGATTTTGCACCTATTACGGCAATGATACTGTCAATTAAACCTTTTATTAAAATTAAGAAGGAAAAAAAAGTTATAAATAACTTCTACAAAAAAAAAATATGATACTCACAAAAAAAGTGTGTGATCTATACGTTGGTATGTGTGTTTTTTGCAATGCTGAGTCTGTTTGTGTGTGTGCTTGTTTTGTTTGTTAACTTCAAATGTATTTGATATTTTATACTGAACATTTTCTATTTATGCATACAGTGTATGAAAAAATAATATGATAATTGCGTCTAAAATAAAATATATATTTATATATTTAAAAGTCAATAAAAATATTTATTGATTCAATTAAATATTTGTTTAGAAACAAATTAAATTCAAATCAAATCTTTAAATAGATATTTTAGGTTGATAATTTTTTCTCTGTATGTTAATATATTTTTATATGAAAAGAACTTTTTCTTCTTTGGTATTTGAAGAATGTGAAAAATTAGTCAAAATTTGAAATCCTTTTCTAAATATTTTAAGACATTTTTAATTGATTGGCAATTTTAATACAATAAAAATTTGTTCACTGGAATGTCTAGTTTATGCACAGTAATAAAATAATGTGCAGCGTTAATTTTATAATGGGTTGTAATATTGTATAATGCAAATTATATTCATATTATAAAAACCGCCATGTTTCAAAAATTGCAAATGAGAAAATTTTTTGTCAGACTTGGATTCTGCAAACATAGACGGGTCTATTAAAAAAAGCAGTATTTCCATGTTTTTTTGGCCGTCGAGTAGTGTTATATATTTTTTATATTTTTCCTAAACTATAAAAGTATTTGAAATAAACTCTTTCCATCTATTAGCTGCCGTTTGAAGATGTATAAATATTTGTAAACAAGTGCGTGTGAAATGATGAATTCATAGTTAGTACTTCATAAAAATTTTATTGTTCTTTCTTTTACAATAAGTTTCGATACCCAAATGTTGATTTGTAGGTTTCTGTTACATATCATTTAAAATACTTAAATCTTATCTTATTTTAATGTGGAAAAACATATTAACCCATTTTTAAAAGAAAATAAAAAATTTGAAGAATGGGAAAATAAGATATTTGAAGTACAAAGTAACAAAAATAATTCTTTAAAAAATGTAGTTAAAACAAAACTACTTAAATCTAGATTGCAATTGCTTAAGTACATACGGAGGTCTTAATAAATTTCATTTTACACATTAGAGTCCGTATTCATAAAAAATCTAAATTCAGATTTCGAATACATTTTAGTTAAAACATATTTTTTTTTTTGTGGATGTCCCATTCTAAAAGAATTAAGAATGAAATGTTTGGGAATTAGAATGAATATTTTGGCTTTCATATAATAGCATAATAAGCGTATTAAATGGCGAAGATGTAAGTTGGTTAAGTCTATATTGTTATGTAAAAGAGACAACTAGATATCACTGCGGCAAACGGGTTTTCTATAAACCAAGCCACATTTTTATCTTTTATTCAAATTAATTATTATTATGAAAATAAATTTAAATAACAAATATGCAGGTGCTTGTGCAAATTTAAATGTAACTGACACTAATAGAAACCATATGATTTTCTATTGTTGATTTACTTGAATAAACGTCACTACATTGCTAGGTCTGTCAAAAAAACAGAGTAGTATTTGGAAGATGACAAAGCCAATTGTGACAATATTTTGTTGTTGTTTTTGTTTTTTCTTTGATATTTTAAATTTTGAATCTCGCTCCTAGACGAGGACAAGAAATTCTCATTGAGTTTGTGATTTAACATAACAAATATCTCTAGAAATTCTAATAGCAAAGTCCCCTGAAGATTTCCTTAGGCAAGAATGAAATCCGGATAGGGACACGCCTTCATCAGATTGATTCACAATTTATTAAATAAGTTTTGGGACTTTAGCACATTTAATTACTATAAATGAAATTAATGTTTATCCCGATGAAAATAAATTTAAATAACAAATATGCAGGTGCTTGTGCAAATTTAAATGTAACTGACACTAATAGAAACCATATGATTTTCTATTGTTTATTTACTTGAATAAACGTCACTACATTGCTAGGTCTGTCAAAAAAACAGAGTAGTATTTGGAAGATGACAAAGCCAATTGTGACAATATTTTGTTGTTGTTTTTGTTTTTTCTTTGATATTTTAAATTTTGAATCTCGCTCCTAGACGAGGACAAGAAATTCTCATTGAGTTTGTGATTTAACATAACAAATATCTCTAGAAATTCTAATAACAAAGTCCCCTGAAGATTTCCTTAGGCAGGAATGAAATCCGGATAGGGACACGCCTTCATCAGATTGATTTACAATTTGTTAAATAAGTTTTGGGACTTTAGCACATTTAATTACTATAAATGAAATTAATGTTTATCCCGATGAAAATAAATTTAAATAAATTAAAAATGATTGCAATAATTTTTATAAAAAAATAAAGATCCTACTATCTAAAAAAATATATTAAAACCGGGGGTACACCCCCACGAAAATCGAAAATCGTAATGTTACGGGGTTTACTAGCTTTAGAAACTAATAAAAACGAAAATATCTAAAGAATTATAAAAAAAAAAAAAATAAATATCTTATTCAAAAAATTCTGCCATAGAAAAACACAATATTGGATATTATTCTAAAAATTATAATTTAGAATTCGAACTTCCATCATTTCATTATAGACCCTTTTTTTTAAAGGCAAAATCGGGTGGCATCGCAGAGCCCTGGGTACTATTTTTTTCACACACAAATAAATTCTTTAGTTCCTAACGTAGCCGGATTTTTAAGACTCAAAACTTTTAAAAAACACCCAAAAAATGGTTGCTATTATTTTTCAAAAAAATACTAGGCAAACATTTAAAAATATCTTTATGTTTGGGGCTTAATTTTTTAGTCATCTGCAAAACAAAAAACCGATTGAAAAGCGGTCCGTCCGTTACGGCTGTACAGTGGCACCTCATGAAAAATATACGGCAAGGAGTTTGTTTAACAAGCTGAAACTTTTTTATTTCTGCGATTTTTTCTCCAAAATTTTCATAGCATATAGAAAAAAGCTCAAATTATTGTAATATGAAACGAAAAAAAATAAATAAAAAAAATAATCTAAAGCTAGTAAATCCCTTAACGGCCATTATAATATACTTGTATGGAAGTAATTGGCATTTAATATATTTTGTTATTTTCATTAATAATACATTTTGTTTATTTCCAGATTTTTTATTTAATTGCATCATCTTAACAATGTGTAAGTCCCACCATTTTTATTTATATTTAAAAGACTAAAAAAAAAAATGATTTAAATTTCAGCATTATAAACAACAATATGCCAAACTCGAAGTTTTGCGAAAAAGAACTTTTTTATTGTTGAAAATGTTTCTGTAGGGCTTCAGCAGCAACTCTTGTTCTGCGACTTTTTCATAATTTCGTTATTTACAAAATTACCGTTAGTTTTATGTTCTTGAAAAAAATCAAAATTTTTACCTTTAAATTTCCAGAATTCGACCAAATGATGTTTGGCAACTTTGTACAAAATACTTTGGCGAGGACCTTTAATGAATATATGAACTCATAATATTTGCAAATACATTTTTTTTTCATTAAAAATGAATTTTGCGCCATCTAGCGGCAATAATTTGCACTTACTATTTTCAGCAATTAGAAAGGTAATTTTAATACCTTTCCATCAGAAAAAAAAGGTTGAAAAATAACCGAATGAGAAAGAAAAGAGTTATAAGATAATGAAATAGTTCCAAATTTATATTAAAATATGTATGTAACTTAAATTCACCATTAAACTTTGTACGTACTAAAATGAATGAATGAAATTTGAATAAAATAGTCTTTAATATTTTTAATACGGCACAAACTGGGCTGAATATTATGCCTTGAAAGTCAACATAGTTGTTGATGACTATAATATCTTAAATTCTGCGGTGGTGCTTGAATATTACAATCCTACTTTAAAAGTTATATGTATGCGAATGAAGGTGAAAAGAACGCATTTTTTAAAATTTTTCGCTTTTTTTAACATTTTCCCAAATTTCTTGTAAACGAAAAATGCGATCGTCACGCTGCACCGCAAAATTTTAGATTTTGAAGTCATTAACAATTGCGTTCAATGGCAAGACATAAAATTCATTCCAATTTGTGTCGCGTTAAATGTTAGCAGTAGTATTTTCTTACTTCCAAGTTTTGTTGTTGCCACTTTTTTTCTAAGTGAATTATTGCAACAATATTCGAAAATGGAAGATTACTACCCAAGCTAACTAAAACAATGCTTTTGGAGCTGTTAACATAAATAATGCGTAAAATTCATAAAAAGTTAAAAAATCCATGTCCATGTTTTAGGGCAACTGAGGGACACTCTGATTAGCAATTAAGGTACCTGACTCTACCCCCGAAGCATTAAAAATCATTCGACATTCATAGCATGAAAATGACATATTGCTAAATATAAATGAACTAAACTAAAAATTTTCAACTAATTATTTGATTTCAACTAGTTGATTTTCATTTGCATTCCACTAATTACCAGCAAAACTATTTGCTGAATTTACTAATGTTTTGCTCAAATCAGCTCGCTGATTTTTTTTTTTTTTGTGTTTTATCAACTTTTTGTGATTTATTTAATGTATAAATCTTGTTTTTAAGTTTTCATTTCAAAAAGTTGTGATGAAAGTAAAATGTAAAATTTTTTTCGTAAGCATTCTTTATAAGAGTGTTTAATGAAATAACAATATTTTCTAAAGTTCAATAATCTTATTATTTTATCAAATAACAATGATAAAAATGAATTTGTTTTATATTGGAAAAAAAACAAATTCTTTATTAACTCAAAAAGGGTTACCACTTAATAATTTCATTGTGTAAGTTACTTTAAAAAAAGATCATTGCATTTTATATACACAGTAGGGTGTCCCGGAAAATAAACTTTTGGTATACCACTTAATCGATGCATATTAAAAAGCTGAATATGGGAAAAATAAGTCAAAATTGTTTGAAGTTTATCTTCATTTCCTTACCAGCGATTAAAGTTACCGGTTGTAGTGCATTTTGACAAAAAAAAAATTTCGAATTTTTTTCGATATAGGGATAAAAGTTTCTTAACTTTTGGTTTATTACAGGAAAAATATTTTTGAATTTTCTGTAAAATAATTTTCGTCCACCAGTTTTTTTTTTTTTTAATTTTGAGTAAGTACAATTGCTTTTTGTACAAATTTAAATAAATATAAATTATAGAATTTGTACTTGGTATACATTCAAAAATACTCTGGTGTACCGAAATTACGCTACAGAAAATTGTAAAATATTTTTATAGTAATAAACCAAAACCTAATAAACTTTTGAGCCCTATTTCGGAAAAAAAAATCATAACTTTTTCTTTGTAAAAATGCACTACAACCTATAACTTCAATATCTAGTAGGAAAATGAAGATCCATTTCAGGAATTTTTTAGTTATTTTTCCCATATTCAGCTCTTTAATATGCAATTGCATTCGATTCGAAAAAGTGCCCTTTTCGGGACACCATAATACAGAGTCTATCTACATGCATATGTTAATTTCAAAGAATTGAACCTACTAAACAAACTCCTGTTCTTTCAAGAGAACTATAAAACGATCATGACTTTTGTATACATTACATGACACGGAATAAACAAAATTATTACCAAACAATATGAAAGATACAATGCAGATGAATATATGTGTTTGGATAAAAATAGAGTATTAAGGGATTAAAAATACCCCAAATGAAATCGTAAACCATGTAGCAAGAAATTTTAACTAAATAAACAATTTTACTTTTTTGTATCGGCTTAATTCTATTGTGTGCCTCTGAATTTTCTAAAAGATTTTCTTTTAAAAAGATTTATATTTGTTTAGAGTACATTATATATATTTTAAGTGATCCCAAGAATATGTTAATATCCTCTATTTGAATTAAATGAACGATCGATTGTATAAACACATACGGTTTATGCATCATAAATAAACTCTAATATAAACATCAAGCCAATGAACTTTCAAAGTATATTTTGTTTAAAGAAAAACTGATCTAATTCAATGTCGATGAAAAATATTACGAAAATTGCCTTACAAACAAGAATTTTCCTATATTTTTCAATGGGATTTTAATCGTATGCACACACTTTGTAAACATTTTTATTGTCAGACTGCCACCCACACTTCCGCTTAAAGTCAATGACTATACCGTAGGTGAATAGAAAACGGACTAAACATACACCCAAATAATAAAGTCTGTAATAGTAATAGAAAAAATATTTTAGTTTACCGAAAAATTAACTATTATTAGGCAAGCAGACCGTTAAGCTAAGTATAGCAAAATAATTCAGTAATTTTTAGTAAAGTTAAAAGTAGTTGGAAAAAATAGTAAATTTTAATAAAATAGAAGTACACACTTAATAGAAATCGTTTTGTTAACATTAGCAATTGTTTTACAAAAAATTGGAAAAAAAAAATTATTCAAATTTATTTTATTATCTTCTTTTTTATATTTAAGATTATAAAAATATTCAATTATAAATTGTATTTGAGATGTTATTCTCGTTCGGCTAAAGATCATTAAAATTTTTCTAAATTAATTGAAAAATTTTAATTTATTTGTGATAATTTACCTTGAATAATAGAGAAGACACAGATAAAGTTATTAAACACAAAAAACGACATCCGTCAACATTCTTCGTGACTTGCAGGATATAATAACAGAAAAGAAAATACGTTTCATAATAAGTTTAAACGACGGTTGAATGGACAAGAACGTGGTGGTAATGGGTAATGGACGAATACTAAAAATAGAAAAAGTTATAAAGTAAACTTCATCTTAACTCAATAATAACTAATAAAAGTTAATTGGTGCTTAATTAACATCATTTATTTGCTTTGATTTGGTGAGTTAAACAAGAGATATTTACAATTATTACTGCACTCATAAAACAACAATAACAAATATTTGAAAATTCGGCTGAGGCAACAGAAAACAGTAACTGAATTTGCTCCAGCAGAATTTTCAATGAAGTTGAGAATCACAGTATTTAGGTAACCTTAATTTTAGAAGAATTAAATTTGAGTTGACAGTTGTGAAGGGTTTTCCAATAGATACTTGACAACTTTGAATTTAATTTGTGAACGCACTGTTTCACTGATCATCTAACTGTTACTTTCCTTTTCTTCAGTAAACTCAACATTTTCGTCATGGTAAAGTACATGAACGAACAACGTATGCAAATTATAAAATTGTACTACCGAAATTCGGAGTCGGTGACCGCAACTTTAAGAGCGTTAACTCCAATTTGCGGTCGTTATTCTTGCCCTAGCAGACAAGCAATAACAAGTTTAGTGCAACAATTTGAGTCTACATATTCATTGTGTGATACTGTCGTGCCAGTGAGGCAACGGGTTGGTAGAAGTACCGAAAATATCGCTGACGTTCAGGCGTCCGTAGCAAACGCTCCAAATCAGTCGATTCCGCGGCGTTCTCAAAAACTGGGCATAGACAAGACCATTTGATGACAAATTTTGCGTAAGGATCTTGGTTTACACCCATACAAGATCAAGCTGACTCAAGAATTGAAGCCGATGGACCATTTGATGCGACGTACGTTCTTCGATTGGGCTCTGGAGAAGATGCGCCAAGATGATGAATTTCATCGCAAAATCATCTTCAGTGACGAAGCTCATTTTTGGCTCAATGGGTTCGTCAATAAGCAAAATATGCGTTACTGGTTTGGTGAAAATCCGCATGTGCTTCATGAATCACCACTTAATCCACAAAAAATAACTGTTTGGTGCGGTTTGCATGCCGGCAGCGTCATTGGGCCATATTTTTCGTCGACAATAACGATGGTCACGTTACTGTGAATGGCGATCGTTATCGCGCCATGATTACCGATTTAACGCCTCTAGACTTCTTTCTTTGGGGCTACAACAAGTCATTGGTCTATGCCTACAAGCCGACGACGTTGGAAGAACTCAGAGCCAACATTGAACGCGAAATAGCGGCCGTTACGGCCGAAATGTGCTACCGAGTCATCGAAAATAGGGTCCAACGAATCGATCACTGCTGACGTGACCGCGGTGGCCATATGAACGAAGTCGAGTTCCATTCATAAATGTTTTAATTGTGTTTCAAGTCGATAATAAAGTTTTGGAAATATCTCAAATGGTTTGCGTTTTATTTAAAAAAAAAATTGTGAAGTCCTTATGGGAAAACACTTTAGTTGAATTAACTTAGAATTAAGCTAAATCAACAGAATTTTTGAGCTGAATCAACAGAAAACTTCTGCTAAAAGGGATCAGAGCAGAGGCAGGTCCATATTTATTACCGGGAGTATAGGTAGTTAATAAAGACTACTTATTAAGTACGTATTTTGGTACATTTTGTTAGAAATGGTAGAAAATAACGCCATCTACAAGAGAGACTAATAGCGGATACTCAAAAATTTAATATTTTGAAAACAATTGTGCTTTAAATTAACTGTCAAAATTTAGAATTTTTGTTAAAAAATTAATTCAAATATTGATGAAATGTGTTCTTGAAGTAAAATCAAATCAGTTATTTAGCAAATAACTGTAGCTAAATAACTAACTAACACCAGAAAATATTAGCTCATTTGAATTGGAACCCGTTTAGCAGACGTTTGAACAATTTTTTTTTTTTTTTTTTGGTGTACAATGCATGAAGAATATTGATGAAGGTGGTAGCTGACCTAAAACGCATCCTTTTCAGGCTGGTATGTAATAACATTTTCTGTGTTTTCTTTAATATTCAAGGTAAATTACACAGTTCAACAAAATCAGAAAAATTGTATGACGAATATTGCCTTTGATTTTTAAAGAAATATTTGCCAAACACTTTTTTTTAGGAAATTTAAATTTATTTATAAACTTTTTATAATACAAAAATTAAAAAAATAAAGCAAATTATTAGCAACATTCAAATAGTATTAACTATAGCTTAAACTGCAAAAATTGCATATATGTAGTTCTATGCCTCACAAATATGGACCATGTGACAAATCTTAATTAATAAAATTTAGATAAAAACATTCAAATATGTTTAACACTTGTTTTCTAACCAAGACCAACCAAGTAGCAGTTAATTGAAGTGCATTTTTTTTAAATAAAGATACAAAATGATACATGTTCAAAAAAGTGTATTTTATTTGCCCTATAGTAAATATACAAAAAAATTAATTTAAAAAAAAATTTAAAAAATTTTGAATTTCAGATAGAATTTTTTAAGAATTTTTATATGAAAGCGATGTTTTTTTCGCTGAAATTAATTAAGTGGAATATAAATTAACACCATGTGCTAAAATTTTGGCAAATTCGATTAATGGATTTTGTAATTTTGACAAAAAAAAAATAAGTGAATTTTTCATTTTAATTACAAGGATCTCCTTAATCCCAAGCGTAATTTATTAATATGGTTTTTAATGCTCGAAGTCCATACTTTAAAACCATATTAAGAGTTATTCGTAGTTTATTCAGGTGTATGAATTAATAAACATTTTAATGAAAAAACTAGATTTTTGGTAAAAGTTAAATTCGCGAATATTTCAAAAAGTGCAGTTAATATTATGTTTAGAGCGAATCTCAAAAACTAATCCACAAAAATAAATAAGTTAAGGCATAAATATATTCTCTTACCAAGATATATGTAGATTTAAAAAATGCACTTTTTGTGCTTTTACACTAAAAAAAAAGTCTTCAACATTTTTGCTCGGAGGATCCTTGCAGAAAAATGGCTAATATCAGCGAAAAATTTGCTAAATTCAACTAAAGCGTTGCTAATTTTAGCAAATTTTTTTTTTTGATATTAGAAATTTGTCTGCAAGGATCGTCTCAGCAAATATGTTGCTGACGTGCAAATCAACAAATTTGCAACAAAATGGCATCTATTTTATTATGCATATTTTTGCATATTTTTACATATTTTGCAATAAATGCATATTTGAATGTATATGTTGGCTTTTCGGTATTAATGCATATAATCTGTACCAACTAAATAAATGCACAAAATTAAAATATAAATTACTGCTAAGTAGGTGCGTTTTTTTTTCCAAAATTAATGTCAATCAATTTTATATTGTAAACATTATTATAAATATTCAAATGTGAAAAAATTCACAATGAAAGTGGTTGAACAACACAGTTAAGAAAAAAAAAATTTAAAAACGAATTGTAACATCACTTCCTTAATAAGTACCACGTAGCATAATAATAAAAGTAGCATCAACCGGAATAAAAAAGAAAGGCCGTTCAAAAACAAAATGTATCGCAGCTGAGGTTGTTAAATTGAATATAACGGCGGTTAATCCAATTGGGATATCAAATCGTAAGTTGGCTAGAAAAGTTCGCGTTTCGCAGGAAACAATTCGCAGAAACTAACTCCAAATGAACGTGAAACACTACCAGAGAAAGAGAATACCTAAAAAAAACAGTAAAATACCAACAAAATGCAGACAACTGAGAAAAAAACTTCATGAAAAAAAAAAAATGTTCATATAATTTTGGATGATGAAAAATACTTTTCTTTTGCTTGGAACAACGGAAGTATTAATTCTGAATTTTATTCTGATGACTTGAAAAAAAAAACTCCCGACCAGGTACGGCATTCGGTCACAGCGAAGTTTGAACCCAAAGTACTAGTGAGTGCAGCCATTTCGGCAAAAGGTATACCACAAACTTATATCCAGGATGCAAAAGTTATGGCTTTGATCGTGGATGTTTACATTAGAAAATTTTGTCAGAGATAGACACTCTAAAGACGACCTATTATCCTGGATAGATTTATCAAGCTGTCTTTATGCCAAAAAGACGTTAGAGAATGAGACGTTAGAGAAACTTACCTTCCCGGTTAAAGAAGTTCCTATAAATACAAAAATGTATGGACATTTATGGTAGCGTATTTTGACAAATATGGGCACATAGTTTTCATGTTTGGAAATACATGGAGGTGTATATGAGTCCATATATGTAAACGGTAGGTTTGTATGATTTCATATTTACTCATATATTGACATATGTATATGGAAATATATGATATTTCATATTCGCAAAATAATGCCACATATGGGCAAATATTTAAATTTAAGGATATATACGGAATTACTCGTATATATGACTCCATATACACCAAGACTAATATATAGATGGATATATATGGCAGGAAAGATTTTGAAAACTATAAGAATCTGTTTTATAAACATATTTTAAATGCCGATTGTAACAAATTCAATTTTTAATGTAATTAATAATGATTTATTTTAAAATTTTATTAAGTTCAGAAATGGTTTCTACAATTTTTTTTGTTGGAATTGTTATTTTTGACAAATAAGTCCATACATAAATAAAAATCTGTTTCGGTAATTATTGCTATCATTGTGAAGCACAAATAGAAGTGTAACCCTTACTTAAATTAGAACACGGACAAATTTAAGATTATAAGATTTTTTTAAACAGGATCTCACAGAGAAAAATATGAAATACTCAACACGTTCAATTAGTATAAAATGTTGAACTGTAAGTTTACATTTTCTTTTAGAATTTCTAACGCACAATATCATAATTAAATCTCAGAATTAAATAGAAAATTATAAGCTTTTAAATTGTAAGAGAGAATAACCAAAATTTTGAGTAATTCGTATTTTTAACTGCAATATCGTGTTTAAAATAAACGTATACTTTAATATTGTTCACAATTTTTTAATTTAATGTGGCCGTATTATACTTTATTTTGAAGTTGTTTAAAATATCGTATTATAGGCCAATAATTCGTGTTGATGCGATAATAAATATAATGTTTGCGCAATACATAATATACATGTTTTTCCATTTAAAACCACTATTTTTTTTATCACAATTAGGCATTTTAAATAATATTTTTTTTTATTAAAACAGTATTTTAAAATACAAAGTTTTCTATAAAAAATACTAGAAACATATAATTCCTATGTCCAAATTTGACCATATATGGGAATGTGTGTTCACTTTTCTATTATCTACACAGAAAAAAAAAAATTGCGCCAAGTACACATTTTGTTGAATAAAAAAAAATAATCAATTACTTTTTTAGTTGATTCAATTAAAAAGTAATCAATATTTTTGTTTATTTAAAGTAATCAATATTATTTAAAACATTGATTACTTTTTAATTGAGTCAATTAAAAAAGTAATTGAGTCAATTAAAAAAGTAATTGATTATGTTTTCTTTATTCAACAAAATGTTTACTTGGCGCAATTTAAGAAATATTTTTTTGTGTGTACGAATATGGATGACCATTAATGATCACATTAAAAACATATATGATCATATATGAACTTTTTTAACCGGTTAGAGATCCACTAGAACAGCGCTTTCCACCAACTTTTGCTTCGCACTTCTACTGTCCAGCAAAAACAGACATTATGAAGTAATTAAGCTTGTAAGTAACGTAGGAAGGGTTTCACTAGTTACCAGGCTATTTACTCTCTTAGTTACTTTTGTTCACCATGGTTAAAACTTTATGGGTGGCCATTACCATCTCGATTACAAAAAAAGTGAAAATTGATATGTAAGTCATCCAAAGAGTGATTGTAGATATCAAGTGTAAAACGCGCCAAATAGAAGATCGCGGTCACAAGCACCTCTAAAAAATAAATTAATATAATATAGTCTATACTCTGTTATAAATAAAAATACTTTTTCCAAAGTGCGACCCGGTAGGGTAGTTGGTAGCGTGCTGGCTTATCAGTTCGGGGGGTCGCGGGTTCGATTCACACCAGAGGCACTGGTCTGTTTTCGCTACAAAGCGTCGAAGGCCATAGTAGCTAGTGCTTGGTTAGGGTAATAGTATATAATTTGTAATTATATGATTATTATTTAATAAGATAAAAACAAATTAATTAAAATAAAACTTTTTCCAAAAAAATAATTAGTTTTTTTTAAAACACACGTTTTAAAATTGTCCATTTACTAAATTAACGTAGTTTATTTGCATATTTTACATTAAAATGCATGTTTTTAATAATATTTTTTAAAACTTTACTAAATTTTACAAAATTTTTATATTTTAAATTTTTTTCTTCAAATTGCAAAAAAAAATTTTTTCAAAATATTTTTATTTTTTATCACGATGCCAAAAGTAACAGAAAAATATAATTATAATTCAATTTAGATAATAAAAAATAATTTACACAAAACAGTAAAATAAATAAATTATTGTCCGAAGAGTACAAACGCAAATTATATCAGTGTAGCAACTTGTAATTTATTTAAAATATGAGCAAAACTAAGTTTAGTTATTTTTTTCTTTTTGGTAAATGCGTACGTATGAGAGAGCTGCACATTTCCTAGCTTTTGCAGATAGCGTATTAATGGCCATCTTGAACCCTTTGACGACCAAACTAAAACTGGAAAATTTGCAATTCTTTTTGTAGATTCGACGTTATCGACGCAATGTTTGCAAAGAAAAGGGTCGTCAAAAATATTTTTTTTTGCAACTTCTTCCTTATGGAAACATCTATGGGATATTTATATCCCATTAGTCGTCAATGCTCAAAATTAATAGTAAAAGATGTGTCAAGTTTATTTATATTATCTTCTTTACCTCATACAGGCGCGGATCCAGAAAAAGGTTTTGAGGAGGGAAATTAGAGTCGTTTTTCTAAAATTATTTAATTTTTTTAACACTTAAATTTTCATTTTTGGGAAGGAAATATCCCATTTTCCCTCCCCCTGGATAGGCAGCAGCATCATATGACAAATGCCTTTTGATTATTTTGCTATGATAAACACGAATATATCAAAATTGTTTAAATAGCTTGAGTCGTAAATCGAGTTTAGACTGTATTCCTAAAATATCCATTTGATACAATATTTCAAAATTGTGAAGCGATTGAAAAATTTGGAGTCTATAAATGTCATATTTTTGCATAAATTTAAATGGGACATATATTAACCATTGCTCGTCTAAGTGTTAAGTGATATACTAATAGGAAAAAGTTAGTACACATTTTTGCTAAAATTACTCAAAATTAATCAAAACTGGCGCTGCAGATAAAACTGCTGAAATTGTTAGATTATTTTTGCTAAATATTAGTGAGATAACAATAGCAAAAATAAATCTGTCAAATCTACAAATATTAAATTATATTTGAGCTAGATTTTTGTTAATTGAAAGTAACAAATTAGTCTACAAAAAGCAGCAAAAAACTTTGCTTAATATTACTAGATTATTTTTGTATGTGAACAAAAATCTTCCCTTCTGAAATCAGCAATCTCCAAATGTTTAGCAAAAATTTGTGTTGATTTTATCAAAATACATTGTTATTTGAATTTTGAAAAATTTAAGGTAAATGTAGTAAAATTTTTGTTGATATTACAGTTTTTGTTTACTGTTTTTAGTCTACATATAATTTTAGTCATCAATTTTAGCAGAGTGCCCAGCAAAAAACAATGCTTGCTTGCAAGCCGTTTCGGTAGGAAGTGATTGGCATTATTGCTGATATAAAACATGATTTTTGTTCCAAATAGCTCGAGTGAAAACACTTGTTTGGATATCCAAAATGCGCTCTAAATAAAGGCATGAATTATCTGACTTTAAATAGTAAATTTTGTTATCATCACCATTCTTCTCTGCCATCGTGAAGCGATAAAGTGTGGTAACAAAAGCGCTTTTGCTTTTTTTAATACAGCACTGCAAGCAATGAATCTTTAGACGCAGAAGAAGATGCAGAAAATAAATAAAACAGAACCAGTTAGCATTTTTAGTGCTTCCGAATTTCTGCTAAGTAATTCGACATTTTCAATAAGCTAAAATTCAACTCGAAAACACCTAAAATTTTGTAAAATTAACAGTTTTCTTTTAGCTGTTCTTATTTTATTAATATTTAACACAACAATCTGCTAATTTTATTAGTTTTTTCTGCAAGTTTTAACTAATTTTAAGTAAGATTTTTACAGGTTTAATTCTATGAGCGAAAAAAAGTTCGGGAGTACAACAGAACACATATTCGCAGAGGCGTTTACAACTGACTACAGATAACAGGATTTTGTAGAGCGTCCACTCTGAAATCCCCATGTTTTGAGAAATCAGCAACACACATACATTTTGTATGATATGGAAAAATGTCGCGGGTCCACTGGCGAAATTTAGCGTTTCATACGAAATGTGTGGGAAAAGTTTTTCGCTTTTAGTTTTAACTTTTATACTTTTATATACATATACGATGAAAATGAAAATTATTAAAGTTCGAGGCCATACTCTAGAAAATTCTCGAAATAGATCTATCAACACATTTCTGAAAGTGGACAATTAGTAAATTTTAAAACAAAAACTCTATAAATTATTTGTTAGGACAATATCCTAATAAAGAAATATAGAATATGACCTCGAAAAAACAGAATTTTTATTTTTAATAAAAATTACATCAAACTTGTAAAAAAGACAAAGTACGGTTTCAGTTTACTTCTCCTTTACATCTTGTTTTTAAATAAAACAAAACAAGCGTGTATTGTGTATCCCCCAAAGGTAGAGCTTGCATATAACGAACAAGTTTTCAATTTATTTTTGATCAATGGTTATAATCTTTAACTTCGAGCTCATATATTAGTTCTCATTTAGTGGGATAGCTAGGTTGTATGAATGTTTGATGTTTACATGTGATTGTCACTTCTTTCAAACCGTGTTCTGAAGATAGGAACCTAGAAAATTCCCGAAATAGATCTATCAACACATTCCTGAAAGTGGTCAATTATTAAATTTGAAACCAAAAACTCAATAGATTATTTGTTAGGACAATATCCTAATAAAGAAATATAGAGTATGACCTCAAAGTTTTTATTTTTAATAAAAATTATATCAAACTTTTATACATACTCTAACTGCAATACTAGTTAATTCAAGTATGGTATGCTCATGACTACAGAATCAACAATAATTATTATTATTTTTACTACAGATCATAGTTTATTAAATAATTATCAATTAAGTCACGTATAAGTCATATACAAAAAAGAAAGAAAAACAATTGTTCTTCCATTGATCAATATCGAAATTGAATGTATGCTACTGTAATAAGTCTAAAAAGGAATTCTTGGCATTCATGGCTCTACTCTCCTATATTTTTCTGTTTTCAACATTAAAACATTGACACATGTTGCCCTTAGCAATATAGTACTCTTTATGTCACTACCAAATAACAGCAGCATCGTCATTTTATTTTCTTAAGTAAATACAATTTTATTCGTTTTGTGGTATTGCAATGATCACTGATGTGGTAACATGCACACTCAAATAATTCTCGGGGTAAACAGATGAATTTAGAGTGCATTTAGAATTAAAAAGAATACTTTGAGATTCCTAAAGATTTTATTTTTTGGTGTCTTGTTTTTATATATATTTTGGTTGTCTGGCTGGCATGTGTGATGTTGTGTTAAACAGATTCCCATTAGTGTCTGTATAAAAATAACGCAAGTGACAGCTATAGTGTGAAAAATACCAAAGGCAAAGACCATGACATTGCATGTTTTGTTTTTCTTTTCAAAAAAAAGGGCATACCTTAACTAGTTTGTATTTGTTTATTAATAGTACCTACCTTGCTCTAGGCTTTTAAAGAAATGATTAAAATATAATTTACGATTTCAAATTGAAAGAAAATAAAGAAAATAATAAAATTTTTTATGGGATTAAGATATAAATAAGTAAATGTAGAATTTAGATGCATTATGATTTCTAAACCTTCGAGCAATTTATTTTAAGGATCACTTTTAATTATTATTTTTAATGGTTAACATACCCCAACACTTAATAGTTCAGAAATGGTGATCTTAGAACTGGTATTATATATTCTCAGCCAGCTTTGGCACTGCACCAAAAGACTTAATTGATTTTGAATAAGTAAGTAATAAAAATTTCAAGCAATAAAATTTAAGTAAATTTATTTCAATTATATTGTATACCCGATTAAATTGATATAATGCTTTATTAAGATGACGGTTTTCTTTATGCGACCGAAAAAAACAATAACAAAACACATGCCACACAAAAACAACATATATCGCACACCTAGTTCAAAACTGACTCAACTCAAAATTTTTAATTTTTCAGAAATCGAAAAAAAATATTTGCAACTTTATACCAATTCGAACATAAAGAAAGATATAACTGTTCTTTAGCAACAGTTAACAACAACAAAATACACTGATATTTTTTTTATTGATAAACAAGTGTATTGTGCATAGTTTAAGCACATAAACCCGAAAAATTAAAATTTTGAGTTGAGTCACTTTTGAACTGGGTGTGCGATATGTAGTCTCTCATTCGTGTAGAGGCGAATGTTTTGTAAAAACCAGTGCTAAGTGTCTTTTTACATTTTTTCTTTCCAAGAAATGGACCCATTTAATTATATATGTTTGCATTACTTAAGTTCTAATTTGATACTATCAGATTAAATTTTAAGTACAATTTAATCAGATATTATGCAATTGTATGAAGTTTAATTTAATAATTGTACCCGGTTTTTTAATTAAAACCTGCCTTGAAGTCCGAAATATTGAAAAAATAATTACATGGAAATACAACGTTTGCTTCAACGTTATTAATCTTCATCTCGACCCGGACCGACAGATGTCAATTAACCTTATAAATAAAAGTTTGAGGGACCCGTGTTTTTTTAGCTGCTTAATCTCGTTACTCAGAATTTAGGTATCGCGACCTGAACTCTCAAACTTCAATGAACTTTGGATATGCTGTAAAGGACCAAAAAAAAAAAGAAACCCCTCGCTTTAGGGTTAGCAAGTTGGCTTACAAATGCATTTGTTTTCGTATGAAAGCTTGTCTTTAATTTACGAAAACTAGATTTTTTTCATCGCATAATTCAAGTTCTCAAGAAAATAAAAATTTTAATGCCTATATTGCCTATATAGTGGACGCCGAGTTATCACATTTTGGAATTATTTAAATATAGAGGAAAAAGGATCTTCGGAAAAAGTAGCATAAAACCCGAACAGTTTCGAATATCGGTCAGACTCAGACACCTCCTCGACTAAATAAAATACGTAGTGATATGGATTATTTTTAGTATAATACACTGGAGTCCGCTTATAACTAACACCGGTTGTAATGATCTTTTTTTATTAAAACGATTCTTCTGGTCCCAAAGCATTTACTAACATATTTCATACAAAATAATACGAACACCATTTATACCGCACCTTTATATAACAAACTAATTTTTTGGAGCCTTTTACGAATTTTTATAAAAAAAATTTACTCTTATAGCGAACATATTATAAAAATCAAAATTTTTTATGGAAAATATGCTGCAAATTAAGCTTTTTACTTGAAACTTCACTAAAAAGAATTAAAAACTGTATGAAACGCAATTTAATTGTAGAATTGTTTCAATATTACAAACAAAAATTTTGAGAATTTAAGACAAAAACCTGTAATTTTATTAATTTTTTTAAAATGTTTACCACGCCTATAGCGAACTTCGCTTATAACGAACAAATTTATCCGGTCCCTACGAGTTCGTTATAACCGTGCTCCACTGCACACCTAAAATTTCTTATGAAAAAGCCAGATTTAATGTTACTCAAAAGAAATTTATTTCAAAATCTTTGCCATAAATTGAAAAAGATAAACGGACCACCGCTGTCGAGGCACTTTAGCAAGGGGTATAAGTGCTGGCAACAAGTACTTTCCTAATCCAAAAAGGATAACGGATCGACAAAAGATCCGTATGTTTAAAAAGTATCGGAGTCGGCTGCTCAAATATGTCAGCACTGGCATAAAGTTTGTTGCAAACAACTTGACAACGGTGGGAAAACAAAAAAAAAATGTTGGTCTTTAAAGAGCTTTTCCAGCAACAATAAAACCAATTTTAAATGAAAAAAAAAACATTAAAAAGTATAAAAAAGTCACAAATAAAATCTTTTCATGAAACCGGGCTCGAGCTCGGAACCTTCTTTAAACAAATGATCATCATATTTATAAACTAAATACTTTACCAGTGGTTAGACTTTTTGTGGGTAATTTGGAAAACAAATAAAAATGTTGGTCTTTAAAGAGCTTTTCCAGAAACAATAAAATCAATTTTGAATGAAAAAAACATTAAAAAGTATAAAAAAGTCACAAATAAAATGTTTGCCTGAAACCGGGCTCGAACTCTGAACCTTCTTTAAAAAAACATCAACATATTTATAAAATAAATGCTTTACCAGTGGTTAGACTTTTGAGTCGTTGGTAATTTCTGATTGGATAACAGTGGGAAAACACTTTTTCCCAAAGTTGGCATATGCGAATGATTTTTCTCTTTGCCAATGATTTTTCTCCAGACCACTGAAATTATTGTAAAACAAATACAACCAACGGCTTCTTTGAAACTCTGGTAAAGCGTCTTAATCAGGTGTTCTGCCAGTAGTTTATTTACAATTCCTTGGTTAGCAAGCGGTATTCCAGTGCTTGTAACACTGGCAGTTTCTGACTGGGTAAACATGACATTGGACAGCTAAAAAAACATGGAACTCTTAAATTTTTATTCTCGACAACATATTAGAACCGGGAAGCCATAGGGCAGGCCCACAGGGGGTCTAGAAGGTTCAACATCAAAACTCAAACTCGATATTACCTCACTTATGCCTGTTTCGTTGCAATCGGACCAGTAAGTAAGAAATGGCCGAATTATATCCAAAAATTCTGTGATATATCCCACTGTGCGATGCAACATTTGCTGAGTTATCTATTAACTTTTGCTGAGTTATATATCCATAGCTCCTGAAGCTAGCTCACATTCCAGAAAGAAAAAATTTAGCATAATTGTAGCACTAATTGTAAATGTAAATTGGAATTACACAAAATGTTAGGTTAAATAATATAGACAAAAATATTCACCTTTAAAGTATATACAAATTTTTACTTCAAATATTTTGAAACAACTAAAAAAAAAATCTATTGCTTTTTTATTTTTTTAAAAAGCAACAGTTTTAAAACAACAGTTGAATTAAAAAGATGAATTTTTTTTTCCATTACAATAAAGAATTTTACTTAATTAACATTCAAATTTAAAGTCAATGTTGACAACTAATACGAACAACGTTTTGGTATCGATTTTCTGTTTTTTTTTGGTATTGTTGTCGACACAAGCACCAGTGATCCAACAAAATGTATGCGGAAAGTTTCGGTAAAGGGTTCTATAATAACAGAAAACAAAGCAAAATGTCCCTGTTTTTGATAGGATTTCCCTACTTTGAAATCAAATTTTTTGTTTTCTGAAATCTCCACACATAAAAAAGTGTGCTTTTAATGAGTTTATTATTGAAAAACAGAGTGTTGCCAACCGAAATTAAAAATGTATTTATTAACAAACGAAAATTAATAATTGCGTTGCTGTACTTTATAATACTTGCTGTTCATTTAATAACTGCTATAATAGTTGTTTTGTTTTATTTCGTACCATACAACTGCAAACTACACTCAAAAAAATAAGTTAGTACAAAAGTTAGTAAAACGTCTTGTAAATCAGGTATACTATTTTTTAGCAAATTTTTTTTGCTAAAATCGTGTTTTCAGCTAAAATTTTTGTTATACTTATTCAGCACTTAACTGTTTTATACTAATGTTTTACTAATTAATTTTGCTAAAAAAAATTGTGCTGATAAGCACATTAATAGTGTGGACGACAACCAGATTGAAAGATATACGCAGAATGAAGCAGATGTCGCGGCATGTCAAGATGTAGTAGAGAAGAGGAAAATGATACTAAAAAGTACAACTCTAATAAGACATATAAAAAAATCAACCATGGAAGACTTTTGTATATGTTTTTCATACATAAAACAAAATTGAGGATTAAAACAACTTAAATTTTGCGCTGTCACCGGCTTGTGAAAATAATTGTCTATTAATAAAATAAAAGACAAAATAAAATATTTAAATTTAATATGTATTTCTAAACTAAATATTAATAGATTAATAATCTAGTGTGGTCAAATTGCAAACAAACATATACAGACATGAAGATAGAGTAAAGCGAAAGACGTGTCTTTGTCTTTCGCTTTAGTATGGTTCCTTTTTCTTATTGCAAAAACAGGGTTGTTTTTTTCGTTTCGTTTGTTTTTGTTTATTTTTTCGTTGCGTTTCTATAATTATCTTCGTTTCTATAATTATCTTCCTTTAAAAGAAAGCATCATTTAGACTACACCCAAAAAAATAAGTTAGTAGAAAAGTTAGTAAAACGTCTTGTAAATCAGGTATACTATTTTTTAGCAAAATTTTTTGCTAAAATCGTGTTTTCAGCTAAAATTTTTGTTGTACTTATTCGGCACTTAACTGTTTTATACTAATGCTTTACTAATATACTAATGTTTTACTAATTAATTTTGCTAAAAAAAAATTGTGCTGATAAGCACATTAATAGTGTGAACGACAACCAGATTGAAAGATATACGCAGAATGAAGTAGATGTCGCGGCATGTCAAGATGTAGTAGAGAAGAAGAAAATGATACTAAAAAGTACAACTCTAATAAGACATATAAAAAAATCAACCATGGAAATTTTTGTATCTCTTTTTCATACATAAAACAAAATTGAGGATTAAAATAACTTAAATTTTACGTTGTCACCGGCTGGTGAAAATAATTGTCTATTAATTAAATAAAAGACAAAATAAAATATTTATTTATTTAAACTAAATGTTTATATGTGTGGTCAAATTGCAAACAAACATATACATAAATGTAGACAGAGTAAAGTGAAAGGCAAAGACACAAATCTTAGGTAGATTTTTATGGTTCCTTTTTCTTATTGCAAAAAGGGTTGTTTCTTCGTTTCGTTTGTTTTTGTTTATTTTTTCGTTTCTATAATTATCTTCGGCAGTTGCGATAGCATCATTTAGACAACCATTGATGTAAGTAGTTGAAAGAAAATTGTTGTTATGTTATATATATTTATTTCTATATATTTTCAGATATTAAATTAATTCATGTCGTCAATGTGGAAAAATGAAAATTTTTATATTTCGTTATTATAGTAAATTATTTTTAAAAGAATCACAAAAATATGTTTTATGATTTTCAGCAAATAAATTAACTAAATTACAATTTTTCTACAAATTTTTTGCGTTTTTTTCAGTCTACTAAAATTCAGCAAAAATTTATTAATTTTTAGCAAGGCTTTTGTATTTCTAATCTACTAAGTGTTAGCAAAACTTTTGCTGAATCTACAAATTTTGTTGCTAAAAATCAGCTCGCTGATTTTCAGCAAAAGATTTTGCTAACATTAGCAATTTTTTTGCTAGCACCCTCCTGACTAAAATTTTGCTGACTCAGCAAAATTTTTTGCTGACTTTACACACTTTTTTTTTTTGAGTGTAGTTTTAAAACAACAATTAATTTATTCTCCAACTTTTTAAAATTCGTTTACCTCCTGAGAAGATTGTAACGTGAATTAATTTTTTTCTAATCACTTCAAAGCTCATGAAGGATTTATTGATTTATTGATCGGCCAATGACAATTTTACACTTGTAGATATTTTAACGTGGAGCTTTATGTTTTTACATTTTGAAACAGAAGCTTCATTATGATCGCACTTTTAACCCAAAACTTCTAAAAAGTTGTCATCAAATTCGAGTACAATGACTTTTTTAAAATTTTATATTGCGTAAGAAATGCAAGAAAAACAGGATTGATTGATTGATATTTCCGTGTAAATGCTAATGTCGATCAATGCTTCAATCCCAAGTATGGTATATTTTTATAGAAAGCTCAAGCTTCTGTTTAATAATAATTGTATATATACAATACACTCATAAAAAAGCCCGTACAAATAGTTGAAAATTCAGATACGACAATAGAAAATAATACCTGAATTTGCGCCAGAAGAATTTTCAATGAAGTCGAGAATCACAGTCTGCAAAATTTAATTCACCTAAATTTTAGAATAACTAAATTTGCGTTGAAAGTTGTTTTTAAATTAACTAAGAATTCAGTTAAATCAGCAGAATTTTTAAACTGAATCAACAGAAAATTTCTGGTGATGAAGTATTTCCGGATTTGACCAGCGGCAGGTCCATATTTATTACCGGCTTATATGTGGTTAGTACAGACTTCTTAATATGTACGGAGTAACGATTTTGATCCATTTACAATTTCCAAAAAGTAAATTAGTGGGCTAAATTTTTTTTTATTTCACAACCTGAGTTTCGTCCTGGCATGAACAGGCTTTTCAGCTAGTTGAATATTATAAATATTCGCAAAACTTTAGCTTGTTTGAAATTTTTTTTTTTTTTGGACTATTCCTGATATTATTTTTGTTCATACTCTTACTTTCATCCGGTTTCGAATTTTCTTTATTTCTCATCTCTTCATTGCAGTTTTCAATCAAAATGACAATTTAAACTTTCCAACAACTGAAAAAATGTGTATGAGCTATTTAAACAAATTTCGACTCCTGTTGAAACTCTCATTTCTCAAGGTTTTCTGAATTGAGAGAAACGATGAACATGGTTGGGTAGACTATATGTACTTAAAACCTATGACCTATGAATTTATGGCCACCTAAATGTGGAAAAATTGAAAACAAGAGTTTTTTCATTCATTTAATTTTTTTGCTCATACTTTCATATTCAAAACAATACAAAATGGCGACTTTGGAGATACATTCACAAAAAAGTAATTTTGACATCGCTTCTTGGTGGAAAGTTGTATGGTGGATTGTAAGTGAAACCAAAATTGCTTTATTTTTGAACTTTCGCAGTTTCTTCCATAGGATTTTTTGCGTTTAAAGGAATTGCGTTTTCAGAACAGTATTTAAAAAACTTTTTGCTTTTATACAGTTTGAGGTATACCAAGTTCATGTCGGCGCTCCAATAACGGGCTACGAACATCATAACCGTATAAGGAACTGGCTTAAGTTTTTTTTTATTTTTTAATATATGGGCTATTCTCAGAAATATTTATAATTCTTTTTTTAACTTTGTGGCTTATTAATAATATTTTACACGATAATAAACCACTATTTAGGGTCTTTTAGTTTTGCGAATTTGAAAGTGCTTAGAATGATTTTCCGGGTTTCTTTTTAAGTTCTAATATATGCAAAAAAAAACATGCTGAATGATAAATTTTTAAAGCTAAATTATTAACGCGAATGGATATAGCATGCTTAAACATATACAAAACACATACACCAAATGTTATTTGTGTTATAAAAAAAATGTTGATTATTTTGCCTCAAACTGACGAAAATTTTTGAAATTCCTCTTATAACATTAAATCAGGAAGTAATTTTGACTCTTTATTAAAAACAATACATACTATATACACGCTTTAATATAAATAATGTGGAGGAGGAAGATGCAACTGACTGTTAACTCTTTTCTTGTTGCAATGGCACCATGTCGTTGCATCAAATTCAAAAGTTAACCTGCTGTGATAAATGATATTTCGACTAATGTTGCTGTTTTTATAGTATTTACTGTCAGTATTATTTTTTGATTGTTTAACATTTGACACTTTGTTTCGTGGGTAAGATAGTGTTGTAGGCTTTTGTCTTTTTTTTTTTGTTTTTTGTAGCATTTGTTTAATTATTTTGAATGCATAAATGTGTTAACTCTTTCAGTGCTATTGCTAATGGGCGGGTTATTAAGTATATACTCATGTGTGCTTTTCAGCGGCATCATCTGTCATGTTCGATGGAAATATATTTATAAAAAAAAAACCTAAGAAAACAATACGTATTAACAACTTTTCTAGGCGTTTGCATTGTGTTTTGTTTATTCGAAAGGGGTTACGCACCCGTTTATTAGGTACGAGCAGCAAACGTTCTGTTAAGTGTTTTTGTTTCAATACAATCCTACGTTTTTTTACATTGTTCATTTAAATCCATTTAAATGTTGTGTTATATTCTTTTTAACTCTTTTGTCCTGTTTGGGTTAGAATTGCCCAATTTTAAAAAACAAAGTTAAAAAACTATACTTGAAACTGCTAGTTTCTAGTAAGATTTAGTTTTATGATATCTATTTCTATTTAAACACATATAAATTGATCCGAAAAATGGGTCATATATATGTAACTAATTATCTCAAATTATATATAATATGAAACAGCACGGATTATCGAAAACACGGTTAATAGAGATTATTTTACCTGAGTTTTAATTCTTTGTATGTACGTTAATCGAAAAAAACAAGCATATACACGTATGTGCTGCACGGTTTATAGAAGTAATGCACTTGGAGGTCAACATTCGCCGCGTTATTGCCAATAAACGGCCACAAATGTTGGAAAAAGTCATCGTATTAGACTACGTCCGAGATTAGACTACGTCCGAGCCAGCCGTGGCGGTCATATGCCAGAAGTCATATTTAAATTATAATGCCAGAAGATTATCTTTCGAATAAAGTAAATTTCATGTCAATTTAAAAAATTCATCTTTGTTTTATTCCATTTTAAAGTTCAATACCTCTATAAAAAAACACCCTGTACTTGAAAGCTAAGGAAATGGAATACTTCTCTTACACTTTAAAGAATAATAAGCTCGTATTATCAGGTCTGGACAAAATAGATCCAGTAAATGTTAAGTTAGAGCTTATGAAAATTCTCTTAAAATGTAGGTACATCAAAAGTGTTTACCGCAAAACAGACAGCAATCGAGAAATTATACTCTATATCTTTTACCTTAAAAAAGTACCACATCTTTAACGGAGATGAGAAGCAATGTTAAAAGTTAAAACTACATTCGTGTTAAATGGAGTTATGAATATAAAACGCCTAACAAAATTACACAATGCCATAACTGCCAAATGTTTGGACATGGGTTGTATAATTGCAACATCAAAATATTTTGTGACATGTGTGTTGGTGACCACGAAACCTCTAAATTCACATCGACAACTGTCAAATGTGCAAACTATAGAGGTGATTATAAAGCCACCGATAATAGTAGTAGTAGTAGATCTTCTTATGTCGGATTAAAGGAACGTTATTCTAGGCCAATTCGTCAATCCAACCCGCAAGCTCGTGCTAACAACAACCAGAATGTAAATAGTCAAAGCTATCGTCCGTCAACTAGCAACTCAAACATGAAAAAATACTTAAACTCAAACATAAAATAATAAAACATTAAATAATGCTACAAATGATCTCTTCTCTTTAGAGGAACTTAAAACATTAACAAATGTTTTACTGTTAAATTAAAAAAAAAAATTAAACCAAGAGTTTATTTTTAATCGAAAAGATCAACAGCCCGATCTTTTTCGTTCAAAAATTTTAAATTTGGTACTTCTTCTAACCCTTCTTAATTGGTGCTCTGAAGAATTTCGTTGACGCGAAATGAAACGTGTGAGGACCTGTCAGTGGACAAAATATGCATAGAAGTAGTAGATGAATATATTTTTAATTAATAAATAACATTGTACGGTTTTTTGTTTAACAAAGAACAATTTATCTTGAACTTAAATAATCCTGGTCACGTCAAAATTTATGATAAAAGATCGAAAAATAAACTTCTGGTTTTACTATTTTTAAAATTTAAAAGTAGAATGTTACTATTTTTTTTACTATTATCACTTAAAAGTGTCCCAAATATGTTATTTTGAAAGAAAAAATTAATTACCAACTAGTTAAAGTATGATTTTTAATGTGTTTAAAATGGGGTCGATTTGACCCAACAAACACAAAAGACTGGGTATAATTTTTACAGCACAGAAGTGTTAATTCACTTTCCCCCTCCACTATTCTGAGTTGTTCTTTCACATCCACTTTCAACCTTAAAATGTTTACACAAAAAAGACCTCATCTACTACTCTGTCATGTAAACATGATGCATTTCAGTGTGGTTTTTTGTTTAGTTTTTAAATGAAAGGTAAATTGTTTTATGCATCGTTTTGTAAACTGTCAGTTTTTGTTGACTCTAAAACTTGTGGCATGAATGTTTTTAAATGTACTACGGAATACGAATGGCGAGTGCACCAAGTCCGTTTATTTGTCCGTATGCTAGGTATTTTCAATTCATATGGTATTGAATATATCAACAACATGTTGCAATTGATGGATAAACTGCAGCTTTGTTGTTCAAAGTTTCGTATTTCTATTTCAGTCTCTATTCTCATATCTCCCTGTTGTTTTCCTTTGATTTGTTTAATTGATGGACCATATCTGTCCATTTATTTAAATTGTTTAATTTTTCTCATGTAGTCATTAATTTAGTAATGGCTATTTGTTGAGTATAACATTATTTTATACTTAAAAGTGATTAATTAGTAGATTTTCATTGACCAACATACGGCGTGGAGTGTACATGTGGAGCTGTACATAATGGGTTTCACACTTCAATTGAAGGCTGATGATATTTTATACAGTGGGGAGCCGTTCTGAGTACATGTAAGTACTTTTTGTATCTAAGAATTCAGGCCGAAAAATATTTCACACAACAACTAAACACACTTTTTTAAAGGCATAAGGTACGCTGAATATAAATCTGGTCTCATAATCACACTCCGACATCAAGCTATATTAACAGGAAAAGCCTCGATATAGATAAAAATGCTCCAATTTTCCTAAATACGATACTATTAACCTTTTTTTCGATTTTTTAGGTACAAAAAGTTCTTACATGTACTAATAAGAGCTCCCCACTGTAGGTATTACCAAAATAAATATTGTAAAAACAGATCTAACATTGACAAGTAAATGGTTGATCATATTTAAAGCTTATGTTCATAGATTTTATTAGATATATCTTCCTTTAGTAAAGAATGACTTGCAAGACATTCGCAAGACATTTTTTTATACAACAACAATTATTTTTGCTCTGATAATAATATTTTTTGCTCTAATAATAAAAGTCGTGAAAATTATAAAAACATGGACAAAATTAAAGTATCCTTTGAAAAAAAATTAAAACTTTTGAAGTGAATTAGTGTTCTTTGCTATTTTACGTATAAAAATCGTCAAAGCTAGCATCACGGCATGCAAGAGAATATTTTTCAAAACATTAATGCTACACACAGGGAATAAGTTGGTTCGAATTCCATTGCAATTAACCAAATTTAATCATTATTCAAAAATTTTAATTGTAAGTACTTAGAATTCATCATCAGAATAATTAAACTATATTGTTAACAGAAAATATATAAAATTAACCAAAACACAGTCACATCATGCAAAATACTGATTTTCCTAATCAATAATAAACAAATATTGTCTTCTACATTATCTTTAATACCAAAAACCAACCACTTTTCGGAGATTGTATTCCTTAAATAAATATTTGCAATTCAAATCGAATATTAGTTTCGCCTGCAAACAAAAAAACAATATTTTAGGTATATATTTGAAAATACAAATTAAAATTATGTGTGGGCTAGAGGTAAATTAATTGCATGATAAGAAGAAGGTCGCCGGCTCGACTCCAGTTTGCCGCACACATTGGGTTGAAATGGGTCCAAAGTGGCGCTTTATTGAAATTTTAGAATTAAGTTTTTGCCATAATAATTGGTATCGAATAAAACTAGATAAAATTCTACATCACTATTTAAAATTTAAACCATCAAAGTTGTTTACTTCATCCGTAGTGAGCTGTCAAAGTTAGCTAATTATTGCTGTTTTCTTAAAAAGTGAAAAAATTTAAATTTGATAAAAGCAGTGCTTATTTTTTTAAATTTAAAATTAATAAAGTTAAACTTTTATGATGGAACCTTCAACTTCAGGTATTTAAGTGCACAAAAAATTATTTTTTGTTTATAAAAATATGTGTGGAAATATTTGTAATATTTTTTTAAAAAAGCTCTAAAATCGGGGTATTTTCCATATATGATGGACCAGAAGTAACAAAGTAGTAAAGTGCCGGCTTTGAAGTTGTGTTTTTTGGGATTTCTACTTGATATTACAAACAAAAAAGTTTGCCTTTTTGTTGCCCCCGTTTTAAGATATTAATAATTTTATGTAAAAAGTCTTGTTTTCAAAATTCCTTTATTTACCATACCCACAGTGTTTTTGTTGTTACTATTGTCTTACTCTCAATGTTTGCTATTTCTGTTTTTGTTGATATTATTGTCAATCAGTGTTGCCAAGTGTAGGGATTTTTCCCTTTTCGTAGGGATTTTTTCCAAAAAATTCATCTGTAGGGAAAAAAGGACAGATTTTGTTTTTCAGTCAAATTGTAGGGATTTTTTTTTTATTAAAAATTTTATTCTATTTATAATTTATAATAAACAAAAACTTTGGGTTCTGATGAGATCTTTAGCCAGATCGAAATACTAGTATCAACCTAGCTAATATGTTTGAATTGCTTTATTTTTGTAAATATACGAAGTTTGGAAGCTCGTTATAAATTAAAAATAACATAAAAATAATCTCTATGTATATAAAAACAAAAAACTAACAAAACTGTAAAAAATATTACTTGAGCCAGAGTAAAAACTAATTTTTTTTTATATGAAAAGAACATTTTTGGTCTTCAAAGTTTACTAACGTCATGATGCTTGTTAGGACAAGACTCTAGCCACGTGCTTGATTACTAAGATGACAAGAATGGAGCAAAATTAATGATTAATAGGTTTTTTGTTAATGTTCTGCCTATTATGGAGGCGCTAACTTTTCTAAAACTTCGGGTTCTGATGATATCTTTAGCCATATCGAATACTAGTATCAACCTAGCTAATATGTTTGATTTGCTTCTTTTTTGTAAATATACGGAGGTTGGAAGCTCGTTATAAATTAAAAAAAAAAATTTAACCATTTATTTTTTTTAGTGTAACATAATAAAACCAACAAATCTGGTGGCACTGTAAAATGAGAAATAAGTTTAAACATTTGGCACCATTGTTTGCATGTACTCTTGGCTTTGCATAAATGAAAATGGTTTTGACATTTACGTTCGCAATGTTGACAACTCGTTCGAAATAGAGAAACCAAATTTTGTATGAAAACTTTTACGTTTTCAATCGACTTGTACTTCAAGTCATCGTTCGCATAGAAATTTAGTTAGAGAAACCCATATCATTCTTTCGAAATCGAGAAACAGGCCATATGTGTTTATACGAGTATTTTTTAAAAATGGCATTTTTTATATGTTTACCGTTTATTTTAAGTTTTATGTTATTTTTTACTTTCTGTTATTTTTGTTTAATGAAAATCTATTGTACCTGAATGAATTACTGTACAAATTTTTAATAAAAGTAAATATAATTTACTGCTAAAAAAACAAAATTTTTGCATTTATTAAAAAAAAAATGTGTAGGGAAACATGTAGGGAATATTTTTTCTGTCTGTAGTGAAAAAAAGGGATTTTTTTTCATTAACGTAGGGATTTAAAAATAAATCTCCTGGCAACACTGTTGTCAATATATTTTGATATTTAATGGAGATGGCTGCGTAAGTGGCGTTTGATCACCTATGTTCACGAGCGTGACCAATTTACCAGAAAAGAATAAAAATTAACACTCAATTCCAGCGAAAAAATAGGACTTTCTAATAATTTACCAAATTCACGTGATGGTTTTACATCTTATACTAATTTGCCCGTGCCGAGATAGTCACGCCTATATAATAACTGTTTTGAATCACGATCAACTTTTTTGACTATCGTAATTTATAAATAATAATGTTTTTATGTTTTGTTTTTCAGTGGTGTTTTTTGCTGTTTTAAAATTTGAAGTTTTATAAAGTGCGTATTGTGTTTTGCATTAAATAAAGTAATCGGTATAAGGTAATTGGAAAACCGATTAAACAGTTAAATTAAATAAGAACAAATTTAATATTTTAAGGAATAAGCCCCAAAACTATTTTTATATCGCGCCTAGAACTATAAAACTTTATGAGAAATACCGCTTTAAATGATTGGAAGGATAAAATCAATTTTCTTAAAATGAAAACCATTAAGCGTATAAACCCCAGCAATATGAGTTTTTTCAACTAAACATTTGATAATTTTATTAAACAGTTTTATTAAACAGTTTATTTTGGGATGCAACTGTAGTTCGCCTTCAAGTGGTGCATCCTGGGTAACGCTAAATGAACTACCGCGAATCGGAAGCCAAAGTTTACGTTTA
Source organism: Delia radicum (assembly GCA_021234595.1). Lineage (NCBI taxonomy): Eukaryota > Metazoa > Arthropoda > Insecta > Diptera > Anthomyiidae > Delia > Delia radicum. The sequence continues at coordinate 195,397,659 of CM037851.1, read as the reverse complement.
ATCGACTCACACCAGATAAAACCTCCTGGCTAATAAATACAGAGAAACGAAAATACACAAATTACAAAGAAAAGAAATATACGCATATAGCTCCGATTCCTAAAAGGAATACTTAACACGTAAATTAGACAAAAATACACAAGCAAGATTACGAAAAAAAAATAAAAAGATATTTACTATTATGGCCAAGGCCGCAAAAATAATAGGACCCCAGGTCCGAATATGTCAGTTAAATATAGAGGGCATTAGCAAACTTAAGTCCGACTATCTGTCTCGATTACTGACAGATGAAAAAGTACACGTAGTCCTAATCCAGGAAACACACACATCATCGAATGATATTTTATACAAAAGAGGTAACATTCCTGGCTTCAAATTATTAGCAGCCATCAACCACCCTAGATACGGCATTGCCACTTATATAAAAAATGATATCCACGGGGCAGAAGTCCTCTCATGTACTAACTCAGCTGACATCTCAGTCATCACAGCCATCGTTCACGGTTTACACATCACTAATGTCTATAAACCACCAGCGATTCCCTGGCCCGAAAACGTTCTCCCCACTTACCCTCACCCGGCCATTTACTGTGGGGATTTTAACAGCCATCACAGCCTCTGGAAGTACGCAACCGATGATGAAAATGGTGAATCTCTCTGCCATTGGTCGGAACAAAACAGCCTCCAACTCTTGTTCGATGCCAAAGACCGCGGCAGCTTCCACTCCGCAAGATGGAGAAGAGATTCAAATCCTGACCTCTGTTTTGTCTCCAGCCTTAACGACAATCCTTTAGCGGAATCGAGGTCTATATTGTCCAACTTCCCACAAAGTCAGCATCGTCCAGCAATTGTAAACATCGGCGTTACTATACCCATCATGAAAACTTCTCCAAGGCCTAGATGGAACTTTAAGAAAGCCAGCTGGGCAAAATACACTATAAACTAGACTGCGACATTCGCTTTATCCCCCCAACAGTAGCAAACTTTGAGCGATTCTCTGGCCTAGTTATTGCCACGGCCAAAAAGTGCATCCCTAGGGGTTTTCGTAAAGAATACATCCCATGCTGGAACGAAGACAGCGACAGGCTTTACGAAGAATTTAGTACTGGTCAAAATCCTGAAATTGCGGACGAACTAATTAAAAGCTTAGACGACGCAAGACAGTCAGAGTGGTTCAACTCTGTATCCCAAATGGACTTCAAACACTCCAGTCGCAAAGCTTGGAGCCTTCTACGAAGGCTAGGATCTGCAAACCCACCACCTTCTTCCAAGCCACCAATTGACCCAAATCTCATTGCCCGTCACATAGTAGACGTATCTAAAGCTGACTCAGACAAATCTTTCACCCGCAAGATCAACCAAGAACTAAAGATTTTACGTTCTCAAACATCCCCAAATGAATCATATTCCAACCCTTTCTCTGAAATAGATATTTCAGAAGCTCTATCGAAGGTTAAGAATGGCACAGCGGCTGGATTGACTGCATCTATCCCGAGTTTATCAAACACAGCGGCCCCCGCACGAGAACATGGCTCGCTAGATTCTACACCGATGTACTTCTGTCAGGAAACCTTCCGGCCTCATTCAAGAGATCAAAAATTATAGCTTTACTAAAACCAGGAAAAGACCCAGCAGAAGCATCAAGTTACCGACCAATCGCCCTTCTTTCTGTCTGCTTGAAACTTTTTGAACGTCTTATTCTGAGCCGAATAGAAGAAGACATCGAAAGGGTTATCCCTCCAGAACAAGCGGGATTTAGAAAGGGCCGCAGCTGCACCGACCAAGTTTTAGCCCTTACCAACTATATAGAAACCGGTTTCGACAAGATGCAGAAAACAGCAGTGTCATTCGTTGACTTAACAGCAGCCTACGACACAGTGTGGAAGAAAGGCCTCATCCTAAAATTAACAAAGGTAATTCCTTGTAGCCGTATCTGCAATATTATACTTGCGATTCTCAGCGATCGGCTTTTCAACGTGTTCATAAACGATGGCAAAAGTAAAACAAAGAAACTCAACAATGGCTTGCCCCAGGGCTCAGTTCTCGCCCCAGCCCTATTTAACCTATATATTCACGACCTACCTGACACCATCTCCCGAAAATTCAACTACGCAGATGACATGACCTTCGCCTTCCAACACACCCAATTTTCAAAGCTCGAAAACGTGCTGGAATCTGATCTATTGAAAATCACATCCTACTGCAGCAAATGGAAACTTAAGCCAAGCCCAGCGAAAACGGAGGTATGTTGTTTTCACCTCACGCACATAGAAGCGGACAGAAAATTATCAATACGTCTCAATGGTACCACACTCAACCACAACTTCACTCCCAAATATCTAGATAAGTCTTCCCAGAAAATTAAGACAAGAAACAACATCATCCAAAAACTCGCTGGAACAACGTGGGGTGCTCATGCTAACTGCTTAAGAACATCTGCCCTAGCATAAGTCTACTCGGCTGCCGAATATGGTGCCCCAATCTGGCTAAACAGTCATCATGTCAAACGAATAGATACGCAACTAAACACCACAATGAGAATAATTTCAGGAACTCTTAAGGCCACCCCACAGAATGGTTACCCTCGCTAACAAATCTGCAGCCGCCACACTTAAGAAGAAGACAAGCACTCCTCCGAGAATACACTAAGATCAGATCAGATATAAACATACCGCTCAACTCTGACCTCTCCATCCCCTACGATGCGAGACTGAAATCCAGAAACCCACCGCTTTTACTAGCCAAACAACTGCATGATGAAAATTTTAACATCCAGGCAACATGTTCGCAGCACTGGTATGACTCGGGACGTAGTAGTCCCTTATTCAACAAAGATGCCCGTAACAACGAATTTGACCTTCCACGTAAAGCTTGGTGTAACTTGAACCGCCTTCGCACTTCCACTGCCAGAACGATGGAAACCCCAACTAAATGGGGACTCGCAAATGACGCAAGCTGCCAATGTGGTCATCCAACTCAATCGATTGACCACATCATATATAGCTGCCCAGTTTTGTCATTTCCAGGCAATATTGAAGAATTGAAATCCTTAACACCTGACGCAATATCCTGGCTAAACTCATTAAACTTATAACAATCAATCTATCTCAACAATTTGATTTAAGCTAACAAAACATAGTGGAAAACATATTTTCTCTGTATTCTTAATTCCATACGCTAAATAAAAAAAAAATCTCCTTTGTTCCTCCACCAAATAAACGAGGTCGCGAGGAACTTTCATTCGAAGATTGCAGTGCGAAAACTAAATCAAAGAAAACTAGAAGCATAAGAGATAGTATTTTAATGCCAGTTTTGACTCATGCTACACAAATGAGTTTAAGAGCTTCTGGAAATGTTGAGGCAGCAAAGCTAGTTAAAGAAATAACAACGTCAACACCTACAAGGGCTGCAAAATATAGAAAAAGCTTTAAGCAGGCTAAATCAAAACAACTAAAAAGCACTTAGCGTTTTAATAGAAGCAAAGGAGCAAAAACAAAAATAATTGGGATATTTGTGATGAATTTGAAAATGCAGAATAATACAAATATTTTAATATATTTTTTATTAAAAATGTAAAACGGAAACAAAGATTCCCCAAAAAGATTTTAATTTTTTATTTTTTTAGAATAATTTTTACATTTACTAAATTTAGTGAAAGCAGAAACTGGATAAAAATTTATACTAATAGGAATACATATTATTAACTTATTCTTTAAATTTATTTTGATTTCAAAGTTACAGCGAAAATTGTGGATCATGTTTTTCCGAAAAACAAAAAACGCCTAACAGGTTAAAAAAAAAATTTTTCTTCCATTTTTTTTTTTGTAAGCTGTGTTTTTATGTTTTTATGTATTTATGATTATTCATTATTAAAAAATTATAATATTCTCTTTTGTGACTTTTTTGAAATAAATTTATACATTTATGAGATTTTGTGAAAAACAAAAATTGGACTTTAAATTAAATTTATACTAATATAAATGCATATAATAAATTTGCTCTCTGAATTTTTTAATAGCACATTAAGTATGCTGTAATTTCCAATTTTATTCATTAGTTTATCGCATTTCATTCCAAAGTTACAGCATGAATTGTGAATTAAGGTCTTTTTTTCAAAAAACCAATAATGCTCTTAGTGGGTAAAAAAAAATTTTTTTCACCTTTTTTTTTCTAAAATGCTGTGTTTTTATGTGCTTATAATAACGAATCAATAAAAAAATATAATATTTTAAAACTACGGCTTCTATGAATTAATCTCCACTTTGGGTACCATCGAACCCACTGTGCGGCATATGAATTTATTTTAATAAAATAATTTTAAAATAATATATTAATTTTTTATAGTTTTGGTAACTCTAATAAAATATTGAGATTAGTTTTCGTTACCAGTTTTAAAATAATACCAGTTTTAAAATAATACAAGTTTTTTAGCAAAAAATTTCTGTTGCACATACAAATCTATTTTTAGTCATTCATATTTAAACTTGAAAGAATAAAATATATTCAAGGTATAAATTTGAAAATAAAAATTGAAATTGGGTGTGGGCTGGAGGTAAAGTAATTGCCTGACAAGCAGAAGGCTCGGATCCAGAGGCAATGAAAATTGGACATTTCCTCCATCCAAATTGGACATTACCTCCATTTAAAAAAATTCTGTTTATACTTATAGTTATATTCTGGAAATACTTATTTTTTGATAGAGACGTTAAATTAAATATATACATTCGAATTTTTTTCCCGACAATCTTCTTGCAAAACATTTAACATACAAATGTTCAACGGTATTTAGGAAATCTTACAAGACTGCATATAAATATAAATATTTGTTTGGGTTTGAGAAATAATTGTTTTGGTTTGAGCGGCGATACATATTTTTAATAGAATTTGTCTTAAAATCTGTTTTTTCAAATTTTTACATCACATCACAATTTCGAGAAAACCGCGATTAAATACGCGAAAAATTGAGTTTTTAACCCTTTTCAAGGGAATACACACCCGATTCGAACAGCTTAAGCATTTCTGTTAAGATGGCAAATAAATTTAAATTTTTTTTCTATAATGGTTTAACAAACTTCTAAAATGTTTGTCTTATTATAGGAAAAAATTTCATTTGAAAAATACTCTATCAAAAAAATTACTAAACACTTCATTTTTATAAGTATCCGGCCATACATTCGACCAGGTTAAATTTATTTTAATGTCGGCGAAAATGTTAAAATGATTTTCTCAAAACTTTGCCGGGATGGAAACATTTGGATACAAGATTTGAAATCAGATCATCAAGACAAATGGGACCAAAAAACTATTGCAAAATATAAGTTCCTGACAAAGTCATGTTAACATATTAAAAGATCAGATATTTATTTAAACCAGACATGGGCGGCGTCAATTACATTTCACAATATGGGACATAATACAAATATTTGTGTATTTAATTACAGGTCATTTACTTTTTTACGTATAATTACATGTAATTGAGAGTAATTGAGTAATTTCCCTGTAATTAAATACTCAGATACTCATTTTACAAATTTCTAAGGAAGCGTTTAAGCCTGCAAATGTGAGCGTAGGTCTGAAATTATGTATAATCTTGAAAAAGTGAATGATTGTGAAATGTAATTGAAGTCGCCAATGTCTGTTTTAAACAACGCACTCCATTCCGAAAACTTATTACAGAAAATGCAAATTATTGACGAAAAAGTTTAAAATGCAGGGCAAAAACAAGTTTCTATTATCGCCCAAAATATAAATCAAAGTGAATTTTAATATACAATTTAGTTTATAATACAAATAAAAACTCTTTCCCAAAAACCTATATATAATTTCAAATATTTTCAGGTAAAAAATATAAAATCTTTTAGCAAAAGCATTTAAAATAATTCAAATAAGTGGCAGCCTGTGTCCACGATATAGCGTCAATATCCCTATCAAAATATTTGTTTTCTGGAGCACGTTAACTCTGTTTTTAAATAAGTATTTTCGTACAAAAATTTCAAACCCACAAACATGGAATTAGGCTTATAAAATTCGTGTATATTATCTTTTCTCCGGCATGCCTATTGTATGTAAGATATCCTACACCAGTCTAGTTAAAGGTCCAATAGTATCTGGTTACGAAATTTTACCACTTAAATTTGTCAAAAGTAAATGTTCATGTTAAAGTTTTGACTACCCTGTAATACATATTCCAATTTTAGCCTTCGAGCTTTATTAGTTTAGTAATAAGAAGCATTTGAGCTAGCCATGTAAAACCAAAAATCAAACGTAAACAGTTTAATATAATATATTACAATTTTTTTTGTAGATGGATATTTATTATTATTGTTATTGCTAAACTAATATAGTTAGAAGGCTGAATTTTGAGTATGTTCAGTCAAGCTTTTTACATGATTTTTTTTCTTTAGAAGAACTTATTTGAAACAGACAATGTTATTAGAGAATCAAGTTTTTAAAAGTACATTTTTAAAATGTTTGTTCCTTAAATATTTAGACAAATAATTTTGTGGAATAGCAGAGATTGTTATCTTTCATCTGATATCCATAACGGCATCATTTAATGAGTACAAATATTTAAATAATTTGTTTAACATTTTAATTTCAAATGTCCTTTTGGAAGGACATATGATGTGATAACGAAATCTAAGTATGCAGATTAACTACATGTGTTCTCCTGTTTAATATGCATATCGATTTTACCATGCATTGCAAGAAATATTGAAATTTGTTGTAGGGTACTATGTGAATTGAGGTGTCAAAAAAGAAAAAGTTTGAATTTGCGAGCTCCACAACCCTTAAAATATGGCAATATGAAAGCAAATATGGTCTGCCAAAAGAAATCCAGAAAAAAGTTTTGTTTAGAGGTCGCAGATCGAAATTGAAGTTTCAATGTAGTATATGTTCCATTATATTATTTGAACCCAAAAATAAAAAATAATGAGAAAAAATTAAAAATAATTATTATGATCGCAACACTTCACATCGAATGTATTTTTGGGCGTACATTACGAATATGGAATCCAAATTTAAATCGGCGTCGCGAAATTCGCGAAAATGGAAAATTTCATACAAAAAGTTTTCAACTTTGATGAAGTGGTTGTTTCTTTGCATGGATATATTTCTGTGAAATGTAGTCTATGGGAGATAAGACAAATAAATTTTAATATGTTAATAAAAGAAAATGCAAAAAAAAAAAAAAATTAAATCTAACTGCAAGGATATCTGTTATCCTTTCTAAAATTGAAAGTAAAACCATATATGATGAAAGTCCTTGGTAATATATTACCATATATTATCATTTTCACCTTTTAAAAGCCCAGGTAAGAATTTTAATATTTGTATTCATAACGGTTTAACGTATGTTTGTACATGTTCATAAACATGCATACATATCCATACTTAGAGGCATAAATCTCCATACATGATTACATCTGTCTACATATGTACGCCTCAATCAAATCCCAAAATCTCGTCAAAATATTATCTTATTGAAGTTAGAGATCTTGTAAAAGAAAAACGCATTGCAAGAAAAAAATGGCAACAAGAACGCACGTCTGAAAACAAATTAGTTTTCAATAGATTATGCTCTAGACTTAAACGTTTAATAAAAAAAGTTAAAAATGAAACAACATCTTCCTATCTGCAAAACCTTACTTCAACAAAAGATAGTAACTATAGTCTTTGGAAAGCCACAAAAAATTTAATCAACCTACATGCCAAATCCCACCGATTCGTAAAGACGACAATACTTGGGCACGAAGTGCTTCAGAAAAAGCAAATGTGTTTGCAAATCATCTTCAAAATATTTTTCGCCCATTGCCTAGGCAAACGAACACTGAATGTACTTCTATAGTTTATAAGATAGATGAGCATAATATAAATCCTATAACTATCAGTGAACTCAAATCTGTTATTAAGAATAATATAAGTCCTAAAAAGTCACCAGAATATGACTTAATAACTGGAAAAATAATAAAAAAAAAATGCCAGATAAAGCAGTAAAAAACTACTTTTTATCATAAACGCCTGCTTTCGCCTTCGCTACGTTCCTCTGCAATGGAAAGTGGCCGAAATAATAATGGTTAATAAACCGGGAAAACAACAAAATCTCGTAACATCCTACAGACCAATATCTCTGTTACCAATAATATCAAAAATTTTTGAAAAGCTTTTGGTAATGCGAATGCAGTCAATTATAAATTCAAGAAACCTTATTCCGGAACATCAATTTGGTTTTAGATCATATCACTCTACTATCCAGCAAGTTTACAGAATTACAGACCTTGTAGAAAATGCATTAGATACTAAACAAATATGTTTAGCAGTTTTTCTCGACGTGAGCCAGGCCTTTGATCGAGTATGGCACAAGGGATTGCTGCATAAATTGCAAAGAGACCTACCAAGACAATTTTATGAAATTCTAAAATCTTATCTTGCTGACCGACATTTTCGAGTCAAACATGATAACGAATACTCAGATATAAAAGCCATTTTAGCTGGAGTACCGCAAGGAAGCGTACTTGGACCAATTTTGTATCTCCTGTACACGAGAGACTTGCCAACATCTCAATCGACAACGTTAGCGACTTTTGCGGATGATACTGCTGTTTTAACCACTGGAAAAACAGTAGACGAAGTAACAAATAAAATCCAAACGTCTGTTACAGCCATTGCATTATGGCTGAAACAATGGAGAATGAAATTAAACGAAAGTAAAACTATCCATATGTACTTCACTAATAGAGAAATTCTATATTCACCAGTTTTTATAAACCATATCCAAGTCCCTTTTTTTTAATAAGGCAAAGTACCTTGGCATGACTCTGGATACTAAATTAAAGTGGAAAGAGCATGTTAAAATGAAAGTAACTGAAATGAAGTTAAAGTATCGACAACTTTATTGGCTACTTGGGCAAAATTCACAACTGTCCATTTTCAACAAATTGCTGGTTTACAATCAAGTTATCAAACCTATTTGGACGTATGGATGCCAGCTTTGGGGCTGCACCAAGAGAAGCTACATTCAACTTATTCAAACTATTCAAAACAAATTCTTACGCACAATTACTAACGCTCCATGGTATGTACGCAATGAGGACCTTCACAGGGATCTTAAGGTAAACACTGTCAGAGAAGAAATTATAATCCAAGCACAAAAACATGCAAGAAGCCTTCAGCACCACACAAATTTGGATCTCAACAACATCTACGAAGCTCAGGCTACAGGTCGAAGACTCCATAGGTTATTACCCATGGACTTGGCTAGACAATAAAATGCAATTTATCAACTATAAAGTGTAGCAAGTGTGCTATGACTTACAAACTGTTTTTATAATAATTTCGTTAGAAAAATATTACTTAATGAGTAATCTTGTACTCAGTTGTAATTATTAAATAAAGGTTAAAAAAAAAACATATGTACATGTGCATTAAAGATATTTTAGTTAATATCTACATACATGGTTATACGTGTTCATGCATATTCATATGTGCACAAATGTAGATACTACCTAAAATTTCGTTAACGCACATGTATGGAGATATATGGAAGCATTTAACGAGATTTATATATATATATATTAGGGCGGGTCGATTTAAAAATCGCTCAACGTACAAGAAAAATCGTATTCTAGGGATCAAAATAAGAAACTTTGCCGAAGGAACCATACCTCTAAAACGAATTCTAATACCCCGACTTTTGACCCATAGTGTCAAATTTAAAAAAAACACCACTTTGACCCATTTAGAGTGCCCCAATCGAATCCAACCCAATCGAATATAATTTATGCATTCATTTGCAAGAGCGTTTTCCGGAGAAGATATAGAGACCCTAATCTTGGAAAGACTCCTCCTACTTTCTAAAATATCTCTATCCCGAGATTTGTACATTTTGCTATAAAAACACGGCTAAAAAGGCCTGCTTTCAACTTAAATTTTAATCCCTTAAAGGTCACCTAGAAGGATGATTTATGCATTAATCTGCTAGCGCGTCTCCCTGAGAAGAAGTAGCTCCCATAATCTTGGAGAGATTCCTCCTACTTTCTGAAATATCAAAGTGGGCTTTTTCAAAATTTCACCCTACGGGTCAAAAGTCGGGAAATCAGAATTCGTTTTAGAGGTATAGTTCCTTCGGCAAAGTTTCTTATTTTGATCCCTAGAATACGATTTTCCTTGTACGTTGAGCGATGTTTTTGCCTCCCGTCCTAATATATATATATATAGTTACATGTGTGCATGTTTACGAACATGTAGAATAGTTTTAAATTATTTTTACTGAATTTTATGGAATGCTTAGCAACATTTAACAGCTATTCATAAAAATAAAACTTCTAGTTTCCAACTTTTAAGTGCTGTGGTGGACCAAAATTATTCCACGAAAATTTAAAAAACATTTTTTCCGTTATCTACTAAACATTACGCAACTTTTGACAAAAATGATGTGAAAAAGTTAAATTTTTTAACAAAATACACTACGATAGCCAACTTTAGATGCTTGTAGGAGACGAAAGATATCATCCAAAAAATTTTTGTAATTATTTTTCTTAAATTATGCGAAATACTTAACAGCGTGTAACCGATTTTCACAAAAAAAAATTATTTGGCTCAAACTTTGAAATGCTGTGGTGGACCGAAATTACTCTACAAAATAATAAGATATTTGTTGAGTGGTTAAAGTATTTATTAAAAACCGACATATTTTTGTCGGTTTTCGGTAATTAGAAAAAAAAAAAAAAAAAACTTTCTTGAAATCTTTAAAAACGCGCATAATTTTAAATTTACTACTTTTTATTTCCATTGCCTTTAGTAAAATCAAGCTTTTATGTGAGATATTTGTTCATAAAAAATGTAGACAAGTTGGATTTTTACTTACATTTTTCAGAAAATTTCATAATTTTAATAAAAATGTTTCTTTTTGTTTTCAAAAAAACACTAATACTTGAAGTTATGAATTTTACATTAATTTAAACTGGACTATATATTTTTGTCAACCGAAAGTTTGCGAGAATTTCTTCCTTAGACAAAATACTAATTCTTAAGAGATTTCTTTTTCTGAGACCTTTAACTGCTGATAAGTGTAACTAAGACTGTATACTAGGGTGGCCCTTAAAAAAAAAGTGTTAAATCTTAAGGTCTCACCCCCCAGAAATATGCGAATGGCCAAAAAAGTGATAAAATACCAAGTTTTCGGCCCAATCGAAAAATGTTTAGAGGTCGCTCAAAGCGATTGAAAATTGCAAATGCGTTTATATGGGGAAAAAATTACTTTTTTGTAGACTTATGTAAATTTTTCAAATTATTTGATATAAAGAGATAATTATCTATTCAAAAAGGTATAAAAATTCAAATTCGGTTAAGAACCAGCCCAGTAATAAATAATGCCCCAGACCAAAAAAGGTTAAATTATAACTTCATGGAGAATTTCGACCACACGTCATAAATATTTTTGAAATCGATTACTAAGTTATAATTTTTTTACTTAAAAGACTCAACGCTATGAGATATGGAACAAGATTTTTTTATTGGATGTCGTAAACCTGTCCTAAGATGACGTCATACGCGGACAAAATTTTTGGGACGTTTTTGAAATCTCTAATTTCAAATTTCAAAATTTTTTCTTCAACGAAACCGAAAAAATTGAGGTTTGGAGTCCAGTAGCTTGTTTAGAACACCTTAGAGAATGAAAATAAAAAAATTTAAAAATATCCACTGGCACACTTGGGTAGGGCAACGATTTGATTTTTGCGGATTTCGAGGAAATTGCGTTTTTTTGGTGATATCGCTACGCAAGGTTGACAAAAAAATTTTTGGACATCATTAACCCATGTAGACATGGTGCCCAAAATTACCCCAGATTTTTTTTGTTTTTAAATTTACAAAATAAGTCAATTTTTCGCCTACTACCAATTAATTTTAGGAAATGTGATTTGAAATATTATAACATAATGTTTGAAGTTACTATGCTAAAATTTTTGGACGAAATAATTTACGTTAACCCTTACCTTGTCGATTCGATTTTTGCGGATTTCGAGGAAAATATTGTTTTTGTCATGACAAGGCTCATTAGTTAAATAAAATATTAAAATTGAATATAGAAATAGAGTATACAGTGTATACATAGGGTTTTGGTCATTAAGGACCAGAATAAACATTACGGAAATTGCAAAATCCAAGTTTTATCTATTTTTGTAATGCCACGAGGCAAGACCTTTATAAAGCGTCGCGAGCCAAATTAAGTAAATTTTTTAAATACGAAAATTTTTTCCGCCTTAAAATGTAATCACCAAAGAGTCAAGTATTTGCCATTTTAGCTTTTTTATTTTACTTAGATTGTAAAGTTGAAATTTTACTTACAGGGGTATAAATTATTCCCATATGCCGTTGCCATGAATAAAATCTGAAAAAGATACTAAATATAGTAGAAAAAATTATTTACATACAAAAATATTTTATTGAAGAAAATAAATATAAAAGTTTTACAAAAATTGTTGCACATAATTGCCCATATCTTTCTAACGACTTAAGCTGCAAGTGTCATTGATACCTCATTTTAAAGCTACTTAAACAGGGCACAGTGGGATATATCACAAAATGTTTGGTAATAATTCGGCCATTTCTAACATAGTGGTCCGCTTGCAATGACATTTGGAAAAGGCATAAGTGACTTAACAGTGAGCTTAAGTTTTGCTTTTGAACCTTCCAAACCCCCCGGGGTAAGCAACATGCCAACACAAAATTGGGAACTTTTTGCATATAAAATGTTGCTTGACATGCTTTCGTTTCAAATCATACATATTTTTAATCTGCTAGTAGGGATGTCTGGTCTACGTATCTGAGATATTCCCATTTGAAAATGTAAAGTTCCATATTAGGTCTGGCTCAGGCCCAATTTTTTAGAATAGCGGGATGTAATCGGGGCCAACTTAATAAATTCTATAATCCAACTTATACCTAATTTACTTGGTATGTCTCTTCCAATCCTCGCTTTAAATGCAGACATGGCAACAAAAAATGTAACAAATCTCATTTTTGTATTTTTATTTTTTTGAATTGTGGGTTTGCTTAGAGCAACTCATAAATTCGGACATATTTTACACATTGTTGATCTAAAAGTCTATATAACTCCATAATATCATTGGATTATGTCTATTAATAAGTAATTTATTGAATAGTAAAACTGTATATTTATCTGATAGGGCATTACATATTGCATTACTTTCAAATACAAAATAATGACTTACTGATAATGGGTTATAGAAGTTCTTTTATGTAATTGCAAAATAATAAATTACTGGTAATTGGTTACATAAGTATGGATTTATAATATTGTATTAATTTGTTTTAAACATTTTTACAAGACAATTTTCCAAGCTAAAGTTATTTAATTTTTTTTTTAAGATTTCTTTAAAAAAAAAATAATTTAAAGATAATCAATTGTTTTGTTACTCCTTAGTCACCACTTATTCTATCATTGTGAGTAACCACTTAATTATTATTCTTTCACTATAAGTAAGCAAGCAGGTAACTCATTAATATCAGTTTTTTTTTGTAAGCAAAAGGGTAATGACCACCCCTGAATTTTGGGTCATCGCGAACAAAAGTAATCAAGCTAGTAAATAGCCTGGTAATTAGTAAAGAACTATGTGAGCTACTTACACGCTTAATTACTTGGTGATGTCTATTTTTGCTGGGTGGTTGAACAGAAACTTGGGTAAAACAAAAAAATGGCGAGCCCTCAAAGTTGTTATGTAGAAAGTTCCCTATTTTGGGTGGTCATATTGCCGCCCCCGGCGAGTGTGGAATGTTCGAAATGAAAACTTAAACTCGATATTCCGTTACTTATCAAAGTTCCGAATTTCATAGCAATCGCCCAACTAAGTAAGAAATGCACGAATTATTTCCAAAAATCTTGTGATATATACCACTGTGCAGTGGTTTAAGTCCGTGCTTCAAAAATATATGTTAATTTTATATTATTCTTGCATACCGTTGCGAAATCCCTGTATGATACTCATAAGAGTTCCTGACTTAACAGTTTTTTAACTGTATTTTTTCACATTTTTCTTAATTACTTTGGATTTCGTAAGAGTTCCATATAAGGATTTTGCAACGGCATGCGGGAATATTTTATAATTGACATACATATATTTATTAAAGAATCAAAAAACAGTTGTTGGAAATACCGAGAATTTCGAAAAAAAAAATAATTTTATCATCAATTTTCTAGTTTTATTTAAACCACGATAACAGCAGCTTTAAAATAAGGTATTACCCAGTAAAAAACGTTGCGTATATGCAAGCATGTTTGTAAGGGAGTAAGCCAAAAAGAATCCCTTACAAACTTGCTTACATAGCCATGATTTTTATATGGTGAATTCAAACTAGGAAGCATTACTTATGTGCAAAATAAGCGCTGATTTTAGCGCTTATAAAAATCTGTGATATAATGGCTTCCAGTAAAATCATATTTCATGTCTACATTATTACAATTAAAAGTAATAATATGAATATACGATACAGAATTTATTTTGCATAAAATTCAACAGATGTTAATTTTTTGTTGTTAATATTTTTGACATATAATATAAACATTATATTTTTTTTACCGCTCCACGTGCTAGCTCTTCAGAAACAGTTAAATGGCTAACTATTTTTTTTATTATATACTCAAAAACACCATCAGAAATCAATCGGGAAATTTGGTAAAGATCGTTTATAATACACGATATGGAACTTTCTGCATTACAACCTGCATCCTTGTTAGGAAAAACAGTAAGCTCAAAATTTTGATTGTTTATTTTTATAGGAAAATTATTTGTTTCTTTTGCTGCTTCTCAGTATTATGTAATAGTAAGCGCTTACATCAGCGTATTTGTTTATTCTGCGTCTATAACCACGAAATTTTTTTACTGGGTAATGAATCACGTAGCTTTTACCGTTAAATAGTTTATGCACGAATACTTTTGTGAAATTTTCGAAAACTTTTCAAGATCTGCAGGAAGTAGCTGTCCTAAACTTGGGTGATGTTGAAAAGGGTGTTATTTATACAGGTATAGAACTTTAAGTTTGCAACACTTTTTTAACTGGCGGTCATTTTGTCAACTGTCAAGTGATTTATGTTTAGGTTGGTCTGGCATTTCAACATGAATAGACTGACGCCTGGACAACGCTTCCAAATTGTGCAAATTTCTTTTGAAAATCATGGTTCTGTTCGAAATACGTATCGTGCACGAATGTTTAGCGATAAAGCTCACTTTTGGTTAAATGGATTAAGTTAATGCCGTGTTTGGGGGTAATGATAATCCTCATCCTGTACGTAGAGACACCGTTACATCCAGAAAAACTGACTGTTTATTGTGCTTTATGGACTGGTATAATCATTTTTCCGTACTTCTTTAAAATCGATGCTGGTCAGAAGGTAACAGTCAATCGTAATCGATATAGAGCCATGATTACTGAATTTTTCGTTCATCAATTAAACAACCATGATGTGCAGGAGCTGTGGTTTCAACAAGACGGAGCAACGTGTCAAACAGCCCGTGCCACAATTGATTTATTGAAGGGAAACGTTTGGTAATCGCATAGTTTCACGTTTTTGACCCGTGAATTGGGATATGTGAAGTCGCTAGTCTACGCCGATAAGCCCGAAACGAATATACGGCCACAAATGTTGGAAAAAGTCATCGAAAGTTGGACCTACAGACTAGAAAACGTCCGAGCCAGGAGTGGCGATCATATGCCAGAAGTCATATTTAAATTATAATGCCAGAAGATTATCGTTCGAATAAAGTAAATTACGTGTCAATTTAAAAAAATAAGTTTAATTTTATTACATTACAAAGTTCTATACCTCTATACAAAAAACACCCTTTAGTTATATAACTTGCAGCTTATATAGATGAAAATCGTGATCTAATCGAACCAAAAAGTGCAATTTTGGACTCGACCAACTCCGATTGAGCTAAAATTTGGTATATAAGTAGTAAACATAAAATAAAAAATACAACTTCTCTTCAAAAAATTCTAAAAACTCATATCTCGAGAATAGGGTGGGTCGAAAATTTTAAAAAAATGAAATCCGAGATATATTTAAAAGACGATTGCAGGAGAACTGTCCAACCGATTTTAGTAAAAATTTTTTTGTTTGGAAGGTAATTAGAAATACTTTCTGTAATGGTTAGCGCGTTGGACTTTTACACAGAAGGTCCCGGGTTCGATCCCCGGTGCCGGCAACATCAAAATAATATGTATGAGTTTTTTCTATCCCTCATATGTATCGCAATGTCCACCTTCGGTGTTCCCATAGCAATTAACCCCACCGAAGTAAAATAATGAATCAGGGCTATGAACCAAAAAGCTTCAATAAGTTCGCCAACTCTCCATCAGGTGGCGAGCAACAACTGTTCTAAGACTTATCATCTCGCGCAATTACAGTGTTGCCATGTCTGAAGCCCTTCATCTTTCCCCACCTTTCATCTCTATACTATCCCTTTCCAATGAAAGCAACACACTAAATATAGGAAGTATTTCCTGAGTGTTGCCTCTCTTTTAAAAAAAAAAAAAAAAAAAAAAAAAAACATCAATTTTTTCAGATATAATTATTTTTTTTTCCTGAGATATTTAATTTTAAATATTTGCACTACCTGTCAAAATTGAAAAAATTTACGGTTTTTGGCCAATAACTGGAGAGGGGTACTTCGGATGAAAAAACTTTGTATGGGAGATAAGTAGAACTCATGAAAGCGCAACTCCGGTCTGAACACACCGGGGTTGTGGGGTCAGCCCGTTTCGAGAAAAAAAGATCCAAATGGTTATCTATTAAATAACTCCATAACCATGGCATTTAGGGCTAATTTTTAATTTAAAAATGTGCGTTACCTGTCAAAATTATAATGTTTGCAAAATTTTACATCATATTTTATAAATAAAAGAAGATTGTTCTGAATAAATACATTATATATATACTGTTTATTACCTTATAATAGTATGAAAAGTTACATGTTATTTTTCTCTACTAACTTTACATAATTCGGAGACATCAGAATTGGAGATTTTTTAACATAAAGTGTGGTTGAACTAACTGGTATGAACGCATGGAATGATTGTGTACCAACTATTGTGATTGCTTGGGAGTATCTTTTATTTAGTTTTTTTTTTCATTTCGACATATTCTTCTTCTGTTGAATATTCGAAACTCATTGAAGTTGAAAACGAATTCGATGCCCAGTTGTACAAGTCAGCTGATGTTTGAATGGTATCCTTATTGGCTAGGCTGAATCGATGAGCTGCCCTCTTCAATGTGCCCCCTATTCCATCACAAGCACTTTTTCCGTGACTTGTTGCGTGAAAGTGCCACTCTGCATCTATTTGAAAATCAGCTTTAAAATTACATAAATTTATAAAATTGTACTTATTTTTATATTGGGCTCCAGCTCCATCTGATACGAAAAATATTTTCTTAATCATCATTCTGTGGCCTTCTTTCAGAAATTTAATCATTTTATTGACGAAAAGATGCACCGCTATACTATCATGATTACTGCAATTAGAAATTATAACAAAGCTTTTGTGTTGTAAAATGTCATCAGATTTATAGTAGATAACAAATGGATGAATTGTAGATTGAGTATTATTCCAGTGATATCCTTGAACAGCAGCTTGAACGAAGAATGAATAATTCTCGGCGAAATCTAACTGCACTAAGAATTCGCCTTCCTGTAGCGATTGCTTGTTTTCCTTTAAGAATTGAGACTGTTGAAAAGATATAAAATGATGTGGTATCAATATTTTCAAATGGCTTATAAATTGTTCCGTGAATGTTTCAGGGTCTACAATGAAAGTATCCAAATTACATCTATCAGTAGTACTCAATTTTTTATATTTTATTTCAACTAGTCCAGTTTGTTCGAAATTTTCCAACATTTGTTTTTCTAAATTGACTAAATTGGAGCAGCAAGTGTCACACATTGATACACTGCACTTTCTTTCTTCATTTGAGTCGCATATCACACAATTGATTAAATCCTTATACGCAATTAAAATCTTTCCATTAACATTAACTTTCTTTAACTGGCTTTGTTCAAACATTAGTTTCATATTCTGATGTAGAGTACATACACATACATTTTGTTGATTTCCAATTCCTAACAGGATACATTGTTTTGGACGTAATTCTGAAAATTTATCAAACCCAATTTTTTGGCCTGGGAATCTTTTTCTAAACTGTGAATATGATTCTCTAAGTGTGGATAACAAGAGTCTCTTCTGAATTTGTTGTCGGTCATTTTTTCCCCAAATTGTAATATAATTTTGAGACCCAGGCATTATTCGACTAATATCATCATCTAAATAGAATGATATTATTTTTTCTTTTATCTCGTCTGATAGCGAATGCCTTCTGAAGTTTGGTTCAGTAATTGAAGAGAATGTACACAAATTATGTTGAATTTTCTTATTTTGAATGAGTGCATAAGTGGTTATGTCTGATCCAAAAATGTTCCGAATTTCTTTATGGCTCATTTCAACCGGCAATATTGACAATATTTTTTTTTATCCAAATCATCGCCTCTATTGTATTGAAATTTAAGATTTTCGATAATTTCATCATAGTATTTGGCTTTTCTCTGGTTTACAATATTATCCTCTTGGCCCACTGATATCTTCTCATTTAGTATATTTGGGATAGAATTTGCAATTTCCTCTGATTTTCTTTTGTTGTAAGTATGGCTTTTGCAATGCTTCTTTCTAATAGGCGATACATCTTCTAAAAAAGGAATTATTTTTGTATTAATGTTGGAAATAAGTTCATCTCGTTGAACATTAGCTAAACAAGGCGTTACTATATCTCTTGAACTACTTGGCCCATTTTGAGGCTCGTCAGATTCTGTTTC
This sequence comes from Delia radicum, assembly GCA_021234595.1. Classification (NCBI taxonomy): domain Eukaryota; kingdom Metazoa; phylum Arthropoda; class Insecta; order Diptera; family Anthomyiidae; genus Delia; species Delia radicum. Next base: position 195,378,775 of record CM037851.1, on the reverse strand, counting down.
TGTCGTCAATTTGTCTTCATTCACTGGGACATTTGTATTTTCATTCACTGGAACATTTATATTTTCCTGAATGGCTTGTTCTTCAATATTAGTTCTTGATAGCCTAATATTGCAACTGGTACATATTTTTATGTAGGCTGTATATTTCTCAGTGTGATAAAGTTCATTCAACTTATCTTGATTACCTTTAGTCAAACTAACTAATTTTTTTGAACACTTCTTGTTCCGAAAGGTTTGCAACACCGATATATATTAGTCAAATCCATTATTAAATCACACACTAAAATGAAAATAAATAAAAAAATAATATTTTTATTGTTTGTTGTATTTTTTTAATAAAAACAACATATTTTGTGTTGTTTTGAAAAATTTTAAAATAAAATTTTCAAACAAAGATCACGTGACTTTCAAATAAATTTCCTAATTTCCTCATATAATTTCTCCAGTTATTGGCCAAAAACCGTAAATTTTTTCAATTTTGACAGGTAGTGCAAATATTTAAAATTAAATATCTCAGGAAAAAAAAATAATTATATCTGAAAAAATTGATATGTTTTAGTGTACGGATAGACCTCTATTTTGGCGAAAAAAAATTTAAATATTGCTTGATCTTCGACCCTAGTGCCATCTTTGAAAAAATTATCTCAATATATTTTTTACAGTGTACCAAAATTTTTTTACAGTGTAATTTTTTCAGAAAGTATTTTTAGTTACCTTCCAAACAAAAAAAATTTTACTAAAATCGGTTGGACAGTTCTCCTGCAATCGTCTTTTAAATATATCTCGGATTTCATTTTTCTAAAACTTTTCGACCCACCCTATTCTCGAGATATGAGTTTTAGAATTCTTTGAAGAGAAGTTGTATTTTTTATTTTATGTTTACTACTTATATACCAAATTTTAGCTCAATCGCAGTTCGTCATGGATTTTGATGTTCGATTAGATCACGATTTTCATCTATACCAAGTTTGGTTGAAATCGGAAAAAATTGAGGAAATCGTGTGGTTGGTTTACTATGTTTCAGTCTATTTTATTAAAATTATGTGTTCGGATTATGACAAAATATTGTGATTGTATGTATGCGGTTCATTAAATTAGCTTTAATAACAAATTTTACAACTATAGATTGGTTAATGATGATAATCTCAGCTCATTACAAAATTTGACATATTTACGTAGATAACATACAAAAATACATATAAAGGTGCGGGTATTTACCAATCAGGTATTTGAATATTTTATATCTTTTTCATCTTCTGTGGATAAAAGTCATCCTCATTTCTTTATACATATATCGATTTCCAATTTAATTGATATGCAAGTTTCGAATATTTTGTTTTTTTTCTGTATTTCTTTTCTTAATTCTTTAAAATTTACAATCAAACGTACGCCTACACTATTGTCAATATCTGACAAAATGCATTTTAGAGATTTGTTTTAAGATTTCAAATTTATTTTGTTTTGTAATGGACCACCCATAGTGGATGATGTTTCATTTATTTAATATATTCAGGAAGTATATAGTATTTTTAACTTAATTATAACATTTGTATTGTGTAAAGCAATAAAACAAAGCCTAACAAAAAAGTCCATAATAATGGGTGTTAATTGTTATGCATGAGAAATAAAGAAACAGAAGATAAAGATTTTTTTTTATATCTAAAATTTCATTGTTTTAAGTGCTAAGAATAAATTTGAATATGTCACAATAGAATATAAAAAATGCAACATATGTACAGATGTCATTGTCAATTATCGTTTTTATGTAAACATTTTTAGAAGAAATATGGAATCAATTTTTCAAACACAAGCAGATGTTCAATGTGAAATTGAATAATTTTGAACATGTTCAATTTTTCTCCTTAAATATTGTTTAGTACAAAATATGTAGTTGATTTACTTAAGTTGATTCAAAAAATACACTCAAAATAGTTTGCAGTTTAAATTAACTGAAAATGTAATTTAACATAAATGATAAATCACTTTCAATCCAGTTTACTTAATTTTCATTTAAATTAAATATTTTTTGTTATTTATTTTTAAATATTGTTTAAATACCTAATAAATCCACTCGAACAAAAGTATAGTAAGCTAAATACAAATGTTGTAATTTTAACTACAGATCAGTAAAAATAAATATTTAATTCAGTTATTTGAAATTATTTCAGAATTTTATTTGTTTTCTTTTATACAAAATGTATAGACACATGCACATTTGTGTAAACTTTTTCTATCTCTTGTAAGTTGAATTGAAATAATTGTGTATTTAAACAAAACTTTTTAATAAAAAAGCTGACACGATAATTTTGAAAAAATTATTTAAATTTATGATAACTGTAACGGAAACAAACAAACTGGAATATTTCGTTTTTGTGGTTAAATATTTATGAAACTTTAAATAAAAGAAAATAATAAATGAAACTAAAAAATCAGTAAATGGTTGTAAATTATTTTGAACACATGTATAAAAAGTTAAAAAAAAAAATATATATATAAACTAAGTGCAAGTTCCGTTATTTTAAACTCAACTGAAAACTTTTTATTAAACTACAAACAGTAAACTAAGATGTATGTAAAAGCAAAATAAAGTAATGCTTAAGATATTTTTTTAAAAATCTATATTTAAACACATTACTTTGTGATGTTTTTTAAGCATGAGTATAAGTTACATATTTTTAACATCACAAACGAAAACTCTACAGTAATTAATATAAAAAAAATTAATTACGATTGTCATTATCTGACGGTTGCAAAACACTTTCTAACATGAAATTTAAAGAAACTTGCTTAACGGCGACTCAATCTCTAACCTACACTTGTTATCCAACTATTGTATGTGAATAAAGCGCATCATAAAACGTGATAATTACTTGTGAAAAAGAGATAGGATTAATGCCCGTAATTTCAAGCAATAGGTACCTACCGGTGCTTAGATACCTACCCGATTTTGTTCGTGTACACGGTAGGTATCTAAGCACCAGTAGGTATATATTGCTTGAAATTACGACCATAAGAAGAAAAATCATTCTAGTTGAGAAATGAATTGTGCATTGGTATTAGTTAATTCTGTCTCTTCTGATCGAAACAATACTTGTGTGTACGTAGTGTAACCAAACTCCACTTTAGCCACAGTCATCGCTGTGTCGACCGTGGCTCAACTCGTTAAGAGGTGAGATTACGATGCATAGCTTGATGCTAAGGCAGTGAGTTCAAATCTCAGTACGACACCAAAAAATAAAAAGTTTTTCATATAGAGCAAATTAACAATATAAAATACTTTGTTCAATTGACACATAAATTAACCACTGACGAGTCCCAGGAGGGGGACGAAACTGCGGCAGTCTGGTGTATCCCTTGTGTCCGTAAAATTTTTCAATAAAAATGTTTATTTCTTCTTCTTCCTGTAAAGAGACTAACTGAAGCACAACAATTCATTTATACTTTAAGCAACCCATTATTATATGTGAGGATAGCTCAGTTGATAGAGTTCTCGCATAACAACCAGAAAACACAGGTTCGAATCTCAGCTAGAACACTTTATTTATTTAAATTATTTGTTATTTGTAATTTTTTATAAATTTGTTTTTATGAAAATTTATACATAGATACATTTTTTCCCCAAACCCGGTAACAATAAAAGTAACCAGTTACTTTACCCCTTACTATGTAATGAGTCCACCCATTACTTTTAAAATTCATCAATGAAGTAAGGTGTGTTGTAATGCAAGGAGCCATATGGCGAATCCTTACTTTACCCATTATTTGGTAATGTGTGGTTTTGCTGGGTCGTTATAAATTAAAAATAACATCAAAATAATATCGATGTATATAAATATAAAAAAAAATAATAAAACTGTAATAACACGGCATATATATATATATCGGACATGCTGATTTCAATAGTGTACTTAATTTTTTGATCAATGGTACAGATTTCGAGAAAAATGTCTTTAAAGTTTGAAGGTTTTGTATTTAGTTTTTTCCATTTAAAACTTTTCGAAAGAAATCAATCTGCTTTTGTTTTTATGTAATTAAATAACAAGACCTGTGTTCATATTTATGGCTCTTATTTAATGCACAAAACTTTTTTATCATCTGCTTTACTTTTTATATAGTTTGTTAACGTTTTTACAGTTTTAGCGAATATGAACGCTTAATGATCAATTGACCAGAATAAGTGTTAGTTCTTTTAAAAGAGGCAATTAATAGGAAATTTTTGACAAAAAAAAAAAAAATATATTTGCTTATCGCGGCTTATACTATATATTCGCGATTTTTCAAAAATTTTATATGACAGCAAAGCTTTCCAAGTTGACCACAGAGTCATACTTTTGGTATAATATGTGGGCACATCTAAAAACTAATTTATACTAATTTAGTAACCCCAATTTTATATACACCGCCGCAACACCTATGTTACTTCCGACTTCATACCAACAAGTGGTGAACAGTATACAATTGAAAATAGAGCAGTCTGAAAGAAAGCTCACACTTTGATTGGAATTGCAGTATCATCATCGTTTGTAATTTAATAGCATGCCACACATTCATCAAATGGCCTCAAAGTACGCATCACAACATGCAATGTCATGACATCAACGACCGTTTGATAGAAGAGAATTTAAATTTCCATAATTTGCGAAGCGCAACGCTGTGATAAGTAACAGTTCGTTTTAATCCTAATGTAAGTAGCCAAGTTAACCAAAAGGTAATTGGCAATTATAATCAGTTAGCAAGTACCAACAATCTACAAAACGATAATTTGAGTTTTGGATACGGTTGCATTAATAGTGCAAATCCAATTGAAGAGTGCCGTTGCTATAAATGTTGGCCAGAATAGTTTTAATGCCTAGAAAATTGCAGGATTTGTCTCAATTTAGTGGAGAGCCAGAATTGTCGCCAGTTTTCGGTTTCGCATAAACCAATCAATAAGCCAATATAAGAATACAAATTCTGAAAATATCCAAAGACTACAGAAGAGCCTTAACGGTGTGGCTTTTGAGGCGGCAAAGCCGTTATTAATACATCCAAATAATATTTCGACTATTATGGAGCAAAACTAGGAACTTGAATTTATTTATGTGAGTTCCTAAGCAGCAGTCGACATAAGTGTAGAGTGGATTTTTGGAAATTCCTTTTGGGAGGGACAAAAAGGTAAAAAGTCTACGTTCTGGCCAAACCGCCAAAGCTAGGAACTCCAAATTTGGTAAAATGGTCAGTAGAAGACAACAGTATAGAGCGGTTTTTTGGAATTCCAATGGGAAGTGGCAGTAAGGGGGGAAATATTCTAAATGGCGGCATGTCCACACCACTAAAAAGAGGAACTTGATATTTGGTATGAAGGTACGTTATACGAGTGGATATCTGTATTGACGGGATTTTTGGAAATTCTCACGTAGATGGGCAAAAAGGAAAAAAAAAATTTTCCCTTGGCTAAACCACTGTTGCTAGTTTATTAAAAGTTTATTAAAAGGCGTAGATATCTGTAAAGAAAGTATTTTTCGAAATTTCTACGGGTAGGGGCGAGGAAAGTTTTCCCCTTGGCTGCCTGCGCACACCACTAAAGCGAGAAACTTGAACTTTGGTACTTTATCTCGAGAAGACTTTGTAAGGTCGAGATTTCAGAAAATTACTACGCTGAAATATATTCCCCCTTGAGGTCTGGCCAAACCGTTGATGCTAGAAAAGTTAAATTTATTACATGAGTTTCTAAACTAAATTAAAGATCTGTATAGAGCGGATTTTGGAAATTCTATAGGGGAGGTGCATAAAGGGTAAAAGTCTCCCCCTTGGCGGAATCCCAAATCGTTTTGTTCAGAAATTTAAAAATTATAATATATGTTTCTTCGAATATGAACTAGCTTACTTAAACGACACTTTCTGGTCAGTAACGTGGTAAAAATAGTAGTTAAAGTAGTGAAAACTCTCCCCTTGGCCGCCATGCCAAACCTCTAAGGCGAGGTACTTAGAAATTGGTATGGGGGTTCCTTATCAAGAGAAGTAGCTCTATAAGGTGGAATAAGTCTTCTTCTTAGCAACCTTGCCAAGCCGCCTAAGCTAGGAACTTAAAATTTGGTATGTGGGTTCATTATCAGGAGTAGGCATATATATAGAGCGGACATCTGAATTGACGGGATTATGGAAATTCCCACTAGGGAAAGTCTCACCTTCTTGGTTAGTCAGGAGTAGACATCTGTGTAGAGTGCAATTTTGAAAATTCGGTATATGAGTACTTAAAACGAGTAGACATCTGTGTAGAGCTTTTTTTGAAATTTTTACGGGTAGGGCCAAAAATGATAAAAGTTCCCCCTCCCCCTTGGCGGGGGGTTAAAGTATGTAAATATATTCCTTCTTTAGCCACTTAAGGAAGGATCTTGCGATATAGTTTGTGGATTAATGAGCCCGCGTATACATCCCCTTATAACAGAGTTTTAGAAATTCATACGGCGAGGTCCAAAAAGGGATATAGTATTATGCCTTGACTACTGCAAAATCGTTTAAGCGAGTTACTGTTAACGTTCTTATAGAATTTCATGGGAAACGTGTTAAAAATATTGGTAGAAATAAATAAAATTTGATAAGTTGTTCTTCCATCCCCTAAGACGCGTTAAAAAATTCTGTAAAATGTAGTTAAAACCCAAATTTTGTTCATAAGCTTCAGGAAAACTTTTAAAACATTCAAATTTTTTAACAATTAATGTTTTCAATTAGTAATAAAGGGTCCGCCATCTAACGTTTTTTTTTCAACTAGTGCTTATTTCGTGAATGGTAACACTTAGCTCATATCTGATTTGACAGATAATTAGTTTTATCCTTCCGCTGAACGAATATGGTCCGTATGTTCGTTATCTTGTGAAAAAAAGTGAAAGAAACCGACATCCTCATCGATAAACCAAAGCGTGAAAAGCCAAAAACAGTGCGTACACCCGAGAATATTGCTGCTGTGGCAGAAAGTGTGCGTGAAGCGCCATCAGCATCAATTCACCGTCGTTCTCAACAATTGAACATTTCGGAGACATCATTGAGACGAATTTTGCATAAAGACCTTGGTATGACGCCATACAAAGTCCAATTGGTTCAGGAGTTCAAAAAAAAAAAGTTATTTGGCGGACCCTTTAGTACCATTTAGCTATGATCTCAAACAAAAGTAAATGCAAAATGAAATGCAATTTTAAAAGATCATCAATACATTCAAAGTTCTCAAAATCTATTTTTTTTAAATATCTGAAAAAATTAAATTTCTGAATGTTTTCTTTTAAATCAATGAAATTTTTAAAGTTGATATTAATTTACTACGATAACACTTTAATACTTCAGCAGTAAATTTCTTCATTATTGCTTTTTATTTAAAATATTATACAACAAAAATTAATTCAACAGCAATTTTAAGCCTTTTTTGAATTGTCATGCCATTTTTGATTTTTTTTTTTCAATTTAGCTTTTTTGTATATTTTTTCCATTTTTAATTTCCCCAGATTATAAAATATATTCAGTGGAAATCCTTGGAGTTACACAGGTTTTTGTTTTAAAAATATCTAAGAATTTACCAGTGCTTATATTGGCTAGCAGAACATTTTATTTTTCTTTATAACCCTTTCTAGTCTCGTTTTTACATGAATGATTTTTGTTTGAAATTGATCCAAAATCAAACGATTTAATTATTCTAGACTATAATAAGTGCCCCTAAAACAGACTCTGAAACTGTTCGAGTTAAGTATATGGGCTATTTCAAATTTTTTGAGCACCTGCTGAAACCGACATACTATGGCTCTTATTTCGTTAAGTTTTATGAATTGAAAAAAAAACGTTGTACAGGGTTTGGATGACTATACTTGAAGGATATGACGTGCAAAGTTTTACATTGAAAAGTCTTCACCTTAAGAATTGGTGGTCATCTAAAATTCGAAAAATTAAAAAAACGACTTGAAACTTGCATGAGTTTTTTCATTCATTCCGTTTTCTCTGTAATAGTTTTTAGCTTTCAGATCCAAACCAATACAAAATATAGTCACTAGACTTGGAGGATATATCCACAAAAAAATTTTTTGATATCGCTGCTGGGTGAAAAGTTGCATGGTGATTACAAGTGAAACCAAAATTTTCCGAATTTTGAACTTTTTGAAGATTTTTAATAGGGTTTTTGCGCCGTTTAATTAAAATGTGTTTTAAAGCGCAGAATTAATAAAATGGCGTAATTTTATAAAGTTTGAGGTATATCAAGTTGGTGTCAGCGCACCAATAACGTTCCACGGACACCACAAACTTAAAAGAAATTAGCGTAAATTTTTTGAAAATGTATCTTTTTTGCGTCTGACAATCTGAATTGTCTTTTTAGTTGGCTAGTGTATTGCGTGATGTGAGTAACTTCGTAAAGTGCACCTCCGAGGCGAAAACGCACTTTAAAATTTTTAAACGCAAAAATTTTATGAACTTTTGAAACTTTTTGCAGAAAAAACAATTTTTTTAAGCTTTTTTTTATATCAAAACATGGCATGGGAATATGTTTAGGTTTCTAAATAGATTCTTCGCGCCGGACTAAACTATAAAGTGCAAAAAAAAATAATTTTTTTCAATCCTGGCGCGTGCAGCGTCAGTTTTTTCCAAACACATTTCGCTTTGTGACAACTAAAGCGCTGTATCAATTCCGCTCAAACGTACATCGAATGGAAGACTTTACTGAGCTTGATACTAAAATCGAAAACGCACCAAAAAATTTTAAGGATTTAAAATTTTATGGAGGAAACAAAATGTTTTTAACCTCAAAAAACATCCTTGTATGAAATATTTAATTTTGAAAATTTAAAAGAATTATTTTTGAATTCGGGTTAATAAGTAACCCAGAATCCCAACAAGTATTTTATAATCGGTCCAATATTAATATTTGCAAAAAAAACGCGTTTTTTTTTTTGAACCCCTAGAAAGTGAGACTATATTTTTAAAACAATATTCACGAGGGCCACCTTAACAAATTTCAACAAAACAATTAAAACATACTACCGCCAAATTACCGCCGATGCAATGACATCTTAAAGAACTTGCTTTATTATAAAAACTCGATCATAAATATTTGAGTGTCAATTAAGTTTATTTTATTTATGCGCGTGAACAGTCGTGAATAAAAATTAGTAAAATGGTTTCAGATTATACATTAAAAAACATGAAATTCGTAGAAACTGAGAAGCGAAACAAATTAACCGAAAAACGCAAATATCGCCAATCTGAAAAAATAAAAATCAAAAAAAAACAAACAAATCGCAAATTGGTGTAAGAAAGTCAGTTAGGTACTCGGTTTTAAATAACAATAATAATAATAATAAAAACAATGCCATCAAAACAAAAAATTGCGGACTAAAAAAAAATTGAAAACGGCTTAGAATTTATCACTGGAACCCAAGATTTAACTAACGAAACGTTAGTTACAGCTTCCAATTTGCAGAACAATTTCACAAATTTTCAAAGGTAAAAAATCAAAATAGCAAAAAATCATGAGTGGTAAAGTTTAAATGGTTATATCTCTTAAACCATTAGCGATAGGCAAATAGTTTTTTTCCCAAAATATTACAAATTATGTCTTATACTAGCCGTAATTTTGTAAAATTTTTAACAATTTTAAATAAATTTTTATATGCATACACGATCAAAAAAAAAATTTTTTTATTTTTTTTTTTCAGTGTATTTTAAAAAGTATTGAAGCTTTTACAAATATTTTAGTGTGCTAAGAAAGCCCTTAAGGGGTTTTATCCACTCGCGTTATCCTTTTTCTATTTTAACAAAAACTGTAATTTTAATATTTTTTTTTTTAATTTTTAACTTAAAACCGCCGTAAAATTTGCGCCGCTTAATAAAAATGATTAACGCGAACGGATTTCACACGCTAAAATATCGGCTTATACACACACAAACCGACATTGATGTCAGACAAAAAAAAAAATGTCTAGGTGCTGTAAATTTTTGAAGTTGCCCATATCTTAAATTTTTACTTAAAGATGTATGAGAATTGTAGTGGCTAGAAATCGACTATAAAACATATTCTTGGAAGATGAAAGTAGTCGGATTACAACACACTTATTTTCTGAATTGACAGTTGTTTGGCATCAAATTGAAACAGATTCAATACTGTCTTTAAGTACATAGAAATATAGATTTAAATTATTTTTTATTTTGATAAGAATTAAAACAGATAAAACATTTTCTAGCTAACATCCTAAAACCGATAAAAATATATATACGAGGGCGGATCATTAAGTCCGTGACCTTCCGAACTTCGCTCGTAGTTATATGAAATACAACACTGCTCCCATCAAGTACCACCTGTTTATAGACTACTGTCAAGTTTTGAGCAAGTTCCGTCATTTACTTTGCGTTTAACAGCTGTTCAAAACATACTAGTGGATTTTTTTAAGAATTTAAAAAAGTGAATTTTGAGTGCTCTTTAAACATTATTTTTTGCGAAATCAAACCAAGGAAAAGCTTGATTAATACTATCGGGAATCTGCACCATCGATTTCAATGGTAAAAAAAGTCGTATAAATGACGCTGCACGTTCTGTAAGGCCAATCCACGATATGGTGTTGGCCGATCGAACAGTAAAAGTGCGTGAGATTGTTGATGCCTTAGGCATTTCATATGGAAGTGTGGTCTCGATTTTAAATAATCAGTTGGGTTGAAGAAAGCTGTCTGCAAGATTTGTGCCGCGTTTGCTCTCAATTGACCATTAACGTAATCGTGTGACAACTTCAAAGGATTGTTTGGAGTTGTTTAACCGAAATTTGAATAAGTTTTCCGGCGTTTTGTTACTGTGGATGAAACATGGATCCATAACAACACTCCGGAGACCAAGCAGCAGTCTAAAAAATGGGTTTATCCTGGTGAACCGGCTCCGAAGAAGGCCAAGGAAAGTTTGTCGGCTAATAAGTAGATTGCAACAGCTTTTTGGGATGCACGCGGGATAATCCACATCGATTACCTTCAAAAGGGGAAAACAATAAACGGCGAATATTATGCCAAATTATTGAACCGGTTTTAACGAGGATTTAAAAAAAACGACCCCATATGGCCAAGAAAAAGTTATTTTTCATCAAGATAACGCACGGGTGCACACGTGTGCAGTCTTAATGGCAAAATTCCATGAATTGGGCTACGAATTGGTACCTGATCAGCCATATTCTCCGGATTTAGCCCCCAGTGACTATTTCCTATTACCAAACCTAAAGAAATGGCTCGGTGGAAAGAGATTTAGCTCCAACGATGAGATTATTGATCAAACAAATGCCTCGAAAAATCCTATTTTTTGGAAGCGATACAACAATTGGAGAAACGTTGGACTAAGTGTATTGAGCTAAAATGAAATTATGTTGAAAAATAATTATTTTTTTTTGCAAAAAGAACTGTGTTTGTTTTTAAAAGTCACGGACTTATTGATTCGCCCTCGTAACTTTAAAAATTTAAGGACATATTCGTCATCTGCGTCCAATATGATAGGTTGCAGTCCCGAAGCATAACATTTTTCCAATTTTGTTGAACTGTGTTTTTAGTAGTTATAGCAAGAGTTTTTACAAATATTTTTATTAGTGTAAATATATTTTTATTAGTGTAAATATTTTTATTAGTCTAAAGACGCGATAAATCGAGTAATGGGCTAATCAATCAATGCTTTCCAAAGTAATGCTTTGCAAATAAAAACTCTAACTGTAATAAAAATGGCAAATATGCTGCTATTCAATCGAACGACCCTAATAAATACATATAACATTAAATGTTGCAAAAAACATACTAAAATATTTATTATACCTTTGAAATCTGTAACCATTTTGGCATGCGAAGCGTATGACACCTTTATTCAATTTGATATGCTAACTTGATTACTGAAAATTGATGAATGTGTGTTCAGTAGGTGGTGGCCACTTCCTAATTTTAAATGTCAATTTATAAAACAAATTATGGGTTTGTAAATTATATTTAAAGTAATTTATATTGGTTTTTATGAGTTTTAGTATTATACGTAAATTTTCTAACCCTTTTATGTTTTATGTGTTAAATGTAAATGTATATGTATATGTACAAAAAGTAAAAAACGTACATATGATATGGTAATAAATTATAATACTACATAGGTAAAATTCATATGCATATACGAATTATGAGTTTAAGTAACATATTTTATAAATAAAATAAAAATTCGGTTTTATTAGAAAAAATAACATAAATGATCATTTTAAAACATTCGAAAAAGCTAAATAACAACATTAATGTTGACATGGAATGAAACTTTCTATTGAGCCTGTATATGGGAAAGCGTACTATTTTAGACTTTACAAATGAAAAATTTCAAAGTAGTGGCACACAATTTTTTCTTTATTTTCTTAGTTAAAATACATTGAAAATCAATAATGCGTTCGCTCGAATCTATTTTTTTGAGTGTTGAAAAAGTTATAAACAAAAAACCGCAACAAATTTCGCTTATAAAAATTTTGGATTTTTCAGGGATGCACGTTTTCGGGTAACCTTTCCGGATTTGGGTGCTGAAAAAGTTATAAAATTTTTGGATTTTTCGGGGATGCACGTTTTCGAGTAACCTTTCCGGATTTGGGTTCCAAATTTTTCTACCACATTCGGTTTTTGCTTAAATTTAGGTCAAAGTTAGGAAAAATTAAACTTAAGATTGTTCATGCGCACGGTATAAAGAATTACGGGGTCAAATCTTATTTTAATGAGCAAAATTATTATTATATGTAAATATTAAATCGGCCGGATAATATTTTTTGTCTCTATACCAATTTGTTCTTCAAAATAGATAAAAAGTAAAAAAACGGAGACCAAAATTGGGTGACACATCCGCGGTTTAAAGAATTATGGGGTCAAATGTATCTTTAACTTTAGAATTCATCATCACTATGATTATGTGAAAGCGCTAAATGGATCGGATAAACTTGGAATTATTTACAAGACTTTTCTCTCCAAAAATCTCTAAAAGTCTAACTTGAAATTGAAAGCACACCAGCAGCTTCAAGAATTATGCGGTCATATATATTTTGAATTGTACACGTTATCATATCAATCATTATGTAAAATGCTAAGTAGATCGAATTCTATTTTTTGGTTTTACATCACTTTTAGCTCCACTGTACGCTAAGAATCTAACTTTAAATTGATTGGAACATACGCAGTTTAAAGAATTAGATCTAGCTTATATGATAGCGATCACCATAACTATTGTTATCTGAAAGTGCTAAAAAGATCGGATTATCACTTTCGTTTCTACATCACTTTTAGCTCCAAAAATGTTTGACAAACTTCAAAATTTAGCGTTAAATGGCTCAGGATATCAAAATAATAAATCGATTCATTTAGCACATACACACAATAACAGTAGTAATGATATTTACCGATCACGCGGAACTGCAACTTATTACTTCTCAAACTGTGGATACCTTAAAAGAGTTGCGGAACTTTTAAAAGTCACAAGCAAAACTAGGGTAGTTTTTACTTGAGCACATTGGCAGTATAAATATTAAAATTTAGGATGTTCGCCTGGTCAAATTCGTTGCTTCAAGAATGCTGATAGCAGCAAAAATATTATATAATCTTCTTATAATGATTTAAGCGTACGGTTCCGTATATTTTCCCATATATTTATAAACACAGATAAAAATTTTGTCATTTGCCAACATAAATTCTGTTACTAAAATTTTGTTGGTGCAACTAAATATTGGATTTCACACAACATTTTTTTATTTAATACAACTGAATTTTAGTTGCAAATTGATTATGATTGTACTTACCAAATTTATTGGTTATAGCCACCAAAATACAATTTTCAATTCGGTTGGCACTTTATTTTTATGTGTGTATAATAAAATATGCTCTTACAAATAGTTTTCTTACTGAAACGTATCGATTGTTATAAAATTCAGGGATATTACTAATACAGATATTATAAAATTGGCTTTAAAGTAGATTTGCTTGAAATATTTAGCATGTATGTGGAAAAGTATTGCTTAAGTTAAAGCTAATTATTTGTGTGTACAAAAACGTTATTTTTAATTGGGCTACCATTTTTTTTTTTATGAAATAGCATATTACTGAATCATACAATTCGAAAAGGTCTCAGCTCCATGTTTTTTTTTTTAACTCTAGTGTGAATACCAGAGCACTACAAAATTGACCCCTAAAATCGAAAACATCCATTGATCATAAATATTTCAGACACGCTGATTTCAATGGCGTACTCGTGTTTTCACAAATGGACCAGATTTTTCACAAATTGGCGTCAAGGTTTTGCATGCAGTTTTTTGTACAAAAGATCAAATATTTTATCTTAGTTTTTTATGGAAAATACATATAAGACATTCATTAACAATCGGGTATCAAATTTGGTTCAAAAATGTGCAGCATTAACATTTAAATACGCGTTTTTCTCAGTCTTTACTATATTTTACCATTTTTGCACAATTTATCATCCCATTTTGCAATCGATCAAAGCAATTTTGTTCATAAGCAGAAAAACAAACCCTACCAAAAAAATTTGTATAAAGTTATATATTACTTTATACAATTATTTATAATAATATATTGTAAAATATATTTTCATGTAAAATCATATAAAGTTATATCTCAAACATATAAATAAATCTATCTTTATATTACATTTCATATAAAACAATATGTAAAAATATATTATTACATATCGAGCTATATATGCTATATCAAACTATATCAATTTCATCATATTAGCACTAATTGTATCAAAAAACGTCTAGTATGTTCTCATTTTTCGGATATAATTATATATAATACCAAAAATTCTAAAAAAAAAAAAAACTGCCGTTAATGGAAAAACGCTTATGTGCCTGAAATGTATATTGCAGCATAGCGAAGAAAGACGGTCTATGAGTTCATATCTTTCGGAAATATGAACTTTTTGGGCTGAATTTTTTTCACACATAATTTTTTTCCAGCTATTTACATATTATACTAAAAGATGAATTTAAACTCCGTCGTTTTTCGCTATGCTGTCATATAAATTTTAGACACATTTTTCGTTTTTCCCGTGCACCGCACATTATTTTTTTTTTTTTCTGTTTTACACAAGCTAATTGGTCAGATTTGTATTTTTGCTTATGCACAAAAATAAATAGTAAAAACTGAGAAAAAACGTGGATTTACTTGGTAATGCTGCATATTTATTAAACAAATTCGATACCCGAATGTATTTTTATGTATTAAGCATAAAAAAATAAGATAAAATATTTGATTCTTAAAATGTAATGCCAAATCTATTAATTTTGATAGAAAAAATAACAAATTGAAAATAAAATATGTTAATATCAATTACCTGTAGAAAACATAAAGGTATTAATTGGGGTAGCCAGGGTGGTACAATAAGGAAACTTCTTTGAGTAATAATTCGGTATCTTAATGAAGAAGCGACTAAACAGTCATTTGCAGAGGAAATTCAATTTCACATTTAATCTTACATTTGTTGGTCACTTCAAAAAACAAGCCACATCAAAATACTATAATATGATTTATATCATTTCAAGCAGTTGTTTTTTTAAATATTTTACTTTTAAATTTTTAAAAAATTAAAACCAAAGTTTATTTTTCGATCTTTTATCATAAATTATGACTTGAGCAAGATTATTCAAGTTCAAGATCATTTGTTTTGTGTTAAACAAAAACCGTTTTTATTAAAAACAAATCAAGCTTAGTCAAATTGTTACTACATTTGTGGTTCATTTTATCAAGAGTCAAAAACATATTGAATTTAATGAAATTAGTAGTCCTGTTTCCAAGGGAAATTTTATTTGTTTTTGACTAAATTTTCAATGGTATTTACCTACATAATATTTTAAGTGTACATAAGTTTTTATTATGAAAGTGGTATGAGTTAATTCAATGCTGAGGAAACGTAGGTGCTGTTAATTTAATTTATTCAAAGTATACATAATATGTACGTTTTTGCCGTTTACAGTTACAGTTACGTTTACGTTGCCGTTTACAGTTCCAAAAAAGTTGAAACTCAAAACGCTTTATATGTAATTTTAAAAGCAAGTGGACTAATACAACTTTCAAAATAAATAGTTCATACATTTGATGGTAGTGGTTCGGACACGAGTTTAGCGTTGATTTTTTTTTTAATACAAATCTTAAGAAAGAAGCGTATCTAAATTTCGTTTATGTTGCACTGTTGCTTTTTAATTTTTTTATGACAATTTTTATTATTTATCATTGCTTATATTATATTTTATTATACGTACAATATATGATTTTCTTTTTACCATTTTTTTTTTTCATTTATATTGCACCTTTTTTTGTTTTAAACTTTTTTTATCATATCCCTGTATCGCTTTTTAGCTTATTTTTTCAGTTGAAGATGTTTTTTTTTTCTTCAGCTTGCAAAAAATTTATTGTTCTATATTTTAACATTTTATTTGCTATGCATAGACAATGAGTGGGCCACATTCGGGTGCTGCATGTAAATACAACTTTATGTTCTGGATTGTTGTTCACTTTTTATGGGTTTTAGAAGCCACTTGGTTTGGCTTATAGCTGGTACTACCAGTACTGATGATGCTGCTGTTTAGTATATATTTAACGAGAAAAAAAGAGATTTAACCATATTTTTATGAGAAATCGTAAAACTTTTTTATATTGTAACTTGTTGACAAAATGTCGTAACTGTTTGTACCTTCGTCTTTGTTTCTGGTGAATTCTTTAAAGGTATTTGTTTTACGTTTTACGCAAATTATCATCAGAATCGAGTTGCTCGTTATGTTTTTTAATTAAGATTTAAGCAGTCCCTTGTTTTATGGAGTAATATATTTTGTAATATCCTTTTAAATAATGATCTATTTTAATAGAACATAACAACATGTAGTTAAATATGAAAATTAAAGATAGTTTTTATTTCTTAGAACATTGTTTGTAAACTATTAGTAACACAGGTAAACATAGATTTGTAAGTGTTTACAAAAATTTTACAGGCAGTGTTGACAAACCTATGGCGACAGTCACTTATATGCGGACAGAACGTAGTACTTGCAATCGTGACAGCATTGTTCTCGCCCAGTCAAAAACAGCCAATGGTGCAAAAAATTAAGCACTGGTATACCATTGACTAACAGAAAAATTTTAAATAATCCACTGACCCAACACTTGTTTATGACGGTTTACCTGCATTTCCAAAGAACGTTTTGCAAGTATTTGTTTCAGCATAGCTCCAGTGGTCTGCAGAGACCACTATGCCAGCGTAGGGAAAACGTATTTTTCCAGTGATATCCTGTCAGAAATTAGTAACGGCTCAGAAGTCTAACCACTGATAAAGTATTTATTTTATAAGTGTTTAAAAAAGTTTACAGTCGGAAGGTTCCGAGCCCGCACTCACAAGAAATTTTCCATAAAAGTTTCAATCGTATATGAAATTAAATTACCAACGAAATTAACTTTTATTCTTACTGTCTGTTATTCAATAAATAAAATAAATAAAATACAAACTTTCGGTATTAGTTAAAATATTCAGTTACAATTTTCTATTTAAAACAAAAAATTGTTTTATTGTATTGATTGTTGAAAAAAAAAAACAATCTATTGTTGTTACAGATTTTATCAATTAATTTTTTAAGAGTTGAAAATAAACTTTAAAAATACAATTGTGTTAAACGAAATGTAAATAGTCCTTTTTAAATGATTTTCACTTAATTGAATGAATTCAGCAGTCTTTAAAAAAAAATATTGTGAGTGCGTGTTTAATTTTTTTATGACCTTTTTATATTTTTTAATATTTTTTGCATATAAAATTGATTTGTTGCTTTCTGAAAAAGCTTTTTAATACCAACTTTTTTTTTCATCAAACCTTGGGCCAGTGCTGACATATTTCAGCAACCAACTGTTACCCAGCAGTTATCATTTACTTACGTTTTATGCTATCCAGTATTACATGTCGCGTTAGCTCAGTGGTTAGAGCTGTCGGCTGCCAACCTGGTGGCCAGCGTTCTAATCCCTACGGGACCAAGCATATTACACATAAACTTTTTTATATTTTATTTTGGAAAACAAATTTTAGATCACCTATTTCATGGTTTTACCATCATTTTGCCAACGTTTTAAATTTTGTGTGCCCAGTGTTTGTCAGAAACTTTTTTAACAGACCGCCCTTTTGTATAATGATGTTGTCATTTTGGGATTGGGAAAGCCCTTGTAGCCAACACTTGTACCACTTGCTAAAATACCTTGCCAGCGGTGGTCCGTTTGTGTATTTCTGACTGGGCGATAGAGAACACCAGCCAACAGTTGGTTGGCAAATAACTACCAACGTTGAAAAACCAAAAAAAAAAATGTAGCTCTAAAAATAGATTTTGAGAACAAACAAAAATTGTTAGAACAAATTTGGTGGGTGATAACTTTAGCCAGTTAAGTGATTTTAATGAATTTGTAAAAGTTAAAAACGAATAAAATGAGCGACTTTTAAAATACACTTCTAATATTATGTACCACTGCTAATGTAGTTAAAATTAAATAAAATTTCATTCAATTTAAATAATATTTACATTTGTTTTTGACTTTTAAAAAGATCAACTAAAAAATAGTAAAAAGAATATATTTTTACTAACACTAGGCATACTTTTAGTTATTTTATATTTTTTTAAATAATTATTTTTTAAAACTAAACAACTAAAAGTGTGTATATTGTTAGTAAAAATATGTTTTTTTACTACTTTATAGTTCACAGTCAAATATTAAATAATTGGAAAATTAACCAGTTATCAGTAAGTCCTTATTATTTGCGTTAAAGTAATACATAGAGTGAGCCGGTGTCATTACCGGTAGTGAGAAAAGTAATGAGTAAAGTAATTTTATTAAAAAAAAATTCAACAAAAAAATTTTTTGTTATGCTCATTATTTTTCTCTATACTGGTAATAGAGCATATAAATAAATACATATTTTGATCATTACTAATATTTCATTATTTTACGCGACATCACTATATAAAAGTAATGAGATTTGTAATGACAATTGTAAGTACTTCCCATTACCAAATATTTACTCATATAACCATTACACTGGGAATGAGTACAGAATTCGGCAGCCCAAATTCAGCTTTTTTCTTAAATTTTTTACTCAAAATCGAATTATAATAAAATAAATAAATAAGTTTTCAATATCAAATAAATAAGTTTTCAATATCAAAATTTGTCCATATTGTCTCCAAATACAAAAAACCTATTAACTATCGTTTTTTGACCAAAGTCTTCGGCGACACTATTTAGTAAACTTTTTTGCAGTTTTATTTTAATTTTATTTAGCAAACATTTTACTAATATGTAGCATTTTTTACTAATTTTTTCTACTTAACTAATTTCCCTAGTCAACAATTTGGTTGGTTTTAGCAAATCGATTTCCATTAAGAGTAAATTTTACTAATTTTTTTACTACTTTTAGTTTACTAAAAATTACGGTAACGTTTTTCTAAAACTAACAAAACGATGTGCTGGCCTAATATTAGCCACATTTTCTGTAAAAATTCCAATTTTTTCATTTTGATTTGAATGTAAATATCAGTACACTCATAAAAAAGCCCGTAGAAATAGTTGAAAATTCATCTACGACAACAGAAAATAGTACCTGAATTTTTGCGAAAGCAAATTTTTCAATGAAGTTGAGAATCACACTCTGCTAAGTTTAGGTGACCTAAATTTTAGAAGAACTAAATTTGAATTGACAGTTGTAGCTAAATTAACTAAGAATTTAGCAGAAAAAATTAATTCAACTGAATTAGAACCCGTTGAACAGACTTTTAAAATAACTTTTTTTATAAGTGTACTATTATTATTGTATGTAAATGCTAAATGGATTGTACTATTATTTCTTTATACTGTGGATGGGCCAGCCAATTTAAAGTCGGGTTTTTTTAGCGTACAGCCAAAAAATATTAGCCGATTTATTTAACACTTTCACTTTCATATGTACAAGCCTATGTTAAGTTCATAGATAAAAATGCTTCATTAGAAGCACTGTTGGATCCAATTATATTTGCTGGGTCTTGGTTATTAACTTATTGTCAGTGATAAGCAAAGAATTTAAATTTGCTTTTTTTACTTTTATGCTTTTTTTCGAATTTGTGTTATTTTTTCATTTTCCGATTTTGAGCTTTAAACTGCCTTTTCTCAATTAATTAGAATTAAAATGCTTTTAAAATACGATACATTTTATTAACTTTGAACTTTTCTTAAAAACCGTATTGTTTTTCAAGGATTTTTACTTTTCTTTCTTTTCAGGCTAGGATCCAGTAGAGATGAGGGTAATATATCCTCCCATGCATCACCTAGATATATGTATATGAAAATATAGGCTTGAATTTTAAATTTCTGAATTTTTACATTTAAAGTTCTCAAATGTTCTATCGTAGAACCAATTCCATAACTAGTTCTACAAACGGTTCTAAAGTAACATGTACTAGTTTGGTGCCAAAGAACCTATCACAATTATGACAAACAAACTCCATATAAAAGGAATCCTTGTAGAACAGAAATTAGAACCTTTTATAATACATTATAAGTTGCTCTGTAACCTGTTATTTGGATTTTACTATTTTGTTAATGCATAAAATTGTTCTCAGTGTTCTTGTATCTGTTCAAACAAATTTTTTTAAATCTTTTTGGCCATAAGCATTGATATTTCGCTTTAAGAGTTGTACATTTTAAAATTTCATTATTTGGGTCTTCAAATTGTTATCTTCATATTAAGAAATAGTTATTTTATGTTAAAATTTAATAAGTTCGATCTTTTTTATGATTTTATTAAAAGATTAAATTTTTGTTCGTAAATTTATTTAATAATATCAATGCTGTGGTAATACCAATACTGAATAAAATACCACAACCGATACAAACCAAAACAACCAATAAATCTTTACTAATCCCGTTATTTAATGTGGTTGCCAACCTTGCCTAAACAGCTACTCATAGAAAAATTTGGGTAAAATTTTTAAAATTTATTTCCCAAAAACCTTTTAAACGTCAAAGCTTTTTTACAATATTTTGTTTGCTTAAACCCTTAAACCGGCCTGAGTTGTTTTGCGATGAAATTTTATGCCACTTGTTTAGCACGAAAAATAAACAATATGTTGTTCTACCAACATTTTTTCGTTGCCTATTTTAGGCGATATGGGCTCCACTTACCAATATATAACTGCAGTCCAATAATTACAGTTTTTGTGTTTCACTTAAGAAGATATGGTGACTTTCGTTTTCGAGAAACCTGAAATTGTACGAAAACGCACCAAAACTTCAACAAATATGGATTAAACTTTAACGATTTTTTATACTACTAAATATAATACTTTAGAAAAATTTCATAAAAATCCGTCTAAGCGTTTTGAAGTTAAGACAATGGCTTTAACAGGTATGCTATTAGAATCCTGTATGTCCTTGCACAAAAATTAGAGCTTGTTTGAAAGTTTAATCCTCAGTCTTTCTTTGTATTAAGTATCAACGGTTTCTAGTCAACAATAATATTATTATATTTTATTTTATATATTTTTTACATTAACTCAGAAATAATATTCCAATCCTGCCAAAAGTTATTAAACTAAAAGCTTAGAAATTTAAAATTGTATGAAAAATCTAAAACTAAATACACATCTTACTGATATTTAGTTTACAAATTTAGTATAACTTATGAACTAAAAACAAGTTCATTTTGATTCAGCATAATTTCAAGCGTCTTAAAATTAACTTGATTTTAAAGTACTTTTACTAGATTGAAGCAAAATTTATACTTAATTTTGGTCAAAAATATAATAAATTTTAGTAGTTTCATAAAATTTAAGACAAAATTTACTAAATTTTAATACAAATTTACGTAACTGAACTAAATTGTTTTACTTGCTTTTAAGAAAACTTTAGACTAGATTTAAGTTAAATTTTCTTTAAAGCCAAATCATTCCCGAATTTCTTAAAATTTAGTTCAAATTACTTAATATTTGGTCAACTTTTTTTGGACTGGACAAGCCGGATAAAATAGTGGATTGCAGTCCTTTTACACAAAACATATTTAAAATATCTCTTCAAAATTCAGCAAACAAATTTTCTAGATTCTTTCGCGTTATATAAAATAAAACGTATGAGACAAGGTGACATGTACGAATAAATTGTTGTGATTCATATTAAATTTCACAGCATTTTTGTTTATAAAAAGATCCGCGATTTTAATATTAAAATATAAATATTGTTGTACACACTTAATAACCAGCATATAAATAATTTGTCATTCGTGTATCTTAGTGGTGTCCACAAAAAGATGAAAGTTGGATTTTGAGATCCCCACAAAGTTGTGCCAAGTTTTAGCTAAATTCAGTATTTTTTCGAAGTCATAGAAAAAGTTAACTTTTAAGATTTCTCACAAATTGTGGGTTGGCTTTAAATTGAATTCTTTAAGCAATGTAACAAAATTTTCTAGTCTTCTCAAATTAAATGTGCAGAGAAAAAATATGAAATCAAAATTAATAAAAAAAAAATTAAAATTTTTTTTAATTGTAACAAAAAAATGCAATACAAGCAAATATAAGTATTTTATATATCCTGGAAATTCACACATCTAACAATATTTTTAAGGTGCTGCAGTACTTTTCGGTTGGAACAGGTTGAAATGGCCAAAAAACAACAAAGTCATTTTCTCGGATTTTAAAAGAATACAATTTCCGAATCTATTTTTTTTTTACTTTTAAAAAGCGTGTGACAATTTGTTTCAATTTGTTTAAACAGATTTTAATTTGGAAAATTCTGAATTTTTTTATATAAAGGCATTAATAGTAAATAATTTGTAATTAAAATCTACAACAATTTGGAACTTTTTCCAAAATTATGGGGTTCTGACAATAGATATTGGTAAAGGATAAAAAATATATATAAAGATAATATCGTAATTTTATTTTACGGTTGTTAAAGTTTTGTGCGGCATATCGGTACATGAAACTATATGGTATTTACTTCTGAGGTGTAGCGTATGTTCACCAACTTTGTTGAAATTATTAAGGCAAACATTTTTGTATAACATATTAACCCTCAAACTTCCCCTCATAACGGTACGTTTTGGCTCTATTTTAACAAATCGTAAAAGACACCCCTAAAAAGGGGCAGGACACGGATGAAATGTTTTACAAAAATGTTGGCCATACAATTTTACTACAGATGTCAAAACACTCCAAAGCCCAAAAATTAAAACAAACACCAAAAACTATTCAAATTCAATTTTTAGTACCCCAGTCAGAAACTGCCAGTGGTACTAAAATCAAGCACTGATATACCACTGGCTAACCGACGAATTGTAAATAAACTACTGGCAAAAAACTTGCTTAAGACGCTTAACCAACGTTTTCCAAAAGCAAAGAAATGACTGAAACCACTATGCCAATTTGAGAAAACGAGTTTTCACGGTGCTATGCAGTCAGAAATTACCAACGGCTTAAAAGTCTAACCACAGGCAAAGCATTTATTTCATAAAAATGATGACGATTTGTTATTTGACGAAAAATGCGCAAGTACTTTTACCGTTTATTTCATTCATGTGTACAATATTAACAACATTAAACACATTATCGACATTTGAGAAATTCTTTCTGAGTTCAGCTAGTTATTCATTAAATACATTATTTCTGTAGATCCAATCAGTTAATCGATTTAAAATAATATTATTAAAAATGTTACATAGTGTATCGATTAATGATAATCCACGATAGTTTGAAGGATTATTAGCATCAACTTTTTTCAGAAGTTGTAAAAATATAGCTTTTTTAAAACTAGTGGTATTTTTTCTTCAAGAATTATAATTTATATGACATACAGTACTTCCCTTACAAGGTAAATGGTGGCGTATTTAAAAAATTCGTAGCTAATAAAGGGTCCGCCAAATAACTTTTTTTTTTTGAACTCCTGAACCAATTAGACTTTGTATGGCGTCATACCAAGGTTTTTATGCAAAATTCGTCTCAATGATGTCTCCGAAATGTTCAATTGTTGAGAACGACGGTGAATTGCTGTTGATGGCGCTTCACGCACACTTTCTGCCACAGAAGCAATATTCACGGGTGTACGCACTGTTTTTGGCTTTTCACGCTTTGGTTTATCGATGAGGATGCCAGTTTCTTTCACTTTTTTCACAAGATAACGAACATACGGACCATATTCGCTCAGCGGAAGGATAAAACTAATTATCTGTCAAATCATACATGAGCTAAGTGTTACCATTCACGAAATAAGCACTAGTTGAAAAAAAAAAACGTTAGATGGCGGACGCTTTACCATCATGACCTGGAGATTTTTTTTCCTTTAGTCTTTTTAGTACTGAGGTTAATTCACAATCGGAGAGTCGATAAAAGCATCTAAATTGTATCACATACACCAAATAACTGAATGAAGAGAACTTTTGTTTTGCAAGATAATAATAAATAACACCGAATAACATAACGTTGTGATCTGACCATTAAAATAGGAATTTTACACTTTTATAAGATACTTTTGATTGATTATTTTTAAGTAAAAACGACGAGTTTTATATGGAAGATCATAAAAAAAAATATTTTTTAAAAAAAAATATGGAGGAACTATTTTCTATCAGTGGTTAATTCATAAGGAAGTTCAAAAAAATATATACCAAATAACTTCCCCAACATTAGATATTGTATGTGTGAAATTTCATCGATATTGGACAATTGAATAGGGGGTCAGGCATTAATTGGTGAAGGGTTATGGAGCTCGTGAACTCCAAGTTTTTTTGGACCACCTTAGTGTATATTAATTTAAAATATGTATTGTGGTTTTCATTGTTGTTGATTTTAATACAAATTTTGTGCTGTGTGAATCTGATCTCTTTTTTTTTTGCCAATTAAATGCATAAACTCATTTATTTTGTTCTACTTCTTGCGAAATCATTTGTTTGTTTTAATAATTTGTATAATAAAAAAAAAATGTTCATTAAAGATTTTTAATTGTTTATTATTAATTTTTGAATTAATCGTAAGCTATTTAATACTCATGAATGTACGTCACGCCATATAAATGTTTGTTTTTGATGACTTTTAATATTTTCGGAAAATAATTACTGTGTTATTAACATAAAACAATGTCTTTAATCTTTTCATTAAACGCACGAATTAAAGACAAAAATTATAATTATTGGTTTTAAATCTTGATGGGTTTTTATTTGAAGTTAAAAGTTTTTTAAACCTGTAATTATAAATACATATTTTGCTTATGTTCCTTATACCTTTTAAAATCAATTTTATGTTTAACTATTCTAACATTTAAACTATAAGAAAAAAGTAGTAGTTTTTCAATAAAACTTTTATTTACCTATCAAATTTCATACAAAATTTTAATAAAAAACACCAAAACTCATGACATATTTCTCATCCATATGTTTTTAGAAAAACGTATCTCATAAGGTATAAAGATATCTTAATGTGCCCTCTTCATTATCATTGACGTCCGACGTTTTGCAACACCTATATCTCTACAATCTCAAATTTTATAAAAGAAGGCCATTCGGTCGCTTTTGCAACAAAGCCCCAATTAGCTAAACTCTGTACTTTACATAATTATTGAATTTGTTATTATAAAGGGCGTTTTTTATAGAGGTGTAGAACTTGGAAATGGAAGAAGACAAAAGTAAAATAAATTGACATGAAATTTACTTTATTCGAAAGATAATCTTCTGGCATTATAATTAAAATATGACGTCTGGCATATGACCGCCAGTTTTCGATGACTTTTTCCAACATTGGTGCCGTATATAAGCAATAACGCGGCGAATTTTGTCCTACAAGTGGTCAATCGTTTGGGGCTTATCGGCGTACAGTAGCGACTTCACATATCCCCACATAAAATAGTGCAGCGGCGTTAAATCGCACGATCTTGGAGGCCAATTCACGGGTCCGCAATGTGAAACTATGCGGTTACCAAACGTTTCGTTCAATAAATCAATTGTGGCACGAGCTGTGTGACATGTTGTGTCGTTTTGTTGAAACCACAGCTCCTGCACATCATGGTTGTTCAATTGATGAACGAAAAAGTCAGTAATCATGGCTCTATAGCGGTCACCATTGACGGATAGACTGATTGAGGTCTTCCTCTACGCTACGCTCTACAGCAGCAATGACTTCTTCTGTACGCACTGTACGACGTCTCTGTGGATGCATATTATCATTTAAAGTAAACGTGGTGCGAAAACATCCATAGTAATCGAATCAATTGCTCTGATGGACGATTATGTTGACCATAAAATGAACGTAGTGCGCGAGACGCACAGAACCATGATTTTCAAAATAAATTTGCGGAATTTGGAAGTGTTGTTCAGGGGTAAGTCTATTCATGTTGAAATGCCAAACCAAACTAAACATAAATCACTTGACAGCAAACAAAATGGCCTCCAGTTAAAAAAGTGTTGCCAACTTAAAATTCTATACCTGTAAAAAACACCCTTTATAATAAATACAAAAGAGAACATTTTCAGTCAACAACGTAGTTAAATTTCACATTTAAACTCACCAGGATAACAATTAGAAGTTTTATCCTTAATATGCGTTTTTAGACCAACATTTTCCAAACTTTCTTCAAATAAGATTGGAATGTGTGGTAATTATTCTCTATAACTGTTAAAAACTAGTGAAAATATACAAGTCATTTCAATAAGAAACAAAATATTTATTTAATTTAACATCTTTAGTTGATTTTAATTCCATAGTTTTAGAAACATTTTAATTAACATCCAACAACAATGCCTAAACCTTTATATATATTTGTCATATTCGCGGTATCAAGTTTAAACCGTATGTATTTGTATACCCAAGTAAAAACGTTTTTATATATTCAAATAAGTACAGCCCATACAGACGAAAACAAAACATTATTCATTTTAGGCCGAATTGTTAGCACTCATATTAGAGAAGTTTGTAACTGAAATATTGCTTCTGTAATGTGAATTATTTTGTTCTATTATAATAAAAATAAAGACAAAAACTCTAATTAAGATGAAGAGGTTGACCGCGGCTACGCCTTAAATGGTTCATACGCTGGGTATAATTTTGGCATACTCTCTCCAACATATCGGCCGGTATCTGACGAATAAATTTTTTTTTTTTTTTTTTTTTTTTTTAAAAGAGAGGCAACACTCAGGAAATACTTCCTATATTTGGTGTGTTGCTTTCTTTGGAAAGGGATAGTATAGAGATGAAAGGTGGGGAAAGATGAAGAGCTTCAGACATGGCAACACTGTAATTGCGCGAGATGATAAGTCTTAGAACAGTTGTTGCTCGCCACCTGATGGAGAGTTGGCGAACTTATTGAAGCTTTTTGGTTCATAGCCCTGATTCATTATTTTACTTCGGTGGGGTTAATTGCTATGGGAACACCGAAGGTGGACATTGCGATACGTATGAGGGATAGAAAAAACTCATACATATTAATTTGATGTTGCCGGCACCGGGGATCGAACCCGGGACCTTCTGTGTAAAAGTCCACCGCGCTAACCATTACACCACAACGCCGTAAAATCGCACGATCTAGGCGGCCAATTTACCGGCCCCGAAAGGTGAAATAAACTGTCCACCGTACTCGACCCTCAATTGGGCCATTGTTTCGCGTGCTGTGTGGCATGTGTCACGGTCTTGTTGAAACCACATATCACCTAAGTAAAGCTCTTGAATTTTGGGCAAAAAAAAATTTGTAATCATCGCATGGTATCGCTTGCCATTCACAGTAAAGTTACTGTCTTCATCGTCTTTGAAAAAGTACGGTCCAATAATGCCACCGGTCTATAATCTACACCAAACAGTGCATTTTTCTGCATGCATTGGCAGTTTTTGCAATGCTTCTGGCTGCTATTCACACCAAATACGGCAATTTAGCTTGTTCACGGCTACATTCACCCAAAAATGAGCTTCGTCGCTGAACACAATTTTTTGATAAAAAGTGGATCTGCATCCAACTTTGCCATCAACGATTCACCAAAAGTTCGCCGTTGTGGCTTCAATTCTTGTACCAGCTGTATTTTAGAAGGTTTTACACCCAAAGCCTTAACCAAAATGTTGCACGTAGTGGACTAACAGAGGCCCAATTGCTGCGAACGGCGCCGAATCGATAATTCACGGTCATCAACAACACTGGCGGATACAGCTGCGATATTTTCCTCTTTCCGCACTCTACGTATGCGTGTGAGTGGTTTAATGTCCAATAATGTAAATTTGGTGCAAAATTTTGTCACAAGATTCCGAATAGCAGCCTCAGAAGGTCGCCCAAACTGACCATAAATTGAAAGAATTGCACGATGCACTTTCTTAACCGAGCATGAATTTGGATAATAATTTAATAATCTGCAAGCGTTGTTCGTTTGTAAGTCGATTCATGGTTAAATTATAGACCAAACTGAACATGTTTAACAGTATCATGCAACACGAAAACAGCTAAGCTGCAAAAAACAGTGTGGACAAAAAGAAAGTTGCTAAAAAATCACCATTTAGTAGTACTGGTATTTATCCAATTTTGCAATTACGTTGATGCTGAAAGCTCAAAAATTAAAAATCTCTAAAATTTCTATTTATTGAAAGAACACACTTACAGATTTTGGAAAGGGACATATGTTTTTCAACATTAAGGAGATTTTGTAACATATAATTCACCAAAAGTTTCAGGTGATTTCCTTTTTTTCTGAAATATTTTTACCCAAAAGTGTTGAAAAACTTTTAAAAGTTATAAGCAAGTTAAGGTAGTTTTTAATTGAGTAGAGCACATTAACAGTATAAATATTAAAATTTAGGATGTTCACCTGGTTAAATTCCTTAACTCAAAAATGCTGATAGCATAAAAAATACTATATATTGCTCTTAAAATTTTTTAAATCCTGAGTGATATGGAATCATGTAGTTAAGTAGATTTCCACTATATTAATGTCAACTGATGTCAATACAAATAGTTAACCCATTACAATGGCAAACGATGCTTGAACCTTATAATGCCAAATCCGAGTATGACAATTGGATATAGAGGGCATTAGCAAAGATAAGTCCGACTATTTGTCACGAATTATGACAGATGAAAATGTTGACGTAATCCTAATCCAAAAAACTTATACCACAACAATTGAAACATTTTTCAAAAGAGGCAACATACATAGGTTCAAACTAGTAGTTGCCATTAACCATTTCAAATATAACATCGCTAAATACAGCCAGAAAACAGACTCGCACGTGGCTACCGCATTTGTTTCCAATAACATGTTTCAGTTGTTGCGACCGAACTATTTGGTTTTGATAATACTCTTTCTATTAAACCATCATAAATTCTGACATGACATTAAAATTTCGATAGTCTCAACAAAAAGTTGGTGATAGCTTCCAAAAAATTCGATATCTACAACCGAACCTTTCGATTGGCTACAACCGAGTTTGTGTTTTGGGTGTACATGTAGAATGATATAAAGGCCATAGAAGTACTGTTATGCAATGAAACAAACGAAATATCACAATTTTCTATCATATTGCATGGATTACACATCACGAATGTTTATAAACGTCCTTGCAACAATATGGCCTTAGGATGTTCTGACCACTTAGCCCACTCAGCTATCTACTGTGGCGATTTCAACTGACATAATAGTCTCAGAAAGTACGTATCCAAACTAAACACATGAAACTTTCATAACGGTTTTGCTAGAATTAGTGACAAAAATTTGATATATTGCATGAAATTTTCATTGGGTCAATGAAGCATATCATTAAAATTAATTTAATGAAACTTATTTCGTTGATTCGATGCACCATTTCTTTGGGAACCTTTTTATAAAAAAATCATTACATTGATGAAGGAATTCATTAATTCTACGCAGAAAATTCTAACAGTGTACTAATACGCCATATACAGATCATGACATACTTAAGCTGGTTTGTAAGGGATTATGGAATCTTAAAATTTTTTGCTGATTTTACTAACTTTTTTTTTTGGGTGTAGGGCTTTCAAATATGATTAGTTTTTTGTGCACACATACTCAATAGAGCCTATTACACATCTCTATATTCAGTTTTAGAATTAAAAAAAATGAAATTGAAAAGTCCTCAAGTATGTAACTTTACAGAGCCATATACATATCGAAAGCTATTATAGGCTTTATCTGATTTAAAAATCATTCGATTCCTACGAATTATGATCATATATAAAACAATTATTTTTAATTCAAATGCAATTTTTAGATGCAATTTTGCAAAATTGATACAAAAATTGCATTGGAATGAAAATTTTTTTTGTACTGACAAACCTAAATAAATCACTTTTTTTATAAAGAGTGTATTGTGAAATTTAGGCTGTTTCAAAATTGTATATAAAAATGTTAAGTTTTCGATTGATGCATGGTTAAAAAATTTGTAATGGGGAGCACCATTTTCAAATACATATCAAAATCGCATTTCCATCAGAAATGCATTTTTTAGAAAAATTTATTTATTATTGCATAAGTGTAAAGGAACACAACAGTTGGAATCGAACGGTATTTGAAATGGAGAATTCCGATAATAGCTTTCGAATATGTACGGTTATTCAAAGTTACTTTTATGATTTTTTGAAATTTCTTGTAAACTTAAACCGTAAAAAGATAAAGGTTTTTTGAAAATTTTAAAAACTTAATACGGAGATGTGTAATCAAAAGAATGTCGCAAGAAATAACAATGTCAAATTTTATATGTTCTTTTAAAGAATGAATGATATACTATATTTTTTCAATGGCTTATGCCACACAGAAAAAAATATCAACCTAAAATACCAAACTAAAGATTTGATTTGAATGAAATTTGTTTCTAAACATATATTTAATTGAATCAATTAATATTTTAATTGACTTTTAAATTAATAATTACATATTTTATTTGAGACGTAATTCTCAAATTATTTTTTCATACACGGTAGCTTAAATAGAAAACTTTCAGTATAAAATACCAAATACATTTGAAGTTTACAAGCAATACAAGCGCACACAACCATACAAACAGACGCAGCATTAACAAAAACACGCTTACCAACATATTGCTCACACACTTTTTTTGTGTTTCATATTTTTTTTTTTTTGTAGAAGTTATTTATAATTTGTTTTCATTTTTAATTTTCAATAAAATTTTTAATTGTTATTATCATTGCCGTGATAGGTGCAAAATCAATTAAAATTTTAATTGATTCAGTAAACTTTTTAATTGAAATCCGTGTTTAGTTTTTTCTGTGCACTTAAAAAAACCAAAACCTTTTAACAATTTTTTTTCCTCAATACCTGTAAAATTTGTGTAAAACATAGGTGATCAAACATTTGCCCTAGTAACTTTGGTGGTACATAGTTTGAACCCCATGGTGTGCACATGAATGTTTATTTTAAACAAATTAACACTAATTTGCCTTAAGATTTAAAGACTTTCTGATAAAAACCTATGGCTATTATACGAGACAATTTAAGACATTTTTTTTTTGTAAATCCGTTGTTATATTTGCCTGGTGGATTATAACATTTTGTTCTTTAAGTATCACATTATTAATATTTATAGACCAAGTTTTTGTTTGTTTTTCAATTAATGAGCAAAAGAAAACTAAATATGTACGATCTTATCATTTTTAGAGGGTAAATAGAAACTAAAATTCATAAATCAAAAGTTGTTGGTTTAACTTTTGTACAAGTTACTCTAACTACTATAAATACAACAAGAACCAAAACTCAACATTAAAACTCAAGCTGTGATATTGCTACTTCGACATCAGAATATAGGGGAATGTGTTGTATCTTGGAACGGTTTAAATTAAACCATCTGTAGCTGAAATTTTTTCTAAGTACATACAACCAAAAACTGTTTCAAGGAAAATTTACAATAGTGCTAAAAGAGACGTTGCATAAAATTGTGAAAACATTGTGTTTTATCGAGGTTTAAGTCAAGAACATAATTTTTTAATTCAATTTAAATGATAATATTTGTATTTAAATTTATAATAGTCCAAAATTTTAGTGAAAAATAAATATTATAAATTGTTTGAAGGTACAACAAAAAACTGGTTCAAGGTAAATGTACTACAGTATTTTAGAATAATTTAATATTTTGTCCGTTACTTTCAAACTAAGCTAAACTATTAATAAATAAATATGAAAATTATATTGTATATAAAGGGTGATTTTTTAGCAACTTTATTTTTGGCAACACTGTTTTTGGCAGCTCAGCTGTTTTCGTGTAACTGTTTATTGTTAAACATGTTCAGTTTGGTCTATAATTTAACCATGAATCGACTTACAAACGAACAACGCTTGCAGATAATTGAATTTTAATATCAAAATTCATGCTCGGTTAAGAAAGTGCAAATTGTATTCAGCGACGTGAACAAGCAAAATTGATGTATTTGATGTGAAGAGCAGCCACAAACATTGCAAGAACTGCCAATGCATCCCGAAAAATTCACTATTTGGTGTGGGTTATGGGCCGGTGGCAACATTGGACCGTACTTTGTCAAAGACGACGAAGGCAGGCACGTTACTGTGAATGGCGAGCGCGACAGTGCGATGATTACAAATTTTCCCAAAATGGAAGAGCTGGACTTGGAGGACATGTGGTTTCAACAAGACGGTGCCACATGCCACACAGCACGTGAAACATTGGCCCAATTGAGAGGCGAGTTCAGTGAACAGTTTATTTCACGTTTGGGCCCGGTCAATTGGCCGTCTAGATCGTGCGATTTAACACCTTTAGACTATTTTTTGTGCTGCAATGTTAAGGCTTATATCTATAGGGACAAGCCCGCAACGGTTGACGCACTGGAAGTCAATATTGAAGAATTTATTCGTGAATACTGGCCGATATGTTGGAGAGAGTATGGCAAAATTGGCTTTGTGTATGAACCATTTGAGCCGTAGCCGCGGTCAACATTTACATGAAATCATCTTTAAATATTGAGTTACATAGATCGTTCTATCGACTTAAATAAAGATTTCATACATTAGTTACACTAATAAATAGAAATGCTTCCAAAGAGTTTTATATCACCTCAAATTTTTAAAAAATATATTCATTTGTTTGCTTCAATGCACAACTAGGATTTTTCTTAGCAATTACAGACTTAACATAGTGTTTCTTTTTCGACCTAGTTATTTTAAACGGCTATATTTTTTTTAACTGAATAAGGAAAATTAAGTGGTTTAAAAATCCTAACATAATTTAGCATATTTTGTACAACCGTGAATAAAAAAGTTGTGAAAAGTGTTATCCAGAGTTGCCAAATAATTATTTGACAAAATCAGTTTTTGGTCTTTTATGATAGAACATTTTTCAAATATTATTTAAAAATATAAAAAAAATAGGAAAATGTATTTCTTTGCTGGAAATTAGTTCAGCAATTGAATATAATTTTTAAAATCTCACCGACCGGACGATGAATCTTCAAGTGCACAAAGTCTGAAATATTTCAAATACAGTAGAATCTCAGAAATTAGAACCACTTTGTACATCTGGCAGTTCTAATTTCTGAAAAGTTCTAATTTTTGGACATTTTTTTTACAGAAAATTATAATAAAACTAGTTATGTAAGCTTTATTTTAACACAAAACAATTTTTATTTAATAATATTATTATATTATTATTAAATTCATAGAAAAACTTTAAAATTTTTTTTTATTATTAGGCATTTAATTTTGTACAAGCATATCAAATTTCACATGCATATGACCGAATTGTACTCACCACGAATAACTCGGGGACTCCCCGTTTTATTTTTACTTCAATGAGCAAAAAAATAATTTGTAGTGAAAATAATCAAAATAAAAAAAAACTTCTAGAAATAAGAACCACAGTTCTAATTTATGAGATTCTACTGTATTTTCACTCAAAGCATAAACAAGGGATGAGTTTTATTAAAATATATTTAAATTTCATTTTGAATTGTCAGGTTTGAGATCATAATTAATATGTTACTATTACAAATAGAAAACACTAATTATTAATAAATGTAAGAGCAGATAAAAAATCGTGTGAGGATTAGAGCTAGAGGGAGTCCCGCACTATCAACCTAAGCGACTAGATTATCTTCAGCCTCATTCTAATACAACAGCCACAAGAAAGTCAGGGTTTGATCAGGTATATATATCAACCAATCACCGAAAATCGGTGATGTTAATTCATCACCCAAACAATAGTAGTTATTTTCGTCTTTTCTTACAAGTTTAGCCAACAGCTTAAAGCTTTTTTATTTGGCAGGGTTGCCAGTCCAACTGCTAATGTCACAATTACTGGGAACGAATTGGAAAGCCGGCATAGTTAAACACAACATATAGTTGATTGTTTTCTTATTAGATTTTATATTACATGGTTTATGTATGTTTGGTTTTAGAATTTTGTATGTATTGTTGATCATTTAAAATTACAATCTCGAACCTGACAATTCAAACTGAAATCAAACATTGAGTTTCTTGTTGATGGTGGATTGGAATGAAGCAGAAGATGTTGCTTAGGTCCAAAGTACGGCACTCCCTCTAGCGCTGATCCCCAGAAGATATATTTCATTTTCTCTTACATGTATTAACAATTAGTGTTTTCTATTTATAATAGTAGCATTTTAATTATGATCTCAAACCTCACCATTAAAAATTAAAAAAATTATTATATTATGATAACTTTTTGCAAATGAAACTTTTTTGCTTCAATTTTTGCAAAAACATTTTTTAGATGTGCCCACATGGTATACCAAAAGTATGACACTAGCAAGCCAAACTGAAACGCAATGTTAAAAGATCACCAAAACATAAAATGAAATATGGCAATTTTCAAAAATGGTTCAAAATCATGTAATTTTTCGAAAAAAAAATGAATAATCGGTTAAACTACAAAAAATAATTTTCCATAAATAAAGGTTCAGAGACTTATACAAAATTAAAATTTTTAAATTATTTTAAACCGTCTATGATTTATATGGGCGCTTTAAAGCAACAAATTTTACAAAAATTTCTTAATGAAGCATGGTTTTATAAATCTGCAAAGTTTGGTTAAAAAATGTCCAGCGGATCTATGAAGTGCCATTATTGAGTAAATGAAGTAATAAGACACATTTTAAAAGAAAACCTTTTCATAAAAAGTTAGAAGACACACTTTAAAAGAAAACCCTTTCATAAAACTTTAGAATCTTAGTGAAAAACTAAACGTTTTAAGGTACATCGCTCTTCCCTAAAAAAGTAAAGATTTGTACCAGTATATGTCAATATAATAAACAACGAATATCCATAGTGAG
Organism: Delia radicum; assembly: GCA_021234595.1. Taxonomy (NCBI): domain Eukaryota; kingdom Metazoa; phylum Arthropoda; class Insecta; order Diptera; family Anthomyiidae; genus Delia; species Delia radicum. The sequence continues at coordinate 195,343,492 of CM037851.1, read as the reverse complement.
TGGTTTTTGAAAATGTTGGCACCTCACTGTGATCTGGTAATAAAAATAAATTTTGTTTTGAAAAACTTTTTTTTGCTGTTTTATCTTTTATTTTGGTTAAATACAGAAATAAAATGTTAAAATATTTGAAATTGAATAAGAGACCTAGAAAAATCTTAAGGTACTAATAAATACAATCGTCCCCAAATAAGTTTACGCAGTTGGGTAAATATAAAATAACTAAAATACAAAAGAGTGTAAATGGCAGCGTATTAGTAATATTCATATTGTGGATCGTTTTGTCACTATTTATTTTTTCTTTTGATAACCCGGTTTTAAAATTATAAAAACAATAAAGAAAAATAGCCGAGTCGATGCGGTTATCGATAAGGCTAACACTATTTTCTTTTATTTTGGTAACTGTATTTTACCGGTAACGATATTAAAGTTACTTCGGTGAAGGTTTTTTTTTAGCGATATCGTTATTTTAGTCATCAATGCACACCGATATTTTTATCCTCAACATACCTCAAATTCTAATAAACTTTTCACCACGGCACAGTGGAATAGATCGCAACTTTTTTGGAAATAATTCGGCCATTTCTTACTTAGTGGACTGATTTCACTGAAATTAGAAACTTGCATAAAAGTAATAAAAAATTTGAGTGCTCGCAATTTTTTTGTTTCAACAAAAAACATGTTTTCTTCTGTCGGTTATCTTCTATAAATGCCGAGATAATTCCGCTTGAAAATGTGAAATTCAAAATTTGGTCCGGGACGAAATCGAGCCCAATATTTTGTGTATAATTAATATTAGTTGTTTAACAGAAAAAACTCTAGAATAAATAAATAAAAAATTTATGCAATATCTTGTTCAACCAAAAACTACATTCGCTTAAACTAATAATTATTTAAAATAAAAACTAAAATTTTTGCGATTTTTGACCCTACATAAATATTTTCTTTCAAAACATATAAAGTATGCATGCATGTTTAAAGGTTTTTTCATGTAAAAGTGATTTACGAGGGTGGATCAATAAGTCAAAGACTTTTCGAACTTCCCTCGTAGTTATACGAAATGCAACACTGTTCCCATCAAGTACCACCTGTTAATAGACTTCCGTCATTTACTTTGCGTTTAACAGCTGTTCAAACATACAACCTCGTGGATTTTTTTAAAAATGAAAAAAAGTGAATTTCGAGTGCTCATTAAACATTATTTTTTGCGAAAAAAAACCGTCAATCAAAACATGGAAAAAAATGGTAAAAAAGTGGTTGACTAACTTTCGTTGTGGTCGCATAAGTAAAAATGACGCTGAAAGTTCTGGCCGGCCAATTGAGGTCAACACACCGGAAAATGTCGAAAAAATCCACGATATGGTGTTGGCCGATCGAAGAGTAAAAGTGCGTGAGATTGTTGATGCCATAGCCATAACATATGGCAGTGTGGTTTCAATTTTAGATGATTGGTTGGGTTTAAGAAAGCTGTCTGCAAGATGGGTGCCGCATTTGCCCTCAATTGACCATAAACGTAATGGTGTGACAGCTTCAAAGGATTGTTTGGAGTTGCTTAACCGCAATTCGAATGAGTTTTTGCGGCGTTTTATAACTGTGGATGAAACATGGATCCATTACAACACTCCGCAAACCAAGCTCCAGTCTAAACAATGGGTTTCTCCGGGTGAACCGGCTCCGAAAAAGGATTACCTTCAAATGGAAAAAAAAAACAATAAACGGCGAATATTATGAAAACTTATTGGACCGATTTAACGAGGATTTAAAAAAAAAAAACGGCCAAGAAAAAATTTCTTTTTCATCAAGATAATGCACGGGTGCACAAGTGTGCAGTCTCAATTTCAAAATTTCATGAATTGGGCTACGAATTGTTACCCTCATCCGCCATATTCTCCGAATTTAGCCCCCAGTGACTATTTCCTATTTCCAAACCTAAAGAAATGGGTCGGTGGAAAGATATTTAGCTCCAACGATGAAATTATTGATCAAACAAATGCCTATTTTATGGACCTCGAAAATACTATTTTTTGGAAGGGATACAAAAATTGGAGAAAAACGTTGGACTAAGTGTATTGAGCTAAAAGGAGATTATTTTGAAAAATAATTTTTTTTTTTGCAAAAAAAAAAAACTGTGTTTCATTCAAAAAGTCATGGACTTATTGATCCGCCATCGTATGTAAAAAAAATCTTTGATTGTAATATACTTTTCCCCCTCCCGATTCTAAACCACACGCCACATTTTTAAGTCAAATATCAACTTTAATTCACTGTTCCTAAATTTGCACTTAATTTAATCGAGAGTTTGTCTGAGCTTTTTCATACCTTCCTAATAGTTCGGCTTTTAATGAATTTTCCGAAGAGATTTTTAACTTTTATTTTAAATATTTTAAATAAATGTCAACCCCAACACACTACATAGGCAATATTGGTATCACAATTGTTTTTCTCTGAATTTCATTAGTTTCAGATACAAAAATGTATTAACCCACGCTTTAACCCTTAAGCATGAGGTTGGGCCACTAAAAAATACGTTTCCCCTATTTTTTATTTCTTTAGCATATATCTAAATTGCATTAAGTTGTTAGTAGAATAAAAACAGCTAAAAAACTTAGTATAAAAGTTTTACTTTAATTAATTTATTTTGCTGAAATTGAAATCTATTTTTTGTGTTTTTATTAAATATATATAAAAATGTCAGGCCTTCCACATTAACATAATGCATGATACCTACCTTCACAAACATAATGCAATCAAATAAAAAATCTGGAAATAACCAAAATATTTTTAGTAATTAAATAACAAAATATAATAATTTCCAATTACTTACATGAATGTATGTATGACGCAATTTTCCTTTCTTCAAATGAAAATAATTCTAAGATACAAAAAAGAAATATTTAAAAAATTGTTAAATATCATAAAAACCTTTTATCTTTTAAAAACACCTATCTGTCACTGGCATTTATTGTTTTGATGAGTTGCACCAAAACGTATTTTATGTTATTTTTTTGCCTGCCCCTCAATTTATCCAAATATTGTTTTGTACAGTAGCACCAAATCGTATTTTATTTTTGCCTGCATCTTTAATTTTCAAATTTATCAAAATATCATTCAACTAATAGCTTTTTTAAATTAGTTTATTTAATTTATTTATTGTTTTATGAATATTTTTTTAATATTCAGAATATTTATTATCACGTACAGGCGTATCTTTGTTCGATGTGTAATACACACAGAGAAATAAAGTGCCAACCGAATTGTAAAGAGTATTTTAGAGATAACAACTTATAAATTCATTTAGTATAACGATATTTACATTAGATGTCTGAATATTTTGGGTGTTGCAACAAAAATTCAGTTGAATTAACCAAATTTTGTTGTAAAACCTGGCGTTCAATTGAACCAACCGACTAATATTCGAAACGATCGAATTTGAGACGTAGTAACTGAATTTTAGTTGGCAAATAGCTAAAATTTTCCCTGTGTGTATACAAAGGACAAAATAAGCGTGGTTGCATTTTGAGTAAGTCTTATAATTGTTGTATTGGTTTGTATCTTTTCTTTTTGCTCTATTTTGTTCATATAAGCAGCGACACCTAGATTTCGTCTTTTTACTTGTTCTCCATGCTATAAATGTGTTTCTCAGCACAATTTTGGTAGAAACGTAAATTAGGTAAACATAGTTAAAATTAATTTTTAATTTGTTTAACTAAAATGTTAGCTGAAAACGCGATGTAAGCAAAAAAATTTGCTGAAAGTTGGCTAATTATTTTAAATAGGTGTTTATCAAAATGTTCAACAAACTTTTTTTTTTAGAGTGTATGTACATTTAAAAATACGTATGCTACGTAATAGCATACATTTGTTGCGTATAGAAAGTTTGGCCATTCTGCTAGAAGCCAACTCATTTTTATGTATTTGATTTCAAGTTATTTTTTTTTTTTCATTTTGACGTGTTCTTTCTACTGAAGTTTTGTATCCAGCGTCATACCTAGGTATTTAGCAGAGGATTAAATTATATTGAATGTACTATTAAAATAAAAAATTATAATAATTTTTTTTTCTCAAAGTCACAAAAACGTGAATACCTTAAAAATCATTAAAAAATTATTATAGGTTTGCTTTGCATTGTAAAAGGTAATACAATTTTGATTCAGAATTCATGGAGAAGTCCTAAAAGGCCGAATTATAAATCATTAGAAAGTTAATGTAAACTTTTGTTTTAATTCGTAACTAAATTTCTATACAAAATATACAAAAGTTGCACCTTAAAACTTCAATATATTTGGTTGAATTTTGGAACATATATTAATGTTGCCCTGTTACACACAATAATCTAGCCTTGAAGAGCATAAATCAGACTACTTCTAGTTGCTTCATACGATTATGCAGCACCCTAATGTACAAATGTAAAAATGTCTTTGTTTTCATACATTTTCTGAAAATCTTTTATTTTTTTTAAACTAACGTATTAAGATGAGCTTTTCATTAATCCCTTGTAAGGTGCAAATCGTACGATTAGCTCAAAAATGCAACTTACCTTTGTTCAGGAATGCCTAACAAAATGTGGCAGCTCTACAAAAATCTGGCAACTCTACAAAGATTATTTTTCAGACTCAGTGTGTGTTCACTCTAAAATGACTTATTGTTTTTATCGCCATCAAATTATATCGATCTAGGTGCAAATATTAAAAGTTTTATGCAAAAACTATGTAAACAATTACAACGTAGGTATTTTCGTCAGTGCAATTGCACCAATATACTTGAAAAAATACCGAATATTTATAAAATTAGTACTCTAATAAGGAATTTTTTTCTAAATTTGGAAACAAATTTTTTTGTAGACAATTGTGGCAAGCAATTATAATAATCAATTATAATTGTTTATTAAAGGCATTTGCATTGATCAATACCAATTAAAACAAAATTTAATTTTCATTGTTATAAGCAATTGTAATGCCAATAAATGTTCTTACCATTGACATCAAGCAATGCCAATTAAATCGTCAATTAATTGATCCGTCCAATTAACTAGTCCCAAGTATGGTCGTCACTAACTTGGCCAAGAACCAAATTTCAGCTATTGAAATTAATAAAAAAATAAATTATAGAGTTATGACCTTATTTTACCACTGTACAGATCTTAAAAGGATCTGAGTAAATATTGCTTGTAATAGTCCGCTATTGGGAGGTTTCACAATGATTTAGAGAAAATTTTTACAATTGTTAAACAATATACAGTTAAAACTGAATAAATTTAAAAATATATAAACCTTATCGCGATTTAAAAATAAAGTGCAACAAAAGGGAGTTTACCTGCAAAAAATCACAACACATTTTTTTTGCCAAAAAAAAAACACAATTTTATCATTAAATTTTTAACAAGAAAAGCTTGTTTGTCCATTGCATACATAATTAATATGCAGAAATCATTAATCATACAGTATACTGAACTAAAGCTAAAAACGTCAACAAAACCTGTGTAGTATACATTCGGATACAACAGCAACATGAAGCAGAAAAAAAATCCAAAAAGCCTTAAGGGTAATTGGCGCTTAACACTGATAAACAGAATTTTAACTATATAAGATGAAGGCAACAACAAAAATGTATATTGTACAACAAAATTACAGAACAAATTGCATTAAAGTACTTCATAAATGAAGTACTTTGTTGTTTTTCCATTATTTCTTTTTAACCACATTGAGGATGAAGTTATGTTATAGCCATATACAAGCATCGCTAAGTAATTCTGTTTGTATATTAGTTTGGCTTGAAATATCAAGAGGCCAAGACAACAAACCTTAATTACGGGTTGCTCTTTTTTTCAGTAGAGACAATTTACACATTATACAATAATAACAATTTCATAAATAAAATCAAGTTGCCAAAGAAATGCATTCCATTGCCATAGTTCTGCAACTTGGAGAATTTTATCGCATAGTTATACCCTACCCAACATTGTTGGGAATTTAGCAACAGTTAAGGGTATGTACTAGAGATGAACACTTGACACTATTTTGATTCACACTCACTCACGCTCACTAGAGAAAAATTCCACTCATTTACAATCGCTCACTAGAATTTTTTTACTACTCACACTCACTCACGCTGAATTGAGTAAATTCAGATTTTATTCACGTGAAACCCGGAAATGCACTACACAAAATATAACCAAAAAATAAATAAAATGTAAAAATGAATGTAAATTGTAAATGTTTGACTCAAACCCGCTGTAAATATGTAATTTTGCCATTTATTTTGTATTTTAAAAACCTGGAAAGATTAGCGAAAAAATTAAAGAAAATATTTTATTTTGTTTTGTAAAGCTTTACTCACGCAAAAATTCTGCTCAAGAGCACTGACTCACAAAGCATTTTTTCTTACTCACACTCAGTAACGGTCACGAGAGTAAAAGTAATTTCTCACGCTTTCTTTACTCACGTGACCAACTATAGTAAGTACCCCGCAAAAATAAGGCTTAAACTCATTAGCACACTATTTACTCGTTACATTATTTTAGTTCGCGATGTCCGAAAAGTAATAGGTACCCATTACCCTATCGTTAACAAAAAAAAAAAAAATAAAACTAATAACAAAATGGATGCCCATTACGTTCTTGCTTACAAAAACCCCAGTAATAGGTATGGTAGAAGGGGGAGGTGTAGCCATTAGGGTAGGTGTATGCCACCCCCCATTTTCGCTGTATTTAAGAGAGTTATTAAGATGTTCGTTTCCATAATTTGTGAATTTGTAGATGATCTTGCATGTCACCAAACTTGACACTTGTACTTCGCATGTGGTCGAGGATTAACATGTTTTTGTGCTTTTTGGGTTGAAAAAATAAATAATATAGTTAGTTTATTTGAGAAAACTTTTTCATTTCGAAGAGTTGATATTAAATTTTAATATTAATACGATTTTTTTAGAAGCAGCTGATCATGGTGCACATACGCCTTACCATCAGGTAGCGTAGTTTCGTCAGCAAAAATTGGTAGCACTTTCAAAGCCATATACGTAATATTAATCCGTTAGACGGATCAGACGTAGTTTTCGTTAAGGTATATAATGTTTTCAACTTATTTATGTAAACTACTACGAGGAACATTTTTTTTTTAATTTTAACCCTCTAACCCTTACGTGAAAAGAGATATAACGGGTTAAAATGTCCCACAAAAATACTTACCCTAAAAATCTGCCATAAGTCTATGAATACACCACAGCTCAAAATTCAACTTGCACGTCAGAATAAAAAAACAGGCTTGGATCCATTTTTTTTTAGGTATAATTGACGAATTTAAAAAATATATTTATTTTTTGTTTTTTTTTACGAAATTTTCACACAATTTTTGCTTTGAATAAACAGTCATATGTTTTTGGTTTAATATTTTACATTGAGTCAGTGTTGAACAACATTTTTAGTATTTTCTTTTATAACACTGAAAAATAAAATCGATACGATACCTAACTAGTCCCATCATCAGAAAAATTCGAACGATCGATTTAAAATTCGATACAAAATAATTTCGATCACGACTGAGAGAATTAGGCCCCTGTTAATATTAAAAAAATCATTTTACCAATAATGAGTTTCACGTGAAACTAAATTGAAACTATTCAAGACAATTTTAAAATCTTTTCAACACTACACAAATTGTAAAGATCAGCTTAGTAATGCCCAGATTTCTGATTTTTAATCACATTTAAAAAAAATAATGATATTGAAAAACAGTTAGAAAATTATATTGAAAAACAGTTAGAGGTCGATTAGGTTATATTTTGTCCTTTAAAAGTCCTAATAATCAAAATAATAAAACCTTAATGGATAATATTGTATTGTCAGTCACTGTATTTCAAAATACAAATAAAAACTAAATTAATTATAAGAGTAAAAAATAGTGTGTCATCTGGTCGTCATTGATAAACCATAACCTTTTTTACCTGCTTTTTCCTGAACAAAGTTTTTTATGCCGCCGCCACCGCCTTTTTGTGCCACAAAAGGGTACGTTCATTATTGCTTGTTTTTGTATGAATACTTTTAATACAGAGTGATCTTGATGTACTTAAAAAAGAGCAGTGAAACAAAGTAAAAAAGTGATGCAAGTAAAAGACATGTAGCGTTGCAAATACACAAATTGTTGAGGATGAGGTGTTAACACAATTTTTCATGGGTGATAATTTTATGGTACAACACTATAAACTAAAATAATAAAACCGGTAAAATACACTTTAACATTATTATTGTCGTTGTTATTGTTGTGGAAACCTTATCCATTTTGTATAAATGTATTTTGGGATATATGGATGTATGTACGCATATTAGAGTGCGCCGAAACAAAACTAAATGTCGAAAAGACAATTATGAAATAAAAATGTTTTTTGAATTGGATCAAGTTCGACAAAATTGGAAAAGATGTTTCTCTATAAGAATTTTTAAAAATTCATTCAACCACACATAAAATTGTTCGAAACAAAAGTTAGGAAATCGGAAAATGAGATAAAATGATAAAAAATTAAAATAACCTCGATTTGAGGTTTTACAGCTGTAATAAAAATTAGCACCAAAAATATTCCCTTAAGTTTTATATGTGGTCTCCAACGAAAAAATTACTTAACCCCTTGTCGACTGACGGTACTCAAAAGTACCATTACAAAAATATGTTAAAAAATATATTTGTAAACCTGTTGGCTGAAGGTACGTCAGAGTGCACTATAATTTATATAATAAAATATTTGTTTAGACTTTTGGCAATACTGTCTTCCCAGAGTAATGGTAATCCGAAATGTGTTTCAGCTGTTCACGTCAGATTTTGTGGCTTAAATATCGATTGTTAGAAAATAGTAATATTTCAGATATTTCATTCATTAGAGTGTTTTATAATACAAGAATAATAAATCTATTACACGTACAAATATTTATATATCAGATATTTGTACTATTCTGTTTTAAATATTTGCAGAGTACTTGTAAAGGAGCATATAGACGACATGTATTTGTCATCTGACATGTCAAATTTTCAAGTCACATGTAATTGTGCATGTCTGTCAAAATTGCTGTTTTACATAAGGTTTATAATATTTGGTCACAAACGTACATGTTTTTTGCTTCTGACACAGTCTCTGTTTTTTTTTCTTCAACAGCTGATCAGTGCGAAAATTTTATTAAAATAATTTTTTTTTTAAAAGTGATAGTCAAATGGAACCAAAGGATAATGCAATTGTAGTGTGCAGTGCAATTTCAATTATAACTGCAATGAAATCGAAATTAAAAAAAAAAGAAAAGAGGAATCAGAATCAAGCAAAATTTGCTATAGTTTTAGCACACACCAAAGTCGATCTGGGTTTCAACATGGCATGCTGCCGCAGCAAAATTTTTTTTTGCGCCGCAAAATAGTTCAGCCATCTTAAATAATTTTTCTTTAAATGCGGACATACCAATTTGGGATATAATTATGAAACTTTTTATAAACATATATATGTACATAATTTTATTAAATGGGAAAATGTATATACATTTATAGGTATTGTAAAATGTTAACTTTAGCCGGCTAATGATTCCGTCAATAGGGGACCGCCGCTGTTTGTTTTCTCACGGCATGGATTTATGACAACTTTTTGTTTCATATTTAAAACAGCTGATGTCAGATGGTTTGTCAGAAGAAAATAGAGCACGCTCTAATTGAAATTTTGTCAGATGACTTTGCGTCTGACTTTTACAGAAGCAAAGTTAAAAAGGTCACACACGACATGTATGTATTTTGCAGTGGGAAATTTGACATGTCAGATGACAAATACATGTCGTCTATATGCTCCTTAAGTACCGTTGGGCTGAGAGTGTTGGTTTTTATGAGTTTATTTTCATTATTTGCAATTAATAATTCTACTGCAGGAATCTGTAGTAAACAGCTAGATACTGATACAATTTTGGAAAATCTGGAATCAATTCCAATTCACATTCCTGAAAGTGGTCAATTAATAAATTTGAAAACAAAAACTCTATAGATTAATTGTTAGGACAATATCCTAATTAAGAAATATAGAGTATAGCCTCGAACTTGAATAACTTTCATTTTCATTGAATAATTAAAGGTCGAAAAAACATAATTTTTATTTCTAATAAAAATTATATTATTGTTGTATAAAAGACAAAGTACAGTCTTGTTTACACCCAATTTACATTTTGTTTTTAAACAAACAAATGTGAAAATAAAAAGGAGAAAAAAACAAAAATGTGTATATCTACCAAAGGCAGACCTTGCACACAACAAACAAGTTCTCAATTTATTTTTTGATCAATGGTCATAATCTTTAACTTCGAGCTCATATATTAGTTCTCATTTAGTGAGGAAACTAGTTTATATGAATGCTTGATGTTTTGCATGGGATTTTCACTTCTTTCAAAACGTGTTCTGATGATGGGAACCTAGAAAATTCCCCAAATAAATTTATCAACGTCAATTAATAAATTTGAAAAAAAAATCTATAGATTATTTGTTATATCCTAATTAAAAAAAAAAACTATTGTAAATAAATAAAACTTTTTATTGCTCTATTTTTTGTTACTCGCATTTCACACTGTTGTTGATGTGTATTATACCCCAGTGCGAGGACGGAAGTTTGAAATAATGTTGTTGTACTAACTTTTTCTACTAATGATATTTTACTACAGATCAGCAGACATGTGCTGCTAAATTTATCAAAAATACAGCAAAGCTCAACATAGTTAAATTTCCCGTAATAAAAAGAAAATTGTCCGTATCCATTACAGATATTTGTCTTAGCGTCGGCGGAATTATTACTGTCCAACGAGTAAAAAAATAAAATACAAATTTACGCACTCTAGTCGAGGTTAGCCGGGGAAGCTATGCATGCGACGGTCACAATTTACATGGAAAAATTTTATTTTACACTAAAAAATAATATTTACGGGAAATTTTGCTGCCTAAAATTAGAAAAAAAAAATTGTAGCCACTACTAAATTTTAGTTAAATTGTTGTAAATGCAATTTAAAATCGTTTTGCTAAAAGTAGCAAAAAAAAAGGTTACTAAATTTTAATAAAATTAGTGCAATGAAATTTTGTTTTACAAATAGCAAAAATTGTTACTAAAAAAATATATTGTACTAAAAATTAGTACAAAAATAGTAGAGTGAAATTAAAAACTTTTACAGCTTTTTTTGCTAACTTGTTTGTCCAAGTGTGGGTGAATTGTTGTGCTCAAATCACACTTAATATAGTTTTTAGCATGTATAACAAAATAACAGTTATCGATATAAATTCCAAAATTATAATTGTTTTCCATAAGTATTTTATTACGTAATAATAATTATAAATTAACATTTTAAATATTTATCAAATAGGATAATAGATATTGTGGGTCCTTGATAAAAATGTTCACTTTAATTTATCGAGAGGGTGTCTTGGCTTTTTTAAATTTTCGTAATTGTTTGGCTTTAACAAGACTTTTCCTGAAGAGCTTTTATAACCAACATTTTAAATATTTCAAATAAGTGGCAACCCAACACTCGGGCAAAATGTTTCCTCATATTTATGAAAATCTTCATGAATATGATTAAAAATTTCATTGATTTTCGTACAATGTAACACTTCATAAATATGATGAAGCTTTTTCATAAAACTTTAAATTGATAGCAGGCTTTTCATAGTTATGAAATACATCATAAATATGATGAAGTTTTATTTTTTTTATGAAATGTGTCATAAATGTTATTAAATATTGCATAAACAGGATGAATCAGTTTCATAAATTTTTCTGAAATGTTTCATAAACATTATGAAACGTTTTATTTTATATTTAAAAAATTATATTTAAAACAAAGAACAATTCAAATAATATTTAATTAATGTTTCAGAACTTCAAATAATTTCTGGTAATTTTTGAGTTTTAAAAAGCATAATACTTGATTTATACTACAACTAAAAGCTAGTAGTTCTTATTGCTTCTGGTTTTTCATTAAAAATTTGTATATACTTTGACAAGTAAATACAAGTACATAGTTTTCAAAAACTACTAGTTTTCGGTTTTCGGTTTTAGTTTAAATGTAGTATAAATCATATTTTGTGAATTAAAAAAAAAAATCGATAAAAAGCAAAAGTTTGTATACACAAAGTTTATGAAAGCTTTTTATGAAATGATGAAGGTCTATGAAATATTTGTCATAAATTTTTATGAAACATAATTATGATGAACAATTGATATCAAATGATTTATAAAAAAATTCATCAATGGGATGAAATTGTTTTCCCTGTGTTATTATCTAATATTTTGTTTTGTTGTTTAAATTTGAGATGTGATTGCATACTAAAATTTTGTATTCCGCGGAAAAATATAATTTTCACTGGTGTGTTTTTTTTTTTTGAGTGCTGCATTGTGTTATTTATCATAATTTGTCTTGCCCATACACAATTTTTAAGCACTCAGTTGCCTTTAGATATCGAAGCCGCCCTATTGTATTGTGTTTTTGTGCATTTTGTTTATGTTATGTGGCACTTTTCAATGTTGTTGTGTGTGGTTTTGTCTTTTAAGGATAACTATGTGGGTTGAGGCTTTTTTAACACAACTACTTTAAAGGTGTGAAATTGTAAACTACTCGCATACATTTAAAACCGGGGGAGTTTGTTGCTGTTGCACCTCTCACTGTGTCTTGTTTGCTTTATATTGCGATGTTGATTTTATTTTAACACTGTTTTTGCAACTCACATACTCTTGCTTGTGATACTTATTTATGATTGTTGATTATTTAGGCGTGAGCCCTTTTTGGTTTGTTGTTGATTTTAGTTTTTCTGAAGTTAATATTGTAACTCTATACCGATTGGGGGGACATGATAAAATTACACAAAAAGAAATGGTTTAGGTGGAACATTTGGTGATTTTTATATCCCTTTAACATACAGTTCCAAAACCAATGTTAGTGTAAGTGTAATTTCATTCCTGTTCGTGTTTAATTAAGATACGTTCAATGTTAATTAAACAAAAACAAAAAAAATAACTATAAACTACACCATTTTCACTGGTTATTCAAATAATTACACATCACTTAAAAAAAAAAAATAATTGAACCACATATTTTGAAATAGCTAGTTAATAATGAAGTTCCGTAGTATTCGTTGACTTTACTTTACATTTTTGTTAAAAATGATCAATTATTACAGTGAACCAGCATTAAAATATATATTTAGTTGAAAAAAAAAAGTTTCAAGGTACACTTATTTAATATCGTTTTGAAAAACTTTTAATTGTTACTCTTATTCAATAAATATGTGTACCAATTTCGAATCCCAGGCTTTAATAAAGTTTAGTTTATTCATATTTTTTAAGTTTTGAATAAAATTATTATACTTATACAATTTTAATTGACTTCAACATTTATCTGAAAATTTACTTTTTACGTTTCAAGGTACACCACCACAGTTTTCTTTGCATTTGTTTAACTTATGAACCCAGATCTATGGTAAACATTTCCGCAAGGCTAATTAAAACACTATCTAGGAGATAATTTTTTCAAAATTTTCAAATTTGTTATGTTTTAAGTCTTATATTATTTCTTAACTATTTCTATAGTATTTATATGTTAATAAGCATAGATTATGGTAAAGCTCATTACTTACTACAATTCTGGTACTTTTTTATATTACTACATTTCCCTCAAATTTCTCACTTCACCCCAAAATGTATTTTTTTTTTTAATTAAAAAATGTAACTAGCATATAAGTTAGTCCACTAGCAATTGTTGACCATACGAGGCATTAGACTAAATAAAAAATTTAAAAAATGTGAACGACGCGAAAGACTAAAAAAAGCTCGGTTTTTGTTTTAAAAATCCAGAAAAAATGAGTTACTATTTCACCCCAAACTTCCTTCCCTGTGTTTAAGTACAACGGGTTTTTAACCGTGTTAATTGCCTAGGGATGCATTCCGTAGTTACAAGCGATATTAAAAAAACTTGAATAAGAAAATGTTATAGCTCCCAATGAAGTGAGCCCCAAGAAAAAAAATTAAATATCTCCCATACTATTTGGGATTTATTTCGTACTGAAATAACTCCCAAATCATGGGAATTTTTTTAATTTTTTTGGAAGTTATTTAATTTTTACATTCGGGTGTTATTGTATTATGAAATAACTCCCATTTTTTTTTGTATAAAATAACTCCTAATGACACGGGAAAAAAATTAAGAAATCTATTAAATTTAACAAGAGTGCTCAATTTGCATTTCACTACTGCTTTATACCTCTTTATATACCACTAATAAATAAGAATTTATTGAAAATTTTACTATTTTTATGAGAAAAACTTTAAAAGTCATGCCTATTTAATCTGATAACATGTCACCACTTAAACTATGGTTGCAGTTTTTCATTAATTTTTGAGGTGTTACTTAATAGTAATTTTTTAAGAAATGGCTATTGTCTATTTTTAAACTTTAAACTTGTAAATATAGTGATGTTAAAAATTTAAGATATTTATGATGTTGAAGGCAAATGTTATTTTTGAAGAAAACAAAATGTTACAAAAAATAAAATTGTAACAAAAAATCTTTAATTACCAAGTTATACACGAAAAATGCATAGGACATGCGACTTACCAATTTTGCTAGATTGTAGGACGTAGATCTCGAATGTGAACACTAAATTTTAATATAAGCTTTTTGAAATAGTCCGAATTTAAACCAAAATTCAAGTTTTTATTTAAACTTTCTTATTACTTCATATAACTGAATAAACTGCGAATAACTTTGAATATGGTTATAAAGTATGGACTTTGAGCATTTTAAAGCATATCAATTAGATTTGATTGGGTAAATTATGTGGGATATCCTTGTAATTGAAGTGAAAACTTCACTCATTTTTATTTTTTGTAAATACATAATATAAAGTGCCTTAACCGAATTTGCCAAACTTTATCACAACATGTTAACTTATATTCCAATCATCAATAAATTTAGAAATTGTATATCAAAATTTTCAGAAATTCAATCTGAAATGCAAATTTTATAACTTTTTTATTAAAATAAATTTTTTGTATTTACCATGGAGAAAATTTAAAAAGTATATTTCTTCCATGCATAATTTAAAATCGAAATGCACTTCAATTAGCTAGAACTTGGTTGGTATTGATTAACAACTTTGTATCACATTAGTTAGGATTAGTTTAGGATTTGTCGCAGACTCCATATTTGTTAGGAATAGAAATATACAAAATTTTTTTAGTTGAAGCAATTTTTTCCTAAACTTTTTTTTATCGATTTTTTTTATACTCATAAATTAAATAACCTGTAATGTTTACTTGAGGTATATATTAAAATTTTGCATCTTCTTTTTCGAAACTTGTAATATATCAAATTAAAATTCATTTTCACACTATTTTAATTTTTTACATTTTGATGTTTTTTTTCGACCTTTAATTGTGCAATGAAAATGAAAATTATTCAAGTTTGAGGCCATACTCTATATTTCTTTATTAGGACATTGTCCTAACAAATAATCTATAAGGGTTTTTTTTTTTGTTGTTTTCAAATTTATTATTTGACCCTTTCAGGAATGTGTTGATAGATCTATTTCGGGAATTTTCTAGGTTCCCATCATCAGAACACGTTTTGAAAGAGGTAACAATCCCCTGCCAAACAACAAACATTCATACAAACTAGTTTACTCACTACATGAGAACTAATATATGAGCTCGAAGTTAAAGATTATCAACATTGATCAAAAACGAAATTGAAAGCTTCTTTGTTATGTGCAATGCCAACCTCTGGTTGATATTTTAATATTCTATAAAAAGTGTTTTGCAAATATTTCTTTAACTATATCTAGTCATTTAGAAATTATAAGCCGCAACTCTAATGCATCAAATTTTTCTGATTTTGTGGAATTTTGTTATTTTGTTTAAATAGTTGGTGAAAAATTAAAGGGATTGAAATTTTTTAAGTATAGACTCACTTCATATTTCCAATGTTCGACCAATGTTTTACCAAACAAATGTTCAAATATCCAAAAATCCAGTCAACAATTTTGAAAAAAGCTCAGAAAAATCCCAACATAGAAATTTTCAATAGTTATGGACAAAGTAGCTTCAAAATTTCTTAAAATTGGATGAATTCGGTCAACATTTTTTTACATTTAATTAATTTACTGCGTTGTTTTTAAAAAAAGTAAAATTGACTTTAAATTTAAACTAGAAAATACTACAGCGATTTCCGTTTTGATACACACACAAGATTTTTGCTCAGACTTATAATAATAATTCTCAATGTATTTATGGCCTCCCAAATAGGATTCTGAAGCAAAAAACTTTATAAAATCGTTGTTGTGAAATGTAGAGCTAGAGTGGTTTAAAAAAATTTTAAAATGTTTGTACATTTTTTAAATATTCATGAAATGAAATTTTAATAGTTTTGAGAAATAAATAATTGTTTCCAGTGTTTAAGTTGTAAAACAAGCGACTTGAAATAGTCTTTACTTTTTTAATTTGAGATTCATTGTGTTGCTTTTTTGAACCTGCGACCCGTGGCCCGATTTCAACCAAACATGCAACCCATGGTTAGTTGAAATTGTTTCAGTCATTATATTTCAATTAGAAAATTTTATAAAGAAAATTAGTTTTAGGTGAAAATCTTTTTGAATGTGAAAAAAGTGTTGAGGGCAAAAATTTTAGACAATTTTAAAATATAATTCACCTGTAAGCTTCTGGAGAAAATATATGACGTACTCGTAACATTATATACACCACAACCTACCATATTTTAATCTTAATAATAATATCTTAATCTTAATAAAATCTTTATCAAGGAAACTAATTTCATTTACCACTTATATAACGCTTTTACCGCATGCTATTAAAAATTAATATTGAAGAACTTAAATATTTCCCACAGTGTAAATTAGTGGCTACAAAACAAAAAAAAAAAAAAACACATACATGCAACATTTTCATCCACAAGTCACAAAAATCAAGGTTAACATATTCATAAAATTACCACCAAAGTAAAGTGTTAATTAACGCAACTCGTCGCCATGATTGTCTTAAATTTTTATCACCATTATATTTATGTAAAGGGTGTTTTTTATACAGGTATATAACTTTAAGTTGGCTACACTTTTTCAACTGGCGGCCATTTTGTCAGCTGTCATGTGATTTATGTTTAGTTTGGTTTGGCTTTTCAACATAAATAGTCTGACGCCTGAACAACACCTCCAAATTGTGCAAATTTATTTTGAAAATCATGGTTCTGTTTGAAATACGTATCGCGCACTACGTCCGAATTTTGTTTACCTCACTTTTGGTCAATAAACAAATCTACCGTATTTGGAGTGATGATAATCCTTAAGTGTATTTTGAGATACCGTTACATCCAGAAAAATTGACTGTTTGGTGTGCTTTATAGGCTGGTGCTATCATTGATCCGTACTTCTTTATAAACGATGCTGGTCAGAACGTTACAGTCAATGGTGACCGCTATACAGCTCCTGCACATCATTGAACAACCATGATGTGCAGGAGCTGTGGTTTCAACAAGACGGCGCAACATATCACACAGCTCGTGCCACAATTGAATTATGGAAGGAAATGTTTAGTAACCGCATATTTTCACGTTTCGGACCTGTGAATTTGCATCCAAGATCGTGCGATTTAACGCCTCTGTACTATTTTCTGTGGGGATATGTGAAATCGCTTGTCTACGCCGATAAGCCCAAAACGATTGGCATTCGCCACGTTATTGCCAATATACGGCCACAAATGTTGGAAGAAGTCTTCGAAAATTGGACCTCCAGATTAGACTACGTCCGAGCCAGCTGTGGCGGTAATATGCCAGAAGTCATATTTAAATTATAATGTCAGAAGATTATCTTTCGAATAAAGTAAATTTCATGTCAATTTAAAAAATTCATCCTTGTTTTATTCCATTTCAAAATTCTATACCTCTATATAAAAAACATCCTTGATTTTAGTGGATGCATGGTACGATAGGTATAGTAGATGTATGGTAAACAGGTCGTTAAAGGTTTTTTCTTCTTTTTTTCGCCAAAGTGATTACTTTAATTTAGATGATTTTTTTAATGGAAATGGTAGTAGATGTAGACTATTCGTACAACGATGTAACGCACAAAGACATATCACAACCATATTAAATATTCGCTTCTTTCATGATATAAATAAATTAGTGTTGAAGTTGTGATTTATTAATGTAATTAAATTGTTAGAGACTTGCTGGAAAATTTAATGCAGTTTAACTAATTGAACACCAGTATATCATATAGTCAAACTACCTGAAGTCATATTTTTTGATTGACTCTTTCTTAAAGTGTTAAAATTATGCCGTTTTGTATGGAATAACAATGAGCTTGTTTTGCAGTGTTTAAAAAATTGCTTCAATTTTTTTTTTGTGTCTAAAAGTCAACAGTTTATTATTAACAAAATTATTAAGTTGAAAAACTAGTTTAAATGATTTTATCTTAGAAAATACCGTTGTAATATTTCTTTATATTTAAACATATTTTAAAATTGTTGCAAAGTGCAGAATCGTGTTCGCATGATATAATTTTAAAAGAAAAATTACTTAATTATTTAATTGAAATTTAAAGTTTTTCTTTGTTGTTGAGTAATAAATATATATATTTTTTACAATAAACAGAAAAAAAGAATGAACAAAAATTAAGACAATACATTAAATGTTGTATTTCAGTTCATCTCTCAATGTCAATGCCAACATGGTCAATAAAAAGTATGTATGATCATCAATCTCTAGCGTTAAACTCATAAACAAATTTGTAAATATATTTTTTTCTAGAAAAAATTAATGAAAATTATAGTGTTCACACCTATTTTCAAAATGCTTTGAAGTCAAACACCAGCAAAGACAACAACAGCAACAACAAAAACTTGTATATATTTCTCATAAACTATCATTTTGATGATGGTGACTTAAGAACGATTCATTAAATAAGACTAGAGGTGCTGTTTATCAGCTGGAAGGCTTTAGCAAATTGTTAGTGTTTTATGCTAATGATGCCAGTAGTTTTAGCTTCAGAGCTGTTTCAACCTATAGGCCTACAAAGAGATAAATGGAAAACGATAGTTAGTTACAAAAAAAAATTGAAACGATGAAAAAACGTGTATAAACTGCGTTGCACAACTATAATTACAAATGATTTTTGCCGTATTTTTCTAATATTACAAACATTGTTTTTAAAAATTTTGACTGTTTTCGAGAAAGTGATAACTGATATTTTAATGTGTATAATTTAAGAAATTACTTGATTGATTTAAAAGAAAAATTGTGTTATAATATTTTCTTGTTGTTTCATAACTATACATCTGTTCCATCACTTTTCCAGTAAAGTCCAGTAAAAATTACTCAGTAGCTAAATTTCAGAGAGTACACTCAAAAAAAAAGTTTGCAAAGTCAGCAAAAAATTTTGCTGAGTCAGCAAAATTTTAGTCAGGAGGGGTGCTAGCAAAAAAATTGCTAATGTCAGCAAAATCTTTTGCTGAAAATCAGCGAGCTGATTTTTAGCAACAAAATTAGTAGATTCAGCAAAAGTTTTGCTAACACTTAGTAGATTGGAAATAAAAAAGCGTTGGTAAAAATTAATAAATTTTTTGCTGAATTTTAGTAGACTGAAAAAAACACAAAAAATTTGTAGAAAAATTGTAATTTAGTTAATTTATTTGCTGAAAATCATAACACATATTTTTGTGATTCTTTTAAAAATAACTTACAATAATTACGAAATATAAAAATTTTCATTTTCCCACATTGATGTCATGAAGTAATTTAATATCTGAAAATATATAGAAATAAATATATATAACAAAAATTTTCTTTCAACTACTTACATCAATGGTTGTCTAAATGATGCTATCTTTTAAGGACGCAACTGCCGTAGAGAATTATAGAAATGAAACGAAAAAATAAACAAAAACAAACGAAACGAAAAAACAACCCTTTTTTTGCAATAAGAAAAAGGAACCATACTAAGATGTGTGTCTTTGTCTTTCGCTTTACTCTGTCTACATGTCTGTATATGTTTGTTTGCAATTTGACCACACTAGATTATTAATCTATTAACATTTATTATAGAAATACATATTTAATTTAAATATTTTCTTTTGTCTTTTATTTTATTAATAGACAATTATTTTCAAAAGCCGGTGACAACGTAAAATTTAAGTTGTTTTAATCCTCAATTTTGTTTTATGTATGAAAAACAGATACAAAAGTCTTCCATGGTAGATTTTTTTATATGTCTTATTAGAGTTGTACTTTTTAGTATAATTTTCCTCTTCTCTACTACATCTTGACATGCCGCGACATCTGCTTATCAGCACAATTTTTTTTAGCAAAATTAATTAGTAAAACATTAGTATATTAGTAAAGCATTAGTATAAAACAGTTAAGTGCTGAATAAGTATAACAAAAATTTTAGCTGAAAACACGATTTTAGCAAAAAAATTTGCTAAAAAATAGTATACCTGATTTACAAGACGTTTTACTAACTTTTCTACTAACTTATTTTTTGAGTGTAAGACAAATTTACAAAAAAGTAGATTTACGGAAAATTTGTAAGAATTGCTAAAATAGATAAAACAGCTGATTTTAATTACCAAAATATAAAAATTAATTGAAATTGTCGACCAGAAATAACTTAGAATGTTTTTTAACTTCTTATATACACTCAAAAAAATAAGTTTGTAGAAAAGTTAGTAAAACATCTTGTAAATCAGGTATACTAAAGGGTCCGCCAAATAACTTTTTTTTTGATTTGAAAATGCTATAAAAAGAACTACTGAATATTTTCTCAAATTTCTTTTTTTATTTGAAAGTGCAATCCTTCCGGTTAATAATGGAAAATAATTTCATTCAAATGGCTGCCTCGGCTGGCCATGCAGTAGCCTACACGAAAAAATATTCAGTAGTTACTTTTTATAGCATTTTCAAAAAAAAAAGTTATTTGGCGGACCCTTTATTTTTCAGCAAATTTTTTGCTAAACTTATGTTTTACACTAAAATTTTAGTTATACTTATTCAGCACTTAACTGTTTTGAACTAATGTCTTACTAATATTTTACTAATGTCTTGCTAATTTATTTTGCTAAAAAGTTGTGTTGATTAGCACATGAATAGTGTGAACGATAACCAGACTTAAAGATATACGCAGAATGAATTAGATGTCGTGGCATGTCTAGATGTAGTAGTGACAAGGAAAATGATACTAAAATGGACAGCTCTAGTAAGACATAATATAGAAAAAACAACCATGGAAAATTTTTGTATCTGTTTTTCATACATAAAACAAAATTGTGGATTAGAACAACTTAAATTTGCGTTTTCACCGGCTTGTGAAAGTAATTGTCTATTAATTAAATAAAAGACATAATATAATATTTAAATTTAATAAAGATTAAATGTGTATTTGTAAACTAAATGTTTATATGTATATATTAATAACCTTGTGTGGTCAAATTGCAAACAAATATGCAATAGGACGACACACTAAAGCGAAAGACAACGACATACATCTTAGGTAAATTTTTATGTTTCCTTTTTCTTATTGCAAAAAAGGGTTGTATATGTTACATTTTGTTATTTTTTCGTTTCGTTACTATAATTTAGATATTACATTAATTCATGTCGTCAATGTGGGAGTATGAAAATTTTTATATTTTGTAACGTATTGTAAATTATTTTAAAAATAATCACAAAAATATGTTTTATGATTTTCAGTAAAATAAATTACTTATTTTCTACAAATTTTTTGAGTTTTTTCCGGTCTACTAATATTCAGCAAACATTTTATTAATGTTTAGCAAGGGTTTTTTAATTTCTAATTCACTAAGTTTTAGCAAAACTTTTGCTGAATCTACTAATTTTGTTGCTAAAAATCAGCTCGCTGATTTTCAGCAAAAGATTTTGCTGACATTAGCAATTTTTTTGCAAGCACCTCCTGACTAAAATGTTGCTTACTTTACTAACTTTTTTATCCGAGTGTAGTTAATTCTTTAATATTTTTCACTTTAAATCCATAAAAAGTTATAAGTTAATTTAATATTTTTTTTTATTTATTAAAAATACAAGCACATTTTTTCAATCATATGTTTTTCTCTTTTTAAAAAGTTTTACTGGCAAGAATGTAAGTTCTTTGGCATCAAACTATTACTTTACTCTCTCTTGTTACTATTTTTTACTAAGTATTTGTGTAAACGAACACCTTCCAGTAAAAACTTATACAAATGTTTAAAATTGTTTGTGTTATCGAACAAACTTTATAATTACATATAAAGGTAACAAAACTAAGAATATTTACTGTGTAATTTTAATCAATTTGCAAATCTAATTACTTTTGAATAAGTGCAAATTTTAGCCTATTTAAAAAGTGACTTAAGTTTTTAGGAAATTGCTAGAAAAGTAAACCGTTCACATGTGGTTGTCACAAATTTTGCAAATAATCAGAATACTTTTGGTAAAAATAAAACAGGCTGCCAGAAAAAAGCTGTCTGATCACGACCGGCGAAAAATAATCAACTGTGCCAGCAACACAATGAAGAGTCTCAATAAGATAATCGATGAATGTGTAAGGTAAATGTGCCTACATCAACCATAAGTAGGCTCTTAAAGTATTTCCAGACAACTACTCTTCAAATGCAGATGTCTGCGCCAAGGTTATTACCTCGTCACAAAGCTGCTCGACATGAATTCGCTAAAAGGAATTTACAAACCAACTGGAATGTTGTTGGTGGGATTGTTTAAACATAAATTTCTTTTAAAGGTGATTTTTTTTGATGAGAAAAAGTACAATCATGGTGGTCCCGACGGTTTAAACAGCTATTTAAGAGACATACGTAAGGAACCACTATACTTCTCAAAATAAATTTCGGAGGCGTATCTTAATGTTTTGGGGCGCTTTTTAATTCGACAATGAAGTGTCTCAATAAGATAATCTATGAATTTAAGGTAAATGTGCCAAGATCAATCATAAATAGGCTCTAAAAGTATTTACCGAGAATTACTCATCAAAAGTGGATGTAGATGCGCCAAGGTTACTACCCCGCCACGAAACTACTCGATTCAAATTCGCTAAAATTAATTTACAAACCAACCGAAGAAAGGTAAGTCAGTAATGATTGATTAGGCATTTCCAATCACCAGAATGAATTTTTCTGAGTACATTACAGTATTAAAAGAGAAATTGGTGCCGTTTATTGAAAATAGAAATGAAGAATTATTCATTTTCCAACAAAACAATACCTCAATACATGCAGTCAGACGATGGAATGGTTATCATCAAAAAATGTAAGAGTATTGGAATGGCCCGCATGTTTTTCAGATCAAAACCGTCGAGTTTGTGCAGAAAAGCGTCAATATAAAAGCATTTTTCATCTAAAAGAATCAGTTATTGATGCGTGGATGAACTTAGAATAAATCTGGTAGACAGTAGGTCTGATCGAATTTTTGAGTTGAGGCCTCACGCATAATTAAGGAGGATTATTAAAACTGCTGCTTTAAAATATTGTTCTTAAAATTATTGTAAATTCTGATATATTAAGTTAAGTGTATTTATAGTTATGAAACACTAATTGAATTTGTTATTCCTTTTTAAAAAGTAAAATAAAAACTAAATGAATGGTTTTGTTAAATGAATGGTTTTGTTAATTTTGGTTTTAATTGATTTTACATTTGTGACGGATAAGCGCTTCTACTTTTTTGTTTAACTTAAGAAATTTTGTGAAATTAATGTGTAATTATATTTTTGCAACGCAGTGTATTGATACGAATACACATATCACAGCTGAAAACATTAATTGAGCTACTTAAAGTTTATGCAACTGGTTAGTAGTCGTAAAGTAGCTTTAAGTCTCTATACCACATTATACTGTACAAGTCAGGTGCGTATTATAGTACGTTTAATTTAATAATTTAAACATCTTTATGTAAATGGTTACACTTCAGTCAATATCATTCACCTTTTTAATAAAATTACTACCTAGTTTTCACTTACAAATGCAAAATCCAAAGTAAATTTGCATTCAATATAGGAAAAAGATGAAGGAACTGCTTCTGTAACATAATTCTTTTTAAAGGTTGATCTCTATAAATATTACAAAATTCTACATTATTTCTTAAAAAATAATCGATTTATAATTATGATGACACTTTTTAATTAGAATATTGATACTCGCATATGTGCTGGATATCGAGTAGTTTTAAAAAAGCAAACTTTTTTGAAAACGAATCATGTAGAAATTGGCGTTGGTAAACACTTTTGTTTTGGTATATTCGAAGTGTTGTTCGAAAAAACAAATTTTAAATGTCAAAAGCTTGTAAACGTAATTTTAATTAGCTGTTGTACTGTATCAAAAAAAAAAAAAACGCCGTAAACAAAAAAATTATACACAAAATGCCCCGTGTTTTTGTTTTATGTTATGTTTATCTACGGCGGAGTGAAATGGGCCAACAAAAAATAAAAAGAAGAGCCATAAAGGATGCAAAAATGCAAAAAAAAACTTGACCTATTGAAGTTTGTGAACTTCGGTAACTCTGGATTTTTCGAACATCATTATAAAAGATTATGAAGACTTTAAGTAAATTTGCGATTTGCAAAATAAAAGTGTCATTTTCAAGAAATGTTTTTTTTAAGACAGTTTTTTTAATAAAAGTTAATAATAAATTATTTAAGTGCATGATTAAATAATTAATTTACATTGTTCATGCTCAGTTCAAAGTGTTTTTGTAATTGTTAGACTAAAACTTTGTTTTAAAAAATGCATTTTATTTCATTGCCACAGATTTATGTAAAAATACATGAAATATTAAAAGATTTTTAAGAGATTAACAAAAGTCTTGTTTTAGATTGAAGAAGCGGTTAAAAGATTGCTTTTTGACTTAAAATAAATAAAAAACATTTCAAATTTTTAATACTAATGGGTCGATTATGGATAGCAACAGAACTGGATTGCCAGTTGACAACGCAACTGAAATGAAAATTGGTATTATGTACGGCAACCTTCGCCAGTTGCCAGAAAGTTATCGATAATCTTATTTTGACAGTTCAGCAACTGAAAAAATGTAAACAAATAAAAAACAGGTTGACAAATGTGAATTTGTATAAGAAATAAAGTGTTGTGTAAAAAAATTATTTAATTAAAAATGTTGTATGTAAATGGGTATTTTTCGAGTTGTTGGACCAACAACTTAAATTGTTTTCGGGTTGTGATTTTCAGCATTTTAAAATCTACAGGTACAAATACAATTATTTAAAATATTTATTATATAAAATATATGATGTAAAATATATATAAAATATTATTTATATCTATATTACAAATAATTTAACAATAAAATATACTTAATTTTTAATGTTCCCGCCTTTTTTGTTGCTTAAAATTCTACAGCAACCAGAACTTTTCGGTTGCCAATATAATCACTATTTGACAACTGAAGTTGCCAGCTGTCAGTTGCCAGTTGCCATACGTAATATGTTTTTCTCAACTGGCAACGCAACTGAAGTTCGGTTGCTATCCGTAATCGACCCATAAGTGTTGTTTTTATTATTAACAAACCTTTCTAAGAAAAAATCCACAATCTATTTACTTTCGACAAGGTACAACAACTGCTCGATTTAAAACGAGCAAAAAAATTGCGATATCGGAATCTGGCACACATAATCGTGTAAACTCGTTTTACTTATGCGGTTTCGTTTTCTGGCACATACACGACTATGATATGTTCTGGGCTTCATCCTTTTTTGTATATGAGGAATTTAAAAAAATTTTTGAAATTTGAATGCAAAATATTATTTGAAGTAGTTTGTATGACATGAATTACGTTTTCTGTATGTGTTAGCCGATGTTTTAGCATGCTAAAACCATCAACGCTAATGATTTATCTTGAACGAAGTAGAAATTACACTGAACCAAAAACAGCGGTGAAATCAACTGAAGCCCATGTTAAATTGATAAATGGGTGAGCACTATACAACCAACAAAACCTATCCATTACTTTAAAAAATTGTATAGTAAATGTATTTTTTGACGTTAAACTATTTATTGATTGTTATTTTGACGAAATATCGTCAAATGTATAAACAGAAATTAGTTATTTTAACAAATTTATTTAATCAAATTGAATAATTTTATTGCTATTTTAACAATGCGGTTTATTCAATACATCCGTTTTTGGCGATTTACTACTAATTATTAATTTTATATCTCTTTGTCTTTTATATTTTATAAATTTTAATTTTTAATAGTTAGTATAAAAAAAAATAATAAGAATTTGATAAAAAAATATAAAAATATATAAAATTAAAAATTAAAAATTATAACATAGTACGTACCCAATTTTTAAAACACATGAAACATTTCATTTATAAAATAAAGGGTCCTCCATCTAACTTTTTTTTTCAACTAGTGCTTATTTCGTGAATGGTAACACTTAGCTCATGTCTGATTTGACAGATAATTAGTTTTATCCTTCCGCTGAACGAATATGGTCCGTATGTTCGTTATCTTGTGAAAAAAAGTGAAAGAAACTGGCATCCTCATCGATAAACCAAACCGTGAAAAGCCAAAATCAGTGCGTACACCCGAGAATATTGATGCTATGGCAGAAAGTGTGCGTGAAGCGCCATCAACATCAATTCACCGTCGTTCTCAACAATTGAACATTTCGGAGACATCATTGAGACGAATTTTGCATAAAGACCTTGGTATGACGCCATACAAAGTCCAATTGGTTCAGGAGCTCAAACAAAAAAAGTTATTTGGCGGACCCTTTACATTAATTTAATTAATATTTAAATTAATAACTAACTACATTTTTCATATTTATATAAATAGTTTTCTTTACTATTGCAGATGATCATTTATATAAAATATAAAGTAATGATAGTAATAAAAGTTAACAATTTACATTAAACAGTACGAAATAACAAAAATTTATTTAAAAATAATTAATAAACACACCCTTAACTATCCACTATAATTTATTGAGTTTAATAATTCACAATTATTTTGTAAAAACCCATTTAACATAATTTTATTAACTATTCCATCTTTTACAAATGGCTCTCACACGCTAACACGAGTAATGAACGACGCCACAAGACTAAAAGCACACCAAATTATTTTCTACATAAAAATCTCTATCAAATTAACATATTTTGATCAAACTAACTTTACTGTTTTTTTTATAAATTTTTCTGGAATTTACAAATGGAATTTTGTTATTTAAATAACAAACATTTGTCAAAACGACAGTGGCTTCGTAAAGCGACCAAATTTGTTGGTTTTACAAAAATTCACATCAACTTGAATAAAATAATTGTTGTTTTAACAATAACATTTTTCAAATGTTAACAAACACTTTATGTTGATTGCACTTACGACTTTTGGTTCAGTGTGGTAAAATTTTAAGATTAAAACAAAATTAAATTACACCGCGATTACTTTGGAAAACAGGCATTTGTCGCATATTTTAAGATATTAAGTTGGGTTTAGGTTTACTTATTAGCATGAAATGATATTAAATACTTTTAAGATGCCATCGAAATCCAGTTTAAACTAGACTTCGATCATATGGTAATGTACAAAATGAGAAAACAGGTAGATTTCTAAATCTAGTTTAAACTAAATTTCGAGGCTAAATGCAGATTTAAGTTTGCAAAACTAAAAATTTTATACAAGGATGCTCTTTGAGGTTATGAAAATTTTGATTGCTCTATAATGTATAAAGTACCTTTAATTTGTTGATGCCTTTTCGATTTAAGTATTAAGCTACTTAAATTTTTTTTTTAATTTACCCAACTTATAGCATGAGTAAATTTACTCAGAGTGTGTATAAAAAATTATTATTTTTTATTTATTGCGTTATTTACTATTGCGATGCCCAAAATCAATGAATTAAAGTTTAATTTGCTTTATCCCGTACCTTTTTTGCCAGATTTAGCTCTCCCGGATTATTTTCCATTTATAAACTTGAAAAAATGGTTCGATAATAACAGATTCGCCAACAATGAAGAGGTAGATGGATAATTTAAGGAGCTTGACAGTTCTTACAATAAACAGGGTATCGCGGCTATTGAATATCGCTAGGAAAAGTGTATCGAGCTAAGAGGAGATTATGTTGAGGCACAAAAAAAATTTCCAAAATTTGTTGTGTTTTCTTTGTTAGGTCGGCTCATTTTGGGACCGCCCTCGTTATTAGAATGATTCAGTACTATCTTCATCACAGTTCTATTTTACACTTTGGAAAATAGCGAAGTTGTTCCATAGTTACATAATTATAAGGTATTTTTAATACTATGTTATATTAATTTCCTATTTAAATGTCCACCACTATAAAGAGTTTCTTTTGCATTAATAATTATATTTTAATAACTATTAAATATTTAATCCCATAAAAAATATCACGAAACATAATAACCATACAGAAATGCTTGTTTAAAATAAAACTATCGGACCATTTTGATATCATCATTTAATGATCTTAAAACTTGTTCAAATAGTATTAAAAATAAACCAATGACGCCTGATGACAGCATTTTAAACACGAAACATCTTCCACTTCAAAGGCCATTTTCTATTAAAAACATCCCAGACAGAAAAAGATAAACGACCACCGCTGGCAAGGCACTTTGGCAAGTGTTAGAAGTTACTGGCAACAAGTGATATCACAATGCCAAAAAGTGATATCACAATTAAAAAATAGTCGGACAAGAACTGGGAAACAAAATTTCCAACGTTGAAGAAATGTTGGTAAAATCATGAAATAGGTGGTCTAAAAATGTGTTAACCAAAATAAAATTTGAAAAAATATATAATATTTTGGTCCTGCCGGGATTCGAACCCTGGTGGCCAGATTAGCAGCCCATACACAGTGCTTTGTCATATGGGCAAAACAAAATATATATTTTTTTTTGGATATGTATTAAAACAACTTACGGTCTGTTTTTGTAAGACGTGTCACTCAAAAAATTCGTGTAAATGAGTGAAGAAATTCATTTTGGGGTTTTGTATCGCATATGTCACTTTGAATTGAGTGAAAACGTAAGAGTTGTCGTTTTCGTCTCTTTTTTTGGTTTCCACATTGCGATTTGAAACGGCACAGACGTCAAAAACAGACGTTCAGAAAAAAGTATTCGTCAAAGAAAAAAGGCAACACAATTTAATATTAAAAAAACAAAAATAACTTTGTAACACAAAATTGTACTAAAAAATGAATAATGATTTTTAGTTTTATTTTCATTTATATTTATTTTCAGTTTTATTTGTAAATGTTTTTGTTTTTTTTTTTTATACAAATTATATTTTTATCACCACTTTTATTGTTTTCTAAACAAAATAAATAAAATTTTTTTTCAAGCAAAAATCAGCTGTTTTTGTTTATATTTCATTTACAGTCTTGGGTTGCCATATATCAACGAAAAATTAATTATTTGTATATGAAAAAAGCTAACAAAAACCGAAAAATAATATCAGGGCAATCTCTACTGTTTGACATAACATAAAGCTTTACGTACTCAAACGTAAGTCATACGAACGAATTATAAAAACTCATTTCGTTACGTTTTCGTTCGGGTGCCACACGTTGGTCTGAAATTATACACGTATTGTAAAAACAAGCCGTTAATCTTATAAAAAGTATTCTTTGTGACACAGCTCATTCTGTCGTCACAAGGTGTCGATAAAGTATTTAATGTATTTTGTAATATGAAAAAGTTAATTTTTAAATAATTGCTAAAAATTAATTTTTAAAGTTAAGTATCAGATTTTTTTTGTTTTTCATTTACAATAACA
The DNA here is from genome assembly GCA_021234595.1 of Delia radicum. Taxonomy (NCBI): domain Eukaryota; kingdom Metazoa; phylum Arthropoda; class Insecta; order Diptera; family Anthomyiidae; genus Delia; species Delia radicum. The sequence continues at coordinate 195,313,684 of CM037851.1, read as the reverse complement.
AAAAAATATTCATTTAGAAAATAACTTTGTAGCACAATATCGAGTCGAATTTTGAAATACTACCTTTTTTTGTTGGCTGCTTAAGGGAATATTAAAAAAAAAGTATGTTAATTGATCTTAAAATTTTAATTTATTTTTAATTTTTTGTATATTTGTTGATTAGGAGAACTAATACAATAACAGTAAGTGCCGAAAGTCGTATTTTTGTGAAATCTACTTTTCTGACTAATGGCGTTTTCTTTTCTGGCAAAAAATGTAACATTTTGTTTGCCCTTTCTAAAAAATTGCACTTTTTGTGTTCTTTTCTAAAAAATTGACAGCACTTTAAAAAGGAATCATGTTCTTTTAAAAATATGTCGCCCTATTAACATGCAAAAATGTTGCCATTTTCACCCTTTATAAAATGATGGGGTGAAAATGTTGCACTATAAAACAGCTGATTTTATAGTTTTGTTTTGAAAAAAATTAACAAATTTTGTTTAATAAATTATAATAATTTTAAAAAATATACATTTAAATTGCTAAAAATGGAAAAAGCTGCTGTAGTGATATGCGTAAACAATGTTGTTGGGGTACTAATGGATTCTTCCTCATCATCAGATGAAGAGGAAATGTGTGTTCTGCAGGAGCGAAATATTGTGCTTGCATCAATTCCTGAATCCATTTTAAATACAAAAAAAAAAAATTAATTAAAAACAATTTGAATGCCAATTTGCAACTTGCTTTCTTTTATACACAAATCAGCTGTTCTAAAGCAGGGCAGCATTTTTTGTATAAATTCATGTTTTATTGTGACTATGAATATGGCAACATATTAAGAGGGTTATGACAACATTATTTAAATGTTACTTATAAAATGCAACATTTTTTTGTCAGAAAAGAAAACGCCATAACTAAAATATGTCTGTAACTTTCTTAGTTTTAATCAGAATGGTCAAAGTGTTCAGTATCATCTATGATTTCTGAAAAAAGAAACTGTAGCAGAAAGGTGTATTCTTTTTTATTAATAAATCTCGAAACATACCTTATTTTCTAATAAAATTTTACAAAGACTGATAAAATATTAAAAAAAGCGTGTTAAACGATTTTTAAATTATATTTTTTTTTTTGGTAAAGAATGGACTCTTATTTATAACACACAAATAAGTTAAGTACCGATTTTTCTCTAGAAATTTTAAATATTTTTTTCCGGAAGGCTCTTTTTCAATGAATTACTTCAGTTATGTGTTTGTTATCTTTCGTTAGCTTTTACCGCAATGGTCTGATTTCTTTATCAAAGTGTTTAGAAATATCCCTTTTTTGCAAAAGTTTGATAAAATATTATTAAAGAATGGACTCTTATATATAATACAAAAAAAGTTTAGTACATTATAAACATTTTTTTAACGCCTACACTGAGAAAACAAATTCATTGTGACAACTGATTTTTTTTGTCAACCGAATGGTTAAGTTGCGCCAACCGCATTATTTTGTTTGCCGCAATCAAATTTATTCCATAGTAAATATAAATATACTGTTCCAGCCAAAATTGTTTTGCATTGACTGATTTTCGGATGTCACAGAAAAAAATATTGGTGGTTAAGAACCCAACTATGCAGTTGGCGAAAAATTCCGTCGCCACAATATATACATTTTTTGTATGTAAAGGACATACAGTTTTAAATTTACCAATTTTGTAAATATTTTTATTCCTTAAAAAAAATACGATAGATAGCTCAACATAAGGAAACACTTGTGTAATTTTTAATAACTAAAATAAAATAACAAAAATAATAATTTAAAAATGTATTATGAAATTAACTTCAATTAAATCCTATTATTTTTAAAAACGAAATATATTTTTTTTGGTTTTAACGGCATATAAAAAATATGTCTGGTGAATGTTCTATTACCAAACCGATTTGAGAAAAATTTTAAACAGTCAAATGCGTCTCATACACACCTTCTCGTTTTTAAAATATTCTGTCAATCCAATAATTTTTTAAAGAATTATAGCCTTAAAAAAAGGTTATATGACAGCTGTTCGAGTCCTAGCTGCGATTGAAATAAAAACTGTCACAAATGTTACTTATTCCGTTTCAAGAATAATAACCAATTTTCGAAACGTTTCAAGGGAACTAGAGCTTTAATTAAAAATTTCCAAAATTCAGGATATATGGGATGTTCAAAAATTCTTATAATTATTTTATGAAAAACTATCTGTTTTACAATTTTCATAAAATAAAAAAATTGCGACAATCGGAAGATTTCCAAAGATTTATGGCCTTTTTTTATATATGACAACAATACGAGTCCTTGCAGCTATGGAAATAAAAATTGGCTCAAACAAAACTGTTTCTCTTTTGGAAACAATAACCAATTTTTGATACATTGTAAAGATAATTATAGCTTTTAATACAAATTAACAAAATTCTGGATATATGAAAGTGGTGCATACTCTTGAAACTACTTTGTAAAAAAAAGACTATTTTTTACAAAATTTTAAAATATGTGTAACAATCTGATATTTTTCAGAGGATCTATAGGTTTTTATGAAAAATTATATATGACATCTATACGAGTCCTTGCTGTGATCAAAACATAAATTGGCACAAACAATACCTACTTTATTCCAACACTTAGGATATTATGCAGGTAAAGACTACAGCAATTGTAGTCAAAACAAATGAAATTTGACTTGAAGAAAGGACGAAAAACATTTCATTAAATTCAACTAACATTTGTCATTTGTTCAAAAAATTACTAACAATTTTATTATATTTTTAAATAATAAAAAGCAACTGCAAAAATTTAATGTAAAATCATCTAACAGTCATTTGATGTGGTTTGTTTTTTTAAATGAACTACAATGTTAGTAAAAAATAAATTTTGTGCTACAAATGACTGACAATTACATTCAAAATAAGGAAACTGTATTACAATCTAAACAGCTACCTATTTCTAAAGCAGAAGTTCCCTGAGTGTAGAACAATCCCCAATTTGGAAGACATATTAATGAGAATTGTAGCTTTTATTAAAAGTTCATAAGTTTTTTATAATTTTGACAAAAAAAAACAGCATACGAATGCGGAAACTTCTTATATGTTTGTCCATTCCTTATATGGAGACAAAGCACTGTGCTACAGCTCTAACTGAACTAACAAGACATATAATACTTGATAGCTTAAAACGAAAGTAAATGTTAACTGCATAAGGTTTGACGGAAACAACTTGCCAACATTGCGAAAAAAAAAAAATTTGGTATTAAAAGAACTTTCCCAGAAACAAAAAAAAATAAATTTTATATAAAACAATATTAAAAAATATAAAAAAATTACAAAAAAATGTTTGCCTGAAGCCGGGCTCGAAAGCGGAAACTTTCGACTGCAAACCTTTTTTTAAAAAAGCACCATCATTGTTATAAAATAAATGTGGTTAGACTTTTAACGCTTTTTCCCCACGTTAGCATAGTGGTTTCAACCAATTATTTGTCAATGAGTTTTTCTGCAGGCCACTGAAATTATTGTAAAACAAATACTGGTAAAACGCTTTTTTTAAACGCTGGTAAAGCGTCTTAAGCAAGTGTTCTGCCAGTAGTTTATTTACAAATCCTCGGTGCTTGATTTTTTCCAGTGTTTGATTTTTTCTACCGCTGGCAGTTTCTGACTGGGATGTTATACGCTTTACACGTTCAATTTTAATAACCTGGTAATGATAGGAACTCTTACTAAGTTCGTCCCATTTGCTTCTTCATTCTTTCTTCTTTCCATTGAAATCTTTCAATGTACTCGTATTGTGTTCTTAAGATTTTCATAGAAAAATATTATTTGTGATTCTTTACTTTCAAAACACCATTAACACACCTCTGTTGTGTAAATTAATGTGTTCACCTTGCATGATTAAGATGATAACATCTTAGTTAAGTTTCTGCTATGATGATGTTCTTAGACTACTCGTATGTCGCCGTTGGATAAGTAAATAATCAGATTGTTAAAGGAATTAATTTTTAAACTTAATAATTAAGTAACGAGTTATTTAGTTTTATTTATCAATCCGTCATATAATAATTTTAAATTATATTTTTTGAAATTTTTACATCTTTAGAAATTGCCTATTGTTAGTTAACCCACTTAGCGCAAACGTCCTTTTAAAAGAACATCTGACAAATGAGAGAACAGCGTCGTTATGGACGTGCATTTCTGTACATATTTTTTTATATTATTATTGTTTAAGCTTTGTTATTTAGCTTCGCAGCTCGAAAGCGTCAGTTGATGAAAGCAGATCCGGGTATTTTAATTGCTTACACTGTATGTAATTTTTTAAGTCATGACAAAATAACCATATACGGACACCACTACGTGATAAAAGACTAAAAAAAAAGACCCGTGTCTCCCAATTTTTCCCAAAGTCATATCCTCTTTTGTTTATGGGCCGCCAAAGATTTGGGGCCTCGGTATCATTTTCGCAAAAAAAGTGATCATTTTCTCAGGCTCATATCTTGCAAACCGTTCAGAATTTCGATTTACTCTCTATGGCAAAGTTGTAGCTCTTGTCATACAATAAATGTTAAGAACCCCAAAAGGATTTAAGTTTCGAAATAAAAATTTAAGTTTTCAAAAAAAAAAACAAATCCTGCGCTATCTGTGTTAAAAAGTGAATACTAGAACATTAGCCCTTTTTTCATCACCGGATTTTTTTTTTAAGATTATTTTGTTTAAAATTATATATATTTAAAAAAAAATATATTGGTCATTCCACCGAAGACCGGCCAAATAAAGGGCATTTTTTGACCTTGGGTCTTCTGAAGATTCGATCCACGGATTTATGAAAAATATTGATTAGTGTACCTTCAACTTACATGCTAATAAAATGTGAAAAAAAAAATATTTAAAATTAAATAAAAAAAAAATCACAAATTAATTACAATTGAACTAATTCTTTTAAAGTTCCGGTTGTGGTTAATATGATGATAGTTGCTGTATGTATTTTTAAACGTAGAAAATTGTATTCATTCATTTAGATTAATTTTCTAAAATAACTACTAATTGAGATGCATCTCGTTAGCTAATTGTTAGATACAATAATACGTTTTCAAAGAAATGAGGCATTTTAAGCATTCGAATTATTGTCTATTTATATCAAATTTAAAGTTAACGTTAATAATATGACTTTTCTTAGTAAAAAGTCATTGACTCTAGTTTTTACTGATTTTTTTTTTTTGTATTTACGAATTGGTTGAAAAAGAACATCAGTAAATTGAACAAATTGTAAAATTATAAAGAAATATATTAGGCAGTTTCATTTAATGTCGTTAAAAGTGTAAACGTTGTATTTTTATCACATCAGAGTCAAATATTATTTACGAATCTTGGAAAATGTATTCTGAAATTGTAAAAGATGTAAGCAAATTTATATATTAAAATAATTAAAAATACAACTGTTATAAAAGTTTATTTAATGCTCCGGTTCTTATTTATTTTATTATATTTCAATGAAGCTTTAAGGAAAAATTATTTTGAGTAATGACATAATTTGTTTTTAAATTAAGCCCTAGTTAAAGGAGAACGATAAATTTCGTTTTCCTCAAAACTGCGATTTTAAACTGATTACCTGGGTTTAGAAACAAATAAAAACTAACTCCGACCCGGTTTTTTTTTTTAACTAAAATATTGTCTTCCGAAGATAATTGATTACTAATAAAGTCGGGATTAATTGTTGATTTTGAAGACTCGAACATTATCGTTAAATTTGAGTCAATAACTAAGGAGTGACATCGAATAAATCCTAACACAGTTTCTCATTTATAACTTTTTTTATGTTTAAAAAGTGAACTTTTTTTGAATCAAGTTATCTTTTAAAAAGTAGCCAGATGATGTGTATAAATTATTAGCGAAATCGAATCATTACTTTGTTTACAAATGGACTTTCAACAAAAAGTGAAAACAAAATAAGTAGCATTTTTACAAAAAAAAAACCTTAAATTATGTAGAAAAAAATATGCTCAATTGTTCAGAACTCAGAAAATTTAAATTATGTTAAGATTATTTTTAAATTTTTGATGAAGGCTACAAAGCAAGTTCCCAATAATGTCACTTTTTTTTGAAATGGTCTGCTCCTATCAATTAGGGCACTAAAAATGGCAAAAAAAGCTCCTTTACTCACTTTTTGTTCAGCTTCCATTTGTAAACAAAGTAATGATCCAATTTCGCTAATAATTTATACACATCATCTGGCGACTCTTTAAAAGATAACTTGATTCAAAAAAAAGTTCACTTTTAAACATAAAAAAAGTTATAAGTGATAATCTGTGCTAGGATTTATTCGATCTCACTCCATAGTTCGTTAAAATTGTTTAATCGTGCTTTTTTTTTTATTTTGATCTGTGACTGAAGGTCTGGTCCGTTTAATATTTTTTTACGCGCTGATCATGTTCTACGAGTTCTTCTCACAAATTCTATTGCACATTGACAAAAAGTGTAATACATAAAACTATAACTAAAAGCAAATAAAAATGCATTTTCTGTTCATGAGTTCATTTATTATTCATAATTTAGAACAATATTATTACTATTTGCTAAAAAAAAGGGACTTGCAAGTAATTTGATTGAAAAGCTATGCAATTATCATATGAAAAAATAACGAAATGAACGATTGAACAGCTATTTGCTTTAAGCGAGTTTAAATCAAGACCAATTTTTAAAAAACCAAATAATTGAACCAAATAATTTTTTTATTAAATAAAAAAAGTTAAAGCTATATCTTGTCCCACTAAAAACTGCAATCGCCCAAAAGCAGCAACAGTCTTTTTCCTCCAGATAAATATTTTTTCCTAACATACAGTGGACGAAATAATTATTAGTTCACATACGAAGTTGTGAAAAAAAACAAATTTAGATATATTTGCTGTAGTTATTGCTGCATTTTATAATTTTTAAAAATTATTCATTGTTTGCCAGCAAAATAAATATAAGATCAGTGATGTTAAATATAGTTTTTCGGCTAATTATTTAAAAGTTTTTTTTTTCTTTTTCCTCCCTCGCGTATTTACAACCATATTCCATTCATAAAGTACAATTTTGTTTTGCAGCTTTAATTTATTTAAAGAAAATATGCAATTTGTTTAATCGATGTTATTTAAAACCAAAAACAACTAAATTTTGGAAAATTCGGAGCTAAAAGTGTTTTTATGTTTTGATCCATACAATTAGTAAATATTTTCTTTCAAATTATGAATATATATTTCAAAGCTATTTGTGCTCTGGTATGACACTTTACAGACAGTAAAACTCCAACTCTACCACTTTGACGAAAAACGATCATAATCTTAAATGTTTCCTCTGGAACCATGTTAGAGTCAGAGTCATCCAATTGTGTGTACCAAACTTCATTTGCTAGGATCAATTTTTTTTACGAAGAAGAATTATGAAAAGTTATGTCTTTTTCAATTTTTGGTATTGGCAGTGACAGTTTTGGTCAAACTAAGATCTTGCTATGGTTCTCCAAAATAAAAAAATTTAATTTTTTCTTTCTAAAGCATTGTCATCTGAGCAAAGTAAAATTTACCGAGCGCATCTGGATGGCGCTTTCAGATGTATCTGAAGTAAATTAAAAGAAAAATAAATTGTTTAGACGAACATTTTAAGATCGACTTTCGTCCAAAAAGTAGCGTTAGAGTCTTAAGTGACTTAAGAGTTCATCCCAGAAAACAAATTTTTTCGCATTGTTTCTTCATAATTTGAAAGCATATATCTGTCATTTATATGGATCAAATCATAAACACACTTGTAGCGCTTAATGCTCCAAAATTTAGGTGTACTAAAAACTAAAAGCTTCGATTTACTATTTTTTTGAATTTAATTGTTCGTAAAATATCTGGAAAGAAGTTGTAAATACGCCTCTGAGCAAAAAGTGAAAAAAGATTAACATATTTGGCCGAAAAACTGAGTCTAATATGACTGAACTTATATTTATTTCGCTGTCGAACAATCAGTAATTTTTAAAAGTTATTAAAAGTGCACCAACAACTGCAGAACATGGGTCGAAGGGGATTGGCATCTACTGGTATTATTGTTACTTTTATATGGTAGAAAAAGGTTTAAATATTGCAAATATTTTGGAAAAAAAATTCACATTTTCATAAGTGAACTTATAATTATTATTATTTTTTTTTTTTTTTTTTAAAGAGAAGCAACAGGAAATTCTTCCTATTAATTAATGTGTTGCTTTCTTTGGAAAGGGGATAGTGGAGAGATGAAAGGTGGTGAAAGATGAAGGGCTTCAAACATGGCAACACTGTAATTGCGCGAGATTATAAGTCTTAGAACAGTTGTTGGTCGCCACCTGATGTAGAGTTGGCGAATTTATTGAAGCTTTTTGTTTCATAGCCCTGATTCATTATTTTACTTCGGTGGGGTTAAGTGCTATGGGAACACCGAGTTGTGTTAAAAAATGTATGATTTGTTTATACTTTTCCCACCAGCCGCTTCTGAATTGGACACATTGCTAAGACAAATATTAACTTCCCAATTAAGTAGCTGAAGCGGCTGTAGATACTTCACCGTATGGCTAATTTATTAATACCCTGAGTTGGACAAAACTTGGAATTTCTAATTTTCAAAAAGATAACACACACACACACACACATGTAATTATGTTTTTTGTTGGTCTCTACTGGCAGATTTCTACTGGCAGATTTCTAAAAATCAGATAAGAAACCAAAAAATTTAAAGCACATAAATTCACATAAGTCACATTGCTACGTACGTGTGATGTTATTTTCGTTCGGCTAAAGATCGTAAAAATTTTTCTAAATTAATAGAAAAATTATCATTTATTTGTGATAATTTACCTTGAACAATAGAGAAAACACAGAAAAGATGTTGGACATCAGCCTGAATGGAATGAAGCATTTTCTGGTCATAATAACTTTTTATGTGTTTTCCCTATTATTCAAGGTAAATTATCACAAATAAATTATAACTTTTCTATAAATTTAGAAAACTTTTCATGATCTTTATCGAAACGAAAATAACATATATATAGACCAAGAGTAGAAACTTCATTTATTTGCAAAAATATTGCTTTAAAAAACATGGTGGAAGGATAAAAAACAAAGTTTTTTTTTTAAACTCCTCGAAGAGCCTTGACTTCTTTCGTCATACACGTTTTGTATTATAGTCAGGACTATGCTGCACCGATGGCAATTTTACGGCTACTATTAATATCATAAAACTTTTAACTTTGTGCGACTAATTAAAAAAGGTCGTATTATTTTATGTCTATTTCCCATATAGTACATGTTTACATTTATTGCCTTTTGTATTCGTTACAAAATCGCACCAAACTTTTATTGAGAAATCATCAGAAGAAATATCATTCGCAAAACTAAACGAGAAGAAATACATAGTTTTATGAAAACACTAAAGAACCAATTAATATGTTCTAACCACGGTAGGCAGGAAGCGGCGATAGGAGTCATAAAAATGCCGGCAAAAACTGAAAGCAAGGGTGTATATCACGATGGTTACAGCTTAACAATTGATTTGGTATGAAATCCTACCTGCTACTGTTTCAAAGATTAAGATATTTGTGATAGGCTACATTTTTTCGGATAGTTGTTACAGAAAGTTAATTGGAGGTCAACAACTTTTTTTAATTTAATTAAAAATTCCCAATTAAATCAAGTATTATAAAATAATGTTTTAAAAATATATTTATTAAGTTTTATTTTTTTAGTTATAATTTCTTATTCAAATAGCATATATTAATATATATACATATATATATATAGATATAAGTATATTAGGCCTTCATGCATGTATGGTGGAAAACAAATTTGAGTTTTTGGCAACATTTATTTCTGTGCAAAACTACGTCACCCAGCATAAGATAATTGGATATCGGGCAGACGTGCCGCATCGGTTCTGAAGGTTTAAAAACGGAGTACAAGGATGAAATATGACTTTTTGTATGGTTTCTCAAAAATGTTGATATTTTAAAACGCTTTTGTATTAACAGCATTAAAGAATCGTGATTTGGCGTGAATTGTCTTTGTAATAAAGCAATACAAACTTTAATTGGTCACAAAACAGCCGAGTTATTAGTATTTCCCCCGACAATGGATGCGTTACAGACAATTTAATCAAGAAATTCAAGCCCAAAATTCGAACTTTAGTAAAATTATCTACTATAAAAATATTTTTGTATTCTATATTTCTAAGGAAACTCAAATAAAAAGTATTTTGCATTTTGTTTTCCGTTAACTAGTTTTAAAATATTACTAAAATGGGTCAACATTTTGAAACACTGTTTTCAAATCTCCAATTTTAAAGTTTTAAAACTTTTTTTAGAAAATCAATGATTGGACTTTAGGGTTCTCTTAGGCACATATTAAGGATAAAAAGTTGCAAAATATGCAAACTTTGATGAAAACATTAACATTTTTTTTATTGACAAAATTAGCTATTTTCATAAAATGTAATGGAAAGGAATCGCTCCAAATAAAAACTCGAATTATCATTTTTCCAATTTTTTTTTCTTTACTAACAACTATTATATAATAAAAAAAAGCACTTGACATCTACAAATCAGGCATTTTAAAAAATCTTAAAAATTAATTTAAAAACAAGACATTTAAAATTAATTTAAAAACAAGACCTTTTTTGGATTTCTGGCAAAAGTGGGTTAATGAAATCCTATGAATTCCAGAATTCCATACCTGATTAATTTTGAGCATATTAAATGAATTAGAGGAAAAAGTAAATTTTTTTGAAATTTTAAATTTTGGGAATTTTAAATAGTAATACAATATTTTTCCAAAATTGGTCTTTTGCATCACGGGTTACCGTTTTCCAAAAAAAAAAAAATTGTTCCTTTTGCAATCATTTGTAAAAACTGGGGGGTTTAATGGGAAATCTAATTTTAAGGGACACCCCAATACATATATATGTATATAGATTTTCGTCTAAGTTTTTTAAATGACTTTTATAGCTTACAACTGCATAAATTTTTGTTTTTCAAAATACTTAGATTTCACAGAGACAGGATCTTTTTCTGCAAGAATACCTGCTGTTAAAGGAGAAAAAAATGGTAGTTCTAATTTAAAAAAATTTAAGAAGTATCTTATTGAAAACTTTTGGTAGCTTTCAGGGTTTATAAAATGGTTTAGCACGATTATATAATTATAGATCTAAATTATTTGTTCATATCACAAATTTTCAATTTCAGTTAAAATTTATTTAAAAATTATGAATATTTAAATCAATTTATTTTTTGATCAATGGTTATAATCTTTAACTTCAAACTCATATGTATATTAGTTCTCATGTAGTGAGTAAACTAGTTCATATGTATGTTTGATGTTTGGCATGGGATTGTTACCGCTTTCAAAACGTGTTCTGATGATGGGAACCTAGAAAATTCCCGAAATAGATCTAACAACACATTCCTGAAAGGGTCAAATAATAAATTTGAAAACAAAAAACTCTATAGATTATTTGTTAGGACAATATCCTAATGAAGAAATATAGATTATGGCCTCGAACTTGAATAATTTTCATTATTATATAACTAATATAACAGAAAATTACTCATTAGTACGAACATATTTAAGGCTTATGTGAGTTAAAATGTTTTAAGTTTATAAAAATAATATTTAATATGAAAATTCAGTAATCAGGTATGAATAATATGATAAAGATTTAAGCTATTCTTTGACCAATATAAAAAATACGATATAGAATTGTAATAACAGATTTGCTAATTCATGGCATATATAAACTAAATAACGAAAAAGTATTAAAAATAATTTGGTCTATTTTGAGTTACAAGCATCGATATATTTCATGGATTTGCACATCTTCCTCTACTTTTATATTATAAAGGAAATTGGTTTAGATTTTTAACAAAATATAAATATTTGAATGATGTCTTTTTACGAAATAGTATATTTTTTATAAATTTAAATCACTTAAAACGCCTTAAATATGTTCGTGAGTATGGATTAATTTTGGTCTATAGCAAAGTTAAAAATTTTTAAAGACTAAATTAACAGAAATTGCTACTTTTAGTTATTAATAAATAGTTTAGATGTAAAATTTTTAAATCGTGGCAAAAAAGTTTTTAAATTAGTTTTATACAAATACATTTATCAGCTCTCCTTTGTGCAAATCACCAATGGTTTATTTATATAAAAAATATGACATAGATATACCATTATAAAAGCAGCCAAAACTATCATGAGTTTCCATCAATATTCTTCTTAAGTTTTTTTTTTTCAAATTCGCACTGTTATTTATTGCTAGTTTAATACTGTCAATTGTTACAGAAATGTGATCCCGTCTCTGATAAATTCAAAAATTTTGAATAAAATTGGACACGAATGTAAAGTTAAATCTTTAATTTATACAAATCAATTAAAAAGTTTGGACTAGATTCAAATTATTTTACATAATTTATCACTTGTGCAAAACATTTGTGTGAGAAATATGCGTTTTCTATTTCGTAAAAATTGATCCTATCAGAAATATGTAAAACGTGGAAACAGGAGCAGCTACGAATTTATTCCAAACTGTAAACAACCCTGCCTTTAGTTTTTGTCGATATTTTTTGCAACGTATCGTCAGTTCCTGCCCACCATTTAACAAGGATACAATCTACTCACAAACATTTTACAAACAATTCCTTTTTTACGTTCTTTAGACGACTTAAATGTGAGGTGACTATGTTACAGAAGTAGTTAACATTTTTAAAGATTTCCAATAGATTTGGGAAGTTAATATGAATTCATTGTTACAATCGAATTTATTTTACCAACTGAAATGAAGTTGTTGCAATTGAATTATTTGGTAAAATTATCAAATTAAGACCATGTTTCTAGATGACGTTTTTCTTCACAAGAATAATTAAAACAATAACAAGATACATGCAACTCAAAAAAAGAAATACATGTAGTCACGCAATCGTGTAGCGGCAAATGTCTTGTAGAAACCAGTGCTCAATGTATTCTCGGATCAATTGAAATATGCTGCGAATAAAAATAATTATATATGGTCTTCATCTTAAAATATATTATAATATGCGATTATATATTGTGTCATGTATAGCCATATATAATTATATGTTTCTTATATGGTATCATATATAACGATAATTTTTTATATATTGACCTAAATAAAATTAGATATTAAACATATCGTGTAATATAAGATATGGTTAATTGTAGTACATTCTCATATAAAATATAATATCTAATCATATATGGTAACATATAAGCTATATATTTTAAGATTTAAAAAATATTGTTGTATGTGATATGCTTATAAATGGTGCCATATATATAATACAAATTAAGATACAAATTAAGATAAAATTATATATGACATTAAATGATGTAACATATAATTTTAAGAGATTCCACACAAGACACAAGATTAACAATTTAGTTTGAGTTGTTATTATATGTGGTTAACTTGACCAACTGTTTTTGATCGAAAAGGTAGACTCGGCAGACGAAAAATCTGTATTTTGGTGTACTAATTTTTTTTGTGTTAAAATTCGGATTTTATCACATTTGGATATTTTTAGCTGAAATTGCTTGAAAAAGGTTTTAAGACAATTTGAAACTGTCAAATCAATAAAAACTTGTTGTATGTAAAAATTCGCTTTCGGGCATATTTTACTTCGGAAATTTTCAATTTAAAATTTTATCTTCTTAATAAAATGCTTCTTTTTCTAAAGAATTTATTTTTTGAAAACTAATTTCTGAGTTAAATTTAAGTAGGGGCAGGTGGAGTAATTTGGAACCATTTTTTGCCTGCTTCTTTATTTTGGTTTTGCCATTTGATATATCCATTCCATAACAAAACTAAATTATTCGATTTAAAATTTATTTTGTCACCAATATTATATTTATTAGATTTTATTTTTACGTTCTAGTTATGGTCAATTAAATGATAAGATAAAAATAGATTTTATTATATCCTTTTCACTCGACGTTTCGGTGACGAAATTTCAACTCCTCAGGAGTGTCACAAAATTTAATATAAGCATATATGAAATAACTACAACTTAAATACATTAGAGTTCAACGTAATAACTGTTTTTCTTAGACGTTATTTGTTTTTTTTTTTCAATTAAGAGAAGGGGCCATTTGGTTTATTTGGGACTCCATAAAAAATACACTTATATTAACCGGTTAACCGGTCAAGCCGGTTTTCACAACCGGTCTTACATAAAAACCGCTCAGAGCGATTAGAACAATGTAATTTTTGCATAAAAAATAAATCTGTTTTAGCACAGCATTTTTTTTTATCAAAAAGTAACTTTGTAAAAAGTAAAAAAAAAAGTTTTTTTTTTTAAAGTACTGTTTTGTAAAAAAAAAATTAAATTAAAAAAAAAGTACGTTTTTCAAAAAAGTATTGTTTTCCAAAAAAAGTACTTCTTTTTCTGTTTCAAAAAATTTATTTTTTTAAAAAGTAACCTTTTCAAAAAAGTATCTTTTCCAAAAAGTACCCTTTAAAAAAAAAGGTACAAAGTACCATTTTTCATAAAGTATCTTTTTTAGAAAAAGGAGACTTTTTAAAAAAAAAATACATCTTTCAAAAAAAAAATACCCTCATAAGGTTGTTTTCAAAATTTTTTTCAAAAAAGTATATTTTTACAAAAAGTACAATTTTTCAAAAAAAATAATCTTTTTCAAAAAAAAAGTACTTTTTCAAAAAAAAGCATTTTTTTCAAAAAAGTGCCCACAAAATATGAAAACACTACGGATAGCAGTACTGTGTTTTCATACCGGAGCTCCAAATGCGCTTAATCCTAACAGAAAACAATCTAGACATAAATTTCACTAATAATTATAAGCCTCCCCTATGTTATTGAACAACATTTATCAAAAATCACACATATGAATTCAGATATAATGTGATAGACTCAAATTTAATATATAACTATATATGGTTATTAGGCCGGGTCGATTTGTATGGAGGCAAAAAAATCGCTCAACGGTCAAGGAAAATCGTCTTCTAGGGATCAAAATAAGAAACTTTGCCGAAGGAACCATACCTCTAAAACGAATTCTGATGTCCCGACTTTTGACCTTTAGGGTCAAATTTTGAAAAATTTCCACTTTGACCCATTTAGAGTGCCCCAATCGAAACCAACCCCAATCGAATATAATTTATACATGCATCTGCTAGAGCGTCTTCCGGAGAAGAAATAGAGACCCTAATCTTGAAAAGACTCCTCCCACTTTCTGAAATATCCCTATCCCGAGATTTGTACATTTTGCTATAAAAAACATGGTTAAAAAGGCTCTCTTTCAACTTAAATTTTAACCCCTTATCGGTCACCTAGAATGATGATTTATGCATTAATCTGCTGGTGCGTCTCCCGGAGAAGAAGTAGCTCCCATAATCTTGGAGAGATTCCTCATACTTTCTGAAATATCAAAGTGGCTTTTTTCAAAATTTGACCCTACGGGTCAAAAGTCGGGACATCAGAATTCGTTTTAGAGGCATGGTTCCTTCGGCAAAGTTTCTTATTTTGATCCCTAGAATACGGTTTTCCTTGAACGTTGAGCGATTTTTAAATCGACCCGCCCTAATGGTCATATATAATCATATAAACATTATAACCCTTTTTATACGTGTTAAATATATTTTCTTCAATTTCAATTTCAATTTTCTTTATTCAATATAATATTAATATGTTTTAGATTTTAATTTAATTAAAGTAAAGAGTTTAGGAACTATCTTCCTTTTCTACTTAGAAATACATTTTATATAATAAAATTTGCATAAGTACATATTTGTTTATTATAAAATCGTAAGGAGAAAATTTAACAAAAACCTTTTGAAACAAGGGGTATAAGATAAAAAGTTTTTAAAAACAAGTTCATTTAAAATTATGCTGAGATCAACTCATTTATGTGGGCATATTGGGAAAAATGGCATCTCCTCTTGAAATTTTCGGTCAGTATAACTATTTTATCATTAACGAGATCAAAGTTGGAAATTGTGTGCAAGCGTTGTGTTGAATAGTGCCGTGGCAATCTAAATATCATTTTCAAAAGCTTGTTTTGAGCCACCTGAAGTTTTTTGAGATGACATCTTGCGGAGATGGCCCACACAGGGGCACAATAAAATATTATAGGGTGAAAGATAGCTTTTATAATGAGCTTTTTGTTTTCGATATTTAACTCCGAGTTCCTATTAATTAGTGGGTACATTATTCTGGTAATTTTGTTTATTTTGTCGACCAGATAAGGTATGTGGTCTTTAAAGTTCAGCTTCGTATCAAGTATAATTCCCAAATACTTAACATTATTCTCCCAGGGGATGTTGTGGTTTATAAATTGGAGAGGGGTTTGTGGAATAAAACAATCTTTACGTTTCCTGGTGAAATATATGGCCTGAGTTTTCTCTGGATTTACCAGAATGTTCCATTTATTAAAATAACAATTTAAATTCGTTAGAGCTGATTGCAGATTCATGATAACGTCATTTGAGTAAATATCTGAGCAGAGAATGGAGGTGTCATCTGCAAAAATTGATGTAATGCAATTTGAAAATGTTGGGATATCTGCAGTAAAAATATTGTACAAAACCGGTGAGAGACATGATCCTTGAGGGCATCCTGCAGTAATATTCATTTGTTGCGAAC
This sequence comes from Delia radicum, assembly GCA_021234595.1. NCBI lineage: Eukaryota > Metazoa > Arthropoda > Insecta > Diptera > Anthomyiidae > Delia > Delia radicum. The sequence goes on along the minus strand of CM037851.1, from coordinate 195,297,046 downwards.
ACCTTGTTCCTAGGTGAACAGCAAATAGTCTGTTAGATAGGAAACTTTGAATAATTTTAACAATCTCTACCGGAAAGTTGAAGTTTTTTAATTTAAATATAAGGCCATTATGCCAGACAGAGTCAAAGGCAGATTTTATGTCTAATAGAACCATTCCTGTTGATCTGCCATTTTGAAAGTTGTTTTTAACTAAATTTCTTATTTTTATTAGTGGTTGGGTGGTATTATGTTCTCTTCTAAATCCAAATTGTTGTGATGGAAGAATGTCATTCGAGTCGATAAACTGTATTAGTTTTTCCTTTATTATTTTTTCCAATATTTTACTTACAGAAGAAAGCAGACTAATCGGTCTGTAAGAAAGTGGAGATTCGGGAGGTTTATTTGGTTTCGGTATTGCAATAGTTTTGGAAATTTTCCATTCCGTAGGGAAGTAACAAAGCTTAAGGCAACCATTGATGATAGTAGTCAGATAATTAATTCCTTTATTTGGTAGGTTTTTTAAACATTTATTGTTAATTCCGTCCAACCCAGGAGATTTCTTATTTTTTAATTTTTTTATGATATCAGTAATTTTTCCTCGAGAAATAAGGTAACAATCTTGAACATTTGGACTAAGTGTTCGTATTATTTCAGCAGCATCATCTACTACATTTATAGTAGCATCATCGCTGAGATGTGATGAGATACCGTTATTTAAACTAAAAGTTTGTGCAAGTAGTTCACATTTATCTTGCTGGGAAAAATATACATTGCTGTTGTGCTTTAATATTGGTATGGTTTTAGATTTTTTCCTTAAAATTTTGGAAACTTTCCAAAAGGGTGAAGAAGCTTTGTCCAACGAAGACAGCATAGCGTTCCAGGAATTGTTTCGAAATAAATTTATTTCTTTAGTAATATTTTTGTTTAATTGGGTCATTTGCTGGTGGTCATAATCGTCTCTATAACGTTTCCAATTTCGGCGATACACGTTTCTTAGTTGGATCATGAATTTAATATTATTTGGTAATGGTTTTATAGTAGGCCTTATATTTCGTTTAGGCACACTATTTTCTATTGCCATTTTTATGATATTATTAAAAGTATAGACCATATTATCAATTTGAGTACTATTGGAAATTTGACCAATACATTGAGCTATAGGAAGATGCCTGTTAATAAATTGGGAAAATAGTGACCAATTCGCTTTATTAAAATCGTGAAATTGGTTTTCTGCTAAATTATAAGACAAATTTAATGTGCTATTTATTGGTAAGTGGTCAGAACTTAGGTCATTTATAACCCTTACCGCTGACATATTTTGTGACACATTTGTTAAAAATATGTCTAACGTTGAAGACTGCCTATTTGAGTCAGTAGGTATATAAGTGTGCTCGTGAGGAAAAACTATTTGCGTTTGATTTAGTTGCAGTTTGTCATATAACATATTTCCCCAACAGTTTCCTCTAAGGCAACCCCAGAAACTGTGCCTGCAGTTAAAATCACCTCCGAGAATATATTTATCATTACAACTAGTTAATTTACGAAGATCGGACTTAAATAAATTTTTCCGGGTTTGATCCCTGCCAGGAGATCCGCCAGGAAAATAGCATGAGTAAATGTTAACGGAATCATTGCCACTATAAATTTTAACTCCAATATTTTCAATTAGTGTAGTGTTCTGTAACGGTAACAGCTGGTGCTGAATATGTTTTCTTATTAGGATTGCTACTCCTCCGCCTCTGCCTTGTCGATCAAATCTGTAGCAATAAAAGTTTTGGTTTTTAATGGAAATTTTGTTGTTTAACCCTGTTTCACATACAAGGCAGATGTCAATATCATAATTTTCCAAAAAATGGAATAATTCGTCCTTTTTGTAGCGAATGCCACGGGCATTCCATGATAATATCTTTATGTTACTGTTCATTGGTATAAAAATTTACAGGCTAGGTTAGTTATAACCCCAAATTGCTCTTCACGAGACTTACAATTTCTAAGACTTGAAATAAGTTCGAACGTAAGGTTTTTGATTTCTTCAAATGAAAATAGATTACCTTTCTTATTGTTGGTATTATGGTAATGTGGCTGATTATAACCCATTCTATTTGTATTAGACCTCTGATTTTGGTTTAAAGAATTTGGGAAGTTAACATCGTAGTTGGATGTTGTGTTAAATTGTTGAGTTCTTAGTCTATTTCTCGGCTGAGTACGTTGCCGTATTTGTTTGTATTCTTCCCTTTTAGGGCATTCGGGAGATAAAGCTTTGTGGTCACCATTACAGTTTGTTTTATGATTTCCCGCGCAAAGAGCACAATACATTTTGACCCTGCACTTACTAGCACCGTGTCCAAACATTTGGCAATTGTAACATTGCGTCACTTTTGATTTATTGGGTTTTTGGTGCTCCCATCTCACCTTAATATAATCTATGGCCGAGTAGTTTTGTCTTAATTCTCTTATAGTGATTGTTTTTCTTTCAAAATAAACAATAAAAATAACCTGCTGGTTTCTATTTTCACGATCTATGGTCACGATTTTGACGTCAAGGCATTTAAGCCCCAATAAAAGGAGTTTGGATTTAACAACAGTTGGGTCCATTTTGTCAAGACCTAATAGAACAGCCTTAAGAGGCTTTTCGTATTTCGAAGCATATGAGAAATATTCAAGCTGTAAATTTTTAGACATTACTTCACACATTTTGTTGTAATCATCATTATTTGTTAAGAATAATTTTATTCCAATTGATATTTTACGCATGGAGTAATCTTTTACATTTGAGATTCTGCATGCTTCTTGTATTTTTTCCATGTTACATTTTAATATTGTAATTGGTGGTATTTTCTGTTTAACAGTATGCTCAATAACAACTTCATCGTTGTCCTCATCTTCAATTGTTTGTAGTGGTCCATAATAATTTGAACTTCCAGTTCTCTGAGAACCGTTAGGATCTGATCTCTTTCGACTCATGTTATACCCCGAACAGGTATCCACATGTTCTATACTACGTTTAATTGTGAGAGTAAGTTTTTTTTTTCTATTTGTCTATTGTTAAAATAACTCTAACAACGACGAAATAAAAAAAAAACAAATAAACCGTAAGCTTTTACTATTAATCAAAGAAACAAAGTTAAACACGACTTTACACATCAGATGATAGTGCAAGACTGAATATATTTTCTTAAATACAAAAGATTTGAATAATTTATCAACATAGTGTATTCTAAAGTATTGCTGATGATTGACAGCAATATGAAGTATGTCTCAAAGGACTTGAGCCAAAATAACTACCTTTATGGTTGACTATTTCGTTGCAAACAAATACGCAGTTGTTATTGTGAAATAAAAATAAAAAAACAACAATAAGCACACCAACACTAATACATATAAACACCGCAATGACAGGGAATTTAGAAATCAATTTGAAAACATAAATTACTACATTCCTACAAGAGAGGCATTAAAAATTTATACTTTATTGATACAATACAAACATGTTGCCATAACAAGCAGCAATACCTTCTTCTTCTTAAGGACACCAAGTGTTCCTACAACATATGTATTTACAGCAACATAAATATTTGTTAAAAATAGACACGTCTATTTGTTTGGAAAACAAAACTAGATACATTTGATAGTAGTATTTGTATTTTATATACGCACTAAAGGGCTTTAATGTTTATAGAAAAATCAGTAGTGTTGTAGAAGAGGATATAACCACTTTGAATTAATTTTATTAAGACAGATTATGGACTTTTTTTTTTTGGATTTTATCATATAAAAATATAAATAAATGACTTATTTCCAGTTTGATTTTTATTTACCAGAATTAAAATTCATTAAAAAAAACATGGCCAATTTTTTAAACCGAGGCGGATACAACCCATTGTAAAATTGTAACTACACCACTGATCTTAAATATATCCTTTACCTTTCGACAACAACTAAACGTAATATAAAAGGTAAAAAAATGTCGGCTTATGAAATGAGGAAGAGGGGAAAAAATAATAGAAATTTTTATGATGTGTCATAAATAAGATGTAAAATATGCTCATATTCATATAAAATTAAAAAAAAACCGAATGTCTACTAAGGGAATATGCCATTCCATTCAACTGATATGTACTAAAATACAAATTTCTGGTTTCTGTTGGGATACTCAACATACTAAAAAAAAGCAAAACGATATTTAAAAACCACAACATGAAATGTTTACTAAGGGAATAATATTGCAGAAAAGTAAAGAAATAAAAAGAAAAAAAAAAAAAAGAATCGAAAATATTCATATAGAGAGACAACTACATTTAGATGCTTATCATCAATACTACAAAAGGCAGACTTTTGACTGAGATTGTCAGCTGCATACGAAATTATTGTATATACACATACATGATCATAATAATAGATACACCAAAATAAATTTTTATTTAATAACAAAATAAAGTAAATATATTTAACATTTTACATAAATATTACGAAACTAAAAATATTATGCCAAAAAAGTAAGTATCCTGTCGATATCTTGCAGAAAGACCCAAATGTTCAGGAATTTCTTCTTTATAATTTAGTGTTACTACACTTTGTGAGATATTTCTGTTTCCCGTTGTATTTAAAATGTCTTCAGTACGATGTATCGGACCAACTCCATATCAGGAAAAGCATCCCCAAACCGTTACATATCTGCCTCTATACTCAACCGTTTTTTTTTTGTCAATTTGATGTTCAATTATTTACCTTTCGGGAGACGGATATTGCTTTGGAAACCATTTCCAAACAAATTAAATAATAATTCTTCGCTTCATAAAATATTTCCCTGATTTATTTCTCCCTCAGATCATGACCAGAGTAAGTGTTCTTCTTCGAAATTCATTTCTATCGTTGTATTTTATTGACGCATAAGTGTGACCTTTCTTGGGACTCATCTTGGTAAGTCGTCATACTAAAGACGACGTCGAACAATTGGTGGTCTGATTTTATTCCTTTTATCAAAGCACTTTAGTAAAAAAATCAAAAACACCCAAAGCGCTTTAGTAAAAAAATCGAAAACATCTACTATGACTAGAAGAGTCAAGATTATTGTATGAAACAAAGGCGGTTGTACAATAAATATACAAGTCCTATATTAATATTCAGAAATTGTTTTAAAGAAAAAATTACGTTTCTTTTTTTTCTAAGTACATGTATTATTATAAGCACCTGTAGAACGTCCATATGGTACTTTTCAGCCAAATTATTTTTAGTTGCGTATTATTTATGTAAAATGTTTAACATATTTACTTTATTCTGTTATTGTTAATAAAGCGTTTTCAAATAGGTACTTGACAACTTTGAATTTAATTTCTGAACGCACTATTTCACTGATCATCTAACTGATACTTTCCTTTTTTTCAGTAAACTCAACATTTTCATCATGGTAAAGTACACGAACGAACAACGTATGCAAATTATAAAAATGTACTACCGAAATTCGGAGTCGGCGACCGCAACTTTAAGAGCGTTAACTCCAATTTTCGGTCGTTATTCTCAATGGCTCATTGGGCTCATCAATAAGCAAAATATGCGTTATTGGTTTAGTGAAAATCCACATGTGCTTCATGAAAAACCACTTCATCCCCAAAAAATAAATGTTTGGTGAGGTTTGCATGCCGACGGCGTCATAGGGCCATATTTTTTCGTCGACAATAACGATCGTCACGTTACTGTGAATGGCGGTCGTTATTGACTTGGATGACATGTGGACTTGGATGACATGTGGTTTCAACAGGACGGTGCCACAAGCCACAAGCCACAAGCCACACAGCACACGTTGCAATCGATTTATTGAAGAGTAAGTTTGATGAGCGTGTTATCTCAAGAAATGAAAGAGTCAATTGGCCGCCACGTTTGTGCGATTTAACGCCTCTAGCCTTTTTTCTTTTTCTAACGTTATGATGGTTGGTAGGAAAACATCCTTGCCAATAATGTAGCAAAATTGATGAGTAATAGGTTTTTTGTTAAAGCTCTGCCTGGGGGAGGCTCTAGATTTTATAAAACTTCGGGTTCTGATGAGATCTTTAGCCTTATCGAAATACTATTATCAACCTAGCTAATATGTTTGTTTTGCTTTATGTTTTTACATATACGTTGAAAGCGCGTTATAAATTAAAAATCACATAAAAATAATCTCTATGCATGTAAAAACAAAAAACTAATAAATCTGAACTGCATTTTTAATACTTCCTTATGAAATGTAGAGTTCTGATTAGTTTGTAGAACATTTATTTATATATATCTCTTATTTTTATCATGTGTGTATTTGTCTGTAGTTTGTAAAATGAGAGTTTTAAAATCTATATCTGAACAAACAAAATATTTTAAAAATACAAACTTAAAAGATATTCTACCCTTGCATATATACGACACATTTATAAATTTCACATAATGTAATCAAGTCTTAAAAACTATATGCCTGTCTGCCTGACTGCATGCATGCATAGAGCAAACAACATGCATAAAAGTCTGACATTTTATTTCCATACATTTTTTTTATGCTAAAGTTGATTTGAACTAGAAGTAAGAATCTTATTACTGCAGGACTAAACAACCTTGCTAGGAACTGTGAAAATTAAAGATCTTAACATACACTCATAAAAAAAAGATACCACAAAGACAAAAATGGTTGCATATCAGTTGAACTAATTCTTTCTGTTGCTTACGCTTAAATCAGTTATTTCGCTAAAATAAATCAGTTATTCCGCTAAAATAATTACGATTCCAATAGTGGCACGTCTCTTCTAAGTTCACAATGTTTATTTCAAAATTTTACCCATTAAACTTTGTAGTATCTTCAAAATACCGTTCAAGATATTCAGATCCATCAGGTAAAATAGCGAAATAAGACCAGTTAAACAAGAATCTGAAGTCTTTAATGGAATCTCCCCTACAAAATTTGTATTTCTTTCTTGATTAAAAGATATTTAATGCCTACCCCTGATATATTGAATGCCTACCTTGATGAAAAGATACTGAATGGAAAGAATGATATTGAATGAAAAGAATGATATTGATGAAAAGAATGATATTGAATTGTGATACCACATATAATCATATATGATTATATCGGAACTTATTTCGTCGGGTTATCATATTTCCACACAATAAATCATGTCCCAGTTAATTTAAACCACAATTAATTTCAATAAATAATTTTTTTGTATCGCTGCTATCAATCTCACTTGTAGATGGCGTTACTTTCTCTTAATTTTTTTTTTTTATAAACATAAAATATCTCTGAAACTAAGCGAGGTAGAGCAAAATGTACCAACAATTGTTACTCCGTAATTAGTCTTTATTATTCACTTATGTTCCCGGTAATAAATATGAATATGAATCTGGTTAGATCCGGAGGGCCCATTTTAGCAGATATTTTCTATTGATTTAGCTTAAAAATTATGTTCATTTGGCTAAATTCTTAGTTAATTTAATTACAACTGTCACCTCAAATGTTGTTCTTCTAGAATTTAGGTCACCAATCTGTTGTCGTTGCTGAATTTTCAACTATTTGTGCTTTTGTTTTCCATGAGTGTATAAGTTTGTATGTTTTAAGACAATTTACATTAAAACTTGGTATTTTCAAAGTGATATATACAAATGTATAGGGCGGAAAGGTAATATGCCCAATATGCAAAAGAGAGGGTGAAAATGACACAAATTTTACTATGAAAATAAGCATTTACGCACCAAATTTCTAAAACAAGGGAATTTAAATCAACTAAACCTGTAAAATCCCTTGCCCATCAACTTATTTTTCTCAAGAGCGAAATGCTGAAAGTCTTGTCAAAGGATAATTAGGTGTTCTACTTAATCCACTTTTTACCAACGTGTCTTTAAAGACTAGGAAACTTTTAAGAGCCTATAACTTTTGATACACAGAAAATAGAAAATTTAAATCAGTTATTATTTCATATTTTAATTAATATCTAATTTTTTAACTACAATACAATTTTTAACTTAAGTATGAACCTTATTAGAGTAAATATGATTCAAGTTAAAATAAACATTTTGGTATTTAAATTAATATTTCAAGATTACTAATGTCATTTCCGGTTTTTATAAATAAGTAGACACATATTTAAATTAAATGGAAAATAAACTTTGTTTGATTTCAAAGCTGTATCTATTTAATTTTAAGTTGTTTCTACTTGATTTTCTAACGCTTTTTGTCTGTGTGTAGAAAGGCGATGTTGCAACGAAATAAAAAGCATGCTAAAGTTTGAAGTCTTGACTACAAACTTGGTTTAAAAAATGTTAAAATTTATACTTCTAGGGTTTGCCATACGATAATAAGAAACCACCTGTTTTTGGCTTTATTTTATATCACATTTTGCCAAAATTATTTGAAAATATAAGAAAGACGAGCGGAATAAAAGTGACTAGCTGGTTTCGATGAAAAGAAAAGATAAGTTTTCCGTACAACATATACTTTAAAAAAATGGCTGATGTACTCAACATTTTTTTGTTATTGTAAAAATGATTGTATGCAGACAATTAATCCGTTTATGTTTTTACTATCAAAAATTATCTATTTTACCTTAACCAGAAAAGGTGCCACCAACCTTTCTTCATACCAAGTTTTGTCAACAAATTCGCACGGAATCCATGTTTGGTAAAAAAATGGTTTAAAATAAATAAATATAATGGCTTTTTATTACAAAAGCTTGTATGTTTTCAATTGTTTTAATTGATTTACCAATAATAAATAAATAAAAGGTAATATTTCACTATTTTTTTCAGAAACTTTGGTAAATTTTGATATAAAAACGCATATTAAGGATATAAGTTTTAAATATTATCCTGAAAATGTACGTAAGTGTCCCATACATTTATTAAATACCAAAAACGATTTAAGTTCCTTAATAAAATTTCAGATTTTAGTTTACCTTTTCCTATACAATTTAAGATTGTAGAACATTTAGGGAGACAAAAATGTTAAACTTCATACCAACCTTGATTCATTTCCAAAGAGATTTGGACAATAAAAACATGTTTCGTTTTAATATTGAAACATTGGCACACTTTTGCACCACAGTGATTTTTATAGAGACATAAGTCTAAGGTTGACATGTTTTTTTTAACTACCATTTTGAAGATTTAAGGGTTTAGAATTGAAAAATTATCCCATTTTGAGTTTTTTTTTTTTTTGATAGTTATGACATATCATTATTTTTTGGACAACCAGTAATGACCACAGCTTACTTTTTACTCTGATAAACAGGTTCCAATTCAGTTATTCTACATTCATAAAAAAAATTAAATTCAAAAATCTGTTAAACGGGTTTAAATTCAGTTGAGTTAATTTTTCTGCTGTTATCGTTTAAATTAGTTATTTTGCTAAAGTTATTAGTTAACTCTTTTTACCACAAGGACAAATTTCATCTGTATTTGAACTAGTTTTTCGACCTAAAATTTATTAATTCATGAATCTCAAGTTTACAAATATTGCCAGTTATTTAAAACAACAATTGTTTTCAAACCATTATTTGTTTGTGTCCCCGCTATCAATGGCCAAATAGCTGAAAACCACTTACATGGTCCCTTAACCTTAAATTAAAAATGTACCTTATTACCATATTGAAGCATAGCTTAAGAGTTTCCTCATAACTCTGTGAAGTGCAGCTATACATTTCCAAACCATATTAAATTATAGGATATCATAATGCCATTCCCACTCGTCTTCTAATCACAACGGTCAATTAAGTACTCAAACAATACAATTTCCGTAGAGTCCACGATACCTTTGACACAACTGGGTTAATATGGCGATCAAAATTTAATTTATTATATATATAAAAACCAAACGATCTGTAAACATTTACCAACTCAATTCTTACACTATTAAAAAAAGCATCTGGCCGACAATTATTGTTTCCAGAAAATATTATCATCTTACATTTCGCGGAATTAGATTTAAAAAATGTTGCCTAGACTATTCAAAAACATTCAAATCAGAACTAATATGCCTTTTAAACAATTGTATGTTGCGATGTTCCGAACTTCCTAATAACTAAATGCCATCTAAGTATGTATAACATTTGAAAAAAGAAAAATTACTAAACATATAACTTATGTATAACAAAAATAAAAATGTCGAAACTGAATGTTTATCCAATTGCGATATTATAGACTCCACGATCAAGCATCAAAGTAGACGTGTTATATACTCGACACGAAGCACTATGCTTGGAATTTGTTTTGTCTTTAATCTCGTTAATGGTGATGTTGACTCGGAATTTCTTTTATCGAATATGAGTTTACATGTACCTTGCAGATTTACGAGACATTTTAAACCTCTGTATTCGTAGAATTTGCAGTGACTGCAACATGTTTCATAATATTGATTTTAAGCTTTATGCTGATTTTTACACCATTTCTTATTAGAATTATTATTATTATTTGTGATATTTATATTTTTACACCATTTCTCATTGGAATTACTATTATCAGCTGATGATTTAATCAGTAGCTGATTCTCCGGAATACTTCTTGCCATTTTTCTTACTTATCATTTTAAAATCCGCAGTCTACAGGTTATGGGGACGAGCCCTCTTTGTCTGTAAGGGTGGTTAAAAAAAAAAAATAGATTTAAATGGGCTGATCATACGTGTGGTGTATTATTTAAATATGACTGAATCTGATCCTTTAAGGGAATTTAAAAAATTTCGAACAACAAAGTAAAATTGTAATAGGAAGATAGTCGTCCCCTGAACTTGGATATTTAACCTTCGGTATAGGTACAACTCTACAAACATTACAGTCCTTATTAATTTTATATATCAGATGGGGAACGATTTCAGAACAAATTGCATTTAAAAACTTTAAAGGAATACCATTGGCACACATACAGTTTGATTTCAACATTTCATCATCAAAAACGGCGTGATCATTAAGATTTCTAAAAGTAAAACCGGCTCTATTATCGAACAGGTCCTGATGGAAAACCATTGCTAATGCTGAAATTGGTTGCATTCAGGATCGATTACAGAACGAGTTTGATCACCACCAACAGCTCCAACTGATCTTAATTTGTGCGAAATTTTTTTCTGATTACAGATCGAAAAAAGTTTATGCTCGATCTTGTCCTAATTTTTCGAATAATTGATTTTACTTTGTTTCTACATGTACAGTGCATCATAACAGTATCTTCTGATCTATTCTTACGCATAGCTCGAAAAGCCAAATCTTTATTCATCATCGCTGCCTTATATCATGATCATTCATCCAATCATTAAAATTCCATTTCGTTACCCTTCGCAATTGAACATTGTCATGAAATAAACTACTGTAGAGTTAACGAAAGATACCTGAGCATCAGGGTGTGAATTCTCTTATATTAGCGATAAATCAATAGAATGTAATTGAGAAATGCATTGCCTAAGACTTAAAGATCGGATATCCATATAAAAAATATCCTTAGTTTCTGAATTAATAAGAAATCCATATCACGGCATGATTATAATTCAGTGCTGGTAGTTGAAACTGTCCTTAAACCTCACGTTCTCAAAGTTCGACACAAAAAAATAATCGATTAGTGATGCACTACGCCTATCATCACAATAATGCGTAGGTTGAGAATTATGAACAACATATTGCAATGAACAGTTGCAAAGATCACGAACTTCATTTCCCCCGGAAAATATATCAACATCAAAGTCCCACATTTTAATAAAATTCACATATCGCGAAGTTATGTCACAAATTTCGACGCGGTCAGTGTACCACACCAATTAAAATAAATAGTCCATTACCCAGCGTCACTTCCACAAAAAGACTTTCCATTCAGTCATACATCAAACGAGTCCTCAATCTGTCAGATATATATAGACATACACTACCATTCCTTCTTATTACACGGTCCTTGCGAGGAATATTAAAGCACTGTATATGTATAGAGCGGACTGTTACAGAATCCTTAAACCACGATTCAGATACTCCAATAACGTCAATTATACTACATATTCTCTAATAAAATCCTAACTTAAAAACTTTGATCTACATTTTAGAGCTTTAGAGTTTTATAGTCTAAAACAAACTTTGCTAAAATATTTGGTAACTTAAGCAATTCGGTTTTTAAAAACAGCAAAAATGTTTACTACAATAAATAACTTTGTAGTGTATTCTATCTAATTCTCTTACCAAATTTATTTAGCTTAATTTGAATATATTTCTTGTTTTCTCTGTTTTCCCTTGTTTGCCTCTGTGAATTTTAAACGTTCTTTTCTTCTTAAAGTTTTATATTCAGTAAAAATATAATAATAGATAAGCTATTAAAATCTAAAAATAAACAAACTCTTTAAGTTCTTTCTGTTTTTAATATAACAAAGTTTAACTTCAATTACTATTCCTCTTTATTTCACCATATTCCTTACCCATTCGAAATTTTAACTAATCACTAAATATTTTTTGGTTATTTCAGGTTATCAACGTAGAAGAAACTTTAAAATTTTAAAACCTATTTATTTTCCTTAATATTTTTTTCCGCTTTTGTTTTGCTTTCCTTTTTTTTTGTATTCCCTCTTTTTCGATTCCGTTTTGGTATATTTTTTGAAAATATACTAAACACATACCCCGGATCTACGACTGTCTCCACAATGTAGTCACATTGATGGGGCGTTGGAGAAGTTGAAAGTTCCATCGTCTGTGAATTTAAAGAACCCTAATATATAGTGGGTTTGAGTTAAGTTTAGGCGATTCAAAAAACCTCTTCAATCATTTCAGATCTATAGTATTAGTTTCTTATTCAACGTTAAAAATTGCCTTAAGTGAGGCAATGTAATTTTTTAACTTCAACGTATGATGGATTGAAGAAATGGAAAGTTCCAACATCTTGCATTTCGAAGAACCCCAGTACATAGTGGGTTTTGAATTAATTTTAGTCGATTCAAAAAACTTCTTCAATCATTTCAGATCTATAGTATTAGTTTATTATTTAACGTTAAAAATTGCCTTAAGTGAGGCAATGTAATTTTTTACCTTATTCGTATGATGAATTGGTGAAATGGAAAGTTCCAACATCTTGCAATTTGATGAACCCTAGTACATAGAGGTGTTTGAATTAATTTTAGCCAATTCAAAAATTATTTTCCATCATTTCAGCTCTATAGAAGTAGTTTCTTATTTATAGTTAAATTTGAAGAACCTAATACAACGTCAATTTGAAAAACCTAATACATAGCGGGTTTTTAATTCATTTTAGTCGATTCAGAAAATATTTTGAATCATTTTTGATCTATAGAAGTAGTTTCTTATTTAACGTAAAAAATTGCCTTAAGTGAGGCAATGTAATTTTTTACCTTAGGCGTATGATGGAGTGGAGAAATAGAAAGTTCCAACATCTTGCAATTTGATGAACCCTAGTACATAGAGGGGTTTGAATTAATTTTAGTCGATTCAGAAAACATTTTCAATCATTTCAGATCTATAGAAGTAGTTTATTATTTAATGTTAAAAATAAGAAACTACAACGTATTTTTTTAACTTAGGCGTATGATGAATTGGAGAAATAGAAAGTTCCAACCCTGAAGAACCCTAATACATAAGGGGTTTTTACTTCATTTTAGTCGATTCAGAAAACTTTTTCAATCATTTCAGATCTATAGAAGTAGTTTCCTTTTTAACGTTAAAAATTGCCTTAAGTTATAGCATTTTTTATAACTTAGCCGTACAATTTATACACACACAGATTAAAATTTAGTTATTTGCCAACTGAAATTCGGTTACTACGACACAAAGTCGGTTATTACGCATTTCAGTCGGCTGGTATATTAGAACATTAATTTTCACAACAAACATCGGTTAATTCAATCGAATTTTAGCTGCCACACCCAAAAGATTCTTAAATCTGATGTAAATATCGTTGTGTTAACTGAATTTATAAGTTGTTACCATTTAAATACACTTTTCGATTCGGTTGGCACTTAATTTCTCTGCGTGTACTTCAGTTCTGAGTAGTTATTTTAAACTTATAAGTTTAAAATAAGTCATTCATTCTGTCTATTTTATGCAACTAAAAGAGAAAACATTAGCTTAAAATATGCAGTAAAATATACAAAATATGCGCATAAAATATGCATTTAAATCGAACATGCGCAAAAAACCAAACCACTGCACTACAAACTCAAAAATATGCACTAAAAATTGAAAAATACGCTCTCACAATTTTGGGATTTTTAAAAGTCCATTTATTACTCGAGCTTTGATTTAAACATGAAATCTCATATAAATGTCTAGCAAATGAAAACTAAGATGCTCTGTTTAGAGTTACAAATGTTTTCTTTGATTTTTTTGGAATTAAAACTGAGTTTTAATTTTTACTAAATATGCAATTAAATTGAAAAAATGCAACAAAAAATGCCAAAATATACGATCAACTACGCGTTTATAAAAAAAATGCATTTGTAACAAAATATGCAAAAATATTTTTTGATTCGGAAAAGTATTTGATAAAAATCTATTTTGGGCTAGTGACAATAAACATGTATTTGCATGAAATTCCTTGCCCTAGTTATCAGTTTTTATGGCTCTTGTTAACATATATTAATCGACGAATACAAAAATAATACATATGATTTTGTGCACCTATAGCAGGGGCCAAATCATGTACAGTCATTTACTTTGCTGCAGGTTTTTTTTTTTTTTTTGTTTTAAACACTTACTTGTAAAACGATTGTAGCATTAAAAAATTCATAAAAAAAAATTGTTGATATGTTACTACTTTTTAAAATTGTTATATGATTCAAGTGTTTTGTATAATGAAATGTATGTTTTATTGATAGAAATTAAACTGTCAATCGTAAATGTTACTAATTATGACATTGCTGCTACTTTTATGACATGCCATCATATATTTTATAACAAACAGCAACAACAATTTTAATTTAAAGAAATTTTACCATATGAAATACTACCTACCTACTACTACTCATTCAAACAATGTTGGTTTTAGGGATTTAGTTTCAGGATAGAAGTAGAATTGATTTCGTCGGTGTACTTGCTTGTATACAATAAGAAATAGCATGTTATGACGATTATAAATCGAGTCATATGTAATATTGTTAACTGTCAGTATAAGTCATATTATTATTAGTTGTTGTTGTAAAACAGCAACAGGTCTTTTATTCACACTACTAACATGAAATTATAAATTGTGATATAAAACACTTTATATTAAAGAACTTTGTCTATAGATTTTTGTTATATTTGAGTATTTTGCATGGATGGTAACCGATTCGATGCTGATATCGCTATGGGTAATTCTAGTTTCTTTTATTTCGTTAACGGCATTTTGGGGGTAACGATATTTAAGTTATGTCGGTAACGGTTTATTAGCGTTAACAGCATTTTACTTATTTCGATGACGGTATTTTTGCGGTAACGGTATTTTAGTTATTTTCGCAACGTAAGTTATAACGGGTTTTAGCTATTGCGGTAATGGTATTTTAAGGGTAATGTTATTTTACATACTCAGGTAATGTCAATGGACACAGATATTTTAAGCCTCATAGCGCCCAAGTTCCAAAGACTGCGGCTAGTTTATGATCAAACTTACAGCGATTGTTTTTTTCAGATCTAGTCGGATTATTTCGGTAACGGTATTTTAAGGATAACGCTTTTTCTCTTATTTCAGTAACAGTATATTAGCGATAACGGCATTTTAGTTATTTCGGTAACGGCTTTTTAAGGATATTGATATTTTAGTTATATCGGTAACGGATTTTTACGGATAACGGTATTTAAATTATTTCGGTAACGGTATTTTGAGGGAAAATGATAGCCAATTGAAAGGGTTTTGATTCTATACCGGAAACTTAGCGCTATTGCCTACCATCCCTGGTATTTTTTCATTAGTTACACACGTAACAATGTTAAAGGTTTTTATTACTTTTTCAAAAACATAATGATTTGTTATGACTTCCCGCACCGTATACATTTATAAATAAAAACAATTTTCTTTATATATTTTCTGTTGGTTTTTCAATTCTTTTGATGTTAATTTAACTTTACTTCCCCTTTTAACCAAAACAATCAGCCAACAAATAAGTGTATGTGTGTGGTATTATTATAACCGTAAATATGTAAACAAACTATTAATCAAATTTCTCATTAAAAACGCCTTCTGCCAACGTTTGTATACATTTGCACTACTAAAGTACATACACGCTTCACTAGCCAAAAAAGGTGATAATCAACAAAAAATATTTTACCCCAGGTGAGGAAATTTGGTAATGAATACTTTTTTTATATAAGTTTTAATCACCATTTTATTTATTAAATTTCAATTTTGCTTGCTACACCCTACACTATGCAGCGACAACGTACTAACAATTTTGGGCGCACAATTTAAATAATTTTGTATGATATTGTTTAACGTTGACGAGGGAACTTAAACAGCTGGAAAATTTGATATTTTTGCGGATTCACTTTCAACAACCAACATTTCTAAAGAAAAATGTGGTAAAAACAAATTTGTTTGCATCTTCTCAATGAAGAAATCCATGGCACATACACATATATGAGCTATTTAAAAAGAAAAATGTTCGACACCTGTTGAAACTGAGTTTAGATGCATATTACTTCACATGGATATTTGAATTGAGAAAACGATGGACAGGGTTAGGTACACTATACTTAAAAACTATGCCATGGAAAGTTTTACGTTGTAAAGTCTGCACCTAACGAATTTATGGCCATTTTAAAAGTCGAAAAATTAAAAAAATTACCTGAAACCATGGATGGTAACCGATACGATGCGGTAATGGTGTCGCTATTTTCCTATATTTCGGTATCGGTATTTTAGGGGTAACGTTATTTAAGTTATTCAGGTAATGTAAATCCATCCGTATTCCATTGACATTTCAAACTATCAAACAAAGTAGGATAAGGCAAATTTGTTGAATTTAGTTCTTTTCTATATAAAATTGTTTCTATATTAAAATTAGTTTTGTTTTTAAACATTGCATAGCGATTTTAAGTATTTCGACTACGTATTTTCATGATTTATTTAATCCTAAAAATTGTCATTTTAAGGATCAAAAAAGCAAAACTACCAAATTTTAAGAAGCTCCAGAAAATTCTTAGGACTTCTTCGAGGTGAAAGTTTTAACTTATTTAATAATCCTAAATGTCATTAGTGAGTGCTGTAAAGCTGCATTTTTTTGCCATTTATTTAACTGGAAGCATTTTTGTGACTTCATGTATTACAAATGAATTATTTGTAAAGGCATCAAAAAAGTACCAAAAAATGCACATATGTTTGGCAAAATATTTTAGTATCAGTAGATATTCAAAATAAAAATTTATCAAAATCGGTATGTGTACTTAGAAATTATATGTACAAATGTCAAAATTTAATTGGTTTCCATACATTTACTGAAAATCTTTTAGTTTTTAAAATGTGGCAACCCTACACAAATTTCAGTTTCTTTTTCCGACTCAGTGCGTGAGTTGCACCATAAAAGGACTTATTATTTTTATCATCAAGAATTTACAACGAACTAGGCCCAAATATAAGTTTAAAAGAAAATGATTGAAAATCAAAAAAATCGACATATTTTTACACATAAGTCGATATCAGGCATAAGGCAATATTTGTAAATTGTCCGATTGTAAAACATTTAAGTGAATTATCAATACATTTTAGATGTCGATACTAACTTGGACAACCCCTGTAATTATTGCACCCAAATCAGGCTTCGACTATGTCAATTACATTTCACAATCATTCACTTTAGAAATTTTTCAATATCATTTATAATATCAGACCTACGCTACCACCGGTTAGCTTAAACGCTTCTTTTTAATATGTTTAATACCAAACATGGGAATTAGTAATAACACCTGGGTATTTAATTACAGGGAAATTACTCAATTACATGTAATTAGACATAAAAAGTAACTGGCCTGTAATAAAATACACAAATATTGGTACTATATCCCATGTCTGGTATTGTCAAAATAGAAAATTTTCCAAGGAAGCGTTTAAGCCCACAAGTGTGATCGTAATCTGAAATTGTTAATGAAATAGACAAAATTCTCAAGTGAATGATTATGAAATGTAATTGACGTCAACCTAACCTTGGGGTGGATTCCCGGTCATGAGGGCAACGAGAGGGCAGATTGTCTTGCCAACCCCGGGGCCCGAAGACCCTTTATTGGTCCTTAACCATTCTGTGGAATACCTGCGGGGTATGTTAGGGAAAGGCTCAGGGCAGGGAGAGAGTCTGAATTCTCTGGTTACTGGGAAAACTCTCCTGGTCAGCGCCAGACTAAGAAATTGATCTCTTTTTCCAGTAGGGGGTCGAGGCGACTCTTGTCGCTTGAAAGGGGGGGGGGGGTTTGAGGACCCTGGCGTCGTACTTAACTGGACACTGTAATCTCAGATAAAATCTGCACAGGAAGGGTCAATCGGACACGGATATGTGTAGGTTTTGTGAGATAGTGTCTGAGACCTCGGATCATGTTCTCTGCGAATGTCCCAGGCTTTGTGATAGGAGACGTAGGTTTCTAGGTGATCGCTTCATTTCGCCTTCCGACATCGCGAACATTTTGCCTAATAGGATAATTGGCTTTATAGGTAGCTTGAATCTGTAGGTAACTTTAGGCAGCACAAAAGACCTGCATTGGTCGCGGTGCATAGTGCCTTCTGATCTAATCTAATTGACGTCGCCCAAGACTAACCCAAATTTAGGTGACAGATCAGAAAGTATATTGTTTATTCATGTGAAGCAGTTATATAGTTATGGCCGTATTTTACCACTGTGCGGTGGCTTATTTTCATAGAAGTCGGTCACAGAAGTCTTATTTCAGTGCCATTTTTTGTTGAATAGATAAGATATTAAGCTTTCATTTAAGATGTCCACCATAAAAATCGAGTACAAGCAAGAGTATTTATAATTGTTTCACTTCCATGCCTAGTGTTTTTGTTCAATTTCAGCACAAAACTGAAATGTTGTGACGAATTTGACCGTTAAATTCAGCTTTACTTGTTTCTTGGTTATATTAAGCAATCTAATTTAGTCCAACAAAGAAAAAAAAAATGTATATTGCTGATTTCATAAGGGCAGACTTTTATTCGCATTAAAAAAAAAACTAAAAAAAAACTTTAAAAATTTCATATTTTTAATGATTTTTATGATTTTGTGTCTACTAATTTTTTATTTTGTTTTTAAATATTGTTGCTGATTTTAGGAGATTATTTGTTAACTTTCAATTAACTAAAATTTAGCTCAAATATAACTAAATATTTGTAAATCTAATAGATTTATTTTTGCTATTCTTATATTACTAATATTTATCTGCTAATTTTAACAGCTTTTTCTGCAATTCAGTTTTTAACTAATTTTAAGTAGCTCTTTTTTTGCTATTTTTACAGGTTTATTTCTATGAGTGTAGCACAACTACTTGGTAATTTTTAAGGTATAGATGCTTTTCTGGTGGCAACTAATTTTAAAAAAGTTATAAAACAATTTTCAAAGTAACTTAAAAGGTCCAAATTAGGGACCTTAAAGTGGACTTAAATTAAAAAATTCTCTAAAAGCATATAAAATTGTTAGAAAATGAAGTAAAATACACAAAAATTTATATTTAAATTAAAACTTGGTTTAATTTCGATTATTAAAACGCTTTATGTATCCTTATGTGAAGCTTAAACCATTTAAAAAATACTAAAACTTGAAGAAAAAATTAAAAAAATATATCAAAGGTCCACTTTAGGGAACACTATGAAAATAAATATTTTCACATTTTTGTTTTATTTATTATAAAGGGTCCGCCATCTAACTTTTTTTAAACTAGTGCTTATTTTGTGAATGGTAACACTTAGCTCATGTCTGATTTGACAGATAATTAGTTTTATCCTTCCGCTGAACGAATATGGTCCGTATGTTCGTTATCTTGTGAAAAAAAGTGAAAGAAACTGGCATCCTCATCGATAAACCAAAGCGTGAAAAGCCAAAAACAGTGCGTACACCCGCGAATTTTGCTGCTGTGGCAGAAAGTGTGCGTGAAGCGCCATTAACATCAATTCACCGTCGTTCTCAACAATTGAACATTTCGGAGACATCATTGAGACGAATTTTGCATAAAGACCTTGGTATGACGCCATACAAATTCCAATTAGTTCAGGAGTTCAAAAAAAAAAAGTTATTTGGCGGACCCTTTATTTGTATATATAATCAATTAGTTTTACTCAAATAGTGAATACAATTCTTACCGTATCTATCCATCCTTAAAAATTATATAAAACTTGTTCGTTATTCACTTTTTTTGGTTTTAAAATAGTAAAAGCGGAAACTAATCTCGATAACAGTTAATACTTTGACATATATGTCAAAATTATAGTAGTTTTGCCTACTTTTGCAAAAGTGGTCCAAGTGTGCAACCTCTAAATATTATCCAATCTTCTTGAAATTTGGACTATAATAAATTTGAATTACTGAGACTCGGGCGAAAGTGAAGTCTGTAAATATTTTACATTTAATTTTCATGCTTTATATCAATTTATTGTAATTGATCTTAATTTATACAAATTAAATAAAATAAAATACAAATAATTGATCTTAATTTATACAAATCATATCAAATATATGGCACCATATAAATTATTTTTTATCTGTAACATTCATTTTTTTACACTTTCTAAGTACTAATTAAAATCGTGCTACTATTTTTTGAGAGTTGTAGGTAGAGTTTTTCACGGGTATTGCCGTGACGGAATTTTTAGGAAATTTCCAACATTTTTCATACTTCGGGAATTTTCGGGAAATTTTTTTTCGAATGTTATTAATGAATACTATTTTGAAAAGTAGAAATTTAAAATTGTATACACTGATAAGATATTTGAAGAATCCTGATTTATTTAATGTTGAAAATGTTCAAAATATGCTTTTTTTAAATGCCTCAGTAACTCTACTTCAATATGCAGAATAAGTTTTTAAATGCATTTTTTGCATATTGAAGTTTTTTTTTTGCATTTTAGTTTCTTTTGTAATGCATTTAGAAAGAATTAATAGACACTACCAATGATAGCGATGTACAATATTTAATTTAAATCCAAACTCAAGTTCAAAATCACTCCATAATGAATGACTTAAGTCTATTTTAAGGCCTTATTGGTACCAATCGACGGTAATTATTTGGTATAATAAAGTTCTGTTGAAATTGTTCGAGTATTTTCTATAGCATCGCTATTGATAACCTAAATTAAGAGTAGACTTTTGGGTATAAAATACTAAACTCAAAAAAAAATTTATTTTTCAACATAATCTCCTTTTAGCTCAATACAGTCCAACGTTTCTCCAATTGTTGTATCCATCCAAAAATAGGATTTTCGAGGTTCATAAATTAGGCATTTCTTGGCCATATGGAGTCGTTTTTGTTTTAAATCCTCGTTAAATTGGTCTAATAAGTTGGCATAATATTCGCAGTTTATTGCTTTTCCCTTTTGAATGTAATCGATGTGGATTATCCCGCGTGCATCCCAAAAAACTATTGCAAAAAATAATGTTTAATGAGCACTCGAAATTCACTTTTTTACATTTTTAAAAAATCCACGAGGTTGTATGTTTTAAACAGCTGATAAACGGAACTTGCTCTATTAACAGGTGGTACTTGGTGGGAATAGTGTTGCATTTCATATACTACGAGGGAAGTTCGAAAAGTCACGGACTTATTGATCCGCCCTTGTATGTTAATCATCTTGCGACTGATATCAGGAAGTGGACAATTTTTTGGAAAACCAAAAGTCAATTGATTAATTCGTTGCTTAAATTAAAATAAATATGCCGAAATCTGTAATTACTAAGGTTGATAGGTTGTTAGCAGTACAAAAAAATCAAAAGAATCTGTCATCGTTAATTGTATACATATTTAGAAAATCATTTAAAAATCTCAAAATCCAGTAGTTTTGAAAAGTAATTTAATACTGCGTTTGGGCGCGATAGCCAATCTAGTTAAACATGTAACAACTGCTTAAATTTATAGCATCCAGAAGCAGATAATCTGCTTTTAATTCAATTAAATTTTGAGTCGAAAGATATATAACAGCCGTTATAAATCGACTATAATTGCTTTTGTTTGTTTGTTGGTATGAATCCAACGATTTTTCATAAACTCATGGTTAAAATGGATATTAACATTTTGGGTTAAATATAAAACTCACAATGAAAGGCATATTATTATTTTTACTTTTGGTTAATCAAGGGTATTCTTTCACACTTTCTTTACAAAATAAATTCTACCTGGTTTTTCAAAATAATTTCCTTTAAAATAAAAATAATCCGAAACGAACCCAACAAGAGAAACTCAAAATAAAAAGTCATTCATAAAATTTAATTTTGTAACAAGTGCTTCTGCACTCATTGTATCGCAGTCGAGTACATATGAGGCACTTCAGAGCAACTGCACAGTAAAGATCTGCATGAATGTTTTGCAAAATATTCTCGTACTTTCTCTGATGCCTGTTTTGACCATTTTAATACCCTTAGCATACTCTGATGAGGGTATATCAATAGAAAGACGGACATCGCTAAATCGTCTAAAAATTCAATAGGGATCTGGAATTATATTTACTTTATGGGGTCTTACCCCTATATTTCGATGTGTTACAAACAGAACACATCTGTTTGTAACACATCGAAATATAGGACTAAGAACCAATAAAGTGTATATGTTCTAGATACTCATTGAATTTTAGGACGATTTAGCGATGGCCGTCTGTCTATTTAAGTTTAAGTTTGGTTAAGTTTGGTATTGAAAATGACCAAAATTTGTTAAGGGGTTAGATTAGATTATATGGCACTATGCACCGCGACCAACTTAGGTCTTTTGTGCTGCCTAAAGTTACCCTAAAGATTCAAGCTACCTATAAAGCCAATAATCCTATTAGGCAAAATCTTCATAATGCCCGAAGGGGAGACAAAGCGATTGCCAAGAAACTTGGCACGCCTTTCACATAGCCTCGGACATTCGCAAAGAACATGCTCTGATGTCTCAGCTACCAGTTCGCAAAACCTACACTCATCCGTGTCTGAAAGACCCCTTTTGAGCAGGTGGTATCTGAGATTGCAGTGTCCAGTCAGGTAAGACACCAGGGTTCTCAAGTCACCCCTCCCGAGGGACAAGAGTCTCCTCGATCCTGCACTGGAAAAAGAAATCAATCTCTTAGCCTGTCGTTGGCCAAGAGAGTTTTCCCAATAGAGAGAGAATTCTGACTCCCTCCACGACCCGAGCTTCTCCCTAACATACCCCAAAGGTATGCCACAGAATGGTTCAGGGCCAATAAAGGGCCTGAGATATGAGTTAAAATGTGAGGCTACTTCTAAATTTCCTATACAAATTGGTGTATAATAATTAATATATAAAAATCAATAATAGACATTTGCATTTTTCCATTCGAAATATTTTGAAAATAGTTTATATTAATAAAAATTTCTTAATTGAAAATATTAGTAAATCCTAGTTTTTTATAGTCCTTGATGAAAATGATCGAACTTTTTGAAAAGATTGGACTTGAAAAGATTTTTTTAACTAAATATATGAAAACATAGAAAGTCCGAAAAACAATTTTTAATACAAAAAATAAAACATTTTACATTAAACTTTAACAAAAACTGCATTATTTTAATGAAAAGTTTCAATGGAAGTATTCCAGTGACAATTCATAGATCTAATGCAAAAATTAATTGTTATCATGCAGGTTATTCTCTTAGAGTATTTTGAAATGCGATAAATGCAATGAAATCTATAAATTAATGCAGCTTTTAGCTACATTAATTTAACTTTCATATTTTTAATTTGCTTGAAACTTAAAGCCGCCATTACTGTAAATAACACGAATGGATTTAGCCAAAGAGTACATACAAATAGAGAAGTTACAGCACACAGTGTTTTGTATGCTTACCAACTGAACTCGAGCGAGGTAACGAAAACATTTTTTTTACACTAAAAAATATTTTTTATTTTATTAATAATTAATCATATAATTACAAATTATATACTATTACCCTAACCGAGCACCAGCTACTATGGCCTTCGGCGCATTGTAGCGAAAACAGATCAGTTTATCTGGCGGGAATCGAACCCACGACCCCTGCACAGATAAGCCAGCACGCTACCAACTAGCCTACCGGGACACTAAAAAATAATTGCAACATACTGATAAAAAATTATTGCTTAAAACACTCACTTTTATTTTGCTTATGTTTTGTTATTTTGAATTAAAATTTAATATATTTTAATTTTATCTTGCTTATTTTATCGTTAAAATTTAAATAAATAAACATTTTATTAAATTATTATTCAAAAACATAATAAGAATTAGGTTAAACTTTAAATTTCAGCAACATGTTTTGATTTGCTAGGTGCGAGTTTACGAACAAATAAAAAGAGGGCAGATCGAGAGAGACTGACGTGGATAGAAACCCAGTGATTTAGCATGCTTAAACATGGGCTAACATATACATAACACGTTATTTATGTATTACAAAAAAAATGTTAAAGTATTTTACCTTAAAATGTCACAGAATTGGGTATCAAATAATATATGTATTTTGAATATCTATCTGCGCGGTGGCTATGTAAGCTTTTGGGGGCGGAATAGTTTCTGAAAATTTTTCCAAAACTTCCTTAAACACTTTAAGCAAGGTTTGCAACCGAATTAAATAACGGGTTTGGTAAAGATTTAATGTTTATTTCGGTTTTCGCACCCAAAATGGAATTTTATTTGGTATCGGCATTGCATGAACATAGATATTATCAAATACATTTTAAAAAACAAATTAAAATTCATTTCAATCCCTCGATTAATAAAATTTTGTATAAAAAATAATTTTTTTAATCTATTTTTTAATGAAAGTACAGTTAAAATAATTTAATAGCTAAATTAAAATTTTACTTATTTGCGAAACACAGAAAAAATGTCAAGCAAGGACTAATAAAGGGTCCGCCAAATAACTTTTTTTTTTTGAAAATACTATAAAAAAAACTACTGAATATTTTCTAAAATTTCTTTTTTTATTTGAAAGTACAATCCTTCCGGTTAATAACGGAAAATAATTTCATTCAGTGTGCGCCCCGGTAGGCTAGTTGGTAGCGTGCTAGCTTATTAGTGCGGGGGTCGTGGGTTCGATTCCCACCAGAGGCACTGGTCTGTTTTCGCTACAACGCGCCGAAGGCCATAGTAGCTAGTGCTCGGTTAGGGTAACAGTATATAATTTGTAATTATATGATTATTAATTAATAAAATAAAAAAAAAAATAAAAATTTCATTCAAATGGCTGCCTCGGCTGGTCATGCAGTAGCCTACACGATCGGTCCAAGTTTTAAGCACATTATCGATTGTGTGCAGCTGTATTTCACCAATGGCTTCACGAATATTGTCCTTTAACGCGTCAATTGTATCTGGCTTGTTGGCGTAATATTTATCTTTTACGGCACCCCACAAATAATAGTCCAACGGTGTCAAATCGCAGCTCCGAGGTGGCCAAACGACATCAGCTCTGCGGCTGATAATGCGTTCTTCAAAAACAGGTCGCAAAACATCGACTGTAGCTTCTTGTTGAAACCAAATGTTGCCAATATCCTCCTCTTCAATTTTTGTGAACAAAAATTCGTTCAACATGGCCCGGTAACGATCGCCATTGACTGTAACGGCCACTCCTTGCTCATTTTCGAAGAAAAATGGTCCAATTATGCCTTTGGACCAAAATCCGCACCAAACAGTGACTCGTTTTGCCCCAAATGCGACAATTTTGCTTGTTTACATACCCGCCAAGATCAAAATTAGCTTCATCTGAAAAGATGATTTTTTTGGCAAAATCGGCATCTTCTGTAAGTCGATCATACCATGATTTTCAAAGTAATGTCGCAATATTTCCCAGCGTTGTTCAAGCGTATACACAACCATATTCGTTCAGCGGATGGATAAAATTAATTATCTGTCAAATCAGACATGAGCTAAGTGTTACCATTCACGAAAAAAGCACTAGTTGAAAAAAAACGTTAGATGGCGGACCCTTTATTTGTGACGTTACTGAGAACAAAAACATTTCAAAATTCAGAAACATAGTCATAAGATAGTTTTACCGTAAACTTTTAGGATTTTAAATATTTTGTGAAGGATTTTTTCAAAAAAATTATGTTTTCACAAAACCGGTCAAATCACTTTTCTAGAGTTTGGGGCTACTCAACAAAATTATATGGGGCTCATACTATTAAGGTAAAAAGAAAAATTAGAAATTTTTAAATTAAAACTTCCATCATGCAGGCAATGTATGTGCGTAAAATAAAATTGGTTAGATTGGTTTTTAAACTACATTTCATTTGATATCAACGTCCATTATCATAAAATTTACATACTTATTGCTCAAATTTAATGTAAAAAATTTAGAGAAAACTGATATTGTTTTAGTGGTTTACTATGTTTTCTAAAGGAATTAAAAAGATTTTTTTTAGTAGGTCTAACACATATTATATCACTCCCATTCACTGCATATTTCGGATGTCATAAATTTTAAAGTTTCTAATGTTTAATTTTATTGTCAAAAAAGGAGCACTTAAACTAATACTTATTACGCCGAATTATTTCTTAGGTGCTGAAACTCTTAATTAGTGATTTATACACTTTTGTGAAGTCAAAGCTCAAGAACAAAAAAATATACAATATTTTAAGATTTGTAACATCTTCCAAAAAATATTGTGGGTCATAAGTAGAGAAATTTTTCTTTTTGGAACACTTTCACTTTCACAATTTGTTACAGAGAATTCAATTTGTTCGTATCCTTGCCATAACAAGCCATTTTTCCAACTTTTTTTAGACATTTCATTAAAAAATTGTATAGCATCTAAATGAACCCCAATATTTGTACATAAATTTTACACTCAGAATATTATGTTGTTTACTGTGTGTAGTGTAATAAAAAAATTTTAGTTGAGTTAAGTATAAAGAAATATGCATTTATGTTTTAAACAAGTATTTATTTCAACTATTTCATACATTTGTTCAAAATAATTTACTATCATTTACTAATTTTTAGCATCATTTGTTATTCTCATTTGTTTAAAGCTTCATAAGTTTCATAGTTGCCGTTACAGTTATTATAAAATTTTAATTTGCTTCCTGCTTAAAAAAAAAATATTCAAAAAATTTTAATTTTTATTATCAAAATATTTTGTTTATATACAAAATTATTTCAATTCAAATTACTAGGAACTAAAATAATTTAAAATATCAATAATTTTTACTGATTTGACAAGCAAAAACAAACATTACCAGTTAATTAAGCGTGTGAGAAGCGCACTGTGGGTGTCAGTAGTTACCTGGTTATTTACTTGCTTAATTACATTTGTTCGCGTTGTCCAAAAATTCATGGGTGGTCATTATACTCTCCCTTGCAAAAAAAGTGAGAATAATGAGTTACCTGATTGGTAACTCATAGTGAAAGAATATGTGGTTAATTTAAGATAATTAATAAGTGGTTACTTACAATGATATTATAAGTGGCTAACAATGAGTTGAAAATAAGTGGTTACTTAAAAGTAATTTCTTTTAGGTTTTTTTTTTTAAATTAACTTTAACTCGGAAAATTTAATTTCAAAATAAATTAATAAATATAATATTAGAATAAAAAAAATATTTTGAAATTACATATAAGTACTTATATAACACAGTATCAGAAAGTCATTATTTCCTATATCAAAGTAATGCAAGACGTAATCACCTGTCATTAATTGGTAATCTGTTTTGTAATAAAATTTCATTACCATGTCTTTGGTGGGTGTAGTTAAAATTTTAACATTTATTTTTAAACTTACTATTGATTTGTTCTTATTAAGGTTTCTTTTTCAAATTCCCCGGGATTTCCAGTTCAGTAAAAAACATTTAAATCTTATATATTTTGTAATTGAAAAGTTCGACTTGTATTACGAAAACAAATGTATAAAACCGAAACGCGTAATTATTACAAGAATTGTCAAAAACTTTACTTAAAAACCTAAAATTATAGCACTTCGAACGATATTTTTGCAATTCTTTTAAGTTACGGTCATATCATATTTTCGTACAGTATTTAAATCGCTGTTCTATTTTTAAGAAGATTTCTTCTTTTAACGGATATCATCAGAAAAAAAAAGATATTGTAAAACATATTGTAAAACATATAATTTTTGTATTCATTTTTATACAAATTTAAAGTTTACATTTTTAAAATATGTCCGTACAAGTTTCAAACGATTTAAAACGAAGAAATTTGAAATAATTTAAAAATTATATTTCGTTTAGTATTAATGAAAACTCAAATTTTCTACTTTCTACTCAGAATATACATAAAACAAAAATGTAAGATTCAAAAGTTTATATTTCTAGGTCCTCTACTTTTCTACAGATGGCCAGAAAAATTAGTTAAGACATTTTTTAAAAGGGTGATTTTTTATGAGCTTTCGGAAATTTAGAGAAATGTATGAAATCTTTATTTGAATTGATAGAACGATCTATATAATTCAATGTTCAAAGATGATTTCATGTAAATTTTGACCGCAGCAAACGCCTCAAATGGTAAATACGCTGGATAAAATTTTAGCATTATCTCTCCAATTTATCGGACGGTATCTCAAGAATAAATTCTTCGATATTGGCTTTCAGTGCGTCAACCGTTGCGGGCTTGTCCCCATTAACATGAGCCTTAACATAGTCCCACCAAAATAGTCCAAAGGCGTTAAATCGATCTTGGCGGCCAATTGACCGGCCCCAAACGTCAAATAAACTGTTGACCAAACTCGCCTCTCAATTGGGCCATTGTTTCACGTGCTGGGTGGCTTGCGGCACCGTCTTGCTAAAATCACATGTCACCCAAGTCCAGCTCTTCCATTTTGGGCAAAAAGATTTTTAATCATTGCACGGTAGCGGTCGCCATTCACAATAACGTTCCTGCCTTTGTCGTCTTTGAAAAAATACGGTCCAGTAATGCCACCAGCCCATAATCCTCACCAAATAGTGCCTTTTTCGGGATGCATTTGCAGTTCTTGCCATCCATTCCACCAGAAATGAGCTTCGTCGCCGAACACAGTTTCACATATTGCACCATCTGTATTTTAAAATGTTTTACATCCAAATCCTTCCGCAAAATTTTCCACGTAGTGGAGTAACAGAGGCCCAATTTCTGCGAACGGTGCCGAAGCGATAATTCACGGTCATTAACAACACTGGCGGATACAGCCAATAATGTAAATTTGGTGCGAAATTTAGTCAGAAGATTCCGAATAGCTGCCTCAGTAGGTCGCCCACATTGACCATAAATTGGAAGAAGTGCACGATGCACTTTCTTAACCGACCATGAATTTTGATAATAAAATTCAATAATCTGCAAGAGTGGTTCGTTTGTAAGTCGATTCATAGTTGAATTATAGACCAAACTTAACATGTATAACAGTAACCAGTTTCACGAAAACAGCTGAGCTGACAAAAACAGTGTTGCCAATAACAAAAGTTACCAAAAAAATCACTCTTCATTAAAAATTTTGCTCACAATTGTTAGGCGTATTCGTTTGTTTCATTTTAAAAAACTTTTTTAATTGATTTTTAATTTTGATTAGCATTTTTTTTATTAAAAGTTTTAACTTTTGTTAATTAAAAGTGAAACTTACGAATTTTAATTTCAAATACATACACATTTTTGTAACAAGCATTTTAATAAGTATTGAATCGTTCTGTTTCTTTTAAATTTTTGTATTGAAAATAATTTAAAAAATGGCCATTGGTGATTGGAACATCAAATAAAATATAAAATTTTTTAATATTGATTGCAAATTCTCTGAAATAATCAAATAAAAAAATCCCGCACAATATTTTCGGGATTGCGAAATTTGATAAAGAGCGGGATTCCCAGGTATCTCGTCCAGGGAATTCCAGTGACATAAACTATAGTTCTTACGGATTTGTTAGTTATTTAAACAATATTTAACATTAAAAAAAGTAATATTTGATTTAAATGAAAAGTACACTTAGAAATCTATGTAGGTCAAGACCACTGCAAATGTAGTTAAAAACAAATGAAATTTCACTTAAAGAAGGGACGACTTTCAACTAGCTTTGTCATCTGTTTTTTAATGATCAAACAATGACTAACAATTGTATTAAAAATGAGCCACAATTGTAGTAAAAATTAACCACATGTTTTTTTAAAGCAACTACAAGGTTATTAAAAGACTTAACTTGTTCTACAAAAGACTGACAAAACAACTACATATTTTTAAGCAGAAGTTCCCTGAGTGCAGGTAGACGGCACTTTAAGTGATTTATCATTTATGTTAAATTACATTTTCAATTACTTTAAACTACAAACTATTTTGAGTGCAGGAACATGAAAAAAATATATTTTTTAAATGTTTGTAAATTAATTTTGGAAGACTTCCCTTTAAAGCAACAAAAATTATATAACATTAAGGTCAAACTAATTAACTACGATAACACTTTGGCTATTTAACTGTAAATTACTGTTTTTTATTAAAAATATTTTAAAAAAATCACCAATCTGCTGTAGGTTTTATTAATTTTAGAATTGGCAAAATTTTGCCAAAAATTCTATCCATCACCTAATTTTATTGGATCCTCGTCGGAATGTCTCCCTTGTAAGTCAACACGTTGATAAATTAGACTGTGATCCGATACACATATATTATGTAACGGGTCAGTTGGTGTGGTTTGTACTATATAGAGTGTTACTTTAACAATCGTCTTTATTTTCTAACATTTTTTTCCTTTGGATTTCTTTGCCTTTTTTCACAATACAATAGTACAACAATAGGGGCTTAACTTAAATCATATTGTGGCAACATATAAGTAAAATGAAAACAAAAACCTACTTTACCATCGTCGTACCACACTAATCCATACTTGCTTTCTTACTAACATAATATAAAATAAAAAAACAACAGTTTCATTTTAACAGTCAGTGTTAGTAGAGATGAGAAGTCAGTCATCCTTGGGCAAAATTTTCAACCTTTTATTTTAAAATACCAACACCAACAACAAAAGTACAAATTTCTTTCTTGTATGCTGCAGGTACATTAACCGTGTATGTTGTCGGGTTGTGTATGTGCCTAGTCATAGTGTTTATTACATATTGTTGTGGGAATTTTACATTTTATGGTGCGTACATTTAAATTTTGTATTTCAATCAACCCGTGTCTATCGCTCTCTTCTAAACAGCTTAACTGTTATTTTGAGAGTTTTGGTAGAAATTGTTAAAATTTTGTTAACAATGTTACTTTTAATTAAAAAAATTTCAAATTTATATGTTGTTTTAATTAGATTTTCAAATCAAATTGTGTTTTTCAATATAATCCCTGCATTATTAATGCATAATTAACACAAACTTTTAATTATTTATACCCGAGTAAAAACGTTTGTATATAATAATACATTATTTATATACATTTATATACATATATATGGTAGTTGTGTGTATGTATGAGTGTATATTTTGGAAAATTATTATGCTTTAAATTTGTGAAAATCCATGTCAAAGATTATAAACGATCTATGACTATTTTTGGTTTAACATGTGCTCCCGTATTATTTATTTGAAAGCTCCTTTTGTATTTACAGCTGCTGAACGCAACACATGAAAGGATGTTGCAGTATAGTGTACACTGTACAGTTTACTTTGAATAATAAAAAAATATAACCTTTATGCACTGTATTTTTTTCTTAAGAATGGCGTACGTTTTAGCAGACCTGGGCGGTGTCGATTACTTTTGTCATGATTCTCTTGTAAATTGTTTTTATATCATTAATAATTTCAGTCCTACTTGTAGGCTTAAACGTATCCTTGGAAAATTTTAAATTTTGACAATACCAGACATGGGACATATTACCAATATTTGTGTATTTCATTACAGGTAAATTATTTTACTATGTGTAATTAAATTTAATTAAGAAAGTAATACTCATAAAAAATAAATATACAAAATTTTTTACATGTCTGGTATTAAAACTTTTAAAAATTTTCTAAGTAAGCATGTAAGAATAGAAATGTGAGCGTAGGTCTGAAATTATTAATAATATAGAAAAATTTCACAAGTGAATGTTTCAAAAATGTAATTGACATCGCCCAGGTCTACTTTTTAGATAAGAAAGTAGTAAAACTTAAAGGCTAAAATTTTTCGCTGAAACTGACTCTTTAAATCAAGCATGGTTGTATTATTCACTTTTTGCAATCAAAAAGTTATACCCTTGGTGCATGTTCACTTTTAAGCAAAATGTAATCTGAAAAAGAAACGACCGACTATTTCGGGAGAACATGGGGCCTAAGGCCACAAATGGTCTACTGGTCGTTCAATACTATTGTTAAACCGATGATCACCTATGCTGCCCTTGCATGGTGGCCAAAAGTTGAACAGAGTAAGGCAAGGGATGCTCTTAAGAGAATCTACCGTCTTGCGTGTGTTGGCATTACAGGGGCCAGCGGAACTTGCCCGACGGATGCCTTCGGGGTTATGCTGGGGATCCCGCCATTGCATATTTCCGTAATGGAGGTTGCCAGTATGGGTTCCTCTAGACTTAGTGAATTCGGTGGCATGAGGGGAGGCGACCTAAGGGGTCACATGAGGATCGCGCGAATCCTAATAGATGACCCAATTTCTAAGGTTGCGGACAAAGTGTCACCGGAGTGGATCTTTGATAGATATTTTGATGTGTTATTGTTTGACAGAGACATGTGGACCAATCAATCCTGGGAACCGGAAGATGGTTCTCAGGTGTGGTTCACTGATGGCTCTAAGCAGTCGAATGGGAACACGGGTGCGGGCGTCTTCGGACCAGGCTTCCAGCGTGCCTTACCTATGGGTAAATATCCATCCATTTTTCAGGCGGAGATTTGGGCCATTTGTGTCTGTGCATTGGAATGCCTGCGAAGGGGAACTCGCAGATCTCGCATATACATTCTTTCTGACAGTCAGGCTGCACTGAGGGCCTTAATGGCCTATAAGGTGTCGTCCGGGTTGGTCATGGAATGCATTCAGACTCTCAATAGGCTCGGTAGAGGCAACTCTCTAACCTTGGGGTGGATTCCTGGTCATGAGGGGCATGAGGGCAACGAGAGGGCAGATTGTCTTGCCAACCACGGGGCCCGAAAGCCCTTTATTGGTCCTGAACCATTCTGTGGAATACCTGCGGGGTATGTTAGGGAAAGGCTCAGGGCATGGAGAGAGTCTGAATTCTCTGGTTACTGGGAAAACTCTCCTGGTCAGCGCCAGGCTAAAAGATTGATCTCTTTTTCCAGTAGGGGGTCGAGGCGACTCTTGTCGCTTGAAAGGGGGGATTTGAGGACCCTGGTGTCGTACTTAACTGGACACTGTAATCTCAGATACCATCTGCACAAGAAGGGTCAATCGGACACGGATTTGTGTAGGTTTTGCGAGATGGTGTCTGAGACCTCGGAGCATGTTCTCTGCGAATGTCCCAGGCTTTGTGATAGGAGACTTAGGTTTCTAGGTGATCGCTTCATTTCGCCTTCCGACATCGCGAAGATTTTGCCTAATAGGATAATTGGCTTTATAGGTAGCTTGAATCTGTAGGTAACCTTAGGCAGCACAAAAGACCTACATTGGTCGCGGTGCATAGTGCCTTCTGATCTAATCTAATCTAATTGGAATCTAAGTATTGTCTAAGACGTTCTAAAAAAAGGTACTACCATCAGCCCCCACTTTTGAGTTCCCTCTTGATAAGTTACATGCCGTTGCGACTCCCTCAATCAAAGAGAACATTATGCAGTGCCCAAAACCGAATCTACACTCAGGGAACTTCTGCTTTAAAAATATGTAGTTGTTTGGGTTGTAATACAGTTTCATTATTTTTAATGTAAATGTAAGTCATTTGTAGAACAAATAAAATTTTTAACTAACCTTGTAGTTCATTTAAAAAAACAACCAACATCAAATGACTGTTTTATGATTTTACATTAATTTTTTACAGTTGTTTTTTGTTATTCAAAAAAATAAAAAAAAAATTTGGTTTATTTTTTACTACCATGTGGTTCATTTTTACTACAATTGTTAGTCATTTTTTGAACATTAAAAAACAAATGACAATGTTAGTTGAATTTAATGAAATGTAAGTCGTCCTTTTTTTAAATGAAATTTCATTTGTTTTTGACTACAATTGCAGTCGTCTTTACCAACATAATTCCCTAAGTGTAGTTATCATTTTCCTTGGGTTAGAGAACGGCTATAGGATCCAAAACGATTATGAATATCGGAAAAAGCAGACGCCCCATCGGCAGTGCTGCCGACTTTTTGAGAGCAAAACGCACAACAAAAATTGTAAAATTGCGTAAAAAAATAATTTTTAATTTCTTTACAAAGTTTAAGAATTAAACAGTTTTATAATTGTATTTCCTGCTAAAATAAAGTAACCATATTTCTTCACCGACAAATTCGGAGTATAGTCAAGTATTTTGTTCGTACTTTTGCGTTGTGGTGTAATGGTTAGCGCGTTGGACTTTTACACAGAAGGTCCCGGGTTCGATCCCCGGTGCCGGCAACATCAAATTAATATGTATGAGTTTTTTCTATCCCTCATACGTATCGCAATGTCCACCTTCGGTGTTCCCATAGCAATTAACCCCACCGAAGTAAAATAATGAATCAGGGCTATGAACCAAAAAGCTTCAATAAGTTCGCCAACTCTCCATCATCAACAACTGTTCTAAGACTTATCATCTCGCGCAATTACAGTGTTGCCATGTCTGAAGCCCTTCATCTTTCCCCACCTTTCATCTCTATACTATCCCTTTCCAAAGAAAGCAACACACTAAATATAGGAAGTATTTCCTGAGTGTTGCCTCTCTTTAAAAAAAAAAAAAAAAAAAAAAAAAAAAAAAAAAAAAAAACAAGGTGAAGTTTGGCAGTTTCATTGGGGGTTTCATCAGACAGACAAGACCATTTAAAATGTGTCGAAAAAGTATAATTTTATTGTAACTTTATTAACCCTTTCACTACCCTTGTACACTGCAGTGTACACATTTAAACAAAAATATAAAAATGTTAATAATGAAGTAGTGCTTTGTATTTCTGTGTTATTTGTTCATTAGGGTATTGGCAATTAAAAAAACCATTATATGGACAAACTGTTCATCAGGTCAATATAGGCGCGATATTTGTGAAGAAAGTTCGACTTTTCTAATGAACCTCTATCACCGAAGAAATAGGCGTTTGTTGTATCTCGTAAGCTAATAGAGCTAGATTCTTGAAATTTATCACACAGCTTCATCTAATGGCCAGAAAAAAAAGAGCTAAAACCAGCAATCAAAAAAAGGTGGCTTGTCAAGTTTTTACAATAAGCCCTTCAATTATTTATTACATCAATGCACTTGAACAATTCCCTATCACATTTTGTGTTATATTACACATATTTGGGGACATTTGATAATAAAGTGTGTTTTTTATACGGGTATAGAACTTTAAGTTGGCAACACTTTTTTAACTGGCGGCCATTTTGTCAAGTGATTTATATTTAGTTTCTTTTGTCATTTCAACATGAGTAGACTGACGCCTGAACAACGCTTTCAAATTGTGTAAATTTATTTTGAAAATCATGGTTCTGTTCGAAATACGTATCGCGCTCACTTTTGGTTAAATGGATACGTCAATAAACAAAACTGCCGTATTAGGAGTGATGATAATCCTCAAGTGTATGTTGAGACACCGTTTCATCCAGAAAAACTGACTGTGCTTATTGGCTGGTGGAATCATTGGTCCGTACTTCTTTAAAAACGATGCTGGGCAGAACGTTTCAGTCAATGGTGACCGCTATAGAGCAATGATTACTGACTTTTTCGTTCATCAATTGAACAACCATAATGTGTAGTAGCTGTGGTTTCAACAAGACGGCAACAGAAGGAAATGTTTGGTAACTGCATAGTTTTACGTTTCGGACCCGTGAATTTGCCTCCAAGATCGTGCGACTTAACGCCACTGGACTATTTTCTGTGGATATATGTGAAGTTGATAGTCTACGCCTATAAGCCCGAAACGATTGACCAATTGGAGGACAACATTTGACGCGTTATTGCCAATATACGGCCACAAATGTTGGAAAAAGTCATCGAAAATTGAACCTCCAGATTAGACTACGTCCGAGCCAGCCTAGGCGGTCATATGCCAGAAGTCATTTTTAAATTATAATGTCGGAAAATTATCTTTCGAATAAAGTGAATTTCATGTCAGTTTAAATAAATCACCTTTGGTTTATGCCATTTCAAAGTTCTATACATCTATAAGAATTAACTTTTAAAACTTACGTCGGCTTAGCAGTCTTGCCCTGATTTTTGTCACATGAGTACGGGTATTTTAGTTTATATTTCTTAAGCTTCTACACTTTGTACACAAGAAGATAATGGACCGCTGAAATCAACTTATTTCAAAAATTATTAATTTCTGTTAAAAGACTCTGTTGGATATCCCTTTTATACTACAACCAAAAACTAGTAGTTTTTGAAAACTTCTAGTTTTTGTGTATACATTTGCATGTAAGTAAATACAAGTAGTTTTCAAAATATACTAGTTTTTTGGTTGGTCAATGTAAAAAGCTTCCAGCTATTTCCTAGTTATTCAATGTTGTAAGTTAGAAAATTCCATAAAATTTTACATAATTTTTTAAAATTTCGCATTTAACTTATTTTTTTGAGGTAGTTTCAAGGGAATTTTATGAGTGAAATTTCCAAATGGAAAGGATTTTTTAAAATTTTTTCAACTAATTATTAAGTAGTGAACATTTTGCAAGTGCCTAACGTCTGAAAGTATTAGTAATGTTGAAGTACAACCCGTATTTGCAGGTAATTATTTCTGCATATATTTTGTAGAATTAATGCAAAAACCGGATACAACCATAGAAAAAACCGTAAAAACTATATAATTGTGTACCATTTTATAAAATAAGATTAAATTATATCGCTACATTATTCTGATAGTATCAAACTAGAACTAAACTAATGCTAACGTTTATAATTATATGGGCCCAATTCTCTGATAAAACTGTATAAAGACACATATTAAATTACGTATAATTATATAAAGCATCATATAAATTTTTTTAAATCGTGTATTGAAAAAAAAATTATTAAAAATAGCAATATTAACACTTTTCTAGGCCCCAGCTTGCATATATACTCTATGAGACGATTTAAAAGGGCTTGAGGTGCTTGCAAACTCTTAAGATAAATAATCGTTGGTTTAATAAACAAATTTAATTTTTAATCTTTCATATAGTTTTTTTATTCTCTTTGCTCTTTTTATATTGTTTTCTAAAGAGTAGCTGCAAAATAATTTCTTATTAAGAGAACGTCTTAAGAGCAAGAAAAATAAGTAACTGTAATAAAAAAGAGTTTAGTTAATGTGTTCGTTAGGTTTATAAATTTGTTGACAACATTTCTTCATCCCATATCGTGGGCAATGTTGTACTGATAACAAAAATTATTTTTTGGGTCATTTTGGTGGAAAAAGTGCACGCATCGAATGCAATTTCTAAAACTCCCCCAAGAATTTTTATTTTGTGTTTTTGAAAATATTGCTTTTTTTTTATTGTTAAATCCGCGAAATAGTGCCATAATAACGCGTTTTTTTCGACTTCGATACAAATGGTGCTTTTTTTTTTTTATTAAATACTTGCAATTAAACTTTATTTTTGTACGCTTAAAAGAAAAATTTAAATTCAAAACTTCATCGCATTTTGTGCGTGAACTTTTTAAACGATCGCGGAAAAGTAGTATATCATTTCCTTATATTTTTCATGGTCTATACGGCTATGCAATGTAGATGTTGATATTTGCAAGAAGTTATAACCCTAGTGTTCGTGTTCTAATAGTAGTTCTTTTTAGCATAAATAAATACTCTTATTGACCTAGTAAAGATTTTGCAAATTTTTTTTGCACGTGTTAAAGAACTAAAACATGTAGGATAATGCTTGATTCCATTGCGAAATAGTATTGGGGATTTATACTGCAGCTTGTGAACTACTATATATAGTGAACGACATTTTTCGGTAAAAAATATAAAATTTTATATAGCAAAATTAACATTTACATGGACATTAACTTGACGGAGTTTTTAGATCACTTTAAACGAACAAAAAAAAATACATTCAATTCAAAACCAAAACCACATATTCATTCGTCTATGGACGTACTGTATATGGAAGCTCCATATAAAATTTTAACCTTTTCAATTAAAAATATGCGAGGGCTATCTGTAATCACCGAGCAAACATATATGAAACAACTTGTTTCATTACAGCAATAACAAGTTTTTTTCAAAACCTAGAATAAAAATATGCCAATTAAGTGTTAAAGTGGTGCTAAAACTATTTGAAAAATACTAGAACTTGTAAAAAATCAAAAAAAGTATCAAAATCCTACTTTAGAGAACATTATACAAATTTAGTTTTTCACATTTTTGTTTTATTTTTTATATTTGCTAATAGAAAAAGTTAGTTTTTTTAAATTGTGAATAAAATTCTTACCGCTTACAGAAATCCAGCTTGGAAAATTCTTTAAAACATTTTTGTTATTCACTTTTTACTACGAAAAGTTACAGATTATTCGAATATTAGAATATATCGACGCCTCCAGCCAAAACTATGCTCAGTATGAAAAATGAGCTTTGCAGCAGAATCTCTCAAAGTTTACAAGCGATATATCCAAAACTGTATGAGATATAACTTTGAGTCTTTCACTGGTTTTATTATAATTCAAATAGAATTTTTTAGTATTAAATAATGAAAAAAAAAAAAAAAAAATTTAAGGGCATAGGTAAAAGTGACATAGCGGAACGGACAACAATTTGTCAAATAGTCGTCTAACATGGATGGCAAAGCAGAAAATATAAGAGTCGCGTATGAGCGGTTCAAAGCTCACTTCTAAGATTTAAAAGGTGAGCTCAAAATGATTACTTTTATGTACGGAAACATGTCTAAAATAAAAAAAAAATCTGATTTATTTGTACGCAGCATTTAAGTACTTGAAAAATCCAATATGTTGGGGCCCATATTGTCTATATCGGAGTGGCTTACCACAGTTTGGAATGGAATTTTGTTTAGTCTTCTATTGTATTCTAAGTACATTTTTGCTTATACCTTTTGAATGTATTGGCCGATCAGTACCAATTAAGACACTATTTAAGCTAGAATTTAAAAACGTTAAAAATACTAAAACATGCTAACAATAAGTCAACTTAGCATAGTTTTTTTTGGAGACGTCGATATTGATTGAAAAAACCCCTATTAAACAAAATTTAATTTTTAAAATTCATACTAAAATCTGAAAATTTTTCGATCCCATGAGGAATCCACTCCGAATTTTGGATATTTTATCCAATATAAATTGTTTAAACAAAGTCGAAGCTCTTGTTTTTGAAATGTTTGCAAATATACATATAACGTTTGAGTATTTTTGCAATCTTTCTCTAAAATGACTGTGTAGCTTTAAAAATAAATAATAAGGTTAACATGATTCTTCCGTTTGCAAAACATCGTACTTTGAACCGCTATTCATATTATCTCACACAACATTTTAGTAGTCTGTATACAGCAAATATATCGTGGAGACATGAAATATGCCTCTGCTAACTTTTAATGATATCCAAATTCATCGACTAAAACCGCATCGAAATTTTTTGGAATGACTCAAATACAGCACCGATATTACTGAAATACAATATAAAATTGCAATTCCCCTATATATAGATGATAACATTTTTGAATTGATCCAGTTAAAAATCTATATATGCTTAAAATTTTAAATCGTATGTCCTATTTAACATAAAATGGCTTAGTCTACAATCAAAGTATATATTTAAAAACTAAAAGTTGTTTTAATAACATACCTGTAATTTCCCCATATAAAATAACTTCAACATTCTGATACATGTATGTTTCTTCAAATAAATGTTATTGTATGTATCTTCAAAATTTCGAATTTGTTTATGTATTTTAACAGAATTATTTTACCAACCTAGATAATATTTTTACGATATTTATACTACTATGTTAAATCAAGCCGTGTGAAACGCTCTGCTCTAAAAACTTGAACTGTTTTTAAGAGAGTTTCGAAATAATTAGTTAACAGTTGTACTTTCAATTAATTAATTTTCATGTTTTTAAGTAATTTTAAAGTCAGTTGATGTTGCTGTATTCTGTATTCTCTGTATAAGTTTTGTCTAATTAACACAAAATTTTGTTTATATATGCTAAAAAATATGTTTTTAAAAAACCTCTTAAAAACTGTTTCTCTTAAAACTATTTGGCAAATACAATTTAACGGATATTGAGTTCCTTGGCTCTTCTTAAGTCTTTATGCTCTTTGGCAAAATTCAAATTTATATCGTAATGTTAACTAAATAATAATATTTGAACATTATTTTCGAAAAAAAATGTACACAATGTTAACTAACACTCATTTATTTTTTTTTTAACATGATACTAAAATATTTGATTAGCATAAAATGTTATTAAAGATAGATAAATTTGTTAAGAAAATCCTAAATTATTGTATAACAATTACTTTTACACTTTCATTTTATTTATTATTTTTTTGTTCAAAATCCGAGGTGTTAACGGTAATTTAAAATAACAACTAAAAAATGACTTTAGGATTATTTGATATAAATTACTTTATTATTAGTTTTTTTAATAATTATTGTAAAAATTTTTTTTTTTGCATTGCAGTTTTAATAAATCTAAAATATTATTAAAATAAAAAAGTTTTAATTATAACTTCGAATTTAAATTTTTGCCGCTAGATTCGAAATTTTCAGCTTTAAAAAATCATATAGTGGTTATGCATTTTAAAGCCATAAAGATCATAAAAAATGCAAAAAAAAAATGATTTTTTGACATTTTTGAACTTCTAATAAAAACAGATAATTAAAATCTTAAAATTTTGCCGTTTTTTGTACCACTGGCGATTACTAAAGTTGGCATACATAACTATTTAAATTTTTTAACTTGGTGCACAAAATGTTTCGAATATTGCACGTGTGGTGCTATTTCGCGGTCTATGTATCAGTTCTCAAAATTTTCTCCACCATTTTGGCCTTGGAAGAGTTCCTAGGTTACCTTGCTTTTCCATTTTTTTTGTTAATTACTAGGTCCTTGTTAAACTGTATTACCGCATTTAAAACAAACTGGCTGGATACCAGGCTTGAAAGATACTTTTTTTTCCTTATCCCTAAACAAATCAAAAATATCCCCAAAAAATCAAAAATTAGAAAAAAAGTTTAACAAGGAGCAGTTAATTATATATTTAATTCTCCCACATTTACCACGCTCAAATCAAATCAAAAATTATTCATAAAAAAATGCAAAATTCAACATTGTAAATTTTAATTTATTTTTTGTTAAATAAGCCAAAATATACTTTACAGTTAAAATGATCGTTTAATTAACAAAAATATAAATGTAAACTTGTTCCGACAAAACTATTTTTAATAGTTCTTTTAAAATCCCATTAAATTTAAAGTACTTTCAATTGAGAGTTATTTTTTTTTTTAATTCATATTAATACAAATATTAGGTGCAAATTTCTTCATAAAATCTTTAGCTTATACGCATTTTTCCCTACAATTCGACAGTGGTGTGATGAAAACCGAAAAATATTAGTTTTTCCATCAGGGATTCTATGTTTTTATAAATCGATTTGTATTACTCAAAAACGTTTACTTTAAGCAATAAATAACACATTTTTATAATATAAATAGTAATTGTACGAGGGCGGATCAATAAGTCCGTGACTTTTTGAATAAAACACATTTTTTTTGCAAAAAAAAAAAAAAAAAAATATTTTTCAACATAATCTCCTTTTAGCTCAATACACTTAGTCCAACGTGTCCCAAATTTTGTATCCCTTCCAAAAAATTGGATTTTTCGAGGTCCATAAAATAGGCGATATGGGGTCGTTTTTTTTAAATCCTCGTTAAATCGGTCCAACAAGTTGCCATAATATTCGCTGTTTATTGTTTTTCCCTTTTGAAGGTAATCGATGT
This sequence comes from Delia radicum, assembly GCA_021234595.1. Classification (NCBI taxonomy): domain Eukaryota; kingdom Metazoa; phylum Arthropoda; class Insecta; order Diptera; family Anthomyiidae; genus Delia; species Delia radicum. Next base: position 195,255,013 of record CM037851.1, on the reverse strand, counting down.
GAATTATCCAGCGTGCATCCCAAAAAACTGTTGCCATCACCTTATTGGCCACGACTACGTTTATGGTCAATTGAGAGCAAACGCGGCACCCATCTTGCAGACAGCTTTCTTAAATCCAACTGATCATTTAAAATCGAAACCACACTGCCATATGAAATGCCTATGGCATCAACAATGTCATGCACTTTTACTCTTCGATCGGCCAACACCATATCGCGGATTTTTTCGACATTTTCGGGTGTATTGACCTTAATGAGCCGTCCAGAATTTGTACTTGTGCGACCACAACGAAAGTCAGTAAACCACTTTTTTACCATTGAAATCGATGATGCAGAGTCCCCATAGTATTCATCAGACTTTTACTTGGTTTGATTGACGGTTTTTTTTTCGCAAAAAATAATGGTTGATGAGCACTCGAAATTCACTTTTTTCCACTAAAAAAAAAAAAACCACGAGGTTGTATGTTTGAACAGCTGTTAAACGCAAAGTGAATGACGGAACTTGCTCAAAATTTGACAGTAGTCTATTAACAGGTAGTACTTGATGGGAGCAGTATTGCATTTCATATAACTACGAGGGAAGTTCGAAAAGTCACGGACTTATTGATCCGCCCTATTATATATAGCATTGTATATCAGTGTGTTTTCGATATTAATCACATGCCAGAATATAACGTTCGAGTTTTTGGGAACATTTCTGAGAGTTCTTGTTCTAGAAGTCGTAAACGTGTATGAAAGAAGTTTTCTAAAAAAATGCCACAGAAATGACTCAGAAAATTAAATAGATTTAAACATTTTGTTAATAAGCGTATAGATTTGGTTTTTTAATTTTTGAGCCAAGAAATATGTTTTTTTGGATGAACCACCTCCAAGCAAAAAGGTTAACTTTTATTAACATATTTACAGCTCATGATTGATTTATTTAAACTTAAAGTTATGCGTTAAAATCTATGTATATAACATCTGATTTTTTCAAAACAACTTTGACTGAATTTTTCTATTGTTTTAAGAAAATTTTAAAAACACTGAAAAAGTTTCTTGGAAAAAGCTGGTGACACATAGGCTTTAAATGGACTGATGTTATGGTAAATCTATACTCAATTAAAATATCTATCAAACACTTGTAATTTCCCGAAAAAATCCCTACAATATTTTTAAATCCCTTAGCCCCAATTGAAAATGTCTGTCCCCAAGCCTGCTGGGTACGTATAACTTTTTCGTGATTTTTTTGAAAGTCCATCTTGGATTATTTCGTAAAGTTTAAATAACTTTTTCGTGCACTTGCATTTGATTATTACTATATTTTGTGAACTATGTAACTGATTTAGACGAATTAAAAAATTTTAATATCTGACACTTTTTTCAAACATTGACTGTAATGAATAAAATATATTTAAATAAATCGCAAAAAAAGTTATAAAGAAAAATCTGTGTTTATTTGGGCGCACATTTTAATACAATACAAATAACAACAAAATAATCTCGACGTATAAACAATTTGTTTATATTTGATACAATTTACTGAAAACGTCCGACAGGTTTTATACAGGTTTTTATTTAAAAAAAAAATCAACATAAAATCTCAACACTCTTGAGAAGATGCTGTTAATATAATAAATACTTAACATATCAAATCTCCGGAGCACTCTTTTGCCAAGTTTCCATGTATAACCATAATAAGAGCACACTAAACTAATAACAACAGAGATGTTTAGAGTTTAACCATGCGCGCATATTTCTAATTGGAAACTCTTAGATGAAAATCAACATACAACCAATGTACTAACCATATATACGAAATAAACATCCAAAATATTAAGTGGATAAAATAATACGAAACATCCACGCAGAGAGTTGCTCCAACAAAAATAAAAAAACGAACGAAGTGATTTCTATATGATTCGGAACGTTAGTATACACGCGAACTCTATACGGTAAACACGTTGAAGACGGAATAAGATGGTGGTTTCTTTAAATGTTTTTCGTTGAATACTAATGTTTTAAGACGTGTAAAATTTGAAAATACATATATAAATAGTGTAAAACATAAAAAAATAAGTCGGCTATTGAATATTTTGGATTAAAAAATTATATATATCGAACGTGTTAAAAATTAAAACGTGTAAACGAAGTAAAACAAAAATATACGAAAAAATCGTTAACGGTTATTAGCAAATATACGATTTAACGGTTTAAACGAGCAATGTTTTGCCGAAGTTTCAAAGCAAAGAAAAGCAGTGTAAACAAAATTGTTTAAAAAAATCTTTGAAATGTATTTATAGTTAATTTAATGTGAAATTGCATCTTCTACCAATTAAGTTGTAAAAAAGTGAAGTGTTAAGAATTTTGATTAACGAATACGTGTTAATTAACAAAAAATAAAAAAAATCTATTGATTAATATGTTTAAAATAAACAACAACATATCATCTAATTACAACAACTAAATTTATAGTGAAAACAAATTTACAATTTAAAAGGTGATTTTTTTTTATAAATAATAAATTTGAAGCTATAGTTTATTTAAAAAAAAATGTGAGAAATTTATTAATTTGCTGTTGAAATACATAACTAACGATTCTATAGCGATATTCACACGCTATTTAAATATTTCGTATGAATTTTATACAAGTTTTAAACAAACTTAAAAATTTAAATTTTAACCCACACTACCAAGTTCTTCATATTAAATACTGTACAAAAAAAAAAAAAAAACAACAACAACAACAACAACCACAAAAACGCAGAGAAAACCCTTACGACATTTATGATGACATCCTTTCAAACAACATTGACTTCGTTAAACTGCTTAATATTATTATTGTTGTTGCTATTGTATCCACTAGGCCGAATAACAACGCTTTTTAAAGGATACAACAACAAAAATTAGTTTTATTTTTGTTACATCGTTCAATTTCGTCTCTTTTATGTCGGTAGTATAATTGGAATTTACGACAAGAGCTATTTCTACAAAACTATATAGACTAAGCTACATAGAAACATTAGTCTACTTGTTATACGCTATAATGTTAAATTTAAATATGGTAGCAATAGCAGTGGCTGTAAATATAGTAGAGTTTCAAAAATCGAGATATAAATTTAAAAATTCTTCTACAATACTTCAGTTAGCTAAAAAAAAAATTAAAAAAAAAACTTATGCTAAACATTTTTGAGCAAGTTTTTCTTATATTGGGGTAAAGGGAAAACAATAGAAGATATTAATACCAAGATATAAACAGTGGCGCTCGCAAAAAAAATAAAAAATAAAGTAAAAGTTGGTCAACAAATGTGTCACCACTAGGGCTCGGAAGTTAATGCATTTATATTTTTGTTTTACGTACATAACATATGTATTTAAGATCGTAAAATATGTAATTCAAATTTGAAAATATGCATTAATTTAGATTTATTTCAACGTGTTCCTTTTTATTTCCACAGTTTTAATACTTTTTGCTTAGAAAAATGTTTAAAATATTAAAAATTAAGAATAAATATCGTCAGAAAGCTATTGATTGAATTTGTCTGTTATTTTTCTCATCGTAATAAAAAAAAAAAGATGATACACATATATAAATTTACAAAATATTTTATTTATAAAATTTATAAATTGTTTACAATTAATTATTAGTAACCCATAAAGAAATTTTTCGAAAAACATTTATTTTAATCTTTTGTTTTATTGAGCTAAAGATCCTTTATTTTATAATTATAAGTATTTATTTCCAGTATTTCGTCTTCGCATTGGAAGACTTCTTGAGGGAAAATTTTTTATAATTAAAATTTTCCCTGAAGAAGTCTTCCAATGCGCAGACGAAATATTGGAAATAAATACTTATAATTATAAAATAAAGGATATTTAGCTCAATAAAACAAATGACAAAAATTTATTCAAAAATATCGAAGAAAACTAAGAAAACATTTATTTTAATATAAACTATGAATTTATAGCAAAATATGCAACAGAATAATTACAAAATATTCATTAAAATATTTATTTGTAGCAAAATACGCAAAAATATGCATTTATAGCAAAATATGCAAAAATTATGCAATCGATGCCATTTTGTTGTAAATTTGTTGATTCGTATAGATATTCGGTTAACATTATTCTCCAGCTAACGATAAGAAACATTTATTTACCTGAAGTTCCGAGCGCAATATTCATTAAAAAGCCCGTAAAAATAGTTCAAAATTCAGCTACGACAACAGAAAATAGTACCTGAATTTGCGCCAGAAGAATTTTCAATGATGTTGAGAATCACAGTCTGCTAAATATAGGTGACCTAAATTTTGGAAGAACTAAATTTGAGTTGACAGATTGAGTTAAATTAACTAAGAATTTAGCTAAATCAACGGAATTTTTTAGCTGAATCAACTGAAAATGTTTGCTAAAAATTTCTTTCCGGATCTGACCAGAGGCAGGTCTACATTTATTACCGGGGATATAGGTTTCAAAATAGGGCATCGAGTTGGGAATCAGGTTACATTGCCAAATTGATTCCTTTAACAAGGCGTAAGACTATAAACAAGCGATTTCTTGGAATGGCAATGGTAGCCAGTTACATTTATTTTTAAATAACCACTTTCAATTTTAGTAAAAGATGTAGTTCGTTATTTTTTATATAAGGCCTTAAGATAATGAAAAATAAGTGTGCTAACAGATCTATTTTCCTATGAAAAAAGCAGAGTTTAAAATTTATATTTAAAATATACAACAATACAATGATAGTACGATTGTACACTCAAGTAAAAAAATTGTAAAAGTTTTAGAAAAATCATTAATTTTACAAAAAAAGTAACTTATTTTAAGTCAGCCAAATATACAACAATAGATGATAGTACAATTGTACACTCAAGAAAAAAAAAATTTAAAAGTTTCACAAAAATATATAATTTTACTGAAAAATTAACTTATTTATTAAATAAAAAATAACTCTTTTTGACTATAGTATTAGGGGAATAAGTCAGTTTTGCCGTTCTTTGAAATTTTCAAATGCTTTACTTTAAATTTAAAAAAATTGGAACCCAAACTTTGTTTTTCGGTCTTTTATTATAAATTATGATGTGAGCTAGATTATTTAAGTTCAAGATCATTTGTGTTTTGTTACACAAAAAACCGTACAATGTTTATTTATTAATTAAAAAATTTCTTCATCCGCTAATGATCTTGAAGTTGAATAATCTTGCTCACATCATAGTTTTCATAAAATTTTATGAAAAATATCACAATTTGTTAAAAGTTATATTCGCTCGATAAAGAAGTTTCAAAAGAAAACTAGTTTCACAAAGAATATAAAGCTATTTATTAGTTTTAGGAAATTATTCGTTCTAGTTGTGGAGAAACGTATCATTAGTTTAATGAAAATTTTCATTAGTTTTCGTCTACTAAAAATCTCTCTGTATAATTGTTAGTGGAGTAAACATAGAACATAAAATTAGTAAACGTTACTTAAACTATAATAAATTTTAGTAAGCGTTTAATGGAAATCGATTTGCATATTTTTTACTAAATAGTTATTAAACAATTCTTTGCAAACTAAAATTTGTTTTTAATATCCTTTAGATTTTTCTTTATATGTAAGAAAAAATCCTAAAGATGTTCACCTTAAGAAAGTAACCTTTGCTTTCAGTTATAAAAAAAAAAACAAAATTAAAAAAATCGTTAAATATTTTACTACAATCAGCAACGGAAATAGTAAAATAATTTCAAATTTATAAATAGTTTATTTACAGGAATATTTTCCATCTAAATTTTAAACGACAATTTAAAAAAAAATAAATAACTTTTTTTTTTTAAACGTGGAACTAATTTTTATAACGTTGTTTTTAATAAAAATGTAAGCGGTTACATTATTTTCTTAAATAAATAATTAAATAAATAAGTTACGTATGTTTTAAGAAAATACTTACTTTTTAAAGTTGTTCGTGCGTTGTTTTTTTTTTTTTTTGATTTTTACAATTGATTACACTTGCTTTTTCTAACTATCTGCTGGCAATATGTTTGGTAATGCAGTAATGAAGATTTCGAAGTAGATATGTAAGCGGTTATATTTCAATAACTTGTTGGGGTAATGTGTATTTTTTTCCTGTGTAGTTAATACAGATTACTTAAGAGATACGGAATAACGATTTTTAGTCCATTTTGCTCCATCTAGCTTAGTTTCCGAGATATGGCCTATTTTATGATTAGAAAATAAAAAAATATGAGCAAAAAGCACCATTAACAAGTGCTTTTGACAGCGGTTCAAAAACAATTGTGGTTGCAATAGCAATTGTGGTTGCGAATTGCTAAATATTATGTCGAAACATTTGTTCAAATACGGGTGAAAATTGTTCTTGAGGTAACTAATAACTTTAGTTAAATTACGGATTTAAACAATAACAACAAAACAAATTAGTTCAACTGAATTAAAACCCGTTTAACAGACTTTTTGACTAACTTTTTTTATGAGTATAGTCATCACTATGTCGAATAAGAACATTCTTTTAAAAACTATAGCTGTTTCTGTTTCATTCTAACCGTGCTCTTTAAGAATAGCTTCGAAAGAGAGAGCAACCCAGGCAGAAAAATACAATTGGCACAGTATTGGCAAAGCGTAGCAGATTGTCGCTTTTGCGTTGGCAGAACGTGGGATTAACAATACTGACCCCTCGGACAGTCTCACAAAAAAATTTCTTACAATGATATATTTTTTAAACAAAATTTTCGAAATTTTCTAAACTTTCTGTGAATTTTAAACCAAATGCACTAACATTTTTTCTCAAATGTATTCAAAATTTTTTTTTTACGAAATCAAATGAAAGAATTTCACAATTTTTTAAAAGTTTTATAACAATTTTTAATATTTTGTTTACAACAAAAATATTGCCAATGTACTTTTCCCGGAGTTCGCCTATAACGAATTAATTCTATTAGTACCTCGGAGTTTTTCTTAACCGTGTTATATTGTATGTCGATTTTTAACAGCGAATTATTATAATTTTATAAATTGTTAATTTGTTTCTTTTGTGAAAACTATATCTAATAAAAAAACCTGTTGTGAATTAAAAACAAATTGCGTAAATTTTTTTTTAATTTGTTACTTAAACGAATTTTAAGAAAATTAAATTTGAAAAATAATTGAATAAACTCCATATCGACTTCTCATGGACGATTTTTAAAAAAACATTTATTTTATATTATTAACAAAAATATTAAAAGTATAAATATCTTTAATTTGAGATACATTTCGTGTATAATGCCAAAAGTGTCAAAAAATGGAAATTTCGCTGTTTGTGGCGATTTATTAAGAACAAAAAATAAATACCTTTTAAAAATCGTCCAGAAGGAATTGCTCTGAAATTAAGTCTGTTATATTTCCAATTTTAATTTTTGCAAATTCGTTAAAAAATTGTGGGCTGTAGGCAAATTTGCTCGAAAAATTTTAATTCTCTTCACGCCCATTGTATCATTAAATAATTCCCACGTTGTTATAAAGCCGGGACCAAAGTCCAACTCCATACAAGTCAGGTCAGGGGCGTTCCGAAAAACAAAGCCACATAAAATTATTCGTTTTTATACAGAACATAATTTTATATGAAAACGAAAAACATTTTTTGGATTCGTTCTTCAGAACCTTAGAAATTTGGCTATTGATCACAGGTAGTGAGAAATGCAAAATAAATTTGCGAGCTATTGGATTTGTAAATGCCTAAAAATGTCATTAAAAAACATTTTTAAAAATAGGTCGCCTAAAATCGATAGATCGTTCAAAATCTAACATTGGTCCTCTGATTTAAAACACCACTTATATTTTTTTTGGAAAAAAAAATTACGCAATAAGTGCACTCAGGGAGCTTCTGCTTTAAAAATATGTCGTTGTTTGGGTTGTAATACAGTTTCTTTATTTTTAATGTAAATGTCAATCATTTGTAGAACAAATTAAATTTTTTTACTAACCTTCTAGTTCATTTAAAAAATCAAACCACATCAAATGACTGTTTTATGATTTTACGTACATTTAGTACAGTCGTTATTTGATATTTAAAAAAATAAATGTTTGTTTATTTTTACTTTTTTACATACATATGTGGTTCATTTTTACTACAATCGTGGGTAATTTTTTGAACATTAAAAAACAAATGACAATGTAAGTTGAATTTACTGAAATGTAAGTCGTCCTTTCTTTAAGTGAAATTTCATTTGTTTTTAACTACATTTGCAGTAGTCCTTACTTACATAGTATTCTAAATGTATATAAGCTTCCGTAATTTCTTTAATATATATCGGAACATTTTCCTTTCTCATTTTTTAAGAAAACTAAATTGCGTATAAAACCGCGGATTTTTCGAAGTTTGAAAAACTAAAGACGTTAAACTCTAAGCGGCTCCCTAGGGTTTCTGAATGCAAAATTAAATTGAAATCGGAAGACTCAAGGCCAAATGCTCTTTTTTGGCCGGTCTTCGGTAATAATTAAGAGCAACATTTTGAATTTAAAACATGAACAATGTGTTCTGAAAAACAAAAACACAAAAAAATATTAGTTTTCACAAACACTTATGTGTTGTTATACAAAAACTAATAATTTTATGTGGGTTAGTTTTTCAGAACACCTCTGGAACCTTGCTTTAAAAATCAGTCAACACAAAGCTATTAATGGTTGAATCGGTCCACTTGAGGGACTACACAATATTATTGGCATTAAGTAATACCTCCATTTTTATTTTTCGAATTTCTATATAAAGAGCGGACAGGTGTGCAAAATCTATAATCGCTACGAAGGAAATTTAAATTTTATTAGATTCTCTGACATTTACTCTTTGTTACAATATATTCCAAAAATCATAAAAAGGTTAAAATTAGATTTGGACAGTGGTTCGCTAAAGAAGGCAAATCAGTTAAATAAAATTCATATTTGGAGTACATGGTAGTTTTATAAAAATATGAGAATTAAAAAGGTTAAAATTAGATTTGGACAGTGGTTCGCTAAAGAAGGCAAATCAGTTAAATAAAAATCATGTTTGGAGTACATGGTAGTTTTATAAAAATATGAGAATTAGATGGAGAAGTGTTTTGTTGTAACGCAAATTGACTGGTAGAGAAATTTTTCATGCCAGAATGTGAAGTTTTGAATCCAGTTTAGCAAAAAATTTAAGATAAAAATACGTACACGCAAAAAGGTATACGTTTATTAAAACTAAGGTCATGTGAATTAAAAAATATATGTAAATCAAGTCCATGAAGTTGGTAAGAGAGTCATGAAATGCGAATGAAAATTTTGTAGTGAAATTGAAGTGTTCTTCAAACAGACAAAGAAACTGATGTAAAATTGGAAACTAAACAATTTCCTGAAGTTGTTTTTTACATTACTTACGTTGGTAGTAACAAATTATTAGTATGGTGTAGAAAATATATATTTACGTACAAACAACTTTATTAATGACAGACGAATTCCGTGCTTGTCAACGAAATTGGAACTGTGGTCTATTTAAATCGCTATTTGAGGCACACAAATAATTTCGAGAGAAAAATTTTAATTTAATAAAGTTTATTAAATCGTTAAATATTTAAAGTGCTTGTCCTAAGTTGAAATCAAGCGAAAATTCATCTTCTTTCTGTACGTAAATATATTATTAGGATGGGGTCATGTACAATTATAAAAAAATTTACGAAAATATAATTTAGTCGCCTTGCTGAGCTGAAATATCAATAGTGCAAAATGTTTAAAACAAATGTGAATTTTCAAAATATTTTTAAAAAACTCTTTTATATTTAAAACTAAACTGGTTCGAAAAATTTAAATTATAAATGTTCAAAAACTAGCATTGGGTTTTACAGCACAAAAGCGAAGATTCGCAAAATTTCGCATCGAAGTTGTATGTGCGAAAGTTTTAAAGTATTGCGCTAACTTTGTAATATCGTTCTTGTTAACAATATTAGTATTCAAAATTGCAAATTTTTTCCTTTTCCAAACTTTATTTATATTACTGCACAATACATTTTTAGGCATCGCAGATTATAAATGGTAAAAAAGACTAGCAGTCATGTCACACTTTTCTTGCATCAGAATTTACTTGATTTTTTAATTTCAATTTTGTAAACGTAAAACGGAAATTGCTCTTTGATTCCACATTTAAAAATAAAATTGTAATTGATATTTAGATCAACTCAAACAAAAAATATTCAACTATTTTACACAAAAAATTTACTATAAAAAAGGTTTTTGTTGATTAATTTAATCAATTTTCGATTAAAACGTAATTTTTTCGGAAAAAAAACTAAAAATTTAATTCAAAAGTGTTTTATTTATTTGTTTTAACTAAAAAATATAACTTTTTTAGCAGTTTGGTTACAAAATTTTCAAAAAATTTTTTTTTTTACATTTTAGAGTACACAAAAACGAAAATAGTCTAAAGGTGCAAAAGTGAAACGATAGCACTAAGAAATCATAATAATTTAATATGAAATATGTGTTAAAATTTAAAATATGCAAAAATTGCATTCTTAACTTATAAATAGCTTGTATTTATTATCTTTGCTTAAAATATGCAAAAATAGTGAATTTTTATTGTTGATCTATATAAATTGTGTGTGAGTTGTTGGTTAGTTCGGTTAAAGATCATGAATATTTTTCCATATTAACAGAAAAATTATAATTTTATTTGTGATAATTTACTTTAATTAACAGAAAAAACAATTAGAAAAAAGTTATTTGACACCTGCATGAATGGAGTTAACTTTCTAGCCCGCAACGGCCTTCATCAACATTCTTCGTGCCTTAAAGTGTTAAATTGTAAACATCATCTATTTAACTCAACTAGTTAGGTTAAAAACATGCCGTAACTTAGTTTGAGTATGACGAAATTTACTGCGAACTTATTTTCTATAAAGCTATGTTTAGTTGTTAATTATTACCACAGTTTTCTAGAGAAAACAAATTACGTTTTCAATTTCACTATTGTACGAAATTGAACAAAAAAAAAATCGTTTAGTACTTTCGAAGATAATCTCAAAGATCTAAAAGTCTTAAGTTGTAATGAATATTTAAAAAAGAATAGGCTACACTGTGCCTGAAATAAATGTTTTTAAATAAATTGCAAATATTGATTTGAGTTTATTAAAATACATGAAAAATATCAAGAAAATAGTATTAAAGAATAAAATTAAAAAAAAAAATATATGTCAATTTATGAGAAAACATATTGGAAAGAGATAAACAGATATTTTTGGAATTTGATTATATTCATTGTTATTTTGTAAATGCAATGTCTAAATGTTACAATGCAATGTCTTATTAATGCTAGTTTTAGCAAAATATTTTGCAACTTTTTTCAACCCGATTTGCTAAAATTAGCCAAAATTGTTAACTTGTTTTTTTATAGTTGAAAACGAAGTGTTTTTTTAGATTGTCAATTTTTATAATCTACAAAAAGATATAAAAAATTATTTTATTTTTGAAAAATTTAACTATAAGTTAGTAAATTTAACATTTTTGTTTTATTTTTTTCCTGCAACGTATTTTTTAACTAATTTTTAGTAACTTTTTCTGCTAATTTTAAAGACTTATTTGTATGACTGTAATAATATATTTTAAAGGAGTCCTTATTAATTTTTATTTACAAATGATCAGAAAAATTTTAAATGTTTTAGTTGTAAAAAATTAGTTAAATGTCTAACACATGACAAGTCTAACTGGCGCAGCATCGGTATATTTAGTTTTGCCATAGAGCAAAATCCGAAACTGAATCTTAATCCGTTCATGACATGCACTGTGCCAAACTTAAAAACAAATGTTTCAAAAATCTTCTTTATGCTTTAATTTTTAGAACCCAGAGCAAGAATCTATTGTGTATTATCAATTTTCAATTTCAATGATCAGTTTTTGAGATATTGAGGGATATTGAGGGATATGGTGCCATTTAAATCAAAGATTGTTAATGAATAATTAGCTATTAGATGTTAGAAATTAGAGTTTTGCTAAAGACAAATTTCAAAAGTGAATGTTATTCTGTTCGTGGGATGCACTATGTCAAAATTCAAACTAAAGTTTAAAATATTTCGGTTGCTGATTGAATTTTCTAATTTCCAAGATATTGGCGAAAATTGGAGCCATTTATAAAAAATATTTTTAATGGAAAATAAGATATAAGATAACAAATATTACTTGCATTATTGAATGAATATGTCAAAACTGTCAACTGTCATCGACTTGAATTTCAAACATCAATATTTTAAAAAAGTTTCGACTTGAATGCATAAATTTTTCTCAGTTTTATTGTGTCTTTTTAAAAAAACGCAATATAAAATGTGATTTTTTGTAAACATAAAAAGTGAATAACAAACAAGTTTTAAAGAATTTTTCAAGTCGGATTTTATAAACATTTTATTAAAAGTAATTGAATCCATAAAAAAATCATAATAAATGAATCAAAGATGTGAAAAATTAAAAAAAGAAATTAAAAATTAAATAAAACGGTAAGAAAATCGTGTAGGGAATGAAAAAGAACTGAGAACTACGATTTCATTTTTTCGCGATCGTGAAAAAAGTTCACGCACACGATGGCGGATAGACTGATTGGGTTCTTTCTCTACGCTACGCTCTACAGCAGCTATGACTTCTTCTGTATGACGTCTCTGTGGATGCATATTATTATTAAACGTGGTGCGTAACGTTCCATAGTTAATCAAATTAATTGCTCTGATGGATGATTATGTTGACCGTAAAATGGACGTATTGCGCGATACGTATTTCGAACAGAACCATGATTTTCAAAATAAATTTGCACAATTTGGAAGCGTTGATCAGACGTCAGTCTATTCATGTGGAAATGTCAAAAGAAATTAAACTAAACAATCACTTCACAAAATGGCAGCCAGTTAAAAAAATGTTGCCAACTTAAAGTTCTATACCTGTAAACAAAACTTTTTTATATAGGATTTTTTTTTTTAAATAAATAAAGTGTTATTTTACTCAAAATGACTTAGTTTTTATGTAGTGTTCTTATATAATCGTACTTACAAAATAGTTACCCACCAATTTGAGACGAAAGTTTGACCTTTTTTTGATTAAAAAAAAAATTTTAATACTCAATACTTTCATGCATTTAGTGTGTGTACTTTTTAACGATAACGGAAAAGTGAAATCGCAAGTTCTTAGTTTTTTCCATGGCGTACACGATTTTGGAAGTGGAGCTTGCATATTCGCAAAAAATGCAATAAGTTATAACCTTATTGTACAAGACACTTTGAATACAAAAACTATGATTTAAAATGAAAAATTGCCTATAGGTTAATAACTTTATAAAAAAAACGTAAAATTCATCATATTGGACTACAATTTTTAGCACCTAAACTTGAAATTACGCACCTAAAAAAAATAAGTGTCTTATATGTCTTTGTCCATTACAACATATCCAACTTTTAATTACATCTACTACCACTGTGTAGTTTCCTTGTTAGTTTTTTATAGCCCAAATACCACATTACGGTCACATTAGGGTACATTCCCTTATATAATTTCTAACACAATCACTGCTATTGTTTTGATTTTAACTGTATTTTATAAAAATACCTTTCGTTTATTAAAGCCCTACTAAACTAATAATCAAATACTTCACGTGTATAGAGGTGTACATTTGAATGTATGTTTCATGTACAGTACAACATGGAATATGTATGTGTTTGTATGTAATTGCCAAGGCATATATCCTTGTTTTGCGTACTATCCCTTTGCTCCTATGTCACCAATATTCCCCCATACTAATAGTAATACCCACTTCCACTGCTTGACATGCTAAATATTTTGTGTGTGGCTTTTTGCTTTTTGTCATAAAGTACCTACTACACAAACGAACGAGCAATTTTTAACCACACAATATACAACAACCAAAAAAAATTGTTTGTTTGTCATTTATTGTTGTATGTGACTTGGGTTACGCTTTTAAATGTTGTGGGTATTTATTTTATATATGTACAGTGTAACACAGTTATAGCAAACTTAAAGGAACATCGAAACACTGTTCGTTACAAGCGTTGTTTGATAAAAACCCTGTGCAGTTTAAACGTGTTCCATTGTACCACATTTTGTAAATTTGATCTCAATGACGGTGGGTTAAATGACAAAAAAAAAAAAATATTTCACGAATACATTTATGCACATGTTCAAAGTCAAGTGAATATATTTTAGTTGGAAATTATTTATTAAATTAATGAATGTAGCTTTAAAAGTTATTAAAAATTTGTATTGTAAATTAAACATATAATATTACATTTGGAAACCTAAACACTTTTCGCACCATTATAAATCCATGTATTGAATATGAAAACATTATTTTTTTTCTGATTTGAAATTTTAACACATCGACACTAACAAAGTTTTGAATCTTTTAAAACACATGACTTTTTTTATCGGCACAGCATCGATATGCATAGACTTTACTACTTCATAACTTTTTACGATAAAGTTATATAGTTACATTCTCAAAATTCGACATCTAACTAAAAACATATAACATACATACAAACAGGGAATTATATGCATAATATCAATGAATTTTTTCATTAGATCTATGAAATATCACTGCAATTCGTCTATTAAAACTTTTCATTAAAATAATGCAGTTTTTCATAAAATTTTATTACAAAATTCAATATATTTATTTAGAATTTCATACGCCTAACGAAAAGGTTTCATTAAAAACAGTTTCATAAAAATGATTAACCTTTTAAAAAGTTCAAACAATCGTTCATACGCCTCGTCAAGAAAACTTTATTGAAAAATTTCATTAAAACTAGTCCAAGAATATTCTCTCTGTAGTTATATAAAAAATTAATTGTTATTATCTAACATATTCTATCGATAACAATACTCAACAGCTGAAAAACTTGTCGTTACAATTCATATTTTTCAATAGATATTAGCGATTTTTTCTTAATTTGTAATTTTTAAAATATAGTGGTTCTTATATTTACATTATCAACCCATTTTTTTTGTGTATGTTTTCCGAATTGGACCTTAAAGTAAAACGTTTTTTATATAAAAATCTACACAACATTATCTTGCATTTGAGTGCAATAATGTCTGTGTACGTTTAAGGATACCTTACTGCAAGGACAATGCAAACTTTGTTTTTTTTTAAGTGATTTTCCACAACAACAACATTTATTTTCAAAATATTTGAGGATAGGTTAAAAAGATTTGCATTTAATACAGAAATATGGTCAGTACACTTCAAGAATTATTCTTCATGTTATTAGTGAAACAATTTCATGAGCGTTTTTTCGTAGATTTAATAAATAATTTTATTATACTCGTATACAAGAAATTCAATTAATATTATCCAGTTTTTCCTAAACATTTTATTAAAAAAATTTTATAGTTTCATAAAAAATCATTAGGTTTCATAAAATATATCTTCATAGATTTAAAGAAAATTTTATTATGACCCGATGAAAAAAGTCGATTAAACGTCTTTAATAACTTGATATCATTATACATTAGGCCGGGTCGATTTGTATGGAGGCAAAAAATCGCTCAATTTTCAAGGAAAATCGTATTCTAGGGATCAAAATAAGAAACTTTGCCGAAGTAACCATACCTCTAAAATGAATTCTGATGTCCCGACTTTTGACCCGTAGGTTCAAATTTTGAAAAATCCCACTTTGACCCATTTAGAGTGCCCCAATCGAAAATAATTTATACATTAATCTGCTAGAGCGTCTTCCGGAGAAGAAATAGAGACCCTAATCTTGGAAAGACTCCTCCTACTTTCTGAAATATCTCTATCCCGAGATTTGTACATTTTACTATAAAAACACGGTTAAAAAGGCTCTCTTTCAACTTAAATTTTAACCCCTTAGCGGTCACCTAGAATGATGATTTATGCATTAATCTGCTAGCGCGTCTCCCGGAGAAGAAGTAGCTCCCATAATCTTGGAGAGATTCCTCCTACTTTCTGAAATATCAAAGTGGGCTTTTTCAAAATTTGACCCTACGGAACATCCGAATTCGTCTTAGAGGTATGGTTCCTTCGGCAAAGTTTCTTATTTTGATCCCTAGAATACGATTTTCCTTGAACGTTGAGCGATTTTAAATCGACCCGCCCCTATTATACATGCTTATATGTGTGAAAATATAATATGGTCTATGTTCGAATCTTATATTTAGTTTTCTTTTTCGATTTTTTTTTTTTTTTTTTAATATGTTTTTTTTTTTAACCGAGGAAAATTTACAAAAATATGTGCACACTAGGGTTTCAACGTGCCTATTAGCACGTAATGAACAATAATGTATTAATAATAGAAATCGCTTCCTCAGGTCATTTGGAAATAAATGCCTCCAGCATAAGGTGCATTTCCTTAAAATTAATTTTTCTGAATTTTGAACATTAACTTTTTACCTATTGTGTTCATTATTTTGCTAATTTTTATATCTACGTGTGTGTTCTTTATAGCGATGCTTATCCAACTATGCATTGTTATTGTTAAAATTTTAGCTAAATATTAATTTTTAGTTTAATTAAACAAAAAGATTATGCGGAAACCTTTTTGAAAATCGCGAAAAAATAAAATTGCGTTGCTTTATATAAATACGGCTAGAATAGCTAAAATTTCATAATTGCAAAAAAAGTCAAAAGTTATAACCCTACTCTCAGGGAACTTCTGCTTAAAAAGTTTGAAGTTGTTTGGGTTGTAATATAGTTTCTTTATTTTTAATGTAAATGTCAGTAATTTGTAGAACAAATTTATTTTTTTACAAATATTGTAGTTAATTAAAAAAACAAACCACATCAAATAACTGTTTTATGTTTTTACAGTCGTTTTTTGTTATTTAAAAAGAATTAAATGTTTGTTTATTTTTTTACTAATATGTATATGTGGTTTATTTTTACTACTATTGTTAGTAATTTTTTTAACAGTAATAACAAATGACAAATGTTAGTTGAATTTAATGAAATGTTAGTCGTCCTTTCTTCAAGTGAAATTCCATTTGTTTTTGACCACAATTACGGTCGTCTTTACCTACAAAATATTGGGTATGTACAATGTCTATATGGACTATAGTCCACACAGTAAATTTCGACTTCTAATAACACATACAAAAAAAAAATATGATGCTTTATATAATTATACGAAAATTAATTTTATCCGAGAAATGGCCCAATATAATTATATAAGTTCGCATTAGTTTAGTTTTAATTTGATAATATCCGATTCAATTACATCCATATAATGGCGCGCTGCAATTTAATCGGATTTTATATAACGGTATAAATTTATATCTGAATTGCTACTAATATAATTGCACATAATATAATTGTATACAAATACATCTGATCATTTTTATTGATAGCATTTTTTATATGGTGCTTGATATATTTATATGTCTCCAAATCTTACTTCATATATAACTACATTAGCCACATAATTATAATCCAAATATATGTAGTGATCGATATGTTTATATATGACGCCATACTGAAAATCTTTTCTTAATAATTTTATATAGCATTATATATAATCCCATACATATTTTGGTAAAGTTCAATATCAATTTAAGTTATCTACAAGTTAAGGCTGTATTATATTTCATGATATCATTGAGACAATTTCATAGAATTTTTTTCGTAGATTCAATGAAGAATTTAATGATATCCTAGAATTTTATTAATATTAATAAATTTTTCATAAAATTTCATAGTTTCATATATTATCTCTTTTTAAATTTAATGAAAATTTCTTTAGAGCTATGAAATTATTTGAAAGACTTATTTTTTTTCATAAAATTTCATAATTTCATTAATTTTCATACATTCTAAACTTCAGTTTTAAGATTTAGTTCTCAAGTGTTAAAAATATTTTATAAAGTGCTTTATTATTTTAATGCAGCCTTTTATTAGTTTTGCACTTTAATGAAATTGTTTGAAAAATCATATGAAACGTTTCATTGGCTTAGTTCCAATGCATTTTTCAAAGTTTTACTAATTCAAGAAAACTTCTTAATATGCAAAAATTTTGTGACATTTTTTCATAACTTCTTTAAATGCTTCATTGCAGAAATGATTCATTAGTTTTATGAAGAGTTCCATTAATTAGACGAACATTTCGTAAACATGAACTTTAATAAAACCTGTTTCATAGATTCTATGAAGAGTTTCAATGGACGAGTTCCAGTGACATTTTTGCATTAAAGCTATGAAGAAATTAATTACTAAAGTGAAGATAATTCTCTCAGTGTATAACCATATTAATGTTATAACGAAATCATTTGAACAGATTTACTTTATATAATTTCAAATAAAAAATGTGTACATTTTATTAGACAATACAATACTGCCCTACTAAGAAGAAAGTCACATCTCCATTTTATAGCTTTAGCTTTTATATTTAGCTTTTACGTTTTTATGTTTCGCGCCTTTAAATTCAATATTTTTTTAATATTTCAAAAATGATTTAAAAATATATTATTTTATTCAATTTTATTATAGCATCAAACTGGGGAAATTTTGATGGTAAAGTAGATAACCTGGACTTATGACTTTTTGCCTAGTATAGACATCCAAAAAAGTCTTACGAAAACCAAATTGCACAAATAAATTCAAAATTTCTTTGCATTTGTTCACAATAAAAATAAAAAATTTATTTTATATTAATAAAAACATAAAAGCATAACAAAAGAAAACAAAAGCAAACATAATTTAAACATTAAAGGTAAAAAAATAAATAAAGCATTAGTCACTAAAGCTAACATAAAAAATAAAGATTTAATCGCTGTCGTAGGTCCGTTCACTTTCTATTTCTGGAAGAGATTCCCAAAATTCCATTCTGTTTTTGGGCAAAATATCTCTCAGCTTTTTATAAGGTATTCTTTTCTTTTAATCAATATACCACGAGGAATCGTTTTGGCTTTAGGTTTTAAAATTCCAGATTTTATTGATGCAGCTTTTATGAAATTTAAGTCTGTGTAATTTGTATCTCTAAACTTAGTTTTATATAACAAAAAGCTATTGGTTTTTACAAATTTTACTTCTACCAATACATTTAAATAAACTCTCGGAAATGTTGCTTTGAGTTTTTGTTAAGACGAGTTGTCCTTCCATTCGTAAAAGTTTTCCACTTGCATTTCAATCACTTCAACCAGGCACGTAGCTAGGAATTTGTTTCGGGGGGGGGGGGGGTGCTTTTCGGTTTTTTATTTTGATTATATATTTTTTTTTTTTCACACTAGAGATTACCTACACGTAATGGGCAATCATGTATTTATAATAGAAATCGCTTTCTCAGGTCATTTTGCAACAAAAACCTCCGGCATAAAGTGCAATTTCCTTAAAAGGCATTTTTTCATTTTTTACTTATTGTGTTCATTATTTTGCGAATTTTGATGTCTATATCGCGAAACAACGCTTTAATCTGTTTGATCACAATCCGCGGAACACGTCAAATTTGAAAATGTTTGTGTACTTTAAGTTGGATATGCATCGTTATTGTCTAATTACGTTAAATTTTTAGCTAAATATTAATTTTTAGTTTAATTAAATAAAAGAAGGATTATGCGAAAACTTTTTGAAAACCGCGAAAAATAAAATTGCGTTACTTTCTATTTGTATGTGCTTATATACGTCTAAGGTAGCGAAAACTTGATAAAGTAAAAAAAGTAAAAAAGTTTCAACTTCTAATAGCCCGATTAAAATTAATATGATGCTTTATATAATCATACGAAATTTAATATGAGTCTTAATACAGTTTTATCCGAGAAATGGGCATAACATCCGTATAATGACGCTATACAATTTAATACGATTGTATATCTGAACTGATACTGATATATACAAAATAAGCTATAGTTGTATCCGGTTTTTGATTTTAAAACGTCATGAAAATCCGAAATATCTATTAATCCTTTTAGACTTTAGCTAAATTTGTAACAAATTCCATAGCATTTGGATATTTTATTATATTCAAAAATAAAAAAAAATATAATGAAAATGAAGATTTTGTGGAATTGACTAACTTACACAATTGAATAACAAACACGGAAAAAACGTTGAAACTAAATTTAGAGTTTTAGATTGAAAAAAATCTTAGACTAAATTAAGAACTCATAATGTTATAAATGAAACAAATTCTTTTTTTAGGGTTAAGAACCAGAAAGAAATCAATTCAAAAGACAAAAATTGGGGTAAATTTTGTGTATACAATTATACATAAAATTATACAATTAATTGTACTATTGTATTGTTGTAATACATATTTATATCCAAA
Organism: Delia radicum; assembly: GCA_021234595.1. NCBI lineage: Eukaryota > Metazoa > Arthropoda > Insecta > Diptera > Anthomyiidae > Delia > Delia radicum. The sequence goes on along the minus strand of CM037851.1, from coordinate 195,234,776 downwards.
ATATGATTGACAAATTTTCTAGTGTGACTCTGCATGGGGTAATATACAATTTTATCCAAAATAAAATTGTGTTTTTTTAAATATGATATAATATGAAAATATATATTATTATATATTAACGTAATTATTAATTGGATTAGTTTTAGCGTATTCTAAATGCAATATACAATTATACTCAACTATATATGACATCATATTCATTTTTTTCTACGAAATTAATTGTATATTTATATAGTTATGTCCGTTTTGACTCGGGAAATTATAGATTTATAACCGTCCAAAAAACAAATTAAAAGGCAAATATCCTATATAAATTGCCTGACACTTACAAGGAAGCTTTTCCTTTAAATTTTCCCTTTAAAGGTTCCCTTTAAAATTAATGAAATTCGGATAGGTGATAAAGCAACAAAAATATATGAAAAACGTATTTATTATTGAAATTGGTATATAATTTTGAATTAAACACATCTTTGTATGAAAATATGTCTAAAGTTTAAGTAATTTAGACTTATTTAAAACCATTTTGACACTATGTCGTGAATTATTTTAACAAATTATTCACTATTTTTTAGCCTTTTTCATATATCCGACTTTTTTTAAGATCATGTCTTGTATTAAAAAAATTGTAAATTTTCCAAGCAAGCCCGATTTTAGTCTGAAAGAAATAAAGATAAAGAAAAAATATACAACTGGAAAATTTAAAAATATACCTGACATCGCCCAGGTCTTATTTAAACTATATTATGTATTTCCAATTCACTTTGATTTATATTTTGGACAATTTCAAATGCTTCTCAAATTTTCTTTAATCAATTTTTTAAATAAAAACCCTTTAAAATTTCTAAAAAAAAAACACAACATCGTTATAGCACAAAGACTGGTTTAGCTGCTTGATTTTAAATTTCGCATTTCAAGGAGCGCCGATAGAAATTTGTTTACATTTAGTCTAAAAAAAAAATTGAGAAAATTTGAGTCACATTGGACCACGTTAAAACATTATGCATATCGATCAATGTTTGAGGCTTGAATTTGTTTCAAAAAATTAAAAAAATATATGAAAAAAATTCTGAAAACTATGTTACCAGATGCGTGCGTAGCAAACCAAATTTAAATAAAAAGATTGCACTGTAAGTAAAGTAACGACTTTTACGGCACAAGTAAACTTAATTTTGAGTCTTAGTGGTATCTCCATTTTAAAAGATTATGTCAAAATACACAGAACATTGTCAAAAAAAATTCCATTAAACTGTTGTTCGATTTCAAACTTACTTTCAATTAACTGTTTAATTGAAAATGAATTTGGTATAAAAAAAAGTTTCAGTTTTTACAACGTATAATAACAACATTGAAACAAATGCAAAAATTTTGAAAAGTCGCCAAAATTAAAAAAAAATCGTTTAAAGTTGAAAATACGCTTTTCTTTAATTTGGTGATTTTGGCGTTTATTTTGGGAGTTTTTTAAATTTCTGCAATTTTGAGGATTGTTTTTTAAATTTTGGCAATTTTTTTTTCAAATTTTGCGATTTTTTCAAATGGTCTCGATTTTTTTAAATTTTGGCGATTTTTTTTATAATTTTGGTGATTTTTTTAAATTTTGTTATTTTCCCAATAGTAAACAATATTCAATTAAATTTTTAATAGATGTGAATAAAACTATATGTAATTGAAAATAATATTAATTAAATAGATACAAATTATTTTAGTTGTTACTACAATTGTATCAACACGACCGAATTCAGTTTGACTTTTCTGAGTCAACAAATATTTTAATTAAAACTCAATTTTAGTTTTTTCTGTGTAGACATAATTAATTTTTAATTTGCATTGTCTCAAACAATTTTTTGATTATACTTTAAGTCAAAGACTTCGAAATCTCTTATGAAATGATTTTATTTATTGCTGTTTTGTTGTTTTCTAACGAAATTTTAAGATTCGAATCATATAAAACTATTTCCTATTTGATCCAAGTCAAAAATAAATATTTTCATATTAAATTTATCAATAACATTGTTACTTTCTAACGAATTGTATTAAGTTTTTAAATTTGTCAAATCATTTCGGGGGGGGGGGGCTCTAGCCCCAAGCCCCCCCCCCCCCCCCTTGCTACGTGCCTGACTTCAACCTTTCCCGAATTACTCCTTTGAACGCAATTTTTGAAATCTGTTATGTCATACACTTTTTTCTGTTTTTTTAATGAACTTTCAACTTGGTGATGAAAGGCATCGGCAGACATAAATGTTTTTCCTGGCTAAAAATATTTTAAAATTATGTTTTCAAAATTATGTTCCGAGGAACTAACAATATATACAAAAAAAGTAAACAATGCCCAATTTTTGTTTTGCGCGACACAGTTATCAAGCCAAAAAATGAAATACTGTTTTTTCGAACTCTTCTTGCGCGTAATATTGCACACACAAAGAAGAAAAGTCATTCTATTAAAAAAATCATTAATACTGAGGAAGAAAGTAATAAAAGCCTACAATTTTGGTAAGTGGCAGATAAGACTTTTTTCACTAGTAAACACGCTAGAAGTGGTAGATGTGACCATTTTGCTTAACGTTTTTAGCCATTTATTCAGAAAATCATTCAAGGTTCCAAATCTGCCCTTATCTCAATTTTCGATTTTTGGCCCTTATGACATTCTTTCTTAGTAGGGCAGAATATCACTTAATTTTTTAAACACTAAATTTGTTTTGATAATTTATAATTATTTCGTTATTTAATTTAAAAGAAAATGTTGCTCTTTAAAATTGTTTATTTTTTAAAAATTTAAAGCATAACTTCAAATTACATAATTTTATAAAGTTAGTTACATATATTTTTTTTTAATTTCCACTCAGGAAATTCTTCCTATTCATTTATGTGTTGCTTTCTTTGGAAAGGGGATATTAGAGAGGTGAAATGTGAGGAAGATAAAGGGCTTCAAACATGGCAACACTGTAATTGCGCGAGTAGATAAGTCTTAGAACAGTTGTTGCTCGCCACCTGATGGACAGTTGGCGAACTTATTGAAGCTTTTTGGTTCAAAGCTCTGATTCATTATTTTACTTCGGTGGTGTTAAGTGCCATGGGAACACCGAAGGCGGGCGCTGTTAGGGATAGAAAATTCATATATATTATTTTTCTAAATTCTTGTTGTCGTCACCGGGAATCGAACCCGGGACCATCTGTGTAACAGTCCAACACGCTAACCATTACACCACAACGCCACAAAGTTTTATTGTAGTACTGCAAATGAAATATGAATCTAATCTAATTGCATGAACTTGTGTGTCAATATATAAAAAAAGTTATATTTAAACCTAATTAGATACATTTTAATGTCCCGGATATGGACAAATCTCTGATAAAATTGTATCAAATTATATACAATTGGATATAATTAAATACATATAAAAAAACCCATTTTTCGGATAATTTTGTATATGGGAACACAGAAAAAAATAGATCATTTTTATTTTCAATTAAAATGTTTATTGAAAATAAAAATATGTATCAATAAATATTGTCTTTGATTCAACAACAAACATTTTTCAATATTGCAATTCTCAAAAGAAATGAAAAAAGTATTGCCACGTTGTCATGAATTGTTCAAAAAACATGATATTTACACACAAAATGCATAAAATTTATACACAAAACATGAAATTTACTGCAATTTGTATAAAATGTGTTTTATAGTAACCCTATTTATTATTATATTTTTCATTTCTTGTGCCGCTCTCTTTATTTTACACTTGATTGCGTTTCTCTGTCTCTCTTTTTGTTCACATAAATATAAAGCTTAAAAAACCGTTTTGTTTTTTAGCACTGTTGTCAATTATTTTTACCCAAAAAAAACGCTATATATGATCGAATGGTGATAAAAAATCAATTAGGTAATTTTAGCGAAAGAGATTAAACAAAATAACGATATGTATTAAAAAACTCTAGTTTACGAACATTTCTCGGATTTATTTCAAAATCAATAGAACTTTTAATGCTGAGTTCACGAATACTTTCGATTTTGTAGGCGACCCGCGGTTCCGGAGTTATATACCTCCAAAGTTTGGTTTTAACTTCTTTGTATCTTGAACATTTTTGATCGGATAAAAACAATATATACATCATTTGAAAGCCTACTAAAGCACCCTTCATTTGATGTATAATACTTCCAGTTCCATTAACCCGTTAAGCGTACAAATCATAACCCGTTAAGCGCATTTTAGTAATATTTGACTGTTCGAAAGGTACGAAATAAATAATATTTATTTGTAGCTAAGACTTCAGGCTTTAATATAACATATATTATTTTCCACTTTAGCCCTCGTAATGCCGTAGATATTAACATTTATGTCAATATTTTGTATTTTTTTATTTTGTACTTTTGTTCAATCCATTAACCTATATTTAATAAAACATTTGTAAATATACCAAAATTCCTGCAGCCCGGGGCGAAGCCGATTATTGGACACACTAGAGGAGAAAATCCTTAAGCCCGGCCGAAGGCCGGTTACGCAGAAAAACTTTGTTCTGCGAAGACCATCCAGTTCAAATACGGAAAATCAGGACTACAATGGGTTAATATATTTAATTTTTTGTACACCAAATTAAAAGCCTTTCAAAATGCATTATTATGACACCGCATGCTAAAGTTAAAAATATATCCATTAAATAAATTTTCTAAACTTAATAGGCCTATATATAACTCGGAAAATATTGGCCGCCGGCACAAACTTTTTTTCACACGACTCGCCTATTTTAGCCCTAAGTTCGTTTTTTTAGAAATGTCCGTAAACTAGATTTGTTTCAAAACAAATTACTAATTTACAAATTCTTTTTATTGCAAAATCTTATTTAAATTTACATTCAATTTGTGTTGACCAAATATGGTGCTGATTTTTTTTTAATGAATTTGCCATAAATCGAATTAAATTTGTATCTATTTTTATCTAATTTTAATAAATCAAACAGAAAACAAAACAATTCAATCAATTCATCAACCGTTCACTTAATCCGTTTAGGAATTTAAAAAAATACATTTCCGTTCAGTAAATTAACAAAAATTAGCGTTCAGTGATTTAAAATTTGATTTAAATTTTTTTGATTTGATAAACGAACTATTTCAATTGATTTGAATTCTTTCACAATAAATCTAAGGGCACCAAATCGACATTAAATCCATTCAAAGATTGGTCATTTTGGATTTAATTCGTTAAATTTCAATTCAAAATACAAAAATGTCATTAATGCGTTAAGTCTTCGGAGCTCTGGGAGTACAACATTAGTCTTATGTGAAAATTTCATTTACTTTTTCCATGTAAATACAATATATTAACTATATATTAATTGGCTGTAAACTAATATTTATTTATTGTGATCCAAAATTTGTTTATTTTGAATTAAATGTGGTTATTGTAAAATAAATGTACTTATATATAACAAATTAAAATTTGTTTATTACGAATTAAATTTCAACACTTTTTTCTTATTAAAAATCGCTAGCTTAGCGGGAAAAGCGGCGAGTTTGCAATACTGTCTTTTAGTTGCCGCAAAACCTTAAAGTGTTTGGTGTCAAATTATACTTAAAAAATATTAAAAAACATTAATTAAAATACTATAATAGTTCAGCAAATATTTAAATACGTATAAAAATGGTGAGTTCTATAAATTGTTCAATATGTAATAAATTATTTCACTGCCCAAATAGTTTAATTTTACATTTAAAATCGCATTATACACCACCTGGAACAATTTTTGAATGTAATTTTGAAGGTTGTTCTCAGAAATTTACTATTAAATATAATTTCAAAATGCACGTGTCGAGGCATTTCCAGAAAAGTTTTACTAATACAAGTTCTCAAGCAAATACAATAACATGTAAAGAAAATACAGCTAATTCTCAAATTTCAAATATTCCAAAAGATTCTCCAACTGAAAACCCAATAATCAGTACAGAGTTTGATTCTAATAATACATCATCAGAGGCACAGTTTGGTTACAATTTTAATTACAACGAAAATTTACAAAATTTAATTAACTCTGCAAATAAATTTGTAGTACAATTACATGCAAATAGCAATTACACCCGTTCTGGTATATTGTCTTTACAAAAATCTATTGAGAAGGATATTCTTAATCCAGTTGTAAATTTCATGGAAAGTTGTGTAAATAATTTAAATTGCGATAAAAAAATGTTAACAAATATTAAAAATGATTTAAAAGATTTGTTTAAAAACGTGAAGTCAGACTACATGTTGGAAAAATCTTTGAAAGAAATGGGACTTATAGATAAGGCCAAGACATTTACTATTGAAAACAATAAAAATTACTAAAGGCACGTTAATGCCGCTTCGTTTTCAATTCAAAAAAATTTTTGAAAAAGACGATTGCCTGAATAAAGTTTTAGCACATATGGAATCTACTGAGAAAAAACCCGAATTTGGTAAATTTTATACAGTCAGATTTATGGAAACAAAAGAAATCATTGTACCCAAACCGTACTTTGATTCCATACTTCCTATACAACGATGATTTTGGAATAAATAATTCTATAGGATCGAAGGCAAACAAACAATCAATTTGTAATTTCTATTACGCCTTTCCTTGCATGCCCGGAAAATCTTCCAAAGTGAGTGAAGTATTTTTGGCATGTTCTATACTTTCTGAAAATGTTAAAAAATATGGTAATAGTTCTTTTGTCACTCTCGTTGACTCGATAAAAGATATTGAGATTAATGGAATAGAAATAGATACAAAAAATGGGAAAATAAAAGTTTTTTTTATAATGGGTTTGTTGTTGGGAGACAATCTGGGTTTAAACGTTACATTAAATTTTGCGAAATCATTTTCAGCCACACATTATTGTAGATTTTGTCTTATTAAAAAGACAGATGCTCAAAAATGTATTACCCAGGACTCTGAATTGTTAAGAAATAGAATTAACTATAGATTGGCTATATCATCAAATCAAAATTTATCTGAGTCAGGAATAACAGGAAATTGTATTTTTAATGACATTCCGTCATTCCACGCCACTGAAAATTATGCAGTAGACGTCATGCACGACATTTTCGAAGGCATATGTCATAACATACTTTCTCATGCATTATTATATTTTGTTAAAACAATGAAGTATTTCAGTATTGATACTATAAATACCAGAATAAAATCCTTCCCCTATTTCAAAAGCGATAAAGGAACGGAAAAGGTTAACTTAACTATTCAAGAACTTGAAAATTTTAAACTTAAATTATCAGCAAGACAAATGATGTCATTAACTTATTATTTTCCAATACTATTTGGAGAATATATACCCCAAAGCGACGAGGTTTGGGAATTTTTAATAACATTTTTCGAATTAATTGAAGATATTTTATGCTTTGAAATTTCAAGTGCCTTAATTGCAAAAATTAAAAACAAAATTGAAATAATCAATAGAAATTACCAAATTTTATTTAAAAAAAATCTTACACCAAAATTTCATATAATGTTACATTATCCTATGATAATGAAAAAGGCGGGCCCATTGCGAAACTTGTGGAACTTCAAGTTCGAAGCGAAACACAAAGAATTTAAGATCTATTCTCATATAACAACTTCCAGAAAAAATATTCCAAAAACCTTTGCTATCAAACATCAACTGAAATTTGCTAATTTCATTTTAAAATCAGAACTTAATGAAGATAACGTTTTCTGTAAAATTTTAACTGATTTAAAAATTAAAAAACGAATATGCGATAAATTTAAAAGTAACGAAATATCAGTATATTCCGAAGCAGTCATATGGGGTCATCAGTATGACAACAAATCCTTTGTAGGACGATTTTTAAGTGACGTCGACATCCTTAGTGTTGTCTATGTAATAAAATCCTCGTCAAATGAAATATTTTTATGTTGCCAAAGAGTTATTACTGTATATAACTCCCACTTTGCAGCATTTGAAATTACTAATAGTTCAAATGTTTTCGAAATTGTACCATTTAAGGATATAGTTGGACCTCCGGTAGAAAAAGTAAAAACTTCTCTGGGCAGGACTTTCATAAAACTAAAAGAATTTTATAAAAGTATATATTAAATTTTAATAACTTTAGGATGAAGGTAAATCTACAGCTGTTATACCAAATCTCTATGAATTACTATGCAATTGGAATCTACAACATCTTTACAACCATTTTACTGGTAAGTTTTCGCATATTTCTTCTTTTATTTTTCGACACAATTTAACTTCTTAACACATATTCATAGAACATCGAATAACAATAGATATTATAAAAATTTTAAAACCAAAGCATATTGATTTGCTATTTAATGGTATTGCTGTTGGAGATCTGGCAACTTTTGAAGAAAAACTGGAACTATGGAAGAACACAGTAACAACAACTAATACGCCACCTAAACAACAACAAAACGATTTACTAAAACCCCCAATTTCTTCAGTTCTAACAATGTTAAATGAGACAAAAAATGGGCAGTTAATTCTTAAATACTACCAACAGAATAAAAACCTTCATGAGGAACAACGACAGTTACTAATTAAAACAATTGCAAATTTTGTTGAAACCAAAGGTTGGGTTTGTTCAATAAAAGACTGTTCGGATATGGAAAAAGAAATATGTAAAATTTTTCCTACAGAAGAATTGGTAAGTAATATTTTATCGAATATGTTTTTAAAAACTGTTTCCCTAAATGATAACAATTATTCATGTCATTTCAGGAATATTACACCTCCGGCAAAAGAGGAAAGATTTACAATAAAATTTATAACTTAAAACGGTTTTCGAAAAGTATACTTTTTAAAGAATCGCCACGGGATGAAAACTATATTGAATCTAGTAAGTTTAAATTGCTTTTGTTTATAAAAAATTAATAAGAGCTGATTGCACTCTCTATCCATTTCTTAAATCAAATTTATATTGTTTCTTAAAACGTAGAACTATTTCAGTTATAAGTTCTTTAAAAACGAACTAATCAAATTTGGTTATATAACATTAATTAAAGGTAACTGCAATGCCTATCTATTCCACTCGTCAATTTTTAAAAAATTGAAAAAAAAAAATTTCTTGTAATTTTTCTAAGTCCCAAAAACGCAGAACTATTTCAGTTATAAGTTCTTTAAAAACGAACTAATCAAATTTGGTTATATAACATTAATTAAAGGTAACTGCAATGCCTATCTATTCCACTCGTCCAATTTTTAAAAAAAATAATATAATTTTTTTCTTAAAATTTTTCTGTCCCAAAAACGTAGAACTATTTCAGTTATAAGTTCTTTAAAAACGAACAAATCAATATTGATTATACAAAATTAAAGAAAGGTAATTGCAATGTCTAACTATTCCAACCGTCCAATTTTTAAAAAATTCAAATACATTTTTTTTTTCTTTAAATGTTTTTAAGTCCCAAACACGTTGAACTATTTCAGTTATAAAGTCTTTAAAAACGAACTAATCAATATTGATTATATAAAATTAATTAATGGTAACTGCAATGCCTATTTATTACTTTGTCGAATTTTTAAAAAGTAAAAATAAAAAATAATATTAAAAGTCCCGAAGTCGTTCAACTATTTTAGCTTAAAAAACTTTAAAAGACGATTAATCAGAATTGACAATACAACAGTAGTTAAAGATAATTGTATTCTCTATCCCATCCTCAACTCATTAATTCATGAATAAACAGAAAAATTAATCTTACTTTTACAGTTGATGATTCAGATGTAAATCTTGCCCTTCAATGCCTTCGAAGTGAAAATACAACTGCAGATGAGTTCGATATATACTGGAGAAAGTGCGCAAAATACCGGTTTCAACAAATGGCGGATTCCAAATCAACAGCAGATATTTTAAAACAATGGCCAGAATATTTAAAACCCTCTGGATTTCAATTGGTAATAATGTAATAAACTGTTTTGTTTTTAATTAAAATGTAATTAAATTTTGTAGATTGAAATTGACTTCAGCCTTAAATATAACGATGCCAAGGATTTAAAATTAAAATGGCCTTGTTATGAAAAAAAGCTATTTCATATTCTAAAAACTAAAGTAAATTATGCTTCAGTTTCAAAGAAAATGCTGGAATTAACATCATCTGATGAAGGTAATTATTTCTTAATTTTGAATTTGTATTGAAATTACAACATTTGATATTATTTCAGAATCAAAAATTTTTGGAATCATGTGGTTTCTTCACCATTTACTTCCGCCGCAACAGAAAGTAATGACTGACGAAAGCGGATCAAAAATAAGAAAAAAGTTTTCCATTCAAGATTCGCAGGAATCGTTTGCCATAGTCGCGAGTACTGAAGAAGAACTCACAATAAAATTAAATCTCCTTAAAGTTTTAAATCTTAATATTCAGCCGAGACTGCTTATTATAGGAAACATATTAAAAATTGAAAAAATATTTATTTATTTCGACGAAATTCAATACCCAATGTTAAAAATTATAACAGCTGTAGACCTCCTATTCAAAATATTCTTTGTTTTTAGCCTAGAGTTTCCTAAGGAATCTATTATATTTTATAACTTTTTACAAATTTTTTTTTATGAGATTCCATCGGAAAAGAAATTTGCAAAATGTACATACCTTAAAAAATGATATTTTATGTGTCAATGATATATAAGAAATCTTTTTATATATTATTTCATCCTATTTTATTTATTTTAAATCATTTTAAAAAGCTTTTTGGAAAAGTTAGAGTCTATAATATATTAAAAAAAGAAGCTATGTGTATTTTTTATAAAATTTTAACCAGTATTTGTTTTTTTTTTGTTTGTTTTTTTATTATTATTATTTTTATTATTAATACTACTTTAACTAAACCTGAAATTAATTTTTTAGTTAACAATAAATAAAAAATTTAAACAAAACAAAAAGAAATATGTTTTTTATTACAAAGACGAAAAATAGAATGAATCAAATTTAAAATTTTTCATATCAACGGAAATTTAAATCGAATTCATAAATACTTGAATTCCAAAATGCATTGGTTTCATAATTTTTTTAATTGATATTCCAAAAAAAAAACAATAATAAAATTGATTGATTTGATCATTATTTTAATTAAAGTTAAAAAAAAAATTAACAAAGATTTTAATCGAAATTGTAAAATTTTTCGACAAAAACATTTATCAAATCAAAAAAAAGGTTTGTTAAAAATTTTTAAAATTTTAAATAACATTTTTATTGAATCAATAAAAATATTTGTTGAAAATTTTAAAAATTTCAAATAATATTTTTGTTGAATCAATAAAAAATTTTGTTGAAAATTTTTAAAGATTTCAATTAATATGTTCATTGAATTTGCCTTTTTTTTAATTGAAAATATTTTCAATAAACGTCCGTCGTTTTCAGTTATTGAATCTACGTAAATGTTTATCACAGGAATTTCAAATAATTTTGTTATTGAATATGGGATTTTTTTAATCAAAACTGAAATTTTTTTTTTCTGTGAACTTATCAAATGCGATATAATTTTATTAGAACCCATATTAAATTTTTTATCCGTTTATTGAAGCATTTAAAAAGTTGTTGTTTCTGAGTTAACTCATTACATTTATTTATTGTAATATTTTCAACAGATCTTCTAATTAACGATAATTGGCTTGACAAAAATGACTTAAACTTAAATTAAATTAAGCTCATTTTAGCATTATGGCAACCCTAAACGAAGTTGTATTTTACAATTTGAGATAACTATTTTATTAAAAGTCTTTAAATAAAAAATTTATATTAACAATTTTAAAACATTCGCTAATTTATTTTATTTTATTTTTTTTGCAGATAATTTGATAGATATAAAAACAACGAACAAAAACTTTACAAAGTGAAAATGCATTAAATAATTCTTAATGATTATAAAACATACCAAACAACATATCAGTTAAAAATAAAAACGTATCAATGTGAAATAATATATCAACACAAAATTAAATTTATTTATGCAAACATATAATTAATTAACTTAAATAACCAAGAGTATACCATTACTAAAAAATATCAATAGTTGATATCAAACAACATATCAAATCTATGAAAACAACTATTGGAAATATCAAATCAACCAAAATATATATATATATTCAAATAAATAATATACAAATATTTAACAAAAGCATATCAATATAAAATTAAAGTGAAAATTATTTAAACATAATTAAAACTCAATATAAAATAAATAACATAAACAAATCTGCAAATTATACAAATACATTAAAATTAAAAATATAAATTAAATCTTATTTCAACTGCCAATTAATTCATTAGTTACAATAAAAGAAAGTTCTCTTCTCTAATAGATGAATGAAATGTAAATCTACCATCCAACTCCTCTTTAGTAAACAGAAATAACAATTTTAACGTTACAGTTGTTTGCATTACGAAACGAATTCTGTGAAACGGTTGTCGCGCGCGTCGAACTACTAGCCCCAGAATATTTTATACAAGCCACTTACAAATTGTACTTAAATGTAAATGAGTTTTAACTCTCTGGGTATATGATGATAATGATGATGAATAAATACAATTTTCATTAAATGTCTAAAATCTAACAAAAAAAAAAATAAAAAAAAAAGTTCTAAATGTTGTGTTTAAACATCAACATCCTAGTATGAGTACAACTTGCCTCTATTAATTCACATGAAATTAATGCAAATTGTCTAATACTTAAATGCTGCTTGTAAATTAGCAACAAAAGAACAAAAACAAAATTTATCATCTTTTTTTTAAAAAAGTAAGGCTTGTCATTTTGGACAATAAAATCACTCAATTTGAAAAGTATACAAGTAAAAAGTGGTGCATTTTAAAAGTGTTGTGTCTAATCTTCTGAAAAATATATATATATATAAATATTTTAAAACCGTCCTGTAAATCTCCTTGCTTTGTTGTAAATTTAAACATCAATATTTCATTTTTAAAAAAAGGTAAGTCATATTTTTATAATATTTAGTTAAATTTTGTTATAGGGAGGTTTTAAAAACTTTCTACACTCCATTCAGATAAAGGTCTTTCAAATTTTATAGAACATGTCCTCTATAGTCTTCCAGTTCAATGGTTCCAAAATCAGGGTCGGCGGGAATATTCCTCAAGGGCGCGTATGAGTATTTCTAGGGGTCCGCAAAGAGTTCGGACAAAATAATTGTTTAAAACAAATGAAAAAAAATTACCAATATTTTTTGGAATAGTATTAATAACACAGGAGGACAAAATCTTCACTTTTAAAAATGAATACGGTTATCACAACCAATTATGTATCTTCAGTTCACACTGATTTCAATGGCGTAGTCAATTTTGCGATGTATGGAACAGTTTTACCATTAAATTACTTTAAAGTTTGGCTCATGCAAATGCAATTTTTTGCATATGTGCACTTCTATAGTCACATACATTACTGACGTACGGTTCAATGAGATAATAACAAGGAAAACTATAAAATATATTTAGTAAAAATAAGAAAGCAATCGAACTATATGGTCCTAAATTATATAAGCACTTTTAGAAGGCAAAGTGGGGTTTTCGTCTTTTAGAAAAACGCAAAACTCTGCGAATTGCACCAGACTTTTTTGATAAAACTGTTTTTTAATATGATTTGGAATATCTTAAGTTTATTTTTGCTGAATTAATAAAACTTTTTTTGATTTTCTTTTACAACCCATAGTGTAAACGTGGCGGCACATAGGCGAATGTGAGATAAATTTCCTGTTAGGTAAATGTTAGCAATTAAATATTAAAAAAAAAAAAATTTTATTAATTATGAAACTTAAAAACCATTTTAGATTTTATGTATCGAATTTATTTTTAAGAAATAGAAATGAATTAATTAGAAAAAAGTAGTTCAATTACACAGGCCCACAAGATTTCCCGCCTTGATACTAGAGCATACCTTTCATAAGGTTTGATATGCGCTGAATCCGGACAGATAGAACTTTCAGATGACATAACAAGTCTTGGAAATAAAGCTTAATTCGCGATATTATAATGTCCCAGATATAGTGAAAACCCGATTTTTTTAAAATTGAGGCTAAGATATTTCGAAAATCTGATACGATGAAGGAATTTCTGAGGCCAGATTTGGATTCAGAGCATATCACACACAGGACATCAATATCGCATATCCTGTTGTTTGCAGATTGATGACCTGTATTTTTAGTAGAATATATGAAATTTCATTTTTGAATTTACTACTCAAAAGTAAAATATTTGACAAGTGACAGGACGTTAAAAAGTTTGAAATTTAAAAAAAAAAAACTCTGCTTGAAATGTCCCAGATTTTTTTTATATTAAATTATTCAAAATAAACTTGGTTTACATTAAAAGTTTTTAACACCAAATACTTCCCACGCAGAAGTAATGAGAATAAATATTGCTTTGCGGTGACGAACGTGACATTAGAATGTCAACGAAAGCAAAGTAAAACTTTGTAGTTTACTGATCTTTATTTACTTCGTTTAAATTTTATGGAGCTAATTGTTGTTGTAACAAATATTTTGAGATAGGAATATATGTACTTGCTTCATTGCTCGTAAAGAATTAGATATTTAGGAGAAAATGTTACTGAAAATGAAAGAAATTGGCTAAAATCATCATTGCTACTAATTGAATAAAATATAAGTATATTTCTTTAATATAACAAATCAGAACAAATTATTTGTAGTCTTTTAATTTTTCGGTCACGGTTGAACTTTCTATGAAAATGCCCATATAGCGTTTTAAAATGCAATCTATCAGACTGTTTTCTCTTGAAATGTAAAGAAAACCACTGTATTCTCATTTGAGGTACATATTTGATTTACAAAACTTTTTTCAAAAGAGCTTATTGGGAGGAAGTCCCTCAGCAAGAAAACATTTATTAAAATGGTGCTACATAAGCAAAATGCATGACATGTCAAAAATTTTATGTGTCAGCAAAGCTTTCAGAGATGAACACGGATTCCAGTTTTTAGTATATGTGGACACCTTTGAAAAATATGTGTGCAAAAAGTTTGAAAAAAATGTTTATATTTGAAAATTTTTTTCTAACAAAAACACTTCTTTTGTGACAAATATTTACCAAAACGGAAACTTTTGTATTCATGAAAATTTTTAGCTGAAAATTTAAAAACATACCTTTGAAATGTATTTACATATCATAATAAAAGCTGGACTTCCGGGTCACTCTGTAAAGCTATTCTGTGATGTAAAATTTTTTACGAATACCGAGTTTTTCCTTATAACTTTTTTAAATGCCATGAATCTTTACATTGTTTAAATTTTAATTTTAATTATTATAATTTTGATGCACTAAACTCAATTTTTAATCAAATTAATTGGCTTGAGATTTTTTCCGGGCATGTAGCATCAAATTGTTATTCTGAGTTTTTGGATAAAACCTTGAATATTTGCAGGGTAAATATTCCGCTTAAAAGGCCAAAGCCTTACAAGTTGCCGTGGTACACTAGTGGTCTCAAAAAACTTAAAAATCTTCGTAATAAATTTGATAAACGGTTTAGGGAGTCTGGATCAGCTGATTCTCAAACTAAATTTATTCATTATCAAAGTGAGTTTAATTGTTTAAATAAGTTTCTGTATAGACAATATCTTCTTCAAAAGGAGGATGAGATTAAAAGTAATCCTAAATCTTTTTGGAATTTTATAAAGTCTAAGAAACAAGTATCTGATATACCCTCTACTGTTAAATATGCTGATAGAGTTTCTCGATCGTGTGATGAGTCTGTAAATATGTTTGCAGACTACTTTAAATCCAATTTTGAGCCTTCAAATGGTAGTCATTTTAACTTATCTAGTTATTTGTCTGTGCTAGATATTGGTTATATGGTTATCTTGGAGGATGAGGTTTTAAACGCAATTTTTCAGATCAATAATAGTTATAAATCAGACGCTGATGGTTTGTGTGCGTACTTTCTTAAAAAGTGTGCATCCTCTGTAACTTTTGCCTTGACATATATTTTTAATTTGTCTTTAAAGGAAGGTGTTTTTATTGATCAATGGACAATCACACCGGTGTTTAAAGATGGAAGGAGGGATGACGTAACTTGTTACCGACCGATTTCCAAGTTGACCTGTGTGTCGAAAATATTTGAGCGCGTTGTCTATAATAGGCTTTTTTTATAACTAAATCATGGATTTGCCCTAATCAACATGGATTTTTTTCAGGTAGATCTACAACGACAAATTTATCAGTTTTTAGTGAATACTGTATATCAGCCTTAGAACAGGGTAGTCAAGTTGAAACGGTATATGCAGATTTTTCTAAAGCCTTTGATAAAGTGGATCACTTTATTCTTCTTGCTAAGCTCCGTCAAATGGGCTTTCATTCTAATTTTTTAAATTGGATAAAATCATATTTATCCAATAGAATTTGTAAGGTTAACGTTGAAAACTATTTTTCAGAACCTTATATTCAGACTTCAGGAGTACCTCAAGGTAGTATCTTGGGGCCACTTCTTTTTAATTTATTTATTAATGACATTTCGTCGTGTTTTACTAAAACCAAATTTCTTTTATATGCCGATGATTTAAAAGTATTGTATAAAATTTCCACATTTCTTGATGTTTTTGATTTACAAGCGGATTTAAATAATCTTCTTGTATGGTGCAATTTAAATAGGCTTTATTTAAATCTTAGTAAATGCCTCCATATGTCGTTTTTAGGTCATTAAATCCAATTCATGCTACTTTTTATATTGGTGATTATAATTTGGAATCTGTGGATTCAACTCTTGATCTGGGTGTTGTTTTTGACTCAAAGTTGTCGTTTGGGCTTCATGTGGACTATATTGTTCCAAAAGCTTACTCTATGTTAGCTTTCCTGAAAAGAAATTGTGCTGACTTTTCCAATCCAACTGCATCCTTTGTCAGATCAAAGCTGGAGTATGCTGCCATAGTATGGGCTCCTCATTGTGGTACTCATATCGCTCGTATTGAAAGGGTGCAAAGGAAATTTGTCAAATTTGCAACCTCGTCGATTAGGTTTACTGATCATATACCCTCTTATAGATCTAGAGGTCTACTAATAGGTTTAGAAACCCTTGAATTTCGTAGGTTACTGCAATCTGCTTTATTCATTTTTGATATTATAAGTGGTGGTATTGATTGTTCTGAGTTGCTTTCCCGTATTAATTTTCATGTTCCACCAAGAAGATTAAGGTTTAATTCTATTTTTGATGTACCACTACATCGTACCAATTATGGGCTTAATAGCATTTTAACCCGTACTTTTATTCAAATTGAAATTGAAATTGAAAACCGCTTTGATAAAATAATAATAACTTTTTTCTTTTTAATATATTTTAATAATACCTCTTCAATTACACTTTCCACTGCGTGAATATTTAATTCGCTCGATTAATTACTTAGCGATAGAATTGGCGAAAACTGAAAAATTAGAAAAACACGCTCAACAGCGAGTTTTATTTTAAGCATTGGGAATGAAATATATAACACAATATGTTGTCCTTAGAGTTGAACTTTCTGAAAACAGAATTCATTTACAAATTTTTGTATATAAAAATCTTCATAAAGGTGCGACAAATTTTAAAGTAATTTTGCGGAAAAATGTACCCTAGATCTAGAAATAAAGTACACCATTGGAATCAGCATGCCCGAAATATATACAATTGATGGTCAGAAACTTATTAATTTTTATAATGACATGCCATGTAACTAAAATTATAAAAAAAAAAAATTAAATGAATAATTGAAAATTTGTTTGGACTCCATTGGTTAAAATAAATTATGATTTTCATAATTGTGCACCATAATTTATATTTCATTGATTCTATTGCCAATTTTTAAAGTTATTTTTGCTATTAATATTTATTTTGGAAATTTAAACATAAATGTTTTAGTTTTATTTAATTTAGAAGCGCTGCTAGCAAACGAGTTCAACAAATTAGATAAAAACTTTTTTCTCAAAGTTTAAAATTTTGTATGAAATTAGTTCATCAAAAGAGCATTTTCTTATTCAAAAACGCAAAAAAATATTTGAAAACATCTATGGTTCAAATATTTAATCCAGGGATGAAACAGTTAAAACTTTTATTCAAAAAATTGTTTCTTGAATATTTCTTTTTCAAATTCTTTTTAGTTTAGTCTTACTGGCCTTGTACTGGCTCGGAAACAACTTAACGCAGCAGTTCAAGTGTCCTGCTAATCAACGTACGTATCAAAATAGATTTGTTAAATTTTTATTTTATTTACTAGTTAAAAAAATTATTGCTTGATTGTTTAAAAAAAATCAACAAAAATAACTATTTTAAAATAAAAATCAAATATATACCAGGAATTTTAAGAGTAAATACAAAAAAAAAAAAATTTAAAATATTAAATATTTGAGATAATGCATAATTTTAGTTTGCAATATATTTGATTATAAATATTAGTCATGCGCGGCTCCAGCAATTAATATACAGGGAAATTTCATACGCCATGATGTACAATTGTATGTGTTAGTGGTTTTCTGTACACTGAGGCGTATGAAATTTCACCTTATATTTATTTGCTGTAGCCGCGCATTATGATAGTGCATTATTTAAAAGTAAAATTTGATTCATATATTTCTTAGTTTGTGTTTTTTTAAATTGACAGTTATTTTTTGTCTCTGATTTAATTTTTTTTTTTTTTGATTTTACAATTTACTTTAAAATTGCCACTTAATAGTTTTTGGGGTCGCAAATTACTACATTAGGTTTTCAAAATGGCGGATCCAATATGGCGAATGATTTTTTTAAATGTGATCGGTTTTGTTGTATATTTTTATTAAAAGTTTTTGGGGCAGCTAAATACGAACCTAAAATTGAATTTTCAAAAATCAAAATGGCGGATTTAATATTGCAGATGATTTTTTTTAAAAGTCTTCGGATATCAACCAAATGATTTTTTGGTAAGTTTTCAGGGTCCCTGGTTACAAATCTGAAATCAGATCCCAAAAACTATTAAGCGACAATTTTGTAGCAAATTCCGAAACTGTTTTAGATAATCCGCCATATAAGATCTGCCATTTTGAATTTTAAAAATCTGAAGCCAGATTCGAGCTCAGCAAAAACTTACGTTTGCTTATTGTCAAGGCCGATTCGGTCATTACTTCAACTGTTTTTAAGAGTCTATTAAAGTAGTATTTCGACTCGCGGCTGAGAGTTACTTTCTTTGGAAAAGGTATAGAGGAGAAAGGTGCGGAAAGATGAAAGGCTTCAGGCATGGCAACACTGTAAGTGCGCGAGATGATAAGTCTTAGAACAGTTGTTTCTCGGTACCTGATGGAGAGTTGGCGATCTTTATTGAAGTTTTTGGTTCATATTTAGTCCCGATTCATTATTTTAGCTCGGTGGGGATACGTGCTATGGGAAGAACGCAGAAGGTGAACGGGATAGAAAACTCATACGGGACCATCTGTGTAACATATAACTACCAAAATGTTAAGCCATTGTCAATCTCAATTTTTAACAGGGCCTTTTAATTGTATTTAAAATCAAAGCTATAGCATTTTTTTCTTAAAAGTTTCAAACATTTTTCTTTAATTTAACTTCTACTATTTTGTTTTATTTCTATTTAAGATCTTTTTCAATCACCATGTTATGTAAAATTTGTAAGGCGTTTATTAAAAGCATTTTGTTGCAACATTATAATGGAAAATATATAACAAAAAAGACTATTAATTAAAAACAAAACTTTTTTCAATAAATTTTTTAACATTTTTGATAGAAAGGTAATTCATTATACAACCTTAAATTCCAAAAAATTAGCTCAAAAAACAAAAAATAACATACAAAATTAATAAAAATAATATTAAAAACAAAATACCACAAGCTTCTGTTGAGTTTGATCATAGCACAATAATTAATTACTAATTAAGTGTAGCCAAACAGGTCGACATGTTTTATATTTTGTATCGCTAGATTTAAGACAAGTTTTTGATATACACCCTATATCATTTTGAGACATAATATTATTATACGCATGACTAGGTACAAATGTATCATTCGCGTTCGTTAGAATAGTATAATTTTATTTGGATATTTTAACTTTTTAAAATGTTATTACTTTTCTTTAAAATTCCAAATACATTCATATGCGATCCGCTGCCTAAAACGCTGATTTAGGGACCCTTTTCCAAAAGAATAAAAAGAGCTGTTGTTATTCGAAATTTAAATTCACCTTTCGATTCGAAACAAAAAAATATTCAAAAAAATCTTTTTTCCCATTTTTAAATATTGCAATTTAGTAACCAATCATAAAGTTATTCAGTTTTCATAATTTTGGCTATACTTAAATGTAATTTAAAAACTTTTTAACGGGCTTCGATATTTTATGTGATTTTTGTGTGTGATCAAAAAAATAATTTTTTAACGTTTTTGAAAAAGAGACTTTTCCGAACACTCTATTTCTTAAACGGCGCACCTTAAAATCTAGGAACAAAGTTTGTTTTACTAAATTTGGTTATTTTTTCTTTTCTCAGAGTAAATTGCACAATACAAATACTGCGAAGAAAAAGAGAATCAAATCGGCTCTGTTATATAATCGACTTAGAAAACTATGATGTTTAAAATAATAAACAAGTTTAAAATTATGAATAAAAAATACTTGTCAAAACAGAGTTTCGGAAATGTTTTTGGTGAAAATCGATTTACTACTGACTAAAAACATGCATGTATATGCTAGGCCTGATAATATGTACATGCAAGGCCTGATAATAATGCTGTTTTTTTATGGGATTTTTTTCTTTTGATTTAATTTAATTTAATTATTTTACTTATAATAAAAATAATAATTTTATTTTTTTGAAAATAGATACTGCCAGCCGATATGAACCGAAAAACTATCTGGCGACCGCACGTGTTCGATTAGCCTTTCCGTTCTAAGTCCGAATTTGGTTTCGAAATTTTTCCAACCCATTTTTTTTAAATAAATTGAGGTCTAAGTTAAGAAAAACTCAACTAAAAATTGAATTACAAATGCGCAGTTTAAAAAATTACGGAGTCAAATCTTGTTTGAACGATAGATATATGATAACTAGATATTTGTATATGTAAATATTAAATCGATCAATTAAAACTTTTTGTCTCTATCAATTTGTTTCCCAAAATATATAAAAAGTAAAAAACAAATGATGCCCGAAATTGAGTAGCGCAGCCGCGGTTTAAAGAATGATGCAGTCAAGTATGTCATGAACGGCAGAAATCATTATTACTAATATTTTCTGAAAGTGCTAAATGGTTCGGATGAACTACAAAATTTTTCTTTTCCCCAAAAGTCGCTAAATGGCTAACTTCAAATTGAGGGCACATCAGCAGCTTTAGTAATTACGGGGTGCAATATATTTTGAATTGTAGAGACTATTATAACAACACTTATGTGAAAGTGATGCATGTTTCTGATTTTATTTGTTGGCTTTACACGCTAAAAATCAAACTTTAAATTGACTGGTACATCCACAGTTTAAAGAATTATAGGTTAAAAAATGGCTTATGTGATAGAGATCTATTGTTCTGTGTAAGTGCTAAAATAATCTGATTATCCCTTTCTACATCACCTTGAGCTCCAAAAATCTATGGAAAGCTACAAATTTAACCTTAAATAGCTCTGGATACCAAAATAATAATGCGATACATTGGCAATTACACACAATAATAGTAGTTAGTACACTCAGGGAACTTCTGCTGTAAATATTTGTAGTTGTTTTGGTTGCAATACAGTATCATTATTTTTAAGTGCAAAACAGTCCTTTGTAGAAGAAATTTCAGTTTTAACTTCATATGTAGTTCATTTAAAAAAACAAACCACATAAAATTACTGTATTACGATTTTATAATCATTTTATGCAGTCGTTTTTTTAGTTAAAACAAAATGTTTGTTTATTTTTTACTACATATCGCACGCCTAGTACAAAAGTGACTCAACTCCAAATTTTTTATTTTGCAGAAATCGAAAAAAAATATTGGCAACTTTATACCAATTAAAACATAAAGAAAGACATAACTGTTTTTTAGCAACAGTTAACACTAACAAAATACACTGATATTTTTTTTATAGATAAACAAGTATATTGTGCATAGTTTAAGCATATAAAACCGAAAAAGTAAAATTTTGAGTTGAGTCACTTTTGAACTGGGTGTGCGATATGTATAATTTCACTCAACACGTAAAGGAATAAACTATAAAACTAAACAATAACATCAGCTGGCCTCTTTCTGCATGCTGAATTCAATAATGCCATATTAATACAACAAGTGCTATTTATTAACCTGTGCTACCATCTGTAACCATACTTCGACGGTATTATCGACGCTAGGATTAACAGTGTTATCTTGGTTAAGCCGTTAAATTCAAAAGTTACAGTATCTATCCAAAATTTTATGTACGAAACTCACTTGATGAGTAACTTTCGTAAAGCGTAGACATAGTGACGGATATACAATATAAAATCGTTAACAAAAAAATAAAAACAAAAGAATTATAGCAAGAATTCATTACTAAACTATATATTTAAAACAAAAACAAAAAAAAATTTAATTATGTCTCGCAAAAGAACACGAGCAAACTTCTCTTTAAACGACAGTTCATCTAGTGTTTCTCCCCTTCACCACTGTCGAATGATCAACGAACGCGTGGATAGGGAAGTGGCAATGTTTAAATCATTACTTCATGAATTTGAAGAGCGTTTAGAGCTACGCTATGAAAAACATATCAATGAGTGTAAATCAATGCTCTTAGATTTTGAAAGCCATCTCTTCATTGAACTTAATAAGAGTATGTCTGAAGCGATGACTGAAATTAATAATGTAAAAGAGCGGGTAACTGATCTTGAAAAAGTGACAGACGAAATTTTAGCACTAAAGAGTGAAATTAAGGATTTGAAAATACGATCATTAAAAAATGCTAACTCTGTGGTTGCGTGTGATCTGCGCCTAAATGGAATTCCCTTCAAATCTGATGAAAATCTTAATGAAATTTTCGGAAAAATCTGCAGTATTATAAAGATACCAGTACCACCATTAAAATCCATATACCGTTTGCAAAACCGTAATAACAAGGCTAAAGATGATAATCCTGATGCAGTTATAATTGCAAAGTTAGTCACACCTTTTGATAAAAACTATTTTTTAAAATCTGTTGGCATCTACAAAAATAAAAACAATACAAATCTAATGTTAAATCTTCTTGGTTTTGAGTCAGTTAAACCTTTCAACATAAAAGAAAATTTAACTAATTCAAACTACAAAATACTTCAAGAAGCTATCACTTTGAAAAAACGGAAAAAAATTCATTCTGCATATTCTTTTCGGGGCCTTGTCTATGTAAAGCTAGCCAAAGATGATAATCCTACCTGCATCGAACATTTGGATGCACTTCAACTTTTTCGTAGCAATAATACTCCGTGTGACAATGGAAGGTCCTTGCTTAACACAACCGTCGGGTAGTTTCGTATTAATATACTGTGAGAGCTATTTGTACTGGTATTTTAATAAATATTTATCTATTATTATTTTTAATTTATATTTTGATATTCTTAAAGTTTTGATGTGCGTTGTTGTTAGGGCTTGCTTCTCAATAATAATAACAATATATCCAAATGAATAATTTTAATAGTTTAAGTGGTAGTTCCAAGGATGTTACAATGAACATGGTAAAAATTCTGGCTAAACAAAAGAAAGGTATCTCCATTTGCCATATAAATGCGCAAAGCTTAAACAATAAAATAGATGAGTTCAGATTAATCTTCGAAAACTCAAATGTGGATATAGTTTGCGTCTCTGAGACGTGGTTTGATAGCTCAACACCTGATGGTCTTATCTCTCTGGGTGGTTACAAAGTTTTTAGAAATGACAGAGATAGTCGGGCTGGTGGTGTTGCAATCTTTGTTAAAAATCATATTGCTTGCAAATTTTGCTCCAAGTCAAGTGTTGAAGATTTACTTTCTACTAATAATTCGGTAAACCTAGTGGAATATATATTTATTGAGGTCCTCGCGTATGAGAGGAAAATGTTAGTTGGCTGCGTTTACAGACCGCATCGAAGAATGGATATGTCAAATTTTTTTCAAAAGTTGGAAACATTAACAGTTACCTATAATGACGTTGTGATAGGTGGAGATTTCAACTCCAACATTTTATTGGAACCTATCTTAACCGATAACATGTCAACATTAGGGCTCGAACCAACAAATCGAACCCATCCAACACACTACACTTCTACTTCAAATACTCTGCTCGACTTGTTTTTCGTCAGTGATAACTCAAGGGTGCTCCTTTATGACCAGCTTTCTGCTTCATGTTTTTCTCATCATGACTTAATTTTTATATCATATGATTTCAGGACTAAACCCGAACAAAAATCCTTCACTTTTCGTGACTTCAACAATATTGACTACAATTTACTATACAATAATTTCTTTCAAATTAACTGGAATAATATATACTATTTACTTTCTGTTGATGATAAATTAGCTTTCCTTGAAAGTAATATACTTCAACTCTACGATGAAACTGTTCCATTAAAAACCAAAATACCATCAGTGAAAAGTAAACCTTGGTTTACAACGGACATCAAACAATTAATTCATCTAAGGGATATTGCCTACGCTAGGTGGAAGCGATTTAAAACACTCGAGCTTAAGAATGAGTACAGTACTGCCAGAAAATGTGTTAACCAGAAGATCAAATTAGCAAAGTCAGAATATTATTCCAATCAATTTGGTACTGCTTTGGAGTCAAAAAAAACCTGGAAAACTATTCGGGACATTGGCATTGGGAAAAAAGTTATTAACGAAAACTACTCGACTGATGTCAACGAATTAAATTCTGCCTTTACAAATCTACCATTTGTCCAAGCCGACAGTGATCTTTATAACTTTAATAACAATATGGACAATTTTTCTGAAGATGAACGTTTTTTTGAATTCTCTTGTGTTAACCAATTAGAAGTTTTGTCATGCTTCTCTTCAGTAAAGTCGAATGCAATTGGATGCGATAATATTCACCCTAAGTTCTTTAGGATCCTCCTACCTCTTCTTATTCCATATGTGACTCATATCTTTAACACAATTTTAATGTCTAGCACGTTCCCTTCTAAATGGAAACATGCAAAAGTTATACCAATACCGAAATCAAATAATGAATATCGACCTATTGCGATTTTATGCTACCTTTCAAAAGTCTTTGAAAAGCTATTGTATTCTCAGATATGTGAGTACATACATGGACATGGCTTAATGTGTGATAAACAGTCAGGATTCCGTTCAGATCACAGCTGTATAACTGCTCTTGTCGAAGTAAGCGAGAATATTAGACGTGAACTAGATAATAACAAACTAAACTTCCTAGTACTCCTTGACCACTCTAAGGCTTTCGACACAGTCAACCATGAAACTCTTTGTATGAAACTCAGACGGCACTTTAAATTCGCATCAAGCTCAACTGAACTCATGTTAACTTACCTTGTAAACCGTACACAATCCGTATGTGTGAACAATTTATCATCTGAACCATTGGCTCTTACTCGAGGCGTACCTCAGGGTTCTATCTTGGGACCGCTACTTTTCTCATTATATGCAAACGATCTCCCTCAACAACTATCGTACAGCAAAGTACATATGTATGCAGACGACGTACAGCTATACCTAAGTAGCCCCGAAGAATCAATTAAGGAGAACATCGATAAACTGAATTATGATCTGGATAAAATTCATCATTGGGCCATCGCAAATGGTCTTTGTTTAAACCCTAATAAGTCCAATTGTCTCGTTATACATAAGAGGTCCATGCAACCAGAAATTGATGAAGAAATCCTTATTAACAACCAGAAAATTTCAATTGTCCCATCGGCTAAAAACTTAGGCATCGTATTCAATAGCACATTATCATGGACTAACCATATTAACTCGTTAGTTGGTCAAACATATGCCAAGCTTAGAACACTATGGTCAACACAATCATTCACTCCATTAAATGTAAGATTGCTTCTTGCTAAGACCTACGTTATTCCTGGTCTTTTATACGGCTGCGAACTCTTCGCAAATTGTGACGCCACAAGCAAACGTCGACTTAATGTTGTATTTAATAATATTGTACGATATGTCTACAATCTAAGGAGATTTAGTAGTGTATCATTAATTTCCAGGAACATATACGGTGTTTCTTTGGATAATTTTCTAAAAATAAGAGTTCTATTGTTTCTTCATAAAATTATATACACACAAAAGCCAAAATATATCTTTGATCAAATTCGATTTGCAAGATCCAATAGGGGAAAAAAGTTAATACTTCCTAGACATCACTCTCTTGTTTCTGAATATCAATTTCATGTACATTCTGCTCGTCTTTGGAATTTATTACCACAAAACATACAACAAGCCAGCAACGCAACGCACTTCAAAAATTTACTTTTTAATTTTTTTGAATAACTTTAATTTTTCAATGTTTTTCTTTCTTTAATAATTTTTACTAATTTTGTTTTCAATACTTTTATCTTTTTCTCTATTTTTAGTTTTATTATATTATATTTTTTTTTTATATTTTATATTCATTTTTTAATTTTTTTTAAATTTTTTAAATTTTCTATATCTTGTTTTTATTTTTTATATTATATTAATCATTGTGAATCAATTGGGATATTTTATTCATGTACTATAATTATAAGATTCAATCTTGTTGTACTGAAAAAAACAAATAAATAAATAAATAATAATATGTGGTTCATTTTTACTACAATTGTGGTTCATTTTTGGAACAGTGAAAAAATGACAATGTTAGTTGAATTTACTGAAATGTAAGTCGTGAAATTTTATTTGTTTTTAAATACATTTGAAATGGTTTTTATCTACATAGTATTCCAAGTGTACTAGAATTTATTGATCACACAGGACTTCAACTAATTATATCTTTAACTGCGTATGTGCCGTTCAAAATATAAGATTTCAAGAACTTCACGCATGTACCTGGTGAGATTTGTAATGTCATATTTTCTTTATTTCTGAAGGCATACTAATCAATTTGACCTTATTTTATTAGTTTATTCATTTGTAAAAAAAAAAATGCAACTACGTTGATGCTGAATGCTCAAAACTGAAAAATTTCTCTAATTTAATTTTTTTGTAAAAACAGAGTTACAGATTTTGGAGAGCTACCATTTTTACCTAATTAAGGGCACATATTTTTGACAACATGTAGGAAATTTTGTAACATCACGATTAACATCACCCAAAAGATTTTAGTCGATTTCCTGTTATGCGGAAAAGTTATACCCAAAAGAGTTGAAATACTGTTAAAAGTTTCAAGCAAATTAGGATAAATTAAGGTAGATTTAAATTGAGTAGAGTACATTAACAGAAAAAAAAGTAAAATTTTAAATGTTGGCCTGGTTTCATTCGTTGACTCAAAAATGCTGATACCATCAAAAATATTTTATAATTGTTCTTAAAATGTTTTAAGTCCTGAGTGACATAGAATCGTGCGGTTCCGTAGATTTTCCCATATAAAAAATCTATAAAAACTTGCCATACAATGTTGATATGTTATAGAGGAAACAAAATAAATAACTATAAGCTCTTTTAAGCGGCCCAATTGCATGTTTTAGGGTTAAAATTCAGGGTCAAAACCATACCAATTTGCCGTTATTAGCGTTTTTCATGATTCATTTAAATAACCAATACACATATTTGGTTTGAAATAAAAGGTATTTGGAAGACCTTTCCATTGGAGTACAAAGACATACTATTTAAATACTTTTAAAACCAAGGACCATTACCTACTGCTAAAGGTTAATTTTAGTTTAAAAAAAATCACTTAAATAATGTTACAATGTTTCATATGATGTCCTGATGATGTCCTCTTAAAGATTCCCGATCAAAATTTATTATTTAAATTTTATCTAAAAAAATCAACTTTAACAATTCAAATTGTTTTTTAAATATGAAAAATAACAGAAATTGTTTAAGTGTTACTCAGTATCGAATAACTGATATTTTATAAGTTCCTTTATTAATGAATATAATATTAACAAACAAAAAATTAAGATGGTTTGTTGAAAATTTTAAAAGCTGTCAATAAAAAATTAATTGAATCAATTAAATATTTGCTCAAATGCGGAACTTCCTAACATTTTTTTCATATTATCGCTCAAAAGCGAACATCAACAAATTTGGTTGTTTTTTTTTTTTAAACTTGTGTGTGTTTTATTCCTAGAGATGATTCTTAACACTGTTTAGGTAGCGCGCAAAAGTGAAAAATTTTTTAATTTCATTTTTTTTTCCTTTTTTCTCCTGTTCAGGTGCATAGGTAGCAAACCCAATTCCCAGGAAGTTTATATGTTCTAGAAATTTGTTTATTGAGATCTTAGGTAAATTTTTGTAGTTGATTGTTTCCTTGAATTTTGAACGGTTTGCTACCTATGGACCTGAACACGGGAAAAAAGGTAAAAAAAATCGAATTTTTTTAGGTTTTTTGCGATTTTGATCTGGAAGGTGAAGTTTTTTTGATTTTATATGTTCACAATTTTTGTTCTTTATGACAAGAGCTACAACTTTGCCATAGAGAGTAAATCGAAATTCTGAACGGTTTGCAAGATATGAGCCTGAGAAAATGATCACTTTTTTGCGAAAATGATACCGAGGCCCCAAATCTTTGGCGGCCCATAAGCAAAAGAAGATATGGCTTTGGGAAAAATTGGGAGACACGGGTCTTTTTTTTTAGTCTTTTATCACGTAGTGGTGTCCGTTATTTTTTTCGTGTTGCACTGTGTAAGTAATAAATATTTTAAATTCATTGCAATTATATTTGATAATAATTCTTATTAGGTTTATTACTTTATTAAGTTAAATAACTTAGTTTCATCTGTTTAAATCTGAACATTTATTTATTCTATAACATTATCATAAAATTGATAATGTAATTTTTAAAGTTTCATTTTGTTTAATTAAAAAAATCTAAACAGAATGAAGATGAAAAAAATAAATTAAAAATTATTAAAAAAAAAAAATAAATAAAAATACGCTGATTTCAAGAAAAGAACTAATTTCTACAACGAAAACATACAAAAAAAATTCCATAGTCCCTACGCTTCCATAAAAAGAAAAAACTATTTTCTGTGTGAATTTTTTCATATAAGGATAGATAAGTAAACAAAATGAGAATGATATGCCACTTTAAACATTTGTTTGGCAACAACACTTTTATAAAAAAAAAAACATTTGGAATGGCAACAACAAATTTTTTGTTTGGTTTTTTAGTCAAATGAGTTATTATTTAATTCAAAAATAATTCAAGAGCTATCAATTTCTAATTGAATTAGCAATTTTCGTTGTTGGCAAAATTTCAGCAATTAAAGTTGTTGAATCGGTGGTTTTCGTGATTAAAATGGCTTTTTAATTTTTTTGTGTATATCACCACAAATTTACAATTTTAAAGAATTAACAAGTAGATTTTTCATACATGAATTTTGAAAAAAAATTAAAAAAAAACTGTTTTTTTTTACAATAATTCTATAAAATCATAAATAAAATTTATTATCAAGTTATTTGTTTAGAAAAAGAAAAATAAATCTATTTTGTGATTTTTTTGAAATTATATTCATAACTGTTAGGGTCTCTGTTTATAACAATTTAATTTTCTTATAAATCGTTATTAACATAATTTGTTCTCCGTAGTAAATTTTATGGTCGGTCTTCATTAATGTTAATTTTTTTTCCAACCTTTTCTGTTTTTGACTAAAAATATTTTATGTATTGAATGTATAAAAAATTTACTGTCAATAATAAAATTCAAATATTTATGAGATGTATGAAATTTTTAATCTCACAATCATCAATTAGAGTTTTAATTTATTTATTTATTATATATTGGATAGCCTTTCAGCAACCAAACAAGATTAATATTAAAAAAACATAAAATAACAAAAAAAAAAATGTTTATTAAGTAAACTAAAGAATTTAAGAAAAAGACGACGTCAATTAATTTACACAAATTTGCTAATAAAAAAAAAAATATAAAAATTATATGAAATTATAAAGAAGAAAAACAGTGATGGAATAATTTAAGTCATCTTCTTTAAATATTGAATGGTTGATAATAAAAAACCAATTACACCTATCACTCGAATTACACAATACTTTTTTTACATTATTTTTTCATTTGGTGTGTAAATCGATGTGGATGTGTGATGTGGAAATTACCTCGATTTACATAATTTTTTTTTAATTTAAATTTTTTTTTGGCATAAGTTAAAAAATAAATAATTTGTAATTGTGCACAAAAATAATATTCTCAAGCGCCTTTTTATGATAAAGTGTTTCTGGTGCTATTGGAACACAAGAATTATCTGGGAAGGTTTCGATGATTTTCCTTTAAAATAAGTTTCGATATTCAGAAAAAATCCACTATTTCTTGTAAATTATTCGAGGCAGCAATTGTTTCAACATTTAAACCATAAATGGATATGAATCTACTGCATTGGAAGTAGAAAATTAATGTGTGTAATATTACGAAAATGTTGAACGCTTCAGCATTTGCTTTATATATTGGATATATTTTTTTAGGAACGATTTAAATTGAAATAAAAACTAGCAAGGCAACTATTTAACTAACGAAGCGTCTTGATATCTGTATATCTGTGCCCAGTAAAATTTTTGAGAACACGTCACCTTTGAATTTATTTCAGAACATGTTCCTTTACCACCAATTCCAATGAACAGTTTCTCAAATTGATTTTGCTGTTCTAGAACCTGTCCTGTAACTGGTCCTTGAACTTGCTCCAAAGTAATACTCAGTACAATAGAGGCTACTTCAAATTAGATAAAAATGACGCTGCAGAAAAATGTGAAAAAATTTTGCGGATTTTTACTAAATATTAATAAGATAAGATCAGCAAAAATAAAACTGTTTAATTTACAGAATTTTGCAGCCAGAAAACAGTCTCAGTTGTGGCCACCGAATTTGTTGCCAATCGAATTCCGGAGGTTACGACAACTCTCATGATGTTTAATTATATTTCAATTCGGGAAATCTTATATTCAGTTGCCTAACCCAATATTACATTCCACATAAATATTACACAAAATTTTATTGAAATTAAAAAACTTATTTTATTTTTCTAGTATTGAACCGTGTTCTTTAGATCATTTGTCCCGCGTCCTATTGATTGCACCACAATCAATTTAAATTTTCTTTGCCTTATTTGTTTTTTATACATTTGAATATTAATTAAACAAAAAACCATTTTTACAGTTCTATTAGTTTTTTGTTATTATATACATCGAGATTATTTTTATGTTATTTTAAATTTATAACGAGCTTTCAACCTCCGTATATTTACAAAAATAAAACAAATCAAACATATTAGCTAGGTTGATACTGGTATTTCGATCTGGCTAAAGATCTCATCAGAACCCTAAATTTTAGAAAAGCTAGAGCCTCCATAATAGGCAGAACTTTAACAAAAAACCTATTAATCATCAATTTTGCTCCATTCTTGTCTTCCTAGTAATCAAGCACGTGGTTAGGGTCTTTTCCTAACAGGCATCATGACGTTACTAAACTTTGAAGACCAAATATGTTCTATTTATATAAACAAAATTTTAGTTTTTACTCTGGCTCAAGTTATAGTTTTTACAGTTTTACTAGTTTTTTTTGTTTTTTATACATCGAGATTATTTTTATGTTATTTTAAATTTATAACGAGCTTTCAACCTCCGTATATTTACAAAAATAAAGCAAATCAATTAGATATTTTGTTTGTCTTTTCCGAGATTTGAAGTCGGAAGTTCGTAGTACAAAGCAAACTCTCTACCCACTACACCACAAACACTTATAAATGTTGAGTGCTAAATTTGAATTTAAATATTTTGCTAGGAAAACAAATACAGTCTGAAATTCGTTTGCCAATACACATCATTAGTTGAGTCTACAAGCAATATAATCCACAATTCGGTTGTTACTACTGTAACCCTGATTTAGTGGCATATTTGATTGGTAAAACCGTTTTTACAGTAAACACTTCTGATTACCGATAATTTTTTCTAAAATTTTAGTCAGAAAGTGTTATAGTCAGCAAGTGTTATTGTAATTCTTACAGTCCGTGTCTCTAACACTGTAAGCTTCTCAGGACCAGAAATGCTATTGTCTCACTTTTCTCAATTAATTTGGCAAGCAGCTTCAAAAAATGTTTGAAGAGGTCTAAGAGTAAATCGTTTTGCATCAAAAAATATTAAAAATATACTGTTGAAGTTATATAGAAGTAAATGTATTATTATTTTGGTGTTTTTAGCAATATTGTAAAATCAATTTCATTTCGTTGATAATCATTTGTATTTAAAATAAATATATATTAGTTTACACTAAAAAATAAAAATTTGTGTTTAGATGAAAAAAAAGTTATAAAAAATTATAAATATGTTCTCACATGACCCTAAATCTACCTCAGTTTTCGTTAATGTTCACACATGGAATCATATATGATCATCCATTCATAGACATACAGCAAAAAAAAAATGTATGGCTACGTTAAATTTAGTTAAATGTAAATAGCAGTAAATTTGGCTGAACTCAATAGAAGTATTTGCTAAACAAATTTTGGACTGATGATTTCTGAAATGCAAATTTTTACTAGCATAAAAAATATTTTACAAGTTCTTTATAATTGCACATATCTTTTGTGATTTATTTGTGTCTACTAATATTTAGAAAATTTATTGCGGATTTTAGCAGATTGCAATTTACCAAAATTTTCCACAAATATAATTAAATGTTTGTAGGTTCAACAGATTTATTTTTGCTGTCTCTTTTTTCTTAGTATTTAACAAAAACAAAATCTGCTAACTTTAGGAGTTTTTCCTGCAACATAATTTTGATCTACAATTTTTTTTTTCTTTTAGTGCACTAGTGATACTCTTAATAATTTTTTTTTGAATTTATTAAGAAGCACAATATTTTGATCTTACACAAGGGATACAAATTTTAATTTCTTTAACTCAAAAAAAAAAAAAAAAAAATGTAATTGAAATCGTAATCATTTATAATATTTAGATAAAAGAAAAATGCCATTTTAAATATGCTTATCATCCTATATATAAATACCTATAACAAATATATAAACTTTCTTCAAAATTTTTAAACTAGAAAAAATGTACGCAAACAAAATTTCACTTTTTCTTAGAATTTAAAAAAAATAAAACTAAATTGTTTATTTTTTAAGATATGAATCTTTTAAGCCACAACCATTTCAAAATATTTAAATATGATATTATAGTTCTGTTTGAAAATGAAAGATAAATTCGTTAACAACAATAGCAATAATCTACTAAATAAAGAGCTTTAATAGCTTTTTATGCATATGTTGCTTTCCAAGACAACTGTCCAGCTAAAGAAATAATATTTCGCAGCAATGGCAAACTGCCGTACATAGGTATTTGTTCATCTATCAGATACGAAAAACAAAATTAAATTCAGAACTGGTTCTGCATTTTATTTCAGTACTGGTTCTGCATATAATGCATAATTCAATTTATCGAAAAATCGGCAAATTTTTTTAATTTTATTTATTTGAAAAAATTTTAGATATTTTTTTCTATCGATCCAGAAAGTTTTATCGTATACCTCGGATTAGTGTTTTTGAAATATTAGTTGGATATTGTTCTTCATATATTAATTTATCTTGTATGCTCTATTTAATGCGCATAAGATATGTAGCTTTTGTACAGAAATATTGAAATATATACGAAGTAAATGTATATTTTCTCCAAAACTATTCAGAGTTCCACCATGAAAGATTCTGGATAAATAGAAAAACGTTTAGCCTTTTTTTTATAAATAAAAATATAATTTTTATATAAAAAGTAATCAGTAAACTTTCGTTTTTAAGTAATAAATAATTTATTTAACCATTTATTAAAAAACAAACTACACATAAAAACTGTTATTCTGTGCCAGATATTATATTCATTTAAAATTTTCTTTTTACAATACAATATTAACAATGAAATAATTGAAATCGTAACTTCAGCAAAGAATTTGGGCATTACATTTAACAACACGCTCAGTTGGGATAATCACGTTAATATTGTAGTAGGTAAAACGTACTCAATGCTTCGTACTCTGTGGGCAACGCACTTTTGCACTCCAGTTAATATTAGAATGCAAAATGCTAAAACTTATTTAATGCCGGTACTTCTTTATGGATGCGATGTTTATGCTAATTGTGATTCCACTAGTAAGCAAAAGTTAAATACTCTTTTCAATAACATTGCTAGATATGTATTTGGTCTTCACACTATTGATAGAATTGCAACCTTAAGTAAAAAGCTTTACAACTTGACTTTTAATAATCTGGTCAACATCAGGGCTCTTACGCTTCTGCACAAAATCGTGTATACAAAAGTACCGTCATATTTATATAATCGGATAACTTTTGCAAGGTCCGACAGGGGGAATAAGGTTATACCTATTGCACACAGAAGTAAGATAACGGAATGGCAATTTTACTATAACGCGATCTATCTATGGAGCAGACTTTCGAATAGGGCACAAACAAGCAGCAACGTAAACACTTTTAAAACCGAAATAACAAAACATTTGAACAATAATACAACGTAACTACACACTTTAAACTAACATTAATAACACACTGCTACAAAAAAAAACTTTTTGTCAAAACTTGAAAACCGACCTAGTGGGGGTTGTAGGCCTAGGTGAGGACATACAAAAACCGTTTTCAAAAATTTTGAAACACCCTCAAAATTTTGAGTTATTTTCAAAAAACTGTTTTAGGGTAGGTCGTAGCACTTTAGTACCTCTAACTCACACATTTTTTGACCGATTTCAAAATTTTAAACAGTTTTGGAAAGACAAAGAATTAGGCTTTCATGAAATGTATTCATTAAATATATATTCCAAGACATTAGGTAAGTGTTTAGCAAAAGTTTCTCTTTTTTTTATATTTTTTTCCAAATTTTTCAAATTCAACAAGAGTTATTTTAATTTTTTTTAAGAAAACCTATCTTTTTTTGCACTGTATTTTAAAGACAATATTTATTATTTGTTAAAATCGGTTTCTATTTGCAAAAGTTACTAAACTTTTTCTAAAGTTAAATGTTAAGATTGCAGACTTTTCTTCTGGTAAACCACTTGACTTACAAAAACGCTTGTTTAATTTTTTTTTTTTTTTTATTCATATGGTTTGCGCTGGGGGAGAAAATGCTAAAAACAGGTGTTAATGAAAAGTTGAATAACTTTTACAATTTTCATCCGATTTGAAAAATTAAAACCATGTTTTGTTAAGAACAAAATTTTCTTTATACGTTGGTATAAATTTTTATAAGCTTTCATATTAAAATAAGCAATGAAAAGCTACTAAAATCCAAAAAGTTTATAATTTTCGTTTTTTTTTTGTAGATATTCTTAACAAAAACAATACTTATAACTTACAAATGTATAAGAAATGCACGTCATTTTAAAGCCTAATCAGTTTTCTTTCCAAACCCGTTAAAAAAATGTAAATCGGACAAAAACTGACTGAGTAACAGGTCGATAAGTTGACGAACATCACTGAAAGCGGTTTTTTTAGAATAACTTCTGAATTTGAGGGTGTTTCTGAAATTTTTTGACACAATTTGTAATGTACTCAACAAGACCTATAACCCACGCTAGGTCGTTTTCCAAGTTTTTTTTCACTGTAGCACCGTGTAATTAATTTGCACTATTGTTAAACTATGTAATTTTTTTTTTGTAGTTTTTTTTTTGTAGTTTTTAAACTGTTTTTAATTTTTGATTTTTAAAATTTGTCATCCTTTTTTTTTTTTTAATTTTTTTTTTTAATTGTATTAAATTGTATTACTATAACTTCTTCTAGTTCCATACTATAATTAAAAGATGTATGTCTTGTTGTATGGAAATACAGATAAATAAATAAAATAAATAAATAAATAAATAAAAAAATAAAAAATACAAAAAAATTTTTTATTTGAACCAAAAAGTTAATGACAGTAAAAATAAAAGAAAACTAGTTTTTTTAATAATTTGCTAGTTAATTTTTGATAGTTAAAATATGAGGGCGGATCAATAAGTCCGTGACTTTTCGAACTTTCCTCGTAGTGATATGAAATGCAACACCGCTCCCATCAAGTACCACCTGTTACTAGACTACTGTCAAATTTTGAGCAAGTTCCGTCATTTAACAATAAACGGCGAATATTATGCCAACTTAGTAGACCGCTTTAACGAGGATTTAAAAAAAGACGACCCCATATGGCCCAGAAATGCCTATTTTATGGACCTCGAAAAATCCTATTTTTTGGAGGGGATACAAAAATTGGAGAAACGTTGGTTTAAGTGTATTGAGCTAAAAGGAAATTATGTTGAAAAATAATTTTTTTTTTGCAAAAAAAGTGTGTTTCATTCAAAAAGTTACGGACTTATTGAGGCGCCCTCGTAAAAGAAAATCGTTTATTTTCACTGATGTGATAGTTTTTTAAAATATTTTATTTTTGATAGTAAAAATAAAAGAATATCGTTTATTTTTACGGATTTTGGAGTTTTTCTTTAATTTTATTTTTTATTTTTGATAGTAAAAATAAAAAAAAAATTATAGTTAAAATAAAGTAAATTTCTTTGTTTTTACAGATTTTATTTTGTTACCGCTTTGTCTCATAAATTAGTTGAACATTTATAATCTAGTGCTTTACATGTTTTGATTCAAAAAACGTATCACAGTTTGAGAGAGTTTCTATAATTTGTTTAAATTTTTAAAAATACAAGTTTGATATAATTTTTATTAAAAATAAAAATTATGTTTTTTTAGACTTTTAATTGTGCAATGAACATGAAAATTATTGAAGTTCGAGGCCATACTCTATATTTCTTTATTAGGATATTGTCCTAACAAATAATCTATAGAGTTTTTTTGTTTTCAATTTTATTATTTGACCCTTTCAGGAATGTGTTGATAGATTGTTTATAGACAAAACAAAAAAATAAAAACTGGAAGAAAACAAAAAACGTGTATTGAATATCCACCAAATGTGGACCTTGCACATAACAAACAAGTTTTCAATTTATTTTTTGATCAATCGTGATAATCTTTTACTTCGAGCTCATATATATAGTTCTCATGTAGTGAGTAAACTAGTTTATATGAATGTTTGATGTTTGGCATGGGACTGTTACCCTCTTTCAAAACGTGTTCTGATGATGGGAACCTAGAAAATTCCCGAAATGGATCCATCAACACCTTCCTGAAATGGTCAACTAAAAACAAAAACTCTATAGAGTATTTGTTAGGACAATATCCTAATAAAGAAATATAGAGTATGGCCTCGAACTTGAATAATTTTCATTGCACAATTAAAGGTTGAAAAAACATAATATTTATTTTTAATAAAAATTATATCAAACTTGTATAAAAGACAAAGTACGGTCTAGTTTACTCTTCCTGTTTTTGTTTATAGACAAAACTAAAAAATAAAAAGGGGGAAAAAACAAAAAACGTGTATTGAATATCCACCAAAGGTTGGCCGTGCACATAATAAACAAGTTTTCAATTTATTTTTTGATCAGTGGTGATAATCTTTACTTTGAGCTCATATATATATTAGTTCTCATATATTGAGTAAACTAGTTTATATGAATGTTTGATGTTTGGCATGGGATTGTTACCTCTTTCAAAACGTGTTCTGATGATGGGAACCTAGAAAATTCCCGAAATAGATCTATCAACACATTCTTGAAAGGTCAAATAATAAATTTGAAATCAAAAAAACTCTATAGATTATTTGTTAAGACAATAACGTAATAAAGAAATATAGAGTATGGCCTCGAACTTGAATAATTTTCATTTTCATTTATATTTACTAAAATTTATTTTAACAATTTCTGAAATATAATTCACAATTTTTATTTGAATGTTTTTATGGTTAAAATATCGTTATAAGTCCTGAATTACATTTAATATGTTTTGATTGAAAATTATTATTCTGAACTACAATTCCCTTTGTCTTTTTACTCTCTGAAGTACAATTTACATTTTATGAAATTTTTTCGTTTTCTGAAATGCATTTATATCCCAGCAAAATCTCAGTAATGTGTTCTCATTACTAGTGTATAAATAATAATCAGTAGAATTTGGTCCAACTGGTGTTAAAACCCAGTATTTTTGTTCGACGAGGTCGTTTTATATATTTGTTTCATGAAAAAACGCACAAATTTTATAGACTGGATTACAAAAAAAAAAAAAAAAAAAAATAAGTTGTTACCCAAATAATAAGTTTTTAGTATGCTTATAAACTACTAAAAAATAAGTGGTTATAAGTTTTTAAATAATAAGGCCTACCTTTAGTAATTAAAATATAAGTAGTTGACAAAATATATTTGTAATTAAAAAAGTAGTCACGTGTAAGGTGGTCTGCTTACAAAAACGACTTTGTCAAACAAAAATAACTTATGCTGACGGCAGATGGCAATGTCTTGAATTATATATTTTCCGTGGTAATGAAAGTTTTTGCTGGGATATTTAATAATTGTATATTTTATTTTTTCATTGACTTTTTTTGTAAATGTTTATATTTTATATCTGCTGAATATCATGTCATTTATTTTATTTTTATTTTTTCAAAAGCTATGTTCTTTGAAGTTTTTTCTGACTCAATGAATATTTTCAATTCACAATGGATATTTATAATTGACAATGGATATTTACAATTAACAGTGGATTTTTAAATTCACATGATATTTAGAATTGTCTCTAACACAATTGGCATTTGATACTTGTCATGTTTTATTACTCATTTACATTTTATTAAATAATTGTAGAGTTATTATGCCTAATTTGCATGTGACTCCATATATTTACAGCTGATTATGGATATTTAGACGTGATATTAATTGAACTACATTCATATTTTCTCATTTACAAAAATATAAGTTGAATTACAAATCATCGTCCAAGTTGCAAAAAACATTATAAGAATATAGGTAGTAATTTCCGAAAACTTTTTATATTCGTTGAAATACATGTTACTAATCTGAATATCATTTTATAATTGGTGAAACTCAGTTTTTTTTTTTTGCCGAAATTAATTTTTAAATGGTGCAGTCCTCAATTTTGTTGAAAACTATATATTTTTTTTAATTCCTTATTAAAGATAGAGTCACATTTCTAGCATTTTCCATAATCTAGTCAAATTATAATAAATAATGTACTACATACAATAAGCGCAAAATTTGTTAATATTACCCCACGTCAATTTTTTTTTTTAAATTTAAAAACTGGTCCCTGTTTACAGGATACTTTTACACTCTGGGAACTTCAGCTGTAAATATTTGTAGTTGTTTGAGTTGTAATACTGTATCTTTATTGTTAAATGAAAAAACAGTCATTTGTAGAAGAAATTAAATTTTTGACTACATATGTAGTTCAGTTAAAAAAACTAAACACATAAAATTACTGTATTATGATTTTAAATTAATTTTATACAGTAGTTGTTTTTTATTTTAAAAAAAAAACAAAACATTTATGTTTGCTTATTTCTTACTATATACAGTGGCGGACAAAAGTATTCACACAGCAGCAAACTTTATTTTCAATCTTTTATATATTTAAATTAAAACCCACTAGCAGGATATGATATTCAACAAAATTGCTTATTAACTTATAAATTATTCAAATACAACAAAAAACTTATTCTTAGTATGTTATATTATAAGAAAAAACTAAATATGTAATTCAAAGTTATATTTTAGGCGGACAAAAGTATTCACACAGCTTCAAATGTTTGTACAAAAAATAAAATTTCACATGATTTAATAGTTTGTGGAGTAGCCTTTCTTTGCTATGACTTCTTTTAATCTTCTTGGCATAGAATGGACCAATTTCTTCGTAACATCTTTTTTTTAATTTTTAATTTTTTTTTTAAATACAACATGCTTAGTGTTAGTTTTTTGTTGTATTTAAATTATTAATAAGTTAAATAAACAATTTTGTTGAATACCTTATACGGCTAATAGCTTTCATTTTAAAAATATAAAAGATTTAAAATAAAGTTTGCTGCTGTGTGAATACTTTTGTCCGGCACTGTATGTGGTTTATTTTGACAGCAATTGTGGTTAAGTTTTTGAATAGTAAAAAAACAAATGAGATCTTTACTTGAATTTACTGAAATTTAAGTCGTCTTTCTTCAAGTGAAATTTCATTTGTTTTTAACTACTTTTTTACTGTAGTGTGACAGTTGGCTTGTAAAGCGCCATATATATGTGTTAAAAATATGACATTAATTCCAACATATTGCTAAACCATATATCATGCACATTTAATTCAAATGTTTGTCTTTATTCATTCTTTTTTTTGGATTTTTTTATATCTTATTTTTGAGACATTCTGTGTGTTTTATATCTTGTGGCTGGTTGTGACTTTGTTTCATCATTGATTGAAATATGTACATAAACACAATTCAAACCCAATACTCAAAACAGCAACACCCAAAGGCACTTTTTTGACAAAATAAAGAGAAAAATACAAAAATATGTAACATCAAACGCAACACACATATAATATATAAAACAACATATAATCCATACACGCAGAAAAAGACTGGTGTGTTTTTATAAAAGCCTTTCCTGGCATAATGTCCTTACCCTATTAAAAATCGACATATTTTATAAATTAGAATTTTTCTTTATTTATTTTCAAAAAGTTTACAAAATGTTGCTTAATTGTATGAATAATTTTATGAACAATAAAAGTAATAAATAAATATACTTCTTGGTTGCAGTAAACCGTCAGCCGAAAATTAATGTTAAACATAAACGCCCGTATTCCTAAAAAATTGTAATTCATAAAACAAACCTAAGTACATTTTGAGGGGTGGACAAAACAATTTCTTTTTCGTGAGTCGGTCTAGTGTATAAATAAAAAAATCTAAATTATAATTGAAGGGAATATTGTAAAACAATGATAAGCCACATTTTATTTTCAGTTCGTTTTCGCCTTTTAAAGGTTGAAAAATTTAAAAAAATATGACTTTTTGAAGGACGTTGATACTATTGGTACTTGTAATAAGTGTTTAAGCAAGACTTCTATCAATGGATGTCTACAAAATACCAAAAATCCATAAAAACAATAAAAACAATAAATGTGGCTTATCAAGTTTTTACAATAAGCCATCAATTGTATTGTTTTATTTTTCAGGCGCAATATGTTGGATTTATTGCTACGCACAATTTGGAAACTTCTTAAGGCGTTGGAAATCGTAAACACATCTTATGCAATAACTAATCATATCAAATAGATTAGATTAGATCAGAAGGCACTATGCACCGCGACCAATGTAGGTCTTTTGTGCTGCCTAAAGTTACCTACAGATTCAAGCTACCTATAAAGCCAATTATCCTACTAGGCAAAATGTTCGCGATGTCGGAAGGCGAAATGAAGCGATCACCTAGAAACCTAAGTCTCCTATCACAAAGCCTGGGACATTCGCAGAGAACATGCTCCGAGGTCACATCTTGGTTAACTACATCTATGTATTTGTATTATTTTTAAAGTATATTTATTTAAAAAAGTGTTATTTGTTGTTAAATAAATTATTAATTTTAATAAAAATATTATTTGCAATATAATGGAGTATATTTTATTTACAAAAAGAAATAGGTCATTGAACCTAGAAAACGTTGCAAAATTATACAAAAAACTTCGACTTATTTACATATACAACATTTCAAATATTTACCTAGCGTTTTGACAAATTTGTCGTTAATTTTATTTAGTTGTAAAAATCCTAGGAAATTTTGTAAAATTTTGCTCCAGTTTTTGTAAATGATATACCTTTATTTTCTGTGTGTACACAATGTACAAATATTTTGTAAAAAAAAAAATAAAACCACTGATTTATTTATATTATTTTTATGTAAATGTCTTTCTATCAATGTACAGTGGACAGAAATATTAAAAATGTGTTATATAAAAAGATGATAATTTTAAATAATTTTTCATCTGTAATATCTGTGATATTTTCGCATAATCGTTTAAATAAAATTTTATAGTTTTGAGATATTTAGGCATTTGTATAAATTTGGCGTACTGAAAACTTTTGAATTAAATACATTTTCAAAGAGAGATTTAAACTACCATGTGCGTAGTACTAAGGCCAACAATAATTACGCAGTATTAAAATGGTAATAACATGTCATTATTTTTCGGACAACTAATAATGGCACCCACTTACTATCTGCATTAATTTATTGAAAATAGTAATGACTTACTAATAAATTCTTAATTTTGCCGTAATTTCAATAAAAAAAAAAATAATGCGTTAAGTAATACTCTTTATGATTATTTTGAATATAAAGGTATGATCTAAAATTTTTTTGAAAATCTAGTTTTAGACTTATTATTTTTCCAACTCTAGTAAGTACATACATAGTAGGGTGCTTTTTTCAAATGCCTTTTTCGTTTCTTTTACAGTTATATTAGTTTTTTGTTTTTATATACATCGAGATTATTTTTATGTTATTTTCAATTTATAACGAGCTTTCAACCTCCGTATATTTACAAAAATAAAGCAAATCAAACATATTAGCTAGGTTGATACTAGTATTTCGATCTGGCTAAAGATCTCATCAGAACCCGAAGTTTTAGAAAAGCTAGAGCCTATATAATAGGCAGAACTGTAACAAAAAACCTATTAATAATCAATTTTGCTCCATTCTTGTCTTCTTAGTAATCAACCACGTGGTTAGGTCTTTTCCTAACAAGCATCATGACGTTACTA
Source organism: Delia radicum (assembly GCA_021234595.1). NCBI lineage: Eukaryota > Metazoa > Arthropoda > Insecta > Diptera > Anthomyiidae > Delia > Delia radicum. Next base: position 195,192,058 of record CM037851.1, on the reverse strand, counting down.
AACTTTGAAGACCAAAAATGTTCTATTTATATAAAAAATGTTTAGTGTGTACTCTGGCTCAAGTAATATTTTTTACAGTTATATTAGTTTTTTGTTTTTATATACAACGAGATTATTTTTATGTTATTTTCAATTTATAACGAGCTTTCAACCTCCGTATATTTACAAAAATAAAGCAAATCAAACATATTAGCTAGGTTGATACTAGTATTTCGATCTGGCTAAAGATCTCATCAGAACCCGAAGTTTGTTTTTGGGATATCATAATTTTTTAGAATCCTTTTGACTTAAGAAAAATAATGGCACAAATTTTTTTAAAAAATTTTAACTCCTTCCCTTCCTTCAAGGCTGCCAAAAACCGCGATTTTGGGGCCTAGTTTCTATAGAGCAAAGACTATTGAATATAATGCAAATATTACTTCACCAATTTTTTAACACTTCCAGGACGCACCAAATAGCCACAAGAGTTTGCCAAAAACTCATTTTTTTTTCAAAAAAAGTTTTAAAACTGATTTTTTTTACATCGACAATTCAAACGTATTTCAAACTAAGAAAAAATGCGGATAATTATGTAGTTATCGCTAACGGCTAAAAAGTTATAAAGGTTAAACATTTTTTTAAGGCTAGCTAAACTATTCAATTCGTGTTTTTTTTTTCAATAAACATGAATCGTTAAATCGTGATATTCGTCCAACCAATTGTTCAGTGTAAATGCTAGTTGATTTTATATTTTTCGCCGTTTTGATTCCATTTACAAAACTTTCGTGTCTTGGCCACTCAAATGTATTATATGGCATGAAAGAAATATTAATTCCAAAATTAACTAAAGTTTTCAGACTTTGTGTTGTAACAAAATCTAAGGGTGATAGAAACTAGGCTTGAAAATCGTGTTTTTGGCAGAATTGAAGGAGGGGAAGGAGTTAAAATTTTTCTAAAAAAAATTGTGCCGTGTTTTTTTAGTCAAAAAGAATCCAAAAAACGATAATATCCCAAAATCTAATTTTTGAAATTCACCCTAATATGTATATAACTACATATTTTTGATTTTTGTAAGCTGTAAAGTAATGACATGCAAGTCATTTATGTTTTTATCTATCAAGTATAACATGTCGGGATACGTCAGATGGTGAAACAATTAACTGACTATCTGGACTCCCAGGTTCGAATCCTGCGTGGGCACGTTTTATTATAAAACAAAATTCCATAAAAAATATTTTATTAAATTTTGTTTTTCTAATTGTTTTTGACCATACTAATAAGAAGATAAATAACCACATATTTTTAGATTTTTCGTAAGGTGTTTAATAATAATATGTTATTATTTTACTCGACATCTCCATATAAAAGTATTGAGATTTATAGTGACAATTGTAAGAAATTGCCATTACCAAGTATGTAATTTCAAAAATTGATGAAATGTAATTTATGTAATTTATGTAACCACTTATACGGTAATACTTTTTTACAGTGGATACCAAAAACAATTTCATATTCATGACAACATTTTCAGATAAAAAGGTTTTTGAAAATGAAAATTGTTCAAGTTTATCATATTATTCAAGATTTTTGTCAAAATTCACCGTTATAAAAAGATTTATAATGTTTGAACAAAATGGAATTTTGAAATGAAGGTTATACGCATAATTGCGTCTCTGGATATCAATTTTTTTCGCTAAATTTCAAATTTATTCCACTGTTAATAACTAACCGACCTTCAAATTGTATTGTTGTGTTACTAATATTTTGACTGCTTGACGTTTGCCACACAAACCAAGTGTGCTACATTTATGTATACATGGAACAACATCAATACATTCACAAAAACGATACACAGTAGAAAATGAAGAAAAATCTCATGAGATGATGTCAACAAGAAATGCTTAGACTTGCTGTCAATATGTGACAACTGCGGGTGCTGTTCATACAAATATCTTACAGTTTTAAACATTGTAAAAAAATATATACAATATAAAGAAGCAAAAATAAAAAGAAAGCACTGAAAATATCCATGTTTAGACAAAAAACCAAGAAAATCCACAAGAAATATAATACATCCCTCTGTTTCTTGTGAACAAAAAAAATTCAGAGCACATGTAATGTTTTTATAACAAAACCACCAGAAGATAAATAAACTTCTTCTAAAAAAATATTTATTCATATGTACGTATTTATGTATATGAGGCATTATTAGTCAATAGTCCGCTGTCAAAAAAGATTTATATAATCAATGTAATATAACTTAATTTGAAAAAAGCGTATTTAATTACTTGTTTTAAATAATGACATTCTAAATACTTATGCAAGGGCTAAAAATGGGATAACAATTTTTAGAAAATTTTCACAGAATGTTCAGAATTGTACTTGTTTTCCAAAAACTTGATTTATCTCAAAATTAGAAGCTATTAATTTTTGTTACTGTATATAAACGTTTAGAGCACGTGAGCTATACTCTAAAAAAATGTTTCTAAATTCACTACTATAAAATATGTAGTTTTTTTTATCTAATATAACGCATTTTGTCTAAATTTGTAAAAGTCTTGTATACACATTTATGTATACAAAAATACACATAAAATGTATTAATAGATATTTTTTATTTACAATTACACATTTTGTGTCTACAATTAGTAATGTGTGCTTAAAAACCCAATATTATGCACAAAGTGTGTAAATGTAGAAACATTTAAAACATTTAAAAACCTGAATTGTCATTTAAATATCTTTAAAAATAATTAAAACATTGAACAATTTCTAACGAATTTAAAGAAAACTATATACAAACGCTATAAAATATTCTTTAAATGTTGAAAATTGTTAGTTTCGTTCAAAGCCGTCATTTATATATGAGGTCTGTATAAAAAAAAAAACGCAATGCAAGTTGGATTCATATTGTTTTTTCCAATTCTTAAAAAATTTTGGAACCATCAAAAATAAACGATCTCAGTGAATTCGTAAATTTGGAGGAAATTGGTGAACGTTATGTAACTCAATACCTTCATTTGAAAGTCCTCAGTCCAACCAATATTAAAGCCAAGCTAGATTCTATATTGGAAAGTCTGCTTGTTCGTTTACGACTATAAAATATTGGGTGGCAGAGTTTAAACGGGGCTGTATGAGCCGTCAAGGCGAACATCGTAGTAGTCGACCAGAAAGGGTTAAGAATATCCACAAAATGATATTGTATGAACGTCAGCTCAAGGAACGCGAGCTGGCTGAAAAATCAAACTAGGCGCAAAATGGGAGCAGCGTTTGCTCACAATAGAAACAAAAAAGCGTCGTGAAGATATTTCAATAGAGTGTTTGGCGATCTTCCTTAGCAATAAAGTTTTTACGTCAATTCGTAAGCATGGATGAGCACTATCACTTCCCACTTGAGACAATGTAACAGTCAAAGCAGTGGACTGGAATGGCAAAATCGTGTCTAAAGAAGGCAAAAACAGTTCCCTCTGCAGGCAAGGTAATGGTGATAATTTTTATTGATTATCTTCGAAGAGGAAAAGCAATTAACGGCTAGTATTATGCGAACTTATTGTATCGTTTAAGTGATGAAATTAAAGAAAAATGGCGAAAAAGAAAGTGTTGTTTCATCAAGACCATGCAACTGTTTACACATAATCTATTGCTTAATCACGCACCTTATTTGCCAGATTTGGCTCCCTCGGATTATGTTCTATTTCCTGCAAAAATGGCTCCGTGGTAAAAGATTTGCCAACAATGAAGATTTGGAATCTGCGGTTGATGGCTATTTTAAGGAGCTAGTCAGTTCTTACAATAAACACTGGGTATCGCAGCTCTGCAAATGTTAAGAAAAAATAAAATTTTTTTCCAAATTTGCTGTGTCCTCTTTGTTAGGTCGGCTAATTTTGGGACATCCCCCGTATATGAATTTTTAAGCGTAACATGCTTAAATTTACAAGTTATGAACTTGTTTTTAAGCACAATAAAAGTACATTTACACACCTTAAGTTAAATTTTTAAATATTTTGTACATACTTTTAATATAATTTTCACACTTTGTGTGTTCACCATTTTAAATTTGCACACATAGAGAAATTTTACTGACATTATAGTAGGTAACGTAAATAGGGTACAAGGTAACGTAAATAGGGTACATTTAAATAAAAATTTATTAGAGTGTAAGAAAAACATTTAGGAAAAGTTCTGAAGCTACAAATATTTATTCTAAAGAAAATTATTAAGAATTAAATTTTTTTTTTTATATATTAGTGCAGAAAGTTTTTGAATTAAGGTTGGCATAATTAAAAAAAAAACTTTAAATGTAACACTGCTCTAAAAATACACTCATAGAAATAAGCCTGTAAAAATAGCGGAACAAGCTACTACAAATTAGTTAAAAATTACTTTGCAGAAAAAATTGCAAAAAATTAACAGATTTGTTTGTTAAATATTGATAGAATAAAAACAGCAAAAATTAAACTGTTAACTTTACAAAATTTTAGTTATACTCGAGTTGAATATCAGTCAATTGAAAATAGCAATTTTAGCTATTTTTACCTTAAACTTATTGGGTATACAAGTTAATAATGTCGATTTTTTTTTTGCTTGAAAAATGCATTTATTATAATAAAAAAATTAATTGATACATTATTCAAAGTATTGTCCATCGTTAGCCACTACTTTTTTCCATCTTTCTGGTAGCATATGGATTCCGCGCCAAAAGAACTGCTCCGGTTTTGAAGTAAAGAATGAATCAAGCCAATTTCTGATACCCTGTTCTGAAGTAAAGCGTATTCCAGTAAGAGCGTTCTGCATCGATCGAAACAAATGGTAGTCAGAAGGGGCAAGGTCTGGGCTATAAGACGGGTGAGCCAAAACTTCCCATCCACTGTTTTCCAAATAGTTTTTGATGGAAGATTATGGCCTCGTGTCTGGTCGAATATTCCGGTCGTTTTTTGTTAAAAAACGACCGGAATATATCAATTGTGTTCCATTCTGATCATACCAAATACAGAGCATTACCGTGGCTCCATGGATATTCGGCTTCGGCGATATTTGGCTGGTTGGCCGGGCTAAACATATGCCTTTATCCTTGCTTTTGAACGTAGGGAATAGGATTGTTGTGTGACTCCCAATGATAATGCAAGTTCTTCTTGCGTTTGACAACAATCTTCGTGGAGTATTGCATCCAATTCATCATCTTCAAACTTTTTCGGCTGACTAGGCCTCTCTTTGTCTTCTGTGTCGAAATCACCACTTTTGAATTGCGCAAAACCATCGTTCACAAGTTTTTTTAGTTGGCGCATGTTGACCGTAAGCTTATACCAACAATCGATAACTTTCAGCAGCCGTTTTCTTCAAATGAGAGAAGGTTATCAGACTTCCCCGCAAAACATATTTTTTATGTGCAAAATTCGACATTAGTATAGCGATTGAAAAAATGTGTGTTTACGTTTTGGCGTCTATCGAATACTGAATTATAATGACAGATGTTTACCCTCCAAAATACCATATTTTTTATTATTGACACAAACCATATGTGATAGTTATGCCATATGTTGTCCAAATCGACATTATTAACTTGTATACCCAATAGTAGAATGCTAATAAGTGTATATTTTGCTAAAATCAACAGAAATTTTTGATAAAAAATTGTAGTTTGCTGATTTTTGAAGGGCAGGGTTTTATTCCTAATAAAAAAAAAAAAAAATCTAAAAAAACTTACAAAATTTAACATTTTTCATGATGTTTTTTGTCTACTAATATTTAGCAAATTTTTTACGGATTTTAGCAGATTAAAAAAAAAAATTTGGTAATTGTAGCAGTTTTTTTCTGCAATTTTTGACTAATGTTTAGTTGTTTTAACAAAAAAGTTTAATAATTTTTTTCCTTTAGTATAAATACCGATAGATGAACGTGTCCTGTACTCGTTTATACTGCGTTTTACGAAAGATTCAATTTAAAAGTAAAGTTGGCCGTCTGGCATAGAATTTCATATATACTATGCAGTAAAAAAGCGACAATAATAAGACATAAAAAGAAACTTTAACGCCGTGATAAATTGTAACACATTAGAGACAATTTTTGTTTTGCAAAAAAAGAAATCTATCATAAATAGTACGTACATACATCGATAATTTTTTACATACATATTTTGACAAATTGTTTAAAGTAATGAAGTAATTTGTATCTTATTTATTATTGGGAACAATTTTATAATTTATTGGCAATTAAGGCAAAAATAATAAATTCAATGTGGCAATCGAGTATACATTTGATTTAAAAATAAAAAATATCTTGTGACTGAAGACATTAAGAAGTCTCGCTCAAGTAAGGGTATATAATCCATACTTGGTAAATTTACTGATGATTTACCTCTATTTCTAATTGGCCTTTGTTCGGGACAATAAGCTAAACTGTGTTTTTTAGTGTTTTCTATGCCCCTCAAGAGTATATTTTGAACGGTGACTACTGGGTAATTATGGCAAAAAAGGAAAACAGTTCTTTAACATGATGTAATTTCTTGTCTATTAAAAAGTTAAGCCTTTTTACAAAAATTAATATAGTAACTTTTATGAAAATATTTAAAAAAAAATTCATAGTTTGTGGTTTATAATTGTTAAAATTTTTATCTTAATTGACATAAAAAACTTGCAACAAATATATACTTTTACATCAAGTGGTCCATAAATATGAATGACTTGATGAATATTTTACACAAAGAGTTTTATATATTAAAAAATAAACAAAAGAGAAAAAAGTAGCAAAGATGCCAAAAGGCAAACTTTTCAAAACAGCGGCATGTATCAAACAAACACTGACTGTAGTTTCTCGTTGTGTTAAGTTAAGAAACTGGCACAAACCGCAAGAATATTTAACGCACCCATTTAAGACACCAAACAGTCAGTCATCGGTTTTTATGCATATTAAAGAATAAACACGAAATTTATTTTAACAATTTAATTTATTTAAATATTTAAGAAAATAAATAACAAATTTGCACAACAAAATAATACAATTTTTATTTTAATAAATATATTATAATTTTAAAGTTATCATATAGTTAATAAAATGTTTGTTGATATTTTCAAATTGTATAATTATTTTATCAACTTAATATTACTTACACAAAAAAAAAATATAAACCCATTCGAATCACAGAAACCACAGATTTAATAACTTTGATTGTTGACATTCCGCCTTTAATTGCTCTTTAATTGAATTATTTTTCAATTAAATAATAACAAATTTAATTAAAAAGTGATCAATATTGTATACCTTCTCAAAAAGTAAAAAACAATTGCATAAAATGTTTTCTTTTATACTAAATTGTATAACATTGAATTCAAACCTGCATGTAATTCTCATTCAGTTAGCAGATTTATTTATACTTAATGTGCACAAATTCACACAGAAATTCGTTTTTGTTTTTTCTTTCTATTGAAGCTTAGGACAAAAAATATGGCAATCAATTTTTGATTTTTATTTTGCTGAAATTAGCTCTTTTTTGAAATCATAGTTTTTTAAATTATTTTTTGCATGTTTTTGTTTAAAAAACTGGTTACATTTTATTAAACAAAATTTAACTTTAAGAATTACATTACTAATTTTATGATAATGTTCTAGAATAAATAAATATTCAGATTTAAACGACTGCAATTAAATTATTAAACTAAATAAAGTTAATAACATTACGGGACAATCGCATATTGAAGATAAAAGTGGATTTCAAAGTTGCTCGAAACTTTTTTGTATTAAAAGCTCTTAATATTTTTAGCACTAGTTTGTATTTTATTTGATACGAAATTCGTATATTCTATCTTGAAAAAAGCATGTAAATTGGGATATTTTTCAACCAAATATTAACCCTTAAATTGCCCGTTAACAAGATACCCATTCTTATTAATTTTCTATTATCTAACACTTATCCAAATTATATGGCAATTTGGGCACTCCAATCAGCGGTGTTCCCTTGTTAGTTTTATATAAATAAGAGTTTTTGTTTGTTTTTTAACCGGTTTTTTTATTTTCAAAAACTAAAGTGGTTTCAAGTATTTTGTATTTTTAAATATTCGAGAAAGCGTTTTTTTCGGTCGGTTAACCGTTTATTTTTTTAACAATATATTTCTCTCGAAAACCCAACAAAACCACTGAAAACTTTTTTTTTCTATACGATATTAAAATTTTTGATTCTTTCTGGTTAAGTTTTTCATTAATTTTACACTAATTTATATATAACTTAAAATAGAACGTATGGACAAGCAACTGAAAACGTGTTACCTTAACAAAATAATTTGAAGTAAGAATGAGTTTAAATTAAGAGCCGGCCATTTTAGATGAAACGCGACTACATAATCGCCGTTATTACCCAGCAAAACCACACATTACCAATCAATGGGTAAAATAACGTATCGACATAGAGCTCCACGCATTACAATACACCTTATTTCACCCGGGGAGTGCCCATATCAATATCCATGCTGCTGAGCTTTTAATATACAAGTATTTATTGAAATATTTATTGCTACGAGGTTGTATGATTTTTCATAGAATTTGTATGCCTTTTTAATTCTTTTTGGGTAAAATTTCCATTTTTCCCTATTGGGTAATTTTTAGGGTATTCAATCGGTTAACCGTTACTCGATTAATCGATGAATTTTAATCAAACAACTGTTCGAGTAAATTAAAATGGCAAATTTCGAGTAACGAATAACTCGAACAATTTTGGTCGATTAATCGAGCTAACCGAGTAAATAAAATTATATTCTATTTCAGTTTATAATTCATTAAAAAAACTTAAATTGTTTCGTATTTTTTAAAAATAATTTTATTTGAAATCGAAAACTTATTTTGGGGTTCAATGTGAACGTAGTATAAAATATAGAGCAATGTTTCAGTTACCGTGTTAATTTACATATTATACTAATACATATATGCGTAGTAGGCTATAACTTTTTTACGTGGCACCACGATATAGGAAATACTGTACACAGAAAAAACTAAAAACGGGTTTCAATTAAAAAATTTATTGAATCAATTAATATTTTAATTGATTTTGCACCTATCACGGCAATGATACTATCAATTAAACCTTTTATTAAAATTAAGAAGGGAAAAAATTATAAATAACTTCTACACAAAAAAAAAAATATGATACTCACAAAAAAATGTGTGATCTATACGTTGGTATGTGTGTTTTTTGCAATGCTGAGTCTGTTTGTGTGTGTACTTGTTTTGTTTGTTAACTTCAAATGTATTTGGTATTTTATACTGAAAATTTTCTATTTATGCATACAGTGTATGAAAAAATAATATGATAATTGCGTATAAAATGAAATATATATTTATATATTTAAAAGTCAATTAACATATTAATTGATTCAATTAAATATTTGTTTAGAAACAAATTAAATTCAAATCAAATCTTTAATTAAATATTTTAGGTTGATAATTTTTTCTGTGTACTGATAAACAATATTTTTTTTTTTTTTGGTAATTTTGGAGAAAAGACTTCCGGCACAGAGTCCAATGCCTAAAATATCACATTTTTAGCAATTTCTAAAAATATTCTCAAAATATCCTTGAACAATTACAGAAAATTTTAGACCAAAAGGTATGATTTTCACATATTAAGCGAAGTGTTTAAGTATCTAAATATTCAACAAAAAATAAAAATTAGCAACAATCGCAAAACCATTAGATTGTGTTAATTTTTTTTTGAAAGATTTGAATTGTCTTAACTTATCATAATTTTTTGGTGTTACAGCTAGAATTGGGCGGTTGACTCTTTTCTTCAATTCGGATCTATATTTAACTTAATCAAATAAATTAAAAGTTAATGTGATTTCTATGATTTATACTCTATATTTTTCCTCTATATTAATCCTCTATTAATATAATATATTATTCCTCTATTATTCTTTTTTTGATATTTGCAAAAAAAAATCTAAAAGTTATATCTCTAATGTGTTCTTAAAGTCAAACTTTATAAAAACAAAAAAAATAAAAATTTAAAACCCCTCAATTGTATATTGTTTTAGAATTATTTTCTAATTTTAAATTAATTTCCCAAACTCATTATTTTTTTTTTTCAATTTTGATAAAATACATTTCGGAACTCCCGATTTTGTATATATTTTGTGTTTTATTATGAATTTTTAAGGAAAAATTAATTAAATAAAACTATTGAAATTATTCGAGTAACTCGATTAATTTTAAAATCTTACTCGGTTTATCGAGTAAGTTAAAAACCTCGAAATCGAGTTACTCGTTAACTCGAACAAAACCAAACCCTAGTAATTTGACTACCCTAGTAATGTTGCATTTATTTTCGGTAATTTTTCTTTTGTTTGATTTTTCGTTTTTGGCCGATTTTTCATTGGGTCATTTTGCCTACAGCCTTTTAAATAACTATAGTTGGCTACATATTTTTGCCGTTTAGATGATTGGTTAAGGTTAGTTCACATTTTTTGGAGTTTCTATAGTTATAAATACAGTTTTATTCATTCACCACTTTATTATAAAGTCCTGTTTCAAACTACTGCTACTACTACTCAACTTAAAAGTAGTGTTTTTTTTTGGTTTTATATAAAGTGTTGCTGACAAGCTTAAGGATACATACAAACATACACTACGTACATTGAAGAAAATGTCAGCAAAATTGGATTAAAAGTGTATAGAATTGAAAAGACAAGTCATGATAATACTAACCAAAAGTAATTTGCCGCTTTTTTATTGTTTATCTTATTTTACAGCTTCAAAGACTGACTGACATTAACGTCAGTCAAGTCAATCATTATCAGAATAAAGTTGTCTAACAAATAATCCTAATTTGTTTATTATGTATCTTTCTTGTTTTTGTTGCTATTTTCAGTTGTTTATAGCCTTTTATATTATTATATACTCTTAGGCATTTGAACTATTATGTGTAGTATTATAAATTTTAATCTATTTAGCTGACTTTTAATTTGCGGTCTGTTTGGTCATTAAACCAAATATGGTTTTGTGTTGTCCGCATTAATGAAGGTATAATTTATAAACTTTTTTTTTGTTTTTTGTTAAAAGCATAATTTAATGCAACCAGTAAACTTTATTATTATCTAAATATATTTTCAAAGTTGTCTACATGTGTCTGCTATAGGTGTGTCTTTTATTGCTGTACGTTTATGGTGTTAGAGCTCCTTAGTTTTTATTTTTTTTTTTTGTATGTATTAGAAAATACCAACATGCGATTTTCTAGTATTTCAAGTGTAAAACATTATGTTTTACTAAATTTATACAAACAAACAAACATCGCATAACATTTTTATTGTTGAATACAATTTAGATAATTTTTTAAAATATCATAAAACTTAATATTGTCTAATTTTGTTTAGCACACACTAATTGATTTGGTGATGTTTATCTGTTAAATTACTAAAATGTTTAACGTTAAACACAATTATGAATTATGCACACGGTGCATGGATCAATTGGCATTTATTTACAACAAAAAAAGTTTTACGAATAATTAAATTTCTGAAAATGAAAATTATTCAAGTTCGAGGCTATACTCTATATTTCTTTATTAGGATATTGCCCAAATAAATAATATATAGAGTTTTTCTTTTAAAATTTATTTATTGACCACTTTTAGGAATGTGTTTCTAGGTTCCCATCATCAGAACACGTTTTGAAATAAGTGGCAATCCCACGAAAAACATCCAGCATTCGTATAAACTAGTTTTCTCACTAACTGAGAACTAATATATGAGCTCGAAGTTAAAAATTATCACCATTGATCAAAAAATAAATTGAAAACTTGTTTGTTGTGTGCAAGGTCTACCTTTGGTAGATATGCAATACAGGTTTTTTTTCTTTTTATTTGTACACCTGTTGTGTTTAAAAACAAAATTTACAGGGGGAGTAGTAAATTAAATTTATAATAGAATAAACACAAGCTTCAATTAAAGCTCAATTTAAATTTTTTCTGTGTTCCCTGAAGTATATTTTGAAAAAAGAATCTGCGGGATTAAATGTAAATTATTCTAACATACGAGTAAGTGACCTAAACTGGTTACCTGGTTTTGACGCATTTGTTGTGGCAGACAAACACTGTTAATTTTTCAGAATATTGTCATTTAAGTCAAGCACAATACTACTTTGATATATGATGACTATAAGGGAATACATTTTTGACTTTTATTTTGCGCCATTACATTTAAATTTTGAATTCTTTCTTCAAAATTTTTGGTAAATTTTGTGAAATTTATTTTGTATTTTTTAAAATTGATAAAGCAACATAAGAGGTTAGAGATGAAAATTTCTCGAGATACATTAAAGGAATCCTGAGAGATACAGAGTTCTAAATATGAACAATTGTATTGATTTCTAAAATGCCTTTTCTTTATAAAGCTTTCCGAAACTTAAAGAACAATTACAAGGGAATGTTATAACTGGTTGTTGGGCTATTTAAAAAAAAAACAATAATTTTAGTTACGATTTTTTTGTGAATTTATGTAGATGGGAATAAACAATAATTAAATTAAAAATATTAAAATTAGAGATTTAGCTTGTTTTTAATTAAATCTACATCAATTTATAGATCTCATTGTTTTCATCACATTTGAAAATATATATTACACCGACAAAAATATAAAAATATACTCAAAAGATATTTTATCATATATTAGAACTTAAAAAGTAAACCGCGATTATTTTGGAAAACACGCATTTTTTGCCGATTTAATGCTTTTTAGTTGGGTTACTTATTTGCAGGAAATCATATCAAATATTTTTACATCGACAAAATAAAATTTTTATATAAGGATGGTTTTTGAGGTTATAAAAATTTTGTTTTGCTCCATAAAATTTAAAGTTCTTAAAATTTGTTATTGCCTTATCGATTTTAGTATTAAGCTCATTAAAATCACGTATTTGATGTACGTTTTGGCGGAATTCATAAAGTGCTTTAGTTGTCTCAAAGTGAAATGTGTGGATAATACCGCCCCTGTACTCGATATTAACGAAAAAAAGAATAATTGTTTTGCACTTTAACTTTTTTGGCTCGAAGGTGTAATATGGTAAGATATTCAGTTTACGTAATACGCTAGCCACTTTCAAATATAATTGTGAATGTCAGACGGAAAAAAACATACATTTACAAAAAATGTATTCCTTTTAAGTTTGTGATATCCGTTTCCCGTTATTGGTGCACTGACATCAACTGGGTATACCTCAAACTTTATAACATTTTAAATACTGTTCTCAAAATACCATTCCAATCTTTCATATGGGAAGAACTGCAAAAGTTTAAAATTCGGAAAATTTTGGTTTCACTACTAAATCACCATACATATTTTCAGCAAACAGAGATATGGACAATTCTTTTTGAGAGAATAAATATCTTAGGTCTAGTGACTCCATTTTATATTGGTTTCTATCTGAAAGTTAAAAACTAAGAGAAAAAATAAAATGCATGAGAAAACATTTGTAAGTTTCAAGTAATTTTTTTAATTTTTCGACATTTAAATGGCCATCATTTCCTTAGGTGAAGGCTCTTCAATGTGAAACTTTGCTTGTCATATATTTTCAGTCTAGTCTTCCAAACCCCGTTCAACCTTTCTTTCAATTCAAAAAATCTTGAGAAATATGAGCCATACATAATAGGTTTCAGCAGGTGTCGAGAAGTGTGTTTACTTTAGCGGTTCCTACCAACTTTTGCTTCGCGGACCCCTAGAGACACGTACTATCAAATTTTAGGCAAGAATGAAATTATCTAACAAACATTTTCAATTATTTGTTTTGTTTTTATTTAAAAAAAAATAAAACAAATAAACATTTGTCGATTTTTTACTACATTTGTGGTTTTTTTCTACGATATTTGTATTTAATTTTTTCAACAGTTAAGAACTAATGAATAATAAATTGTAGAATATATATATATGTATGCACAGCGCATAGTCTAGAGACATTTATTCATTCCCCCCGCATATTTTAGGGACATTTTCTTACTTTGGGGACTGTCCCCAAAATTTTCGCGCCTTTTCATACATCTAGCGTTTAAGATGAGGACAATTTTTTCTATACACCGCATATTCCGGCGACAATTTTGGGCGTGTCCCTAAACTATGCGCTGTGCATACATATATATATATATATATATATATATATATATATATATATGTATGCACAGCTCATACTCTTGGGACATTTATTCGTTCCCCCGAATAGTTTAGGGACATTTGCTTACTTTGGGGATTGTCCGCAAAGTTTTCATGCATGTTCATACATCTAGCGTATAAGATGAGGACAATATGTTCGATACACCGCATTCTTAGGGGACAATTTTTCGTGTGCTTCTAAAGTATGTACTGTGCATACATATATATATATATTAGGACGGGTCGATTTAAAAATCGCTCAACTTTCAAGGAAAATCGTATTCAAGGGATCAAAATAAGAAACTTTGCCGAAGGAACCATACCTCTAAAACGAATTCTGATGTCCCGACTTTTGACCCGAAGGGTCAAATTTTGAAAAATTCCACTTTGACCCATTTAGAGTGCCCCAATCGAATCCAACCCAATCGAATATAATTTATAATTCATCTGCTAGAGCGTCTTCCGGAGAAGAAATAGAGGCCCTAATCTTGGAAAGACTCCTCCTACTTTCTGAAATATCTCTATACCGAGATTTGTTCATTTTGCTATAAAAACACGGCTAAAGAGGCCCTCTTTCAACTTAAATTTCAACCCCTTAACGGTCACCTAGAATGATGATTTATGCATTAATCTGCTAGCGCGTCTCCCGGAGAAGAAGCAGCTCGAATAATCTTGGAGAGATTCCTCCTACTTTCTGAAATATCAAAGTAGGCTTTTTCGATACACCGCATATTTCGGGTACAATTTTGGCCATGTCTCTAAAGTATGCGCTACGCATACATATATATATATATATATATATATAGAAAAAATTGTCCTCATCTTAAACGCTAGATGTATGAAAAGGCGCGAAAACTTTGGGGACAGTCCCCAAAGTAAGCAAATGTCCATAAACTATGCAGGGGAATGAATAAATGTCTCTAGAGTATGCGCTGCGCATACATATATATATATGTATGCATAGCGCATACTTTAGGGACACGCCCAAAATTGTCGCCGAAATATGCGGTGTATAGAAAAAATTGTCCTCATCTTAAACGCTAGATGTATGAAAAGGCACGAAAACTTTGGGGACAGTCCCCAAAGTAAGGAAATGTCCCTAAACTATGCGGGGGAACGAATAAATGTCTCTAGAGTATGCGCTGTGCATACTCGCAGGAGCTCCTGGGCTGTCATAAAAATAAAGAATTGTAGAAAAATCGGTATATATTTTAAGTCTTTGTTTTCAATATGTGTTATTTCAAAAGTATTTGAGTTCTGGGCAAGACCGGTTACAAACAGCTAGTTCTAAATAAAATATTTGATACGAAATATTTAAATTTAATTTCCAACACCTAATAATTACTAACAATTAATAAATAATTATTTTTTTCAATTATAATTATCGTGGTTTTATTACATTTATCAAAAGATAGCTAATAGCGTATGAGTTATATACATTAAGTATACGTCATGTTATTTAACGAATATTATTAATTCAGAGGCCATTAATATTTTAAAACAATTACAACTAGGTTTAATTTACACATAAATAAAAAAGTTAGTAGAAAAATAAGTACAAAATATAAGTACAAAATGCCATATTTATATGACACCTACCTCCTACTACCAAGTTTGGTTAACATTAAAGGTGGTCGAGGTCAAAAATGAATGTGTTTTTTTGATGGTTTCATATGGAATGAGTCTTCATAACCAAGTTTCATTAAAATCTGCGTATTACTCACTGTGTAGTATTCTTGTAAGTGGAATATTCTAAATTAAAATACATAAATGGCGAACTGTTTTGGCATTTTTTTTTTTTTTTTTTGGCTATAGGAAATTTTTTTGCTGCAACTACTATAAAAAAGTTATATGACAATTTTCAAAACAACTCAAAAGGTCCACATTAGCGAACGTATTGGCTGAAGTGGAACGAAATTGAAAAACTCTCTTAAAGTATATGAAATCTATATTTTAAAAAGTTTTTTATTTGAATTTTGTTAATTTTAATTTTGTTTAATTAATGCTGTTAATTTTATAATTCCAATTTTTGTAATTGCGTTGAAAATCGATATTTTTATTGTGAAACATGTGAAAAAACAGTTGAAAATAGTTAGAATAATGCACAAAACATTTAAAAAAGACTAAAGGTATAAAAAAATTAAAAAATAGCAAAATAGCAAAATATATCTACGGCCCATTTTCGCGAACTAATAAGTAGGGTATTCAACCAGTTAACCGTTAATCGGTTAACCGATTAATTTTTGTCGGTTAACTGTTCGAATAATTTAAAATTGACGATTTTCAAATAACGAATAAACCGATTAATTTGTGTCGATTAACCGATTAACCAAAATTTATCTTTTTTTTGTATTTTTATGTATTTTTTATATATGAATATTTTATTTTATATTTTAATTATTTAAAATGAAATTCAGCAATATGAAAGTGAAGATGATTGCAGTGCTGGTGGTGTTGAAGATAATGATGATGGTGACAATGAAGATTTTGAAGTAGAAAATGATTTTGAACTTAAAGGAGAGTTATACAATGCCATTAATCACGTACATAAGTGCTGTAAACTTTTTTATAAATCGAATGAAAAACAGCAAAAATTACAGGATTATATAAAGTTTGCATGAAAATAAAGAGATTCGACTTATACATGATGTTAAACATCGCTGGTCGTCGTTGTCAAATGTGATAGACAACTTCCTTCGAATATACAAATGTGTAAACCATGCTCTAGCCAATTTCGATTTTGTTCCCTTTTCTAATTTAGAAATACAAGTTTTGGAAAACTTATCTAAAACCTTAAAGCCTTTGGACGTCGCTATAAAAGAGCTAAGTAAGGATTCTGTTTCTCTAATTGAATTTGAAGGAACTATTAAATTTTGCATTAATAATTTGGAGAAGGCCAACAATTCTATTGCAAATGATCTAATTGAAAGCTTAAAGTACATACTAAATGATAGACGAAATAAAGATTTAAATACGCTTATTTTATTCCTTAACTCAGGAACATGGCCTTCTAGCAATAATTTTTTAAAATATAGTTCAAAAACTAAAACTAAGGAGTTTGGAAATAAACTTCTTTCTAGAATGTTTAATGATTAACTTTATCATGACTCGGATGACGACATGTTAATAGAAGAAACTTCTCATATTAATGAAAATAATATTTTATCAGAATTAAATGATACTATTAATAATATTAAAAATATAAAAAATTCCAAAAAGGACTTTAATGGCATAATGGAGAGTTTTATAAAGGGTCCGCCATCTAACGTTTTTTTTTTTTCAACTAGTGCTTATTTCGTGAATGGTAACACTTAGCTCATGTCTGATTTGACAGATAATTAGTTTTATCCTTCCGCTGAACGAATATGGTCCGTATGTTCGTTATCTTGTGAAAAAAGTGAAAGAAACTGGCATCCTCATCGGTAAACCAAAGCGTGAAAAGCCAAAAACAGTGCGTACACCCGAGGATATTGCTGCTGTGGCAGAAAGTGTGCGTGAAGCGCCATCAACATCAAGTTATTTGGCGGACCCTATATGTTTAGAAAAAACAAACAAAAGAACTGACAAGTTGGACATTTTTTATCATGATCTACTTTCGATTTACCCAAAAAACTAAAGAAAAGAACCGTTTAAAAAGCTAAACATTTGAATTATATTCTTTTTTTAAAAGGTTATTCACAAGATCTCTTTAAAAACCTTTAATTAACATATATATGTATACAAATAAGGATCTCATTTACTGTATTTTTTATTACTTATAAATTGTTATGTTTTATTTGTTTTTTTGTATTAATAAAATATAAAATCAAAACAATAAATAAGTGTTTTTTTTATTATTAACCATTCTATTTATTGAAATTTGAATTATTCGGTTAACCGAATAATTCTTAATTAACCGTTTATTAACCGATTAAATCTTAATCCCGATTAATTATTTGCTCGATTAACCGATTAAACTAGAAACCTGATTAATTGAATACCCTACTAATAAGTTACCACATAAGCAACATTGTGAAAACTTGGTTTTTAATTTTTTTTTCTTAATATAATGATTTTATGGTTGTACGTTTCATATATTTAAGGTAATTTTTTAATATTTCAAAATATAACATTATTCAAATGTTGATAAATTTTTTAATAAAGAAACTTTTATTATGATAAAAAAAAAACAATGCTCGTAATGTTTGGTTTTATTTGATACTACCTAGCGAAAACTGTTTCTAATCGAGCATTTTCATCGATGAATTTAACGTTGGCTTGTCGTAGGAAATAATCATTCTTTTAATGCTGCAAAACAATTTCCTGAGAAAATTTTATGCCTAAATAACTATCAAGAAGTTGGCTACGCAGAAAATCTTACAAAGAATCATATTTGGAATGATTCCCTCCTATGACAAGCCAATATTAAATTCATCGATCAAAATGCCAAATTAGAAGAAAAAATTTTCGTTGTGTATTTGTGAAGAAACTTGTTCTCAATATATGGTCGAAAAAGTTACAGCCCTTTCGACAGAAATCTTAAATAGTTTTGAAAATTATATAAACTAGTCCTAAATAATTATGTCATTATGAGTCATTGAACAAATTATAATCAAAAAAACAAAATCTGTATTTTTTACCAGCATCGCACTAAAAGGGATAAGATACCATATCGAGGATATTTGTAGTGGAAATTTGTTTAAAACGTGGTCCAACTAAATCCAACTAAAATTATTAACGTTTCTTTAAAAATATATGACAGATATTTCTCCCTGAATCCAAGCATGTGATAAAAGAATGTGTTTTTTTCAAATTAAAGATTTTTATGCAATAATTAAAGCATAAAATATAAATGAAGTGCAAATTACAAGCCACTATAAGTATGAAAGAAAAATCAGCACAGCAGCATTTAAGAAGATTAAAAAGATTGTACGCAAATAACAATTTACTCAATATACACATTTACAATTTTTTTAGTTGGTGGAATTGATGGCACCATCACTTGAAAAAAAAAAATATCTATAATAATCTTTATATGCGATCTTAATCTATGCTTGAATGAAATGATACGTACATACTTTAAGTCACATCTATCTACCATCATACCACATACAAACACAATATGTTTGTAATGATTTATTCAATTTGATTGACAGAGTATGAACAATATAAGTAGATATTCTGCAATGTGAGCACTAAAGATGACTGGTATAAGACAAGATATGTACTGTGAAACTCGTTTAAGACGAACTCGGATACGAGTAAATCTATGTTAATATGAACTAATATACAAGGTTCATGGTTCGGCAAACAATGTTCATATTCAAAACATCTGTAAATACCAACTCGCTGAAGACGTACGCTCCGTTAAAACGAACTCTTTATGACATTAACACAAAAGTAGTTTTTTATAATTTGTAATTTTTAATGCTAACTTTTGAAAAGTTTTGAATTCTACAAATTTTTTTTAGAAATTGCACAGTTCAACAAAATCAAAAATATTGCATGCATTGCGAACGACTTTGGGCCGAAAATCACAACTATGGTATTAGAATTTAAAGTTACCCAGTAAATATTAAGAGTCCGAAAAGATTTAGAACAGAGTACTGCAACCTTCTGAAATCATAACGATATGATAGTGTTTTTCCTTTATAGGTGAAGTCTCTTTTGAGCGCTCTGTTATGACTCAGAAAATACTTCAAATTATGAGTTTTGTAAGAGGAAATTTCCCTCTTTTTTAAAGTGTTTTATGAGTCATTTTAGCTATACATATTGGATACTTTTCGGGGTCAATCCAGACTCTTTATATAGGGTGTTAGTTGTAAGTTTCTGATGCTTTTTGAGCCTTTTTAATAAATTTGGTTTTTTTTTTTGAGAAATTAAAATAAAATTATGCTGAATTTAGACTTTGTAGTTTATTAAACATACATCAAATATACATACATCCATACAAATACACATATTGTAACAATATATATACATACACATAAGAACAATGAATAAAAACATTACATTACAAATTTGAACATTAATTAAATAACACAAATATGCCAATTCATCTTTCTTCTTTTTTTGAAGGATCATTGTCTTGAATATCTTGAATTATATCGAATCTTGATAACCCTTTGCACATAAGCTTCTGAACAACTCCCACTCACATACAAACTGTAAAGTTATTGTTAAAACAACAAATTGTGCGACACCGATATGATATTGTATAACAATTACAAAATATTAAATTTCGAGTTTTTCCGTTAAAATTTTGCGTTTTTGAAAATAAAAATTATCCAATTTTGTGTTTTTCTTTGTACACATTTCACTAGGTTTTAATGTTGTTTTTGTATGAAAAAATAACCGAGTATTTTGACTTACAAAACAAAAATAAAAAAGGTGAACTCAAAATTTGTACATATTATGAGTCCTTTCGGAGAGTTAAAATAAAATTCGTTTTAGCATACTACTTGGAATCTTTTCTGAAGCAAATATTTGATCATTCATAATCTCAACTCAACAAAAAGAGTAACTTATGAGCATGTCATTTAAAATTTGCATTTTAAAAAATTTCTCTCGTTTTCAGGTTGCATTTTGGATCTGTTATGAATATTCAAAAATGAGTCAGAAATAGTTCATAGTTTTCGAAAGGCTCTTAAAAGAATCACATATGAATCATATATGATTTCAAATTATGAGCGTTCAGAAATCGCTCATATTTTACGACTCCGAAAAAAGTTATAATTCCGAAAGTTATAACTCCGAAAAGAGTTATGAGCCCAGGCAGATGAAGCAGGGTAGCTATAGTTAAAGAAGTATTTGCAAAAAAACTTCTTGTGGAAAATATAATCTTTTTCATACTCTTTCTGCAAAAAATACAAAATTTATTTAGTATGAACTATGCTTTTTAATTTAATGTATTAACACGCTTTGAAAGGTGCAATAGTGTCCCTATATTTAAAGATGCAATTTCTCACGATTTCGCTTATATACAACAAAAGGAAAATCCAAAATTTTAATAAGTGCCTTTAGTAAACATCACTTTCTCTTAAGTTTTTTTAGTTTAACTTTCACTTTAAGTTTAAGGACAAAATTGTCTAAACTGAAAAAAAGTTAATGAAAAATTATTCAAGTTCGAGGCCATACTCTATATTTCTTTATTTTTTTTTTTTTTTATAATTTAACCAATACTCAGGGGATGCCCCCTACTCATGCAGTGCATTGTATTGATCAGGAAAATAGGGTATGGGAAGGAGGAAAGAGGGAGTAGTGCTTGTGGATATTTGATTTCAATTTTTCTAAATTGTAAGTTACAGGGAAGACTTCTGCGGGAAGTTTGTTCCACATACGAATTGTTCGAATAAAAAACGAATTTTCTCTGTAATGCGTTGTGCGAAACACAGGACAATCAACTACAAACGGATGTGCTCTACTAATAAGCGAGTATTACGAATAAAAACTCGGGCTCGAGGAATTAGTTCACTTATCTCAGATGAGCACCTCCCATGGTAATATCGATAGAAAAGTGTCACACAACCCACATTCCGACGATGCTCCAATGAATCAATAGAGTTGCATACACTACTGTCATTGATAAGCTTCACCGCACTCCCCTGAACACGGTCCAGAAGCTTCAGAATAGACACTGAAGCCCCTGCCCATATATGGGAGTTGTATTCCAACCCATGCCAAACATCAAACATTCATATAAACTAGTTTACTCACCACATGAGAACTACTATATGAGCTCGAAGTTAAAGATTATCACCATTGATCAAAAAATTAATTGAAAACTTGTTTTTATGTGCAAGGTCCACCTATGGTGGATATTCAATACACGTTTTTTGTTTTCTTTCCTCCTTTTTTTTTTGTTTTTCTTTGTTTATAAACAAAAACAGGGAGAGTAAACAAGACTGTACTATGTCTCTTACACAAGTTTGATATAATTTTGATTAAAAATAAAAATCATATTTTTTTATTGAAATTAAATTGTGCAATGAAAATGAAAATTATTAAAGTTCGAGGCAATTAAAGGTCGAAAAAAAAACATAATTTTTATTTTAGCTTACTTCCCCTGTATTTTGTTTATAAACAAAAAATAAAAAGGAGCAAAAAACAAAAAACGTGTATTGAATATCCACCAAAGGTAGACCTTGCACATAACATACATGCAATACATTAATATACAATTAATAAAAAAAAAGTCGAAAATTTTGTATTACAGAATGAATTTATAAAAAATAAAATAAACAGTTTTAAATAACTCCCAAATCCGCAAAAATATACAATTTGATTTTATTTTAACTATCAAAATTAACTTCCAAATTATTAAAAAAAAACAGATTTTCTTTAATTTTTACTACATTAAGTTTTTGGCTCAAATGAAGAATTTTTTAATAAGAAAATTTTTCATAAATATAATAACTGGTACAGAAACACAGTATTTATGTGTGGTTTGTTTTTTAGTAAATGTGGAAATAAGATAAAAAAATATTTCTTTGTAGTTTAGATGTATATTCCTTAAAAAACTAAATTTACTGATTTATTTAAAAGAAAAAAACTACTATCAGTAATGTTAAAATATTGTGAGTGCCGTTTTTGAAAACTTCTAGTTTTAATCTCAAGTTAATATGGAATTTGACAACTAAATACAAGTAGTTTTCAAAAACTATTAGTTTTTGGTTGTAGTCTAAATTGTAGTCTAACGTTAAAATGTAAAAAGAACTAGTGGTGTGTAAACAATCAGAGCAACTTAAATAAAACTGGTCATTTGTAAATTTTTTTTTATTTCCAATAAAATCATCAACATTCACTAAACATTTTATTTAACACTTTTTCTTTTTTTAATTAATTGACATGTTATTATACATTCTTTGTTTTATAAAAACAATATTTTGACGAAGCACGCAAAAAAAAATTATAGATACGAGTACCTTATGAATTAATAATCATTGTTTAGCATCAATACGATTCAAGTGACAAATAAAAAGTTTAATGTTGCCAGGCATGAGTTTAATAAAAACATTACAACGTTTATTACTTAAAATACTGGGTATCAATTATGTATCTTTTTTGCGACACACGACAATGATATGACACCTAAATCATTCTCGTTTTAACAGCGTAAATGTCCAAATTTTTGTTGCATCAGTTTCATATGACATTTATAAGCCATGATACGAATAAACAAAATTTGTTCCATCCCCGAAACGATAATGATCTAGGTGTCATTTCATATACATAATTGATACCCTGATTATGAATGCGAATTTTTATTTTAACAAAGCTTTTTAGGCTTAAAATGATATTTAACTATAATGTATTTAAGATCGAAAATGAAATTTTTTTACTAACACGACTGTTAGTGTTTAACTGTGTTGTGTAATTAACAATTTGTGGATAATTAAAAAAATTGTAAATTATTTTACCCCGTGTAATACGAATTCCGCTAATAACGAACTAATTTTTGTTGGTCCCTCGGAAGTCGTCTTTACCGGATTTTACTGTATGACGATAAAATAGAGTAGTATGTTAACAAAGTAGTATGATGGTATATCATGATGTTGTTTTCTAACAAGCATTCGATAAATATTTCTGTGAATATTTTTTATTTTTTCTTTGGAATTTTTCGTTATTTTTTGGATCACGAATTTAACGTAACATATGGATTCAAGTGACAAATTGGCAGCGACAAGTGATGTTTATGTTGTTGTCGTATGTCACAGCGACAACTGTTGTTGACATTTAAGAGAATTTGTTTTCTTTTTTTAGGTTCTTTTTTGCTTGCTACTGCTGCTATTATGTTTGTGTAAAATATAGATTGTTTTGTATTTGTGTAAACTAAACATGGTAAAAGTTAATCAATTATCGTATTTTTTTCTTCACCATTATACAAGTACGATATGTGGGTTGACTTATTATTCGTTTATAAAGGGTTTCTTCTTCCATTTTGCTCCTTTTTAAGTGCGAAAGAGTTAAGTTTAGAAAAAAAAAACAAAAAATACTAAAAAAGGATGTGATTTTCATGGTTGTTGTGTATGTGAATGAGATGATAAATGTCTATTGACGTGTATAAATATTTCATGTGATAATTTGCTATGATGAGTTTTTATGGTTAATGTAATATTTTTTATTGACTTATAACTCGTATACTTAATGTTTATGAGTTTGATATTTACTGAAGTGTATACGAAATATATAGTCGCATATTGCTTTTAATATAAATAGTCAAAATTAAAGTACGTTATACATAAACAAATTTATATAGCATACACTGAGAGATATTATCTCCACCTCAGTAATGAATTTCTTCAACGCTTTCATGAAAATTGTCATTGGAACTCATCCATTGAAACTTTTCACGGAATCTATGAAACAGGTTTCATTATAGTCAATGTTTATGTAATGTTTGTAAAATTAATGAAAATCTTCATAAAACTAATGAATCATGCCGATAATGAAGAATTATAGAATTTATGAAACAATTTCAAAAAAATTTTTAATATTAAGAAGTTTCCTGGAATTAATATTCATAAAACTATTCACGAACGTCTCAATAAATACATTGGAACTAACCCAATGAACCACTTTACACGTTTTTTCAAACAAATTCATTGAAGTCCAAAACTAATAAAAGGCTACCTTGAAATAATAAATTACTTTATAAAATAAGTAGAACGCTTAAGAAATAACTCTTAAAACTAAAGTTCGAAATGTATGAAAATTTATGAAATTTTATGAAAAAATAAAAAATTAAGTCTTTGAAATAATTTAGTAGCTCTAAAGAAATGTTCCATTAAATTTATGAAGAGATATTTTATGAAATATTATGATTTTTTTATGAAACAATGAAATTTTATGAAAAAAAGTATGTAAAAATTTCTTGTATATAATAAAATTCTTCATTGAACAAAAAATTCGTTGGAATTGTTTCATTAATATCATGAAGGATAATTCTATCAGTGTATATGGAGTATTTTCCTTTTAAATGCGACTTCTTTAAGAGCGTTAAGCGGACAAATTAAATAACGGAATTGATTGCTTAAAAGCGCTTTGTAAAATATCGCAGTTAAAAAAGTTCATATATATTCCAATATGTCCATATATGTTTATATATGGTGGTTGCATATATGAGCAAATATATTTTATATATGGGTTTATATGGAAGTGTAGCTCACTATATATATATATACAAACAGTACTCATATATGATCATACGCAGCGTTGCACAAGTATAATTACAAATGATATTTGATATTTCTTCTAAATTTTTTTGAAATTCTGAAATTGATGGAAGAGCAATATTTACCTGCTAGCACAGAAAAATAACACATTTGTTGCCAAAATAGTACCATTTGTGCCAAATCTGCAAAATACAATAGTCATATAAAAAAAAGTTTTTTAATAATAATAGAAACCCAATTAAAACATTTTCTAATGTTTAATGGTCCGTGTTACCGTATATGATGAATCAAATCAATTGCTTTTGGATTTGCTTAATATTTCCGCATGATTTATATGACTAACCCCAGCAAGAACAGTGACGGTCATATGACCGGTCAAATGACTGGAACTGCTGATGGAAATATCCATCAGCGCGTAGAACAAAGTTTCTATCATTTTCTTAAGGGCAATATGAAAAAAGTGATGGAAACTTTGTGTACGTGTGATTTTGCATCTCCCTCTAATTTATAAATTCATAAGTTAGAGAAAGATGCAAGATTTGCATGTGTTAGTTTCGGTCATCCATTTCTTGTAGGGACGTTAAAAAATTGTTCACGACCTGAGCAATGAGGACAGATTTATTTGAAACCCAATTATTAACGAGATAAATTCTATAATTTACAACAATTTGCCTAATTACATACAAAAACAGTAAAACGTTTAGAATTTTTTAAGTTAATATTAAAAAGTTCTAAACAAACAAATTAACCGGATGCAAAAGTGATACATGTGTCTTAGGATAGAAAAATGCCATTATTTTTTTCTAATATCAAGTCGTTTAAAGTTTGTTTTTGCTTTTGAATAGGGACACACACATAGAGAAATAAAGTGCCAACCGAATGGAAAAGTGTATTTTAATGGTAGCAACTTATTAAATCAGATAGCACAACGATATTTTCTTTAGGTTTCTAAATATTTTGGGTGTTGTAACTAAAATTCAGTTGAATTTACCGAATGCTGATTTGGCAAATAGCTGATTTTTTCTCTATGTGCACTAATAATCAACAAAGAATTATTGGATTTCCTTTCATAAATAAAAATTTAAAGCAATATAACTGAACAAAGTGAACGTTGTTACACTTTTGCTTCTAACTGTATGTTAATTAGAATATAATCTTAAAAGCACTACACTGAGAAAACTATTAGTTATGAAATATTTTCAGAGAATTTTTTTCATAGATTCAATGAAGAATTTCATTATATCCGAGAAATTTTATTAATATTAAGAAATTTTTCATAAACTTTTTTATATAAAAGTTCATAGTTTAATAAAAAAAATGCATTCGATTTCATAAACTATCTCTTACAAATTTGATAATGTTTCATGAATACCACACTGATAATAATCCATGCATTAAAATACCAATAAATGTCAAAATAACAAAAACTTTCGTAAAATAAACCAATATTTGTTCATTTTACGAAAGTTTTTGTTGTTTTGACATTATTTTCGTATTTTTAGCATGAATTATTTCAAGTGCATAATCTGTTAATTTTCGGAACGATTAATTAGTTTCATAAAGATTCTCATATATTCTACAAACATTTCATAATCATCGAGTTTAATGAAATCTGTTTCATAGATTCTATGAAAAGTTTCAATTCTATGAAGAAATTCATTTCTGAAGTGAAGATGATTCTCTCAGTGATGATTTTGTACATCAAAAGGTTTTTCTATTTTAAAATTCTTAATATACTGGAAGAATTATCTGTATGATCATAAAGAATTTTTATTAAATCTATGAAATGTCGATTAGTTAATTGTAATTTTTCAGTAAATGAATGCAGTTTTTGAATAGATTCTATAAACAAATTTATATTATTTATTAAAAACGCCTAATTAAAAGATTTCATTAAAAATTGTTTCATAAAAATTATGAAGTTTTTTTGTAAGTTATATTAAATTTTTTTCACATTCTGAACACCAAATCATTTGTTTAGTGAACAAATTCATTAAAACTTTGTGT
This sequence comes from Delia radicum, assembly GCA_021234595.1. Taxonomy (NCBI): domain Eukaryota; kingdom Metazoa; phylum Arthropoda; class Insecta; order Diptera; family Anthomyiidae; genus Delia; species Delia radicum. The sequence goes on along the minus strand of CM037851.1, from coordinate 195,164,799 downwards.
ACCTTTATAAAATTATAAATATATACTAAATTATAATTTGCGAACAAAATGTAATTCAGAAGTTAAATAAGTGTACCCTTATAAAATAGAAAAAGTCGATTCAAATTTCTGCTTTTTCTCTCCACATTAAAATTTTATTAAAATTGGTGGAGGGATGAAAGCATTTCCTCAAAAAAAAAAAAATACTGCGTTTTAACTTTTTCATCAGTTATACTCAATTTGGCTGAATAATTTTGTTATTTATATCCATTTTTTTTATTAACACATACATCTATAAAATATGTAAATAAAGAATTTTTATCAAAAAAATTATTTATTTAAAATGTATATGTATATAAGGCATAGCATACTGTCCGACTGATAAAAATTATATCACATAAATTCGTATTTTTCTGCTTTACGATACGAATAAACCAAGGAAACAACTTAAGCTTTTTTTAAAAAAATGGACCAAGAAGGCGCGAACAAAGAAATAATGCATGGATAGTAATTTATAATTTTGAAATCTTATCGAACAAACAGCTCATTAACTGCAAGAACGTCACAACTCAAAAACATGATTTTCGAGTTAATGACGCAGAATTATTCGCTATATCACGTATCTTATTGTGTTAAAAAGTCGTATTGATATTTTGTATTATGTAGTTATTTTTTTCTTCAAGGTGGCAGAAAATTGAAAAAAAACTCTTTTTCTACAAAATCAAAAAAATTTTACAATAAAAATGTTTTCTTCTTCTTTTTCCTGTAAAAAGACTAACTAAAATAATATTCTACAGTAATTAATATAAAAATTAATTACGATTGTCATTATCTGACGGGTGCAAAACACTTTCTAACAAAATTTTTGAGTTATATCGTTATTGCAGTAAATGAAGGAAGTGTTTTCTTTTTTTTAAGAAAAATTCAACTAATACTATGTGGTTCATATTAACCGAGGTAAAATATCTATATCATCTTTTATAGTTTCCCACAAAATCTTGAAAATTTAAAACTATTTGAAAAATGTTGAAATTCTTTCATTTGATCTGTTAAAAAAATTGTTTGCGATACATTTAATAAAAAATGTATGTTTTACGTTCAAAAAAATTACATTGATTAAAAAATGTATATGAGCTCGGTTTAAAATTGTTCAAAGTTAAAAAAAATTATGTCAGAAATTTAAATGTTTTGTAAATTCCGAATTTAAAAAATAAAATTATGTAAAATTTTGTTTGTTTGTTCTTCTTATTTTAAATAAAACATGAATTTCTTCTTTTATTTCATTAATATATGTATTATAATATGCTTATTTGAAGTAAGAATATGGACGCTACGAAATAACCCCCAATGAAATAACACCCAAACGACAAAATGAAATAACCCCCAATGAAATAAATCCCAAAAAAAATGAAATAAGTCACAACAAAAAAAAAAAATGAAATAATACCCAAAAGAAATGAAATATTCCCCAAAGGTGAAAATGAAATAACACCCAAAATTTGGGGGTTGTTTCGTAATGAAATAACTCCCAAAGGAAGAAATGAAATAACCCCCCATGAAATAAGCTCCAAAGAAATGAAATATGTCCCAAATTTTTTTTATTTTTTGTTTTCATATTTTTGATTCTTTTGTTACACTGTTCAGTTTTTCTGCGTGGAGGCCTGCGGCCGATCTTAGGGGTTTTCTCCTCCATAGGACGCGGCAGGTGGCTTCGCTGAATACAGTTTTCCTGCGCGCGTCTCATTATCTTCCCTAGTGTGACGCGCGCAGGGAAACTTTATTCAGCGAAGCCACCTGCCGCGTCCCATGGAGGAGAAAACCCCTAAGAGCGGCCGCAGGCCGCCACGCAGAAAAACTAACAAATATTAAAAAAATTTCACTTTTAGCAAAATGAAATATCCCCCAAAAAATATGAAATAACCCCCAAAATAATTGCATATGAAATAATCTCCAAAGAATTTAAATTTTGGGCTTTATTTCATTGGGGGTTGCTTCATAATGAAATAATCTCCAAACCGTAAGATGAAATAATCCCCAAAAAAATGAAAAAAACCCCAAACAATTTTACAGAATTTTTTTGGGGGTTATTTCATTTTTGGCCGTTGGGGGTTATTTCGTAGCGCCAAGAATATGTAGTAAGAATATTTCTAGAAAACTTTTAAAAAAATCATTTTTTAATTGTTAAAAGAGTGCGGAAAAATAACTTCTTGTGAATGCATTTAAATATGTATTTAATAAGCAATGTTTATTGCATGCTTTGAATCCCTTTTTGAAGGTTTGTGGCATAAAAAAACATTTTTTAATAAAAATCAAAATAAATTTAATTTCTCACAACTAAATCGAGTTGGAGTTGTGTATTTAAAATCAGACTTAGAAAAGTGATTCGTTCGTTTTTGTTGCGGTGGAATGTGATTTTGTTAGTATTTTATTTATTTTAATTTAAAATCTGTGTATTTCCATTGGAAAAACAACAATAATGAATTCAAATATTTAAAATTTATAAAATATGAAGTACATCTGTAATAATTTTAATCAAAAAATTTCGGGCATATGTCCAACGCTGCTGTCCTTGACGTAGCGCATTCTGGATGTCCAATTTTGAGCCACTTTTTCGAGCAATTGTTGCTTATTTATCAGCATAAACATAATTTTGCGATAAAACATCGTATATCGCAGAACTTAATTTTGCAATAAAACATCGGGCGCAGCGATGACTGATTTTCAAAGTAAATTTGTAGTGAATCCATTCATAATGATTTGCCAAAGTAGTGTGCGCAGTATGACAATTCGTTTGACAGCTAAACATCTCGTAAGTTCTACCGGACTTAAAAAACCAAATTTAGTTACTGCTTACCAAATTCAATTTATTTTTTTGCTATGAAGAGATTATTTAAAGTTTTCAAGAAAATACACGGCATGATAAGAAAAAAATTATAGGGAACTTCTGCTTCAGGGAACTTCTGCTTTAAAAATATGCTGTTGTTTGTTTCTTTATTTTTATTGCAAATGTCAGTCATTTGTAGAACAAATAAAATTTTTTACTTACCTTGTAGTTCATTTAAAAAAAAAACAAAACACATGAAATGACTGTTTTATGATTTTACATTCATTTTTTACAGTAGGTTTTTGTGCTGACATGCTGATTTCAATGGCGTAAATAATTTTTTTGATCAATAATACAGATTTCGAGAAAAATGTCTTTAAAGTTTGGCGGTTTTGAGTTTAGTTTTTTACATTTAAAACTTTTCGGAAGCAATCAATCTAATTTTGTTTTGATGGAATTAAATGACAAGAACTGTGTTAATATTGACATCTCATATTTAATGCACTAAACTTTATATTTAAACCACTGCTTCACGTTTTATGTAGGTTTTTAGCATTTTTTTACAGTTTTAGCGAATATGAACGCTTAATGAACACTTGACCTGAATAAGTTGTTAGTTCTTTAAAAAGTGGTAATTAATGGGAAATATTTTGACAAAAAAGAAAATGTATTTACATATAGCGGCTTATACTATATATTCGATAAATTCCTTATAGGAAAAAATTTTTAATTATTCACTTTTTATTTATAAAAAATACTTTTGAAAATAGTTTGTATTTTTTTATACAAACCAAAGTAAAAATATATGATTTCGATAGCTATTTATGTATCGTATGAAATTTGTTCTATCATACTCACGCTATCTAATAGAATGATCGATATCAAAAGTGGAGATTATACCACAGGAACTAATTTCGAATTTTTTTTTTTATTTTCTATATAAAATTATTTTGACATTAGCATACTTCCAATGAGTGTCTAAATTTACGAGACGCAATCAACATCGGACAGATCAAGAGACACTACATCGGACAAAACACACATGAGTCTGCATCCAAATCCACAAATCTGCACAGATGGACAAAACAGAAAAAAGAAAATCGAATTTGAGATGGAAATCCTATTTTGTCCATCTGTGCAAATTTGAGGATTTGGATTACGCATCCGTGTTTCGTCAGATGTAGTATCGACATTTCAAGCATTTTTAAAATAAAAGTATAATAAATACAAACTTTTAAGAATCGTAAATTTGCCTCATATACGACAATTTATACTACATGGTTGACATTAATAAGGCGCACTTTTTTCCGTAGCTGGTCAGTTGGTATGAAAATCCTCGTATGTGGGATTTATGCAAACAATTCTTTATTTGATTTATTCACGTGCGCTAGTGTACACAGTGTCGTGAATATCAAAAGCAAAAAATGCGGTTAAGCCAGGAATTTAAAATATTTGTTATCCTAGGTCAGGTCTTCAGATGCAGTTCATTTTGGACGTTTCACAAAAAAGGTTTTAAGCAAAATTTGAAAGTGCCGGCCATTTTTTTGAATATACGAGGAATTTACGTTAAATCAATGTACCCTGGAGTAATGTAGTTTTTGGTGCTCTTGGTGTGCACAATACTGTAAATAAGTCTGGACCGGCATTTAAGTAAAAATATCATATTTTGCAATCTCGTAGTGCTTACAAATGTGGAAAGGCAAGAAAAATTGTGAAAGTCTGATAAATCAATACAAACGCATGGACGACTACAAAGCCGATTAAAATACAATATTATTTTTTAAAGAATATTCATTAAAAGTGCTAAATGGTGTAATGAAAAATACGCTTAAATAAACACATACAATTTTGATTTTTTAAATTAATGTGTGAATAAGGACTACTCTATTAGTTTTTGTGATTTTATTTGAAAAAAAATACATATATATTTAAAACTATAGAAACATATATGGTTGTAGTTACTACAAAATTTTTATAAAAAAAATATAAAAAAATTTCAGCATAATAAATTTTATATATATTAATAGAAGATTAATACATTTATCTTGTCAAAGCATGCTAATTTTTATGTTTTTATATTTATTTAATGATTTGACATAAAACAAAAATGAAACTTAAAGGATAAATGCATTTACATATTCCTCCCACTCACTAAAATAGGGACTAAATTTAATTAGAATCGCATGAGGGAAATTAATTTAAAATTCATATGCAATATCTTAACTTAAGGGTATGTTAAATCACGGTATACTCTACACACTCAAAATAACAAGTCAGTACCCGCTGAAAAAATGCACTGCTTTAAATATTTGTCTAGAAAACATTTCCGTTTCAAATGTTTATAAAAAAATATATTTGCTTGCAAATATAATTATGTTTGCAAGTGAACATCTAAATGTTTGGAACAATCAAAAAAAGTCTACCGGCAAACATATGTATGTTTAGCTGCAAATAAATATAAGAGTTCGGATCAATAAGTCCGTGACTTTTTGAATTAAACACAGTTTTTTTGCAAAAAAAAAAAAAAAATTATTTTTCAACATAATCTCCTTTTAGCTCAATACACTTAGTCCAACGTTTCTCCAATTTTTATATCCCTTCCAAAAAATAGGATTTTTCGAGGTCATTAAAATACTAGGTATTTCTTGGCCATTGTTTTTAAAATCCTCGTTTAACCGGTCCAATAAGTTGGCATTCGCCGTTTATTGTTTTTCCGTTTTAAAGGTAGTCGATGTGGATTATTCCGCATGCATACCAAAAAACTGTTGCCATCACCTTATTGGCCACGATTACGTTTGTGGTCAATTAAGAGCAAACCATTCTGCAGACAGCTTTCTTAAACCCAACTGATCATTTAAAATCGAAACCCCACTGCCATGTGAAATGCCTATGGCATCAACAATCTCAAGCACTTTTACTCTTCGATCGGCCATTTGGGTCTATTGATCTCAATTGGCCGTCCAGAACGTTTAGTGTCATGTGTACTTGTGCGACCACAACGAAAGTCAGTAAACCACCTTTTTACCATTGAAATATATTGTGCAGAGTTTCCATAGTATTTATCAAGCTTTTCCTTGGTTTGATTGATGGTTTTTTTTCGCAAAAAATAATGTTTAATGAGCACTCGAAATTCACTTTTTCCGTTTTTAAAAAAATCCACGATGTTGTATGTTTTGAACAGCTATTAAACTCAAAGCAAATGAAGGAACACGCTCAAATCTGACAGTAGTCTATTGATGGGAGTAGTGTTGCATTTCATATAACTACGAGGGAAGTTCGAAAATTCACGGACTTATTGGCCCGCCCTCGTATATATTAGGTTCAGGTGAGAAAAAAAAAAAACAAAAGGCGTACAACAAAAATGAAATCTACGCAAAATTCTAAGAAAATTACCCTAAGAAAATAGGGATCTAAAACTAAAACATAGCTCCCACCAAGACACATATATATTTCAGTATTTTATTACAGGTTTGATTTAAGTGTGCTTTGAAAAACTTTATGCACATCTTCCAGATAATGGTTTTCTAAATTTAATTGCACTTGGTATTTATATTCTCCTAGTAAATGAGGAGTTTTCATTTTCTTTCGGCACACCTTCCGGATAATGGTGTACTGAATTTTATTGCACTTGGTATTTATATTCTCCCAGTAAATGAGAAGTTTACATTTTTTTCCTTCTTTGAAAATTCGTTATAGTTCCCTTTTAGTCGCTGCTCATAGTTGGGAGTTGTTAGCAAATGCATAAGAATAATACAATGTTTAAATTATCATTGCGTTGGCACATGTCAGCAGAAAATTAATTAATTGGTGTCATTTCTCTAAACAGTGATCCACAAATATAAATTTTTTTTTGCGAAAATAATAACGAAATTCAAAAATATCCTTAATTTGCTAATATCTCAAAAACCCATAATTAATTTTTAACTAATTTTTTTTGCATGTTTTTCATTATAAAATGTCATATTTATGAAATGTTTTCAAAATATGATAAAATGCTTCATAAATGTTATTAACGGGGACAGAAACTTCTTGCACAAAACATGTGTTTAAATGCCTATAGTATGTATGAAAATCTTAATAAATATGCACTTATTATTTTTTTAATGTTAATTTTCTTCGAAATTTTCTACTAATAGTCTTAACTGGGATATTGATAGTTTCAAAGAAAATTAAAGAAAACCGCGAAAAGAAAATTAAATAAATTAATTCTCATGTTTTAAATTTTAAATTTTATTTCTATTGCTTAATATATTCTCTGCATATGTTGTTAAAAGCACTTTAAAAAAAAAATATATATTAAATGAAAAGTGTCCTATTTGCGAAAATCAAAGAAAAAAAAGCAGAAACTGCAATAAAAAATATTTTGCATTTAATGCAAAATAAGTAAAAATATGCTTTAAAAATATACAAAAATATACACTAACAAATCGATTCCGTTCCTTGGTTATTAAATATGTCATAAATAAAATTAAGTAGTTTCAAACACCTTTTTGAAAGTCTTATAAATTTTTATGAAATGTTATGAAGAAGGCCCATAATTTTTGAGAGTATTTTTTTGTGTAGATTAAGTTTTTCCTAAACGGCTTTTGACAACAACAATTGAACGCCCCTAATATTCAGTAGTGGTCAAAATATTTGGAACTGAGATCGCATTAGTTGTTTTCATTGATTTATTTTCTTCAAATCACACTTAGTTACTAAAATTTGGTTTTTACATATTCTTCATACATTGTTTTATGTTAAACAAATAAAAAAAAATTATTCCGTTAAATTAAAACAACAAAAAATTAATAATAATAGATGTATTCAAAATTCAGGTGTTCAAAACATTTGCAACTATCATGATTCTTACTCTTAACGAAACAATTTATACTAACAAATGCTAGGATATAACGGTAATCGCATTCCTTTTTAATATGAGATTCAGGCCGTTACATTTTTTAAACAAATTTATTACAATTATTGTTCTTTAATAGTTGTAATAAAATGTTGGAAGCATAAACATCGTAAGGATAATTTTTGTAAAAAATGGCAGGAAATAAATACAATTCTGATTTTATATCAAAAGTTTTAAATGATTTTCAAAATGGAATTTCCCACAAATAAATTTCTATAAAGTACTCCGTTCCAAAATCAACGATTTGCCGCATTGTTAATAGTGGTAACATCCACACAACTCATAAAGGTGGAAGACCCCGTATTACAACTGTAAGAGAAGATCGGAAAATGAAGAATTTTTTTACGAAACATACAAAGCAGTTCCCAGAGAAGCTAAAACTTAACTTTTAATAGATGCCAGTCTTTCCACCATTAAAAAAAGAACCCGAGATGTAGAAAAAAACCATTTGTGTCGGAAAAAAACCGAAAAGCTCGGCTTGACTTTGCACGCACTCATTTGAACTGGACTCAACAGCAATGGAAAAATGTATTGTGGTCAGATGAGTCTAAATTCAACCTCCGGGAATCAGATGGAAGAGCCAATGTCCGAAGACCACGAGGCGAAAAGTTTAATCCCTGATACACAACCGCAACAGTGAAGCACGGAGGTGGAAACATTATGGTGTGGGTTGTTTTTCAGGAAATGGGATTGGTCCAATTGTAAAACTTTGAGATAAAGTATTCCGAAATGGTGATGAACTTTTCGTCGAGTTGGAGAAGCAGTGAAATTAAATTTCTGACGATTATATTAAAAAGCTCATTGCCTCAATATCTAAGAGGTGTTTAGAAGTTATAAAAAATAATGGATACGCTACCAAATACTGAGCGTTAAAACTATTGTTTGTATTTCATGTTAATTACTTTAAGAGTTGCAAATGTTTTGAACACCGCACTATCGACTTATTTTGTTAAAATTACTTTTTTTATTTTTGAGAAGTTATGAATATTTTTTTTGTATTTGTAAAATAATATGCTATAACTGAATTTAATAAAAAAAAAACAAAAACTTATACGACAAATCTTTTTAATCAAAAAATTATGATTGCCTAAACCATGATTTCAGTTGCAAATGTTTTGAACAACACTGTATAAATTTATAATAAGTATGCTAGCATGAAAAAAACATAATATCTAAAAATTTAAAAATGCAAATATTTATTTGTTTATGTTTGAAAATTTGAATCAATGTAAACATACACAGAAGAAAATATTTAACTAATTTTTTAAATTAAATCGATTTGGTGGAAATTGTAAAAGCTGTCAATTAAAAATTAATTGAATTAAATAATTGCTAATATTCGGAACTTGCTTAACATTTTTTTATATTATCGCTCAAAACATATTGCCGCTGCTTTTTATAATATTTATTATGTATGTAATAGTTGTTTTTTATAAATGTTTATGTATTAGCAATAAATATTTTAAATTCAATGAAAATGAAAATTATTCAAGTTCGAGGCCATATTCTATATTTCTTCATTAGGATATTGCCCTAACAAATAATCTGTAGAATTTTTTGTTTTCAAATTTATTATTTGACCCTTTCAGGAATGTGTTGATAGATCTATTTCGGGAATTTTCTAGGTTCCCGAAATAGATCTATCAACACATTCCTGAAAGGGTCAAATAATAAATTTGAAAACAAAAAACTCTATAGATTATTTGTTAGGGCAATATCCTAATGAAGAAATATATAATATGGCCTCGAACTTGAATAATTTTCATTTTCGTTGCACAATTAAGGTCGAAAAAAACATAATTTTTATTTTTAATAAAAATTTTAACAAACTTATTTTAAATTCATTTTAATTAGATTTTATTACTTCTTATTAGGCTTATTACTTTATTAAGTTAAATAATTATAGTTTAGTTGTTTAAATCTAAATATTAATTTGTTCTTAAACATTATCATAAAATTGATTATGTAATTTTTTAAGTTAAATTATGTTTAGTGCAATGTAATCATTAAAAAAAAAAATTATAAAAACAATTTAAAAATTATTAAACAAAAACAATACACTGGGGCTTGCTTGACATATTATACTTGATATATAAAAACATAAATGACGTGCTTGCACAAAATCAGTTTAAAGCTTACCAAAAATTAAAAATAAGTAGTTATGTACATATGTATGGGGTAATTCGGGACTAGTTATTTTTTAGCTTCTAAAAAGTTAGTTATTTTGATAGATCCATTCCAAAGAGTGGTTAGTGGTTTAGCTTGTTAACCCAAAAGAACACAACTAATTTAATCGTTAGTTCAATTTCTGACGATTTTTTCAATGAAAAAAAGGTGGGGTAATTTGGGACTTCATAAAAATATATCAAAATTTAAAAAAAAAACAATAGTTTTAGCAGAAAGAAAAAAGAAAAAGTAATACAAAAAAATAAAACCACAAAATAAAATTTAATATAATAAACATAAAGAAAAGTTCTTAATCTTCGTCTGAATATTCCGAGTTGTAATGAATGCAAGTGTAAAAGTTTATCACGTTGAAAAATCTCCAAAAATTAAAAAAAAATCACTAAAATTTTGCCAAAATTGAAAAGTTGCCAAAAATTTAAAAAAATCTCCAAAAATAAAAATATTGAGAATAATTGCTATAAGTGAAAACATAGCCAAAATAAAAAAAAAATCTTCAAAAGTAAAAAACGTCATAATTGACTTAAAAATCGCACAAATTTAAAAAAGTTGTAAATTTATTTATCTATTAGTTTTTGAAACATAGGCCATGATTCATATAAATACCCTTTTTTCTCTGCGATGCTTAGTTTTCGAGAAAACGCGATTTACGAATCTAGCGATTTTTTTTTTTTAATTTTATCGCTTAGTTTTAATCTTGAAATTTTTTTTATTTTTAAATATTTTTCTAAAGATTTTCTTTAAATTTCAGAGTTTTCTCAATTTTGGAGATTTGTTTTATTTTTATACTTGTTTTTAAATTTTAGTGGGTTGTTTTTTAATTTTTGGATACTAATTTTTAAATTTTAGGGATTTTTTTAATTGTTGTCTGTTTTTTTTTTTTTCAATTTTAGCGATTTTTTTTTTCCAATTTTAGCGATTTTTTTTTTTTTTTTTTTATTTATCTTTTTTTATTTTTGGCAATTTTTTTTAATTTTAAAGATTTTTTTATATTGGCATTTTTCCAATTTTGGCAATTTTTAATATTTAAGCAATTTTTCTAAATCTATTAAGTAAAAACCGACTGCATTTCCAACGATTGAATATATCGAATGAAGAATTTAATTCTTTAAAGCTCTGTACATATTTTCAAAATAATATTTTTCCACAATTTGACTGCAAACACTTAGAAATTCCGTTTCTATTTATGGATGTATAAATGTTTTTATACATTAGTAAGTTTTTTAATTCACTATCACAAATAATACATTTATACATTTTAATTTCTTTATTAATTTACAAAAATTCTCAATAAATTAAAATTTTTAGATTTTTTTTTTAGCTATTTTTACTATTATAAGTTTTTTATTACTATTATTAGTTATTACTATTATAAATTCTTATTACTATTTTTAATTGTAAACACATAATCGGTAAAAATACTGCAAAATAGTGTTACGCATTTTTTGTTTACATTTACCGAATTTGCTTAATAATACATAAAACTTTACTCGTTTTATAGTAGTAAATTTACAATCATTTTTTAGAGTGTACTTGAATTCGACTTTATTTAACGTCATATATTACATTTTTAGAGTTAATACACCAGTATTTAAAAAAGAAATAAAACAAACAAAAAATTAGATAAGCCTGTGGTAACTCTCGTGTATAATAAGAATAAAAAATGTATCAACTTTAATAATTTTTCGAATCAATGGGGTGAATTAGGCGAAGTTAGATATTGCCCAATTTATGTATTATTAAAATATAATTTTTATGGACAAACTAACTGAGTAAAAAATTGGAAAAGTTGTTCATTATTTTATTTGTACCGTATATGTCAATAAATATTGTAAGTTTGAAATTAATCCTGCATACTCTTTCCTATTGCAGGGCAGTTCGCTTAAAAAGCCTCAAATATACATGAGTTATATACAAAGGACAATTTTAAAATTTTCCTGGCAAAAAATTAAATATTGACATTTACACTTGCAAAACACACAAATTAACAACATACGAAAATTTACATATATTAACAGCGTTGCGTACACACATGATCAAAAATAAATGTACGTGATAGGGTAAACCAAAAAATGCAAACAAAATTTCAAGTAAACAAAATTTTTTGAGGTGTAAAAAATTGCTGAGATAAAATATTTTTGTTGACTGGAAAATATTTAAGGTTGAAATAGAGTTTTTTAGATAAATATTAAATATTGTTCTTAGCGTCTGGCATAAGTTATGACTGCGTTTTTAACTTACCAAATGTTACTATACAATTATATTCAAACGCTTCAATTTGAATTCGATGTTAGAGCTACGTTTTTCAATTTGCTTTTGGGATCTTGTACTTTAATTTCGTTTAATCAATTATCAATATAAAATAGAAAAAACTACTCGAAATCTACTTAAGTTAAGCTCTTCTTTGAATATAATAGAGATTTTCCATGCTCTAGGATGTTTTCAGGATTATTAGTAATGTATGTCTCTATGAAGCAAATTAAATGATTAAATTTTAAATCGAAACTTAATTTGCTATACCATTTTTTGAAGTCAGATTCAAAGAATTCTGATTTCTTCTCCCGACCAAAACTTTATGTCTAACCACTAGTATCGATAGTAGTAGTGTTTTTGTTTTCCGGCTTACTCTGTACCATAACCATACAGATATTTTGCTATACAAATATGTACATAAACAGCAACATTTTTCCCTCTAAATATACGCATGCATTAAAAATTTGTCTACAGTATTTTTATATGATTTAATGTAAATACGTATTCATTGAGATTTTTTTAAATACATTTTCTTCGTTACCCAACCGCCCATTCATTTTAATACATACTCGTATTTATGTAAATATGTAAATGTATATACTTACTTGCATACATACGCATTAATTAAATTTTTTGCTGTGGTTTTAAGGCTGAACCAGAGAAAGTTTTTAGAAAAAAACCCCGCTTGACATAAAATTATGTTCGCAAACTTCAAATTATATGTAGGTACTGTTTTAAACTGAAAAATTCATAGAATTATAAAATTATATCCTAAGAAATCTCTTTTCGAAACAAAAACCAAATAAAATTTTGATTTTCGTTTCACATGTTTTTTATAATTGAAACCTTTCATATTGAAATTGATGAATTTTAAAATTTATTTTTAAGTTCTATGATATTGTCTCCTTTAACAGGCTATTTGTATAAAAAAAATTATTTAAAATATTCTTATTCTACAATAAAAAGTAATGTTGAGTGCCATTACAATGAAATTCTAATGGTGATAATGAAATAAATATTTTGGTAAACACGAGTTTTGAAACTTACACACAGCACAGTGTGGTATTCAGAAAAATAATGGTAATATATATAGAACTTCTAAATACTGATCCGATCATTACGAATCAAGTTGTAGAGGAGGTGTCAGTCTTTTGTATTTTTGTGTGGGTCTCCCTGTTTTATTTCTGGGTGTACTCACAGGTTGTCAAACTTGACTACATCGTGTATAAAAACTCTTTTGGGGAGTATAACTTTTGTTGACCGATTAATAAAATATTTAGCCTGGTCTAATATATGTTGTAAAATAATGAAAAAAATGCGTATAGTGATAATTTATATAATCTTGTTTAAAAGTTATTTAAATAAAAAGTTTTTTTTTAGCCATGACTTTTTTTGGTTTAACTACCAAAAGCAAGGATCCTCCCAGCAAAAATTAATTATAGGCTTATCTTTTTAAGGGCGGGTAAAAAATTTAGATAATTTACTCGTACACAAATTTAGAAAAATTTTGGTTTAAAATAAATACTGCTGAAATAGCTAACATTTTCCCAATTATTTATTCAATAAAAACAAATTCCATTTAATTTTATTATTAATTAAATAAATACACTTAATATCTTTATTTCACTTTTTTATATCACGCTTGTGTTTGTTTTGATTTTTGTTTTCAAGTTTGATATAATTTTATTAAAAATAAAAATTATGTTCTTTCGACATTTAATTGTGCAATGAAAATGTAAATTTTTCAAGTTCGAGGCCATACTCCATATGTCTTTATTAGGATATTGTCCTAACAAATAATCTATAGAGTTTTTGTTTTCAAATTTATAAATTGACCACTTTCAGGAATGTGTTGACAGATCTATTTCGGTAATTTTCTAGGTTTCCATCATCAGAACACGTTTTGAAAGAAGTGGTAATCGAATACAAAATATCAAACATTCATATAACCTAGTTTTCCCACTAAATGAGAACTAATATATTAGCTCAAAGTTAAATTTTATCACCATTGATCAAAAATAAATTGAAAACTTGTTCGTTATGTGCAAGCTCTACCTTTGGTAGATATACAATACTCGCTTTTTGTTTTTATTATCGTTTTTGTATTTACACTTGTTTTGTTTAAAAACAATATGTAAAGGGGGAAGTTAACAAGACCGTACTTCGTCTTTTTTACAAGTTTGATATCATTTTTATTAAAAATAAAAATTATGTTTTTTCGACCTTTAATTGTGCAATGAAAATTAAAATTATTCAAGTTCGAGGCCATACTCTATATTTCTTTATTAGGATATTGTCCTAACAAATAATCTATAAAGTTTTTGTTTTCAAATTTAATAATTGATCGCTTTCAGGAATGTGTTTTCTCTATTTATGCCATGTAGAGTTGCTTCAAAATATTCAGGGGCTGGAAAAAAGTAAAAGAGTATTCACATAAGTAAATATATTTTATATTTTTAAACTAACCTTATTATTTTATCAGTTTAAAAATATTTTAAACTGCAAAATTTTTTCTTGTTTCGGACTTAGCTTCCTACAAAAAAAAAGGATACACATTTGCAAAAAAAAAAAAAAAATACACCGCGTTTCGGAAAAAGACAATATATTGAAAACAAAATTAGTAAAAATTATTAAAGAAAAACATTGAAAAATTAAAGTTATTCAAAAAAGTTATAAAGTATTTTATGGAAGTGCTTTACGTTGCTGGCTTGTTGTATGTTTTGTGGGAATAAATTCCAAAGACGAGCAGAGTTTACATGGAATTGATATTTAGAAACAAGAGAGTGATGTCTAGGAAGTATAACCTTTTTTCGTCTATTGGATAATTATATTATTTATTTTTGCAGGCAAAATTTTGTTTTTGCTTTCTTCTAGTCATGTTTTTTTTTAGGACTGAAGCTCAATCATGTTTTTGTGTACAAGCCCTTGTCGTTGTATTTATGTAAAAAATATATACGCACTTGAACAACAACCACCACCACGTTTTTTAGAAATGCACGCACACTTAGTATCCAGCGCACATTTGTGACAAATTCTCAAAATAATTTAAAAAATAAAATTATATATTGCAATAGAAAAAAAAAATTAGTTCAAGTACAACTGGAATTTGTTCATGTGGTAAACTGAGATAACTGATGACTTTAGTGGAATAACAATTTAAACGATATTACCAGAAAAAATTAGTTCAATTGAGTTGGAGCCAGTTTAACTGACTTTTTTTACTAGTGTAGTTGTACAAGAACTTACCTAATATATAACAAAAGTCGAAAGTCGGAATTATTTTTAAAAAATTCTATAAAATTTGAAAAAAAACGCCATTTTGAGCAAAATTCAAGTCATAATATCTCGAAAAAAAACTAAAAAATCGTTCGGCAGCTTTGGTAGCAAGTTGCCAAGTGTTAAGCTTTCCGATTTTTCAAATTTGTACTACATCATTTTTCTTATCTAGTGGTACAATAATCCGCAATATACTTAATGAAAATTGAAATTTTAAATAAAATTTAAATATACAGTGTTGTAAAATACAAAAATTTTAGAACAAGATGTAATTTTTTCGTTAATTTTTTTTAAGCTGATATAACGTATTATATTTTATACCGACAGATAAGAACGAATTTTTTTTAGTACAAATTATAACATATTTCAAATTCAAAAAAACCTTGAACAATTTTGTATAAATAACACAGAAGGACAAAATCATAACTTTAAAAAATTAATAATGTTAAGCACCAATATATTCCCGCTAATTAACGCTTTCTCAACCGAACTTAAACTGTTAAAAATTTGCAATTATTTTTGCTGATTCGGGTTTATCGACCCAACATTTCTAAAGAAAAGCATCGTCAAAAATATTTTTTTTGGCTTCTAAAAAAAAATCCATGTGATATATATATTCAACAGTCAGTGGCCGAATTAGTGAACAAATACCTCACTCATGTAATAGCGAAGTACTTGTCGAATTATTGTCTTGTTTACGTCATTTAACACATGATTTTTAAGTAAGCATCTTTAAAATAGCTTTAGTCGTAACTCGAGTTTTGACTGTAGTCATAAAATATACTTTTTATACGATTTTTTGAAATTGTGAATGGATAGAAACATTTGTAGGCCAGATTTGGAATCAGGAGATAATAAGCTATCATATAGAAGACAACTGAACAAAAACCTCCTTTTTTTAGCCTTGACGACCAATGGGATATATATGTCAAATATTGTGTCAGTGTGTTTTATGAAATGGAATGCATCAATTCCAAATATCTCAATGGTTCTTGAAACTTCAAGGATTGGACCATGTTATACCAAAAGTTCGATGCTCTATATCCAATAGCGTCCGAGAAATTATGTTGAATAAAATATTCATATTTTTTAACTTGGGATCACCCTTTTTGGCTCCTATACCATATGGTTGGTATGATCTGAAATCTGCATCTATTCTTTGTCGATATGCATCATACTCGGAAAAATTTGTTAAAAAGTGTAGCATATACAACAAAAATTAAAATGGGACATATATCAACCATTCGTCGTTAAAGGGTTGAGGCACGCTGAATGCAATGGCGTACTTTATTTTTCGATCAATGGCACAGTGTTTTCACAAAATGACTAAAGTTTTGCTCATGTAAATGCAGTTTTACGGTTTTAAAATAAAATCGACCATACTCCTTTCTGTTGAAATGTTACCCCTATGTTCTTATTTGGGTACATATCTAATTCAAAAGACTGTATATTAAACCCGCTGTTTAGTGGTTTTTTAGTATTTTTGTTACGGCTTAAGAAAATAAACTAAACGATAAACTAACAATTGATCTTAATAAAAGGACAGTAAAAAGAGCTTAGAGTACGCAATATTCGTGTGCAAGTTATTACCAGTGTGCTTGTCATATTGGAAGGTTGTACAATATATTGGGAAAATTCAGAAATGATTCGATTCTTTTTGAGAAACAAAGAAATGTGATAAATATTTTATAGTGTGTTGGCCACATTGTGCAATTTACTGATCCCTCCACAACAGAACAAAAGAGTGTTGCCATATTTGGTGCAAAAGTATTGTACAGCTTATTGCACTGTGTACGGCAAAATGACAAGAATACTGGCAATAATATTTGCAATAATATAGCAAAGTTTATGGGTACCTATTGAAAGAGGTGTTTCATTAAGAATAATATTTTGCCTCATATGCAAAATGCCCCATTTTTCAAAAATTGTATATGACATAGCTTTCCGAGATAAACACAGAGTATAACTTTAAGTATAATATCTGACTATCTTTGAAAAGTATGTGTGCAAGAAAATCAGCCATAAAATTTTATATAAGAAAATGTTTTTGTAGCAAACACAATACTTTTGTTACAAATTTGTACGGATGTTTTTGTTGGTAAAATTTTGCAAATATAAACATTTTTAGCAGAAAATTTGGAAACATACTTCTGTAATGTATTTACATATCACACTAAGAGGCCTTGGGGTCATCCCTGAAAGCTATGGCCATCTACATTAATTTATCTTACCCGTCACTATTAAAAAAAGTTTCACACCCCAAAACATTTTTTGTATGCGATTTAGTCATCTTTGATAACCTGTCAGTACACCCGGTACTAAAACAGGGTGACCCAATCACATTATTATAAAAGATTTACACTTCTTTTAGTTTTATTTTTCAAAATACACCACTGTGCACTGTTTTGACATTTCTTTTTTAATTTTTCAAAAAACTAAAATCGTGAATATATCCGTGAGATATTTTGTGAAAATAATAATGACAATTTTCAAAATATCACTGAAAAAGCCCGATTTTTCTGGACATATATACTAATAAAGGGTCCGCCATCTAAGGTTTTTTTCAACTAGTGCTTATTTCGTGAATGGTAACACTTAGCTCATGTCTGATTTGACAGATAATTAGTTTTATCCTTCCGCTGAACGAATATGGTCCGTATGTTCGTTATCTTGTGAAAAAAGTGAAAGAAACTGGCATCCTCATCGATAAACCAAAGCGTGAAAAGCCAAAAACAATGCGTACACCCGAGAATATTGCTGCTGTGGCAGAAAGTGTGCGTGAAGCGCCATCAACACCAATTCACCGTCGTTCTCAACAATTGAACATTTCGGAGACATCATTGAGACGAATTTTGCATAAAGACCTTGGTATGACGCCATACAAAGTCCAATTGGTTCAGGAGTTCAAAAAAAAAAAAAAAGTTATTTGGCAGACCCTTTATATGCTTTTTTCAAAAACGTACAAATATCAGAATCATTTAGTGAGCAGTAGTGCTGTTATCTAGTATACTTATTTTGAAATTAAAGCAATCTTAATCTACTTAATGCCTTAAAAGATTTAAAATTAAATATCATATGTTTCTAAAAAAAAAATACTGTCTTTAAAAAAAAAACTGTACCAACATTTTCGTCATCACACTTTTTTGTAAATCGCACTGCATGAATTAAAAATAAAAAAATTGTTGTACTTAAGCTATAAGTAAATTATCACAAGGACACTAAAAGCATGTTAATGTATTTTTACAAGAGTGCTCTAAAAAATCATTTATAACGTTGAAAAATTAAAAAAAAACACACACATTTTCTTCAGTATGTTAAATCTTAAAATCTTTACATTTTTGTGTTTTTTTTCTGTTGAAATTTTTGTTCTTATATCTTACGCATTAAAATTTAACATGATTGGTTTAACTAAAGGAAAAAAAAAACAAGAAAAATATAATTATGACTACAGTTTAAGTTTTTCACACTATAAAATAACACTGGTCAACACTGACTTTCTCGCCGAGAAGTTGTATTTGTTTTCTAACTTCAGACGTTATACTTATTACATTAATACCAAAAATTTTGATTTCGTACGCATAGATTTTGACTGTTACAAATTTGAAATTCCACATTATCAAATGGGAATATCTCAGTAATTATAAGAGATAACCCACGCATGTTTGGTTTCAACTAGCAGCTTACAAATATGCTAATTTTTTTGAAAATTTGTTAAGAAAACCAAAAAATGGCGAGAGCTCAAAATTTTTTATGAAATAGTGGCCTACTTTGGGCGGTATGTGGGACCCAACGTCAAAACTTAAGCAATACTATATGACTTATGCCACTCGCAAATGTCATTGCAATGGAACCACTAAGTCAGAAATGGTCGAATTATTTACATAAATGTAGTAAAATATCATACAGTGTGACGGTAGATCCAAACCTACATATGCCCGATTAAAAACGTTTAATACATATCTACTGACATTACCGTAGATGCTGCATATAAAGGGTGGTTACATTTTAAGGGCCGATGTTGATTTTGAATAAAATACAAATTATTTGGGAAATTATTGTCATTTCTTTTTATTATGATAATATTGGTATAGTTCAATTATGTATGGAACAAAATATCGGCCAAAAGGCCGCCTCGACCTCGGCGGCACACCTCCATCCGTTGGTCCAAATTTTCGATGACGCTGAAGCATAATTGAGGTTCTATGCCGTTAATGTGCCGAATTATCTCATCCTTTAGCTCTTGAATTGTTGCTGGCTTATCGACGTACACCTTTTCTTTCAAATAACCCCAAAGAAAGAAGTCCAACGGTGTCAAATCACATGATCTTGGCGGCCAATTGACATCGCCCCCACGTGAGATAACACGACCATTGCATTTGTCACGCAAAAGAGATATTGTTTCGTTAGCTGTGTGGCAAGTGGAACAGTCCTGTTGAAACCACATATCGTCCACATCCATATCTTCCAATTTGGGCCATAAAAAGTTTGTTATCATCTCACGATAGCGAACACCATTCAAAGTAACTGCCTGACCGGCCTCATTTTGATGTGGCACCGTCCTGTTGCAACCACATATCGTCCACATCCATATCTTCCAATTCGGGCCATTAAAAGTTCGTTATCATCTCACGATAGCGAACACCATTCAAAGTAACTGCCTGACCGGCCTCATTTTGATAAAAATACGGCCCATAAACCGCACCAAACAGTCACTCTTTGTGGGTGCATTGGTTTTTCGGCAATCACTCTTGGATTATCATTCGCCCAAATGCGGCAATTGTGCCTATTGACGAATCCACTAAGGTGAAAATGTCCCTCATCAAAATCACGAAGTGCACGATATGCATTTTGATTTGAACGCACATTTTCATAGTAAGCCTGAATAACTTTAACGCGTTGCTTGATTGTGTATCTTTCCATTGTTCAAATTGAGTTAGTCTGAAATTGAGAAATGTCAAATTAAATGCAGAAAAAAACTTGACGTTTAGGTGTGGTTCACATTCAACATCGACCCTTACAATTTAACCACCCTTTATAACTGTATGACTGTGGTATTTGTTAATTAGTATTGTTTTATTTCTAATTTTATATGGCTTAACACAATGTTACGTATAATATTATATGAAATCATGTTAAAATGTTGTTTTACATCGCGATTTGTACAAAATTTTGTGTCAAAATTGTATTAAAAATTATAGAGAAATGTTAAAAAAACTAATGTTATTTGAAGCAAATTATTAATTTTTTGTTTAAAAAAATATATATTCAAACTTTCAACTTCAACGCGTTTGGTGCGTGAACTTTTTAACCATCGGAAAAAACTAATTTAAAACATTTATTAGCAGTTTTTTATGACCTCCAGGATAAACTTTGGAAGAATTGATTTTTAAAAAAATGACACCCAATGGCACCCGCTTTGAGATATGTTGTTTTGAGAAAAAGGCATTAAAGTAAATATCGCTTAAGTAAAATATAGTGCAAGGAGATTATTTTAGCAAGCTGTAACATTTTTATTCCTGCGAATTTTTCGTCAAAAATTTTTACCGTGTATAGAAAAAACTCCTTACTAACGAAATGTAAATAAAAAATTACCACTTCAAAAATTAAAAAAAAAAGTAAACCCCTTAGTTTATAGGGCCGATGAAATATTTGGTTTTATCCTAGGCGTACACTTTATATTAATCTCAACTACATATTATGTATTCATATCAATCATACTCCACGTATGATTTTTGTTCTCACTGGTAATTTATTTCATGATTAAATAAACTGTTAAGATCTGTCAGCGTTTACAGACTTGTGGTTCAGCTAAGGTAAGGCTGAAAAAACTATGATATGCCAGCCCGCAGTGGCACATTAGCGGATTTTCGTATCCACGCTAAATTTTGTTTTATTTTGTGGAATTTTCCCTTTAAAACCCTTCTTAAAGTCGACTTGATAAAAACGTAATAAGAGAAAAATATGTGTTGGGTTTTTTCGACTCTCTCTTTACTTGAAATTTTAATATAATTCATTCAAAATATCTATTAAATTTGTACGAAATAAAACAAACCCATTTTTATAATAGAATCAAATTAAATAAGAAAACATAGTGCCATATGTTTCTTAAAATGTCTATAAACTTGCTTCAACAAATCGGTTATGAGCCTTGACCTGTTACAACAACCATACTGAAATATTGATTAATTTCTATAAACATTTAGTTTTGGCTAATGATAAAGATAATCAAAAATATAATCCTTTCATAATTTTTTACATTTCCTTGCCCAATAAAGGGTGTGTTGATGAGTTTAAATAATACCAAAAATTTATATTAATACAAACTTGACGTTGTCTTATATTCAAACTGAGTTATCTACTTCCATAGAATGTTGAAATAAAAAGTGAAATATAAAAACGATATTAAGTGTTTTAATATTGTGTTTTAAAATTGTGTAGTTTTTCTGAGAATATAATTAAATAGAGAATATTTATTATTTTTTGTTTACGAGTATTAAATAAATAATTGTTAAAAGTGATAGTTACAAATATTTTACTAAAATTTAGTATTGCTTAATAATGTTTTCTACTAATTTCATTGTACTAATATTTTAGAAATATTTCAGTAATATTTTTGCTGATTTTATCTAAATGGTTTGTAGTTGCATTTACAACAATTTTACTAAAAATTAGTAGCAGTTACCAGGGACCGTAATCATTATGAGTTTTATAATAAAAATTACACAATAATAATTATATTATGATTTTTAAGGATTTTCTTCAATGGTAATGATTATTTTTGAGTAGTATTAATAAAAATCAGCCATAATCATTATTTTTGAGCAAAAAAAAAAATACAATTCAAAAATAATCATTATTTATGATTTTTATTTTTTTCGCTCAAAATAAAACTCACTTTCAATTTGTGACTTTTTTGTGAGGATATGCAACTATGTTGGTAAAAAACCTCACAAAAAAGTCATAAATTGAAAGTGAGTTTTATTTTGAGCGAAAAAAATAAAAATCATAAATATTGATTATTTTTGAGTTTTATTTTTTTTGCTCAAAAATAATGATTATGGCTGATTTTTTTTATTATTACTCAAAAATAATCATTACCACTGAAGAAAACTTTAAAAATCATGGCGGATATGCAAAGATTGTCAAAAAATAATAATAATGGTGTAATAAATTTTTTTATGTCTGTTCTAAGTGATTTATTTTTTGATTTAAAAAAACGAACAATAATCATTATTTACGGTCCCTGGCAGTTACTAATTTGTATTACTAATTTCATTGTTCGAATTTTAATAAAAAATTAGTATTAGTATTTGTTTTTTTTTTATTGACTTTAGCAAAATATAGCACTTTGGGTAATTTATTGAATTTTAATAATTTGAATATTCGCAAATTTTTTTCTCAAAAATAAATTTTTTCACGCATGTTCTTAAAGTTCAGATCAGAATTTTTGCAATATGTGGAACATGATAAGAAACAGTATTTTAAAAGAAATGAAATCGAGAAAAACTTTGGGAATAAATAAAAATAAATTATTTAGCGCATGTTCTTAAAACTTTGATCAGAATTTTTACAATGTGTTGAATATGATAAGAAGAATAGTTTGTATACAAATTATTTTTGTACAAATTGTTTTTAAAATTATTACACTTTCTTTTGAAAGAGAAAAAAACAAAACTCAAAAATTAACTGCTAATATTTAAATACTAACGAAAGTATGTATATTACCATATACGTCCATACATTATATATTTTTTGTAGAACTTTTTTGTATTTTAAAAAACGGCTTTAATAAAAAAAAAACTATATTATTTAAAAGGTCTAATTGCGATAAAATGGTTATTTCAAATGGTAAAATATGTATATTATGTATTTATGTCACCACAAAATTCTGTTTATTATCGCATCAGAACAATGTATCTGCAGATATAGAGATATTTTAAACAATTTTATAATAATACGACCACATTAAATTAAAATATTGCGATCAATATTAAAATTATACGTTTTTTAAACAGAACCGTACAGATCAAAATACGAAATACTGAAAAAAATATTTTTTTTTGTATTTCAAGTAAATAACTTTGAATTTTCTATTTTGTAGTAATATTTAAATGTGATCTTGTACCTTAAATGTTAAATGAAAATGTAAACTTACAGTTCATCAATTCATACCAATTGAACTTTTTGAGTACATCTCATTTTTGTGTGAGGTCCTGATTAAAAAACTTATAATCTTACATTTGTCCACAACCCTGGTTAAAAAAGTTCATGTGTGTTCAAATATGTTTATATATGCTCATATATGGTTGCATATGGGCAAATATGGATATACATTTTTTACATATGGTACGGATGTGTATATGATTCTATATATACTACAAAATTAAATTATAAACCTAAGTCCTTTTAAATTAGATTTAGAATTGAAGCTGTTTAAAATCGGCCTTTAAAATGGGCTTATAAAACTGATTTGATGCACCATTTTTATATGTTTTAAAATCGTTCTTGTATTTTTTACAACTTTAACCAAATATATCATATAAATAAAAACTATGTATGGTATTTTAATATTTTTTTTCTTATTTAACTTAATAAAAAGTTATATATATATCCGTCTATACATTAGTCTGTGGATATTTGGCCTCACATATACTGCCTTATATGTTCATATATGAACCCTTTTTGCACATATGGAATTCCATATACTTCCATATATATATGACACTATTTTGCGATTATGGAATAACATGTACTTCCATATATGTCCATATATGAGCATTTTTTGCAAATATGAAATCACATCAACCTCCATATATATATTATATATTATATATGATGAGATATTTTCCGCAAATATAAGATATGATGCTATATTTTCCGCAAATATCAGAGGATATAATTTGATCCGAAAAATTGTTCTATTAAATTGTATCACATAAGATCTAATTATATTTAAATAGATATCATTTAATAAAAAAAATATCCAATTCTATCCGAGTTTTGTTCCGATATAATATTTGATATATATTTGATACAATTAGATACATAATAATCCAAATATATTAAAATTAAAAGATATTAAGTTACACATAATTAGCCTACATAAAACGGGCTCAAACACAAAATGTGCGCTTGAAGTTTGTAAATATCTTAAATATTTTTTATATTTTTTACGACATAAAATTTTCGTTTTTAAAAAATTGTTAATTTTTATTGAATTAAATATTTGTTGTCAATATTAAAAAACGTTCGTTATTTGTAATGAAAATCGATTTCGCAAAACTGTGAATTATTTTCGAAACATATTTTGTATTTTTTTAATTATATATAGTTTTTTATTATACATAATTATGTCTAAAATGACAGAAGACGTTTTTGATGTGCGTATTATATATTGGATTATATATAATTTTATAAAAATGTAATTAAATTTAAAGACCATGTATTATCACATATAAAACTCAAAATAGTATTTGTTTTATACATGATTGGATGTGCTTATACATGAATATTTTTGGTAAAACATTTTGAAAACATTATCATATATAAATACATATGCTATTTTATATGATCATATATATTTATATTAAATAATATATTGTTATATATAATTTTATTTACTCGGGTATGTAATCGAATTTACTACCATATATGAGCATATATGAAATACATATTTAATATTTGTCCATATACGCAACCATATGTATCCATACACGAATATATTTGCACATATATGAACGTTATTAACCGAGTAGTTTGTGTTTTAAACTACCGATAGAAAAAGGTGAAACATATATTTCTATGTATTTTAATTGATTCTTCGTTTAAAAACTAACTTTACATATAACTTTATAAACAAACTTGAATCGGTAACAGAAAATATATTGTGAGTGTATAGATAGCCCATTTCCATTAAAAAATAAACTTTATTGTAAGATAGCTCAATCTAATTTTGAAAAAACCAGTGTTAGAATGATCTTTTAAATTTTAAATTAATACCATACATGACAGCTATATCAGTAAGTATTTTGACATCAAAACCTAATTTTGTAAAAAAATTATATAGCTCCGTTTGACTATAATACAACGATATACTATATATGAAAGTCGTAACGATTAATAAATAAACGATAACATACATAACGTGGTGCAAACAATTTAGTGTAACAAAAATATAGTAATACTGATTAATATTTAAAAGCGCGCCTTTGTTTATTGTTGCCAATTATCTAGGTATCAATGACTCATTAGTAAAGCATGGTTCGTCGGCTCGGTAGTGGTAGTTGGCAACTTGCATGATTAATAAACATTCACATATTAGTGTGTAATATTCTTCACACATACATACATATATAATATTGATGCCTGTTAGAGTGAATCGAAAATTGCGAAAACTATAGAAAATTAAAATTCATTATAAAATTATAAAAATTATTTATGAATTTATTATAAGTGATCGTGATGTAAAAGATTTAAAGTAGAGGTGTCAAACTATCAATAGTACTATCGATAGTATCGATAGTTAATTTTTTTTCAACTATCGATTGTGTTTTCCTTTACTCGATTAAAATAAAATAAACTATTGATAGTTTATACGATAGTAAATGTTGCACCTAGAGGTGTCAAACTATCAATAGTACTATCGATAGTATCGATAGTTTTTGTTTTGTTGATATAGTTTTGGTGATATAGTGGATATAATTTCAGTTTTGTGTTTATTAAACTATGAAATAAGTTTTGTTCTGTCTAAGCATGATATATTAATTGACCTTTACACAAATTTAATTCAAACGATTAAACTTTGATAGTGTCACGATAATATCGTCCATATATCGATGGTTTTTCAATAGTATAGATTCGATACATCGATATTTTTTTTTTAACTATCAAAAACTATTGATAGTGGCACTATCGATAGTTTGACAACTCTAATTTAAAGCCGAATGTAGTTTTTAAATAATTTTAAAAATTTATTTACTTCTATATGACTTGCTTCAAAAATTGTTGACACCTGTTGAAACTGACTTTAGATTCTTCATATTTATCAAGGTTTTATGAATTGAGAGGAACGATGGTCAGGGTTTCACGTTGAAACGTTTTCACCAATATAATTGATAGCCATATAAAAGTCGTAAAATTATAGAAATGACCTGAAACTTGAAAGAGTTTTTTCATTTATTTTATTTTTTTGCTTATAGTTTTTAAGTTTCACATCCAAACCAAGATAAAATGGAGTCAATGGATTTGAGAGAAACATACACAAAAAATGAAATTTCCATATCGCTGCTTATTGAAAATTGTATGTTGGTTTACAGTAAAATCAAAATTTTGCGATTTTTAAACTTTTTTTTATTTTTTTAAATACGGTTTTTGCGACTTTTAATTGAATTGAGTTTTGAGAACAATATTTAAAAATTGGTATAATTTTATACAATATGCGGTATACCAAATTGATGTCAGCGCACCAATAACGGGATACGAACATCACAAACTTAAGTCTGACATTCACAATTATATTTGAAATTGGCTAGAGTATTGCTTGAACAGAGTTTCTTTGTAAACAGCACCTCCGAGTCAAAATAGCATTTTAAAAACTTTAAACGCTAAAATTGTATGAATTTTTTAAAAATTTTGAGAAATTAAATTTTGTTTGTCGAACTTATAAGAATCATAAATTGATAAAGTGCAATAAACTTAAATTTTTTCCAAGTTTGTTATAATTTTTATTAAAAATAAAAATTATGTTTTTTTCGACCTTTAATTGAGCAATGAAAATGAAAATTATTCAAGTTCGAGGCCATACTCTATATTTCTTCATTAGGATATTGTCCTAACAAATAATCTATAGAGTTTTTTTGTTTTCAAATTTATTATTTGACCCTTTCAGGAATGTGTTGATAGATCTATTTCGGGAATTTTCTAGGTTCCCATCATCAGAAGACGTTTTGATAGCGGTAACAATCCCATGCCAAATATCAAACATTCATATGAACTAGTTTACTCACTTTGAAGTTAAAGATTATAACTATTGATCAAAAAATAAATTGAAAACTTGTTTGATGTGCAAGGTCCACCTCTGGTGGATATTCAATACACGTTATTTGTTTTTCTCTCCTTTTTATATATTGTTTAGTTTGTAAACAAAGCAGTTGAAGTAAACTAGGCGGCACTTTGCCTTTTATACAAGTTTGTTATAATTTTTATTAAAAATAAAAATTATGTTTTTTTCGACCTTTAATTGTGCAATGAAAATGAAAATTACAATCCTTCCGGTTAATAATGGAACATAATTTCATTCAAATGGCTGCCTCGGCTGGCCATGCAGTAGCCTACACGATCGGTACAATTTTTAAGCACATTATCGATTGTGTGCAGCTGTATTTCACCAATGGCTTCACGAATATTGTCCTTTAAAGCGTCAATTGTCTCTGGCTTGTAGGCGTAACACTTATCTTTGAAGGCACCCCACAAATAATAGTCCAACGGTGTCAAATCGCAGCTCCGAGGTGGCCAAACGACATCAGCTCTGCGGCTGATAATGCGATCTTCAAAAACAGGGCGCAAAACATCGAGTGCAGATTCGGCTGTGTGGCACGTAGCGCCGTCCTGTTGAAACCAAATGTTGCCAATATCCTCCTCTTCAATTTTTGTGAACAAAAATTCGTTCAACATGGCCCGATAACGATCGCCATTGACTGTAATGGCCATTACAATTAACATTACCATGATTTGCAAAGTAATGTCGCAATATTTCCCAGCGTTGTTCCAGCGTATACACAACCATATTTCAGCGGAAGGATAAAACTAATTATCTGTCAAATCAGACATGAGCTAAGTGTTACCATTCACGAAATAAGCACTAGTTGAAAAAAACGTTATGTGGCGGACCCTTTATAACATTTTTAATTTTGTGAATTTAAAAATTATATAGGTATATAATTATATAAGTAACCTTAACTGAATATCTTTAAACTTTCAAAAATATCATTAAACTGGCAAACTAAATATCATTAACCTGGCAAGTATAAGACAAAAAATTTGTTTGAGTGTGCTGTTTTATTTTTTGGTAGCGTAATATACATTTTGAAATGTAACAAATAAAAGGTTTTTCAATAAGGTCTTGACAACTTTTTTTTAAATAAAACGCGAACCATTTGAGATATTTTCATCGGCCATCGGCTTCAATTCTTGAGTCAGCTTGATCTTGTAGGGGTGTAAACCAAGATCTTTACGCAAAATTTGCCACGAAGTGGTCTTGGTGATGCCCAGTTCTTAAGAACGCCGCGGAATCGACTGATTTGGATCGTTTGCTATGGACGCCTAAACGGCACTGTATTTTCGGCACTTCGAACAACCCGTTGTCTCACTGGCACGGCAGCATCACACAATGAATATGTAGACTCAAATTGTTGCACCAAACATATGTTGTTCGTTCGTTAACTTTACCATGATGAAAATGTTGAGTTTACTGAAAAAAAGGAAAGTAACAGTTAGATGATCAGTGAAATAGTGCGTTCACAAATTAAATTCAAAGTTTTCGAGTACCTATTGGAAAACCCTTTGCAATGAGGTCTATAAATTGATGTTGCTTGAATTAAATCCAAGCAAAAATTGAAACTTTAATACTTTTAATTTGCTTGAAATTTAAAACTGCCATAATTTTTGCACCGTTAAAAAAAATGATTAACGCGAATGGATTTAGCACAAAAAAAAATGTTGAAGTGCCGAAAATGTATGAAATTCGTCATATAACCTATCCGAACTATTGTAACTTTAGTATTAATAATATATAACATTTGGCTCACTTTTTATATAATATGTATGTGATTGGGGACAACCTTGTTCAGTATTTCCTTTACTTTTTTAACACACCATCATATTAATATATGAGACTTTCAATACAGACTGCCCCTTACATCATTAAGTGTCATATCTTATAAAAATAAAATATAATTTTTTTTTTAATTTTCCTTAAAAATGGGATAAGTAGTTAGTGTTAAATATTAACATATTTAGATTTTTTGATAATAAATAACTTTTTATGGCAAACATCATTGCTGTTTGCTTTGGGGATAAAATTTCTTAGTGAAAAACATGGCTGAAGTTGCTGGGAACCTTACCGAAAGCTACGAGGAACAACCTCCAATTCAGACTAAAACTTTGTTGGAAACCAATGTTGTTCTTACCATTGAATTCTCCGAAATTAAATTTGTTCGGTCGTTGGTCTTGCGATGATGTGATTGTTAATGACATCTCTGTGCAAGATTATATCTCCGTTAAGGAGAAAGTCGCTCGCTATTTGCCTCACTCTGCTGGCCGTTATGCTGCCAAACGTTTCCGGAAGGCTCAATGCCCCATTGTTGAACGTTAGACCAGGTGTAAACGGTAGCAACAATGGCAACAAACTTTTGGATTGCCGTATTGTTAAAAATTTCTTCGAGGTCATCCACTTGTTAACTGGTGAAAAGCCTTTGCATATTCTTGGCAGCGCCTTTACAGCTCTGGCACACGTTAAGATTCCACCCGTATTGGCAGTGTTGGTACCGTAAGTCGTCAAGCCATTGATGATTCTCATATCCGTCGTGTTAACCAAGCTATTTGGTTGTTGTGCACTGGTGCTCGTGAAGCTGCCTTCAGAAACATTAAGATCATTGAAGAATGCTTGGCAGATGAATTGATCAATGCTGCTAAGGGTTGTTCCAACTCTTATGCTATCAAGAATAAGGATGAATTGGAACATGTTCACAAGTCCAACAGTTAAATGTTTCATGTTTTCTACAGTGTGTATATTTGTTTACACTTTTTTTAAGTAATGAAAAAATAATAAAAAAAAATAAAAAAATTTTTGGGAATTTGAGAAATGCTGAAAATGTGACAGTGTCAATATAGGTTTATTAGAGCATTTAAAAAAATTTTAAAATAACTAGGACATACACTGAGAGAATTCTCTGCATGATACTCATGAATTTTTCCGTAAAAGCAATGAAGTTGCACTGGAATTCGGTCATTCAAACTTTTCATTAAACTAATGCAAGTTTTCATAAAATTTTTTGAAATATTCATTTCGTTTATTAAAAGTTTCATTAACTCAATTAAGAAGTTTTATTAAAAAAAAAAGTATGAAGCTTTTGATTAGTTTTAAGAAATTTTTCGTTCACCTTATGAAACAAGGTTTCATTAGTTTAATGAAAATTTGTATTATTTTTCGTCCAATTAAATTCTCTATGTGTATAGACGTATGATTAATATCACGATACGAAGGAGGGTTACTGACTGAAGGAACACAACAGTTAAAAAAAAAATACACTAAAAATATACAACTGGTTTGTATTGCTTATAGTTCCAGTATTTCCCAAAACAATTCTGAATTGTCTTTATTTAACCATGACTATTTTGGAAATTTGTTTTTGGAAAAAATACTATTTATAGTGTAAGTCATAGCTGTTAAGTAATGATTACTAATCGTAATAATTAGTAATTAGATTATTTTTTTTGAAAGGAGAAGTAATGATTATATTACGATTATTTTCAGATTCGCACGACTACTAATTGATTACGATTACAGATAATCAAAAAATAATCAAGATTAATAAAAATTACGAGAAAATAATCAAAAATAATAAAAAGTAATGAAAAAATAATTCGACTACTTTCGAAGATTACTTTTGATTGTTTTTAATTATTTTTTTTATTTTGCGAAATTATGGCAATACTGTCACAAAAACATTTTTCTACATGAAATACAAAAAAAATCGTCAAAATTTAAAAAATTCGTCAAAATTTGAAAAAATCGTCAACATTATTAAAAATCGTCAAAATTATTAAAAATAGTCAAAATTTAAAACAATCGTCAAAAATTAAAAAAAAATTTTGAATTTTTTTAGACATTCGTTAAATGCTACAACTTATGAAAGAAGTGCAAGTGGCAAAAGTCTTCGGATATAATTTAAGTAAACCTGGGATCATCGTTGCTTTTGCCCGTGGCTACTCGTTGGAATTAAGCAGATCCCAGGAGCTGCAACAATTGTCATCTGTTGTTTTACAAATGGAGAAAGAGAAAGCTTCCGACCATATTTCATGTTGAAGCCTGAGGCAAATATTGCAAATGCAGCAACAGTACTAACCCAAAGCATCAAAATGAAATGGCTCAAGGTGTTGCAGAGATTAAGTCCAGAATTGTCGGAATTAACTGTCGAGAATACAACCAGCTGAGTTTTAGAAACACTTTACAGTTTTTATGCTAATAAAACATCAGTTCTCCAGCTATTTAAATGATAATGCAAGTGCTGACGATATTTGGCAAAAACATTATTCTTTTAACACGTCGAGGCTACAATCATTGTCTGATTTTTCTTTTGAAAAATTAGTTGTAATGAAGGCCAATTGTAAATATATGTAAATTATAAAACTTTTTTTTTGTGAATTGAATGTATTCTGAATGTATTTGTTTCTCTTTATTCACGTATTTTTCCCTTTTTTGTTGATTTAGGAGATACTAAAATTGTTATTGATTGTATACAAAGACTATCTAATTTGGTTTTATTTGTTCAGAATTGTTTTACGTTGTAAATGCAAATTTTTCAAAATAAAATGTATGTATAAAATGATGTAAATTCAAAATATTTAATAAAATAATCTAAAATAATCAAAAATAATCCTTGAAAGTAGTCAATTATTTATTTGATTACTTTTGATTATTTTTGATTATTTTCTCGTAATCCTAATTAATCTTGATTATTTTTGGATTATTTGTAATCATAATTAATTAATAATCAGGAATTGTTCAAAAGAGAATTATGTAATCAATACCATTCTTTTTAAAATTTAATCTAATTGATTACTAATCGTAATCCAAATTTAACAGCTCTGGTGTAAGTTAAACATTGATTGGATTAACATTTTTTTAGCAGGACAATTAATATGGAAAGCCTCATATATTTGATATGTTTTTTTATTTTACACATTTTTTATGAATGAAATAAAAAGTGTATGTAGTATGTAGTATGCTTGGTATTCTTTTGATATACATTATCAATATTATTAAATTGGAACATGTCATACTTTTTCGATAAGTATTTCGTTATGTGAATGTGTTTCCCTTAATATTTTTATTATACCGTTCATATGCACACATACAAAGTCGTGATGTATGTATTGATATGTTTGATTTTTATTCAATAGATTTATTGAACAAAAAATTCCAGCAGTCAGTGGCGTTTCATATGAATCGATGATTCTGGCAAATTTTAAATTTAAGTGAAGTTTAAAATATTTTGGGAGATTTGATTTAAATTTGATTTTATAAAAAACTAAGTTTGGTCTACATATGTAAATACTTTTTATTGTATGGGTAAATAAATATTTATTAAAACTAATTTAAATGTCACAGAATATACTTGACAGCTTTAGTACATTTGACAGGTGTCATTTTAAAAGATAACAAAATAAATCAAGCAAATTTAATTCAAATTAATATAAATACTTAAATTAACTATGTTCATATGAGAGAATTTGAGATAATTTCCAGATTTTTTATTAAACGAAATTTGGATAACTATCCAAATTTTATTAAGGGTTTCATTTAGAGAATTATCTTCACTTCAGTAATAATTGTCTTCTGCAACTCGTCCCTTGTAATTTTCCATAGAATCTTTGCAACAGGTTTAATTAAAGTCAATGTTTATGAAATGTTTGTAGAATTAATGAAAACCTTCATAAAACTAATGAATCATTCAGTTCTATACATTTTTTAATATTAAGAAGTTTTTGAATTAATAACACTCTTCTTGAATGTCTTGAAAACGCATTGAAACTAAGCCAATTAACCGTTTCGTATCATTTTTTAAACTATTTCAAAGAACTCCAAAATTAATTAAAAGCTACATTTTGAGAATTAAGTCTTAAAATTAAAGTTTAAAAATTAATGAAATTTTATGAAAAAATAAAAAAAATAAGTCTTTGAAATAATTTTATAGCTCTAGAGAAAATTTTTGATAAATTTATGAAGAGATATTTTATGAAATCGAATGAATTTTTTTTATGAAATCATGAAATTTTATGAGTTAATGAAAAATTTTGTTAATATTAGTAAAATTTTTTGGATATAATGAAATTCTTTATTGAATTTACGAAAAAAATTCTATGAAACTGTTTCATTAATATCATGAAGGATAATTCTATAAGTGTTAGTTACCCCATTTCAAAATATGCCGTTTTTTTGTTGTGAAAGCTAATATTCAGTTGAGCCGACCACAGCACAGTGGAAAATATTTGTAAGTTCCTGATCATAAATGGTTTTAGAAAATTGTTGATTTATGCACACAGAGAAATAAAGTGCCAATCAAATTGAAAAGTATATTTTAATGGTAACAACTTATAAATTTAGTTAGTACAACGATAATTACATTAGATTTTTAAATATGTTGGCTGTTGGAACTAAAACTTAGTTGCACGAACCGAACTTTGTTGTGATAATAACCGAATTCGAGTCCTAGTAACCAAATTTAATTTGGAAAATAGCTAAATTTTTCTCTGTTTGTAGTAAAGTTCATATTTCAGTAAAGTTGTTATTTTATACTATAAAGGTACGTTCACATTAATCAAATATTTGAACAAAATATTTGTTTACATATTTGCTTCCAATTGTGTCAAATAAAAAATTATTTTATTTTATGTTCAAACTATGATCAAATATTTGATGGTTTTTGTTTGTTCAAACAGCTCTCAAATAGTGTAAAAAAAATAAACGAAAAAATATTTGTCGAGCTTTCAGATTGAAACAAATATTTATTTAATCAAAGTATAAAAAAACATAGATTTATTTAATCGAAAAACTAACTAACTAAATTGATCACTCGGGATCTCTCTCGGACCTAGCCTATTTATGTTATAAGGGTATATTAATACTCTGTTGGAGCAAAAATTTTGTCCGTTTTGGTCTATCTCGCTTAGTTTTGGAGATACTGAACATTTTAAAATGTCGCCATTTTGTAAAAGGGCTTGTATCTCGAAAACTAAGCATGATATCGCAAAACGGACAAAATTTTTGCAAACCTTAATAAATCTTAATAAATAACAGTATACTGACAACACAAATGTGTACACTGTTCCGATTCCAACCATTCTCCGTTTCATTCTATATCGTTCCATTTTGGACCAATGTTCCATTCTGTTATCGGAGTGATTAAATTTTTATTTTCACGTACGACAACACAATTGTGTACAGTGCTCCGATTTCAATCGTTACCCGTTTCATTCCATATCGTTCCATTTTGGACCAATGTTCCAATCCATTATCTGAGTGATTAAATTTTTATTTTCATTGAATTTCGCTTTTTAATATCTATTTACATTTCAGTTTTTTTATAAAGCCTTTTATTAATAAATTTATTAAAAAAATTTATAATTGACGATTTTACCACCTGTTATTTGCCATTGTTTGTTCTTACATTTTTTTTGTAAGATCAAATAAATATTTGCTCAAATCAGAAGAAAATATTTGATAGTTAGTGTTCACACTATGGTTAAGTTTGTCGAATATTTATTTGAATGCAAATAATTTTGTTTGACCAACATCAGCTGATTTGCTGTTTGACACACAAAAATATTTTGTGTTCAAATTACGGCAAAGAAATATTTCATGTTTTTTGTCAAATATTTGACTAATCTGAACGTACCTTAAGAATATAAAAACATATATTTGATTGTGTCCCTCTTGCAAAATATTGACTAAATATAAATTTTTAAACTTTAACAATGCCTTAAAATCTACCTACCCAATATTTCGAGTATTATTTTGTATATTTAATTTAAATTCTAGACAGTGTTATACCTTTTCGAAAATGATATATTATAAAGACTTTTTCTAATACAACATCTGAAAAGATATTTCCAGCGTGTTTGAAGTTGTATTAACCTTAATTCTACAATATATTTTAGAAACGATTTTTAACTTCGAATATGGTAACTATTACGTGCACTCGCCACCCAGCTAATGCTTATATATTTTTAAAACTCGACTTTATGTTTATGTTGTATACAAAAATCAGCTGCCAACTCGTGCCTTTTGAGTTAACGTTGTTCCAAACATTATACAACTCGGAAAATTCTTTTTAAGTTTTTTATTTTTTTTAAATATATAAGCTTATAGTCGTACTAGTCGTACTATATTTTTAATGCAATTTAGAGGAGATTAAAAGTATTAATTTTGAGTTTTGTTAAAATCTGACAAAACTGTAATATTATTTTAGAAAGTTGGGAATCAAATGTTTTTGTGCTGATTATGCTCTTTTAAAAAGAAGCCTCAGCTTTTTAAAACGGTTATGTAGTTTCAGAGATGCTTTCGAAAAATTAAAAAAATAAAAAATTATTAAATGATAAACCGATGAAGAATTAAAAAAAAATAAAACGAGTTTTAATTTTTTTTAATAGTAGGCTTATTATTAAATGTTAACCTTATGAAAAAAGTTTCGACATTGGTATATATATTTATAAAGGGTCCGCCATATAACGTTTTTTTTTACGATGCCGATTTTGCCAAAAAAAATCATCTTTTCAGATGAAGCTCATACTGCATGGCCAGTCGAGGCAGCCATTTGAATGAAATTATTTTCCATTATTAACCGGAAGGATTGTACTTTCAAATAAAAAAGAAATTTGAGAAAATATTCAGTAGTTTTTTTTTATAGCATTTTCAAAAAAAAAAAGTTATTTGGCGGACCCTTTATATAGTCATATATATAATTATTGAACACTTTATATTTAATTTGATCCGAAAAATGTCTTTCATAACCTGATCTCATGGGATCTCATTTGATATAACTTGAAAAAATTGGTTCAAATAATTTGATCAAATTATATGTAATTTTATATAACTTCATAATATTCTTTTAAAATTTTTGCAACTCCTTACCACTATTTTGTTCTACATCCCAGATGGTAATAAAAATTAAAATATAAATTAATGGAATGAAAAATTAGAAGTTATATTAATCTAACTAATATTTGATTATATTTAAATGTGAATTTATTTTACTTGTTTTACGTTTACATATAATTATATCATAAGTTCCATGACACATAACATAGGAATTGAATAATGATCTTTCAATTTCATTAAGTTTCTGTAAACCCATACTCTATGGAGCCTATACAACATATCCACATTCAGTTTTTAGAATACAATTTTTTTTTTAATGTTTTTAGTTAAAAAACAAATAAAAAATGTCACAAGTATGATAATTTAAAGATCCATATATTCAAAATTGTTTATAGGATGTGTCTGATTCAAAAAATTTTATAAATAATTCTATTTCTTGATTTCATATGTACACCAATACTTTTGTTCTATTTTGTTTTGTTTGCATTCATTTATTTCAAAAACATAGATAAACGCAAATAATATAAAAAATTGATTTTATTAAAAATCATTGCTATAGAGTTTTTATAGCTTACAATGAAATCAATTTGAAAAGCTTTCGTTTAATATACATATGTATATAAAACAAACTATATGTAAAACAGAATATTTAAACGAACTAATCGAGCCTCTTCGTTTAACTCTTAACCAATAAGTCAGTAAATTATAAAAAAAAGAAAATATAAATTCATATTTTAATTTCCGTTGTTGCTATGGCTGTTGGCGCTATTTCAGTAGAATTTTGAAATTTAAATTATAATATATTCAAGATTGCTCGCGTAAGGTTTTGGTATTTTAAATATAAAAAAGTTACAAATTTATGATCAGAAAATGGATGCAATTCTCCACTGTGCACAGACTGTGCACCACTGTGCTTGAAAGCTCTATATTTCCGATTTCAGAAAAACATCTAATAGAGGTCAAGACCCACAGACTAAGTCGTACTTTTTAAAGTCTTAAGGTGAGGTGAATCCAAATCTTACCTCACTCCGTATCGCGTCAGGTTTTTGAGATATCTTAACATCAAATATATAAAAACTCATTTTTTGATATACTCCATATTGCCTTAAAAACTTAGGTTTAACATTTCTTGCATTAAAGTGCTACCAGGGTTAACTCAAAAATTCAAAAAAAATCGAAAACCACTCAAAAAATCGTTGTTTTTATTTATTAGAAAAAAACTTAACCAATTTAAAAATGTTTCTACAAAAACAATTCTACATCCATTTAGGCTGCACAGTGGCATATTGCGAAAGTTAAATGTCTTGCAAAAAGTTTGTTTAGCAAGCTGTAACCTTTTTATTTCTTCTATTTCTTTTATTTCACCAAAGTTTTCAATAAGCGATGGCGGATCAATAAGTCCGTGACTTTTCGAACTTCCCTCGTATTTATATGAAATGCAACACTGCTCCCATCAAGTACCACCTGTTAATAGACTACTGCCAAATTTCGAGCAAGTTCCGTCATTTACTTTGCGTTTAACAGCTGTTCAAACCGTCAATCAAACCAAGTAAAAGCTTGATAAATACTATGGGGACACAGTACCATCAATTTCAATGGAAAAAAAGTGGTTTAAAGCCACTATATGGTGTTGGCCGATCGAAGAGTAAAAGTGCGCGAGATTGTTGATGCCATAGGCATTTAATATGGCAGTGTGGTTTCAATTTTAAATGATCAGTTGGGTTTAAGAAAGCTGTCTGCAAGATGGGTGCAGCGTTTGCTCTCAATTGACCATAAACCTAATCGTGTGACAACTTCAAAGGATTGTTTGGAGTTGTTTAACCGCAATTCGAATGAGTTTTTGCGGCGTTTTGTAACTATGGATGAAACATGGATGCATTACAACACTCCAGAGACCAAGCAGCAGTCCAAACAATGGGTTTCTCCGGGTGAACCGGCTCCGAAGAAGGACACGGTAAGTTTGTCGGCCAATGAGGTGATGGCAACAGTTTTTTGTGATACACGCGGGATAATCCACATCGATTACCTTCAAAAGGGAAAAACAATAAACGGCGAATATTATGCCAACTTATTGGACCGATTTAACTAGGATTTAAAAAAAAACGACACCATATGGCCAAGAAAAATGTTCTTTTTCATCGAGGTAATGCACGGGTGCACATGTGTGCAGTCTCAATGACTATTTCCTATTTCCAAACCTAAAGATTTAGCTCCAACGATGAAATTATTGATCAAACAAATGCCTATTTTATGGACCTCGAAAAATCCTATTTTTTGGAGGGATACAAAAATTGGAGAAACGTTAGACTAAGGGTATTGAGCTAAAAGGAGATTATGTTGAAAAATTAATTTTTTTTTGCAAAAAAAAACTGGTTTCATTTAAAAAGTCGCGTACTTATTGATCCGCCCTCGTAGTGAAAACTTCAAACTATCGAAATGTGAAATAAAAATCTAATTTATTGCTAAATCAACAAAAAGTTAGTTAAATATGTAGTTTCAGGAAATACTGCTGAGATTACCTTAAGTTTAGTTCAGTGAAAGTTACAAATTTATCTGGTAAAACCAGCAAAATAAATTATGAGATATAAGTATACAAAAAAAAAAACACAGAAAAATGTGATATTTTCAAAATTTTTTTGATAGAAATGTGCCATTTTTTGCTTTCTGTTGATTTTAGACGAGTACTGTTATTAGCATTCAAATAAATTTAAGGAAAATACACCAAAAATTTTTAAAATATTACAGATTTTGAATGCTGTTTTTTGTCTACAAATATTCAGTAAAAATGTTTGGTGACTTTAGCAGAGCAAATTGCTTTTTCCAATTAATTAAAATTCAACTGACATACAAATATACATTTAGCAGTTTAATTTTACTGTTTTAATATTACTAACTTTTAGTAAAAAAAAAAGCTGCTAATTGTTGTGATTTTTTCAGATGCGCCTTTTTTACTGTTTTTTGTCAGCTTTCTCTGTTATTTTTAATGGTTTATTTCTAAGAGTACAGATACTTTGAAACAGGAACTAATCAGCGAATTTTTTAACGACTATATGAGTATATTAAATTTAAAGATCAGTTATGGCATTTGAAATCACATTTTGCAATATTTTTTATTGTTTTTTGTTTTAAAAATTAAATATTTCAATGACCGCAATCATTTGTTTTACAAAAGTTATCTGAAAATAAAATTACAATTCTAGAATTACATAAATGTCTTGTTCGTATAGTAGGTTTTTATTTTGACTCCTTTTAATTTGATTTTATGTTTTAAATTTTTGACTTGAAATTAACATATTTGTAAAAGATTAAATAACATCGGCCACATAGCGAAATTTTTAGAATTACCCAGCAACACTTTGGTAATGGGTAGGACTTATTTCAGACCTTCCAAAGTAATGACTATCCATTCCAGTTTTTGTTATTTTGAAGGTCCGAAATAATACCTTACTAATATGAATACATGTAACTGCTTATTTGTAAGATAAAAAACAACGCCTTACTAATATTGTGTTAAATATCTGCTTATTTGGAATAGCAAAAATAATAAGTTACTTATTATCACTTATTTCAGACCTTTCGTAGTAATGACTATCCATTACATTTGTTGTTATTTTGAAGGTCTGAAATAATACCTTACTGATATGCACATACATCACTACTTATTTTGGAAGCTAAACAATTATGTCTTACTAATATTGTGTTATATACCTGCTTATTAGGAAGGGCCAAAGAAATAAGGTACTTGTAAGGTAATAAGTAACTACTTTTTTGTAAGGTATATTTATAAAGATTCATAATATATCATAATTAATAATTTAAATGCAATTTATTTAAGCAAACAAATATATAGTTATACATAAACGACTCTCACAAAACAAAAGCTTATTTAGTAAATAACAAAATTAAGATAATTGATATTAAGTAGAAATTATTAAATTTTATTTATTAATACATTAAGAGTTTTTGGTAATAATTTTCTTATTTTCGAAGAATAACCGAGTATTTTTCTTTGAAGATTTAAAAATTTGTTGTCTAAAATATGAAAAAAAAACTTTTGTTAAAAAAGAAATTGGCTTTTGAAAATATGTATTATATATTACGTACGTTTAATTTTTCATGAATGGAATGAATTTCCGGAATCAATATATATTCATTATTGTACGACATTTTAAGCACTTTAGCCAGAATGTTTTCTATTTTAAATAATTGTTCTTCTGAGCCATCATGTTCGTCAACCAAAGCAATATTTAAATCCAATGAATCCATGGGATCGTTGAAAAAACTTCGTTGGTTGAAAATCTTTTTGCTAGAAATTCTTCCTCACTTAGGATTTTAGTGATTTGTAAAAAAGTTTTATCCTTCATAAGACAAATGTTGTCTGGAATATTTGTACTAAAATAGCCTTTTGGTAACAAAATTGACTTTGGAACTCCTTTTCTATACCGCAGTCCGTAAACTGGATTTTTAAGTAAAACTTTATCATTTGAAAATTTATTAAAAATTTGTTGGCAAAGGTGTTTGGGCATTTTTAGATTTTGTTTAATTTTTTGCATATAGTTTTCAAATTTATACGCAGATATGCTATTTAGATCTTTAAATTCTTCGACACATTCATATATGTGTAGAAGATTGTGCACATTATATGTTATACTATTTCGACCATATAGCGCTGGAAACATTTCAACAAAAATTTGAATCATTGCATGTGCCTTAATAATATCTTGTTTGGTTGGAGAAGACAAAAGAAGTCTGTATGAACAACATTACACTTCTTCCTGGTAAGCAGTTATTATAGTCCTTCCTTGTAATGACTAAAATCAGTAGTTATTTTAGGACCTATTAATAACTAGTTATAATTGTCCTTATTAATAACTAGTTATTTTATTGCCTATTAATACCTTCTTATTTAGGTACATGTTAATACGTACTTATTTTTGCACCTATAAATAACTACTTATTAACATCCTTACAAGTAATACGTCATATAATGGCTTTAAGCATTACTTTTGATGCTACAAATAAGAAATGAAATAAGTACTTATGTGTAACTGGTGATTTCACTACATATTTTGTAACGTCTTATTTTTGTCCCTATATGTAAGCACAAGGCAAGGCCTTGCCTCCTATGACACCCCCATGGTGTTCTTGGCCTCAACTATAAGTACTTCTGATTCTTGTTTTCTTCTTCCATTTCCCATTCTATGGTAATAGCAAGTTTTCCTGGGTAGTTAAGACATATTATAAATTAGCTACGCTTTTGATATTTTTAAGACATTTTTTTATAGCACATTTAATATAAAATGTAGGAAGACTCTGTTATTTATTTCTAAGAAAATATATGAATAGAAATTCTGCTTCTGCTTCTTGTTCTTATTTTAGTCTTAGCTTATTATATGCATGCAATCATGCTATTGATAATATTTCTTGATTAAATCACTTTGATAATATGTTTGAAAAATAAATATTCAAATGAACATAATAGAATATAATATAAAAGTAAAAAAATCAAATATGGTCGCTAAAGAAGTATTTCTTTCTTATTTATTTAAAATATTTATTTAATTTGAAAATGTATATATGAAGGATTTTTTTTCACTCCAAACATTTTTTTTTAGATATTTATTCTATTCGTATTAGAGAAATGTTCTATTCATTCAACAATACGTTAAAAACATGGAACATCTTTTTATTTTTTATAAAAATTATCGAAAATGCGGGGCAAAATTTGCCCATTTTTGTTTATTGATCACTCAGTACTAGTACTTGAAAAGCTAAAGAATTTAAAATTAATCCCTCATATATGAGGAATTGCAGTCCAACTATCCATCCAGCTATTAAAATAAATTAAAATAAATTTAATGTTTAACTTACACGGGACCAATCTTTTTTTTTTTAAATAGTAGTCATAGTTGGTATTGTTAAATATTAAACAATTTACAGTTTGTTTTAAACATAGTCTTTATTAAAATTTAATGGAAAAGAACGGATTGAGATGAGAAAAAAAGAAATGCGTTCTGGCAACCGAATTTGTAGTCAAACACTTGGTTCGGTTATGGTAACCGAATTTTTCGGTTGAGTATAATAAACAATAACAGAAAAGCTAATAGGGGAAAAAAAAACTGCAATTTAGCTGCATTACATTCGAGGCCATACTTGGGTGTGATCGCTAAACGAGCGCAGGTTTGATTCTTACAGCCGCAGGTGGTTGAAAAAAATGTATCATATAGAGACAATCTGACAATTACAAATACACAAATAATAATACAATTTAAATGGAAAATCAATGATGACGCCTGTCCATAAAAAGAGGCAGAAACTAGTCTAGTCTGATTTAAAAATTAATAGTATTTATAACTTTTAGAGAAAAACGTTTATTCTTCTTCTTAACCTTAACATTTCTAAACTAAAAAAAAAAAAAAAACAATTGGAAAAT
Organism: Delia radicum; assembly: GCA_021234595.1. Lineage (NCBI taxonomy): Eukaryota > Metazoa > Arthropoda > Insecta > Diptera > Anthomyiidae > Delia > Delia radicum. Next base: position 195,122,075 of record CM037851.1, on the reverse strand, counting down.
AAGAACTTAAATAGCACATCAGAATCTCAGTTGCTTAATTTTCAATTTGGTACTCACAACTAAACAATTTGACCAACGGAAATAATCTATTCGATTATCCATACATTGTGTTGCCAACACGAATCTGTTTTCTGAGTATGGAAGTTTGAATATATCCATAATGTTTCTTATAAATAATTCGAAAGAAAATAAAAAAATGTGGAAAAATTCAGAACTAGTTCTAAATATTTACTTTTGAAGAAAATATTTGTTTAATATTTTGTATCACAAAAAATAAATTTAAATTTAAATATTAACAATAATATAAATATAAAAAAATATTAATTGCGACATTGCTATAAACATTGTTTCGCTTTATTCGTGATTCGAAATGTTGACTGCTTTTAGTTTTTTGGTAATAAAATCGCCTTAAGTGCAAACTACAGAAAACGATGAAATACGAGTTTTCTTATACATTACTTGCCTAAGACAGAACTTGAACTGAGATGTTTCAAGCAGTAAGTTGTAAAACAAAATTTTCCCAGCAAAAGCTTTCATTACCAATAAATGGCTTTAAAATGGAACCTTATAACTTTGCTCAACTTAATATTTTTTAATATTAGTGAAGTCAAGCAAATTAAGTAATTTTGTGACAAAACTTTTTTTAAAATTTTGTTTTTTGGTTTTATGTTATAATATTACATGCTCAATAATTTTCAACTTTTTGAAGAACCTGTTTGGTATACATATTTTTTAAATACACTCACAAGAACTTTTTCATAAAACAGTTATTTAAAAAGTTTATCGGTAAAGTTGTTTCAATGGAATATACAGTTAAATTATCAAAGAAATATATTTTTTAACTTTCTGTCTGTTATTCAATAAACAAAATACACAAAAAAAAAAACGGACTTACAATAATAGTTAAAATAATTAGTTAAAATTTTGTTGTTATAAGGTTGTTATATTGAGTATATTGTTATATTCAGTATTATATTGAGTATTGAAAAAACGAAAAAATCTATTTAAATTTATTTTCATCGGGATAAACATTAATTGCATTTATAGTAATTAAATGTGCTAAAGTCCCAAAACTTATTTAACAAATCTATTGTTTTTACCGATTTGGTCAATTAAGTATTCAACAAATGAAAATAAATTAAAATTATTATTGTTTTAAACGAAAAGTAAGTAGTAATTTTTTTTTTAACTGATTTTCATATAATTTAATGTGTATACAGTAGTCTTTACGGAAAAAATATTGTGAGTGTAGATTTAGGTGCACTGAATCAAAATCTGGAAACAAAGTTTCATTTGGAATTTCCAGTTTATGCAGTGATATCATTTAAAAATTTTTTAACAGACGTAATGACCAAAAGACTATAAAACCACAATTTCCAATGTCCTTTCAGTACTAAATTCTGAAACATACAAATGGAAGAAAATGTTGTGGAGATTTATTTTCTAAAAGATTTAATTTATGATTCGATTCCGAAAAATTAAGCAAAATATAGGGAAACAATGGGTTATTTAATGTAATCACAAAAACAGCCACACTTCAAAAATTATAAATGAGAAAAAAATTGTTGCTGGATTTGGGTTTAGCGTATATAAGGCTATTAAAAAAAGATGTATTTCAAAGATAGGTTTTTTTGGTCATTGAGTTACAAGTGATAATCTTGAAAATTTTAAATACTATAAATTTTTGATATTTTCTCAGCAGACTAATAAACATGGTCTGTTAATTTTATTTTTTAAATTTTAAAGCTTTATTTTTCAAAGTGCTTCCACTATTTTTTAAAGGTTTGTTTTTATTGGTTGCCCTACTGTTATTAATATTAAGATGAATAGCAAAAAGGAAAGGAAACACAAATTCCGTTTAACAAGTAAATTTGCATTTATTCACTTACCATTCAAAAGAACTGAATAAGTTTTAAAAATCAAAAAGAAACGGATGTAAAATGTATATATGATATACAATAGAATTCACATAATATATTTATATGAATCTCATTCATCATATTATCATTTATTGATAATCTTATTATCAATATGAATTCAATTGAAAATTTTTGAAAAGAATAATATATATTGCGAAAAAAAATTTACAGCTCATTTAATAATTGACTCTTTACAAATTTTTTTGTTTCGCTGAAAAAAAAAAAATTAACAAGAAATTGGCTTTTGTATTATATGCCTATTAAATTTAAAATATTATATGTTAACACCACGCAACAAATCAAAATTTCGCACATGGAAAAACCGGTATGTCCGCGTAACGACAGCATATAGTTTAACTGCGTTAGCAGTTTCTAGCCACCACATCAGAATTCTTTTTAAAAGGACATTAAAACTACAATTTTTAAAAAATAATTAGTTTTTTAGCCATTGATGGTAACCGATTCGATGCGGCTATCGGTAAGGGGAGCGCTATTTTATTTTATTTCGGCAACTTTAATTTAGGGTTAAAAATATTTCAGTACTTTCGGTAACGGGGTTTTAACGATAACAGTATTTAGTTATTTTGATAACGGTGTATTAGCGGTAACGATATTTATGTTATTTCGTTAACGGCATTTTAAAGATAGCGGCTTTTTAGTTATTTCTGTAACGCTATTTTAGGGGTAACGTTAATTTAGTTATTTCGATATCAGTATTATAACGATAATATCAGTGCACACCATATTTGTAACGTTATTATGACCGAATTCTAATGACCGTCTAGTTTATGTTAAAACTTTGAGAAAATATATCTATACACAGCGTTTCTTTTCTGATTTTGACTTAAATTAATATAAAAAAAGGGTAACGCTATTTTAAATTATTTCGATAATGTTATTTTAGGGATAACGCTGTTTCAATTATTTCGTTAACGTTATTTTAACGATAACGCTATTTTGGATATTTCGGTAACGGTATTTTAATAATATCGGTATTTCAAGTTATGTCGTTAACGGTATTTTACGGATATCAGTATTTCAATTATTTCGGTAACGGTATTTTAGTTATAATGAAAGCCAGTTGAAATGGTTTTGAATCGATAGCGATATTTTAGCGGTATTTCCTGTCATCCCTAGTTTTAATTTTTAACATTTTTACAAATGGCATTTTAAAAATGGAACCCTTCAATTCCTAAATTTTTACACGGTTTAGCGGCTCAAAATGTATTAGTTAAAATGTGAAGGTATCCCTTAATGTTGCGTGCACATTGGTGTATTTCATTACAAATTCATGTCATAAACAAGAGGTGAATAAAAAATTATTTTCACCTCAATAATTGTATTCACCACAAAATTTGAATATCATCCCGAAAATTTTCATTGAAAATATCTGTTCAAATTATCTTAAATGAACATTACAATTTAAAATATGTGATCTTTAGCCAGATCGAAATACTAGTATCAACCTAGCTAATATGTTTGATTTGCTTTATTTTTGTAAATATACGGAGGTTGAAAGCTCGTTATAAATTGAAAATTAAAAAATTTTAGTTTGACATAAAAATGTTTGATTTTTAAGCATGGTATCAAATAATTGTATCAAAATAATATCACATTCAGTGCATTACAAAACGATCCATAATTTTTCGGATCAAATTGTATTTCAATTAGATATAAGGCTACATCAAATTTGATTTATTTCTTTGACGCATCGTAAAAAATACAAACCGATGAAATTTATTTATATTTTTCAATACATCTAAGCCTCTAGAAAAATTTTATGTTGGACAAATTTATCAAAATTCATTAAGGATTTAAATTTGTTAAATAGCATTTTAGCATAATTTGTAATAAATGAATGAATGAAGAGCAAGTCAACCAATACCATTTGGAGCAAATAAACACACATAAAAACAACAACTACATTATTTGGTACTGTGATGGTTCCAAAACCAATGATGCAAATTATTTTGCGGTAGTCAATAATAACAACTCGATTGTTAAAATAGGAACCCTCCCTGCATTTACGTCAATATTTACCTCGGAAATAACAGCTATTGAAGATGTCATAAAAATAAAACCACCTGGAGATAAACTTCTGTTATGCACACAGTTTATCATCCATAAATGCCTTAAAATAATACTAGCACATTGATCCTTTAATAATCCGTATTAAAGAAAACCTTCTACGCAGCAATCATACAAAAATCTTAGACATCCCTGCTCACATGAACATTTTGGGAAACGAATTTGCTGATAAGGCTGCCAAAAACACCAACAGATCTCCTACATTTCTGATAAATAATTATACTAAAAAAGATTTAAGAAATATTGTCAAAATACAACTAAAAGAAAACAACATGTATTCACCAAACATGTACTACAAAAATATAAACCCAACTTTACTAAAACCAATATAATCAAATACACTCAAAAAAATAAGTTAGTAGAAAAGTTAGTAAAACGTCTTGTAAATCAGGTATACTATTTTTTAGCAAATATTTTTGCTAAAATCGTGTTTTCAGCTAAAATTTTTGTTATACTTATTCAGCACTTAACTGTTTTATACTAATGCTTTACTAATATACTAATGTTTTACTAATTAATTTTGCTAAAAAAAATTGTGCTGATAAGCAGATGTTGCGGCATGTCAAGATGTAGTAGAGAAGAGGAAAATGATATTAAAAAGTACAACTCTAACAAGACAAGTAAAAAAATCAACCATGAAAAAAACATATGCAGACATGTAGACAGAGTAAAGAGAAAGACAAAAACACACATCTTAGGTAGATTTGTATGGTTTCTTTTTCTTATTGCAAAAAAAGGTTGTTTTTTTAGTTTCGTTTGTTTTGTTTATTTTTTCGTTTCGTTTCTAGAATTATCTTCGGCGGTTTCGTCATTGAACAGATAGCATCATTAAGACAACCATTGATGTAAGTAGTTGATGAAAATTTTTGTTATGTTATATATATTTATTTCTATATATTTTCAGATATTAAATTAATTCATGTCGTCAATGTGGGAAAATTAAAATTGTTATATTTCGTTATTATAGTAAATTATTTTTAAAAGAATCACAAAAATATGTTTTATGATTTTCAGCAAATAAATTAACTAAATTACAATTTTTCTACAAATTTTTTGCGTTTTTTTTCAGTCTACTAAAATTCAGCAAAAAATTTATTAATTTTTACCAACGCTTTTTTATTTCTAATCTACTAAGTGTTAGCAAAACTTTTGCTGAATCTACAAATTTTGTTGCTAAAAATCAGGTCGCTGATTTTCAGCAAAAGATTTTGCTGACATTAGCAACTTTTTTGCTAGCATCCTCCTGACTAAAATTTTGCTGACTCAGCAAAATTTTTTGCTGACTTTACAAACTTTTTTTTATGAGTGTACCTTCACTAAAAAACAACAAAAATATTTCACCAGACTAATGCCCGTAATTTCAAGCAATAGATACCTACCGGTGCTTAGATACCTACCCGATTTTGTTCGTGTACACGGTAGGTATCTAAGCACCAGTAGGTATATATTGCTTGAAATTACGGCCATAAGACTGGGTCACACCAAGCTAACTCACGAATATCTTTTAAAACGAAATACACCACCTCCTACATGTGCAAACTGTGGCAACACACTTACGATGGACCATCTTTTAGCCTGCACTCAAAAAAATAAGTTAGTAGAAAAGTTAGTAAAACGTCTTGTAAATCAGGTATACTATTTTTTAGCAAATATTTTTGCTAAAATCGTGTTTTCAGCTAAAATTTTTGTTATACTTATTCAGCACTTAACTGTTTTATACTAATGCTTTACTAATATACTAATGTTTTACTAATTAATTTTGCTAAAAAAAATTGTGCTGATAAGCAGATGTCGCGGCATGTCAAGATGTAGTAGAGAAGAGGAAAATGATATTAAAAAGTACAACTCTAACAAGACAAGTAAAAAAATCAACCATGAAAAAACATATACAGACATGTAGACAGAGTAAAGAGAAAGACAAAAACACACATCTTAGGTAGATTTGTATGGTTTCTTTTTCTTATTGCAAAAAAAGGGTTGTTTTTCTCGTTTCGTTTGTTTTGTTTATTTTTTCGTTTCGTTTCTAGAATTATCTTCGGCAGTTTCGTCATAGCATCATTAAGACAACCATTGATGTAAGTAGTTGAAAGAAAATTTTTGTTATGTTATATATATTTATTTCTATATATTTTCAGATATTAAATTAATTCATGTCGTCAATGTGGGAAAATTAAAATTGTTATATTTCGTTATTATAGTAAATTATTTTTAAAAGAATCACAAAAATATGTTTTATGATTTTCAGCAAATAAATTAACTAAATTACAATTTTTCTACAAATTTTTTGCGTTTTTTTCAGTCTACTAAAATTCAGCAAAAAATTTATTAATTTTTACCAACGCTTTTTTATTTCTAATCTACTAAGTGTTAGCAAAACTTTTGCTGAATCTACAAATTTTGTTGCTAAAAATCAGCTCGCTGATTTTCAGCAAAAGATTTTGCTGACATTAGCAACTTTTTTGCAAGCATCCTCCTGACTAAAATTTTGCTGACTCAGCAAAACTTTTTGCTGACTTTACAAACTTTTTTTATGAGTGTGCTTTAACAACCAGAACAACCAGCCTACTACCTTAACAGAAGCGATTAGGAACCTAAACTATAATCAGCTGAAAATACATCTACCCTCTGATATACTCAACAATATATAACTTAACTCTTCTTTATATTAAACAATGAAATGTATATTCTCTTAACATAAGTATTTAAATAGTGGCGAAGGCCCTAGCAGCCAGTTCTCTTTTAATTTAATATTTTTTGGAAATTAATTTGCACTAAATTAATAATAATAATAATATATTTTTTATGAAAGCAGGGGGGGGGGGGTTATTATTTTATTCCACTCGAAATAAAATTAGATTGGAGCAGAATATTTACATTGAAAATAAAGTAATAAAAAGTATTTTTAATTGGTAATAATGGTGAAAACGTGTAGATAATGAGCCAGTAAATGCGAAAAGTACACAGAAAAAATTATCAACCTAAAATATCTAATTAAAGATTTGATTTGAATCTTTTAGTATTTTAATTTACTTTAAATATATAAATACATATTTTATTTAGACGCAATTATAATAGTTTTTTTCATACAATGTATACATTAATAGAAAATTTTCAGTATAAAATACCAAATACATTTGAAGTTAACAAACAAAACAAGCACACACCCAAACAGACTCAGCATAGCAAGAAACACATATACCAACGTATAGATCACACACTTTTTTTGTGAGTATCATATTTTTTTTTGTAGAGTTATAACTTTTTTTTCTTCTTAATTTTAATAAAAGCTTTAATTGATAGTATCATTGCCGAGATAGGTGCAAAATCAATTAAAATATTAATTGATTCAATAAATTTTTTGAAACCCGTTTTTAGTTTTTTCTGTGTAAAGTAAAAGTAAAGAAAAAAAGTAGGACTTTTAAGTACGGATCTCAACTTCAGGAGCTATAAGTTGTAAAGAGATATTATTTTTAATATGTATGTATTATTATTTTATTATATAAAATACAATAAAATATTTTTTTCTTTCTATTTCAGGTATGTTCACAATCGGAATAGTCTATAAAATAGATATCTTGGGTTTGTATTAAATTATTTTCTTTTTATTACACTGCGTTACAAAATTTACCCTCAAAATCGAAAACAAGAGTACCGACCACTGATCCAAAATATCCTCTTTTTTTACTTATGGGATAGATTTTTCGCAAATTTGCATTAAAATTTTACATGTATTAACGCAGTTTTTCATACACAAAATTTAAAAAAATGAAATATATTATCTTAGTTTTTTATGGTAAATACATATAAAAAAACCTTAATTAATATTAATGTGCAGCATTAACAATATTTTGTTTTTGTTTTTTAAATAAATTTCTTTATTTTCAATTAATTTTTACAATAGTGAGGCCTATATTTTACAATTTTTGCACGATTTATCATCACATGTCGCAATCGCTCAAAAATCTTTTTTGTGCATAAGCAAAAAGACAAATTTGAACAATTACTTCAGGAAAAACGCGAAATGAGCCTAAAAATTATATGACAGCATAGCGAAAAAGTAAGACCTATGATTTTATCTTCAACATATATGCATCCATTTATGCATATTTATATGAACATGTATGGAAATGTATTAACATGTATGATTATAAATATTACCTAAATTTTCGTTAATGCACACACATAAACATTAGAGCGACTCGCCGAAAAAAGTTAAAAAAGTGCCCCTCTGAAAATGTGAATTAGTTTGTTTTATGATTATACCCAAAATATTTTTGGTCTAGAGGCCACCGTTCATGAGCTGGACCGTTTTTAAAAAACGTCCTTTTTTTGATTTTTTGGAAAATTTTCGACTTTAACCCACTACACTATACAAGTTATGCACATCATATAAAAGCTTTTTTGAAGACTCGTCTAACGATGTATATGACATGAAGAAGCATGCACTATATACACGCGGAATTTAGTGAAATGTAATTTTTTTTAAGGTTTTTGCACACAAATATAATAATTTTGCTGTCACATCAATATATTTTAATCACAATTTGACATAAAAGAAGTTATAAAATACTATTTTTTTTGACTTTTTGTTTTAGGTCGCGATTTACCAAAATTTGGCGGATGTTTTTAATATGGGCAATATGGGTATCAAAATTTTTCTTTCGCGAAGACTAGACCAAAGATATTTTGGTAGTAGTCATAAAACAAACTAATTCACATTTTCAGAGGGGCACTTATTTTTACTTTTTTACGCTCCATACAAGGCGAGTCGGTCTAATAAACATATATATGGTTCCTCATATGAACAAGTATGAATCATTTATGAACACATATTAATCATGTATGGGTGCATGTGAACATGTTTGAAGCATGTGTGCTCATGTGTGGATTCATATATGCCGATTTTTAACAGTGTAAACAAATATATTGATATAGGGAAATTTTTGGCATATGTAAAATTCAGTTAGCTAATAAATTTTGTTCTAAGTTGGATAATTTGGATAAATATATAGTCTATACCAGTTTTGAATTATCGAAAAAAAATATGAATCTGCATCGAATCCCTTGTCCTACTGATAACTTTTATAAATAACGAGTTTTTTTATTGCAAATCCCTATTTTCCAAAATTTTAAGGTGTGTAGTTTTTGTAATAAGTCGATACATTAAAACTACTTTTTATAACGAAGACCACGTATAATAGTAAAAATAAAACTTATGTCAGATTAAAACAATACCCATAAACAAAGTAAAAAAAAATATATTCAAACAAAAGAACAAGTCCAATCACTTGACCATATTTAATAATAAAGTTGTTAAAAATCCACACCTATTCATAATATTTTATGACCATTTATCATTATTTTTATATCTCTAGCACTCAATACAGATTTATGAGTATTTTAAAATATTTTATGTACCCAAGTAAAAAGAAGTTTTTTTTGAATTTTATTATATATTATTATATCCGAAACATTACAACTTCTAAGCGCAAGCAAAAAAGTTTTAATATAGTTACAATTATATATAATAACATATTTTTTTATTTAAAATGTATAAGCAATCACCATAATTAAAATTTCATCAAAATTTACAAAAATAGAAGAAAAAAATTGATAATTATTACAATAAATGAAAATATGTTTATTGATGTTATTAATGTTTACAAAATTACTAATGATTTACTTCAAAATATGTTTTTTTTTTTTTTGGATGACGTTAACCTGCAACCGGCACGGATTAACAATTTCCATTTTTTCCAAAAGTTTTAGCACAGAACACATTGTATTTTTTTAACATTCAATAGTAGTAAGCAAAGCCTTGATGTTTTTTGTAAGGTGAATTCAATATGTCTGGGATCATTTAGGAACAAAGGTCCACATATGTTAATAATGTCCAAAATATTTTTTTTATCAACTTAGAGTAATAATAATAAAATAAAACAACAAAAGGTACATATGTAGCCAATTTTCGATTTGCAATATTTTATGACAACAAATTAGCCTTGTTATTACCAAAAACACAATTTCCTCGAAATTCGCAAAAATGAAATCTCTGCCCTACCCAAGTTTACCGTGGAATATTTTTATTTTCTTTTCTTTCATTCTCTAAGAGGTTAATCTAAGCAAATCTCAAATAATGGAATTTAGGAAAGGTGGAAAAATAGCTAGAAATGAAAAATGGATTTTCAATGGAAATACAATCAGTATAACTTCGGAGTATTGTTATTTGGGAGTGATATTGACACCGAAGATGGTCTTTACAAAGCATGTTGAAACAAGAAATCTGTCAGCAAAAAACAGTATCAATGTCACTTGGAATAGCTTTCTCAGAAAAGGTTATATATCTCTCAAATCTAAATGGAAATTATTTCTAGCGGTGTGTAGAGCTGTGCAGACATACGGTGCTCAAGTATGGGGCTACTCATATTATGATATTGTGGACAAGCTATTTACTTACTTCATCAAAAAGATCTTGAGGATGCCAAACTTTACCCCAACATATATCCTTATGCTGGAAACAGGATTTGAAAATGGGCATCTATTCACGTTAGACTTGCATCTAAGATATGTAGCCAAAACTCTTTTTGAATATAACGAGAACAGACGTCAGCTTTCAATGCAGCTTCTACAGCGCCAAATATTTTGGGTAAATAAATTAAATGTGATAGGATCAGAATTTGATATTGCATGGACACATAATAATTTAAATAAAAGACAATATTATCACAATAAAGTTCACCTACTACAGTCATTAAAAGCAAAATACCTTAACAATATAGAAACTCAAGTAAGTCGGACTAGAAGATTTGAGTATTTTAAAATATTTTTATAACAGAAGGCAATACTCAAGAAACAATAACTTGGATATTAAAGGCTAGAAGTGATTTGATAGAGCTAAATGGAAATAGATTTTAAGCTAATGCATCAACTGTATGTTCTCTTTGTAATATGAATGAAACGGAAAATATACAACATTTTCTAGGTAGATGTCAAGCGTTACGAGAATTCAGACTAATGTTTTTCAAAAAGGTTTTACTTCAGGAAAATGAAATAGTGAATATTTTAAACGGATTTAGTGTAGATTGGAAATTCATAGCTAATTATGTGAAAACTTGTATTCGACACAGAAAATTTTTATTAGATGAATTTAATCTTTAATTAAATATTATGTATATCTTGCACGTGTAAATTTGTATATGTCGACTGACGACCATATGTCAATGTCGTACTTTTTTAATTTTTATTTTTATTACATTTTTTAAATTTATGCTTAAATTTTTATGTATATTGCTTAAATAATTTTTAAATAAAAAATAATATTACTACTACTACTCTAAGATCATTTTGTTGAAGAAAATTTTTTAAAATTTAAAATTTTTTAGGTTTGAAAAATAACCTAAAAATATTGTCCGTTTTGACACCTCCTTAGGACAGGTTAACGACATCCGAAAATAATTATGTTATCATTAATAACATCAACAAACACATTTTCAATTATTAAAATAGTTAATTGTATTTGTTTTATCTCTATTTTGGTCAATTTTCGTGAAAATTATTTTTTTTGTATTGGACCCCTTAAATGGTTACAGATGGAGGGTAAGTTTGTTCAAGATAAATATTGGGGAGACAACAATAATTAGGTTTGATCATACATTTTACCTCCCTATGGGTGACACCTGATTAGTGACGATCGTATTTCTTTCCATTTCGTCGATATTCGAGCAAATATTTTTGTAAAAAAAAATTTTAATCTAACCTCACACAAAACAGGTCTACGATTTTGAAACAGATGACTTTTCAATTTTCTCATACATATAAAATTATATCTCAAATATATAATTATATCTTTCTTTATATTACACTTCATATGGTGCACATATGGTTACATCCCAGTGTAGAAAAGCATTACCATATAGAAGTACATATTTGGTAATGCCAAGTACATAAAATTGTCATTACAAATCTCATTACTTTTATATGGAGATGTCGCGTAAAATAATATGATATCTTACTAAACACCTTACAAAAAATAAAAAAATATGTGGTTATCTATATTCTTAATTGTATGGAAATAAAGTAAAAAAAACACTAAATTTATTAAAATATAATTTTTAATTAAAATTTTTTATATAATAAAATGTGCCACCACGGGATTCGAACCTGGAACTCCAGGTTGTCAGTTAATTGCTCCGCCATCTGACGTATCTCGACATGGTAAACTTGATAGATAAAAACATAAATTTGTGCAAAAGCTATAAACGCTAGAGATAAAATTTTAATTTTCTTTAATTCTCTGACAGCAAAAAATATGAAAATGGAGAAAATTGGATTTGGATTGTTTTTTGGTTGAAATACGATATTTTTAAAAGATTTATGCACAAGTAGTTTGCTGTGACATAAATTGGCTGATTTTTAAGGAAATTTTTTATTCCAAAATTTTACGTTTTAAATTAATTTTCAGACATGAAAAAAAATTCATGTTTATTAAAACTAATGTTTGTTTCAAATCATTGGAGTGTGTAAAAGTTTCAGGAAGTGCAAATGAATATTTTGTAGTTAAGATTGTGACAACTTTTACGCGTCCTTTAACTAAACCTTAAACCTCAGTTTGCTGTACGTAAATAGAATTGTAGAATGGGGTCATGTACAATATAATATAATATAAAAATTCATCAAAATGTCCTGAAGCACCAATAACGCAAACTTTTAGACAATACTTTTAGACTTTTAGGCAAAACATTTTGAGTATTGATCTTAATTTGTGATATAAGATTTGTTTCTATTGGTTTTTGTGTTAATAATATTATGATTGCAAAATGGTAATTTTTTTTAGTTTTCACCACAGTTTTATATATATTTTTTTTGTCATTTTTGACATTTCTTGTGCCATTTTGTATGGCACATTTTGCGCACACTCATACAAATAAGTCTGTTAAAGTAGCGAAAAAGTTATTAGCAATTAGTTAAAAATGATGGTCCAGGAAAAAGTAGTAAAATTAGCATTATCTCTTTGCTAAACGTTAGTAAAATAAAAATATTAGTTGTATGCATGAAAACTGAGCGCCATCTATTCATTCAAATTTTTAGTTATAAATAATAAGACAACTAAAATACAGCTCTGTACACTCTAAGAAGTGATTGTAAATTAACTATTATAAATTATGTAAATTTTCGTGTAAACTAACTCAAAGTGCCTAAATACTCAGAATATTATGAAGATTACTGTTTGTAGTTTAATAAACAAGATTTTAGTTGAGTTAAAAATAAAGAAACGTGTATTAGTTTTTCAAATAAATATTTTGCAACTTCTTTATATATTTGTTCAAAATAAATTACTACCATATACCAATTTTTTTATTTATCTGTTCACTAGTGTCCGACCAGGACTTTTGGCAAAAAAAACGATATTTGGATTGTCTTTTTGACATTTGGACAAATTCTGATTTTAAAAACATATTTGCTTAACCGTTTAAATTCGATTTTAAGTAAAAAGTTTTAAGAAAAAGCCGAAGCTTAGCTGTAAATAATCGGCCACCGAATTTTTCCGATTTGTCCGAACGTTCGGAGCCCGAATACTGAATTTATTGCTTAACTACGGACTTTTCTTTAAACTTGACACTCAAAATCGCTTTTAGTAAGTCTAATAAACATTTTTCCATTTATCAAATTTGTACATGATGCTTCAAAATACCGAATACCGACAATAAGCAATTTATAACCGATGTATTCGGTCGGACACTACTGTTCACATACTTTACTAGATTTTCCCAAAGGAATCAATTTAAGCGAATTGTTGTAAATTTTAACAATGTTTAGCATAAGCTTAAAAATTGACTTCGATCAGATACTAGAAATCAGCTATGAATTTTATTCACGTACTTTGGAAAATTAAAAAAAAACGTTATTTTAAGACGTCTTTGAGTGTTTTATTTACACCTCTATGTTCAGCTGTTAGTTTTAATTGGAACGTTCATTTTCTTAATTTGTCATCCATTTTTATTCAAATTCCAGCTATTTTGATTTACGAACACAATATTTATTCACTTTCTACATCCGACATTATTCGGTGTAAGAAATTTTTACTGTGACTAGCATAACATGATATATGATGATATTGGCGCTTATAATACAAAGCTGTTACTTTTGTACAAATTTCCTATAAAAATTCAGTGAAGAACATGTGGGGCAGATGACCAACGTTTAGACAAGAGATTAATACCAAAACTTTTTGTACAAGAAATTAGCAAAAGAGCAAAATTTGGAGCTAAAATTGATTTTATTTTCTTTAAAATAAAAATCGCTTCAAAAACAAAATACCTTTTTTTTTTCTTAATACTAAAACATATATTTTAGGCTATTAAATTTGAAACAGAATGTTTATATTATGAGCACTTTAATATGGATATACACTTTATACACTTTATATACAAATTTACTCCTTAAAATGTCTGTTTACGCACGAAAAAACAGTAAATTCATAGAAAAATTTAATATAAGTTTGCACACAATGTGTGTATGAAGATTACACAAAAAGTGTCTAGCATGTAAATTTTCATACAGAGTAATTTTACAGACATTATAGTAGGTAAAAATTTACATATTTACTATAAATACGGTAAATTTAAATACAAATGTATTAAAGTGTATGTATAAGATAAATAATATACAGAGTAGTATCTGTCTTTTGTTTGTCTTTATTACTTTCTTTGTTCCTTTTGTAAGTACATCCGAATGCTATATGTCAAAGACTGGAGCGTTATCTAAAAAGTTGAAAATAATTGAAAAATAAGTAAAAACTAAATTCAATTAGAAATGATTTTTCCGAAGCTTTATATATCTACTCATTTATAAAAAATATATTTTTTAAATCATTTTTTGTAAACATTATAAATTATTTTATAAACACAACAACCACCTTTTATACACTAAAATAAAAAATTCTGTAAAGTTAGCAACATTTTTGCTGTGAGGAGCCTAGCAGAAAAATTGCTTATATCAGCAAAGATTCTTCCATCAAAAAAGTTTTTGACTTTACTGACTTTGTTTTTGAGTTTAGTCCTTCAATTCAGAAAAAAACTCTTGAATATTTTTTATAGTTTAATGTTTAATTTGCATAAATGTTTATAAATAGTTTGCTAATACGACGTCTTTACTTCAATTTCCTATTTTATACTGACACAATATAAAAGAACTCACAAATACAACAACCTCTACAGGTTTTGATTGGCAAAATAATATTTTAAACTTTAGTAAATTCAGCAACAAAAATAAGTTACAAAATTAATACTTCATCAAGTCAAAATAGCAAAATTTTTAAATAAAATCCAAATTTTAACTAAAAATTTGTTTAAAAGTTGCAAAGTTGGATTACTAACGGCTTTACTAATTTTACTACTAACTTTTTTCTATGAGTGTACCTTTTTTAACTTTTTTCATACCATTTTAAACTGGCTCTGGTAATTAGATATTTTAACATATTGCAGTATATGAAGAAAGACATAATTCTATATTTTAGATATAATTTTATATGAACTTATATTTTGAAATATATCATTATAAGTAATTGTATAACGTAATATAAAACCTGAAATATACTATTGAAGGAGCGTTGGAAAAGCGTCGGCGACGGTCGGTTATGCGTTTGCAGAACGTGGGATTAACAATCTTTACAGTACCCAGGCAGAAAAACACAGTAGGCAAAATGGTGGTAATTTAAAAATTTGGTGATTTTAAAAATAGCTTAAATTAAATTAATTTTGACAAATTTAAGTAAAAAAAAAAAAAAACACATTTAAAAAGCAGCAATGCATTTCGGTCTTAATTTTATACATCTTATTTGAATGTGTGAAATATAATAAAATATAATAACAAAATACTTTTAACTTGTTGTAATACTGTTGTAAAATTGTGTTTTCCTAGTTCAATATTAGTTGTACTTTTGGTAATTTTTAACACAGTGTAATTTACAAAAATAGCCTTGGTTTTCCAGTACTATTTTTTTTTTTTGCGAGTGCAGTTATTTTTTACTTGGGTATTTCTTTTTAATATTTTTTTATAATTGGTAATAACACAATGAACCGCAAATATGACAATAATCTTATAAAATTTTAAAAATTCGATGATGATCATTATTGTCCGCCATGTATAAACAAAATCATTGTTTTCTTATAAAATTTAATACTACATTCATATAGCAAGTTGTATTAATTTGAAAAATGTTTTTAAATGGAATACAAACCAAAATAAAAACCAAAAATAAAACCAAAATAAAATACAAAATAACAAAGAATTTATGGAGGCCATAAAATAGAGATTTAGCATATACCGCTTTTTCTCATTTCCTGTCACAAAATAGAAGTTTTGTTTGTATTTTGTTGGTTTGACCGAAATTTTTTGCTTATTTTATTTAAATTTGAATTGCAAATTTTGTTCTTTTTTATGTCGTTAAGATGAATAATAACAACAGCAACGACAGTTAGAATCAACCACACTGAGTTGTAGATGATTTTGATGGAATTTTATTGTATACTTGCGGCACGTTTTATTCAAATAAATGCTAATATTGAAAATAATAGAAAAAAATTTAATAAGATTTAATTTGCAATCATTTTAAAGATGTTTGTAGACAATCTATATTTAGATTTAAAAAAATATATTAAGCATATTATTATGTTTAAAGATTCAAGAATTGCATGACTAGGCCTTTTAAGGGGCCTTTAAGTTTTCGAAATTTTTTAGGAATTATAAAAATATCTTTTTAACAGTGCTGCCAACTTTGACGATTTGTCTCCATTTTGACGATTTTTGAATTGAAATATTATAAAATGACGATTGACGATATCACAAAATTTATTGTATGGAAAATGACGATTTATAAAAATTTGCAATTTTTATAGAATTTTTAAATTTTTTAATTTATTTCTCTAAAATTTACTGACAAAATTAGATCAAGTTTCTTTTTGTTTAAAACATCTAAGGAAAATGTGATAAAATGATCTCAAATCGAATAAAAATTCTTCATTTACCCATTTAATGATCAAGTAAATATAAACTCCATCATTTTGAAAGGTTTATTTTAATTTAAATTAAATAACAACGAAATTCGAATGGATTTTTTTTTATATATTTTACAAAGGCAAATCCAAAATCTTTTTTGTTTTAATAACTTAAATCATTTAGCTTCAAAATCACTGATAAAAGACTGATTTTCTACATTTTTGATTCTAGGTAAATCAATATTTCTCTTTAATTCCCTTTTTGTTGTATGTATGCCCAAATTTTGTGAAACCAAATATCGGAAAAAAGTTTTAAAAGGAATTTTGCAGATTTTAAAATTCTATTCCCCGAAAAAGGTATTAGGAGTTGTGTTTTTAATACTCAGAGTCATTTGTAAAGGAACTAATAAAAAAGAACATTAAAATTATGAAATAATTACAATTAAAGTGATTAAAACGTAAAATTTCGTTTTTTTACTGAAATGTAAATAGTTTTCGGAATGACGAGTTTTTGACGATTTCTCATTCTCAAACTGACGATTTTAAAGATTTTTTTTTAACCAAATTTGACGATTTTTGAACTAATTGGGTTGGCATCACTGCTTTTTAACTATAAAGTTATCTAAAAAAGGGAGAACTTTTTTTCAAAATCAGAATTTGAAGATTGTAAATTCAACCATGTTATCTGAAATTACTGAAAGGTCACAAAAAAGTCGATGTTGTTCGCTTTTCAAAATTGTTTGTAAAATGTTGTGGTAGTAGTAGAGTAGTCTAATTATGAAATATTAATGTGTTTATGAAATATTTTCATAGTTACAGGGCTGGAAAATTTGGTGTTTCTACACTTAGGAAATTATGTTGGAAAAGACGACAGCAATTGTAGTCAAAACAAATGAAATTTCATTTAAAAAAAGACGACTTTCATTTCATTAAATTCAACTAACATTGTCATTTGTTTTTTAATGTTCAAAAAATTACTAACAATTGTAGTAAAAATGAACTACATGCTAGTAAAAAATAAACAAACATTTATTTATTTTTATTTTTTTAAATAACAAAAAACAACTGCAAAAAATTAAAGTAAAATCATAAAACAGTCATTTGATGTGAGTTGTTTTTTTAAATGAACTACAAGGTTAGTTAAAAATTTTATTTGTTCTACAAATGACTTACATTTACATTAAAAATAATGAAACTGTATTACAACTCAAACAACTACATATTTTTAAAGCAGAAGTTCCCTGAGTGTATAATAATATGTTTTTACTTATTTTATATTGATTTTGTTTATATATTAACTCGATAAAAATAAACAAATAAATAATGATTCTTAAACTAATTTTCACGAGCTTTACAATCCCGATATAATTTTTTTATTTTGACCTTTCTTTGACCTCTAAATCCAGGCTTTAAAACACAACCCTTTTATATTTCTTTAACTTGCTATAACATGTGAAAAATTCAGAATGGATGCATAAATAGTGTCCAAGTTATCGAATTTTTAAAAAAGTCTCCTCAAAATCGTTGATGTTAATATTAACTTCGTCAGCGAGTAATTGTTTCACCTAAAAATGTAGAAGCAAGGAATCTATTTGTTAAGTTTTTAATCGATTTGTACAACTGAAGTAAAAAGAGGAATATAAAATAATCGAGGTCCTTTTTTTCTAGTATGCACGAAAATGGATGACCATATATGATCATATAAAAATTATATATGATTATATATGAACTTTTTTAACCGGGTTCATAAAAATAACGAAGGTTTTTTGATATTAAGAAATTTTCTGTTATTCTTGTAATTAAAAATTCCATTAGTTTGCTGAGAATTTTCATTATTTTTCGTCCACTTAAATCCTTTTTTATGTAGAAATTTATAAAAATCAAAGTTATAACTAACAAATAGTTATTATATGGTCATAATTCAGCATTTTTATCAAATGGTACCATTTTGTAAAAATCTTCATATCGAATCAGATTTATAATTTGGAATCTAAATCTAAGTGTTGTGTCGATAAATTTATTAATATCACCGGTACGTCATATAAAAATACGATTAACATTCACACACAAATAAATCATCATTAAAATGTTTTAAAATTTTACTTTAACTTTAGAAATCGGTTTTTAGTTTTTTTTTTACAAAATATTTCTACAAAAATGTTATGGCCACCGGTTGGCCACATCAGTTTAAATATTTCTTTTGTTTGTGATATTAAATTTGCATTAAACGCCCACATTACTTAGTTAACATATATGAATGAATAGCCTGTTTGAATGATAGAAATTATTATAAAATTGTCTTAAAATAGATTTAAAATGAATGATGTTACAACTAATCAATTGTTATTGTCTCAACACAATAATAATAAAATCTTAAATTTATGTCACTTCTCTATTTGTTTGCTAAACATACAATTTGTTAACATGAGGTTATAAATTAATTTTTTATTTTGATTTTTTGTTGTTGCTGTATATTAAACATTAACGCTTGTATTCATAAAAAATCTAAATTGACATTTCAAATAAATATTAGTTAAATACATTGTAAGCCTTAATATTGTATTCACAAACGAATATTAGCATAAAATACCTATTTTAAAACTTGTGTGGAAGCCAATATTCGTTTATAAATACAGTTTAAAGGCTTGTTTTTTTTACTAAAAATGTATTTGAAATGCTGTTTAATATTTTTATGAATACGGGGGTAAGTGAGTACACATAGAAAAAAAAAAAAACTTTTTTTTTTTAAAGAGAAGCAACACTCAGGATATTCTTCCTATTTATTAATATGTTGTTTTTTATGTTGGAAAGAGGATAGTGGAGAGATGAAAGGTGGTGAAAGAGGAAGGGCTTCAAACATGGCAACACTGTAATTGTGCGAGATGATAAGTCTTAGAACAGTTGTTGGTCGCCACCTGATGTAGAGTTGGCGAATTTATTGAAGCTTTTTGTTTCATAGCCCTCATTCATTATTTTACTTCGGTGGGGTTAAGTGCTATGGGAACACCAAAGGTGAGCGCAGCGATACATATAAGTGATAGAAAACTCATACATATTATTTTTCTAAATTGATGTTGTCGTCACCGGGAATCGAACCCGGGACCATCTGTGTAACAGTCCATCGCGCTAACCATTACACCACAACGCCCACTATCAATAAGTTGTTATATGAAATGAAACACTACTCCCATCAAGTACCACATGTTAATAGACTACATTCAAATTTTGAGCAAGTTAAATCATATACTTTGCGTTTAACAGCTGTTCAAAACATACAACCTCGTGGATTTTTTTTAAAATGGAAAAAAGTGAATATCTAGGTCTCATTAAACACTACTTTTGCGAAAAAAAACGTCAATCAAACCAACGAAAAGCTTTATAAGTACTATGGGGACTCTGCACCATCGATTTCAATGGTAAAAATGTTGTTTACTCACTTTCCTTGCGGTCGCACAAGTACAAATGACGCTGAACGTTCTGGATGGTCAAATGAGGTCAATACACCCGAAAAAGTCGAAAAAATCCACGATATGGTGTTGGCCGATCGAAGAGTAAAAGTGCGTGAGATTGTTGATGCCATAGGCATTTCAAATGGCAGTGTGGTTTCGATTTAAAATGATCAGTTGAGTTAAAGAAAGCTGTTTGCAAGATGGGTGCCGCGTTCGCTCTCAATTGACCATAAACGTAATCGTGTGACAACTTCAAAGGATTGTTTGGAGTTGTTTAACCGCAATTCGAATGAGTTGTTACGGCGTTTTGTAACTGTGAATGAAACATGGATCCATTACAATACTCCGGAGACCAAGAAGCAGTCTAACCAATTTGTTTCTGCGATTGAACCGGCTCCGAAGAAGGCCAAGGTAAGTTTGTCGGCCAATAAGGTGATGGCAACAGGTTTTTTTGATGCACGTGGGATACTCCACATCGATTACCTGCAAAAGGGAAAAAACAAGAAACAGCGAATACTATGCCACTTATTGGACCGATTTAACGAGGATTTAAAAATAACGACCCCATATGGCCAAGAAATGCCTATTTCATGGACCTCGAAAAATCCTATTTTTTGGAAGGGATACAAAAATTGGAGAAGAGTGTATTGAGCTAAAAGGAGACTATGTTTACAAATATTTTTTTTTTTTTGCAAAAAAACAGTGTTTCATTCAAAAAGTCACGGCCTTACTAAGCCGCCTGCGTATATACAAGCCTAGTAAAAAATTTCCAAAAAAATTATATATTTTACAAGAAATTTTAAAACTAACTTGAAACTTATGTACTCGGACAAGATCATTTCCATAAAAGTTCAAGAGTTATTTAAAAATTTAATAGGTAAAGTTGTTGCAATGAAATATACAGTTAAATTACCAAAGAAATATATTTTTAACTTTCTGTCTGTTATTCAATAAACTAAATAAACAAAAAAACCGACTATCGGTTATAGTTAAAATATTCAGTTAAAATTTTCTATTTAAAGCAAAAACTTTTTATATTTAATTTAGAATTGAAATAAACGAAAACAAGCTATTGTTTTTACCGAGTTTGCCAATTCATTTTTTAACAGTATAAACTACAAAATACAATTGTTTTAAACGAAAAGTAAGTAGTAATTTTTTTAACTGATTTTCAATTAATTTAGTAGTCTATACGGAAAAAATATTGTCAGTGTAGTTATATAACTAGTAAGCACTTCGATAATATTTCCCCAGTTCTTTTTTGCGTGTAGGTTTTTGTTTAAATGTTATGAGTATTTTAAATAACTTAATAGTCATAAAAACTCCAAAATTTAATAAATCTATATTCAAAATTATATATGGTAATTAATAGGGCTCGGAAGTTAAAGCATTTATATTCGTGTTTTATGTAAAATATGTATTTAAAATTTAAAAAAATGCAGTTATTATTGACTTTTTCAACGTTTTCGATACTATTTCCTGAATTTAATGATTTTTGTTTAAAAAACTGGATAAGAATTGAAAACTATAAACAATAGTTATGAGAAAGTTAGCATATAATTGTTTTTTTTTTTTTCGCGAATTATATGTATAAATTTGTAAATCATTTTATTGATAAAATATATAAATTATGTAAAATTTATTTATAGTAAAATATAAAAAAAATAAAACATGCATTTTAATGCTATACATGCAAAAAAGTGCATTTATAGCCAAATATGCAACATAAATATGCAAAAATATGGATTTATAGCAAACTATGCTTTAAAAAGTCGATGCCATTTTGTAGCAAATTCGTTGATTCGCAAAGATATTTATTTAGTTAACATTGTTCTACAGCTAAGGACAACAAACATGCATTTACATGAAGTTCCGAGCCCTAGTAAATAACAATAAAATAAATATCAATTTACAAGACATCTATGTCATAATCAATTAATATTAAACCAAAAAATATTTTAAATCTTAAAAAGTTGTTTAGGAAAAATATTGCGTTTCGTACATAAAGTGAGTAAACGAAAATATTTTTACAAATTTAAATACTAATAATAGAAAAACTAAAAGCGGTATAAATAATATTGATATATCAAATTAAAGAAAAATTTATCAAGTTTTTTAATTTGCCACTCATTGTGAAATGGAGCTAATTTTTGTATTCTCGCTATATAGTCCTTGTCAGGTTTTTTGCAATTATTATTGCATCTATTTTGCCTATTCAACTTTAACGAATTGTTACTAATTGTTTTCATTTTTAAATTTTTTTAAAAACTTTCCTTCTTTTTGTGTTTAAATTTTTTTTTATTATATTGTTGCTCAGGGCTTCAAGTGGTGTTCACTAGTTTTTATGCTATTTCGCCTTTAACCTACAGAAAACATTTTATTGGTTTACTCAGTTGTTGTCAACTACATTTTTAACTGGGTCACAGGTAAAATATCCATTACCGAGGCTCAGGTAAATGAATTAATTAAAAGTAACTTATATTTCTTTGTATGTAAAATTCATCTGAGAACGCAATTGATTGAGATTTCAGTTATTAACAACCATCTTAAATCCAGAAACCCACAAACATTAAGTTTAACAATATAGTTTTAATAAACTTTATAATATTGAACTCTAACATTTTTAGTACCATTTTTAAGCGGAGAATTGCAACATTTTTAGCATTTTATTAATTCATTACAATACTTTCGTTTTATCTTCAGTTATTCATCACATGAGGTCCGCTTCAACTTTTTTAACACATCTAGAAATTATTTTGAATACTTCTTGCTAGTTACAGCCAAACCGGCAGTTTAAAGAAAAAGTATTTTACATAAATTTCCAATTTTTTGGTATTGGTGAATTTAAAATTATGTTTTTCCTTTCGAATTTTATTTTAAAAATAAATGACAATTTAAAATTTTCTTTTTTGTAAATACTGGGCTACAGAAAAATATTTTATTTAACTAAAACATTGGTTGATAACGGGAATTCAGTTAATTTGAATTTTTTGGATTTAACTGAGAAATTCTTTGTGCAACTGCGAAATTTTTTCGGTGCAGGTTAAACCAGTTAAGATAATGTCACCGGAAAACTGATTAGGTGAACTGATTTATATTTAGGATCAATATTCAGCGCTTTATTCTTGCTTTATTTATTAATGTACATCTGTCTGTTCGAATTACATTGCACATACGATTGAGTGATAGAAAGATGTCTTGAAACTCAGTGATATATAAATGTTCGTTCTAATATTTATAAACATTTAAATATTTTAAAAGGCCATATGATAAAAAAAATAAATCTGGGTTCGATAATAAAAACAGATTTTTAGTAGAATGCATAGCCGATGAAATAAATGTGCTGAAATAGAGCAATATTAAATTAACATGAGTTGTGTTAGTTGGAAAATTTGTTTTATGTATTTTCTAGTTTAAATTTGACACTTTTAATTTATTTTCAATTTATAACGGGCTTTCAACCTCCGTATATTTACAAAAATAAAGCAAATCAAACATATTAGCTAGGTTGATACTAGTATTTCGATCTGGCTAAAGATCTCATCAGAACCCGAAGTTTTAGAAAAGTTAGAGCCTCCATAATAGGCAGAACTTAAACAAAAAAAACTATTAATAATCAATTTTGCTCCATTCTTGTCTTCTTAGTAATCAAGCAGGTGGTTAGGTCTTTTCCTAACAAGCATCATGACGTTACTAAACTTTGAAGACGAAAAATGTTCTATTTATATAAAAATTTTTAGTTTGTACTCTGGCTCAAGTAATATTTTTTACAGTTATATTAGTTTTTTGTTTTTATATACATCGAGATTATTTTTATGTTATTTTCAATTTATAACGAGCTTTCAACCTCCGTATATTTACAAAAATAAAGCAAATCAAACATATTAGCTAGGTTGATACTAGTATTTCCATCTGGCTAAAGATCTCATATGCTTAAAAAGATTTCAGTTTTAGGAAATACTTCCCTCTGATCACTTCTAAAAACCAATATTTTTGTTGTTTTTTTTTTTTAATAATAGCGACGGTCACACATTTCGATGTGATAATTTGCGAAATGTCAAATTCTCGAGATAGTTTTAAGTATTTTGTAAAAGACTTTTTAATACTAAAACGACTTCTGAAATTCATTTTTATTTGCATGGGTTTTGCTCCCACCAAAGTATACGTGGAAATAAAAATCCAATATTGGTAGAAATTTGTAAATATTAATTTTTTTTCATTATTTCTTCTTTGGCCAATATTGATATGAAAAAAGTTTTACAAATAAAAATGTGTTATATTATTTTTAAAAGCAGGGACGGAGTTATGACTGTTATTCAAAACATTGTTTATTTGTTGATATTATATTTTCAAATATCTTTTAATTTATTTTAAGTGGCCCTGTATAATTTATATATTTCAAATCAAACAAAAACATTTTAAAACAAAAGTTTTATTTTTCAATAACAAAAAAAGGCATTTTGTGATTTTTTTACAATTTCAATAACTAACGATTATAAATAAAATCAATGCACGGGAAAAAATAAAACAGCATAAACTATCCTGTTATGGGCAGTTAGTGAATAAACAACTTTTGCTGTTAATTAAATGCAAAATTTATCCACACATTTCATCAACGTATTGACCACAATACAAGGCATTTTAGTTTTTATTTTATTTACAATTTAAAAAAGTTATCACTTGATTTTTTCAAAAAAATCTGTAAACAACTTTTAAAAATTATTTTAAAACAATAATAAAAAATATAACTAGAATATTACGAGTAAATAAAAATAATTAAAAAAAATATGAAATATTTGCAATAATTAAATTTGATGAAAATTATTCAAGTTCGACTTCATACTCTATATTTCTTTATTAGGATATTGTTTTCAATTTATTTTTGATCAATGGTGATAATTTTTAACTTAGAGCTCATATATTAGTTCTGATTTTGTGGGAAACTAGGTAATATGAATGTTTGATGTTTGCATGGGATTGTCACTTCTTTCAAAACGTGTTCTGATTTTGGGAACCTAGAGAATTCCCTAAATATATCTATTAACACTGAAAGTGGTCAATTAATAAATTGGAAAACACAAACTCTGTAGATTATTTGTTATTACAATATCCCAATAAATAAATATTTTTCTTTTTTTTTGCAATAATCCACACTTTTGATATGTTATCCCTTTCTTTATATGCATTATTTAAAATTATGACTTGATTCACTTGTTTTTTGAAAAAATAAAGCGTATTTTTGGTTTCTGTGTTAGAATCTAAAGTTCAGAGATTCGTAAAGTAATTGAATTTTCATTCTAGCTTTTATAGATTTTTCACAATTGTGAGTTTAAATTTATAAGAAAATTTATATATAAATTTATAAGATCATATTTTGTCATATACATGCATTCGATTACATAAATTGTATTACTATTTTTTATCAAAAGCACTTCAATCTTTATCGTCATCGTTATTATTTTTATACCATTTTTGGTTTCGAGTAGTTATTTCAAGTAACACTTTATTTGGAACACTTACTTATCATTGTAACAATAAATAATACAGAAATTATTATTTTTATTTAATATATCCAACATAATTATGATTACAGATTGCTTACATCATTTTGTTTAATACAAATAATAGAAATATGTGCTTTACAGCAGCATTTTGTTTCAGCTTTCGATTTTTATCGATTATTGTTACTAATATTGTATAACTAGGTATGAAATTAAGGTGGTACGAATTTGAGAAAAATCCGATAGCATTAAACCGTGGCGCCCCGTGTTAAACTGCTTTATTTAAAACTATGTCTTGTGACGCATACTTTTTAATTCATTTTGGCATGCTAAGCACGAATATTTAAAGAAATTAAGTTCTGACTAACGGTTTTCGAGATATTGCGACTTAATTTTTACAAAATATTGAGTTTTTCCTCCATTCTACAAAAATTTGTATTTTTGCTCTAGCTAAGTAGACAAAACTGCTTTACATTTGAGCATAATTATGTCGATATTGGTTGAAGGATAACTTGTAAATTTACGTACAAATATCTCGAAAAAACAGAAAATTTACAAAGTAAAATTGTTTTGCTTTTTCAATTTTATACACATGATTATACAGGAATATTTACTTTAACTTTTGATTTTTATTAATTAATGTTTTTATTTTTATAGACCTTTGTCCAATAGTTTTGTGGTGCGAAATTTAAGAAACTTCGGATTACTGAATTCTTGCCAAACTGCTCAATAAGCCTTTGATATATGGAACAAAAATTAAAATTAATTTAAAAAAATATATTTTGTGATCTTTAATCATCTTTAATTTCAGACATGATTATGATGAAATTAAAGCATGTTTTGTTTAGTATTTGAGTGCAAAAACAAAAACTTCTGATATCATTTTTAAAAAATTTCTAGAATAGAGGAAAAAGAACCAATTTTAAGTGAAAATCAAAACGCAATATCTTGAAAACCGTTAGTCCGATATCAAAATATTAGTGTTTAGCATGTTAGAAGACATATTTTCATTAAAGCTATTTAAGAAAAATTTTCTAAAATCGAAAATTTAGAGCCATACGATTTGGCAAAAATTTTCACCAAATAAGTTTTAGACCTAATACTACAATAATCTGAACAATAAATGGAAATTTTGTAAAATAAAACTTTTTTTCATTCAAAAAATGCCTCTCTAATGTGCTTGAATTTTTGCTAGAAAACTGGCTTTTAATATTAAATCTAATAAGAAATCTGTTTTTTTTATAAGTTCATCCTTATATAGTGGATTCTAAACTTTGGACTAAGCTTAGTTTTATCAATTGTAATTATTTTCATATGTTCAGAAAATAGATACCTAAGTGACCCGAAACCCACAAAGAACTATATTTTATATATATCAGACAGGGTATCGATCTAAGGCTACTCTAAATAAAATCAACCTGTAGAATATTAGTAAAATCTACTAAACACTACACTGAGAGAATTATCTGCATGATATCAATCAGTTTTTGCATATAAGCAATGAAGTTGCACTGGAACTCGTCTTTATTTTCATTAAACTAATGCGATTTTTCATAAAATTTTGTTACTGACCAGTTTTTGTTACTGGTCATTGTATGAATACTATTCTTGAATACTGTATGACATATTTTGACATAAACTTGCAAAGCAGACAAGAAGGGGTTACAACTCAGCGCAAATAGAGTTTTTTTAATTTTTAAATTCCATGATTATGGTTAACGACGTTAACCGAAATATCGGAAATAAACATCTAAAAATAAGAATTTAAAATTTAAATACTTGTGTTTTAATTTTAATATTGATTCATGACCTTAAGCCGGAAAAAATCCTAATCACATTTTTATATATTTTATTTTTGTTGACTGGGCTAATTTCTATAGATTTGTTGACCTCTGCATGTGCCATCTCCACAACGTCTCCTTAAAGTCAAAAACTCTATGTGCTTAGTTTCAGCTGAAATCTTTTATATTTAGAGATCGCAGGAAACGTTAACATTTGAGAATTAAAAATTAGGATTGACTTGTAATTAAGTTCCTACATAACCTTCACAATTTACAAAATTTTTCTTATCGAGTCTAAGTAAATATGTAGCAAAGAAACAGCAAGTCAAAACTTAAACAAACTAAATATATTTTAAGTAAAATGAAACGTTTTTTGAATTTTT
The DNA here is from genome assembly GCA_021234595.1 of Delia radicum. Taxonomy (NCBI): domain Eukaryota; kingdom Metazoa; phylum Arthropoda; class Insecta; order Diptera; family Anthomyiidae; genus Delia; species Delia radicum. The sequence continues at coordinate 195,093,959 of CM037851.1, read as the reverse complement.
TTTTTCCAGGACATATATCGTCGGCTTGTTTTGTATGTGTGTTTTACATGAGAGCGAAAAAACTTATATATGTTATCCTGTTAATATATTTTATTGACATCATATGCCTTAATGATTCAGTAACTTATTTACTTAAATACTGCATTAAAAGGAATCGGGATTTATTTTCTGTTACTTAGCGGTTCTCTAAATGGTACAATGAAAAGATTCAAAATAACACAAATAAATACTTGCAGGTTAGCCGACGACATATTTTTATAATGGCATATTTTTCGAGCTGCGGTGCTCGTTTTAATATTTAAATTAATTTAAGTAATCATATCAATTTGACAATATATCAGAAACGATCATAATTTGTTTTAAATGATCATCTCAATTATACATGAATTGTGATCACACTGATCATATTATGATAATAAATATTATGATTATTGGGAGCATTTTAGCATTTTGTTACACATAATTCAAAACCTACATCTTTAATTTTTTTGCAAATATCTTATATTACATGGTATATTGAGGGACATGAAAAAATATTAAGATCCATGTTCTTGCTTTTTCGCGGTCGTTCAAAAAGTTTTGAATAAAATTTTTTTTTCAATTTTTTAAAAACATGGAACATTTCACTAAAAGTTTTGAAATTTGTATTACATATTTATAACACATCAATAAAAAATATTTTTCCGTTATTGCACTATACATTTTATTATAGTATTTAAAATTAATGTTGAAATAAAAAGGGGTTTAGAAGTTTGTTTCCTTGAGGAAGGTTTTTTAAAAAACCGATATTTATTATTAGTACATCATAACACTTCTGATAGTATACGCTTTTTGACAATATTTTGTCTGTGTGAGTTCAAAAAATTAAAAAAGGAATCACATTTTATTTAATTTATAGCACTCAACATTTTTTAAGCATTCCAGCAAAAAATAGTGCTTACTTAGAAGTGCTTCCCGAAAGCATTATTAAATTACGAAGCGCTTCCGAAGCAAATCCAGAAGGCATGATTTTTGTTCGTGATGTCCCACTTGGTATGTCTCTTTTAAGCAGGTGGAGAGCAATAAATTCATGACCTCTTAGTCAATAAGAAGCGCTTATTTCGTGAATGGTAACACTTAGCTCTTGTCTGATTTGACAGATAATTAGTTTTATCCTTCCGCTGAACGAATATGGTTGTGTACACGCTTGAACAACGCTGGGAAATATTGCGACATTACTTTGAAAATCATGGTAATGTTGCAGAATGTGTGCGAAAGTTGCAATTTTTCTTCCAAAATGAGCAAGGAGTGGCCGTTACAGTCAATGGCGATCGTTATCGGGCCATGTTGAACGAATTTTTGTTCACAAAAATTGAAGAGGAGGATATTGGCAACATTTGGTTTCAACAGGACGGAACAGGAAGCCATTGGTGAAATACAGCTGCACACAATAGATAATGTGCTTAAAAATTGGACCGATCGTGTAGGCTACTGCATGGCCAGCCGAGGCAGTCATTTGAATGAAATTATTTTCCATTATTAACCGGAAGAATTGTACTTTCAAATAAAAAAAGAAATTTGAGAAAATATTCAGTAAGCATTATTGTAAGCATTATTCAACAAAGGCATTTTAGGAAGCACAACAGAATGCCTTCCCTAATTGCATTCCACAATAGCGGTGAAGCGCTATTGTGGAAGCATACAAATGTAGTTACTGCTTACCAAATCCAGGTCATTTTTTGCTGGTATAATAAACAAAAATCGAAAATATTCGCTTAGAATATGCAGTAATGTGCAGTTATGTCGAAATATGCACTTATGCCGAAATATGCACCAAAAACCAAAATATATAATATTATATAATATAATACACACTAACAATCGAAAAATATATACTCTAAAGCACGGATTTTTAAAAATCGATTTATTACTCGAAATAAGCTTTAAAAACAAAATATGTTCAAATATGGAACAACTAACCGATACCATTTTGTTGCAAATTCTTTGCTATACAAAAGTTTTTGGTCGAAATCGATTTTGCGCTACTGACTAAAAACATGCATTTTGCATGAACGTCGCTGCCCAGGCAATAAATAATTTCTTGTTGAAGTGCGTTTGCTGAACCCAACTTTAGCCCACACTTCCTACTTAAATAAATTTCAAACATGCACCGAAAAAAAAACATGTTTAAATCAAATATCAAATCATATTTGAATTCACATAGTGGTTTTGAAGAACATTTTTAAGTAAAAGTTATTGTTTTCATATATTTAAGTTATTGTTTTCATATCTAAGATTTTGATTTCGCATTTTAAAAATAAGTAAAAATATAACAAAATTAAAACGAAAACAAACTGGATTAAAATTGATGATTAATAGGTTTTTTGTTAAAGTTCTGCCTATTATGGAGGCTCTATCTTTTCTAAAACTTCGGGTTCTGATGAGTTCTTTAGCCAGATCGAAATACTGGTATCAACCTAGCTAATATGTTTGATTTGCTTTATTTTTGTTACTATACGGAGGTTGAAAGCTCGTTATAAATTTAAAACAAACTTACTTTGATTTAAAATTTTTTTTTTAATTAATATTGTTACAGCTTATGTTAGTTACAATTTTTTTTGTAACACCAAAAACGAAAATATTTGAGAATTGTTCAAAGAATTATATATTTATCTGCCAAATGAATACTTGTCAAATTTCGTATTTTACAAAAACTCTACTGAAAACCTAAATTGTGGTATCAATTATTATATTATTATAAAAATCAATCCACCCTTATATTTTTCATTACACATGTATCCTATTTTATACGTAACATAAAGTCAATTGCCATCTAAAAAATCAATATAATAATGTTTTTTTTTAAATTATACAAGTTCTTGAGATTCAATACAAAATATAAAATTTATTTTATGATAGTATCTCTCATAGACGACAACTACCGGAACATAAATACGCTTACAATGTTTTTATTCTCATCAACTGCGTACAAGGGATTTTACTGTAGATAGTGAATTTATTACTTCATACTAGAAGTAACATTATATACCATAAAGCAATGTTAGATTGTAAGATACTAATGGGGAAGGACAGCCAGAACAAAAACTTAGATTACCAAAAAAATCACAATTCTTATAAAAAAATTACAATTAATATTTAACAGTCACCTAAGTTTAAAAAATTTATAATTTTATGTTACCTATTTACTTTTTAATGCGGATTGATATCCTAGCATTAAACGCAGCATACCTTCTTTGTAAGTTGTTATCATGGGTTGTTAGTATATTTTACAATGTCATAGTCATCTTCATCATCATCATTTTCCTCTTTATACACTTATAAATTTTTGCACACTATAAGATGTATAGATTTTTATTGCTGAGTAAAATATGAAGGATTCTTCTTTATTGCACAATAATAATTTTCGTAGTACAGCTTTTTATCGAAAATCAGTATGTCATACTTAAGAACTTAGCAATCAATGAATATTTACCTTGAAAATTGAATTATTGTATATTACGTATTTATACAATAAAAGTAAATATGTCAATTGCTTTATTAAAAAAAATATAAAAAATTGTCCACAAATATGTTGTTTAAATGAAATACATTCAATAAATATTTTATGTGGATTTATATGTTTTTATTTTGGTAAAAGTTGAAGAATTTTAAAGATTTTTTTACCACATACTTATTCATGAATTTTGGAAAAACTTGCATACTTTCTCTTTTGGTTTAAGGCCAAAAAAAATAGCTTAATGTATAAAAATTTTATATATTTGAATGCCATAAAAATATGGAGTATGTGACAAATCCTTGTTAATAAAATTCAATTAAAAACATTCAAGTGTGCTTAACACATGCTTTCTTATCAACAACAACAGAGTTTCAGTTAATTGAAGTGAGTTTTCTAAAAAAAATAACGGTTTTAATGATGCATATTTAAAAATGTATTTTCTTTTATTTTCTCCATAGCAAAGAAATTCATGGAAAATTAATTTAAAATAAAAAAAATTTAGTTTTCAAAAAATTTTGGACGCCAGAAAATCCTCGATAATAGGTTGGTATTTCGGAACATGTTACCTGGTAAAAAGTTAGACTCCTTACATTTGCATTACTTCAAAACTGCTGGTTCGAGGGCGGATCAATAAGTTCGTGACTTATTGAATGAATCCCAATTTTTCTTTTTGCAAAAAAAAATAATTTTTCAACACTTAGTCCAACGTTTCTCCAATTTTTGTATTCCTTCCAAAAAATATAATTTTTCGAGATCCATAAAATAGACATTTCTTGGCCATATGTGGTCGAAAGCACACTGCCATACAAAATGCCTATGACATCAGCAATCTAACGCACTTTTACTCTTAGATCGGCCAACACCATATCGTGGATTTTTTCGAAATTTTCTGGTGTATTGACCTCAATTGGTCGTCCAAAACGTTCAGCGTCATTTCTACTTGTGCGACCACACCGAAAGTCAGTAAACCACTTTTTTACCATTGAAATCGGTTCGCTCATAATAATCCATACTAAACCTACGAAAAAATGTCAAAACAACAAAATCTTTTGTAAAATGAACAAATTTTCGTTTATTTTACAAAGTTTTAGGTTATTTTGACATTTATTTGTATTTTTACGCATGGATTATTATCAGCTTTTCCTTGGTTTGATTGACGGTTTTTTTTCGCAAAAAATAATGTTTAATGAGCACTCGAAATTCACTTTTTTCCATTTTTAAAAACATTTACGAGTTTGTATGTTTTGAACAGCCGTTAAACGCAAAGTAAATGACGGAACTTGCTCAAAATTTGACAATAGTCTACTAACAGGTGGTACTTGATGAGAGCAGTGTTGCAGTTCATATAACTACGAGGGACGTTCGAAAAGTCACGGACTTATTGATGCGCCCTTGTATTTCTGATTTCCCATTAGTAAAACCATATTTACATGTTTAAAAGTTTTTATGGTATAATTAGTTCATTTCTACATAAAATTTAATATAATATTATTAATAATTACATTCGATCTAAAAATTAAAGATTTAAATAAAAAGTTTTTGATAACTCTTTACCTGAAAGTGGGGAGTAACATGTTACAGAGGTAACAAGTTAACTCGATGGACATGCCCTTGTTCAAATAATAGGGCTTGTAATAGAAAAGTAATATGTTACTTCCTTATTGCAAAAACTTTATTTTTTCATGTATATCAAACTTATAAAAAATGTCATGTAAAAAATTTGTAGTTAAACGTTTTCAAATTTTAATTTATATTTGCGGGCGATAAAAAATTTTGCTGGGAATATAGACAATCATCATGTGCTAGAATTTTGCAAATTACTCGTACATTAAGTCATTTTAATATAATTCCAAAATAAAAAAATAATTGAGGTTTTCACTTTAATCGCAAAATCGCAATAAATTTATATGACTGTTAAAGCTTAGAGTCGGTACTTCAAGCCGATATTAAAAATTATTCATAGGTTATTAAAGTATATGAATTTATAGAAAAATTTAAAGAAAACAAAAATTTTTGGTAAAATGAAATTCGCGAATATTTCAAGAATTGTATACGTTATGAAATTATACATTAAATTTGTGTTGTTTTGTTGCAGCTCCTTCTTTTTATAAAAAGATTATTATGAACTAGAATTATAGATGAAACAGTCAAAGTTAAAATTCTCATTAAGAGCTTTTAGAAGTGCTGCACAAAACAAATTCTTAGAAATTTTTTGGAAACCATAAGCAAATTTAAAAAAAGAAACTCTAAAAAAATCTGTTTTGAAAAACCTATTGCTACACTCACAGAAATTTTTCCATAAAAAACCAACAGCTATTTAAAAATATAATCGGTAAAGTTGTTTCAATGGAATATACAGTTAAATTTCCAAAGAAATATATTTTTTAACTTTCTGTCTGTTATTCAATAAAAAAAAGTAAACAAAAAAAAAAAAAAAAAAACGGACTTTCGGTAATAGTTAAAAAACAAAAAGTTGTTATATTGAGTTTTGAAATAAATGAAAACAATCTATTGTTTTTATCGATTTTGCCAATTAATTTTTCAACAGTTGAAAATAAACTAAAAAGTATAATTGTTTTAAACGAAAAGTAAGTAGCCCTGTTTTTAATTGATTTTCAGTTAATTTAATGTGTATATTCAGTAGTCTTTACGGAAAAAATATTGTGAGTGCAAGAAATGATCTCCGAAATTGCTAACGTTTTTATTTCTTTTTTAACTCTTCACAAAACGTTTTCATGAGTGTTTTACTTTGGCCAAGAACTTAACAAAGTGCTTTTGGCTACTTTTGTGAGACTTTTTTTAAGCAATAATTCAGCAAAAGAAATGGCGATTTTCATTATTGTGTTTGGTGAAAAACGGTAAAATAACCAATGACGAAAATTTATGGCATATAAAAAGAAAAATTCGCCGTTGTTTTAATTTTGATTATGTTTTAGTCTTCTATTGACAAAAACGCTAGTTATTTCACCACTGTTGCCAACTTTTTTTTTTGACTTAGCTGTCTGACTTAAAAATCACTAGAAATAGCTATTGTTTAGCTAGAAAAGTGAAAAAAACTAGTTTAATTTTAGTAAAAAAAAAAACGCTAAAAATTAAAAAAATATGCAAATTATTAGGTTATTTGGGGTTTCATTTGGGTTAAAATTAGTTAATATTACTAAAGAGAGCTAAGTAATTCATAACTTTATAGATATTTAGCAAATGCAAACAGAACAAATAAATATAAATTTAAAGTATTTAAAACGAAATTTAATTAAAAATTTAATAGTTTTTATATGATCATCTGTGGGCAAATACAATACAAAAAAAATGCTGTTTAGGAAATATTTTAAAAAAATTAAATTTTAAACATTTTAATAATATTTTTATCGGAGGTGGCTAGAATTTACCGATTTGGCACAACTTTTCAGAATATACCTTTTACTTGCGTTTGCTTGATGATGGTTTTGGTAAAAAATCTTAATTTACATAAATTTAAAGCCGTTCTTTGGTAGCCGTTATGATATTACGTTTTCACATGCAATAAAATGATGGAAAGTAATTGTCAAAATGATTTCAGCTCCATTAATTTCACTCGCAGACACATTATTCCAATGTTATTTCAATATTAAGATATCGGTAACATGCAATCGGATCTCGGAACGATGTTTGCCGTTAAATGTCACTCTCAGTTTTAATTTGAATTTAGCAATCAAAAACTACATATATTTTAGTAAATGATTTTGTGGAAAAGGATTATCTCTGTGTTAAGTTTCATTATTTTTGAAAAAAATTATGACAGTTCTTAGCAATAAAATACGCAATTGACATAATTTTCCTGCAATCGATTTGGCATACTATAGTTTATTGTATGTGAAGACACCGGTTAAGCAAAGAATAGCAAAAAACCGGTTACTTTACGAGGTTGCAAAAACGCACGCTAAACACATAAATTGTACTTGTTTTTTGCCTTGAAGTGTTTCATTTTATTTATTTAAAATTATGTGTTAATTTTCGAAACAATAATATTTACTATAATTTTTATGAAATAACAAATACAAAAAACAAATCGCCAGATTACTAGCTAATATTTTAATTATTTGTTTACCGACTGAGGGAAAAATCCCCAAATCTAGCTGTAAAATCTCCAAATAGGTAACACTGTATGTTAAGTAAAAATAACCATTCTAAATTTGCTCAATCAAAAAACAGCAAATAACGTGATGTTTAACATTTTCTTCTGGATTTTTCTGCAATGGAATTAAAAAAAATATTTATATGTGAATAGTTTTATTACAACAATTCAAGATAAAAATTTATATTATTACAACTACAATTTAAAAATTTATATTTTAAATTCAAAATAGAATATTCTATATAAAAAATATTAATTAAAATTTCGAAATTTTAAATTATATTGAAAAAATTCTATTTAAAATTAAGAACAACTCAAATAATATTCAATGGATGCTTCAGAATATTAAATAATTTTTCATAGCTTTTGAGTTTTTAAAATTTAATTGCAATTGATATGTTTTATATAAAAATTAACATTTGAAATTAAAAATAGAATATTCTACTTAAAAACATCAATTAAAATTCTGAAATTTTAAATTATATTGAAAAAATTCTATTTAAAATGAAGAGCAACTTAAATAATAATATTCAATTTAATTGCAAATGATATTTTTAATATTTCAAACGAAAAGTAAAAACTTAAATGTATTGTTTCTAAATTTCGCTTAATAGGAAGAATTTGTTTTTACAAAGTTTATGAAATGTTGCGGGTGTATGAATCATTTGTCGTTATTGTTTATTAAACTCTGAAGTCTTCATTAATATGATAAGGAGTTGCATAAAAATTGATGCCAAATAATTTATGAAACAATTTCAGTTTTCACTGAGTGTACTTTGTAAAAATTTAAAATAATTTTTAATAATATCCCAGCAAAATAAGAGCTGAGGAAGAAGTAGTAAAAACACCACATCTACTGATCCGGATGTGGTGCAAACTTAGGTGAATCATTAATGATTTTAACATTGTCGTGTCATTGGGCGGATGGGGTGAATATATAACTTCTTTAATAGCATTTTAAACAGTGCATGAATACTATTTTTCAATAGTTCATGGAAGGTCTTTTTCAAATATCTATTAACATTTTTATTTCATAAAAATGTGCAGCATAACCTAGGGCATGTTTTTTAAATATTAAAAAAAAAAAAATCTTTTGGTGGCAGCGAGTTTTGAACACACAAATCTGAATCACGATCTGTTGTATTGAAGTAGACCGCTCTACCATTTGCGCCAAAGTTACGTATGCAGTACAACAAACCTAAAACGAACTTAAGTTGAAAATATTGATATATTTTTATAAATACAAGAAAAATATGCTACACAAATATATAATAGAAAATAGAAAAAATAATGATTTTTTAAAACATTTTTAATGTGTGATTTTGTATCACTGAGATATAAATTATTTTTAAGTTTTGATGAGGTTAAAAAAAATTTAAGAAATAATAAAAAAGCTCATTTAACAATTTTAAATTCATTTCATATTTTAAATAAAGGGTCCGCAATCTACGTTTTTTTTTCAACTAGTGCTTATTTCGTGAATGGTAACACTTAGCTCGTGTCTGATTTGACAGATAATTAGTTTTATCCTTCCGCTGAACGAATATGGTTGTGTATACGCTTGAACAACGCTGGGAAATATTGCGACATTACTTTGAAAATCATGGTAATGTTGCAGAATGTGTACGAAAATTGCGTACGGATTTTGATTTTCGCATTATCAGCCGCAGAGCTGATGTCGTTTGGCCACCTCGGAGCTGCGATTTGACACCGTTGGACTATTATTTGTGGGGTGCCGTCAAAGATAAGTGTTACGCCAACAAGCCAGAGACAATTGACGCTTTAAAGGACAATATTCGTGAATCCATTGATGAAATATAGCTGCACACAATCGATAATGTGCTTAAAAATTGGACCGATAGTGTAGGCTACTGCATGGCCAGCCGAGGCAGCCACAATGAAAAAAAGTATTGGAGAAGTAGTTTAACTACAGGTAGGGAAAAGTGGCCTGCAATGAAACGAGTGTGCCTTGGAACGTAAGATCTTTTAATGTTTCCCGTATTTTTTTCTGAAGATCTGGAGAGAGAGAGAGAGGTAAAAACTCTATCGATAAATTAAAGTTGTATATTTAAATTAAGTAAAAGTTATTAATTAATTATTATTATTATTATTAAACTAGCTTTCAATAATTGTCTGCGATATTTTTCGTTGTTGCTAATTTTTTGCGATCCGAAACAATAGAATTAAAAAATCAATAAGATTTTTGAAGCTAAAATCAAATTTTTGAACCTAATTTTTCTGAATATTGCACACGTTTCAAGGCACACCTAAAAAGTATATCTTGAAACAAATATGAAAAATTCGATAAACTCATTTTTAGCAGTGAAATACATCTTTGCATTTTCTTATGAACATAACAATAACAAATATAAAACTTTAAGTTTTTTTATATTTTTAAATAAATTTTGCAAAAAGTTCCATCGCAAAGGCAAAAAAATAAATTTTTATCAAATAATTATTTGTCAACTCTGGATAACAATTTTCTAAAAAAAATTTCTTTATGATTAGTCAAGATGTTTATTATTTGGTCGTTTTAAATTACTTAATTATTTTAAAAAACACAGAAAAAACTGAATTAAATAAAAAAATATTAAAAAATTAATAAGAATTAAAAAAAAAAATTTATCGCCCCAGTCCGGAATTGATCTCGCAACCTTCTGATTGCAAATCCAACCACTTACCACCTCAACCACCATATAAGAAAAAAAATATATATGAACTTATGAAAAAGTACTTCTTTAATGTTATTAATTTAGATACCAATTAATTTATATGGTGATGCAAATGCTGTTTAAAATGACTTTAATTTAACATTTTTGGAAGTTGTTAGCAATAACTTCTATGAAAGCAAAAAATTTGCGTATACTAATGCTTTGGAAGTTAAGTTAAAGGGGCTCTTAAAGCACTACTTCCACTTTATTTTGCTGGGATACTGTGGGCAACAATACACTCGAAGCTTAATTTCCTTTTCAAACTTAAATGGTCAAAACAAAGAATTCATTGCAGAAGCCAGTAAATTATAAAATAATATTTGTTTTATTAAAATAAAAAGAATAAAATAAAATAAAATTAACAAAAATTATTTAAATTTCAGAAGATATATAAATAATTTAAGTGTTAACTTTTACCTAACTGTTTTATTCAAATAAATGTATGGCTGCCCCAGAATAATAATTATGATAATTTTTTGAGTTCCGTCAGTAGCCAATTTTTAAAACTATAACAGGCTTGTAACTGTATTGATCTATCGGTTTCCTAATATTGTATTATAACATATGTTTGCACCAAAGCCTTTATAAGTTTTCATTAATTTAAAATATTTAGTTTAAAAACAGAACGAAATATAGTTATGTTCATCGTCTGTACATTTTTAGTACGGTTTTTCTATGATTTTACTAATTTTAAATATTTTCGAAACCAATTTTTTTTTGATATAAATTTTTAATATTTTATTTTATCGGCAAACATCGTTTAAAAATTTTGAGCAACTTTTTTTTTGTGCTTTGTATATTTAAAATGTTATTTTAAATTCAAAATTTGATTTTTAATTCAAAATAAGTACTAAAATGCATCTTGGGTAATTTTTATAGAAATTTTACATCTTAGTATATATTCATAATACAATTTAAAGGAAAAAAAATTTGATATTAAAATTTGCACCAGCCTTAAGCTAATATTAAGTGCCATTGAATTAATCTGGAATACTACGATTGTCCAACAGTACGTATGAGTGTTGCAGATTTCGTATTCTACCAACTAAGCGTATGAGTTATATTTTTAGTTTTGTATGTAGACTATAGCGTATGAGTAATATGTAAATGAGCATGCACGTTAGGGGATATTACCATTAGGTGGATATTTAAATGTTTTAAATTAACCATTTTTTAAAGCTGATAAGTCGTAAATTGTTTAGTGTAAATAAAATAAGATTTCCTTACATATTTTTCCTAAGTTCCGTCTATATTTCTACACTTAGGGAACTTTTTCTTTAAAAATATTTAGTTGTTTGGTTTGTAATACAGTCTATTTATTTGTAATGCTAATGAAAAGAATTTCATTACAATTGATATCAATGAAATTGTAATGAAATCATCAATTAATTATTCCATTCAATTAATTAGTCTCATGTATGCTACATGGTTAGTAAAAAATTTAATTTGGTCTACAAATGACTGACATTTAGTTATTTGTAGACCATACACGAGACCACTTAATTGAATGGACTAATTAATTCCTGATTTCATGACAATTTCATTTGTATCAATTGTAATGAAATTATTTTCATTGGCATTTTTTTAATTAATGGTAATGAATTTTATTGATTCGATTTCATTGATTAAAGATAATGATTTTAAATTTCATTACCATTAGTAATGAATTAATTAAAGCAAGCAAATTGCAATTGACTGAATGCAAATATGCTAAGTTTGGGAAAGATTCCAGATATATTGATTTTATATGAAAAAATCACAGGGTGTCTCAATTATTTGTTTACCCAAAAACGTACGTGAAAATACAAATTTAATCACTCCGATAATAGAATGGAACATTGGTCCAAAGTTTAACGATATGGAATGAAACGGGGAAGGAGTGGAATCTGAACGCTGTACATATTTGTGGAACACTGTACATATAGTTGTCGGAACCACATCAAATGACTGTTTTATGAATTAACATTCTTTATTTATAGTCGTTTTTTGTTATTTGAAAAAATAAATGTTTATTTATTTTTTACTAATATGTGTGGTTCATTTTTACTACAACTGTTATTAATGAACAGCAAAAACCATTGACAAATGTTAGGTCAATTTAATGAAATGTTAGCCGTTCTTTTTTCAAGTGAAATTTCATTTGTTTTTGACTACATTTGCTGTCGTCTTTACCTACATAATATCCTTAGTGTTGAAGCAAGTCATCTATTCAATAATTAAAACAATACATTAGTTCAATAAAATACACCAAAATACAATTAAACTTACAATATGAAACAGTTTTATTTAACTTTAGAACAGCATTGTACATAAAACATAAAATATTAATTGAAATTAATACACAAAACTTACAATAATATCTAAGAAATGTTTCACTAAATAGCAACATCTCTAACTGGCGCTTATATTGTTTGTGTCTTCCCTCATATTTATTGTAATTCCTATGTTCTGTTGTATTCGGAGGCTTACTACTGTGAATCGTTTTTTCTTCATATTTTCTTTGTCAAATTTTCGTCCCATGTCAAAATCCGCTGTGTGGCCTTTTGTTATTATGTGTTGTGCTAACGCAGTGTTTTCTTTGCCTTTAATTTTGTCGATTTTATGTTCTCCTGCTCTTGTGTGTTGTTCCTATGTATACTTGTTCACTGCCGTGATCGTCGTTAGAGACTCTTTAGACTAAATCTCCCGCCTTAGCAAAATGTTTGCCTGATCAAAGGCAACATTCGATAACTTTTTTTCTCTCATGCAAACAAGTTTTGCGCTAGGTTTAAAGCTCTAACCATAATAGAAGCTCTAAGAATTATATTTTTCTTCAGTCATTTAAAATCATTATAATAAAATACCCAAATCTCAATTTTTTGGTGCTTTTGGGAATGGTCTTGGCACGCAGAAAAAAATATATTACGCGAAGTTTGACAAATATTTTCGCTAAAAATTAGCAAAATATGGGACTTAAAACACAAATAAAGCAACGTTTTTGATTTCCTTTTAGATATAAGATTTCAGATATTTTTTTTCTCATATTTGTAAATGTTAATACATTTTCTTAATGACAACATAAAATAATAAAAAGAAATTAGTTGGCAACACTGGCAGAGTGCCAAGTTTTTAAAGTTGGAAAGTTAAACAAGTGTATTTAATTCAGGATCAGAACAATTATTTTATCACAAAAGTTTGAAAAAGAAACTATAAATGGGATATAAAGAGAGTTTTTTATACAGGTATAGAACTTTAAGTTGGCAACACTTTTTTAACTGGCTGCCTTTTGTGAAGTGATTGTTTAGTTTGGTTTGTCAAAATCATGGTTCTGTTCGAAATACATATCGCGCACTACGTCCATTTTACGGTCAACATAATCGTTCATCAGAGCAATTAATTCGATTAAGTATTTAACGTTTTCGCACCACGTTTACTCTAAATGATAATGTGCATCCACAGAGACCTCGTATAGTGCGTACAGAAGAAGTCATTGCTGCTGTAGAGAGTAGCGTAGAGGAAGACCCCAATCAGCCTAGAGGAAGACCCCAATCAGTCTATACGTCCATGGTGACCGCTAAAGAGCCATGACTACTGACTTTTTCGTTCATCAATTGAACAACCATGATGTGCAGGAGCTGTGGTTTAAACAAGACGGTGCACAAGTCACACAGCTCGTCCACAATTGATTTATTGAAGGAAGCGTTTGGAAACCGCATAGTTTCACGTTTCGGACCCGTGAATTGGCCTCCAAGATCGTGCGATTTAACGGCGCTCTACTATTTTCTGTGGGGATATGTGAAGTCGCTAGTATACGCCGATAAGGCCGAAACGATTGACTACTTGCAGGACAACATTCGCCGCGTTATTGCCAATATACGGCCACAAATGTTAGAAAAAGTCATCAAAAATTAGGCCTACAGACTACGTCCGCGCCAGCTATACGCCAGAAGTCATATTAAAATTATAATGTCAGAAGATTATCTTTCGAAAAATGTAAATTTCATGTCAATTTAAAAATTCATATTTGTTTTATTCCATTGAAAAGTACTATACCTCTATAAAAAACACCCTTTATAATAGTAGTCAATGATCAATGTAAGTAGTTTAAAAGCATTATTTCCAATTTTATTTTAATTGTATCCTTGTCCTTAATTGTTGAGTTATGTGGTAATGTAGTTGTTGGGTAACATAACTTAAATGATTCGTAGAAAAAAAGTCTGGGCATGAAGTTTTAAACGTTGAAGTGTTTCACAAAGCCCAGTAAAAAGCGCTGCCTACATGAAAGCAGGTTTGTAAGGGAGTAAGCCCAAAAGAATCCCTTATAAACCTGCTTACATATGCCATGATTTTTATATGGCGAATTTCCACTTGGAAGCATTACTTTTGGGCATAATAAGCGCGGATTTTAGCGCTTACAAAAAGCTGTGACTTCATGGCTTTCAGTAAAATCATATTTCATGTCTTCATTATTACGATTAAAAGTAATAACATGAATATATGTACATAATTTATTTTGCATAAAATTCTACAGAAGTTAATGTTTTGTTGTTCAAATTTTAGACATATAACATAATATTTTTTTTTTTACCGCTTCACGTTCTAGCTCTTATTTTTAATTGCATACTCGAAAATACCAAACACAATCGGAAATCACTCGGGAATATTGGTACAGATCGGTTATAATTCACGATATGAAAATTTCTGCATTACAACCTGCATCCTTATAAGGGATTAGGGTAAGCTGCTTACAACCTGCGTCCTAGTTACTGAAAACAGTAAGCTCAAAATTTTTGACTGTTTATTTTTATCCGAAAATTATTCGTTTCTTTTCCTGCTTCTCAGTATTATGTAATAGAAAGCACTTACATTAGCGTATTTGTTATATCCTGCTTTAAAAAACACGAAAATTTTTTACTGGGAGTGTGTATGCTAAGTTGGAACTTAGTTCTCGGCTGAATTTCCTGCAAGCTTCCACAATTATAATTGTAGTTGAGCACCGATAAGATTATACCGAAATTTAAGATAATTTCGTGTAGATTTATATTCCTAAAAAACCGATGTTAACGAAAAAATGGGAAGAACCATGTAGATGTAAAAAACCGCGATATTTAAAACCCAGCATATGTCAGAAAATTAAAATGAGATAATTTGTGTATTGTATTTTTTGAAATAAAGATACATATATATATATTAGGGTGGTCTTTCGTTGTACGGGCGAAAAATAAAAACGAGATTTTGACTGTACCCCCCTCTTAAAATATTTGTTTGGGTACAAAAATTCACCATGCAAAAAATTAGAGTTCTAGCATAACGGGAAGATGTCCCGCATCGCCCTTGAAAATCGGGCCCCTTGGAAAAATGGGCATAATTTAAAAAAAAATTACAAATTTTTTTCTTCAAAATTTAAAAAATATAAAATAATTTTTGTGTTGGGTTTAATCATAACTACTCAGATAAAAAATATCACTTTCCCAGAAAATCGCTAACTTACCCTAACTTTGTGTCAAAAAAATTAATAAATATTTTGGGGGTACCTCAAAGTGACTTTTTTGCATTTTTGAAAATTTTATTCAACAAAAATCAAAACCTAGTCTTTGCTGTCAAGTATTTCATTAAGCACACTTCAAGTATTAAATAAGCCAGGTATTACGGATATCCGTTGTCAAATTTTTTTTTTAGGGCATTTTGATTCTCGGGGATTTCAAGGTTTTTTTTTTATTTTTATACATTTTTACTTTGAAACAAGGTTTTAATAATATTTCATCAATATTGTTGTATATGCCTTTTTATATGATTGTAATAACTTTATTTTAAAATACTATATTTTCTGTTGATAGTTAACCCATGTTAACCTGGGCTCAAATATGACCCACGTAAGAAAAATGCAGCTTTGTGGCAAAATTTATAAATAAAATAAAGAAAGGAATAATTCAATTTATATTTATTCTAAAAAAATTTAAATTTATTTTCATCGGGATAAACATTAATTGCATTTATAGTAATTAAATGTGCTAAAGTCCCAAAACTTATTTAACAAATTGTGAAAAGCAATCTGATGTAGGCGTGTCCCTATCCGGATTTCATTCATGCCCAAGGAAATCTTCAGGGGACTTTGTTATTAGAATTTCTAGAGATATTTGTTATGTTAAATCACAAACTCAATGAGAATTTCTTGTCCTCGTCTAGGAGCGAGATTCAAAATTTAAAATATCAAAGAAAAACCAAAACAACAACAAAAAATTGTCACAATTGGCTTTGTCATCTTCCAATTTCGTTAACCGTTTCTAGTCTTCGAGTAGGTCAATTTAGTAAAAATTAGAACTTAAAACTTTTCCATAATAAAAATTTTGAGGGAAAAAAATTTACACTATTAAATTAAAAATACGTTTTCCGAAAATACTCCTGAATATGTACAAAAAAATCAATTTCAATATGAATACAAGTATCTGAATTTATACGAAATAATTAATTTTAATTAATTTTAAAATGTAAATAAATTACAATTAGAAACATAAACAAAAATTTATTTTGTCATCTTTGTGATTTTTGACTCTTTAAAATACAAGGGTCAATTGTGACCCCATGAAAACACAGGTTAACTATGAACACAAAAATTAATTACTTTATAATAAAGTTATTACAATTATATAAAACAACATACACAATAACATTGATGAAATATTACAAAAATCTTGTTAAAAAAACGTCTATGCAAATTGAAAAAAACATTGAAATCCGCTAGAATCAAAATGCTCTAACAAAAATTTTTGCCAACGGATATCCGTAATACTTGGCTTATTTAATACTTGAGATGTGTTTAATAAAATACTTGACAGAAAACACCAGGTTTTTGATTTTTGTTGAATAAAATTTTCAAAAATGCAAAAAAGTCACTTTGAGGTACCCCCAAAATATTTATTAACTTTTTTGACACAAAGTTAGGGTAAGTTAGCGATTTTCTGGGAAGGTAATATTTTTTATCTGAGTAGTTATGATTAAACCCAACACAAAAATTATTTTATATTTTTTAAATTTTAAAGAAAAAAAATTTGTAATTTTTTTTAAATTATGCCCATTTTTCCAAGGGGCCCGATTTTCAAGGGCGATGCGGGACATCTTCCCGTTATGCTAGAACTCTAATTTTTTGCATGGTTAATTTTTTTACCCAAACAAATATTTTAAGAGGGGGCAGCCCCAAAAATCGCAAGTTGAAAAATAAGGACTACCCTAATATATATATATATATATATATATATATATATATATATATATATATATATATAAAATAGTTACACCATAAATTTGTTTGGGCCCCGGGTTTAACTATTTTAAATTATTTCGAGAAAAAGACCAAGTCTTTTAGGCTTTATTTGTATTACATTTAAAAATTAAATACTGCGAATTTTAATACTAACGCACTTGTTGCTTGTATTTCATTAGATTCAAGTAAAAACTCTATAAAGTTTCAGTGTCCTAAATATAAATAAAATCGCAATGTCCATCTCACGTGGAATATCAGAATTATATGTCTTAAAGTATTCCCTAAGCTGTTTTAAATATTACGATTTCTTCTTTTGTTTTTAAGACTTAAACTTAATTAATAATTCATTAATAGTTGCCGTGGAAATTATTAAATATATGGTTATAATAATATAAAATATTCATTATAAATTAACCTTAAAAATAACAAGGCGTACGATTATATTGTTGTTAAATTTTAGTATTATAAATTTACAAAAATAACATAACAATAATCGCATGTCTATTTTAATTAATTAAAACATTGATTTATTTGAAAAGTAAATAATACACCCACAACTTATAAATACTTCCACAAACTTACGCACACGCGCATACACTTAGCTATCGTTAACAAATATAAACAACTACTAATTTATCAAAATGTTTTTAGGTTCCATAAACAAACATACAGTTAAAAACAAATTTCCGTTAAAATTAATGAATACACCGCCATTAACTAAAAAAAAGGAAATTTTTCAAATTCATTATTTACTAACAAAACAATTTTAAGGAACATTTTTAATGGCCTCTACCACAGTTGCACTTAGATTTGATGAGTATGATAATACACATTGTAGAGGGGTTTTTTATGTATCCTGTTATTGTTAAAAACAAAAAAAAAAAAAAATATAATAGAAAAGCAATGATTTGTTTGCCACAAATAAAAAATAAATAAAATTCACATGACATGTTTATGTGAGTTTGTTAAGTCAAACACATTAGCAATACAGGTGTACATAAATGATTGTCTATACATATACATACGTATATCGTCGTTGCGTCATAATACTGCGTTTATAAAATACAAGAGATGAGTTTAATACGAAATAACCTACGTAATTGTTTATTACAGATTGAACGGCAACGGTTTTGAGACATTTTGAAAATTATGATCTAAGACTGGATCAGAAACCAACTAGATTTTATTAATACATATAACCCTGGAAACAATTGATTAAATAATAAGAAACAGAAGCTTTTAAAATTAAAATTTTTAAATTATTGCCGGTCCTTGGAAAATATTCAGCGGTTGCTTATACACTCAGGGAGGGAACTTCTGCCATAAATATTTGTAGTTGTTTGATTAATAATACAGTATCTTTATTCTTTAATGAAAAAGCAGTAATTTGTAGCCTCATAATATTCTGTACACAGAATAAAAATATTTTCTTAGTTTTTTAAATTAAATCGGTTTGTTGAAAATTTTTAAAGCTGTCAATTAAAAATTAATTGAATCAATTAAATATTTGCTCAAATTTGATACTTGCTTAACAGTTTTTTATATTATCAAAAGCAAATATTGTTGTTTGTTTGTAATATTTATGTAGTTCTTTTTTATAAATGTTTATGTTTAGTGGTATTCGTAATAAATATTTTTAATTCAATTCAATTAGATTAGATATTAAGATTAGATATTATTAAGTTCAATGATTTATTTTCAGTTGTTTAAATCTTAATATTTATTTATTCTGAAACATTATCATAAAATTTATGTAATTTTTAAAGTTTAATTTCGTTTAATAAAAATTTAAAATTTTTTGTTAAACGGAAAAAATGATTTCAACACAAGGCCTAATTTCTGCAAAGCAAAAAAAAAAAAAAAAAAAAAAATTGCCATAACCCCTACGCTTCAATAGAAAGAAACAAAAAAACTAATTTCTGTGTGAATTTGTTCACGTAAGTAAAAATAAACCTGTTAACTCAATGAGAATTTCATGCCTGTTTGAATTCAATGATATTTGGTATGGCAGCAACACTTCTATAAAAAAAATTGGGAATTTATTTATTTAAACTGTGATACAAATTTAACCACAAAAACCGAATATTGTTGTTTATTTGTTTCCGTAATAACTTTTATTAAAACTTTAAATATGTTTTTATATTCAACTAAAAAACATTTATTAAAATGGTTTGTTATAAACAATATTGTTTGCTTTCAAAATACAAGATCTGTAGTTAAATTTTAAGCATTTATTTTTAACTTACTAATCATTTGTTAAATATTTAGTTAAATTGCATTTTCTAATAATTTAACATACAAACTATTTTGAGTGTAGAAGAAATAAAATTTTTAGCTACATTTGCAGAACCTCTCTTTGAAATACATATTTTTTAATAGACTTTGGCACGATGAATCCAAATCTATCAACATTTTATAGCGGTTGCTGGGGTATCGCTCGCGGAGGTCCAGGTTCATCACAGAAAATTTATTTGTTAGTGACAGAGAATGAGAAATCAAACGAGTCGTTGGTTATTATTTTTTTTTTTTATATATTTCAATTAAAATTACGATATTAAGTTATTTATTGATTTGTTTTGTTCGTAAAATTATTCTTAAATAGTAATTCAAATATTTTAATAATTATCTTAGTGGAAAGTTGTTCGGTAAAGTCCTAGTCGACAGTTGTCTCAGTGGAATCCAGTAGAGCTCGTTGTATTGGCCAAGGTTAGTGGAGCAAAAACTGAGCCAGGCTGCGTGTAGGTGTTTTACTTAATAACTTATACGAGAGCACGAGTAGTAGTAAACAAAGAAAATGAAGAGGAACCCTAAGCGAACCTCCCTTAAATACACGATATATCCTAAACAGAACGCAGCGGGAATCTGAACTGAACTCCCTTAAATACCACGTATAACCTGAGGCGACCGAAGAGGGAACCTAACCAGAACTCCCTTAAATATGCGGTATAATCTAAAAGGAGCGAAGGGGAACCTAAAAGGAACTCCCAAAAACACGCGAATTATAAGAGGATACAAATGTGGGAACCTAAACGGAACTTCCAAAAATTCGCGAATTACCCGAAGAGGAAAATATGGGAACCTAAACGGAACTCCCAAAAACACTCGAAAAGAAAAATATGGGACCTAAACGGAACTCCAAAAAACACGCGAACTACCCGAAGAGAAAAATATGGGAACCTATACGGAACTCCCAAAAACACAACTTAGCTCGATTTCAAATAGAGGAACCAATTTACGAAACTCCGCTATTTGTCACGAGTAGGGTTTGTCACTACACTACGGGTTTTGTCGATAACGTCAGATTTTGAGGCTGTATAGAAAATTATTGAAATTGAAAAGTGATTTTCTCAACTACGGCTACTTCTACTCTTATATACTAAGTAGATCATTTTTCTGTGGCAACTAACTTAAAAAAGTTATATAACAAATTTCAAAACTACTTGAACATTAAGGAACATGTACCCTAAAGTGGACCTACATTAGAAAAAAAAACTTCCTAAAAACATATAAAATTGCTAGAAAATATGGCTAAATTGACAATAATTTGTTTTAATTTAGTTTATTAACATTGTATATGTATATTTTTTTATGTTTTATCGGGGTTAGCATTTGTAATGAAAACTTTTTTTATTGCGGTAAACAAACACTATTTTTTGTTGTTGTGAAACATGTTAAAACATTGTCCAAAATAGACAAGAGCAGGTTAAGTGATACATAAAATATTTAAAAAAGACTAAAATTTGGAAAACAAATTAAAAAAAACCAAAATATATTAAATGTTCACTTTTGAGAACAGTAAGACTTATTTTTGATTTTTATAAGCTGTAAAGTAATGACATTTTGTGCAAGCAATTCATTTATATTTTTATCTAATTTTTCTTATTATTATTTTATTTATTATATTTGTTTATTTAACCAACCAAATTTATTGAAATTGCGAATAAAATTCTTACCATTAACAAAAATCTGGATTGAAAAATTCTTTAAAACTTTATTCACTTTGTATATTTATGATAAATTGCAATTTATATTGCGTTTTTTTGCAACGACACAATAAAACCTGGAAAAACGCGTGCACTCAAGTCGAAACTTTTGTAAAATAGTGATAGTGGACATTAAACTCGATGACAGTTAATAGTTTTGACATATGCATGAAACACCATGAATATGTCAAATCTGGAACTGGACAAAATTTAGAACACTGCTTTATATTAAATGATTTTTCTTTTGTAACACCGTGTGAGTGCTCAGTGTAATAGTGCTTCAGTTTCTACCTAAAAGTTTAATAAACAACCACAAGAATCTGGGGTATAGTATTTCCAAGGCTTACTTTATAACTTTTCCAATTTTGGCCGCAGCTTACAAATACTATTTGTTTTTCGATATTCTTTTATTTAGTATGTCAAAATATAAGGGCATATTGCGTAAAGGGCTCCATTTCCCAATTCTTGGGCTATATAAATAAAACAAATTGGAGTATTTTAAATCCAAATACAGCTGATACACTGATAACAAACCCTGCATAAAAATGCGTAAAATGTCAAAAAAAAAACAAAAAATTTCGTAAAATAAACGAAAATTTGTATATTATACGAAAGTTTTAGTTGTTTGTACATAAATTTCGTATTTTTTTATGAAATGCTATGAGTGTATATGTTAGCTGCACATAATTTTTAGTTGCAACTAGCGAAAAGAAATACAACGATTTTAAAAACTAGCCAAATTCATATGACATTCTTGGTAAAGTGGGCCGTAAAAAAATATCTAAAGAGTGTAAACAGAAAGAAAAAAAAATTGTATACACTGAGAAAACTCTATTCATGATATTAATGAATTTTTGAATAGAAGCACTGAAGTTGGACCAGAACTCGTCAATTTGAAATTGTTGCGTAGTGTTGTTTAATGGGGTCCTTAATTGCAATTTTATAATTGGGACCTACAAATTTTTTTTTAAATCAACTAAGTACCAAAATAAGAGATACATCTACCAATCCTGGTAATATCATACAAATTTAAGTGTCAATAGAAAAACTTATATATGTGTGACTTCGGTTTTATTTTTTTGTTTATAGCATTATGTTAAGAGGCATAATAAATATTCAATTTAATATTTATGTTTGTGTTAAAACATTTGCAAGTATGTACTTCTACCATCTAAAAAATACATTGTCTGAATATTACCTTTTAAATTCCTTTATGTACTCCCCAAACTTTAATTTCTACTACACAAAAAATCAGCTTATGCGTGTTATAGAAAATAAAAGCATTTTTATGTAAGGACTCCTTTTACTTTTTCTATTATATTATATGTATTTTAAGCTTGTGTGTATGTATTTGTTTGTATGTATGTTCATGTCAACTTCCGTTTAAAAACATTGACTTATAGCCTTGGTGTCAAGCCATAATTGAAAAAAAGCGTTGAAAGTAAAGCAAACAAATTATATGACTAAAGGTACGCGTGCTGCGTACATTTTATGCTCATCTGTGTGTGTGTTTGTGCGTGAATGAGTTCCAGTACGTGTTTTCAAGTACATGACAATACTACACAGTGTATAAAAGGTAATGTAATATCATTACTTTTCTCACTACCTGTAACGACACCAGCTTACTCTTTACATAACTTAGACACAAAAAATAACGACTTACTTATAACTAATAAATTTTTCCCATTATTGTAATACAAAAAATACAGTGTTACTCAAAAGTACTTATTTTTATCTTTATTTGAAATATAAAGTAATGATCTAAAATTATTTATTAAATCTATTTTTAGACTCATTATTTCCTCAACTCTGGTAAGAACATACATATGTACTTATTTGTGATTTTTGTAAACTGTAAAGTAATGACATTTTGTGCAACCAATTCGTTTATATTTTTTTTTCTATTAAGTAAAGGGTGTTTTTATACAGGTATATAAATTTGAGTTGGCAACACTTTTTTAACAGTCGATCATTTTGTTAGCTGTCAAGTAATTTATGTTTAGTTTAGTTTGGCATTTCTACATAAATAAATAGACTGACGCCTAAACAACGCTTCCAAATTGTGTAAATTTATTTTGAAAATCATGTTTCTGTTCGAAATATGTATCGCGCACTACTTCCATTTTACGGTCAACATAATTGTACATCAGAGCAATTAATTCGATTAACTATGGAACGTTTTGCAACACATTTACTCTAAATGATAATATGCATCCACAGAGAAGTCGTATAGTGCGTACAGAAGAAGTCATCGCTGCAGTAGATCGTAGCCTAGAGGAAGACCCCAATCAGTCTATACGTCCATGGTGACCGCTATAGAGCCATGACTACAGACTTTTTTGTTTATCAATTGAACAACCATGATGTGCAGGAGCTGTGGTTTCAATAAGACGGCTCAGCATGTCACACAGCTCATGCCATAATTGATTTATTGAAGGAAACGTTTGGTAACCGCATATCTTTACGTTTCGGACCCGTGAATTGGCCTCCAAGATCGTGCGATTTAACGCCACTGGACTATTTTCTGTGGGAATATGTGAAGTCGCTAGTCTACGCCGATAAGCCCGAAACGATTGACCACTAGGAGGACAACATTCTCCGCGGTTTTGCCAATATACGGCCACAAATGTTGATAAAAGTCATTGAAAATTAGACCTCCGGATTAGTCTACGTCCGAGGCAGCCGTGGCGGTCATATGCCAGAATTCATATTCAAATTATAATGCCAGAAGATTATCTTTTGAATAAAGTAAATTTCATGTCAATTTAAAAAATTCATCTGTGCTTTATTCCATTTCAATGTTCTATACCTCTATTAAAACACCCTTTATAACATTTCGACATAGCTCATACGGTAGAACGCTTGACTGACAACATGTTCGAATCCCGTGTGGGAAAATTTTATTAAAAAAAATTCAATATAAAACAAACATATTTCTTTTTTACTAAATTTAGTTGTGTTGAAAATTTATATTTACACTTTTTTGATTTTTGGTAAGGTGTTTTGTAATGATAATTGTAAGGTGTTTTGTAATGATACTTCACGATATCTGTAGAGAAATTTGTACACTCACAATATTATTACATTAAAAACTACAAAAATTACCTATTAAATTAATTGGAAAAAAGGACTACTGATTTTTCTGTATATTCAACTCATTTTAATATATATTTTTGTTTAAATAACCTATAAAAGTATTAACAACAACAGAAAGTTTGTTAACCCTTTCACTACCGACTTTTTGTTCGTGAGTGTATATCTATTTGAACTTGAGATTATTGTTTGGGTCCTTAAATTAGAAAAAGGTTGACATGTATGCCCTCCTACCATAGAGAAAATGGGTCCGAAAATTTAATTTTTTAATACTTCTCAGCCCATTTTTAGCACTAAAATATTCAATTATCCAAAAATGCTTTGCTTGATTTTGTTGAAACAAATGCTAAACGCCCATTTTTTCTGGGATAAAGGCTGATTAAAAAAATCGGCCTTTGTTAACAAAATATCTCGACTATATTTTTTTCCAAAGAAGAATATCATAATGCACATTTATAAACAAAAATATAAAGTCTTTTTACATTATCAAGTTTTTTAAACTTTGTTTTAAATATGTTTTTGTTATTTAAAACTATTTTTATTACAAGACGGAACCCATACATAAGTCAATGTTTGTTTTTTTTTGTATGTTTGTTATGTTTAAATTTCGTGTAAATTCTATTGCAATAATTTTATATTTAAACAGACTAAATTTTTTTTTTTTGGAATTAGTGGACTGTTTTTGAAAGAGAAAATAAAACGAAATTCAAAATTTAACTGCTAATATTTAAATACTAACGAAATTAAGTATATTTCTATAGTTTGTTTTTTAAAACACCGATAGAAAAATTTGAAAAATATGTTTCTGTGTATTTTAATTGATTCTAAAAAAATAAAATAAAACAAAATTCATGTGAGTGTAAATACTTACAATTACCAAATATGTACTTACATAATCACTTATACGATAATGTTTTTCTACACTGGGAAACTATATCAACACGCCTTAGTTTTCTGTGCAAAAAAAATTAACACAAAAAATTCCATTCAAACTCATTTCTGCCGGCATTTCGTTGTGTTATTTTTTCATTTTACTAAAGAGGGCGTAATATACCTGTGTGTAGCACGCATATTTGTTTATTTCATACTTCGGTATTAGTTCTACTAAATAGTAAAATGACTTACCAATACTTTTGTTAATGAAAAACATTACAAACATTCATAGTTAGCTTTAAGTTGTTTGTCAGAGTTGCACTGAAAGAATTTTGCTTTATGATATTAATGAAAAAATGTGATAGAAGTTTTTCTAAGATTCTATTAAGAATTCAGGCATGTCACAGAAAAGTATTTCGGTTTTTTTCGTTTTTCAACAGCAACCACACAGAAATTGATAAGAAAACGAATAATTTTTGTAAGATTTATTTTCTGTGAAACCCTGGATTATTATGAAATTTTTCACTAACTTTTTTTCACAAAATTTCATAGATTCATAAAAAAAAAATCGTTCAATTTCATAAACTATCTCTTCATAAATTTAATGCAACCGTTCTTTAGAGCTTGTTTTGCAGACTAACATTTTTAATTTTTTTCACAAAATTTCATAACATCATTGCTTTTCAAACATTTAAAATTTTATATTTTTAAATTGTTTCTTAATTTATATGGCTTAATTGCAATGATTTTTTCAGGACATTCATTAAGAGTTTCATTAATTCAATGAAAGTTTTTAATATTATAGAATTTTATGAAATCGGTTCATAAATTCTGAAGATTTTCATTAATTATAAAAATGCTAAAAATAATTTTAAAATTATTAAAAAAAACTCTGGTTTCAACAAAACAACTCATTTATGCAAAAACAATTTAAAAAATCAAATTGTTCACGTAAATCTAAATAAATCTAAAGGGTTTTTCAATAAGGACTTGACAACTATTTTTTTTAAAATAAAACGCAAGCCATTTGAGATATTTCCAAAATTTATTATCGACTTTAAATACAATCAAAACATTTATGAATGGAACTCAACTTGATTTATATGGCAACCTCGTGCACGTCGGCAGTGGTCGATTCGTTGGACCCAATTTTCGATGACTGGGTCAAACATTTCGGCCGTAACGGCCGCTATTTCGCGTTCAATGTTGACTCTGAGTTCTTCCAACGTCGTCGCTTGTTGACATAGACCAATGATTTGACGTAGCCCCAAAGAAAAAAGTCTAGAGGCGTTAAATCGCACGAAAGAGGCGGCCAATTGACTGGTCCATTTTTTGAGATAACACGCTCACCAAACTTACCTTCAATAAATCGATTGTAACGTGTACTGCATAGCTTGTGGCACAATCCTGTTGAAAACACATGTCGTCCAAGTTCATGTTTTCCAATTCGGGTCAAAAATAATCGGTAATCATGGCGCGATAACGATTGCCATTCACAGTAACATGACGATCGTTATTGTCGACTACAAAATATGACCTAATGAAAAATATGGCCTAATGGCCGGCATGCAAACCGCACCAAACAATTATTTTTTGTGGATGAAGTGGTGATTCATGAAGCACATGTGGATTTTCACCAAACCAATAACGCATATTTTGCTTATTGACGAATCTATTGAGCCAAAAATGAGCTTCGTCACAAAAGATGATTTAGTGATGAAATTCGCTCATAATGTTGCGGTCACCGATTTCGAATTTCGGTAGTACATTTTTATAATATGCATACGTTGTTCGTTGGTGTCCTTTACCATGATGAAAATGTTGAGTTTACTGAAAAAAAGGAAAGTAACAGTTAGATGATCAGTGAAATAGTGCGTTCACAAATTAAATTAAAAGTTGTCAAGTACCTATTGGAAAACCCTATCAATAAATTTTATAAAATTCAAGCTAAAAAAAATACATTTGGTATAAAAACAAAATCCTTTCAAGTCATTTTGATAATGTGATTGATCACTTTCAAATTCAATTAAAATGAGTTTTCATTGTTTTGTGTGTTCGGCGTCACCACTGTGGAGTTTGTTAGTTAATTTTACAAACCGATATAAAAGTTTGAATACAAGTTTTTTGTTGAAAAAACTAAATATTGTACACTGAGAGCATTGTCGTCACTTCAGTAATAAATTTCTTCATAGCTTTAATGAAAATGTTCACTGAAAGTCGTCCATTGAAATTTTTCATAGAATTGAAACAGGATTTATTAAAAGCAATGTTTATGAAATGCTTCGTATAATTAATGAAAATCATTCCGACAATGAAGTATTCATAGAATTTATGGCACTGTTACATACAATTCTATAATATTAAGAAGTCTCAGTGAAGTATTTATAGAATTTATGAAATAGTTACATAAAATTCTATATTAATAAGAATTTTCATTGAAACAAAGAAACCATTCATGAATTTCTTGAATAATGGCATTGGAATTAAGCCAATCAAGGGCTTCATACACAATGTGAAACAATTTCATAAAAGTCAAAATCAGATCAAAGTCTTTATTGAATTAATTAACCAATTTATAATGTATGTTGAACTCTTGAGAATTAAATCCTTAAAATTAAGTTCGAAATTTATGAAAATTTATGATATTATGAAATTTTATGGAAAAAAATAAAGAAGTTAAGTATTTGAAACAATTTCATAGCTCTTTAATTATATTAAGTATATTTTTCGGAATTGTGCACATGGAAAAATTTTTTATTTTACCTAAAATTGTCCTTGATCGAGTAGTCAAAAATGATAAGGCGATTTTCAAAGTCTTAAAAAAGTTTTATTTGCGGGCTAAAAAAAATCAACTTAAGTCAAATTTGAATAGAAATAAGACTCCAGAGTTTTTCTGAGAAACCAAGAGACATTTTTTGACCGCTTTTAGATAATTATTAGAGTTCGGTTGGAAAATTTAACTTTGGCATAACATAATTTTTTAGAAACTTTTTACATCAAGAAAGGTGTAAGGTTGATTTATTGTGACCGGTTGAAAAACTATAATGTTATTGTAATATTTTTTACAAACTGTTTATTTCTAATACACACAACTGAAAACGAATTTAATCAAAAGAAAACGGCATAAAATCCGATATATTTCAACCCATTAAGCTTTTAAATCAGATTTTTAAGATTGGTTTTAAATCCTAATAAATTTTTAGCGGTACATCATCTCAAAATGCGTTGTTATTTATAGTGTGTGTTACGAGAACAAATTAAAAATATTTTTGATATTTCGGACATCTTCGAATACAGAGAAAAAACTTAAATTGACTTTAAATTAATATTCTGGAACTAGCAAATTTCAGAAGGGGTTCCAAAAACCTTCATTGAGTGTGTTCAAAATATAAATATTATAAAATAAATTAAAATATGGTGTAGAGCTTTGAGTTGGAATAAGTACAAAATTTAAATTTTTAAAAAATGCAAGTTTGTTATAATTTTTATTAAAAATAAAAATTATGTTTTTTTTCGACCTTTAATTGTGCAATGAAAATGAAAATTATTCAAGTTCGAGGCCATACTCTATATTTCTTCATTAGGATATTGTCCTAACAAATAATCTATAGAGTTTTTTGTTTTCAAATTTATTATTTGACCCTTTCAGGAATGTGTTGATAGATCTATTTCGGGAATTTTCTAGGTTCCCATCATCAGAACACGTTTTGAAAGCGGTAACAATCCCATGCCAAACATCAAACATACATATGAACTAGTTTACTCACTACATGAGAACTAATATACATATGAGTTTGAAGTTAAATTATAACCATTGATCAAAAAATAAATTGAAAACTCGTTTGATGTGCAAGAAATATAGAGTATGGCCTCGAACTTGAATAATTTTCATTTTCATTGCACAATTAAAGGTCGAAAAAAAAACATAATTTTTATTTTTAATAAAAATTATAACAAACTTGTATAAAAGGCAGAGTACCGCCAAGTTTACTTCCCCTGTTTTGCTTACAAGCTAAACAAAATATAAAAAGGAGAGAGAAACAAAAAAACGTGTATTGAATATCCACCAGAGGTGGATCTTGCACATCAAACAAGTTTTCAATTTATTTTTTGATCAATGGTTATAATCTTTAACTTCAAACTCATATGTATATTAGTTCTCATGTAGTGAGTAAACTAGTTCATATGTATGTTTGATGTTTGGCATGGGATTGTTACCGCTTTCAAAACGTGTTCTGATGATGGGAACCTAGAAAATTCCCGAAATAGATCTATCAACACATTCCTGAAAGGGTCAAATAATAAATTTGAAAACAAAAAACTCTATAGATTATTTGTTAGGACAATATCCTAATGAAGAAATATAGAGTATGGCCTCGAACTTGAATAATTTTCATTTTCATTTTTAAAAAATGTTTAATAGTTGTGGAGCTTCATTATAAAAATATTTTTAATTTTAGTTCAAAATATCACCGTATGTTGGCGCTGTAATGTAGTCTCAAAAAAAAATGCTATTTTTGCTTAATTAAGCTCATATCGTACGTATAATGAGATATTATTACAAAGTAAAATATTTCTTTTATACAATAAAAAAGCCCAGACACCATGTGGATAAAGTTAAATAATCATTATTATATGTTATTTTTAACTCTAACCAACAACAACTTCCTATACAAATGTGGTATTCATAAAATTTAATTTATTAACAACAAAAATGTACATGCACGTGCATGTTTTATATTTTATTGCGTCTTTAAAATACATTTCATTTGATACACAATTTGCCTTTAGCAAAATTACTTATATAAGATATATATTTAGAAAATGTCAAATTGGCTAATTTTTGATCCCACTTTTGTCTAAAACTTGTTTGTCCTTTACAACATATTCAAGTTTCATTCAAATCTGCGGATTAAGCATTGTGTAGCCTCCTCCTTGCATGTCCTAAATATAAACAAAATTAAAAAAAAAACATAAATAAATACTTAATTCTTATTTTTTACTAGTTAAGTTTTTTTTTAAATTTCACTTTACCACAAAAAAAAATCCCCAATTTTTAATATACATTTTACAAGCCCGAAAAGAAGTAGAGCAAATGTACACATTTATTCATGCACACAGAGAAATAAAGTGACTACCGAATTGAGAAGTGTATTTTAATGGTGACAACTTATAAATTAATTTTTTATTATTTTTTTATTAATTAATAATCATATAATTACAAATTATATCCGTTTGCCCTAACCGATCACTAGCTTCTATGACTTTCGGCGCGTTGAAGCGAAAACATATCAGTGCTGACAGGAATCGAACCCACAACTCCAGCACTGATAAGCCAGCACTTGGGAGCGTGCTGGCTAATTAGTGCGGGGGCTTATTCTTACGGGGCGAAAATTCAGTTTGTACAACGATATTTACAGTAGATTTCTAAACATTTTGCCACTAAAATTCAGTTGCATTAACTGAACCTTGTTGTGAAAACTAATGTTTAGTTATACCTACCGACTGAAATTCGTATTAACCGAATTTGAGTCTATGTAACCGGAATTCAGTTGGCAAATAGCGAACTTTTTCTGTGTGTGTGTGTATTTGTGTAAACTAAAAAAAATACAATAATAACAACACGAACTGCATAAATAGTTGGTTGATTATTTTTTGTTCATTTACTCATACCACTTCTACATTCTTACCTTTCATTTTAATTTCCTTATAGACCATGTTAAACTAAAAAATGGTATGAAAAAATTTTTAACAGAAGAAAAATCAATGGAAACAAAACATAACTGCAGGACCTTTACTTTATTTTTACCTCTGCCTCTGCTGTACATTTTTGTTATGACAGTAGGATTAAGGTGTACACGTTCCAATTCGAACACGTGAAAGTATGTTAGTACTTTGTTGTTGGCCTGTGTTTAGATTAAATTGCGGTTAAATCAAAATACTACAAAACTGCCCATTAATTTTTTTTCTTCAGATTTTTGTTAGGTTTTTTGTGTTTATTATTCTTTACTTCTAAGAGTAAAACAGAAAGTACGCATTGGCTTAATATTAAATATACCAATACAAATGTACAGGAAAATAAATGGATTTATTTTCTGCTTGAAATAAAATTTTCAACAAAACATTTAAAATACCAAATAAGGGAATCCATAAAAGTCAATAGGTTTTTAGTACTTTAGGATTAGACATATTTGTTGTTTAATATGAACTTAAGAACTTTTGAACTTGATTTAAATATTTGCTCCGCAAATGTCATTAAGAATAAATAATTTGATCAAGGGTTATAATCTTTAACTTCAAACTCATATATTAGTTCTCATGTAGTGAGTAAACTAGTTCATATGAATGTTTGATGTTTGGCATGGGATTGTTACCGCTTTCAAAACGTGTTCTGATGTTGGGAACCTAGAAAATTCCCGAAATAGATCTATCAACACATTCCTGAAAGGGTCAAATAATAAATTTGAAAACAAAAACTCTACAGATTATTTTTTAGGACAATATCCTAATGGAGAAATATAGAGTATGGCCTCGAACTTGAATAATTTTCATTTTCTTTGCATAAATAATTTACTTATTGTATATATATATTTTTATAGAACGGAATATGCCCGTAATGAACCTCTTACCATCTCTATGGGATGGTTTTGCCTCATATGTTTCAGCAGACAAAAAAGTCGAATAGCTACATTTACACAAGAATTATATTTAGGTAAAAAATAATGCAACCCAGCAAGAAAATAAAAAATAATATTTTCAAATACAAAATTAAAAAAAAAAAAAAAAAATTATTAAAAATACTCTTAGTTCCTAACCAAAACCTTTTCCTGGATCCGCGCCTGATTGAATTACTTCGCTACTTAAATTAAACTACTTCGCCTCTTAGTAATAGCCAATTCAGATGTCCTTAGGGGAATTCATTCTTAATGGAACTTATCGGACTATGATTTTGTTTTATTGAAAGCGGTTTTGTTGATTTTAAACACATTCTAACTATTAAAGGTAAAAATAATGATTTTTTTCTCTATTAAATCTTTGTATTATGTTAATACGCAATCTTCAGTAATCATTCTGCAATAAGTTATAAGGCTTGGGGGTAAATTTTCGTCTGCAGAAGCGGTTCTTGCGATGAGAGTTGAACTGATAAGTACTTAAAAATTATTGGAAATCCTTTTAAAATAATTTAGGGAAAGAAAATTTTACAATTTGGATGAGAAAGTGAGCTTAGCTGGTTTAAATCTCCGACACAACACTGACCGTAACCTCACTAGAAATGTTATAAATTGATATTTTAAGAGCAAAAATTAACTTTTAACTGGATTTCTCAGCTCACAACACTTATTTACAATTTATGTACATTTTTTCGCCCATAGCTAATGTTAATATTCTGATATAGTTTAATAAAATTAATGTCAAATAGATGGCAATAGCAACAAATATTTTTAATAACTTGATTTTTTTATGTTCCAAAAATACTTGTAGAAGTCATATTTAATACAAAATATATGATAAAAGAAAAAACAGTATTTACTTTTAACTTATTTTAAGTTTTTAAAAACAATTTATAAAATTTGAACTTTATTTTTTCCAACAAAATTCTATGCCTTCTTCATTTTTGGATCGCATTTAGAGAAATCTAAAGTCAAATATATATGAATTGTAGTTTTTTGTATCGTATTGTGTACAAATTAAATAAATTTAGTCATATTTGGAATATTCAATAATTTTTTTTTCACGAAACACAAGAGTAATAAAATTGCACTTTATTTTGTCCAATAGTGTATGTCATGCTTTTGGAGAAAAAGTAACATAATGTCAAAGTGTACTGATGCAACTCGGGCCGTTGCAGTTGAAGTTGTTACTGGTCGTTGAACTGATTCAAAACCATTAGAAGTGGATGGAAACATGGGAATTAGAGCCAAAGGATTCATTCCTTTGACTGCAATTTTAAAACTCGTTTGGCGAGTGAATAGCGATTTTGTTGCGATATATATCAACAGAATATACCTTAAGATCGTATGAAACCATGTATGAACAAACCATAATATTATAATGTTTCCATAATTGTATGAAGATAGTATACATATATCACAAAATCTTTTTTAAATTTCAACTCAGTGAAACTGAAAAAAAAACCGGCAGTTTTTAGAATTTAGAAAAACTGTAAATGCAGTTATGTAAACAAGACCTTGAACCATCCCTGAGCAATCTTTAAGGATTAAACCACTTTATCCGTAAAAGTTACAGAGGGTTAAAGTTGAAAAATCGATAAAAATAGCTTGAAATAATCAATAGTTTTTACCTTCTTTCACTTTTTTTTTTAAGTTCTCCTTATATTTCAATCTTTTCCGGCATAACACAAAGTCAGTACATATAAGAGATTATTTTAATGTTGGTTTGATAGATGCTTCATCGCTTGGTAAGAAGTTATAAGACGGCTAAGTTTTGAAAGCAAAAATTAAGAGTTTTTAAATTTTCGAGGTTTTTTGATCAGGGATTTCGGCTCCCTCTATAAAATGAAAAAAGTTGAACTAGAGTTGGTAGCTGTTGTAATTCTTAACATTTTGGAATTAAGCCCATTAATGTGCCACGAATAGTTAAGGAGTTTCGGCAGATCAAAGTTCGAAAGAAAAAACGTAATTTTTTTAAAATACCAGTTTTTCGCGAGGCACATTCGCGGTTTCATTCGAAATTTGGTGGACTCCTGCGTAAACCGAGTTTTTTGGGAGTTTACATAAAAAATCACTGGCGGGTTTATAAAAAATAAATTGCAAAATTTTTTTGGCATTTTTGAAAAATGTGCGAAATTTACAAATCTTTTTCTAATTTTTTTTTGTAGCAATTAATACATTTTGTTCAAATTTAATACATCAAAAGACGTGTCTTAACGCGTAGAACCGATTTGGTTTTTCATTTTTTACTTTACGTCATTATTAGCGGTAAGCGGGATGTATTTATCTAAACTTCCTTTGATCTGGCACATCCAAGGCTTTGCACGAAATCGGATGAATTTTTTTTAAATGAAAGCCCATTCGATGCCTTATTATAAAATCAGAGGCGGTTTAAAAAATTTTGATGATTATTGATTTTTTGGACCATATTAAGTTTTCTTGTTATAAAAAAGCACCCCAGATTTTTTTTTTTAATTAATAAAAAATATAAATAATAAATGTATGAAACATTTTATACGCAACTTTTTGAACATAGTGTAACAATATTTGTAAAAAACATTAATTTTTATCTGAATTAATAAAAATCTCTACTTTTGATAATAAATAAACTTTTTTTTTTTTAATTTAAGAACTGATCTCAAACAAAAATAATACTTATGTCCCTAAAAAATAAATTATTAGTTCACAAATTTTAAGGACTTGCAGTATGTAAGTGGATGCAAATAGAGACTTTCTGACTACTACGCTATTGTTACCCTAACACTCCTCTTTATTTCATCTTTTGACCCACTTACCATATCTCTTAAATATATAATCGCTAAGAACCCATTGACAAGAATACCTAGCGGTGGTCGTTAAAGTGTTAAAGATGTATCAAATAATAGATATGGCCTAGCATGTTTTAATAACGAATGCAAAAAAAAATTAAAAAAACCAAAAAAAAATTTCAACAATTTTAAGACCGCCATATCTTTAAACCGCCATAACTTTTGACCCCCTCACGCGATTTAATTGACGCGAATGAATCTCTTATGCTAAAATAGCTCCCAATACTTATGCCAACTTTCATTGATGTGCCATCAAAAAAAATATTTTTTTTTTTACATAAAAATGTAACTCTTAGCCGGAACTCCTCATATATGCACTCTAATAAATGATTGTAAATTTACTACTATAAAGGAGTAAAGTTTTGTGTAATATTACGCAAATATGTAAATTTAAACAAAAAATGTGCAAAACTATTTTGGGAAAACATTTATATACAGAATTACATAATTTTTAC
Organism: Delia radicum; assembly: GCA_021234595.1. Taxonomy (NCBI): domain Eukaryota; kingdom Metazoa; phylum Arthropoda; class Insecta; order Diptera; family Anthomyiidae; genus Delia; species Delia radicum. Next base: position 195,058,495 of record CM037851.1, on the reverse strand, counting down.
CCATTCTGTGATTACAATTAACAACATTATGTCAGAAATTAGTATTATTTGGTTAAATAACATTTTAACGCACAAAGTTTGTAAATATATTAACTTAAAATAATAAATAAATATTTTTCTAATTGTGGAAAAATATTTTCAAAATATAATTCATTCGATTTTTCAATTCTGAGATTGAATTCCCAAGTCACAATTTTACAAATCGAATGAATTCTAAATTGGCCTCATTAGATTTTATTTCTAGAGACTTCAATAATTTTTAATCATTCGATTTATTTACTCACTGAATTCAGTTGTTGGGAATTCAATCGCCAATTGGAAATTCAATCCACTTTTACTCAATTAATTTACTCAATTAATTTACTAAAATTTAACAAATTTGCTAAAATTGAAAAACATTGCAAAAATTTAAAAATATTTAATAAAAATGAAGAAAAAAAATTGCCAAAAATTAAGAAAAAAACAACGCTACAATTTAAAAAAAATGCAATAATTAAAATCTATCGAAAAATATCTTTATTAAGTAATTAGGAGCATTTCAACTAATAACGTTTATTCACAAAAATTACGCGAGACCTAGTAACATTTGAGCAAGTTTTTACTTGTTTCTACTTAATTATTGAGTAATTTATGTGAAAAAAAACTTTAGTAGTTGAAATGCTCCTAGTTACGTAGTAATGATTTTTTGTGTGTAGTGTATGGATACCTCTAGGCACAAAGTGTTTACTTTTAAACACATAATGCTTAATCTTATATTGTGTGTGTACTTTTGTAAATGAAAGTGTGTGGAAAATGATTTTACGCATTTAGTGCTTGTATATATTCATTTTGCTTTATATTACACAAAACTTTAACCATTTTAAAGATCTAAATTTACAAGTATTTTTTATAGGAATACCTTAAACAGCTACGATACATCCTTATTTTAAAAATTAAAATTTATAATGTGTAGTTTATATACTCTCCAAATTGAAATTGTAATAAGTAATTTAATGTTATAGTTTTTTATTGTTTGAAGGTTTTTTGAACGGGTTCTATTACACACTATTTGGGTAAGTCCAGAGACGGGTTCCGTACGGGCTATTTAGCAACCCGAACATAATATGACACGCGTTTAATAAAAAGTAACAGGTTATTTGCTAATTCCGTTTTGCTAATTACTGTTAGATTCAAACTACTCCTGTAACAAAACACCTTACGCTTAATATGTGACTAGTTTTCTATCAAACATTTGTATCCAGTGCTACGATACTTACACCGACATTAGTCATGTTGCATATCACAAAAGTCCTAAAATGATCCAACTTTAACACTCCTACCTCTAACTTATCTCATGCAAAGTCCATGCTAAGAGCTTCCATATAAACTAGGACAGGTTCATGTACACTCAAGTTCAAGACACGTTACCATACCAGTGACTGGTTTAATTACTGAAGGTTATGTACATTGAACCTTTATGGGTCCATATATTAAAGATTTTACCACTGTATTTTTTTACGATTTTTTCTGTTTTTTGTTCTAATTTTTGAGCTTATCCTGGTACCATTTTAATGCAAATCAAAATTAAAAAAATCGGCTACATGAGTGATAAAAACTTGAGTGCCGTTGTTCTCCAAACAGAGTAATGAAAATAACCAACAATATGTTTTAGATAATCGAAGTAGGCACCCATAAAATGCGTTTTGATGAGTTAATAATACAATAGCAAAAATGAACGATTCTTAACAATCCTAGTATATCGTGTTAAATAAAAAAGATTATTTGTAATTTTTTTCTCTTTAATTTTGCAAAACTGCAGTCTACTAAAAGTTGCTTAAAATGTTTTGTTCCACTATGCCTTAAAATAATAAAAATAATTATAGTTTTCAATTGTTTTTAAAATTTATAAAAAAAGAAGTAGTAGTAGAAGTAGTAGCAACAAAATATTTTTCTCAAAAATCGTCATATTCTTTACACATAAAAAATTTGTTACCAAATAACAAGTCAAATATAAACTTAAAAAGATATTGTGAAAAAATATACGAAAATTTTGCAATATAAATTTATATTCTGGTAAAATGTATAAAGTTGTTGAACAATTAATGAGAAAAACCATGTCTAATTGATATATGTTTAGTTTTTTTGTAAGGGATTTTTCTGTGTAAAAATTATAAAATATAGCCCGTCTCCATTTAAAAAATTAATTGGCAAACGAGTTTGAAAATCGCCACTTCTGGCAAAGAATCACCATATGTGACAACCCTGGTACGATGGGTCCCGATTTTGGCTTTTAAAAGAAGAAAATGTAATGAAATAGCTGCTAGGGTTCCCTTGGTAGTCCTAATTTTAAACTCTAATTTTTATAGCACAAAGAATTTTTTAAGTAAATCGTTTCTTTATTTTTTTTTTTGTAACTGTTTAGATATTGTAGTTTATATTGATTTCTGGCTGTAATAGAATTTTGTCAAATAAATTCAAAATGCTTCATATAATAGCTTAAGTGGCTTCTAAAATGTATATTGATCAAAACCAATAAGATACGAGTATGATCTTATTAAACAACATACATAAAAAAAAATATTAAACTAAAACATCTAATCAGTTTTTTTAATGAAATTATCTTTTAAACAAATATTTAATTGAATCAATTAAATTTTTGATTGACTTTTTAATATTTTAGTTCATGTTTTTTTATCACATAATTATCATATTCTATTTTCATAAACAGTATGCTTCCTCTCAATTTCCAAGCCCCTACTTGCGTGACATCGCCATCATCGTTTTTCTAACGATTATGAATATTCGGATGTTTCATTGTTCTCATTGTGTTAAAAAAATTTAAGTCAATTGTTGTTAAACACATGTTGACACTTCGGTTTTTGCCGCTACACACACAAGCATAACTGTATTAGTAGTATTTGTTATGCGCTTCAATGGTATAAACCAAATGCATTTAAACAAAACGAATACATTACACACTGTGTATATATTACATAGTGCTGTAAGTTAAGACATATATCATATAAAAAAAAGAATAAAATTTTCAACTGTTTTTAGTTTAATTTTTGTTTTAATTAATATGATTACTACTTTAATTGGTTTTTGTTTCAATTGTATAACAGTTTTAGAAATTGACCCTGATAGGTGCTCAAGTAATTAAAACATATTTTCAATTTCGGGATTAAAATTCGTTTTTAATTGTACAATGTACATATTAACATTTTTATTATATTTATATTTATTAACATATTACATTTTAATGTAAATTTACATGTAGTTGACGTAATCTTAAATGAATTCAATAGCTTTTCAACATAATTGCTTTCATAGGCGAATATTAGAGTGCCTCATTTTAAGGAGTTTTTTAAAATTCAAGATGCACCCCCTGAAAATAAAGATAAACATGTTTTATGATGACTCCCAAAAAAATATTTCGGCTCTAACAATAACATCCCGTGAGCTGAACCGTTTTTAAAAAGCCTCCAAAATCAAATATTTGGTCAAATATAAAAAAAACATTTAAAAATTCTTTGATACTGCATTAAAAAATTATTAAAAACAGCTTCTCGACTGGAAATAATACAATTTTTTAATAATTTTGTTCATATTTTTTTTTAATGCGATTTTTTTAAAAATTTCAAAACATCTCCCATTGTTCATCCGTTTTTTTTATATTGAATACATATTTTTAAAGTGTTGATATCCACTAATATTTTCCATACTAATGTTCAAGGATGTTTTCGGGATTCTCTAAGGAACTAGAACATTCTTATTTTTAAGATTAATGCCCTAAGTTTTACCGAGGCTTATATATTTGATTTATTCTAAATAACGAGTAAACTAAAGAATTTGAAGAATAATATCATGTATCAAAAATGCAAAACCGTTGAATATTTCCTGAAATATTTGCAAAACAAGTAAACATTTTAAAAAAATATAATATTTATTTTAAATGTGAAACATTAAGTTTTATTAAACAAAAAATATAGTATTATAAACTGAATTTTATGCATAAAAAGTGTATGAAAAAAATATGTACCACAGTGCAAGTAAGTGCTAATCAGTTACCGAAATTACACTGTGCAACAGCGGAAAATGAAAGTAGACCATTATTAGACTAAAACCCCCAAAGGATTTTGAAATCTTTGCTCTTGTTTGTTTTTATAGGCCCTTGAAGTTGACTCTTTTTCAGCATATTTTTGCTCTTTTTTTTACTATGGATAAAAATAAAATGTTGAAATGGGTAAAAATAAAATACAATAACGACGAAAGCGAGGATGCTCATTTTCACACAGACTGTTTGGTAGCTTCTTTAGAAGTGTGATGTTCAAAATGAGCTAAATCGGTCCAGTGCTTCAAAAGTTGTGAGTGAAAATGTAAGGGTGCCTCAAAATTTTTCATACAAATGTGCGAATTTTACAAAATTACGTGACTTGTCCATTTTGTAACCAGACATATAGAGGTGAATAGTGTTGAATATTCACCTCAAGAACTTTTTCAAACAAATTTTTTTTTCTCCTCAAACTTTATCACCTCGAAATTTTTTTCACCTCGAAATTTTTTTCACCTCAATTTCTGTTTACTATAAGAAATGTTGGACATTTTGTAACCGAAGACATAGTCAATAGTATTGAGTATTTTACCTCAAATACTTTTTTCACCAAAATTATTTTTCACCTAAAACGTTTTACACCTTGACATTTTTACCTCAAAATTTGTCATGTAAATTTTTAATTCTATTACAATTACGTAATCGCGAGTAATTTATTACGTAATTGGAATGGTCCGGTCCATGATCCGAAATTTGTTGCACAGTGTTATTAGAGGATTTCGAAAACACTTCGATTTGTTTGTTTTTTTTTTTTCAATCGCATTCACCTAACAAATTATAAAAAAATCTTATTATCTCTAGCCAAGAGGCTGAATTTTATGATTTTTCTAATACAGAGCTATAGATAAAAACTGCAGGTTTAGCTCACGCGATGTTATCTTTAGAGACGAAACATTTTTGGAATCATCATGTAACATGTTAATTCTTATTTTCAGGGAGGTGCATCATACACGTATTTTTTTGAGGCACTCTAACGAATATGCAATTGAATAAAATTATATGACTTTATTACTAAAACAATCTATATTTATTAGAAATCTTACAGGGTCTTTCACTAAAAGACGACATTTGTAATAAAAGAAACTTAAATTTGCAAATAAAACTTATATATTTTTATTTTTTGATATTTACTGAAAGTCTTAATTGGAATATAATTCGTATTAATAAAAATATTAAATTGAATATAATTAAATATATTTATTTAGTTTTCAATAATAAAAAAAAATAATAGTACATTTGTATAATTTTTAAGTACATAAAAAAGGTATTTTTTTGGTGTTAGACCCCGTATTTTACACACAATGTCAAGTTCTTTTGTTATTGAATTAAATTTTGAATTACACATTGATTTGTATTTTCTTGTATACATTTTAAACTTTTAATATTATAAACCATACAATCGTAAACCACTTAAACCACAGAGCAACAACAACAAAAATTTTAAAATTAAATCGAAAAATTTTAGTATAAAAACATCATAAAAACAAACAACTACATACAAATAAAGCCACAAATTATAATGATAATACATAGTAGAAGTCGTTGCAAAAAGCAATAAATACAAATACAGCTTTTTGTTGTTTCGGCTGCCATTGTTGTTGACATTCCCAGCAAAAACAGACACTACCAAGTAATTAAGAGTGTAAGGAGCATTAATTTTGATTAATTTTGTTCGCGTTGACCCAAAATTCATGGGTGGTCACTACTTTTTTGCTTACAAAAAAAGTGAGAATAATGAGCTACTTGATTGGTTATTCATATGTTAGCAATAAGTGGGTACTCATAATTATAGAATAAGTGGTTACCAAGAAGTTACAAATTAATTGGTTATCTTTAAGTTCTTTTTTAGGAAATTTTAAAATACATTTAGCTTGTAGAATTTACTTGTATAAATTTTTAAAACAAATTGACACAATATTAGAATCAAAAACATGAAATCGATGCTTAAATAACCAATTACCAGTAACTCATTATTTTGCAATTACATATAAGTACTCATGTAACCCATTATCAACAAGTCATTGTTTAGTATTTTAAAAAAATTTAATATGTAATGTCCTATAATGTAATCTATACGATAATGACCTGTCATTACTATTTGTTTGCTGGGTTGCTATAAAATTGTAGAATATCATAAAATTATTGTTATTATTATTACTTATGGCTTTTTTCCCCCATTTGAATGTATTGTTTTTGTGTTGTAGGTATATGCATATGTGTATATGTATAAGTAATTATGTGTATATATTGCTTTCGAAGCCAATTGTCCCGGTACGAAAAAGTATATTCCAGGAATGCCAAACTAACAGTATTTGTTCTTTTCTAAGGGATATAGAACAAATGAGAGAATTTTTTAAGTAAATGGGCGAAGTAGGCTCGGATAAATATTGAAAAATTTTGCGATCATTTTTAGTATATTATTATTTAATATTTATCTGAGTTTGAAGAATCCTAGAAATTTTATTATATCAATATTTTTTAACGGAGACTTCAAAAAAAAATATATATTATAAAAATTCAGAGGTATTTCTGAATTTTAAAGTTATGCAAATCTTAATTTATCGAAAAATCGGCCATTTAAAAAAATTCAAAAAATCCTAAAAGAAAACAACTTTGTAGAGTCCGATATAATTTGTAATTTTTATATTTTGAATAGGTTTCAAAGCACATTAAAATTCAGAACACACAATTAGCAATACGTGAAAAATAAAATAATTTTTGAAATCCTCAGGAAATTTCCTTTCATTAGAGTATCCACTCCCTTAACCAACAATAGTAAAAAAAAATATTTTTTAGTTCTGGAGGGGAACATCTACTTTTATTTTTGGAGAACTTGAATAAAGTGCAGTTATGTATTTCATTTTGGAATTTGAAAATACATACATACTTATAGTAGCTATCCGCTACCTTCGAAGTATATTTTAAAATTTTTTGGATTTATGGAAGAGCATTTCCATAGATTAATTTTGGTCCACCACAGCATCATTTAGTTTTAAACAAGTAATTTTATTTATTACTTGTTTTAAATTGAAAGATGTAGTGGACCAAAATTACTCTATGAAAATTGAATATAAATATATTTACAAAAATATTCTCAGCATTACCGCACTTGAGCCCAATTTTGTACAAAAATGTAAAAAACTACAAGTAGCGAACTGAAAGTAGCGAACTAAAAGTATTCCCGATTTTTATTTATTTTTTTATTTTTCCCATCCTCAACTAGATAGTAATCATCGTTTGAGCACTATTACGTTAATTTGTACACTTCAGGGACACCCTAATGTGCACTAAAGCTTAACAAAGATGTATGTCGTAACTTTTTTAAAAACCGGAAAAAAGTAATATGTTTCTTAATATTTTTTTATTAACTTAACGGACTTGATAGGATAATCAAAATATGTTTTTGGCTTTTATCACATTTATGTTTGTTAAATGTGTATAGTTTATATATCGTTGGAAAGCTTTTTGCAATTCGCATAATATAATCGTATTTATAATATATACTTACATATAAAAAAACAAAAAAAAAAATCTTTAAATCACATGATTTTCACAAAATTGTGTATGGGATCCTGTTTGAAACATTTGAAATTATTTTTACATAGCAGTAATGTGTTTTCAAACTATGAAGTTTGATAAACATTTTGCCTATGGTTTGGCCACAGAGTTGCCACCGCTTGGCAAAAACTATAGTGCTTCGGGAAACTTGGTCTAAGTTCCAAACGTGGAGGAATATCGAAAAAATAAAAAATTTGGGTCCACTAAAACTTAATAGATAATAATATATGTGAGTTCTATAAAATTATCAGTTTCATTAACGATATTATTAAAATATCTGAGGACGTTTTTAGTTTCTCCTGTAAAAAAGTAAATATGTTAGTTACGTGCTTTTGCATTTTAGTTGACGATGTGGTGGAGAGAAAAATAAAATCGCTCATAAAGGAGTTTTTTCATTAACTGTTTTACATACATAAAATTTTTTCCGAAATAAATCTAATAAAACTAAATCTTACTGGAAAGCAACAGCTTCAAGTATAGTTTTTTTAATTTCGATTTTCAAACTTGGGTCATTGTGACCCAAAGAGGACAGGAGTGTTAAAGAAAAACAAGCTAGAAATTTCAATAAACTAAAAATTTTATTTTACCCTATAAAATTAGATCGTCAGTTATGTTTCTTATCGAAGGTTTAATTCTCATGAAAATATGTAAATACCATCTTCCTGACTCCGAATGTCTTTTGATTAATCGACTTTGATCTACATACGAACATTGCATTTAAAAATTAAAAAAAAAGTTTACCTTCTTTAACGATTTTTTCGATTAAGATTTTTTGGCTCATAATAACAATAATAAGCTCATGACACAATAATAAGCTCATGACACTTGCTTGTTTTTATATTCAAGTTTTATGCCATCGCAGCAAATAAATCAGTCAATTAAGGAAATACCATCTTTTCACACATTAAATTTACATACATTACATGTTAATTGTGTAGATGGTATTAATTTGAAATGTAAGTACAATTTAAGTACTTTTCTAAAAAAAATATGCACTTTATGCACAAAAAGTTGTTGATTTATGTTTTTTGATACCAAAAAAGCTAAATTTGAATAATTCAACAATATAAATTTTTTTATGAGTAAAACCATTTGACTAGCATTGATCCATTTTAATTTATCTTTAAATGAAGCAAAAACAGTGTGCTATTAACCTACTTTTTGGACTTTGACGCTTACTTTGCTACTAACCTCGATTGTAAGCTGAACTGTATCGTCTGCATAACACATTTCTGTTAACTTTACCACCACTTTAGAGTCCAAGAGTCGTGCAATGCATGTACTAAATTTTACTTGGCTGAGATGAATTTATGTTCTCCAAGAAGCTTTGTTTTAAAGTCCACAACCTTAAGAATTCTTCCCAATTCAAAAAACTACATTATATCCTCCATTCCATGATATAACGGCCGAAATCTGACCGGGGGTTATTTAAATTCCTTTGTGTTTTGTGCACATGTTCTCTAGGATGTCTGTAAGTCACTACAGTTTTCAGTTTCTTAAAATTTTGTAAACTCGCGTTTTTAATGCCGTTTCAGTTTTTAAAAAATTAAAAAAAATGCTAAAAGTAGTGAACTTCTAAAAGCCATATGACTGACCTGAAGTAGATGGAATATTTCAGAGATTTAAAAAGCATATGAACGCTGCAATAGTCTAATTTACAATTAAAAAATAACCACTTTTTTGCGAAAATGCGTTCATAATGCAAATGCAATTTCTGAATGCATTTTGCACTTTTTCCCCAAATCGATTTTTAAACTTTTGCAACAACTTTGACTTTTTTGGGACCAGAACTCTAACTATTTTTACTGAGTTTTCAAAAATAGTTTGCTACATTTTTCCACACGAAAAGACATTTTTTTGGTTTTTTATAATTTTTAAGTTTTTTTTTTGTAATTTAAAAAAATATCATAACAGCCCTGAACTTTGGAGTGCAATATCTTCTATGGTATATTGAATATTTCATTCATTGAAAAGGCATCTGAAAGCTGTAGTTGTCTAGTTTACGATTTAATATGCAAAAATAAGTGTTTCTTTCTAAAATGATTTTTAAATGCGAATTTTAAATTATTAAAAAATTTTACTGATGTCCTAAAAAAAATAAAAAATTTTGAAATTTAAGATGCAAAAATAAGTATTTCTTTCTAAAATGATTTTTAAATGCAAATGCGAATTTTAAAAATATTAACTACATACCAAGCAACATTTGTTCATGTTTTTAGAAGCAGGAGAAAACAAATGCGCTGATTTAAGTGCTTACTGTGCTTATAATGAAAATCAGCAAAATATAAAAAACAAAAGAATGTTGAAATTACTGTTTTCCCTTTCAAGGATGCAGGTTGTAAGCAGCTTACCCTAATCCCTTACTAGAATGAAGGTTGTAATGCAGTAGTTCCATATCGTTGATTATAAACGATCTGTACCAGTTTTCCCGAAAGATTTCCGATTTTGTTTGGTGTTTTCTTTAACCCTCAAAGTGGCACATGGTTCTGGCCAGACATATTTCATTTTCATGCTTCAATTTAGCATACTTCTATTTTGGGTACATGGCTGTAATTTCAGGTAATCTCCCAAAATATTGTTGGCTTTCGATGTATAAATTAATAATTGAAAAAAAGTCCTTGGAACAGGACAAAAAGCCAAATAATGCATTTTGTATGAACGCATAGGCAAAGCAAAGAGAGTATAGTATTAAAGATATCCCAACTCTCCCAACCTCCTCTCCTCTCTGACTTTTGTATAAATCAATGTAAATACCATTGATAAACTTTGTATATACAGAACATCCAGAGTCTACCCAAAGAAAATGGATTGATTTGACAAGCTCTGAGCTAGATGCATTCATTGGGATTTTGTTGGCTTCTGGTCTCAGCCATAATAATATGCAAGACTCCAGTATATTGTGGCGTTCTGATTCGCTGTCCATATTCCGTGCGGCTATGTCGCACAAACGATTCATTACTCTGTCCAGATATATTCGTTTCGATAATAGTCGTACGCGGGCATTCCGACAGCAAACAGATAAAGCAGCTCCTATCCGGGACCTTTGGAATTTTCTCAATGAAAATCTGCAAATTATTCTGAACCTTATGAAAATATTACCATCGATGAGCAGTTGTTTCCGTATCGTGGGCGCACAAAGTTCACCCAATATATCCCATCAAAACCTGCAAGGTATGGGATCAAAGTTTGGTGGGCATGCGATGCTAAGACTAAATTTCCATTGAAAGGAAAACTATACACTGGAAAGAAAGGAGACAATCGGGAGATAAATCAAGGTGAAAACGTTCTAATGTATTTCGCAAATTGTTACGCAAACAGCGGCAGAACAATTATTTCTGATAATTTTTTCACCTCATTGAACGGCGCTAACGACTTGATGCTATGGGACTGGCATTTGTTGGCACCATTCGAGCAAACAAAAGATGTCTTCCTAAGGAAGTTATGAAGAGCACCAGACGACCAATTCTTTCAAGTGTGTTTGGTTTTCATGAAAATCTTGTTGAACTTTGCAGCTACGTGCCCAAAAAAAAAATAAGGCAGTCAATTTAATTTCAACCGTGCATTACACGAAACATGTTGAAGGCGTAGCCATGAAACCGGAAGCAATTTTATTTTATAATTCAACTAAAGCCGGAGTCGATACGATGGATCAAATGCTAACTCATTACACAACAAAACGGTCAACCAGACGCTGGACATACGCGTTTTTCTGCAACATGATTGATGTGATGGCATTGGCATTATATGTAAACTAAATGATGAAAATACAAGAAAAGAAAGAAGACTCATATTTTTATATAAACTTGCAAAGCAATTGGTACTGGCCAACGTTGAAAATCGCATCAATAATCCGCACATTGTGGCTCAACCAACAACTCGTATAGCATTTGAAGCGTTCTTTGGGAGACCTCTCAATATAGCAAACCTTAATGTGGCTTCACGCAGTGGTCCAGACACATTAGCTGCCAAAAAAGATTGCAGAATTTGCCTGCAGCAAGGTGACAAAATACGCCGTAAGACACGCTTTTTTTTGCTGCAAATGCAACAATCCTGTTTGTCAGCAACATTCAAAAGTAGATTATTTATGTTTTTGTTGCCTTCCGCAAAATTCTGAATAAAAAAATCAATGTATACTTCATAATAATTTTCTATTTTGTCATAAACATTTATTACTTTACCCATAATAAAGAGAAATATATATAGAACAAAAAAATTGTTGCCCTTTTCATTCCAAAGATTTTTTCAGGTCTATTTTTTCTTCCTCAGGTAGCTAATAACATAGTAAAAAGAAATAGAAACACAAAATATAACAAATATTTTCCTATCTTAGTAAAAATTTAACGGCAAACAGCCCTTATTTCCATACAAATGCATGTAAATGTATAGGGGTCTGGCCAGACACCATGTGCCAGAACTAAGGGCTCAAAATATGTGCCTGACGAAGGGTTAAACTGTTTCTGAAGGGCTAACATATCTAAAATATTAACAACAACAATTTAACATCTTTAGAAGTTTACTAAAATATATTATATAATATTCATATTATTACTTTTAATCGTAATAATGTAGACATGAAATATGATTTTGACGAAAGCCATTAAATCACAGCTTTTATAAGCGCTAAAAGCCACGCTTATTTTGCCCAAAAGTAATGCTTTCAAGTGGGAATTCGCCATACCGGCATATGTAAGCAAGTTTGTAAGGTATTCTTTTGGCTTACTCCCTGCACAAATTACTATTTTATGTGGGAAAGTATCAGAAAACATATTTTATCTTATAAGTGTTTGTCTGTTGTATATAATATTTAATATCATTAGAAAGCTTACACATACACATTATGAAGTGAAAATCAGTACAGTAATCTTCGGATATAGTCGCATCGCCTATAGTCCATTTAGCGATATAGTCCACATTTTACGTTTTTACTCTCATCTAAAATCAAATTTCATACAAAATGAGTACAATATAGTCCATTAATGATTTGATTACCAAAATTAAAATTATTATTATTAGTATTCAAAAAAAAATCAAAAATAATTGTGACATCTTAAAATTCGTAAGTTCTAAATTATTTAAAAATTTCAGATGCTCCAAAGAAAATCAGAATCTAGGGATTGAGTTGAAGCTTTTCGAACACCGATTTTGTATTCCAGCTTCTCCACCATGATAAAATTTGATATAGGCACATTATTGGATGACTATATCCCAAGTATTTTATATGCGCAATGTGTGTGCAACTAAGACATGTGACAAATAGCGAAAAGTACTGCTGACCTTTACATATATATATAAAAAAAATATTGTTAAAAATCGAATATTTTGATACACTCACAAGAACTTTTCCATAAAAAATCAACAGTTATTTAAAAGTTTAATCGGTAAAGTTATTTAAATGGAATATACAGTTAAATTACCAAAGAAATATATTTTTTAACGTTCTGTCTGTTATTCAACAAAAAAAAAATAAACAAAAAAACGGACTTTCCGTAATAGTTAAAATATTCAGTTAAAATTTTCAATTCAAAACAAAAAGTTGTTATATTATATTGAGTATTGAAATAAACGAAAACAATCTATTGTTTTTATAGATTTTGTCAATTAATTTTTCAACAGTTGAAAATAAACTAAAAATACAATTGTTTTAAACGAAAAGTAAGTAGTCCTGTTTTTAACTGATTTTCAGTTAATTTAATGTGTATATTCAGTAGTCTTTACGGAAAAAATATTGTGAGTGTACATTTTGAATTAGAGCATATCTCAAATTTACAAAATAAAAACTGAAATGTATTCAAGTTTGAAGTATTCGAAAAAATGTAATGGTTAATACCCATATTGCCTATGTATTAAACACACAGCTCTTCAAAATGGACCAAAAATGTTACTTCAGTAAAATAACGATCAAAAGCCGAAATACTGAATACTGAACATTGAAAAAAGAAAAAATACGTGTGTGTCCTCTTAAACTTAATAAAGATTATCATAAGTGAATTTCACAATTTTGTGTGTAAACTTATAATTATTTCGTCCACTGTACATGTCGCTATTTGAAATATCACCGTCAATTACGACATCTTATTACCTCTTTTATATCTTGATGTAATAATATACCTACTGTTTTTTTTATATAATATATGAATTAATATCACTAGTTTACAGCAAATAGCCTCCGACAATTTTTTTATATATTTGAGGCCCCTAAAACCGAAAATCGCATTAAAAAAATTTTATGGAATGGTTTTATGGAGTAGTTTTTGAAATATTTTTTTAGTTTTATTTTTTTGAGTAATTCGACTATTTTGACTACATCTAGATTTGCGATCTAGCTAATTTGTTCAGTCAAATTGCAAAGCAATTATCAACATAACCTTTAAATCACTTAGACAGTTTCGGACCTATAGGTCGAAATTTCACAGAAAAATCTCTTTTTCGACAAAAACTAAAAAAATTTTAATTTCGCAAAAATATATAAGATATTTGTTTGGAAAAAAAATATATAAGATATTTTTTTGTTTGAAATACCATATTCTTAAATATAGTCTTGCAACATTGAAAATAAGTCGTTTCCAAAGAAAATCTATGGATAAATGTCAAAGTTATAACAATTTATGTAAAAGTATAAAAATTTAAGATTTTCTCTATATATATACCATGTATTTGGTGTTCGTACGATACATTTCGTAAATATTAAGATATTTTAATAAAATTTGTCACATTAACTTTAATTACCCCAAAGACAAACTCTTTTGAGTTTGGTTAGAATCGGTCCATCCTTGTACCTAGTGCACATATAATGGCCCACCCAAGAAATTGGCTTTTATGAAATTAAAGGATTTCTCTTTGTTGACCCAAAGAGAAATCCTTTAATATTGGTTAGAATTGGTCCATGTTTACCCCAATTGCCCAGAAAACGGATCACTGAAAAAATTGGCTCTAATGGTCGTACGCACGCTGGAGGTCGAAATTATCAAGATATTTTTATAAAATTTGGCACACTGACTTTTCACGACCCAAGAACTGGTCGGCCCATTGTTATACCTGAAGCCCATAAAAGGGCGCCCCTAAATTGGCTTTGTTAGCACGCCCGCTGCAATTGGCAAGTAGAGTTTTTTTTTTTTTATGAAAATGAATACAGTGGCTCATATCTGCACAAGTTCGAAGCCTATTAATTTTTGATAGAATCGTTCCGTAGTATAACCTAATGCTTTACTCGTTTTCTTTTTAACTTTATTCATATCATGTCTACTAAAAAAGTGTTACTATTGACTGACTCTAACTAAAAGCAGAAGGTTTTTCCACTATGCATATAAACCAACAAAGTGTTACCATAGAGTGACACTGAGTACAATAGAGAACTACGCAGATCCAAAAGGACCACGTGGCGCAACTACTGTGAGAAGATCTTTGATCTTCCAGAGGCGGTGCGACTACAAAAGGCTACAAAAGGCCCTGTCATACAAATGGTCTCTGCACTCTTAAGAGGCCGGATGGCTCATACACGGAATCTCCCAATGAAACTTGTAAACTCTTGCTCGATATTCACTTCCCAGGATGCGTTGACAACTGCGGGTCCGCTGTGATTCAGAGAATCCCGAACCTGACAGGTAGGTACGTACGCCTGGCGGGTGCAATCTTTCAGGAGAACCGGGTAAAGTGGGCGATAGATGAATTTCTTCATTTAAATCTCCGGGTCCAGATGGGATCTATCCTTGTCTCGTACAGAGAGGGATGGATTTAATTGTCCCACAACTGGTTAGGATATTTAGATCGAGTCTATTATTCGGACATGTACCGAGACCCTGGAGGGAGGTTAGAGTGGTCTTTATACCGAAGGCGGGGAAAAAGTCTGAGCAACTACCTAAGTCCTTCAGACCAATTAGCCTGAGCTCGTTTCTCCTCAAGACAATGGAGAAAGTCTTGGATCAGTATATTAGGGACACTTACCCTCAGACGAAAGCCGATACATGAGCTACAGTTCGCGTATCAACGGGGTAAGTCTACCGAAACTGCTATCCATCATGTTGTCACAACAATAGAACGGGCACTGGAGGCAAAGAACATTGCCCTTTGTGCATTTATTGATATACAGGGCGCTTTTGACAACACGTCCTACGATGCGATTATTGTATCCATGGCTAGGAAGAGCATTCCTCCAATCATAATTAATTGGACATTGGAGATGCTCCGCTCTAGGATAATCACGTTCGGAATAGGAACTACTTGTAGGACCGTGAATGCGACCAGAGGGTGTTCTCAGGGTGGCGTTTTGTCGCCTTTACTATGGACACTGGTCATTGATGAATTACTCGAGGGTCTGAACGACTCGGGTTTCAGGACCTATGGATACGCCGATGATCTTGTCATTTCCGTTGTTGGCTGGGATGACAGGACCATCTCTGAGCGTATGCAACAGGCTCTGAACTTCACTATTTCGTGGTGCCGGGAAAAGGGGTTGTCTGTCAATCCGTCGAAGACAATCCTGGTACCATTCACGAGAAGGAGAAAACTTAACCTGTCTATGCCGGTCGTTGATGGCGTAACGGTTGGCTTCTCTAGCAGTGTTAAGTATCTTGGAGTGACTCTTGATAGCTCCCTCACCTGGAACGAACATCTTGACCACGTCTCCAAGAAGGCCACCAGGGCATATTATGCCTGCCAGAGGCTTTTCGGGAGAACATGGGGCCTAAGGCCACAAATGGTCTACTGGTCGTTCAATACTATTGTTAAACCGATGATCACCTATGCTGCCCTTGCATGGTGGCCAAAAGTTGAACAGAGTAAGGCAAGGGATGCTCTTAAAAGAATCTACCGTCTTGCGTGTGTTGCCATTACAGGGGCCGGCGGAACTTGCCCGACGAATGCCTTGGGGGTTATGCTGGGGATCCCGCCTTTGCATATTTCTGTAATGGAGGTTGCCAGTATGGGTTCCTCCAGACTTAGTGAATTCGGTGGCATGAGGGGGGGGCGACCTAAGGGGTCACATGAAGATCGCGTGAATCCTAATAGATGACCCGATTTCTAAGGTTGCGGACAAAGTGTCACCGGAGTGGATCTTTGATAGATATTTTGATGTGTTATTGTTTGACAGAGACATGTGGACCAATCAATCCTGGGAACCAGAAGATGGTTCTCAGGTGTGGTTCACTGATGGCTCTAAGCAGTCGAATGGGAACACGGGTGCGGGCGTCTTTGGACCAGGCTTCCAGCGTGCCTTACCTATGGGAAAATATCCGTCCATTTTTCAGGCGGAGATTTGTGCCATCTGTGTCTGTGCAGGGGAATGCCTGCGAAGGGGAACTCGCTGTGTGCTATTCAATAAACAAAACAAATAAAAAACCGACTTTCGGTATTAGTTAAAGTATTCAATTTAAATTTTCTATTTAAAACAAAAAGTTGTTATATTATATTGAGTATTGAAATAAGCGAAACAAATTTATTGTTTTTATATATTTTGTTAATTAATTTTTAACAGTTGAAAATAAACTAGAAAATACAACTATTTTAAATGAAAATTAACGTTTTTTATGTGATTTTCTATTAATTTAATGTGTATATTCAGTAGTCTTTGCTGAAAAAATATTGTTAGTGTAAGTTTAAAAAAAATATTTTATATATTTTATTGCAAGACAAAATTTATATATTTTTTAAAATTTCAAAATTTTTATTTTCTTAAAAAAAAGAGATTTTTCCGCGTAATTTCGACCAATAGGTTCAAAACTCTAAGCCGATTTTAAAATAAGATTCAGAAGATATGTTGTATATATATATATGTTGACTAAAAAAAGTAGCTAGATCCTGAATTAAAATAGTCAAATTACTAAAAAATTAAAAAAAATATTTCAAAAAATACTCTATAAATAAAGTTTTTAATGCAATTTCCGGGTTTAAGAGGTCCATGTACATAAAAAATAGTTGCCAGCTTGTCGCATACATGTTTTAAAATTTGTTAACTAGTGTATTTAAAAAAATTTTTTTTTTCTTTGTATATATTTCAGTGAAGAAATTGTAATGACATATCATTATTTTTTGGACTAACAGGAATTATGCAAGCTTACTCTCTGCAGTACTTTAACACAAGTAATAATGCCTTATTAATATCAACTTAATTTTCCTAAAAAATTTTGGGTTACCCATAGGTTCTAATTATTATCATTATTTTAAATATAAAGTAAAATTTAAAATGAAAATTATTCAAGTTCGAGGCCATACTCTATATTTCTTTATTAAGATATTGTCCTAACAAATAATCTATAGAGTTTTTTTTTTTAATTTATATCAAACTTGTAGAAAGTAAAATTTTTTAAAAAATTTAGAAAATCTGTTTTTTGACTTATTATTTTTTCAACTCAAGTAATTCTTAGTTTTGATTTTTTGTAAGCTGAAAAGTAATGACATTTTGTACAAGCAAGTCAGTTATGTTTACATATAATAAGTATAGCATGTCGAGATAGCTCAAATGGCAGAGCTGGTTCCCAGGTTCGAAACATTTGATAAAAAAAAATTTCAATAAAAAAATATTATTTTTTATTAAATTTTGAAAATTAGTTTTTAGACTCATGAGTTTTGTCCATACTGGTAAGCATATAGGTAACCACATATTTTTGGATTTTTCGTAATCTGGTTATATCATTTTGTGTCATTGGTTTTCACAAAATCCACATATAAAAATAAAGACATATCGCTCGTTTACTTCAAGAACGTCAAAAAACGTGACTTTTGAGTTAATGACGCAGAATTACTCGTTATATCACGTATCACTTTGTGTTAAAAATTCGTATTGATATCTTGTATACTCAACTCTTGAGAGAAATTATGTCGTTATTTTTTTCTTCAAGGTGGGAGTAAATTGAAAACTTTAAACTTGTTTTCTACAAAATCAAAATTTTAGAGTAATGATGTTATTGAAGTAAGTGAGCGATATGTATTGACAATTGCAAGTACTTGCCATTCCCAAATATGTACTTATATTTATTTGATAACGCCACTTATTTGAAAACGCTTTTCTTCGCTGGGATGCATTATATTATAATATTAAATTGTTATCGTATGCTGTATATAAAATGAAAAGTTTCAATATTTTTTTGCTTCTCTCAATTCCGTTTTTCACTCTGTGTTCCGAAACAGTAATTAGCATATTTTTATCCAATAAAACAAAGTGAAAAAAAAAATTAACTGAATACAAAAAATTTTAAAGTTTGCCAAACAACAAAAGCTTTCAAAGTAATTAGTTGCATAAATAAATTTAACAAAAAAATAATATTTGTAATTGTTGTTAAATTAAAAGTACAAAAAAAAAAAAAAAATATAAACTTTAAGAATACTAAGTACAGTGAAGTTCGGTTATCACAAACTCGTAGGAACCGGATAATTTAGTTCGTTATAAGAGAAGTCCGCTATAAACATGGCAAATATTTTCCAAAAATTATTAATGGTGTAGAATGAGGCTGACAATGACCTAGTCGCTTATGTCGAAAGTACGACACTCCCTCTAGCGCTGACCCTCACAAGATCTTTTTCATCTTTCTCTTACATTTATTAACAATTAGTACTTCCAATTTATAACAGTTACATTTTTGTTATGATCTCAAAACCGGACAATTCAAAATAAAATACAATTTCTTGATCTTTTTAAATTCCTCTAGTTTTAAAATTTTTGTTGTAATATGGAAACCTTTCTTCTTTAAATTACGTTTCATACAGTTCTAAAATCGTTTTAATAAATTTTCAATTAAAAAAATTAAGTTTTTAAAATTTGCAACAAAATTTTATTTTTATAATTTTAGAAATTTGTATGAAAATTTGTAGAAGGGTCCCGAGATTCTTTCGTTATATAAAAACGGTGTATAACCGCATTATTTTGTATGAAATATAGTTCGATATAGCCGGTGTTCGTTATAACCATACTCCACTGTTGTATTTCAAAAAGATGATAAAGAATATAAAATTTTTTGTTTGTATTTCAAAAGGATAATAAAGAATATAAAAGGGGCCTGAATCGATTTCAGTCTTTTTTTTTTTTTGATTTTTGCAACTATTTGACAAAAAATACAAAATTTTGCATTTGTGAAATTTATTTAAAAAAAATAATTCCAAATTTGTTGTTGTAGAAAAAAGTTTTAAATTTTTTTTTTTACGTAACGTAAGTTTTTTACGTACGTTACGTAACAATGTGTTTGGAACAAGAAATGCAATTAAAAAATTTTGATGGAGTTAATTTGGTTCACCATTTTTGTCTCTAATATTCTGATTTTTAACTTTTTGTTGAATGGGAATTAAAAAATTCGATTTGATGATAATGTTAATTTTGAATGTTCTATTTAACAATTCCAGTCAACTTTTTCTTTCAAAACCTTAAAAAGGAGGAGCTTAAAAAAATATTTCCCATTAATGTTCTTTTATCATGAAATATTATTAAAATAACCCATCTTAACAAAAATTAATCAAAATCAATTTGTTTTTTACCGTTATTCTTCATAAGCATAACAAACTTGAAACTAGGGAACTAAACATCCCTTTGAAACATGTTTGACTAATTTTCAAAATAAGCTGATTAACCCTTAAACCACTAAGATCGTCTACAGACGGTCATCACTTAAATCTAAATACAGGAAAATTTAAAATATCCCAGTGGTTTAAGGGTTAATACCCACCATTTGATTGGTGTTAATTTAACATTTTTTTTTTATCAGGACACCCTATTGTTGGTCAAATCGTATGTGTTTTAACATTTTGAAAGCAAGTTTGCTATCAAATAAAGTTTGGTATCGAATAATATGTATATTTAACCAAAGAACATAAATACTAAAGAAGAAACAATGTATTCAAAATCTGTTAAATTTTATATGCCATCTGGTTTTAAGAGAAACAGTTTTTAAAATGTTTTTTTAATCCATATTTTTTAGTATATATAAACAAAATGTTGTATTTATTATACAAAACTTATGCAGGGAACACATTAAATAAACCAAATTAACTTTAATATTTAATTAAAATTGCATAAAAGCTTAAAAATTAATTAATTAAAAGTACCACTGTTAATACATTTTTTTCGAAACTCTTGTAAAAACCAGTTCAGGTTGATTGAAGAGAGCGTTGGATACGGGTTGGTTAAACATTTATCCAAAAAATTGTATTTTATGTCTATACCATGCTTATTTCAGAAGTTATTTAGGCTTGAGTTTAAACAATTCTGAATTTCTTCATTTCAGGTCATCAGTATTACCCTTAAACAACACCAAATAAATTGTTTTAGTAGGCTAAAGCTATTGAGTAGTGATTGATCCGGCATTGTAAAAACAAAGTATTTGGTCAAAATGGACTTTGGTCTACTGACTAAAAAAATTCTTTTGCATGAAAGTTGTTGCCCTCTAAATAAGAGATGACATATTTGACAATTGAAGAGCTTATTGTAAAAACTTGATAAGTCACATATATATATTTTATGGATTTCCGATGTTTTCTATACAGCCATGAATATATATTTTATAGCAGTCTTGCTTCAACACTAACTGCAAGTACCTAGAGTATAAACGTCCGGAAAAAGTCATATTTTTTGTATTTTGTAATCTTTAAAAGATAAAAGCAAAGTAACAATAAAATGTGGCTCATCTAGTTTTACAATAAGCCCTTAAATTGTTAATAATGTCATCTCTTATTTCCAGGGCAGCAACTTTGATGCAAAAGCATGTTTGTAGTCAGTAGTCCAACGTCCATTTTTACCAAATAATTTTCCAAATCAAAGAATTTGCAATCAAATGGCATTGATTTGCTGTTGCATATTTTTGCATGTTTTGTTATAAATGCATATTTTGCCTTTAAGTGAATATTTTTTGCTTTTTTATTGCATATTTCTTACTTTACTGGATATTCCTTAGTATTAAAATAATGATTTGATTTACAAAAATATTTTAAAGAATTTGAAAATATAAACACAACACTTAATTAAAATAAGCAGCATCATATTGCCATCTACTTAGATATTATATCGGATTTTATTTAAACCAACGCTCTCGAGTTATAAACACGTTTTAGAAATATCCTCGGATTGTAAGAGCAAATTTTTTGAATTTTTAGTCATTTTTTTTTGGTGCATACCCAGCAAACAATCCGGTCCGTTTATGTGCCGTTTTCGGTACAGCATATACGGATCCGAAGTCCGTTTCCGTACCGTTTTCTGGATCAGTATACGGACCGGAAAACGGAATAAAAGGAACATCGAATACGGATTCGAAACAGTATAAAGCACGCTAAAACGGACCGTTTTCGTACCGTCATGCTGTATATAAACGGAGTGTACGAATTGAGTGTACGTTCAAAACGTACCGTAAACTGTCCGTCATTTATTTTAAAAACGGAGTGGACTCCGTTTTAATATACCGTATACGGTCCGAATATGGTCCGAATTCGTACCGTTTTTTTTTTTAAATGGTCCATTTTTATTTTTTTTTTATTTATTTTATCTAAATGATTTCTCCTTTTTTTAATTTTAAACAAAAGTTTGATTTTATTTTTAAATTTTAACATTTATAAATTTATTAACAAAAATGGATTAACAATTACATTATTAGAAAACAATATAAAACCACATAAAAATTCAATAAAAATCAATAAAAGGATGTGGTTTTAACATTTTGATTTTTTTTTAATTTTATCTCTGGTGTTGTTTAACATCTTCACCATTAAAATTTTCATGAGATCTGCGTCTCTATATTTAATTGGAAAAACATCTGAAATACAAGTATATGTTAAAAAATAACCAAAAAAAATACCACTAAAAATCTTAAATACATATTCAGCCATTTTTTAATTTATGCAGCCGTTATCGAGTTATGGAGTGACAATCAACAAAAAGTGTACACATCTTTTTATATATATAGATATATAGATAGATGAAAATGACTAATGTTCAGAAAAATCATCACATCTGGACCAAACGAAAATATTTAAAATTTTTTTTTTTTAAAAACCATCCTCATTGCATGTTCTGCAAAACGTATTCAGCCATTTTTTATATTATGCAGCCGTTCTCGAGTTATGGAGTGACAATCAAAATGTACACTTCTTTTTATATATATAGATGAAAATGACTAATGTTCAGAAAAATTACCACATCTGGACCAATCGAAAATATTTTTAAAGAATTTTTTTTTTTTAAACCATCCTCATTGCATGTTCTGCAAAACGTATTCAGCCATTTTTTATATTCTGCAGCCGTTCTCGAGTTATGGAGTGACAATCAAAATGTACACTTCTTTTTATATATATAGATTTTATTAATACTTAATTTAATTAATAAATAAAACTGTTTGATTTTTTTTAAACAAAACACACTCCGGTAATACCGGAAGAAAAACGATAACGGTTGTGACGGAGTTTTAACTGATGAAAATCGGTGTAGTCCGGTTAAACGGCACCGAAACGGATACAGCAAAACGGAGTTAAAACGGATAATTTTCGAAAATTTGAGTAATCCAATTTTACTGTACGTTAATGGTCCGTTTTCGTACAAGCTTCGACGGATACGTCAATTCCGGTCCGTTTTCGTACCGTCAATGCCGGATTCATGAATCCGTTTGTAACGGACAGTACGTAAAGTTGTTTCTTGGGTAGTCTTTGGTTTTTAGTGCATATTTTAAGCTCACATTTTGCATTTTTTACTACATATTTTGATCGCATATTTTCGATTTTTTAGTATACGAAAGTTGAAGCCCTGCTAATGACACTCTATTAGGGAAATATAAAAATTCATAGACTTACGCTATATAAAAGTTTTTTTTTTAAAACAAATATAACTATTAGAGTAATAATATAAAAATACCATATAAAAATTATAAAGAATGAATCAAGAATCAAAAAGTATAAAGAAAGAATCAAGTAAATTTAGAGAACAAATTTTTTTGAGTGTTTTTATTTCAGTATAACAAAAAATTTGTTTTTGTACATTTATTTTTATATTCAAGCCGAAAAAGTTTTAAAACTTAACACTTAAATAAAAGTTTATTATATTTATTGTTATTTTTGTGTGTTTTTGGTTTGAGCATATGAACATGACTTTTTTTATGAAGTATATAGAAGAACTAACAACACCCAAACAAATATTTTTAATTAAATTTAAATGGAATGTGTATGTTTATATTAATATTTTTTAATAATAATTTAAAAAAATTGTTTCTTATGTTTTTTTTTTTTTTCTTTCACAAAAATATATTTTTTAATCACGATTTTGCTTATGCCTGAGAGATATTTATATGTATCTGTCATTTTGTGAAGAGATAATTATCTTTTTACTAGAAGAAAACAAACAAAAAAAATAATAATTTTACCAAACATGATGTATTCATTTTTATTATATTTTCTTCGACAAGGATAAGCAAGCGAAAACAAAAAAAAAAACTGTAGACTGACAGGAAAAACTTGCACCTAGCTGACAGGTATCCAGATCCGGACCGGCATATCTTAATGATCCTTGGATATGATGTAGAGATTTAAAATCCTATGTTGAAAGTGTCTAAAAAATTTGTTTTGAGTAATATTAAATCTGGCGTTTTATTAAGGAATTCTAGTTGTATTAAGCTTAAAATCTGACACCTCCTCAATCGAGAAAGTGTCAGAGCTGTTACCACTATTCGAAATCGTTCGATTTTTTTGCAAACGTTTACCGAAGAGCCTTTTCCCCTATATTTAACTTAATTCGTGCTCCCCGGTAGGCTAGTTGGTAGCGTGCTGGCTTATCAGTGCGGGGGTCGGGGGTTCGATTCCCACCAGAGGCACTGGTCTGTTTTCGCTACAACGCGCAGAAGGCCATAGTAGCTAGTGCTCGGTTAGGGTAATATTATATAATTTGTAATTATATGATTATAAATTAATAAAAAAAAAAAAAAAACTTAATTCAAAAATGAGATAACTTCCACTATATATGTGATATGGGTATCAACAGTTTTATTTTCTTGAAAATTTTAACTCTGTGTACATGTAAATTAGTAAATTAAATATAAATTTTCATACAATGAAATGAGTTTTTAAACACCCAATTTTTAACCCTTGAACGTGAGATGGGGCAGCTAAAAAAATGCTTGTCTCTTTTTTTTGCTCTTTTACATCATTATCAAAGTTCATTAAAATCTACGAGTTCGGGTTGGTATACCTCCCATGGAAGCTAAATTTTATTTTTTTTATATTTTATTATTAATTTAAAACTTAAAATCATTTATGTACAGTTTCAAAATTTTCTTTACAACTAGTCAGATATGACTAACGAGCAAATTTCTTCATGTTAAATTTAAAAGGATTTGTTAGACATCGTTTGTTACGAGCCTAACCAGTTCATGATGTTTTGTGCGTTGTAGCCTACGAAGTTGATCTTCGGCATTAAGGAGCCTTTTCGCTTCCTGGTTCACATGT
Source organism: Delia radicum (assembly GCA_021234595.1). Taxonomy (NCBI): domain Eukaryota; kingdom Metazoa; phylum Arthropoda; class Insecta; order Diptera; family Anthomyiidae; genus Delia; species Delia radicum. Next base: position 195,033,450 of record CM037851.1, on the reverse strand, counting down.
ATAGCCAAACGAGTTAAATGACGTATACATTTAGAACGTTTAAAACAACTACAAATGTTATTTAAAATAAATGAAATACCACGTAAAAATCTTACAACATACATTTTAGTTTATTTAAAACTATTGAATATTTGTTGTTTACTATTAATAAAACTATATTTAATATATCTTTCATCTGCAACTTATTTAAGTTTCATTAAGGGTCTTCTTGATTGGACTACTGAATTTACGCTGTTTTTTAACTTGTGGAAAGAAAACGGCAAAAGATTTTTTAATTCTGTTATTTGTATTTGGTTGCACAATTCATCAAGTAAAATATAAAATTAACAATTTGTTAATCAGTGGGATGTTTGTAAAGTTCTCGGCCTCCAAAGTAGTGTCTACCAAAAAAAAGGTGTGTTGTTCGCTGCTTTCGGTGACTCGCGGTTATCTGAAAGCTACGGTGAGTAGGAATACCTTTATCATTCCATGTTCACTCATGAAAAAAAATTTTTTAACAAAATAAGGACCGTTTGAAAATGAAAAAGCATTATTTGACCATTTTTAGTAGTCTAGTGAAAAAAACAAATAGTAAATAATTTTAATTCCAGATAATTGATCACATGACTATAGCCACGTTAATTCTGCTTCGATTAAGCCCTATATCATTAAAATCGGTTCAGTAGAACTTGAGAAACCCTGCGTACATGTTTGACAAACGTGGTCTCAAGAAAAACGTGAATGTCTCATTTAGTCAAAAACATTGCTTCTCAAAAATCGAAGAAAATATATTTTCCAAACCAGGAAAAAAGCGTGATTTTTCAAACAGTGACCTTCAAATGATGATATCTTCTTGAAAGATCAATATAAAACAACGATTTAAAAACTGTACAAAAATATGACATTTTGGATGTTAACGAAAACTTCTTTACGGGGACACGAATTTTCTTTTTTTGGCATGCTTTTTTTTACAGATTTTGTGTTGCCATATGGTCACAATTGACGCTTTCGGGTTAAGGTAACACCACTTTGTAGTTTCCTTGTAAATTAATTAAAATCTTTAAATTTAAAATTACTTTTATCGCAGTATCTAGATTTTAAGAAGACTTATTTTTCTTAAAAAAATAACAACAATCGGCAAAAAAACTCATCCTAAACTATATACATAAACATAAGTTTCGAATGAAATATGAATATAATATTAAAAACAACAGCCAAAATATTAAGAAAAAATTTTAATACAAAATCATACAACAAGGCCAACAAATCTGTTTGTTGTGACTTACGCTTTCAATACAGGATCACAAAAAAAAGCAAAATTTAAAAAGAAATGTAAAGAGATTTCTTAACAACACTCCTCCTACAAACTTATTTATGTTTTGCATTATACATGAATGTTAATGCTTAAGGATGCACAGTGGAAAATATCACAATATTTTTGGAAATAAATTGGCCATTTCTTACTTAGTGTTTCGACTGCAACAAAATTTGGAGCAGACAAAAGTGAAGTAACATAGAGCTTCTGTTTTTACGTTAAACCCCTCAGACCCCGGGGCGGCAATGTGATCCCCAAAATAGCGCACTTTTTGCATAAGAAATGCTGAGTACTCACCGTTTTTGGTTTCTTATTCGATTTTCATTAGCATATTTGTAATATGTAGAGACCATAAAAAACCTGATTTCATGTGTAGGTTATCTCGTATAGTTCCCAAGATATTCCCATTTGAAACTGTGAAATTCCAAATTTGACTCAGGCCCAGTTTTGACAGCAAAAAATGGCAAAATGCCATTAAATGCATATTAAATTAATAAACATTTCAAATATTTCAAATATTAAATTCTGACATCAATTCCGCATTTGTGATTACAAATTTTATATAAGTACACAAAATTGTTGGATTATTTATATTAATAAATATTTTATTGAATAATGAAAATTTACATTTTATTAAAAACCGCAATTTTTACCTTCCTGTTAAGATTTTTCAAGTTTTTGTTCTACCAATAGTGGTAGTTGGGATTCTTATTAAAAATGTCGTAATTTTATCGTTATTTCTTTTCCAACAATACCAAACATTTGTATGATATATTTATATCTTCTTAACAGGAAATCTTCAGGAGATGCCCCTTAGGCAAATATTTCTTTGTATTCACCTGTCTTTCTGCTGCAAGATAGAAATTAAATACTCATAATAAGAAACATTTGCATAAGGGGTAACTTCTGAAGAAAGGGCTAATCCAATGAATTAGGTATATATTGGAGTAACTGCAACTGTTTCCACTACCTAATTAAAGCCATCCAAGTTTTGGAAGAGTGGGTGAAAATTAATATTTGCATCAGAAATGTGACAACCTTAGAAGTGGGTGGGTTTTTGGACACAACTCGCTTTTACATGAAAATGTCTTTCAGAATAGTATACATAGTTTATATGTTTTTGAGTGGAACAAGATATTGAATTATTCCATTTTGGTTAAACAACCAATAATTGATTGCAATAAAATTTGCCTTAATTTGCGAATAGCAGATTTGAAAAAAAACTGGACCAAATTTGGAATTTCACATTTTCAAATGGAAATATCACGGGAATTAAAAGAGACATTTAATCATGTTTTTGTAAGTCTGTACTAACAGATTAAATATGTTAATTTTATAAAAATCGGATAAAAACCAAAAAATGGCGAGCACTGTAGTCATATTGCCGCCCGATAGTGTCTGTGGGACCCAACGTCTCAAGGTCAATGTCCAAAAAGCTGGACCAAATTTGGAATTTCACATTTTCAAATGGGAATATCACGGGAACTACAAGAGACATTTAATCATGTTTTTGTAAGTCTGTACTAACAGAGTAAATATGTTAATTTTATAAAAATCGGATAAAAACTAAAAAATGGCGATCACTGTAGTCATATTGCCGCCCGATGGTGTCTCAAGGTCAATGTTATGTCACTTGGACCACTAAGTAAGAAATTTCCGTCTTATTTCTACAAATTTTGTAAAATATTCCACTGTGTAATGTTGTGTGTATGTATTTTTTAATGTTTTTAAGTATGGCAACTTGAAGATTATATTTTTTTTTTCTACAGGTTTTGTTTTTAGCATTTAATTTACACATTTATGTGCTCTAATTCTTAAAAAAAGCCTTAGCCGAGGCCATTACTTACTTTATTTGGTTGGTTTTGTTTAGCATACAAAAATAAAAAAAGACGCCACTCTTCACCTGCTTTCAGCAAAAAAATAAAAATGAAACAGGAAAATAACACTTTAGAAATCCTACTGTGTTTTTTTCTTGTATTATTTTTAAAGGTACAATCATATGCTTAAGTGAGTGGGTGGAGAAAGTATAAAAGAATTACAAAAATTTAAGAAGATTTAAAATTTTCACCTTTTTAAGTGTCATAAAACTAAGGGTGGAGATTTACAGAGATTTACAATACTTCACCTTCTACTTGTCTTTATTTGTTTAAGCCTCATTTTCACAATATCCCGTTAGTTACTAACTGGGACTGTAACTGACACATTTGTTGTTCTTAGACATATAAATTTTCAATTTAACTGTTTGTTAACTTTTAACTGGACATTCAGTAATCGGTCCTAAGTGTTATTGTTTTATATAATTTAAAATTATATTATGGGGATTAAATTAATTTATAAAGAACGCAGAAATTTTTGTTTGTAAAACTTAATTGAAGGAAAGGCAAGCTATAGCAAATTTAAAACATATTTTTTTTATTATTGCAATGAAAAATTTCCTTAAAGTTAAATTAAGATGTTTTTAATCAGAAAAGCAGTAGTAACCTCTTTGTGCCCTTATATGCATATGATTATATCTGTAAGAAGGCTGTTTTTGATCTCACAATAAAGCCAATTGATTATAGGATTCTCTGAAATGTTATTTGCACGATAAAATATAATTTTTATTAGAGTCTTTGTTAATATTTCATAAATATGGTGTAAGGAGCTAATCTTGTTATAATAAATGGTCAATAAATGGTCATTCTTTATCTACCCGAGTAGAAAAAATTATATATAGTCTTATGTTTTTTCATCTTAGAATATATTATAATATGAGATTATATATGGTGTTATGCATATCCATATATTATAATATATTTCTTATTTGTTAACACATAACATGTTTAGGCATTACTCAGTGGGGCCAAAAATAATACAATTTTATGTTTTTTGGATTATTATAGACAAATTTGGTATCAAATGAATTGTTTTCTGAAAACACAGTCACTAATGTACAAATTATTCCCAAAGATTTTCAGATATTTTTGTTATTAAAAAAAGTGTTTTGATTAACATTTAATCTGGCATAAACTATGTAGGCAATATGGGAATCAATATTTTTGTTTCTTTGAGTACTTTAACCTCCCCAAATAAATCTATTTTTTTGTAAATTAATCAAGTTTTCATACAAAAACAAATTAATTTTTAACGCTTAAATGTGAGATTGGGTAGCTAAAAAAAAAAAAATACGTGTTTCTTTTTTTTGCTCATATACAACATATAGAAAGTTCATTAAAATTAGCAAACTAATCATTAATATACACCCGAATATTTTCAATTTATAACGAGCTTTCAACCTCCGTATATTTACAAAAATAAAGCAAATCAAACATATTAACTAGGTTGATACTAGTATTTTGATCTGGCTAAAGATCTCATCAGAACCCGAAGTTTTAGAAAAGTTAGAGCCTCCATAATAGGCAGAACTTTAACAAAAAACCTATTAATAATCAATTTTGCTCCATTATTGTTTTCTTAGAAACCAAGCACGTGGTTAGGTCTTTTCCTAACAAGCATCATGACGTTACTAAACTTTGAAGACCAAAAATGTTCTATTTATATAAAAAAATTTTAGTTTGTACTCTGGCTCAAGTAATATATTTTACAGTTATATTAGTTTTTTGTTTTTATATACATCGAGATTATTTTTATGTTATTTTCAATGTATAACGAGCTTTCAACCTCCGTATATTTACAAAAATAAAGCAAATCGAACATATTAGCTAGGTTGATACTAGTATTTCGATCTGGCTAAAGATCTCATCAGAACCCGAAGTTTTAGAAAAGTTAGAGCCTCCATAATAATCAGAACTTTAACAAAAAACCTATTAATAATCAATTTTGCTCCATTCTTGTTTTCTTAGTAATCAAGCACGTGGTTAGGTCTTTTCCTAACAAGCATCATGACGTTACTAAACTTTGAAGACCAAAAATGTTCTATTTATATAAAAAAATTTTAGTTTGTACTCTGGCTCAAGTAATATATTTTACAGTTATATTAGTTTTTTGTTTTTATATACATCGAGATTATTTTTATGTTATTTTCAATTTATAACGAGCTTTCAACCTCCGTATATTTACAAAAATAAAGCAAATCAAACATATTAGCTAGGTTGATACTAGTATTTCGATCTGGCTAAAGATATCATCAGAACCCAAAGTTTTAGAAAAGTTAGAGCCTCCATAATAGGCAGAACTTTAACAAAAAACCTATTAATAATCAATTTTGCTCCATTCTTGTTCTTGAATATAGTTGAAAACTGACAAACAGTGTAATTTTTGTAACAAATCACTATGAGATTGTAATACAAAAAAAAATGCTTAGTTTTGGATTATTTTTATCCAGCAGCGCATAGTGGTCCGAAAACCGAATCTAGCTGGACAAAATTATTTTAGACAATTAATTATATTTTTGGGGTCGAGGGCTTGACAAAAATTGGTTATATTTCTAGTTAAATTTTTTAAGTAAATACGGTGGTGTCCTATTATTGTGATATTTCTTAAAATTCAGCTTTCTTATGAATGAAACCTTTAAATTTTTATGAATACGAAAACATTTAAATTTTATTGCCATTACACTAAGAGAGTTATCTGCATGATATAAATGCATTTCTTCATTAGATATAGGATTGGACACTGAAACTCGTCCATGAAAACTTGCCATTAAAGTAATGCAGTTTTTATTAAAATTTAATGAAAAATTTCATATTATTTATGAAAAATTTTATACGACTACTAAAAAAGTTTATTTAAAAATAGTTTTATTAAAAATATGAAGCTTGTTTATAAAGTTTAAGAAATTTTTCATTTACAGAAAACTTCATTAGTTCAATAAAAAAATGTCATTAAAATTCGTCCAAGAAATGTTTTTTGAGTAGGTGTTTGGAGAAATAAACGTGAATAATTTTATGTATATAGTCAACAGCTATAGTCAACGTTTTTAAGAGTAAATATTAATAAAGTTCCAGTAAATAAGAAGTAACAAAATGAGTTAAAAACAAAAGTGGAATAATTTATGTAATTAAATACAAAGTACTTCTCATCAAGTAAATAAAACAATACGGAAAAAGCGTTGATATTTTTCCTTCAAAAATTATAATTTTTGAAAATATTCTACCCCTTCTACAATGGTCCTCTTGGAATTTTCGGTGACGCGAAATAGACCATGTAAGGACCTGTCAGAAGATAAAGTCGGGATTAACTTAGCGGATGAAGACATTTTTAATTATTAAATAAACATTGGGCGGTTTTTTGTTTAACAAAAAACAAATTATCTTGAACTTAAATAATCTTGCCAACATTATAATTTAAGTAAAATATTTGTTTCAGTAAATATTTCGTGTAGTATTGTGGAACATTTTCTGGAATATTTAAATGGTTCTATAAGTTTTGACAAAAATAGCAATTCTATTATTGTTACAACATATTCTTTGTTAAAATACATAAATTAGCAAACTAAAAATAAATTGAGAGCATTATTGCACTGTGTTATTTATTAGATTTTTAATGGTTTTTGAATAAAATACTTTCAATTTATTTTTATTTTGTTAATTTATTTATTTTAACAAAAACTATTTTTTAACAATAATAGACTTGCTATTTTTATCAAAAATAATACAACCATTTAAATATTCCAGCGAATTTTCCACAATACCATATGAAATATTTACTGGAACTTTGTTGGCCTGAGAACGCCAAACCCTTTTGAGGAAAATCAACCTGACTGGGAAAATCTCACCCAAGATAATGACCCCGAAAATGTTCCACATTGAAATATAATATTCCAACGAATATTCCATAATACTTTAATATTCATATACCTGGACTTTGAAAATTTAAAACCATATCAATTAACTGCGGTTGGGTGAATGATGTAGGAAGTCCTTACAATTAAAGTGAAAACTTGCCTTATTTGTATTTTTTGTGAATATTATAAACTTCCTAAATGGATTTGCAAAATTTTAGCCCACGATGTTAGTTTATATTCTAATTAATTCATTTCAATTAAAAAAATCCATAAATTGTTTTTTTTTTTACTTTTTTATTTAAATTAATTTTATATGAATTTACTATGGAGAAAATATAAAAAGTATATTTTTAATATGCATAATTTAAAATCGTTATTTTTTAGAAAGACGCACTTCATTTGGCTAGAACTTTGTAGGTATTCATCAAAAACATGTATTAAATATATAGCTTTTATCTTAGTTTTATTAGTTAGGATTTGTCACATACTCCATATTTTTAAGGCATCAAAATATATATAATTCTTTCTTAAACTATAAGAAAGAGCACTCAATTTTTTCATAAATTAAGTTACCGCTCATGTTCTCTAAAGGTGCATATTAAAAAGTTTGATGCTGTTTTTGGTGTAGATTTTTTATTAGCGAAATCGTGAAAAATTAGAAACTTAAACTTTAAATACATGTATAGGGAATATTATTGCATCTTTCGAAACGTATAATATATCAAATTAAGAAACGTATAATATATCAAATTAGTTGATGGTATTTAAATGTTGCAAAAAAGTATTATTTATTATTTGCAATTTTGCAATTTTTTTTAAAAGTTTATCAAATATTTTAAATATTCTACAAAAAGATCTTTGAAAATATTTCTTTAACTGTATCTAGCTTTGAAATTCTAAGGCCAAATAATATTGATCTGCTTCCTAAATTTATTAAGAAATAATAGATCGCATCATCGATGCTTCAAATTTTTCTGATTTTGTTGAACGGTGAAATTTATTAATATTTACTCATAATAAAGTTCATTATAGCTAAGCTCTACGATTTGTTTTGTAATCCCATTTTCAGTCCTATCATCAATAAAAAACAATAAATTTGGTTGTTATATAACAAAATTTGCCATATATTTTATTCGAAATAGCTGAACTCCACTGTGCTTTATAAAAACAACTGATTATAATTTAATATGAAAGGTCTTATTTCCATATTCATAAACTACAAAAACATAAAACTGTAGCATATTTGTTTCATGCACAAAAACTTAATTTTAACTAATTAGGCAAGAGAGGGGTCCCATCGTGTTTTCTTAAATATTGAATTAGGATTTTATAACAATTTTTTCCATCTCATCTACCCCAAAAATATAAAGAATTGTCATAGATTCGAACCTCGGACCACAGTGCTATTTAACTTTTCGTCGTCAGTTTTTTCCGTAAGTGCTTGTTCACTAAAAACCGTACAGAAATTGGGGCTGACAAAAAGTCGAATACTATCTTGATATTGAAAAGATTGTCAGTAATGTGGTTATCAAATTGTCACCACTGACTACCGATGAAGGTTTTGTCAATATTTGAACAATAGAGACAGTTTCAAGAACTGCATTCATTTCAGATTTTGCTTTGAAGCCCAAAAAAAAAACCAATTAATAAAAATTAATATGTATGTTTCAGAGCCACAGAGAAAATTTTCGTGGATTAGGTTTAACGATTTATTTTGTTAAACTAATGAAGTCTTCTTCACAAATTGAAGGAAAAATTTCATAAAATTAATAAAAACGTTTTATGATTTTAATGAAACAGTTTTTAATGAGGGTATATATGAACTTGTCATTCCTAAAACGCAATAGCGACTGATTATTTTTAACCTTTTTTGATGTGCCTAGATTGATGGACATCTTTGCGAAACGTTTTGTATTGAAAATGAGCACAATCAGTCCAGTGGTTAAAGATACCTCTAAATTAAACATACAAATCTGTGTATTTTCTAGTACAATTTCATAGTAGCGTCTGGTGTATAAAATAGTATGATATATTTATTCACCGGACGGTTAGAGGTGAAACATATTTTTAATTTTACTCATTTTCAATACCAAACTTTTCGCGAAGATGTCCATCAATCTAGGTAAAAATGAGCTGTCTGTATTGCGTTTTAGGAATGACAAGCCCATATATACCCTCATCACATATGGTAGAGGGTATAAAAATATAAATGGATATAAACAAAAATGTTGACCTTAGAACTCCAAACGCTTTGAAGGTTCATTATACTGGTCTAGTACTTTCACTGTGACTTGAAATTTCTCACCCCCCAGATAATGACCCCGAAAATGGTCCACAGTGTTATATGTTATTCCGAAGTTAACATTTGCCCGAATTTTTCCAGCTAGATTTTGATTTTGGACCTCTGTGAATCGGTGTTTCCCAATGAGACTGCTGGTATATTCACGAGAGTTTGACAATTTACTAAAAAATGGATCTATAAAAAAACCACCCAGGAAATAACCCCCCAAAACAAAAATGAAAAAACTTCCCAAAAATGGGGATTTATTTCCTTATGAAATAATACCCCAATTTTAAAAATGAAATAAAACCCCAACGAAATTAAATAAATCGCCAATCGGGAATGAAATAACCCCCAATTTTTTGGGGATTTATTGCATAATGAAATAAATCCCCAATTTGAAATGAAATAGGTCCCCATTTTCAAACTCAAAATTGTACATATAAGATATAAGTTCATATATTTTTAATTCTTATAATTTTTGTACTTCCAAAACAGATATTTTTAAATACAAACCTGAATATAGTCTTCAACTGTATTGCGACAATAAGGGCTTACAGGCATTTCGCCTTACAGCCTGGCAGAAATAAAATCTAAAAATATAGGGATTCGAAATTTTTTTTATTACACAACCAAAATATTAATTTCACAAATTAATTTTCTACTCCAACAATCTATATAAAGAACATTTTTTTCCACATCAATAATCTTTTTTGGTGCCTATAGATTTTTTTTTTTTTTGAAAATAACTCAAATTTCTTTAAGTCCAACAATCCCAAACAAACCCAAAAATATTTTTGGTGTTGGAAAAATTTTTCTACACCAAAAATATTTTTGGGTGCCTATAGGATTGTTGGACTAAAATAAATAATTGAGAAATAAAAAATTATAAAGATATTTCTATTAGTTTACTCTCGCCAGCATCACACAGTTTTTGCTCAGGGGAAAACCAAATTAATTGCTTTTCTCATTCCGTGTTCGTAGTCGGTTAAAAACACAGCTGAGTCCGAATCGAAAATATTGTTCTTTATATAATGCAGCAGTGCACTATATATTTCATTTGTTTTTTATCCATAGAAATGAAAAACATCCGAAAGATCTAAACAAATAAATTATCGAACATTTTAATTTTATTTACAAAATAATTATTTTACTTTACCTCTTCAAAGTATTTAATATAAATTACTAATAGCTGCTTAAAACATTCTTGCGGAAGAATTTTAAATGTTGCATCCATTAAATATTGTCTTTGCTGTTGAAGAATATTTTCTTTCCCCAAGTCAATTGTTTTAATTTTATAGAAAACGAAATAACTCGCCAAAAATAATTACTGGGGAATTATTTCATTTTGAAATTTTGGGGACTTATTTCATTACGAAATAAATCCCCAAATAAAAGAAGGAAATAAATCCCCAAAAGTAGAAATAACTCCCAAAAATGTCGTTGTAGTTGTCTTCTATATACATTTTTGGGGATTTAAAAATATCTGCAAGGAATTTAAGTTTAAACTTACTAATATACAATATTTTAAGCACAAATTTAAGTTAACAATATTGCTATATTGAAACAAAATTTTTCAAAACAAAAATCTAAATAACTTGGTAGCCAAGTTTATAAAAAAATCCAATAAATTGTTATGAATAGCGAACCACTTATTCATTTAAAAACGAAAGCCTGCTGGTTACTTTGAAGCTTTAACAAAAAAAAACTTAATTTTTTAATATTATGTTAAAAAAAAGAATATCTACTATCTATTTTTCAAGTTTTTATATTTTTCCAAGTAACTGTTCTGTTTTTGTTTTTTATCTATTGAAAGAAAAAAGATAGAGAAAGAAAAAAAACTAGCAATAAATTTAACGCTTATTTGTTGGTATTTCAAAACAGGAATTACAAAAAATAACTCATGTAAAACTAACGTCTTTTTAGCTTACGGTCTACCAAGAAAATGAATTTTTCCTAGAAAAAATAAATAACACAAAAAAAAACTTAAAATTATAGCAACAATTTTTGTAGCAATTTCTGTTTTTATTTGGGATTCCTTGTTTTTTTGTTTTACATTTATTTACTTTTTTTAATTTTATGTATATAAAAAATGTGTAGTAGTATATTTTTACGCCTCATACTGGGTTGTGTTTGTACTTGTATGTATAAATATTTTTTGGTTTGTACGTATGTTTAACTTGTGGTTGTGGTTATTTTAAGTGGTAGCCATACGTAAGGATTTTTATAATAAATTACACTGCACTCGAAACTGAAATATTTCATTCTCAATCACTAACACAGTAAAGGTGGTACCATATCTACCAAATAATAACAACAACAGCATAAGCAACAACTATACCTACCCCAATATAAAATGTATTTGCCATACAGTAGGGGGAGAAAACCAACATCGACATACATACACAAGCCAACTATCAGTTTATAGTTAAAGGAAACGGAAATGAATGCATGTTGCTTATATGGTTGCAATTGTGTTTGTTTGCTTTTTTTGTTCTTCTAATGTATTTAAACCTTGACTCTAAAGGTAAGTATTTTCTTTAATTATATATTTCTGGTATATGATTATTTTTTTTTTTAGAATAAAACAATTTTTTTAAAGAAAACTGAGTTTTGTCTTTTATCGAATGGTGTTAACGGTAGAAACATATAATTTAAACATTAATCTTTGTGGAATATGTAGTCAAGTTAATAACACTCAGTTGTCCAATTTTTACAACTTTAAGATAGGAATGCCAAATAACTTATATAAAATTTTTGCTATAATAAATATTTGTTCTGAAAATGTAAAAAATACAATTTTTTTGGAAAATTAATATATATATATATATATGTATGCACAGCGCATACTTTAGGGACACGCCCAAAATTGTCCCCGAAATATGCGGTGTATAGATCCAATTGTCCTCATCTTATACGCTAGATGTATGAAAAGGCCCGAAAACTTTGGGGACAGTCCCCAAAGTAAGCAAATGTCCCTAAACTGTGCGGGGGAACGAATAAATGTCTCTAGAGTATCCCCTCTTTGCATATATCCCAGTGAAGAAATGGTAATGACATGTCATTATTTTTTGGACTACCAATAATTATGACAGCTTACTCTCTGCAGTACTTTAATACAAGTAATAATGCCTTACTAATATCTATACAATATACATATACTATATACATATATAATTTTATTTTTTACATTTTCGACTTTTGAATTTTATTCTGTCATTTAAAAAAAAACGCAATATAAAGCATCGATTTTCATTAACATAAGAAGTGAATAACAAACAAGCTTTAAAGAACTTTCCAATTCGAATTTTTGTAAACGGTGAGAATTTTATTCACAATTTTAATAAAACTAATTGGTTCCATAAAAAATATAATATATGATTTTTTGTCGAAGGTTTAGTCTTTTTTAAATGGTTTATGCTTCACCTTAACTGTTCTCGTCTATTTTGGAAAATTTTTAACATGTGTGACAACAACAAATGATCGTTTCTGCTTAATCGTAGAACTTTTCAATAAACAAAATTCAAATAAATTTAAATTGACATACAAATTTTTGTCGAGCTTATTTCATTTTCTAACATTTTTAGTACTTTTAGAAAGTTTTTTTTTTAATTTAGGTCCACTTTGGGGTACATGTTCTCTAACGTGGATCTTTTGAAAATAGTTATATAATTTTTTAAATTAGTTGTCACAAGAAAATTATCTGTAGCCGAAAAGGGCCCAACGGCATATATGCTGATATATTTGAATTTCGAATATTCCACTTACTTTGTTTTGTATAGCCCAAATAGCAGTTGTATTGACACACTAGGGAACATTCCCTTATTATCATATATAAGGACTTAAAAAGAAAACCGAGCTATTCTTGCAAAACGCACTCCTTTTTGCCCAGACATGTGTTATTTATACACACAGAAAAATAAAGTGCCGCCCATATTGAAAAATGTATTTTGTTGGCTTTAGCTGATAAATTCTGTTAGTAAAACTATATTCGAATGTGATTTGTAAATACTTTTGGTGTAATAACTTGAACTCAGTTTTATTAATAGAATTATTTATAAAAATAACATTTGTGTTGCACCAACCGATTTCAGAAGAGGAAACCGAATTTCAGTTGGCAAATGGCTAGATTTTTCTAAAATGTTAATGAAAAAAATTGAAAAGAAGTTCTGATGATAAAATTTCAACTCAAAGTTGAATTGGCAACTGTGGTAATGAATAATAAACAAAACGCTTAAAAAAGATAAACTTCTCATGTAAATACTATCCATAGTTAGTAATTTTAATTAGATTGGTTCATTTAAACAAATTTTAAACTCCTGTAAATTTATTAATATCGTTCTTGGCTTTTATTAAGTGAGTTAAATAAGAGATATTTCGAATTAACACTATAATGTCATGAAAAATGTTGATGAAGATCTTAACTGAACGGAAAAATCATTCCATTCGGCTAATAAATTTATCTGTGTTTTTTTCTAGTATTCAAAGTAAATTATTACCAACAAATTATAATTTTTCTATTCATTTGACAATAATTTTCATGTTCTTTAACCGAACTAAAGAAATATAATCACACATACAATTTATTCTTTTTAAATAAATGCATACAAAATTACATTTTCGTTAAATAGATAAAAGCTTAAATCATTTTTTTTATTGCAAAATGTTTGACGCGGAAATGCTATTTACTAAGAAGCTAAGTCAATTTTAAATAATTAAATTTTAGATTCGAAAAGCAAACATTATGATAAAATTAACGCAAAAATGTTTGTAAAGATCCAATTCCGTTCCTGGTGGACTGGCATTAACTTTATATTCCTCAAACTATAGAAAAGTTTATGCAATATTAATTTCTAAATCCTATTTCATTAAACGGAGCATGCACCCTATAGAAAAACCTATAAACCACACAACATTTCATTAAACAGCAATACGGATTTTTTTTTGTAGTGAATATTTCCTTCAGTTTGTTTTAACTTTGATATGAAATATAAAAACTTTTTCAGAACGAAAAAACTCTTTTTAGGTTTAATTGTTATTTCCGAACATCAATTCCACATATAAATGACTCACAATTTTTAACTTTGCATGCCCTAGCTTGAAAGTACACACAGAAAATAGATTGGTTGGAATTCGGTATAACAAATTTATTTGATAGGACGTTATTTCATTAAGAATTACCGATAACCGATTAGTAAAGCAAAAATACTGTACTGATAATTAAAAAGATCTTTTCCTCTTTTTAATTGCCATTACTGTAAAACAATCCTATTATACAATTATTGGTATTTCCAATCAACTTTTAAAATAAAATTCGGTTAGTAATTGTGTACGGTAGAAGCAACTAATAATTGGTATTGGTAAACGAATTTAAGACTATGTGTGTTTTGCTAACCAAATATTTAAATTAAAATTTAGTACTCAACATTTATAAGTATTTGTGATGTAGTATGTAGAGCGGCAGCTAATTAGTTCAAGTTTTCAAGTTCAAATCCGGAAAAAAAAACAAATGCAAAAAGTCTATTTTTATATTAAAATAAAATACTAGAATGTTCAAACAGCATATACTTGAAAGAAAATTAAAAGACCTGAGCTATATTTTGCAATCATTCATCTGTGATGTTCTTTATATCATTAATAATTTCAGACCGTAGCGCTGGTGGGCTTTAAACTTCCGTAGAAAAATTGTAACATTTTCATTACCAGGCATGGGAATTAGTAACCACATACGGTTATATAACTATAGGACAATTACTCAATTACACCAAATTAATTAGACGTAATGAAGTAATTATTATGTCCCATGTGTGCTATTGACGAAATTGAAAATTTGACATTGAGAAAATTCAATGTCAATTTTCACGACTAAAAATGTAACTTGATATGAATATAGTTGCCGTAACCACCAGAATTCTATTGGCAACAAATGATGTGGCCACACCTGAGACTATTTTCTGGGTGTATAGTCTGCCTAACTCTGTGATTTCTTTCAATTAAAAAAAAAAAAGATTAGCAATAAGAGGCATCTAAAATCAGTTTTAAATACTTGTGCTTTTTCATGTACCTCGTTGAATTTGTTTGACACCACTATGCGTATGAGTAATAATATCACTCATACTCTCTACTAAAAACATTGATCATTAAATATATTGTTTTATATTTTTTTTTGTACAAAATTTAGCTGTAAAGCAATTAGTACTTTTTTTTATTTATCATAAAATTTAGTCAATAAACAAATATGTGTTTTTACTACACAACATAACAAATTGAAATCCCTCATGACTTTATTATATTTGTACAGGTAATACTTTAACAAATTTGTTAAAAAAAACTAGCTGTAGTATAATTATACACCAATAACAATTTTTACGGTATATTTAACACTAATTTGAAAATAAATATACCAGTAATAAATTTGGCTCTTCTCAAAAATATTCATAATTAGGGTAAATTTTTGTTTCTGGCACGATAAACCATCATTTAGGCACTTCAAATACGTTTGCGGGAATTACTTTCTGCAAGGGGCGCCATATCTTTTTTAAAGTTTTCAATTTAAAAACTATTTTAAAAATTACATTTTTGATTGACTTAAAAAAAGTGTTGCCCATGTAGTATATCTTTGTTTTTTATGGAAATTTACTCCTTTATTTTGTGCTTTTCAAAAAGTATACGTGAATTTATGTACTGTTTCACAAAATCTATCCTTTGAACTAAATTCGCGGGTTACGAGATATTAAAAAAACTGATAACTAGTTTTTAGTATATTTGAATTCAACGTCATCAGTTGAAGATAGACTTTTTTCAATTTTCGTAATCGTTCGGCCTTAACGCGACTTTTTCCGTAGAGCTTTTAAAACCAATATTTTTAATATTTCAAATAAGTGGCAACTCTGTGAATATGAATTATGGGCATTAAAATTTTTGTTTTCTCGAGTACTTTAATACTACATGCAAAACAATCTAAATTTGGGATATGTTTTCATTCTGTAATTCTTCCTAGGTTTGGTGTAAAACGTACAAATAATGCTAATTTTGAAGAATTTCGTGCAATATTGTTGATGTGGCTGAGCAATAATTATTTAGATAACAGAGTAAATTTTTTTAAGCACGCAGTGACGTTTGAAACAAATTTGTGGTGGCAATCAATTAAAGGCATTGCAACTGATATTTATAAGTTTTTAAAATCTATCAATATTATCGTTGCTTTATTAAAAAGCAAAAGCAAATTATGCAATTTTTGGACAATTTTTAAAAAGCCCATACAGTCCTTAGCTTTTATGTTGTAACAAAAAAACTTAGCTAATGGAACAAACTGGCGTATTTGAAACGGGGCAGGGAATGTGCCAAGAGAAAAACAGCTTTTTTTTAACAAAATTTACGCTCATGTTTTTCAGTTTTAGTGACGGTCGTACTCTTTATCTGTTAAGAGCACCTCAGGCATACCTCAAACTGCTCATAATTACAATTTTTATGACCACCTGTTTTTAAATTTGTATTCCATGAGGGAGCATCAGTACCCGGTGCAAGAAATACAAACAATTTTAAAACTAATACTTATACATATATTTCCCTGAAATATTGCAGTCCCTTGAAGTGAAAGTGTTGTTAATCCAAACATTTAAATCGATTCTCTAAAATATAAAAAAAATTAAAATTATTGATAAATGTTCGTTATAATTATTATTAAAAAAAAATATATATATAAATTATGTTTTTGAGCTATAATTCCATTATGAAAATGAAAATTTATTCAAGTTCAAGGTCATACTCTATACTTTTTTTTAGGACATTGTCCTAACAAATAATCTGTAGAGTTTTTGTTAGGACAATGTCCTAATAAAGAAGTATAAAGTATGACCTTGAACTTGAATAAATTTTCATTTTCATTATTGATAAATAATATCAGTTTCAAAGAATTTAAACATTTTTGACATAAGCTCATATACCACCCAGCAAAACCACACATTACCAAATCATGGGTAAAGTAATGTACCGCCATAGGGCTTCACGCATTACATTACACCCTTCTTCACTGATGAATTTTACATGCGCTGAGGCTAAAAGTAATGTGTGGACTCATTACCTTGTAGGGGGTAAAGTAACTGGTTATATGGTGGGAAAAAGTAATGTGTCTATAAATAGATTTTCATAAAAAAAAATGCATACAAATTTTTTTTACAAATTTTTTTTTTTTTGTTAAATAAATAACTTTTTTTTTTTATTAAATAAATTACGTGGTCATACTGGGATTCGAATATGGGGTCTCTGGTATTTAACAATTAGTTAGGCAACAACCCTACCAACTGAGCTATCGATACATATAATATTTATTGCTTAAAATGTAAATGAGTTGTTGTACTTCGTGTTTTCGTACGTGATATCAAAAATATACACCCTACCCTCATGCTTAAAAAAAATCACAAATTAAAAGAGCTTACTTTTGGGGTGATATTATTAAATTTATACACAAAGATTATGTTCTTGGACCAAAATCAATGAAATTAATGAAAAGCTTCATCATTTTTATGAAACCAGTTTTAAATGAAACTTCTTCATTGGGTTTATAAAACTCTTAATAAATACCACGATATTTTTCATACAATTTATTTAAAGCATATATTAATATTCATCTTGTATATATTGTTGATCGTTAAAGTTGAATTTTTAATTTGAATTAACAGGTTTGAGATCACTATTAAAATGTTACACACAGAGAAAAATTTTGCTATTTGCCAACTGCAAATTCGGTTACTACTACCAAAATTCGGTTATTACAAATTTCAGATGGTTGGCACAACTTAACATTAGTTTTCACAACAAAGTGCGGTTAATTCAACAGAATTTAAGTTGCAACATCCAAAATATTCAGAAATCTAATGTAAATATCGTTGTACTAACTGAATTTATAAGTAGTTACAATTAATATATACTTTTCGATTCGGTTGACACTTTTTTCTCTGAAAAGAAAACACTAAATTTTAATAAATGTAAGCGAAAGATGGGAAAAAAATCTTGTGGAGATCAGCTTATGAATTTAAAGAAAAATTTCAATGTATGAATACCAGTGTATTTTCATTGATTTAAAGCAAAAATTCATTAACATCATGCAGATTGTTCTCTCATTGTGTTTGAGATAAAATTTTGCTATTTGATAGTTTTTGCTTTTTATTATCGTTTAACTAGGAAATGGTGTGTTTATTTTGATTAATCAATTTATTATTTAAATACATAACTACACAAGTATACAAAAATATTTAAAAAAAAATTATATGAAATAATTTTTAACCTGTCGCCTTATTTGTAAATTTTAGCCACTAAGGTATAATAAAATAGTTTGTTTATTTTGTGATTGAATAATAAATATTTATTTATACATACATAAGCTCTATGTACAAAAAAAATAGTATTCATTTGAGTTTAATTTGAATGTACAGAATTTTCCTATTAACACACTGACAAGGGAGGTATTCAAACCGGAACTTGCGGAATTTAATGAACTTTTAATGTGTTGTTGAGGCGCAAAAAAAAAAAAAAAAGAAACACGTATTTTTTTTTACTACAATTCCTTAATTAAATGCCAGATTTGATATTACTCGAAACACATTTTTTTGAATCACAAAACTACTTGAATGTCTTAAGAGCTATTTTGCACACCAGGGAATGTGTCTTCAAAAAAACTTTCATTTGATACCAAATTTGTCTATAGTTACCTAAAATACAACGAAATTTACGGAATAAACGTAAAATGTGGTATTTTCCGACCAAACTTAGTAACGCCTAAACATGATAATGGGCAGCAAAAAAAAAATCACAGATACTTTACATTTTTATTCTCCACAACATATCCGAAGTTCATTAGGATGTTCCGGTTCGGGTCGGGATACTTTTCTTTTTAAATATTTTTGTATTGAAAAATATCATTTGGGGGGGGGGTGAATTTCCCTTTTCGCCGCAGCCCCCATCCCTTGAAACCATGACTGGACTAGATTAAACATTTTACAACAATACCAAAGAATTATTTACAAAAATATTAAAATTTTGTATTAAGGAGAATCGCTAAAGACATATTTTATACCCAATATAATGAACTACCAATGGGATTACCAGCTTTCACAAGAGTAGCTGACTTAGTAGTGGAAAATTTTTTGCAAGGCCTTTTTGGGATAGTGAAGGAGACTGAAATATAAGACACTTTGAAACAACTCAATAGTTTTCATCAAAGAATAAAATTCACCATTGTAAAAGGAGTGCAGGGAAGATTACCATATTTAGACAGGGAAAAGGGAGATAAGGTAAAGGTGGACTGGTAGCAAAATCCAACAGCGTCTGGAAGAATTATTAACTATTTATTATGTCAACCTAAACCAATTATCATAAACATTGCATCTAATTTTCTAAAACAAGTAATGACGATCAGCGATAAGCAGTTCCACAAGCAAAACATCAAGAATATTATAGATATTTTAAGAATGAACTCACTTCTAGATAACATCACTTCCAGATATAACAGCATTATATTCGACTAGAAGAAATGACAAAAAACAATAAATCTATTACTTGCGTGCCTAAAATCTACTTGAGAATTGAACAATCTCCCATTTACCAAAAGTTTTTATTTTTGTGTGTTATGTATTCATGTACAATGGTCAGTGATTATGCTAATTCTAATTGAAAATAATTATTTTATAGAATTTTCTGGGGATACCCTCCAGAGTAATGGCAAAATATTAAAAATAAAATAAATAAATAAATAACTAATTTAAAACCAAGACCTCAAGCTTCAGCATTTGTTTAATAAACTTAATATGAAAAAGTCGAATAAACATATATTAAAATTAAGGCTGCTTTTCATAAAATGTAATGAAACCTTTAATTTTATTTATTAAAAGTTTCATACCACTAATGAAAAACATTCATTCAAATTAGGAACTGTGATTGGACATTGTGAAGACAAATTCATCAGTATAGTGAAAAAATTTCATTAAAACTTATCCAAAAAATTTAGTTATGATGATAAAATTATTATATGCTTTAATAGCAGTGGAGTCTACCTCTTTTGTTTTTAATTAACCTCAGTTAAATGCTCAAGAAACCTTTAATAATATTTCAGAAACAAGCTAATATCTGACACAGTCATTAAAAACTCGTGAAATAGTTGAAATTTCAGCTACGACAAGAGAAAATACTACTTAAATTTGCTACAGCAGAATTTTTAATGAAGTTAAGAATCCCAGCCTTAGGTTACCTAAATTTTAGAAGAACTGAATTTAAGTTAGCTAAGAATTTAGCTAACTAAGAATTTAGCTAAATCAACTGCATTGTTGAGCTGGATCAACAGAAAAACAGAAAATTTCTACTAAAATGGTATTTCCTGAGCGGACCAGAGCAATTTCCATGTTTATTAACGTGAATATAAGTAGTGCATAATTGTTTGTACATTTTTCTCTATCTCGCTTATTTTCCGAGATATAGCAAATTTTATGATTATAAAATAAAAAATATGAGAAAATAACATCATCTACAAGTGAGACTTATAGCGGATACTTAAAAATTATGTTTTGAAAACAATTGTGGTTCAAAATAAGCTGGCAAAATTTGTAAATTTGAAAATCAAGGATTACTAAATTTTAGGTCTAAAAAATTGTTCAACTACTTATGAAATTAGTTCTTTAGGTTAAATGAGATAAATAGCTAATTTCAATACTTGGCAGAAGAAAAAATTATAATTAAATAGGGACCCGTTTAACAGACTTTTGAACAAAGATTCTTTATGAGTGTACATTGTATATAAAATATAATGTAAGAGTTAAGAATACAATATGTTAGTAGTTCTTTTAACTTTTATTAAGTTTTCAACTAATAGCAATATCAAGCAAATATTTACTGCATACTTTACGCTCATCGTGTATTTGTATGCAAGTAGTTGCACACAAACAGTAGTATACAACCATACGATTACTATCATGATATTTGCATGCTTTTTGCAATTAAATCACTACATACTCTCAACAACTTTTATATTACTGAACAAGGTGGTGAGTGTCCGCATGTTATATATTTCCCACAAAACTAACACAAACACTTATTGGAGAATGCTACAAACAAAAACGAATAAAGACTTAAGTGTTCTTTCAACACACCCTCTATAACAGTTTTTCCCACCAACTTTTGCTTCATAGACCCCTTGAGAAACTTCTACTGGTTTACGGACCCCAAAAAAACAAAAAATTTTATATTAAAAAAATTGCAAAAAGTAACACAACAAAAAAAAAAATCGATTTTTATTACAAAAATAAAAACACATTACAAAAAAACAAAATACAGTAAAACCCAACTAAAATTTCATACAAATTGTGTTACTGTCCACAAAGTATTTAAAAAAAATTTATAAATTTTTTTAAATATTGTGAAATTTTTTCATTTATTTTCATAAACAAATAAATTTCGATATATTTGAGAAAGAATTTCTGTGTGTTCTGTTTAAAATTTGTTAAAATTAGTACGCTCACAATATTTTTTCCGTAAAGACTGCTGAATATACACATTACATAAATTGAAAATCAGTTAAAAAAATACTACTTACATTTCGTTTAAAACAATTGTATTTTTTAGTTTATTTTCCACTGTAAAAAAAGTAATTGAAAAAATCGGTAAAAACCGGTAAAAAACAAAAGACTATTTTCGTTTATGTCAATACTCAATATAATATAAAAAGATTTTGTTTTAAATAGAAAATTTAAATTGAATATTATAGCTAATATCGAAAGTCCGTTTTTGTTTGTTTTGTTTATTGAATAATAGTCCAGAAAAGTTAAAAAAATATATTTGTTTGGTACTTTAACTGTATATTCCATTGAAACAACTTTACCGATTTAATTTTTAAATAACTGTTGATTTTATGGAAAAGTTCATGTCAGTGTAATTTTAGGAAAATTTGAATTTTGGGAGTTTCGGTTAAAAAATGTAAAATTATGTGAACATTTGTTTGGACGCCTGTCTAAAAGAGTCCTAACCGAGAGTTAATCTTACGAAAGTTTGTAGTAACAGATGTAACAGCGAAATTTTTAGCAGAACATCCGGACATTTAAACAAGGAGTAAACAAAGATTCTTCTTAACCATGTTTGCCCTAAACGAGTTTTAATGTACAAGACTTCTAGAAATAATCATCAAAAACACAAGTGTTTAAACAATAAAAAAATTCAAAAACCATTTAATATATCACAAAATCTTTTTTAAATTTCAACTCAGTGAAACTAAAATAAATGTTTAAAAAAACCGTCAGTTTTTGGAATTTAGAAAAACTGTAAATGCAGTTGTGTAAACAAGACCTTGGTCCATCACTGAGCAATGTTTAAGGATTACCCCACTTTATCCGTAAAAGTTACAGAGGGTTAGAGTTGAAAAATCGATACAAATGGCTTGAAATAATCCATAGTTTTTACCTTCTATCGCTTTTTTTTAAGTTCTCTTATATTTCAATCTTTTCCGGCATAACACAAAGTCAGTACATATAAGAGATTATTTTAATGTTGTTTTGATAGATGGTTCATCGCTTGGTAAGAAGTTATAAGACGGTTAAGTTTTGAAACCAAAAATTAAGAGTTTTTAAATTTTCGAGGTTTTTTGATCAGGGATTTCGGCCCCCTCTATAAAATGAAAAAAGTTGAACTACAGTTGGTAGCTGTTGTAATTCTAAACATTTTGGAATTAATCTCGTTAATGTGCCACGAATAGTTAATGATTTTGAGCAGATCAAAGTTCGAAAGAAAAAACGTAATTTTTTTAAAATACCAGTTTTTTGCGAGGCACATTCGAAGTTTCATTCGAAATTTGGTGGACTCTTGCGTAAGCCGAGTTTTTTGTGAGTTTACATAAAGAAATCACTGGCGGGTTTATAAAAAATAAATTGCAAAAATTTTATGGCATTTTTGAAAAATGTGCGAAATTTACAAATCTTTTTCTAATTGTTTTTAGTAGCAATTAATGCATTTTGTTCAAATTTAATACATCAAACGACGTGCCTTAACGCGTAGAACCGATTTGGTTTTTCATTTTTTACTTTACGTCATTATTAGCGGTAAGCGGGATGTATTTATCTAAACTTATTTTGATCTGGCACATCCAAGGCTTTGCACGAAATGGGATGAAATTTTTTTTAAATGAAAGCCCATTCGATGCCTTACTATAAAATCAGAGGCGGTTTAAAAAATTTTGATGATTATTGATTTTTTTGACCATATTAAGTTTTCTTGTTATAAAAAAGCATCCCAGATTTTTTTTTTTTAATTACTGGTGTAATCAGACTATTGCTAGTAATTTGACCACACATATCCATATCCTACATATTCATCGCGAATAAATCGCGATTTTAGATAAACGCATAATTTTAGAAAAAAAAATCGCAACTACTTTACATTTGTTAGTAAAAAAAAGTCATAAGATATTTTGGCTTATCTGTTATCTGGCCTAGCATGTTTTAATAACGAATGCAAAAAAAAAAATTTAAAAAAAACCAAAAAAAAAAAAAAATCAACAATTTTGAGACCGTCATAACTTTTGACCCCCTCACGCGATTTAATTGACGCGAATGAATCTCTTATGCTAAAATAGCTCCCAATACTTCTGCCAACTTTCATTGATGTGCCATCAAAAAAAAAAATTTTTTTTTTTTTACATAAACATTTAACTCTTAGCCGGAACTCTTCATATGTATGAGGTTTAATTTTTGAATAAAAAAGCTCTTTTTGATTAACTATTTTCATACAAAAATTTCAATTCTTAGAAATATGTCTTTATATCATTTTTTAGCTCTTTTACTAGCAAAGCTTTTAAATTAAATAAATATAAAAAATATTTGTTTAAAATTTAAAAATAAATAGAAACAACCAGAACAACTTTAAAAATTGTTAATGGAACAAATTATAAAAACAATAACTTATTGTATGTGAGTGAAATGCAATTTTAGGAGAAAATTAATTTAGCTAACTAATTTTCAAATATTTAATTAAATTCATTTTAAATAATTTGAATTATTTTTTTGGAAATCTTAGCGGACCCCATAGAATACTCTTACGGACCCCTGTAGGTCCGTGGACAACCATTTGGGAACCGTTGCTCTATAAATATGTGTTAGCAACTTATGTAGCTAAAAGAAAATTATTGTGCATATTGTGTAGTATTAAATAGTACTAGAGAATTTAACAGCAAATAAAAAAAGGATGGTCATTCAAGTTTTAAAGTGGACTATATAATAGCAAAAAGGGGTTGTTAAATTATACACACAATTGGTTTTAATGTTTACTCAAGATTCTTAGTAAAACTTTTATGGCTAATGATAAATAACAAAATTTGATTTATTTAAGTTTTGACTTAAGTTTTATAGTAAATATTTGAATCAAATTTATTGAAATAGTGCAACATATAATAAAAAAAAACTAATAAGTTGATTTTTTATTAAATTTTTCATTTATTTAATTTTTTTAGATTTTAATTTTTTAGATGTTATTTTTTATGTGTTTAATTAAATCATGTCGACAATGTGGGAGTGTGGACATTTTCATATTTTTGTAAATACCCTGTGGGAAAGGGATCAGTCACTGGTATGACAATGTGACTACACAGTTAATAAACCGTGCATAAAAATACAAAAAAATGTCAAAATAATCAAAAACTTTGTAAAATAAACGAAAATTTGTTCATTCTACAAAAGATTTCGTTGTTTTGACATTTTTTACATATTTTTAGCATGGATTAATATGAGTGTAGAACTTTGTGTGTATGAACCGGTGCTAGTTTCAGTTCTGTTATATGAAAGTGACCGGTTCTTTTAACATGTGATTTTCATAGAACGTGGCAATTGCTAACTTAGGAGCACCTTTTGACGTGGCAAATTGCTTTACGAAAGTAACATATCACCCTACCGACTGAAACGAATAAGATACGGGGAAAGTTAAAAGTACGTAGTGTTAAAGTGTGAACATTTTGGGATATATGTGATACGCAACAGGACTAGTGGGAAAATAATTATCACTTGAACTTGAGAAAAAATTTTGATAAAAAACTAGTCACATATTAAGCGCAATGTGTTCTGATACAAAAGTAGTTTTAATGGAATAGTTTTGTGTCGTACCACTGCACTGGTCTAAAGGGAACATGTTTCTGGAAATGCGAAAAGTAATGAGCAACTATCTTATCACTTTTTATTCAGAAAGGCGCAACAAAAATCAATTTTAAAATTAGTCTAAACACATTATAAATTCATTATAACAATTTAAAGTTGGAAAAGTATATAAACTATACATTGTACCTCTAACTAAAATGACGTCCTTATAAAATTCAGTTGGAGTTGTTCGTATTAACTTCTGAAATATTTTTAAAACAAATTTGTTTTAAAAATTCTCTAACAAGGAAGGTATTCCGACGTGAACTCGCAGATTTAAAGAATTTTTAATATATTGTAAAGGAGCGAAATATTGTAAAAGAGCAAATTTGCAGTAGAAAATACCAAATGCAATTGAAGTTTACAAATAAACCATCACACACACAAACATACAAACAGACGCAGCATTAACAAAAACACACATAACAATGTGTCGTTCACACACTTTTTTGTGTCATCATCATCTTTTTTGTAGAAGTTGTTAACAGCTTTTTCCCTTTGTTATTTTCAATAAAAGTTTTAATTGATAATATCATTGCCGCGATAGGTGCAAAATCAATTAAAATATTAATTGATTCAATAAGTTTTTAATTGAAACCCTGTTTTTTCTGTGTACCTAGAAAACTACGATTAATTTTATAATTTCCGTAATACAAGCCATCAGAGCTTTACTATGCTCGTATTTAATTCCTTACAATATGGGTATTATGTAGGTAAAGATGACAATAATTGTAAAAAAGCAAATGAAATATCACTTGAAGAAAGGACGAGTTTTTGATTTTACGCTCGTTCCTTTTTAATGCAAATAAAAAGTTTTAAAATGCGACTACGTAAATGACTAAATAATTTGTTCGTGTTTAAGAAAATTAAAAACTTTTTCCTCAAATGGGTTCCCAACGCTCCACGATGACTCCCGACGTCCGTTCACGTACACTATCGCTATGGCTAGTGATAATGACAGTTCGGCTATTGCTTTGTTTTCATTGGCTTAAAAAAATTAAGTCAATTGCTATTCAACACTTGTTGAAGTAAGATCACGCTACGCAACATTAAGAAAACTACACGTACTGAACTTTTTTTAATATGCCATTTCTTTATTTTTTTATAATTGTTTAAATATTGAGGTTTATATTGATTTCTAAAGAAAGTAAAACCACTCAAGAGATATACCCATATTTAACTTACGTATTAATTTTTACATGAGAAGCAATAACAATATCGGTAATAAAGCTGATAGCTTTAGTCATAATATGACTCCCATTTCAAAAGTGACTCAACTCAAAATTTTAATTTTTCGGTTTTATATGCTTACGGCTTGTTTTTACAATACGTGTATAATTTCAGACGAACGTGTGGCACCCGTAAGGAAATGAGTTTTTATAATTCGTTCGTGTGACTTACGTTTGAGTACGTTAAGCTTTATGTTATGTAGAGATTGCCATGACATTGCTTTTCGGTTTTTGTTAGTTTATTTCATATACAAATAACTCATTTTTCGTTCGTAGATGGCAACCCAACACTATAAATGAAATATAAACAAAAACAGCTGATTTTTGCTTGAAAAAAAATTAATTTATTTTGTTTAGAAAACAATAAAAGTGGATATAAAAATATAATAAAAAACCAAAAACATTTACAACTAAAAATGTAAATAAATATAAATATAAATGAAAATTAAAATCATTATACTTTTTTTTATTACAATTTTTTGTTAAAAAGTATTACAGTAAAACCCGGTTAAGATGAACTCCGAGGGACCAAAAAAATTAGTTCGTCTTAAGCGAGGTTCGTATTAAGCGGGTATTTTTAACGATTAAAAATATGTATTTATTAAAACAAAAACAATATTTTTACATAAATAAAAAATAAAATTAGCATTTCATGCATTTACAATTAAAAATTCAATTAAAATTCTTCATTAAAAAAAAAAAATCTGTTATTTTTTTCTGAATGACTGAATTAACGATTTCATTCGTTATAAGTTTTTCTATTACCAAAATATGATTGTCAGCTTCTTCGGCACACGATTTTGTTCGAATATATCACTTGACAAATTTTCAACATCGGCAGGATTAACCTGATAAAGTATGTGACGTCAAAACATTAGCATCTATATCTAGAAAGTCATCCACGGATATGAAATTCATATTAGGTCTATCCCATTAAACGGATAAAGAGTGTACTAAACATGGTAATTTGTATGAAAACGAGTTTTTAGGACTGCTTAAATCAGTTCGTAATAACCGAGGGTTCGTATTAACCGAGTTCGTATTAAAAGATGTATTTTATATGAAAATTGTTGCCAAAACGTCGGGACTTTTAAATTAGTTCGTATTAACCGAGGGTTCGTCTTAACCGAGTTTTACTGTATTTTTTTTTTAATATTAAATTCTGTTGCCTTTTTTCTTTGACGAATACTTTTTTGTGAACGTCTGATTTTGACGTTTGTGACGTTTCAAATCGCATTGTGGAAACCAAAAAAGAGACGAAAACAACAACTCTTACGTTTTCACTCAATTCAAAGTGACATTTGCGATACAAAACCCAAAATTAATTTCTTCACTCATTTACACGAATTTTTTGAGTGACACGTCTTACAAAAACAGACCGTTAACCCTCCGATGAGTGAGAAGATCCCTAGGGACCTTTTTGCCTTTTCAAACTGAAATTACTCCTACTTCGGCCACTACAAACCCCCCCCCCCCCCCAAAGTTACTCTGTATTCCAAGAGTATTTTGTTGTGCATCTTTTGGAAAAAAATCAAGCCGATCGGATCATTACTTTAGGAGTTATTGAGGTTTTAGTGAGAATAGTACGCGGACGTGTGAATAGGTCCGTATGGACCTTGTACTGAATTTCACTAATAACTGCATGTTTTTGGGCATCATTATAATTTTTTTATTGTTTCAACACATAATTTACATGTTCTGAACACAAAGACCTAAACTCAAAGACATTAAAGATGATGATAAAAACAAAAAATTAAAAAAAACTGAAAAAAATTATTTTTGTATGTAGAATTTAGTTATAAACAATAAAAACAAAAAAAAAAAATCAAAAAAAAATTTTTTATATGAAAAAAACATGATTTACAAAAAAGGTCCGTAGGGACCTTTTCACACGGCCATGAAGTTCAGAACTGTCACTCATCGGAGGGTTAAACTATGCAGAATATACTTGTTTATCTATAAAAAAATATCAGTGTCTTTTGTTGTTGTTAACTGTTACAAAAAACAGTTATGTCTTTCTTTATGTTTCAATTGGTATGGAGTTGCAAATATTTTTTTCGATTTCTGAAAAATGAAAAATTTTGAGTTGAGTCACTTTTGTACTAGCTGTGCGATATAACCATAAATGTGGAGAAATGTAGCTCAATAGAGTGCTTCATAATCAACACATCTTAAACTATTGAGAGGCCAACCAGAAATCACGAGGAAAAAAATGATTCGAATTTTATTAATAAAATCGCTATCGTATAAGTCAAAAATTTTGTGTAGGCATGTAGTTTAGACATATGAATTATATGATTCTTTAAGGGTAGGTTGCTATTATTTAATGATTCTGTTGCATATGAATAAAAAGCTAATAAAAAACTACATAACATGACATAGAAATAAAATTTATGCTTCTTATAACAAGTAGTTTGATGAGAAAACTCGAGTTATTTGAAACATTTTATATGGGAGCCTGTCTGAAATTTATGAAATAACAAACTAAACATATATGATTTAAAATTTAATCTGAAAAATATGAAGATTGATATTCATATTGCCTATGTTTGGAACACAATTTTTTTTTTGGTACTTTTTTTGTAAGAAAATTTTTCAAAATACATTTTTGCTTATTTTGACGTTAGTTTTTATAATCTATGCACTGTAGAGCATATCACTGAAAAGCTTATACAAACCTACATAACTTGGTGTAGAAAAAAAATCGAATGTTTCATATAAAAAATTAAGTTTTATGGAAAAACCCGATTTTTGTTGGCATTTTTTTATATGGGAACATGTTTCAAATTTACATAACGAAAATAAAAATGTATATTATTTTAAAAAACTTAAAAAAATATGAAGTTTGATATGCATAATAATATTTTTTACCAAAATTGCCATTTTCTTAGTAACTATCAATTTTAGGATATTTTACCATTTAACTTTTTTTGTAGAGAATTAAATTTAAAATTAAAATAGGTGAAAAAAAATTTTTAGACAATATTAAACTTTGACCGGATTGGGCGAGCCTGAGATATTTCCTAAAAATTTTTTTTTTTGTTTCCAAAATTTTTTTTTTTTTACAAAGAACAATAATTTTGCTATTACAAGTCGAAATTCTCAAAAAGCTGATAGTCGGGCCCATCCTAATGCATATTACCTATATTTTGTTCAAAAAGCTCTCAGAAAACCATAAAATTGCGCCTTAGGGAAAAACTCGAAAAAGTAGCAGCAATATCAAAAAAACAAAAAATACGCGTCAACTTAATCCTAATATGATTAAAATATAAAAATTTGGTTGTGATACTAGTATACATTTTCATATAAAGTACATAACAATTATTATATAACAATAGCACCAACAAAAACGCTAAATTTTATAAAAACTATATATCAGCATACGCTCTTCTGAAATCCATCTCCGAGGATACCACATTTGCCCAATATTTCTATGCTAGAAATACCGAAAAGCTGGAAAAAACGAAAATTGTGTAATTTTTTACACCACTTTATAACTCTTAAACCATCGATATGGCACTTAAGAAAAAACCGGTCGATCTTAGATTTTTTTCTATATAACATATCCGAATTTCATTGAAATCGGAGTGTATCAGTTGTGATACTTTCCTTGTTAATCGAATATTATAGAACAAAAGCTTTATAAGATTTGCAAATAACGAAATCATATAACTCATAACAAGCTTTAGACACATTTAGTTTAACTCTTAAATTATTCTCGTTTCGTTGTCCTAAATTTTGGGAAATATTTTCCCATTTTTATTATAATTGTAACTGATTTCCCTTTTCCCAAATCACAGTAAGTCCCATGTGAAATAAGATGTCAACAGTAAACCCTTTTTGCTTGATGCTGAAACATATTTACCTTTTTGTGATATTTAAATTTCATTTTTTATAGTAGAAATAAAGCAATTATAAAGGATTTTCTATACAATACATACAGTTTGCTACTATGGCCATAAGTGTGTTCTTTATTACCCCAAGAACTTGTCATTCGATTATACTATACGTAAGTATGTGTACAATACAACTGAAGAGCGTCAGATGAAAATCTTCTATAAAAATAGGTTAATTAAAATACTGGCCTTTACTGTTTTTATTGCTCTTTATGGAATTGTAAAAAGTTCAAAAATTGTTATTATATCTACCAAAACAATCTGTTCTTTTTTTAGCATTTTCTGGGGCTACTATATATATGTACTGCTACAATAACTTCTGTGACAAAAAGTATTAAAACTAAACATATAACGAACCATCGTTCGACCAACATATTGAAAATGGGTTGGTTTTATGTACAACTTTACTCCTCTTAGTGGTAGTAGTAAGTGGTGGTAGTACTTAATAGTTAGTAGTGTTGTTAAAATTGTTGAATGAATGAATATTTAAGTTGCTTGGGTTACTTTCAACATCACAAAATTGTTGATGATAAAGTGTCATAAAGAGTAAAAATTATTTTATGGAAAAAAAAAATTGAAATTTTCTAGTATAGTGGAACAAAGAACAAAAGTAAAAAATTTAACATTAATTTGTGAATGTAATATACAATATACATGTAATGATGAACATACAGAATGCATATTTAAAATATTTTAAGCCCGAAATCCTCTTTGATATACATATAGAAAATACTTTTCAAATATTTTACATATGCATGAATATTAGGGTTGCCCATTTTGAACACTGGGTTCAATTTGCTGAGCGCTCTCAAAAATTATGAGAAAAGGCTTCATTTTACATACATTGGCCAAATTTCAACACCCTACGACAATGGGAAAAACTTGCGAAGCGATCAAGTAAGTGGACGCAATGGGTCAAAATTCCCAACAATTCCAATTTTTAGTTTAAAAAAAGAAAAACTATATGTAATGCAAGAGTTGCAAAAGATAATAAGCCTCATAATGTCAAAATATTCTTAGTTTGCATAAAAAGGACCTCCAAAGTCCAAAAATGCTTGTAGCAAAAATATGAATAACTTTGGATGTGTCCAACCAATATTAATGGTTTATACATGAAATAAAAATTATTTTAAATATATTTCAAATGATAGTTATTGCGTTTTTAATAAATTTATATAATGCTAGTTTTTAAATTTTTGCCATTTCTTTTTTTAAAAGCATTTATATTTCACAGTTTTTATGGCATAAATCGAAAGTATATTAACTAACTTTTAATTGATATCAACGTTCCTGCACTTATTGCAAAAATCAAGAATTGTAAAACTTTTTTTTTAATTATTGTATGTAAAATCATATAACAGTCATTTGATGTGGTTTGTTTTTTTTTAATGAACTACACGGTTAGTAATAAATTAAATTTGTTCTACAAATGACTGACATTTACATTAAAAATAAAGTAACTGTATTACAACCCAAACAACTACATATTTTTAAAGCAGAAGTTCCCTAAGTGTACATTTTATTTCCAATGAGATTATAAATAACCACCCTTTGGATAAATTGACACTTTCCTGCAACCACGGCATGTAAAAGTGGTATGTCACGGCAACGGTATAATACCAATTCTAAAAGTTTTTTTCATAGGGTATTATAAAATTTAACTAGTACTTAGGAAAGCATATCTTTGGAATTAATACCATAGAATCGGCCTTGAAAGAACTAGTTCTAGAACAGATGTTTGTGAAACGATGTAAAATCAGCGTTTTTATGTACCTGGAATGTTTTATTTATTATACCATATGAGAAAAAATGTTCAAGCTGTTACCAGGACCGGTCACGTGGCCTGTAACATTACCATGCCGTGGTTGTAGAAAGGTGATAATTTATCCAAAGGGTGTTTATTTATAATGTTATTGTAAATAAATGTTTATATTGCGCTGCAGAATAAAAAATAAAAAAAATTGTTATTTGCACTAGGTCAATAATGAAATGAAATAAGTGTAGGAGTTTTGGATACCAAATTAAAAGTAAGTCAATATACTTTCGATTTATGCTATAAAACTATGCATAATGAATACATTTAAAAAATAAATAGCAAAAATTAAAAACTAAATTTACATAAATATATTAAACGCTATAAATTAAGAAAACAACTATAACGTATTTAAAATACATTTCATTTGATTAATATTGGATGGATCTATCAAAAATTATTTATCTTTTCGTTATTAACTTTTTTTAACTTTGGAG
Source organism: Delia radicum (assembly GCA_021234595.1). Lineage (NCBI taxonomy): Eukaryota > Metazoa > Arthropoda > Insecta > Diptera > Anthomyiidae > Delia > Delia radicum. The sequence continues at coordinate 195,000,615 of CM037851.1, read as the reverse complement.
GTCCATGTAGTCCGTTTTACGCAAACTAAGTTTTATCTTTTCCAACTCTTACATAAATAGTTTTTTTAAAGCTAAAAATTATAAATATATGCAAATTTGATCCATTTTGTCTTCATATTTGATCGCGTCGTTCTTAGCATCGTCGTTGGTTTTTGAAATTTGGCCAATGTATGTAAAATTATGGCTTTTATCATAATCTTTGAGAGCACTCAGCAAATTCCTCCAAGTGGTCAAAATGTGTTACCCTAATCTATATAGTAGAATGAGCAAATATACATTGGGTTAAAATACAACGACTTCACTAAGTACTACGACGTAATTTTTGTTTAAAAAGACATGAGCCAAAAAAAAATTGCATCAGAACACAAAAGTTTAACATTAGCGAATCAGAAAACTAAAAAAGTTTTGCAAAAGTTAAATTGTAAGGCACTGTTCCCAATTGTGGTATGTTCCCTAGTGTGGACATAATGGATCATTCGTTATTATTCGAGTTGTTGAATGAATATGTCAAAACTGACAACTGGCATCGAATTTAATTTCCGCTATTACTATTTAAAAAAAATTCGACTTACATGGAGACTTATTTCTTAGTTTAATTGTGTTGTTTCAAAAAAATTTATCTAAAGTGTAATTTTGCGTAAAAATAAAAAGTTAATTACAACCATATTTAAAAAAAAATAATCCAAGTCCGATTATTGTAAACGGTAAAAATTTCATTCCCAATTTTAATAAAACTACTTGATTACATTAAAAAATACTATAAATAAAACAAAAATGTAAAAAATTTAAATTTCATAATAATTCCTAAGGTTGACCGTTGAAATATATATCGCACAACTAGTTCAAAAGTGACTCAACTCAAAATTTTATTTTTTCTGGTTTATGTGCTTAAACTATGCACAATACACTTGTTTATCTATAAAAAAAATATATCAGTGTGTTTTGTTGTTATTAACTGTTGCTAAAGAACAGTTATATCTTTCTTTATGTTCGAATTGGTATAAAGTTGCAAATATTTTTTTTCGATTTTTGAAAAATGAAAAATTTTGAGTTGAGTCACTTTTTAACTAGGTGTGCGATATATTCTTTTTTTCAGTGTTAGTCTTTTTAAACGGTTTACTCATCATTTAAACTGTTCTTGTATATTTTTCAGAATTTGAGTATTTTTTAATCTAATAAAACCTGTAACAAAAATTCCAGAAAACAAAGAGATTAGTGCTTATAAAAAAAAAAGGTAAAATATTTTTTTTTTTTTTTTAGTTCAACTTTTAATATTTTAATACATGTAAACAATATTTAAACTATTTTTTAAAATATTAAAGCCTGTAATATACATAATAAAAAAATAATGTGAGTAAAAAAATAAATCAAAACATGCCGTTTTTACAATACAAAATTTTCTTTTCAAAATTTGTAATAAATAATTTATAAATAAAATAATTTCTTTTGATCCATAATTCGAAATAAAAAACAGTTCTGAAATCAGCATACCATTTTCCTTACACACTCTTAAAATTATTTTTTCTCAAGAGCTTTGTCATTTGAAGTACCGTCTATATGCAAAAGTTAATAAAGCCTTATCTGTCAGGAGCGTTATAAAGAAAGTGATACTTTTTGGGCCAATAATTTAAATTTTAATAATTCTATTCTAATATTAAATTAAATGATTTTTCACAACTAAACCATTAGAAAATTGGTAACAATATCTTGTTTCCAAAAATAATGGTAACATCAAGAATTTTTGCCGATTGAAATCTATCTCCTTACTAAGTTTTTTTGGTAGGTCCTTTACAGTTTTCAATAATAATAAGGCTTGGATCAGCAGATTAGAAGTTCTATAGTTACTGTCTTAATTTCAAATACCTCACATTACATTGATATACTAAAAGCTATATCTAACTTAAAAAAAACACCTTTGGTTGGTTTGATCATCTGATTGTCTACTTTCATTTGTAATAAAAATTCTTTTTCATGAATAAAGTGAAAAAGATCTCATGGCATCAATTACATGTGTTGATTATTTTCCAGAATAGAAATTTAATTTTTAATTTAATTTTACCTAAAAGACCAAATAAAATTTTATTTTTCTACTGCAAATCTCATCATAAATCTAAAATACCAAATACCCTACAGTGGGTTGTATATTATTATAAAGGAAACATATATAAAATGCTAACATTGTTACAACTTTTGAATACCATATCATTATGAATGTATACATGTGTACTATATTTGTGTATCTATCCGTAAGGTGTGCGTTCGAAAAAATGCTCACATGCTTTTTCCCTTATAACTGTTAGCATAAGCTTTCTTTAAAATTTGTTTTGATCATAGTACCATTTAAAAATATGTAAATAAGTTAAGGAGTGTGCGAGAATTAAATATAACATCCTTTCAGGCTTACAACTTTACAACAAATAGCTTAATTTTAATTTTTTTTAAATAAAAATATTTTTTTAAATAGTAATACAACGTTTTAATTTACAAAGCTTTCAGACTCTTGGGTTGATCTGAAGAAAATATTTAACTTTTTCTGGAATGCCATCCAATAGGGCCTTTACTGCACTAGTGCACTAGGAGCTGCCAACTTTTTCCAAAATCTTCTTAATTTTGAGATCTTCTTTTGATTGTCAGTTGTTTCTTATATATTCAATAACACAAGAAACTAGTAATTGTTTTGTACGGACGACACTGAATTCATTGAGTATTTTTATAAAAAATGCATTAACATTTCCTTGATTATCCATTGGAAGAAAACTAATCATGCGATTGACATAAAATTAGGCACATAGTTTTTGACAGAAATTTCAATCGCCATAAAAATGTCAAGTGTAAAAATAATGACAAGTCCTAGGACAGATCACTAACTTACTTACTTTTTGAATGAAACAGGGTTTTTTTTTTGCAAAAAAAAATGTATTTTTCAACATAATCTCGTGTTTTCTCAATACATTTAGTCCAACGTTTCTCCAATTTTTCGAGGCCCATCAAATAGACATTTCTTGGCCATATGAGGTCGTTTTTTTTTTTTTTAAATAATCGTTAAATCGGTCCAACAAGTTGGCATAATATTCGCCGTTTTTTTGTTTTTTCCCTTTTGAAGGTACATCCTAAAAAACTGTTGCCATCACCTTATTGGCCACGATTACATTTATGGTCAATTGAGGGCAAACGCGGCACCCATCTTGCAGACAGCTTTCTTAAACCCAACTGATCATTTAAAATCGAAACCACACTGCCATATGAAATGCCTATGGCATCAACAATATCACGCACTTTTACTCTGCAATCGGCCAACACCATATCGTGGATCTTTTCGACATTTTCGGGTGTATTTACCTCAATTGGCCGTCCAGAACGTTCAGCGTCATTTGTACTTGTGCGAGCACAACGAAAGTCAGTAAACCACTTTTTAACCATCAAAATCGGTTGTGCAGAGTCCCTATAGTATTTATCAAGCTTTTCCTTGGTTTTATTGACGTTTTTTTCGCAAAAAAAAATGTTTAATGAGGACACGAAATTCACTTTTTTTCATTTAAAGAAAAATCCACGAGGTTGTCTGTTTTGAACACCTGTTAAACGCAAAGTAAATGACGGAACTTGCTCAGAATTTGACAGTAGTATACTAACAGTTGGAACTTGATGGGTGCAGTGTTGCATTTCATTTAACAACGAGACAAGTTCGAAAAGTCACGGTCTTATTGATCCGCCCTCGTATTTAAAGTTATATGCCTAAAGGTATGTTACACTTACTTATCGCGCCCTCCTTAATTGAAACCCGAGTAAAACATTTGATATAAAATTATATATGGCGAGATATGCTCTGCAAAAATATGGGAGGATATCATTTGATCCGAAAAATGATTCTATTAAATTGTATCACTTTGGATCTGATTATATTTAAAGATATTCAATTTAATTAAAAACTATCCAATTCTATTGGAGTTTTGTCCCGATATAATTACATCTAATTATAGTATATTTGTACATTTAGATATAACTAGATACAATTAGATACATAATAATTCAAATATATTTAAATTAAGATATTAAGTAACATATATTTTACCTCCATAAAACGGTTTCAAAACATAAAATGTATGACTGAAATTTGTAAATTTATTAATATTTTTTACGACATCAAACTTTCGTTTTAAACAAATTTGTTAATGTTAATTAAATTAAAAAAAAATGTTTGTCAATATTAAAATGGCCCAATAAAATCCAACAAACTTATACTGTACTTATACCGTACTTATAATAGATTATAATTTCAGTTTTACAACCGATTCTTTTTATATGGAGTTTGTCCTATATGCAAATAAGTGCTGTACTTCCAAACTAGAACCAGTTCTAGAAAGTGGTTCTAGAACAGGTTCATAAGTAACCTGTTCTAAAAAAATTTGCTGGAGGGTTTGTTATTTGTAATGGAAATCGATTTCGCAAAATTCTAAACTATTTTCGAAAAATATTTTTCGATTTTTCAATTATATATAGTTACATAGAAACTGACTTAGGAATTTTTTTTCAGTTTTGGATTATATATAAGTATGTCTAAACTGACAGAAGACGTTTTTCATGTTTGTATTATATATAAGTATGTGTTGCTTTGTAATAATTTTATAAAAATTTAATCAACCCATGTATTATCATATATGAAACTATGTATTATTATATATGAAATTCAGAATAGTATTTTTTTATGCATGATTGGATGTACTTATATATGAATTTTGCTGGTAAAACATTTTGAAAATATTATTATATATAAATACATATTGTTACGTATGCTATTTTATATGATCATATATTTTTATATTAGAGAATATATCGTTATATATCATTTTTTTACTCGGGAATCTAGAATTTCCCAATCAGAAACTACCAGCGGTACAAAAAATCAAGCTCTGGTATACCACTACCTAACCGAGACATTTTATATAAATTACTGGCGGAATACTTGTTTAAGACGCTTTACCAGCGTTTCCAAAAAACGTTTTGGCAGTATTTGTTTTACAATAATTTTAGTGGTCTACAGAAAAAATCAGTGGCAAAGAACTGGCTAAGACCACTATTCCAAAGCTGGGAAAAGAAATTTTCCCAGAGCTATGCAGTCAGAATTACTCACGGCTCAAAAGTCTAAATAAAGCATTCTAAAAATGATGATGCTTTGTTGAAAAAAGTTTGTAGTCTTAAGGTTCCGAGTTCGAGCCAGGTTTCAGGCAAATATTTTTTGGTATTTTTTATACTTTAAATTATTTTTTTCATATAAAATTGCTTTTTTTTGTTTCTGGAAGAGTTCGGATCCAGGATGAACCAAAAAATTATACATAAACTTTTTTCAATTTTATTTGGTAAATACATTTTTGAACGACCTTTTAAATGGTTTTACCAACATTTTACCAACGTTAGAAATTCTGTTTACAAAGTGCTTGTCCCACATTATTTGTACAGACGGACCTTTTGTCTAATGATGTTATCATTTTGGGATTTGAAGAAAGCACTTGTACCACACATAGAGAAATAAAGTGCCAACCGAATGGAAAAGTACATATTAATGGTAACAACTACCAAATTCCGTTAGTACAGCGATAGTTACATTATATTTGTGAATATTTTAGGTATTGCAACTAAAATTTAGTTGAATTCAAAGAACTTTGCTGTGCAAACAAATGTTCAGTTTTGCCAACCGACTGAAATTCGTAATAACAGAATTTAAGTGGTAGTAACCGAATATCATTTGGCAAATAGTAAAATTTTTTTCTGTGTGCACTTGCCAGCTGTCTTTTTAATTTTTCACAAAATAAGAGAAGAAAAAAAAAGTTCGTTTGCAAATAATTAAATATTTTCAACAACATCCTTCTTGGACACATACAATATTAGCCAAGGAATTAAAAGTTAGTCATCAGACTGTTTCTAAAGTAATTCCATGGTTTAAGGAAGACTTGAGCATTGAGGGCAAATCCCTAAAAATTTTCTGGTATGGCAAGCAGCATGCAGTTGTGGAAAACTTTGGAGAATAGAAGGACTATGTTGTCTCAATTGTTTATTTTCAAAATAGTTTGTGGATTGATTGATTGTCCTGACTTACTGAAACTTCTTAGTTTTAATATACCACTTAGAAGATTGCGTAATAATGAATTCTTTTTTGTACCAGTTCATAGACAAACTTATTCAATTAATGAACCAATTGTTCGGGCTTTAAGTGAGTTCAATAGAATTGTACAGTTCAGGTCGGATAAGATATCATTTATTTTAGATTTTTGTGATTCTTTATATAAATTTAGAAATTACCTAGATTTAATTTACTTTTAAGTTCTAGTCTGTAAGGAAATTGTATTCCATAGACTTAATAAATAAATAAATAAAATAAATAAATAAAGTCATTTGTAACAACAGAAACAATAAAAACCGAAATTTATATAAAAGAATGTTGGAAAAAAATACTACTTCCATTTATACGTCAACACAGTATGTCCGCATACTTCTGGTCTGACTTGACATCTTGCCACAACAGCAAAAGAGCCCTTGGGTGGTAAGGATCGAATAACATTGCTTTTGTATCACAGTAGGCTAATCCCCCAAACTGCCAGGAACTAAGACCAGTTGAAAGATATTGGGCTCTTGCTAAAAGAGAATTAAATACCACAAAAAGGATGTCCCATGGCATGGACCTGATCCGAAAAGGTTACAGAAAGTACGTTAAAGTCCTTAATGGCAGGGTTTCCCGAAAATTTAAATAAATTTAGAAATGGAGAATAAAACTGATTTTGTTTTTGCTTGTGAACTACAATACATTGTTTTTTAATAAAAAAAAGTTTTTAAGAGCCACACATTTTGTGTTTAACTTTATATTAAACATTTTTTCGAGCGCACACCTTATGTATGGACGATAAACTCGTGTGGACTACAACACGATAACAATACAAGGATACAATTTAACTATTAAAGGGCTCTCTATAAACCTTGTTATACTGTTTTCCCCTTACTTACGTGTATATATTTTTTTTTGTTAATAACATAAAATGTAATTTTCATGTTTAAGTATCACTTTGTATCTACGTGTTTGAACATGTTGGAACGATATAGAAAAATATAAAAAAAAACCGAACAACATAAAATTAAAACCAAAAAAAATTCATATGAACTAAGCTAAAATCACCTAAACATACCTTTAATTTGAAAGTATTTCGTGACAATAGCCTAAGTGTATTTCTAAAATTTCCTACATTTACTACAATACATGTAGTAGTAAGTTTTGTCATATATTTCCTACTCTACTCCAAAAACCCTATATAACACCTGTTCATTGTGTTGTGTTTGTTTGCTTCTTTGTATATGATTTTGAGCACACAGATCCTCCTGCAAACCTATATGTTCAGGTTTACTATTTAGTGCTAGTAACCACATGTTAAATGTTTTTTCAAATTATGTAGACATTTTTATTTTATGGATTTTTTTCTTTTCACCATACAGTAGACGAAATAATAATAAGTTCACCCATGAAAATATTATTTTTTTTTTTTTTAAATATTTGCATCATTTAAAAGTTTACGCTACCACATACAAATATCAATAATATTACTTCATACCAAAATCCTTTCGATCCATTTGCTGCAGTTTTTGCTATATTTTTAATATTTTTTTAAAATTATTCATTGTTTACCAGCGAAATAAATCTAGGTTTAGGCATGTTAAACTCAGTTTTTCGGCAAAATATTTCAGATTTGTTTACTTTTTCCTCACTCGCATATTTTACAACTTCATTCCATTGATTTTAATTGCAATTTCGTTTAGCAGCGTTCTTTTATTAACAAAACTATGAAATTTATTTAAAAAAAGTAGCAAATCGGTGTTTTTAATACTAAAAACAAGTAAATTTTGGAGAATTCAGCGCTAAAAGTGTTTTTATGATTTGATCCATAGATCGTACACAGAAAAAACTGAAAACGGATTTCAATTAAAAAATTTACTGAATTAGTTAATATTTTAATTGATTTTGCACCTATCACGGCAATGCTAATATCAATTAGAACTTTTATTGAAAATTAAAAAGCAAAAAAAGTTAGAAATAACGTATCTATACAAAAAAAAGATGATACTTGCAAAAAAGTGTGTGAACATAATAATTGGTATGTTTTTGTGTGTTTTTGTTAATGCTGCGTCTGTTTGTATGATTGTGAATGTAATTGATACTGAAAACTTACTATTTAAGCATACAGTGTATGAAAAACTAATTTGAGAATTATGTTTTAAATAAAATTTGTATTTATATATTTAAAAGTCATTGAAAATATTAATTGATTCAATTAAATATTTGTTTGGAAACAAATTTAATTCAAATCAAATCTTTAATTAGATATTTTATGTTAAAATGTTTTCTGTGTATAAACATTTGCTTTCAAATTATGAAGAAATAACGCAAAACAATTCGAGAAAATCGATCATAATCGGTCATAATACGAAATGTTTCGTCTGGGTAATTATTTGTTGTTAAATATAGGACCAATTTAGCTTTCAAGAGTCGTCAAAATGTGTGTACCACATTTTACTTGGCTAAGATGAATTTTTATTCTATAGGAAGAAAAATAATGCAATTTGCTTTATCGAACGAGCTTTATTCTAAAGTATACACGCTGGAAAAATCTGCCCGATTCAACAAAATTATATTCTATGTATGTCTTGTTCACTTTTTACAATTAGCAATGATAATGTTGGTCAAGCTAGGACCTTGCGCGGTATGGTTTTCCAAAAGAAAACAATTAAAATTTTCTTTCCAAAGTATTGAGATGAATCCTAACTAATATTAAAAGCAAAAATTGTTTTCTGGACGAAACATTTCAGATAATGATCGATTTTCGTCAAAAAAAAAGCGTTTGAGTCTTAACTAATTTCTACCGACATGTCTCTAAAGACCCACCAATTTGTAAGAGCCTATAACTTTCGATAGGAAGCTGATATATCAACGTACTAAAAAGCATATTAAAATTCTTGGGTACAACCGTAGATTAAAAACTTTTTAAATATGTAGTTTAGTGTTGCACTATAATGATTTGAAAAGAATATTTTTCGATTATTTTATTTTTTTTTTACAAAAAAAAAATACTTTATTTTTCCAAAAAAAATTATTTTTACAAAAAAAATATTTAAAAATATAAGGAGGATGATATTTGGTACACTGAGGATATAATATAGGTGAAGAAGACAGCAAATGCAGCCAAAAACAAATGTAGTCACTTAGAAAAATGACGACTAATATTTCAATAAATTCAACTAACATTTGTCATTTGTTTTTACTGTTTAAAAAATAACTATCAATTATAGTGAAAATGAACCACATATGTTAGAAACAAAAAAACTAATTTATTTTTTTAAATAACAAAAAACGTAAGTAAAAAATTAATGTAAATTCATCAAATAGTCATTTGATGTGGTTTGTTTTTTTGAATGCACTCCACTGAAATTTACATTAAAAATAAAGAAACTGTATTACAACCCAAACAACTGCATATTTTTAAAGCAGAAGTTCCGTAAGTGTATCGATAAAGACACACAAGAAAACTTTGAACAATAGAAAACATGTACTTTTTGAAAAAAAAAAAAATTACTAACCGTATCAATATCTTCCGTCTTTGTTAAAATTTAAGTATGCGGAAAATTAATTCGTTTTTGTTTTCAATACAAAACTGTGCTGCAAATTAGCGCGATTAACAATGTTCAAAAACTATTTAAAAATGTCAACAAATTTAAAAAATTCTTAAGAAAGTGCGACAACAAAAATTTATAATCTCTATTACAAAGTTTTTTTTTCAATATATATATATTTTTACAAGTTTACATTTTTGGTGCAACTTTTTTTTGACTTGTAAATACTTACAAGTTCAATTCTGTAAAAAATAATTAAAAATTTCAATAAATTATACCACTACTAGAGGGCGCAATTAGGCTATACAATTTTTTGAAAACTCATACTGGGAAGCCAGTGTATCTTCCTAACGAGTTTTGTCAAAATATTCGAATGGAAACATTAAGTCTGTTCGTTTACTTTCCCAGTAATCAGTAATTTAATATTTGTTTATGTTTACCAAAAATACAAGCAGTAAAAACTTGTAAGTTTTTTGGTATCAACCTGTCACTTTGCTCTCTCTTTTCGCTATTTTTAATGAGTATTTGTGTAAGCAAACACCTTCCAGTAAAAACTTGCACAAATTTTTGCGTAAGCGAATAAACTTTATGCATGGTAAAAAATTGGTTATTCTTCATAATTTAAAAGCAAACATTTATTATTTATATTGATCAAATGATAAAAACACTCTTATGCTATAAACACATAGACGACTGAAGCTACACGACTACAGCCTGTCACGGCTACCCGACTACTTTTGCCGCTGTAGTCAACTTTTGATAATTTCTACTTTTGTTGGCTACAAAACAAAAATAGTGTTGACAATAAAACAAAATATGTAACAAATTAGTGCTTAAAAATATTTTATATTGTTAAACACAAAAAAAACGTCGCAACATTAAATGCTATAATTGCATTAATATTCAAGAGGGGTTAGATAAATTTATTTTTACGTTATAATGTATTCTAAATAAGTAATTGTATTTTTAAGTCAACTTTATATAGGTATCTACAACCATGCATGTTGTTCTATTTTAATAAAGCAAAAAAAAGATGTAATTGGCACTACTGAAATAAAAATTCATTTGTATAAAAAATAGCTGTTTACTATGTTGCTGTCGTTTCCAAAATAATGAGTAGCTGACCACACGGCGACGATTGCAGTGATCGGCATTTGTAGTCGTGTAGATCTGTAGTGGTCTTTGTGTTTATAGCATTAGCCCTAAATGCCTCAAAATTTAGTCGATTTATTGACTTATTTGAATAAAGTGGAAATTTTGTTTTTTTTTTTTTTTTTTTTTTTTATAAAGAGAAGCAACACTCAGGAAATTCTTCCTATTAATTAATGTGTTGCTTTCTTTGGAAAGGGGATAGTGGAGAGATGAAAGGTGGTGAAAGATGAAGGGCTTCAAACATGGCAACATTGTAATTGCGCGAGATGATAAGTCTTAGAACAGTTGTTGCTTGCCACCTGATGTAGAGTTGGCGAATTTATTGAAGCTTTTTGTTTCATAGCCCTGATTCATTATTTTACTTCGGTGGGGTTAAGTGCTATGGGAACACCGAAGGTGGGCGCAGCGATACATATAAGTGATAGAAAACTCATACATATTATTTTTCTAAATTGATGTTGTCGTCACCGGGAATCGATCCCGGGACCATCTGTGTAACAGTCCAACGCGCTAACCATTACACCACAACGCCCACCAGCGCGGTAGAAGTAAAAACAAATCTAATATTTTGCAGAAAAACTGATTAACATGACTGAACTTTCAATGTCGAATAGTGAATTTTTAAAAATTATAAAAAATGCAACAAATGTATCGAACGGGGTTGGCATCTTTTGGTATTATTGTTTTGGTATTTTGGTATTATTGTTACTGTGGTAACATAAACTTTTAAATATTCCAAATACTTTAAGAAAAAATCAAATTTTCAAAGTTGAACTTATAAATATTTCGTCCACTGTAGAACTTTTCTACATATTTATAATCTCTATTACAAACTGTTTTTATTTAGTTAAAAAGTTATTTTGTTTTTCAATTTTATAGTAAGCTTTCTATTTTACTTTTTTATAATGTTCACAATTTTACATTTTTTAATAGGTTTTCATGCATAATTGTATCCGTAGATTTAAGAAAAAATTTATAAATTTCAATTATTCTATTTTGCTCATATTGTATACAGTTTTAGATGGTAGGTTTCAGTTATTTTCATATAATTCCGGCAAGCAAATTTATTTAAAAGTATTTATTTATATTTTTTTTTTTTTATATATAAAAAATAGTTACACTGAATTGCAAAAATTATAAGAAAAAATGTAAAGACACATTTGATATTTAGAAAAATTCTAAGATTTTTGAATTTTATATATAAAATGCTTTTTGTTACAACTTATGAATGTACGTTCTCAAATTATAATAAAATCAAAATTACAATTTCAATTAAGTTTTATATTTTTCTTTTGTTTTTAGGTAACTCATCCTGAAAAAATGTTAAAGAATAGGAAGCAAACCAATTTATAAAGTTATATAATTTATAAATAATTCAACCAATACTGTAAGTATTATTATATTTGTTTTAGATGAGGGAATGTTCGCTAATGAGGCCTCTTCTCTATAGTACGTTTATTTTTAGTATTGTCAAAACTGTCAAATGTCATCAAGTTTAATTTCCGTTAATGCATAGGTTTTTCCTATTTTTATGGCAAAAAAACACAACATAAAGTGCAATTTTTCGTTGACATAAAATGTGAATTATAAAAACGTATTCAAAACTCTTCAAAGTCGGCAAGAATTTTATTTACAATTTTAATAAAACAAATTGACTACATAGAAGAAATAATAAATAAGTAAAATAAACGAATATAAATTTTCATAACGTTTGCTAATGTGGTACATTGTATATTCGCTAATATAGAGTGTTGATATATTCTCTTATTTTGTTTTATTTATATTTAAAAGTTTAATTTTTAAGTTTTAAGCCTTAAACCGTGGCGCCCTGCTACTAAATTTTTTCTTAAAACTGTATAATGAAATATGTCTTGGGACGCATCATGTTTATTTAATCTGTGCATGCTGAATACTAATATTTATTATTTCTGAAATCGGACTAACGGTTTTCGAGATATTGTGACTAAATAAAAACGGCGATTTTCCCCAATTATAGAAACTAAAAAAATATCTTAATTTTTTTTAATTTTTGTACTAGAAAAGTAAACATATTGATTAAAGAATATCTTGCATATTTACCAACAAATATCTCGAAAAAAAAGAAAATTTATGTTAAAAATGTTTTGCTTTACTAGTTTAGACACATTATCATTGCAGAAATATTTACTTTATGTTTCGATTTTAATTAATTATTGCCTGGATTAACAAAAATTGGAAAAAATAACATGAAAAAACACTAAACTAAATTAAAAAAAAAAAAAGGATTTTGTGCTAAATCATTTCTAATTTCAGACGTAATTATAACCAAATAAAAGCACGTTTTATATACTATTCAGTGCAAAAACAAAAATTCGAAGACAATATTCTAAAGATTTCTCGAATTGATTGATTTGATTTCAGTGGAAATCAAATCCCAATATCTCGAAAATTATTAGTCCGATTTCAAAAAGTGAAAAATATGCACATAACCCTAGTGCTTCGATAATCGCAACAATAAATACAAAAAGTATATTTATTTACGATACGTTTTTCCTGTTTTACTTTTGTCGTTAAAAAAAAAAACGCAATATAAAGTATAATTTTTCATTAATATAAAAAGTGAATACCAAACAAAATTTATAGAATTTTCCAAGTCGAATTTTTGCAAACTTTAATTATTTTATTTACAATTTTAATAAAACTGATTGATTCCATCGACAAAATATAGTAGTAGTAAATAAAAAAAAATGTGAAAAATTAAATTTTAATAATGTTTGCTTAAGTGGACTTTCCTTTTTTTTTATTAATTTTTGTCCAAAGTTTAGTCTTTTTTGAATGGTTTACGCAATATTTTAACTATTCTTGTCTTCTTTGGACAATTATTTAACACGATTCACAACAAAAAAATATCGTCAGTTTATTGCAATTCAAAAGTTGGCATTACACATGGTAACCCCTTAAACAGATTTAAGAGGTACATATAATGTTTTAACGCTTTCACTGCCGACTTTTGTTTTTTTTTGGATATATTTATGTTTTAACATCCGATTCTTGTTTGGCGCTATTAACTAAAAAAAGGGTTTCCATATATACCCCCAACTACTCACAAAGAAATGGTTCCGAAAATCTATATTTGTAAACTTATCAGCACATTTTTACCATTAAAACATTAGAATAATAAAAAACGCTTTTTTTAATCTTGTTCTTATCATTAGATAAAGCTACCCATTCAGAAAAAGACAAACTTACTACCGCTGGCAAGGCACTTTAGCAAGTGGTACAAGTGCTGGCAACAAGTATTTTCCCAAGCTCAAAATGATAACGTCATTATACAAAAGGTCCGCTGTTCACCATGTAAAAGGTCGTCTAAAATTTATTTACCAAATAAAATTTAAAATTTAATTTTTTTGGTCCCGCCAAGATTCGAACACTGGCCGCTAGACACAACTTTCCAACGTCGGTGAAAAAAAGTTGATCTTAAAAGAGCTTTTCTAGACACAAAAAAGTCTATTTTATAAGAAAAAAAGTATCAAAAAGTATAAAAAAAATCAAGTATAAAAAAAATCACTCTAAAAATTTCTGTCTGAAACCGGGCTCGAACGCATAACCTTCCGACTATAAACTTTTTAAATATAGCATCATAGATTCTTTATCAGTGGTTAGACTTTTGATCAGTTGATAATTTCTGACCGGATAGCACTGGGAAAACACTTCTTCCCAAGGTTACACAGTGGGGTATTTAAAAAAAATAATGGTAATATATATAGACCATCTGAACAACTGATCCGATCGGTACGAATAAAATTGGAAATTGTAAAAGGGGAATCTTTTGCAATATTGTCATTGGGTCACCCTGTTTTAGTACAGGGTGTACTTACAGGTTGCCAAAGTGGACTACCTCGTGTATAAAAAATCCTTTGGAGGGTGTAATTTTGTTCATGTAGACCGAGTACTAAAATTTTTTTAGCCTGTAGTATTTAAAAATCAATTTTTTTTTGCCATGAGTTTTTTTGGTGTATCTACCAAAAAGCTTTATTATTTAGTCGATTTAAAACAAAAAATTCATCGTGTTACTTCATGATAATAATAAGTAATAATACTTAAACAAAAAACTAACTTGTTTTAATTACCTTTAATAGTTCATGAAAAATCTTTTAAATTTAAAATTAAATTTAAAAAAATTTTGAAAAATTGTTATTTTTGGCAAAAAAAATATTTTCAATTTCTTTAGAATTTTCTTGGAACTTTGTTAAAAAACAAAAATATAAATGTTAATATTTTCTGAAAGATTCGGCTTGGAATAAAATTCTAAAGGTAATTTCATTTTATGGAGGCTCTAACTTTTCTAAAACTTCGGGTTCTAATGAGATCTTTAGCCAGAACGAAATACTACTAGCTAATATGTTTGGTTTGCTTTATTTTTGTAAATATACGGAGGTTGAAAGCTCGTTATAAATTGAAAATAACATAAAAATAATCTCGATGTATATAAAAACAAAAAACTAATATAACTGCAAAAAATATTACTTGAACCAGAGTACAAACTTAAAATTTTTTATATAAATAGAACATTTTTGGTCTTCAAAGTTTAGTAGCGTCATGATGCTTGTTAGGAAAAGACCTAACCACGGGCTGGATTACTAAGAAGACAAGAATGGAGCAAAATTGATTATTAATAGGTTTTTTGTTAAAGTTCTGCCTATTATGCAGGCTCTAACTTTTCTATAACTTCGGGTTCCAATGAGATCTTTAGCCAGAACGAAATACTAGTATCAACCTAGCTAATATGTTTGATTTGCTTTATTTTTGTAAATATACGAAGGTTGAAAGCTCGTTATAAATTGAAAAAAAATTAATTTCATTAGATTTTGGTCATGCAACCTGCGTCTGGTCGAAAATGACAAAAAAAATAAAAAAATTGCACGCTGATTTCTGAATTTTTTTTTATTTCGGATTATGAAACGATGTCTTCTTAATATTTGGTATGAATATCTTGACAGACGGCTTATAATTAAAGTTAGGACGAACCATTTTTGAAATTAAAATTTTTTGATCCCAAAATAAATATATGTTAATTATTTTTTTTAGCTGATGATAATTTTTTTTTCTTTTGTATATTTAGGACTTAAATGTTAAAAAAAATCGTTTAAATATCACTTACAGACATTACAATATTAAAATCTTAACTCACATAAAAAACGCTAATTTAATTTATTTTTTTATTTTATTTACAAAAATTTTTAATGCTTTTTTAAATTTAAATTGTAATAATATACAAAGAGGATTACGAGAGGAAGATGAACACATTATTAGGAGATAAAGGAACGTATACAACAGCAAGAAAAGACCCCACTCAGAAACTACAAAGAGCAAACAACAATATAATGGCGGAACTTTTTAAAGACAAACATATCACACGTTTTGAAAAATTAAAGATGATTTCACATGCAGCCACTGCTCCGGAACTGTATGGATTACCAAAAATTCATAAGGACAACATTCCGCTTAGGCCTATTTCCTCGTCACAAAATGTCCCTTGCTACAATCTATCTAAATTTATTGGTGCAATATTAAAAAACTTGATTTCTACACAATACAACGTAAAAAACTCATTTCAATTTAAAGAAAAAAATTGACGACATAATTTTGGATGATAACGATATACTAGTTTCTTTTGACGTTGTTTCATTGTTTACAAACATACCCACACATCTGGCAATTAAAAATATAATGGACAAGTGGCTAATTATATCGAAATACACGACGATTACTAGAAAAATGTTTCTACAAATTTTACAATTTTGCCTGATAGAAAACAATTATTTTAAATTTAATCAGACAACTTACCATCAGACTTATGGTATGCCTATGGGGAATCCCCTATCCCCAACAATAGCGGATATCGTACTTGACGCACTTTTAGACGACGTAATCGAGGAATTGAAATCGAAGAATGTGAAAATTAAATTTATATCCAAGTACGTGGACGATCTTTTTGCAATTATAAACAAGGATAACAAGGATATTATTATGAAAACATTAAACGCATATCACAACAAATTAGGTTTTACAATAGAGGAAGAGGAAAATGGCGAACTAGCTTATTTAGACATGAAAATTATAAGAGACAACTGCAAAATTATAACAAACTGGTACACGAAAAAAACAGCATCGGGAAGAATAATAAACTTTAATTCAACGCAGCCCACGAAAATGAAAATAAATACAGCGACAAATTTAATTAGAAAAGTAGTCACAATTAGCGATGAAAGATTTAAGAGCGAAAATATCAACAAAATAAGAAAAATATACAAAATAAGAAAAATAGCTATCCCATTTACATCACAAACAATTTGATAAATAAAATTTTAAGTGACAACCAAAGACAAAACGATAAACAAAAAACGGAAAACGGCAAATTTTTACAGTGTACCATATATACCCAAATTAACAGAAAGCAAAACTTTAAAAACTATGATCAACGGAGAAAATACAACTATAGCACACACATCTAACTCAACGCTTAAACATTTGTTTGAGAAAACACATCAAAGCTAGACAAATTAAAAAATCATAATGTAGTGTATGAGCTGACATGTAAAGGCAACGAAAATGAACAATGCAATCGCGTATACGTAGGGACAACGAAGAGAACTCTTGAAAAAAGACTATCGGAACATGAAGCAGACATTAAGAGGGGAAAGGAATCAACAGCTTTAGCACAACATATAAAAGAGACTAAACATGCAGTAGATTTTAATAATGTGAAAATATTAGATAGAGAAAAAAGAGAAAATAAACGGTATACGATTGAGAGCTTAAGAATACAACAGAGAATTAATACATTAAATACCAAAGATGATATAGATAGCACCAAGCTTCATTATTCCGTTGCAATAAATTGACGTGTTAAGTTCTGCAATACTAGTGTTAAGATTAATTTAAGTTTTTTTCTGTGATATTTACATTTTTTTGATTATTTTTTAAAATTATTAAATTATTTGTGTCGTGAAGTCCAGTTTTTTATATATTTTTCAAATTTTCAAAACGATGTGAAAGGAAAAGAAGCGTGAGTTAACTGTGATACTAGGATTAAGAATAAAACACTAATTTATTTTGTAATTTATTTCTATTTGTCAGAATTTATTTAATAAATATTCTCCTGAGGAAGTCGAAAACAAACCCGACGAAACGTTGAGAAAAAAGATGAAATAGATTGTTTTATTTACATCAAAAATACAACCTGACCATAAGTAGCCCGTAAACAAATACATAAATTAATTCAAACTTGGTCATAAATACAAATATTATAAATTGTTTTACATTATAGTGGTTCTTTCGAAGAAATATGCTAGGCTACCAAACAGAAAGTCAGCTGCAAAAGCCAGCTTTTCAGAGTTTTTGGTCAGAAAAATTAAAAAATGGAAACGGTTTACCACATAAATCTAATATAAACCTAAAAAAATTGTATTATGTAAATTTCAAGTGGGTCTTTTATGGTGAAAAGTAAAGGCATTAGCCCTGTATGGATCAAGCTACACTAAGTAATTTTTTGTTTCATTTAAAGGCTGTATATGCAGTCATAATTTAAATTAAGAGTTGTGTGTCCTTTTTGTCCACTAACTGTTAAATATTTTTTGAATAAAAATAAGGATAATACTAATAGTCTAATAAAATATAAGTGCTATTGTCCGAAAATTATAAAAGGTGTTATTCTGTAAATTTCGTAGTGTGTAATGTTTGGCCAACAGTGTCAAAATTACCCTATATGGATCGAGTTATACAAAATTATTATTTTTATCAAGTGAAGATTTTTTTTTTTATCAATTTCAAGGTATTACAATCTTGTAGTCATAATTAAAATAAAGCTTCATGGGTATTTTTTGTCCCACAAAACTAAGAGTTAGATATTTTCTAGATGATAATTGTCTGATCAAGTGTCAGTGATATTTTTCCCAAAACTATGCAGACTTTGATAAACACATTCAAATTTTTTAAAAGCTTTATAAAATAAGCAATTTTCAGAAAATGTCCTGGAAGGGAGTCGTTCCAAACACAAATTCGAATTATAATTTTTCTAATTTATTTATTTTTTTCTTTAATAACAACTATTATGTTATAAAAATAGCAATCGATATCTTTAAATTATGCATTTTAAAAACTCTTGAAAATTAAATTAAAAAATACGTTTTTGCGTTTTTATCGAATTCGTAGGTCATTTTGGTCAATGAACGATAATCGACAAATCGGTTACTTTAAGGGACATCCTACTAACTATATACATACGAGGGAGGTCTCAAAATTAGCCGACCAAAAAAAACACAACAACTTTGGGAAACACTTTCTGCATTTCTCAATAGAATCTCCTTTTAGATTGAAACACTTTTCCCAGCGATATTCAATAGCTCGTTCCATAGCTTTTTAAAATAGCCATCAAACTCTTCTGCCACTTCATTGTTGTCAAATCTTTTACCACCGAGTAATTTTTTTAAAGTTTGGAAATAAAAAAATAATCCTAGGGAGCTAAGTATGGCTAATAGTGTGCCTGACTTTAATGTATTGATTTTTGCAATCGCAATAGTGGATGTGTGAACTGTTAATGAAACAACAATTTCTTTTCCGCCAAATGCTGCCTTTTTTCCTTAATTTCATCACTTAAACGCTGCAATAAGTTAGCATAATACTTTATTGAGAACACTGGTGCGGGTGTCTATGGACCAGGTTTCCAACGGGCCTTACCCATGGGTAGATACCCCTCCATTTTTCAGGCAGAGATTTTTGCTATCTGTGTCTGCGCGGAGGAGTGTCTACGAAGGGGCACTATTAGATCTCGTATCTACATTCTTTCCGACAGTCAGGCGGCATTAAGGGCTTTAATGTCCTATGAGGTGTCATCTGGTCTGGTCATGGAATGCATTCTGGCTCTTAACCGACTTGGCAGGCGCAACTCGCTTACCTTAGGGTGGGTTCCTGGTCACGAGGGGCATGAGGGCAACGAGAGGGCAGATTGTCTTGCTAATTGCGGGGCCCGAAGGCCCTTTATTGGCCCTGAACCATTCTGTGGTATACCTTTGGGGTATGTTAGGGAGAAGCTCGGGTCGTGGAGGGAGTCAGAATTCTCTCTCTATTGGGAAAACTCTCTTGGCCAACGACAGGCTAAGAGATTGATTTCTTTTTCCAGTGCAGGATCGAGGAGACTTTTGTCCCTCGGGAGGGGTGACTTGAGAACCCTGGTGTCTTACCTGACTGGACACTGCAATCTCAGATACCACCTGCTCAAAAGGGGTCTTTCGGACACGGATGAGTGTAGGTTTTGCGAACTGGTAGCTGAGACATCAGAGCATGTTCTTTGCGAATGTCCGAGGCCATGTGAAAGGCGTGCCAAGTTTCTTGGCAATCGCTTTGTCTCCCCTTCGGACATTATGAAGATTTTGCCTAATAGGATTATTGGCTTTATAGGTAGCTTGAATCTTTAGGGTAACTTTAGGCAGCACAAAAGACCTAAGTTGGTCGCGGTGCATAGTGCCATATAATCTAATCTAATCTAAAATTGAGAACACCTCAATTTGTCGACCACTACGGTGTTCGTCTTGGCTGCTCGTCCGGCATCGTTTAAACTCTGTCACCCAAATTTTTAACTGATTTTATTAAAGACCTCTTTTTTTCGTAATAAAGGGTGTTTTTTAAACGTGTTTAGAACTTTAAGTAGGCAAAACTTTGTTAACTGGTGGCCATTTTGTCAGCTGTCAAGTGATTTATGTTTAGTTTGGTTTGGCATTTCAACAGCGATAGACTGACTCCTGAACAACCCTTCCAAATTGTGCAAATTTATTTTGAAAATCATGGTTCTGTTCGAAATACGTATCGCGCTAAGGTTAAACTCGAAATTGTTTTGAATATGCAATTTAGTCATTAATTTTGTATTTTTAAAATCAAAAATATTAAATCGGCGAAAAAATTAGAGAAAATTTGTATATAAAAAATTTCACACTCGATCACGAAAAAATTTCGCTCACGAAGATTAACTCACAAATAATTTTTTCCTACTCACATGCAATCAATAACTTTTCACTCACAGTCACGCGTGATCACACATGATTCACTCAAAATTCTGCTTACGTACACATTATAAAGATTTTTACGCTACAGTTGTATTGCCAATGTGTCCAACGGCTCATGACATAAGCAAAGTTAACAAATTTTTAAAAAATATGTATCGATTAAAAGTTGTATGTACTTTTTTCTTGATAGACGTTAAAAATAAAACATTTCTAGTGCGCCCCGGTAGGCTAGTTGGTAGCGTGCTGGCTTATTTGTGCGGGGGTCGTGGGTTCGATTCCCACCAGATTAATAAAAAAAAAAAAACAAAACATTTCTAACAAAATTGGAATTGCCTAGTTTGGTGAAAGCACACCTTTAACTATTTGCAAGCTTTGTATTACCTACACTGAGAGACTTATCTGCACTCAGGGAACTTCTGCTTTAAAAATATGTAGTTGTTTGGGTTGTAATACAGTTTCATTATTTTTAATGTAAATGAAAGTCATTTGTAGAACAAATAAAATTTTTAACTAACATTGTAGTTCATTTAAAAAAACAACTCACATCAAATGACTGTTTTATGATTTTACATTCATTTTTACAGTTGTTTTTTGTTATTTAAAAAAATAAAAAAAAAATTTTTTGGTTTATTTTTTACTACCATGTTGTTCATTTTTACTACAATGTTAGTCATTTTTTGAACATTAAAAAACAAATGACAATGTTAGTTGAATTTAATGAAATGTAAGTCGTCCTTTTTTTAAATGAAATTTCATTTGTTTTTGACTACAATTGCAGTCGTCTTTACCAACATAATTTCCTAAGTGTGCATGATATTAATGAATTATTGCATTAGATCTAGGAAGTGTAGCTGGAACTCGTCCATTGAAGCTTTTCATTAAATTACTGCATTTTTTTACAAATTTTTTTAAATTTATTTACTAAAAATTGCATACACCTAATAATAAAGTTTGATTAAAATAAATTTCTTAAAAATACAAAGCTTTTTCATTAAAAATTTCATTAAAACTCGTCTACGAAAATTCTCTGTGTGTGTGTTATTTGAAATCATTGAGTTTAAAAATAGAACGAATTATTCAATTATAAAACATACCAATTAAATTCATTATTCCTCCTGTTGTACTTAAATTTAATACAAATTACTTAAATTTATTTTTATTTGTATTGCCATACAAATTCTTAAAACAAAATAAACTTTTTTTAATCGTAAGTAATTTGCAAAAATTAATTCACAACACGAACAAATTAATACAAACGTGAATAAACAAAATCAATATTAAAAGAAATATACAAACACAAACATTTCGAACCAATTATTTACATAAATTTTACCAAATATATCCCAGCAAAATATTTTAGAACAGATTACCTCTGAACTTGTTCTACCGGTTACATGGAATAGGTTCTAGAACAGGTTCCTTATAGTCGAAATGTAAGGTGTCACTGTCGCAGAACCAGTTCTATAACTGGTTCTAGAACCGGTTCTAAAGTAACGTATTCTTTTTTGGAGGTAAAGCACATATTGCAAATAGGACAAACTCTATATAAAAAGAATCAGTTGCAGAACAGAAATTACAACCTGTGTTAATACAGTGTAAGTTGCTCTGCAACCAGTTATGTGGAGTTTACTATTTTACTGGGATGTATTTTGTATGTAGTAGTTTTTGTAATTATAATAAAAATAAAAAAACAACAAAAGAAAAATAATAATTAACAAAAAAATAAAAAAGCACCAACAAAAATAAACATAAATTATTCTTAACTAAGGAAAATGCATAAAATTTGCATATCATATTGTTAATATGTATAATACTTGATGGTACTGAACGAAATAAACGAATAAATTCAATAACATTTTATG
Source organism: Delia radicum (assembly GCA_021234595.1). Classification (NCBI taxonomy): domain Eukaryota; kingdom Metazoa; phylum Arthropoda; class Insecta; order Diptera; family Anthomyiidae; genus Delia; species Delia radicum. Next base: position 194,977,916 of record CM037851.1, on the reverse strand, counting down.
ATGAAGGGGATTAAATACGAAAAACAAAATACAGAATAAAATGAGTGAGTACTTATTATTCTTATAGCCAAACTCAGGAGTATGCTTGAAAATAATAACAACATTCAACAACTTTAAGAGGCAAAATAATTGGCCAAATAAAGAACACGGCTACGTTAACAGTTATTCTGTTATAGCGTAAATTAACCCTATAGGAATATAATTTATTTTTCTAATGGGGTTGGAAACTAAGTCTAATAGACTTTTATCTACCAGATTTTGAACACATGGTCTATTGTCAAAAAATTGTAAATCCTTTGAAACTGATATTATTTCTTAATAACTTTCGTAAAATTTTAGGACCATAGGTCTACATTTCTAATTGCTATCATAACGCAAAGATGAAAAATTTTAAAAATCGATCACTTTTTTTTTTGTCTTCCCAGGTGAAAATGATAATACATTTTAATATATGAACATGCATGATTGCATGTATGAGCAAATACTATTTCATACATCTGCATGTATGAAGATGTATGGCATGTATGGATTCAAACGTCCAAAGAAAAAGTACATATATGGTAATGTATGATAATGTATGATATCATGTATTAAAATATATGCTTAATCCTGTTATACATATTATGGTATATTTTTTTTTTATTGTTGCTATACAAGTTCATGTATCATTGACTTAAAAATAAACAATTATTGTTTATTAAAGTAAGATTTTTAAGTCGCGGAATCTAAAACTGACTCAATAGACTCGGTAATATTCAGTTTGTTTTTTTTCAAACATTTTTATTTAAAAAGCTATTTTATGAGACATCTACTATACATACACAGATATCAAATATATATGTATAATGGCACCAATTTTATTTATTACGCGGATTTTTTTAACTACTAAGTTTATATGTTGTAAATTTAAAAATCTCAAAAAAAACTTATTATTTCGATTTTTTCAATTTTATTCCATAATTTTTGTTTGTTGTTTTTTTCAAAACAAAACAAAAATATTTAAAATTTCTGCCAAATTAAAATTAAAAAAAAAGTTAGAAGAAATTATTTTTTCTATTTTTTTTTAATATTTTTTAAATTTAATTAAATTGCCACAACAAGTTCCGGAATGTTACAATATAAATAATTCAATAAAGGGCGAAACAGCAACCATAATTTTTTGTAAGGAATGTTTTTGATTTTGTTTTTTGTTTGGCTCCGAGGTCCAATTAAATAGAAATCTATTAAATGATTTTTAATTAACAATCAAATAGAACAACAAAAATCATTTAAAGGTTTTTAATTTAATCAAACCTCAAGCAAACAACAAAAATCTAAAAAATATATGAAAAATATTAGAAATATCCTAAAATATATGGTAATGCATGAGCCATATACGGCCATATACTCTCAATTTTAGGATTCAAATATATATATATGACACTTCATGTATGGTCCTTAGAGCGGTATATGTTTTTCAACTTTCGATTTTTATCAATTATTTTTGCTATTATTGTCGTATTAGGTGTAAAAGTAAGATGGTGAAAATTTTACAAAAATCAGATAGCATTTTCGATTTTTGAAAATTTTTCTTAAACTGCAACACATAATTTTTAATTAATTTTGGCATGCTAAGCACACATATTGAAACATTTTTCAAATTGGACTAACGGTTTTCGAGATATTGCGACTTAATTTATACTAAAAATGTATTTTTTTTCCTCCATTCTACAATTTTTTTTCAAAATTTAACAAAGCAGACAAAACAACTTTTCATTTGATTATTATTATGTCAATATTGGTTGACAGATAGATAACTTGTAAATTTACGCAAATATCTCTTAAAAACAAAAAATGTTGCACAGTAAAATTATTATGCTTTTCAATTTTATACACATGATTATTTATGGAATATTATTTTTAGCTCTTGATTTTCATTAATTAATGCTTTGATTCTATTAGTACTAGTTCCAATATTTTTGTGGTGAAAAACTTAACAAAAATCGGATTACTTAACCCTTTTCGACCTTAGCAAGAAACTTCTGATATGTGGACAAATACACCCAGGGAAAAATTTAGCTAGTTGCCAACTGAAATTCGGTAACTACTACTCAAATTCGGTTATTACGAATTTCTGTCTGTTGTTAAAACCGAACATAAATTTTCACAACGAAGTTCGGTTAATTCAAATGAATTTCAGTTGCAACTCACAAAATATTCGGAAATATAATGTTAATATCTTTGAACTAACTGAAGTTATAAGTTGTTGTCATGAAAATACACTTTTCAATTTGGTTGGCAATTTATTTTTTTTGTGTGTAATTAAAATTAATTTTAAAAAATATATTTTGTGATACATCATATCTAAATTTAGACATAATTATGATCAAATGAAAGCATGTTTTGTGTAGCATTTGAGTGAAAGAACTAAAAATTCTACGATAATTTTTAAAAATTTCTAGAATAGAGAAAAAAGATGCAATTTTTAGTGAAAATAAAATCGCAATATCTCTAAAACCGTTAGTCCGATTTGAATAATCTCGAAATAATAAAAAAATGATGTGTCGCAAGACATATTTTTATTAAAGCAATTTAAGAAAAAAATTTCAAAAATCGAAAACTTTGGTCACGGGTTAAAGCTATTCGTTTTGTCTCAAATTTGCACCAAATAACATTTAGACCTAATAATACTACAATAATCTGATCAGTAAATTAAAATTTTTCGAAAAAAGTTTTTCTTCATACAAAAAAACGCCGCTCCAATGGTAATATGTGATAATTTTCACATGAGCTATTTATTTTTTTAATTGCGGAATCCATTTGGTATTACACCATCTCCCTACACTCGAGAGATAAATGCAACAGGTATTTGATTGGCGTGCTATCACCTAACAAATAAATACATGGTAGTCGAAAATGAACATCAATTTTAAAATTTTTAGTGTTTTTTTTTTGTACCGATCACTGACGACACTAAATGAAAAAAAAAAAAAAAAAATTAAAACAATAGTTCGTAAATATATTAATTATGCGCAGTTCGAGGTATGATTCGTTGACGTGCCTTTAACAGATACAGTGTACGAAAATCGCAAATTTGAAATGCATGAGCATGAATTTTTTATTTTACAACATACAACTAAAGGAGCATAAAAAGAATTGCAATGCTAAATGCATAATTTGTTTTAGTCTTTTTTATATAGCAAACAATCACATAGATAGATTTTAAAAACATAGAAATAATAGAAAAGACTTTAGAAAATAAAGAGATTGCAATACTCTCACTTACTGTGAAGAAATATATAACTTATGGATGTAAATAGGAAAATTAATATTTTGTTCTCCATTTTAAATTGATAAATTGACTTTTTTAATGTTGCTGCTGATAGTTTTCAACATATTTGTTATGATTTGAGCAACAATTTTTTCAATTTAGGTTTATGGGTCGATTATGGATAGCAACCTAACTTCAGTTGCGTTGGCAACTGGCAACGCAACTGAAATGAAAATTGGTATTATGTACGGCAACCTTCGCCAGTTGCCAAAAAGCTATCGATAACCTTATTTGGACAGTTCAGCAACTGAAAAAATGTACACAAATAAAAAAAAAAGGTTGACAAATGTGAATTTGTATAAAAAATACATTAATTAAAAATGTTGTATGTAAATGGGTATTTTTCGAGTTGTTGACCAACAACTCAAATTGTTTTCGGGTTGTGATTTTCACCATTTTAAAATCTACAGGTACAAATAAAATTATTTAAAATATTTATTATATAAAATATATGTTTGTAAAATATATATAAAATATTATTTATATCTATATTACAAATAATTTAACAATAAAATATACTTAATTTTTAATGTTCCGCCATTTTGTTGCTTAAAATTCTACAGCAACCAGAACTTTTCGGTTGCCAATATAATCACTATTTGACAACTGAAGTTGCCAGCTGTCAGTTGCCAGTTGCCATACCAATATGTTTTTGGCAACTGGCAACGCAACTGAAGTTGGGTTGCTATCCATAATCGACCCATTAGTTTTCTTTAAAAACGACATGTTTTCTATTTGCAGGCACAAGGTGTTAACAGATGGTGAGAGCATTGATAATACTAACAACGCATACACTCATAATATTATGTAGTTTCATAAACAAGTTTTCAGTTGATGTAGAAATAAGTAAACATATATTTATTTTGCAAATAAATATTTTTTTTTAACTTTTTCATACATTTGTTCAAAATAATTTACAACTATTTAGAAATATTTTTTTTGTTCCATTTATTTATTTTCATTTATTTAAATATTCGTACAAATTTAACCACAGAAACGGAATATTATCGTTTATTTGTTTGAGTTACAGTTATTATAAATTTATATTTTTTATTTAGATACAAAAAACATTTCAATTCAAATTACAAGAAATTAAAAAAATTTGCCACATGTAGTGTGTGTGTAAACATTTTGTAGAAAAGAAACCAACAAAAACAAAAAACTGAACATAGCTTTTATTTCTACTAATCCGTAGTTACAACTTGAACATTTATTTTTAAGTTACTATTCATTTGTTCTTATGGATTTGTTAGTTATTTAAACACACTCAGGGAACTTCTGCTTTAAAAATATGTAGTTGTTTGGGTTGTAATACAGTTTCATTGTTTTTAATGTAAATCTAAGTCATTTGTAGAACAAATAAAAATTTTAACTAACCTTGTAGTTCATTTAAAAAAACAACTCACATTAAATGACTGTTTTACGATTTTACATTCATTTTTTACAGTTGCTGTCGTCTTTACCAACATAATTTTCTAAGTGCAATATTTAAAAATAAATAACAATATACATTTGATTTAAATGAAAAGTAAGAAGACCGAATTTTAAGTGATTTTGCATTTATATCAAATTACATTTTCAGTTTCAATCTATTTTGAGTGTATGATAGATCGACATTATAACTTTTTTTTATAATTTTTTGTAAAGCATAAAATGAGGGAGTAAATTTCCATGAAAAAGCCAAAAATTATTAAACAATTATTAATAATTTTCATTTTCATTACAGTGGTATATATTTATAATTCAATAAAAAACTTTAATTTCCATAAATTTTTTTAATGTTAAAATTTACACAGCCATAACTTTTGCACCCCTTGCTGAAAGTAATTTACACAAATGGATTTGAAGTCCCTAAATAGTGTTATTTATCGTAGAAAATCCTATTGATGTGACATTAAGTTTCAAAAAAAATTGTGAACCCGATTTTAAATATTTTTGAAAACGGCGCACATATTTTTTATAAACTTTTAAAATATGAAATTTTTTATCATAATTTACAAGTAATTATTTTGTTTTGATCAAAGTCTTTAAAGTTTATGAAAATGATTTTAATACGTTTTGTCTTTATTGCTTACAGATTTACTTAAAATCTTTTTTGACAGTAGAAATATACAAAAGTTGAAAAATTGTCAAAAACTTTCTGTACCATCCCTATGGGGAATGAGACCGGTCCTGCGTGTGCCACAGGATCGGTCCCTTTGTGCCAGAGACCGGTCCTCTGCTAAACCTTACCCTATGTAAACAACTGGCAACTTTAACATTTTCTTGTCATAGGAGGGGGTCATTTGTCCTACTTTAAACCACATAGTGGCATGCCAAAGGACTAACCAAAGATGGGCATACCACAAGACTGTCGCAAAAGGGCCATGTCGTATAAAATAAACGAAAACTAAACAGCTTCCAATGGGTAAAATTCTGGCCAACTGGCTTTTTCGTGTTAATAAGCATTCTGGTTAAGTGGTATGTCCTCCCTTTACCAGTCACAGGATTGGTAATTTTAGGACAATTGACACTGCTTAAGCCACTTCAGTATTAAATTATACCAGTCCTGTAATAAGTCCTTCTTTAACCAGTCACTTTAAGGTTTTGACTCCTCATTCCCCATAGGTATATTAATATCATACTGTCCAGTAACAAGGACTTTGCTATAGTACATAGAAAATTGTAACTTAACAGAATATAAAATAATCGATCAGTAGAGGGTTAAATCAAATCACTTCTTATGCTTTCGAATCAAGTAGAAATACTCATTGTTATGCAATTAGCAATACTCACAAAATGAACAAACTAGTGAAAAAAAATAGTACTTAAACATTGCAAATGATTTTGAAGCATTTAGTGACAGGTAACTTGTAAGGCTGAGAAAAAAACGTTAAAATATGTATTTTATAAAAATCTTTCCGCACCCTCATACTCTAAATCCATTGGATAATTTAAACAATTCTTGTACTATCTATTTTGTTATCATAGTATTTGTCATACGCTTCATGGAAATAAATAGTAGCTGAAGTGTATGTTAAGGAGTCGCGTTGATACCATCATGAATGTATTACTACAATATATTTAAATATTTCCATTCACATCAGTTTTGCTGTGATTTTTTTTAAATTTTTTTTTTCCATTTAATTTCCACAGTCTTAAATCCCAAGTGATTAAAATTTAAATTAATTCTTCGTATTCCTTGACGTTCATTAAGACAAGTATAGTTTGTAGTTTAGTTATAGCTGTAATAACGCAAAGCTCGTTAGCTAAATTACATTGACTTGAATTGTATTTAAAAAACAATTGCAAATTTATTTTGCAGCAGTTATTCAATGAAAACTATTCATGTAAGGTTTGATTAAGGGATGTAAGATATAATAAGAATAAAGTTTATTCTAAAATACTAAATTTGTGCAAAACAAGAGTAAGGTTTTTAAAATGGAAATATTTTTTTTTTTAAAGATAAGTTTACTTTGACTTGAAAATTTTACCTACCTATGTAAAAATTATTATATTAAATTAAACTATATCGATGGCTTAATATGGAAAGGTTGTATCTCGTTTTTTTTTAAATCGGGTTTTTTACATATTCTGGTAGACAAAACTCGGATACACCTCGCTTTTAAAAATCAGTTTCCTATGTTGACGAATAACGGATTTACAGTAATTAAAAAAAAAGACCTAACTCATTTCAAAAATTGTTTGAAAGAAAAAGCCCTAACTAATTTAAAGTTGAATGCAAATTTTTTGGTTTTTATTAAATCAAACAACTTTCCTAAAAGTATTTTTTATAAAGTAAAAAACGTACATTAAGAAATTGTTCAATGTTTCTGATAATAAACGGAATTGCACTGAAAATTCAAGACGTAATCACACAATAACATACTTTTTGAGACATAACTCAAGCCGATTGCAGGTGTGCCGCAAAATGTTTCAGTCAACTCTAGGACTTAATGAAAAAATGGTTCGTGATTGGATTAATAGTAGTGGTAAACACGGTTCCCAAGACAGTCCCGATAAATCTACAAGTTTGCGCAACTCTGCTAAACGATCATCAGCAATAGAACAGCGCAACGAGCAACAAAATTGGCTAGCGGAGTTACCAAAAATGGAGTCACATTATTGTCGAAGAGATACCAAAAAATTGTATTTCCAAGCTAATTTTTCTACATATCAGGGAATTTACAAGCTTTTTATCGACGATTGTGAATCCAAAAGGAAAATAGCGGTATGAAATTATCATATCCAATTTTTGCGGAAATAATAAACACACCCGGCCAGAAGCAAAATTAAGTTGGAAAAAAATGACGACAAAAAGTGACTATGCCATCTTTTTGTGAGCTATCTACCCTTTCAAAAACCGTATCCCATGAAATCGTAGCTGATCCTTAACCAAAAATATCATCGTTTCAATTTCAAGATCCAGGATCTTCGAGTTTTCAAATTTGAGTCTTACTTAAAAGCCCATAACTTTTAAACGGCTTAAAACAATTTGATTCTGTAAAATTCTGTTAATAGAAAATTCTTCAAGCTTTCTTATGATATATAATATTGTATGGATTACTTATCGAAAAAATGTATAATATACTAATAAACAATGTTTTTTTATAAATGCTGAGAAGAAAATGTAACTACCCGCTTTTTTATCGTGCCAAAAAAGTTAAAGCATCGATAATATTTTCTTGAATCTATTTTAAAATTACAATTCTTTGGTTAACCAGTTGTACGCCAGTGCTTGATTTTTTGTACCACTGGCACTTTTTGACTGGATACTTATATTAAGTGCATGACGTATGCAGCGGCTATGGGTTTTTTTTTTATTGATACAAGCACATATCAATTTAAATAACATAGTGGATGGTGTAACAAAATTGTACCACTCTTGTTATATTTTTATGCTTTCAAAGAAACCAGTTCAAGATCTTTAATATTTTCCATTGATAGAAAATTCTTTAAGCTTTCTTATGCTATATAATATTGTATTCCAAGTTTATTTAACAGAGTTGATATCATATTCACGTCATCCTTGGGACAGACACATCGGCGCTTTTTTTTTTAAGTGGTATCTCCAATAGGCCAAATTAACTAATCACCAATGTTTTTGTTTTTAAATGCTGAGAAGGAAAAGTAACTACCGCTTTTTTTAATCGTTCCGAAAAAGATGGATCAATGAATTATCTTGTATCTATCCCAAAGTTTGAGAAATTCTCTGGGAATAGATTCGCCAGATTGTTCGGAGCATAACCCCAAATGTATAAGACCCTGCTCTAAATGATGAAGAATTACATGAATTTTAAGAGTTTGACATTCGTACTCTGAAAAGATCTACGGAGTTCAGTCAAGTGCTTATTTTTGTTGGCAATATTGACTATGTTCGTTGTAAAGTAATTGTCAACAATTATATTCATAGCTTTAAATGAATGGCTGAATTTTAAATATGCCAACTTCATCAAAGATTTCTGGATAATCCAATTTATCTGTTTCTCTTAAAAGTTTTCTACAAGCGTTCCCTTCAAAAATATCGCCGTGATAGTTTTTCAGAATTTGCTTCAAATTCTTTGGCCATAAAAGAGCTTTTTCCCGTCCTACAAGGGGAACTATGCCATTACAAAAAAGATGATTGACAAATCCTTGTAAAAAATGGAGTTCAGGTAAAATACATTTTTCAATTACATGGATGTTATTATCTTCGTCGTCATCTTCTTTTATAAATAGGGGGTGATTACTACACTGTGGCATTGTGGAGCATTATTTTTATTCTAACCAGAAGACCACAATTTTGTATACTCCTATTTTAAGTGTTTAATGGTCTTGAGATCTATACTTTGGACATCGTGGTTCTGCAATTAATTTAACTTTACAAACAATAAGGACATCGGTATGTTGCAGTTGCAGTATGTTGGCCACTAGCAATTAATAAAAGTTTGAAATCCTAAACAAATTTTAATGGTACGTCATTGAGCTGTGTTAAATCCACTATTTTTTTTAATTTTTGTAAGTTTCCTTTATATTTGGTACTATAAGTGCCAGTGGTACAAAAATCGAGCACTCCCAGCAAAAACAGGGTTAAAACCATTACCAGTCTACTTACTTTCCCATTATTTTTGTCCGCGCTGAGCTAAAAAGTAATGGGTGTGTAAAAAGTAATGGGCTTGTAAGCGATATTGTAACGAGCACCCATTACTTTTTGACTCATCGCGAACAAAAATAATGGGGAAATTAAGTAAGTTAATGGTTTTTCAAAGAGTTGTAATTTTGGGATTGATTGAAGATATATATTCGATGATACAACTACTGTTTCTTCTCAGTAGTTACGGTAGTTACTTTTTCTTCTCAGCATTTAAAAAAAACATTGTTTATTAGTTCATTAGGTCTATTAGAGATGCCATTTAAAAAAAAGCGCCAAGGATGGTGTGGAAATGATATCAAATCTGTTAAATAAACTTCGAGTTAAACTTTTTTCATCTTGAACAAGAATTATGAATTTTGTTCGAGAAGTAACCCATACAATATTATACATCATAAGAAAGCTTGAAGAATTTTCAATCAACTAAATTTTACAGATTGAAATTATTTTAAGCCGTTTTAAAGTTATGGGCTTTAAAGTAAGACTCAAATTTGAAAACTCGAAGATTCTGGATCTTGAAATAAAAACGATGATATTTTTGGTTAGCGATCAGCTACGATTTCATGGGATACGGTTTCTGAAAGGTAAGATATCCCACAAAAAGATGGCATAGTCACTTTTTGTCGTCATTTTTTTCCAACTTAATATTGCTTCTGGCCGGGTGTGTAAAGGAGTCAAACTATTCGATTTTTAAACCAAAGAAAGATCAATGTAATTTGTGCGTATCACATAAAACCAATAATGTTTCAGACGAAGACTATGGAAAACATAGAGATGAAATAGAAAAAATGCGCGAAACCAATATATCGATTGAACAAAAGTACTTAATAAGCGGTCATACTCAAATTGGAATGTGACGCTACACATTCCCTTATAGAGAAAAATAAATAAAAAACAAATAAACTTGTCAATTTGTTCAACTTATAACTGAAGCACGCAACTTTTCAGCACCCTTACATGCGCACCATTTACATAATGATTATTTTTAGAATTTTGAAAGTATTTCTCAGATATACAATCTTAATCCCAATTTTTAGGCAGAAACATTGGTGATCCAACAGCAAATATGATACGAGCCTTAGCAAATGATTCGTCAGGATCAATTTATTTTAAAACTAATATAACAGACGAATATGAGCTGCTCCCACAGTGATCGAAGTCTGCTATAAAAGATGTTTCGCCTGAACGAGTTTATAAAATCAATATCTAAAAAAAGTGGGACCACTTGCAAGATTTAAAAAAGTTCCTGCCGGCAGATTGCCACCTCTAATTCTAATTCTAATTTAAAAGCACATTATTTTCTATTTAACATCTGTATTTTTACTTAGATTTCTTTTCGTTAATTTAAACATGAATTGCTTTAGGAGTATATTATATTTTTTAATTTAGTTCAAAAAGCCCTAACTTAATATTTTCTTCAAAAAAGTGAGTAATTATAAGCCCTATCTTACATAACTCAATTAAATGTAGGAAAAAAAATAAAACAGAATTGAATTTGTCGGCTGTTTTAATAAAAAAACTGCTTTAGAAAATTTTTTTTTTATTATTTTTTCAGATTTTATTGAGTTTTTTCCTTGTCCTGTAAAGTAACTAAAAGTTGAGATACGACCTTTCTATATTAAGCCATCGATATGTATGAAGTCACATATATGTGTATCTGAAAGTTGATGGCCATATATTAAAAACTATTAAATAAGTTTTATTCTATTTTATTGCTTAATAAAAATTATTTAATAGTTTTTTTTTTTATTAAATTGGACCTAAGAGCCAAACAACAAAAAATAAAAGCCATTCGTTACAAACAAATATGGCTATTACTCCGCCCTTAATTGGATTGCTTAGGCTGTAACATTCCGAAACTTGGTGTGGCAATTTATTTTCAATAAATATAAAAATAAACATTTAAATTCTTATTACAAATAGAAAAAAAAATATAGTTTCTTCTAACTTTTTTTATTTTTATTTTGACATTTTTATTTGGCTTTAAAAAACACAACAAACAAAAACACCAAATAAAAACACAACGTGTTGTAAAACTCGAAATGATATGTTTTTTTTTTATTAAGATTTTTAAAAACATTCATAGTACAACACAAAAACTTGGTGGTTAAGAAAACCGCGTATTAAAAAAAAAAAATATAGTAATTAAATAAAATGAATTTAAAAGCAATAATTTTTCGCAAAATAAAAATAATAAACTAAATATTTTATTATCGTGTAATTCCAGTTGGAAATTATCTCTGTAAAATAATAGAACATTACAACACAATTTTAAATACAAATAAGACATAATTAGAAACAAAAACTCAAAGTTTTTATAAGCGAGTCTATTTTGAGTTATAACACTCATAAGCCTTTTTAGAAATAACTTCAGTTTTAGATTCTGCGACCTAAAAATCTAAAATTCAATAACTTTATTTTTGCACAAATGCATGTTTTCATGCATATTTTGTAATTATAAATGAATGTTTTTTCATATTTTGCATTAAAATGCATGTTTTTAAGAAAATAGATTGATATATTACTAAAAATTAATTTTACACAATTTATTACATATCGCTCATTTACTTCAATAACGTCATAACTCAAAAATTTTGATTTTCTAGAAAACGAGTTTAAAGTTTTCAATTTACTGCCACGTTGAAGAAAAAAATAACGACATAATTTCTCTCAAGAGGTGAGTATACAAGATATCAATACGAATTTTTTACACAATATGATACGTGATATAACGAATAATTCTAAGTCATTAACTCAAAAATCATGTTTTTTGAGTTGTGAAGTTCTTGAAATAAATGAGCGATATGTATGTTATAAATAAAATATTTTTTAATATATATACATATAATTTATTGTATCACGAAGAGAAAAGTAACAAAAAAAAAAATACAGTTACTAACTTTCTGACGATGATTATTCGCAATTTCAATTTTTGTTAGCCACCTTTTAAGACAAGAATTAGAAAAATTTGTGGATATAATATTGAAAACGTTGAAAAAATCAGTAATAAATGCATATATTTGAATTTTAGGTACATATATTTCGATTTTGAATACACGTTTTATGTACATAAAACACGAATATAAATGTATTAACTACCGAGCCCTAATAATCACATGAATTCATATCCTGGGGGAAAAAAGAATCTTATTCAAATGTATTCAATTTTATTACAAACATATTTGATAAAATGAGGGGTTATTCGGTTCTATATATTGTAAGATATTGCTTATATGATGCAACATGTAAATACATACGATCATATCTGAATGTATTTACACACAGAGAAATAAAGTATCAACCGAATAGAAAAGTGTATTTTAATGGTAACAACTTATAAATTCAGTTAGTGCAACGATATTTACATTCGATTTCCGAATATTTTGGGTGCTGAAACTAAAATTCAGTTGAGGTAACCGAGCTTTGTTGTGAGAACTAATATTCAGTTGCACCAACCTACTAACAATCTTAATAACCGAATTTAAGTCGAAGTAAACCAATTACAGTTGGCAAAAAGCTAAATTGTTCTCTGTGTGTAAGAATATTTAAATGAATATCAACGATCAATCAGATAGGAGCAGAATCCAGAAGAAATTGTACAAGATTTTATTTAAAATATATACAAATGGATTAACTGCTTTTTTAGAACAATCATATGTAGTTAATCTACTTTTCACTATATTAACTTTCAGTCTAAATGTCCTGCTATTCTTCGACTTGAAATTATACTGAGAGAATTATGTGCATGATAGAAATTAAATTTCATATGTCAAATAAAAAAGTTTCATTAAAAATTGTAGTTGGGCAATTATAAAACGTTTGTATGTAAAGAAAGTAGTTATTTTTTTTTGAAAAAGAATTTTTATTTATAACAATGACTATAAATTATTAATTCACTTTTTGTAGAGAGCCTACTGTCCTCCATCATACTTTGGATGAAATTCATGTAATTTTTTTTTACACGTGCTTTTAATTTTGTTCTTCAATTCTTCAGTGCATTTGGCTCCCCAACCATTTTCATACACTTTTTGGCATAAAAGACCCTAAAAGTCCTCAATTGGACGTGCTTTTGAGATATTTGGAGGATTTGCGTATTTTAGTACCAAAAGTATGTTTTTTGCATTAAGCCAATCTAACGTTTTTTTAGGAATAATGACAACTTGTTAAATCTGGCCAAAATAATATCTCGTCTTTAGAGTGTCTATTTCTGATAAATTTTTCAAGTTTTTCTTCACATTTATTAATGCAAAACATCCGCGTTTACAGCGATAACTTTTGAATCCTGGATGTAAAGTTGTTATATACCTTTTGCCGAAATAGCTGCCCACACTAGTACTTTTGGTTTAAACTTCGGTTTGGCCGAATACCGTACCTTGGCGGGAGTTTTGTTCAAGTCATCAGAATAAAATCCAGAATTAATACTTCCATTGTGCCAAGCAAAAAAAGTATATTTCATCATCCCAAATTATTTGAACATTTTTTTTCATGAAGTTTTTTGTCAGTTGTCTTCATTTTGTTGGTATTTCTGCCAATTGCTTTTTATTATATTTGGGTATTGTCTTCATCAGGTAGTGTCTCACGTTCATTTATAAAAATTTATTGCGAATTGTTTCCTTGAAAACACGAAATTACATGGCCAATTTAAAATTTTGATTGACCGCAGATTTTTTCAATTTAACAATCTCATCTGCAGTAATTTTTTTTAGACGTCCTCCCTTTTTTATGCCGGTTGATGCCACTCCATTTTCAAACCGTTTGAGTATAGAATATATTGTGCTAGGTGGTACTTGTTCCTTAAGAAAATGATGTAAGACTTAATCTCTAGGCGATCGTCCAATCATAGAGATTTTTTATTAAACTGTTTTGTTCTACTACTTTCATTTTAAATTTTTTCACTTTCAATTATTTAAAATAATGCTTATAATATCAGATTTTATTGACATGACTACTTAGCAGACATTTGAATTTTGTCCATTTACTTTGTTGGCATAGATTATAATTATTAACTTACAAAAATTGGACATTAGCCATAACAAAAAAAAATAATATAAGCAATAAATAATTTTTATTTAATTCCTAATACCAACTAATTAATTAAATTACTTAAAAAAAACATTCGAAGACAACTCTCTAGCATCATCTGTTGAAAACTTAAGGTCATTGTAATTTTTAATTCGATTTTTAGCAGGTTTTTTTCTTATTATTTTATAAGATTTATAGAAGGTATTATACGATTATATTTTTCTAAATTAAATATTGTGGAATTTTAACATATTTTTATTAAGTTTGACTTATAGTTTCAAACATACTTGTAGATAATAAGCTGGTAGTGGAACCAGTTTAACGTCCAGACTTATAGACGCGTATCTATTAAGTGGTTTTAAATTAAAAAACATCAACTAACTCATCAAATTTGTTTCTACTGAACAAAAGATTTCAATTTCATATGAATCAGTTTTAGTTTTTATGATTTTAAAACATTCGATTATATTACTACATCTTTTGTTATGCAAAATTTAATTACAATTTTTTTTCTTATAGACAATAGTTTATTGTTAACAAACTAATATCTAACACATTGGTTTTTATGGGTTTTCTACTGATTTATGGATAATAATTTACGAAAATATTAATAATCCAAATGTGTGAAAAAAAAAATTAGTTTTCGTATAATTTTTGAAATTTTAAAATCTGTATTATACTTAAAATTCGGAAAAAAATATGTTATTTAATATTTATTGAAATTAACAAGTTCTAATTTAAAAATAAGATAACACGTACGTGACAGCTCGATAAATTTTCAACAATTTTTTTTTTTTTTACAAAAATCAATCATTTTCTAAGAGGAAACTTTATAAAACTTAAAACAAAACGTTAAGATATTTGCTAACTATTTTAAAAAAAACATGCCATTGAAAGAATTGAATTTCTTACTTCATTCTTAAGACTTTAATGTGTATGACCTTCGGTATATGTTTTGTTTATTATTGCAATAACTCTAATTCAATAGAATGGCTTATATCTAATTGTTAATCAAGCGTTAGATTAAGTAAATCAGCTTGATTTCTAAACATTAATGTTGACCTTGACCATTAGGGCGCATCACCAAAATACTTATTTTGTTGGATTTTTTCAGTTCTCAAAGCGGAATTTGAATTATTATGGCTCAAAGGAATTTTGAGAATTTTTTTTCAGAATAGCTTAAACGGATTTTTTTTTAATCATACAACTTTTTATGTTTTTGCTTCAGTGCTTTTATTTCACAAATAAATCACCATTCAAGTCACTTTGATTACATTAAAATACAACTTTTAATAGAATGGGAGTGAAATAAAGTTTGATAAAAGGTCATTTAAATACATTTCCTTCACTTTAGAAGAAATATTGAAAAACTGAAACAAATTTAGTTAGTACACTTAGAATACTATGCAGGTAAAGACGACTTCAAATGTAGTTAAAAACAAATGAAATTTCACTTATAGAGAGGACAACTTACATCTCAGTAAATTCAACTAACATTGTCATTTGTTTTTCAAAAAATTACTAACAATTGTAGTAAAAATGAACCACATGTTACTAAAAAATAAACAAACATTTATTTTGTTTGTTTAGAAATGTTGAGGCTACGAAGACGAATAAACGTTTTTCTCTAAAAATTATAAAGACTATTCATTTTTAAATCAGACTAGACTAGTTTCTGCCTTTTTTTATGGACAGGCTCATCAATGATTTTCCATTTAAATTGTATTATTATTTGTGTCTTATAATTGTCAGATTGTCTCTATATGATAAATTTTTCAACAACCTGCGGCTGTAAAACTCAAACCTGCGTTCATCTTACATTACAAACGTAACAATATCAAGTCATGACCGTTTAGACCGCACACCCAAGTATGACCTCGAATCTAATTTTTTTTTTTTTTTTATAAAGAGAGGCAACACTCAGGAAATACTCCTATATTTAGTGTGTTGCTTTCTTTGGAAAGGGATAGTATAGAGATGAAAGGTGGGGAAAGATGAAGGGCTTCAGACATGGCAACACTGTAATTGCGCGAGATGATAAGTCTTAGAACAGTTGTTGCTCGCCACCTGATGGAGAGTTGGCGAACTTATTGAAGCTTTTTGGTTCATAGCCCTGATTCATTATTTTACTTCGGTGGGGTTAATTGCTATGGGAACACCGAAGGTGGACATTGCGATACGTATGAGGGATAGAAAAAACTCATACATATTAATTTGATGTTGCCGGCACCGGGGATCGAACCCGGCACCTTTTGTGTAAAAGTCCAACGCGCTAACCATTACACCACAACGCCCACAAAATTGCAGTTTTCTTTCCTATTAGATTTTTCTGTAATTGTATATTATACTCAGAAGTGACAACACTAACAACACAAATATTCTATTTTAAGATTTTTGTTTATTTTTCTAATCTCCTCTATCTCTATTTCACAATGTTACCAGATTGACGTATGGTTTTTACGTTCAGGGTTGACAACTTTTGCGTTTTTTAAGTTGGGACATCGCCACAGGGAAAATTTTATAATGTATTTTAGTACAGTGTTATATTAACGTCATATAGACAGTCGCAATTAATTTTATATCAACAAAGCATTTGACAAATTTAATTTTTTTATTTTTTAAATACCAAAACTCAACTGTAGAAAATGAATGTAAAATCATCGGACTTGGGCGACGTCACTTACATTTCAAAATCGTTCTCTTGTGAAATTTTTCTATATCATTAATAATTTCAGACCTACGCTCACACTTCTGGGCTTAAACGCTTCCTTGGGAAATTCTAAATTTTGTCAATACCAGACATGGGACATAATTCCAATATCTGTGTATTTAATTACAGGCAAATTACTTTTTTATGTTCAATTATATGTAATTGGGTGTAATTGAGTAATTGCCCTGTAATTAAATACCCACATGTTGTTACTAATCCCCATGTTTGGTATTAAAGACTTTACAAATTTTCCAAGGAAACGATTAAGCTCACAAGTGTGAGTGTAGGTCTGATATTATTAATGATATAGAAAAAATTCATAAGTGAACGATTTTGAAATGTAATTGACGTCGCCCAAGTCTGAAAATCATAAATCAGTCATTTTATGTGGTTTGTTTTTTAACTGAACTACAAGGTAAGTAAAAAAATTTAATTCGTTCTAGAATTGACTGAAATTTACATTAAAAATAAAGAAACTGTATTACAACCCAAACAACTACATATTTTTAAAGCAGAAATTTCCTGAGTGTAAGTTAGTTAATAGTTCTTTGTTTTCAATTCTGTAAATTCACAATACATTAAGAATTACAAATTTCGTTTAGATAATAATATATAGTTACTGTAATTCAGTTTCTTTCCACATAAAATTTGAGCAAAAGATACATTTCATGATAATGGAAGTGGCTATCAAATGAAAAGTACGCTTATCTAACAAATTTTACAATTTCTCGGCTGAAGTTCCATAGAAAAAACTAAAAACGGGTTTTAATTAATATATTAATTGAATAAATTAATATTTTAACTGATGTTGCACCTATCACGAAAATTATAATAATAATTAAACCTTTTATTGAAAATTAAAATTAAAAAAAGCTTTAAATAACTATCTACAAAATAAATTTATGATACTCAACAAAAAAAGTTTGTGAACGACACGTTTGTATTTATAAGTGTTTCTAGTAATGCTAGGTCTGTTTGGGAATTTGTGTATGCTTGTTTTCTGTGTAAACTACAAATGCATTTGATATTTTATACTGAAACTTTCAAATTTAACAAACAGTATATGAAAAACTAATTTGAGAATTATGTCTAAAATAAAATATGTATTTATATATTTAAATGTCAATTTATATATTGATTGTTGCAATTAAATATTTGTTTAGAAACAAATTTAATTCAAATCAAACCTTTTATTAGATATTTTAGGTTGTTAATTTTTTCTGTGTATAGAGGTTGTAATTTGTAAAATTTAAAATTTTTATATCTAAGATAATGAAAATAACCCTTAAAGTAATAATTTGATTACAATAATTTTTTTTATTAATACACAGAGAGAGATTTGTTGTAAGAAAAGTAATAAAATGTTGGGCTTTATTTTAGAAAATTATTTAATTTTATAATTAAGATTATCAAAACGACCCTTAAGATAAGAATTTAATTGGTGAATGATTTTTTTTTTTTTTTCATTACAAAGAGAGAGTTTTGTTGGACGAAAAATAATAAAAAATTTCAGTAAATCAATGAAACTTTTCTTCTCAAAATAAACGAAAATGTTCTTATAATTAATGAAAATCTTCATACTATATATGAAACTAGTTCATTAATGAAAATTTTTCATTAAGTGTATGAAACTTTTTTTATGAATACTATGATATTTTTATACAATTTTATGAAAACTGCATTATTAAAAGTTCCAATGGGTTAATTTCAGTGAAATTTCATTGATTTTATGCTAAAATTTATTTATACACTCATAATAGTTTGTAGTTTAAATTAACTTAAAAATATGGTCTTCTTACTTTTAATATGGTCACTTAAAATATGGTCTTCTTACTTTTCATTTAAATCAAACGTTTTTTGTTATTTATTTTTAAATATTGTTAAAATAACTAATAAATCAATGATAACAAATGAATAGTAAGTTAAAAAAAAAAATGTTAACTTTTTAACTACAGATCAGTAAAAATAAAAGTTATATTCAGTTATTTTAATATATTTCAGTTTTTGTTTGTTTTTTTTTCTCAACAAAATGTATACGCGCACATTAAATGTGTAAATATTTCAATTTCTTGTAATTTGAATTGAAATAATTTTGTATTTGTATTTTTTAATAAATAAACAGACACGATTTTTTAGAAAATTTTTTTGGAAAAAAACTCAAATTTATAATAACTGTAACGAAAACAAATAAACGACAATACTCCGTTTTTGTGGTTAAATTTGTACGAATGTTTACATAAATGGAAATACAAAATTAAACTAAAAAAATCTGTATATTGTTGTAAACTATTTTAAACAAATGTATAAAAAAGCTAAAACAAAAAAAAAATATTTGTTTGAAATATAAATACATGTTCCTTTATTTTTAACTCAACTTTCTAAAACGTCGGGTTCTGCTGATATCTTTAGCCAGATCGAACTACTAGTATAAACCTAACAAATATTTTTGATTTTCTTTCTTTTTGTAAATATACGGAGGTTGAATGCTCGTTATAATTTGAAAATAACATAAAAATAATCTCGATGTATATATAAACAAAAAACTAATACACTGCGTGTCATAAATATAACCCCTCAACATTTTTGGTGATATTTAAATTTTAAGAAATAATTTTATGAAATTTATTCCTGTTTCTTAAAGTATTATAAAGGTACTTAATTTTGTGCAAACTGCAGTCATCTACTTTTAAAATTGACGAAAATGTATTTCTTAGTGTTTCATAACTATAGCCGCACTTCGATTTCAGTCATTATCGAGTTCAAGTCGCTGTTGTGAAATCAATTATAAAGCTTATTTTGTTAAATTAAATTTGTTAAATTAAATTCGGAAAATGTTTTAATGAACTCAAAAAACAAAAAATTTGGGACTCTTTAGCAAATGGCGAAATTTTTGTGAAATTGGTGCAAAAATTGAGCGACCTAACAAATTTATCCGAAATTTTTTTAGAAGAAACCCGACAGCATAAAACCAAAGCTATCTAAGAGAGATTAACTACTCATTATTAGCAGAGCATGCAATTCCATGAAAAGCCTACTAAATATAGGTGTCAAAAACTTTACTTGAAACCCATCAGCAAACTCTGAAAGACGTTTCATAAAATGGCATGTTGTGCTAATAATAAGGCGTTCATCTCCCATAGATAGCTTTGGTTTTGCGCCCTCACGCTTGTTATAGCCTTATCCGTTTTTATTTAAGCGGATAAATTTTTCGTGCGCCAATTTTTTGCACAACTTCCATCAAAATTGTTGAGTATAAGTATATAAATAAGGAGTACACATTACAAGGTAATGCATGAGTTTGTCACACCAATATTTTCCTATGAAGTTAGATTAGATTGATATATTTATACAAAAAAAAATTAAATAAAATCTTAACAAATTTCCATATTTTCGGAAAAAAAACTATTTTTGGTTCAATTTTTTTGGTAGTAATAATGTAAATCTATGAGTTTTTTGTACACTTAACGGGGCTTTGTAAAAAAACTACTCGGCAGCACTAGCAAATACATATCTGTAAATTTTTGTATGTCGTTCTTTGTTTTTTGTAGCTTTTAGTTTGTGAAATTGTTTACGTTTTATGTTATTGTCATAATGCTTCAACATTAGTTGGCATATCCTCTAACAACGGAAACGGAAGTGATTTAAATGTTTGCAATTGTTTATATCATCATGGAAAATATTCGCATAAAAAACTATAGGTATATGAATGTGTGTGTTATGAGCATACATTGCCGTTTTAAAATGATTAGAATTATGATTTCCAACAATGCCAGTGATTTATTTTGACATATTTGTCACAAATTTACAACATGTAATTTTCAAATGACTCTAACGACGTAAAAAGAAGCGAGATTTTACATTAGTATGTGTGTTAGGGTGGATTACTAACCAAAGAAAACTCGAAATTTTTAAAAAATTAAAAATAATTTATTTCTTTTTTTTATTAATTAATAATCATATAATTACAAATTATATACTATTACCCTAACAGAGCACTATCTACTATGGCTTCGGCGCATTGTAGGGAAAACAGACCAGTGCCTCTGGTGGGAATCGAACCCATGACCCCCGCACTGATACGCCTGCACGCTATCAACTAGCCTACAGGGCGCACAAATTAAAAATTATGTTCTTTCACAATATAGAATTATAATGCAAATGATTATCCAGACAAATTTCGGCATCCAAAATTTTCCTTGGCCGAGCATTTTTGATATTAAAAGAAAATCTTTAAACTGAAGAATGGGTTTAATTTAAGAAAAACATCAAATACAGGCAGAAGTTACATATCTTACTGTTAATGAAAATATTTACATTTTATTCGAAATTTTAATAATTCTGATAAAAAAAAGCTTCCTTCGAAAAGTGAAAAAAGTTTTACATTAATTTCGCCCTAGTGTTAAGTACAGTGAAGAATTTTAATATCATACACCAATGCTAGCAAAAATTTTAAACTTTTTCCTACAAAATTCTCCATTATTAAAATTGTTCCTGTCTTTTTAAAATCATCGTATACAAACTTAATTCATATTAACAATGTACATTTGTATACAAATGTCAAAGAACCTTAATTTTCGTTTTTGTATCTAGCAAAAAATTGTTCTTTTTTTGTTGTGCTTTTTATAAATAATTGAAATTTATTACTGACAGCAAGACATTAAAATAAAAAAAAAATGTGTCAAAATTTGTTTTTGTGTTTGTTTTAATAATATTTTAAAGTGACATGTCAAACAATAAATGAAAATAAGATTTAAATAAAAAAAATTGTCCCTATAGAATAATCTATATAATGTTTCAGCAAGTTTTTCAGGCGAGACATATTTCAGTAAAAACTTAAATATTCAACACCACTGACAATTATTTGACATACAAATAAATGTTTATTGATATTGTAATCATTATTAGTTTGTATATAAATAAAACAATTTTGCAATATTAAAAATTGTTAAAGTGTGACATTTTAAATACAAAATATTTTTGTAATTGTACACTTAGAATACTATGTAGGTAAAGACTAATGCAAATGTAGTGGAAAATGTAGAAAACAAATGAAATTTCACTTAAAGAAAGGACGACTTGCATTACAGTAAATTTAACTAACATTGTCATTTGTTTTTTAATGTTCAAAAAATGACTAACAATTGAAGGGCTTATTGTAAAACGTGTTAAGCCACATTTTATTTTTAGTTTGTTTTTGCATTTTAAGATTTAGACTTCCAAATAAATTAGGTAAATATTGGAGTATTCCCAACCGCTTCCGCTACCTAATTTGACTTGTGCAAAATTTTTAACAGTGAGTTAAAATTTATATTTGCCTTAAAAATGTGGCAACTTTAGAAGCGGCTATGGGAAAAGTATATAGAAATCAAAATTTTCTTTAACACATCAAAAGGCCTTTCAGAGTGTTACCCACATTGTATATGATCAAAAAGAAAATACTTATCTATAGGTAAAAGACTGGTGGTGCTTTTTTGTTCAAATTTATTATAATTATTGTTCTTTAATAGTTGTAATAAGATGTTGGAAGCATAAACATCGTCAGAATAATTTTTGTAAAAAATGGCAGGAAATAAATACAATTCTGATATTAAATCAAAAGTTTTAAATGATTTTCAAAATGGACTTTCCCAAAAAGAAATTTCTATAAAGTACTTCGTTCCAAAATCAACGATTTGCCGCATTGTTAATAGTGGTAACATCCACACAACACCATAAAGGGTGAAGATCCCGTATTACAACTGTAAGAGAAGATCGGAAAATTAAGAATTTTTTTACGAAATATCCCAAAGCAGTTCCCAGAGAAGCTTAAACTGAACTTTTAATAGATGCCAGTCATCCCACCATTAATACAAGGTGGCGCAAAAGTAATCGTCCTATCAGAAAATGCTTTAAATTTTGCGATTGGCCCCTAATGTCAGTTCTGTTTTGACATTTGTGTAGTAAACACATGCGGAATACACGTTAATAAACAATGTTACGCTACACTGCTCCAGAACGAGCAATATTGGTGACTATTTATTTGACCAATAATCGGTCTGTGACTTTGGCACAACGTGAATTTCGTCGCAGATTTCCTGGCCGTCCAACGCCTACTGGTGAAAAACTGCGACGTTTAGCCGCTCGCCTCGAAGAGACTGGCACAACACGAGATGCTGCCAGGCGTGGCAGACCCCGGAGTAGCCGTTCTGCAGAGAATATTGCTGCTGTAGCCGAGGATGTCATGGAAGCGCCGTCGACATCGACCAGACGACGTGCCACGCAAATGGGTATCAGTCGACGGTCTTTACAGCGAATTTTGGTACAAGATTTCACCACGAGGTGAAAAGTTTAATCCCAGATACACAACCGCCACAGTGAAGCACGGAGGTGGAAACATTATGGTGTGGGGGTGTTTTTCAGGAAATGGTATTTGCCCAATTCACCGCCTTACTAGCACAATGACGGCCACAATCTATAGAGATGTTTTGAGTTCAGTTATGCTTCGGTATGCTGAATGGGAAATGCCACTCTCATGGACCTTCCAGCACGACAACGACCCACAACACACGCCGGGGGTTGTTAAAAATTGGCTGCAGGAAAATGAAATTAAGATCATGTCGTGGCCGGCTCAATCTCCCGATCTTAACCCGATTTAGAACATGTGGAAGATTGTAAAACGAAATATCGGCAATAAAGTATTCCAAACTTTTCGTCGAGTTGGTGAAGCAGTAAAATGAAATTTCTGACGATTATATTAAAAAGCTCATTGCCTCAATGCCTAAGAGGTCTTCAGAAATTATAAAAAATAATGGCTACTCTACAAAATACTGAGCTTTAAAACCATTGTTTGTATTTCCTGTTAATTACTTTAAGATTTGCAAATGTTTTGAACACTGCACTATCGACTTATTTTGTTAAAATTACTTTTTTTATTTTTAAGAAGTTATGAATAACTTGTTTGTATTTGTAAAATAATATGCTATAACTGAATTTAATAAAAAAAAAAAAACATACCACAAGATTTGATCAAAAAAGATTTGATCAAAAAAATTATAATTACGTAAACCATGATTGCAGTTGCAAATGTTTTGAACAGCACTGTATGTACTTTTTTGGACATTTTATAATTTTTATAACACATATAACATTTTTTAACCATTGTAGTAAATATGAACCACATATATTAGTAGAAAATAAACAAACATTTATTTTTTTTATTTTTTTAAATAACAAATAACTACTGTAAAAAATTAATGTAAAATCATAAAACAGTGTGGTTTGTTTTTTTTAATGAACTACAAGATTAGTAAAATGAACTACAATTAGTTCTACAAATGACTGACATCTACATTAAAAATAAAAAAACTGTATTACAACCCAAACAACTACACATATTTAAAGCAGGAGTTCCCTGAGTGTATTAATTCATTAATAATATATAATATGTTTTCTAGTAAAAAATACATTTTCCTACACACAGAGAAATAAAGTGCCAACCGAATTGAAAAGTGTATAATAATGGCAACAACTTACAAATTCAGTTAGTACAACGTTATTTACATTATATTTCTGAATAGTTTGGGTGTTGCAACTAAAATTCAGTTGAATTCACCGAACTTTGTTCTGACACCTAATGTTCATTTGTACCAACCGACTGAAATTCTTAATAACCAAATTTGAGTGATTGTAACCAATTTTCAGTTGGCAAATAACAAAATTTTTCTCTGTGTGTATATGTACAAAAACCAGTCCTATATATAGCCCTTATTTGCCAAATGGTAAAGCCGTTTTAGGATACTTTAAAATACATTAAATATATGTATATGTATATGGCTTAAGAATAATTGCTATTTTAATGTGTAAACCTAAAGGCGGAATTAGTTTGTACCTAACGTTCCGCGACGAATCAGCTGATTTGTTTTTGATGTATGAAAATGATTGTGTGTGGTTAGTTTCTCTGTAATGTAACGTTGTGTGTCGGACGAACCTGTAAGAATCAGAATTTCTGTTCTACGTTAAGTTAAAGCTAAAGCTGATTAAGCTAAATTATAGAAATTGATATAAAAAAGGATTTTGTGACACATTTTTATAGTCAAATGACCATATTTGCAGTTAGTGAAACAACACCTATTGTCGT
Source organism: Delia radicum (assembly GCA_021234595.1). Lineage (NCBI taxonomy): Eukaryota > Metazoa > Arthropoda > Insecta > Diptera > Anthomyiidae > Delia > Delia radicum. Next base: position 194,952,649 of record CM037851.1, on the reverse strand, counting down.
TTGGCCAAAGCAGCGGCTATGTTGTTACGGAATAGACTAACCACACAAAACAGCCATCCGCAACGGCAAAGACAAATGTAGCCTTAAAGATAAAAACACATTTTTCGTTTGTATTGGCAACGACAGCACTTTAAACGAATAAGTGGCGTATGCTTCCCAGACTACTCTAAAAATATTTGAATATTTTGAAGATAAAGTTTTTTCAAAGTCTATAGAAATTTAGATGAATTTTAGTCATATGTTTAAAGTTATGTGAAGGTGGAGAATATTTTCCAAAATGCATCCAAAAATTGTATTTAAATTTCAAAATATGCATTTTTAATTAATTTGTGTCCGCACAGAGAAATAAAGTGCCAACCGAATTGAAAAGTGTATATTAAGGGTAACAACTTATAAATTCAGTTAGTACATCGACATTTATATGACATTTCTAAATATTATGGGTCTAACAACTAAAATTCAGTTGAATTAACCGAACTTTGTTGTGAATACTAATGTTCAGTTTTAAAAACCGACTGAAATTCGTAATAACCGAATTTGAGTCGTAATAACCGGATTTCAGTTGGCAAATATCAAAACTTTTCTCTGTGTGTGAAAAGCGACGGACGTAGGAATTTAATATCTTTTAAATCGGAGAAATCCGATAGCATCTTTTTATGTACGTATGGCTTTTAAAAGTTACATTTTTCGGACTTTTAAATTATTATAGATTTATTATACACACAGAGTAAAATTTAGTTATCCGCCAACTGAAATACGGTTACTACGGCTCAAATTCGATTATTATGAATTTCTGTCGGTTGCCACAACTTAACTGTAGTTTTCAAAACAAAGTTCGGCTAATTCATCTAAATATAAGTTGCAACACCCAAAATATTCCTAAATCTAATGTAAACATCGTTGTACTAACTGAATTTATAAGTTGTTACCAATAAAATACTCTTTTCAATTCGATTGGCACTTTATTTCTCTGTGTGTTTTAAAAAAAACTCTGTTACAAAAATTAATCAAATATGAAGACAATTGATCGACTCCTACTTGATGTCTCATGGATCTGAAGGTCCTGTAGAAAAATTATAGCACTTCAATTAATTTCATTATTTTTCACCCCTTTAGAACTAACGGTTGATACATGCTTATAACATATTTGCCTTGTGCACATTAAGGAAAGCTGAGAGGGCTATTTTGGTAATACACTCAGATTTTTTTGAATAAGTCATTTACTATAATTTTTCCGTACACTTTGAATATTAAGTAGCTACAGACTGCTGCAAATGTAGTTAAAAACAAACTAGAGCAAAGGACAACTTACATTTTATAAAGTCCAACTAACATTGTCATTGGAATTTTACTGTTGAGAAAAAGAGTCAAAAAAGATTAACGATAAATTTAATAAAAAATTGACCAACGTTTATTTTTTTTACTTATCAAATGAATGTAAATGCATAGAACATTAATTTGATGTGGTTTGTTTTTAAAAACAAACTACAAATGAAGTCAAAACTGAAATTTTTTCTACAAATGACTGTTGTTTTACTCAAAAATAAAGATACTGTATTACTACTCAAACAGCTACAAACATTTACAGCAGAAGTTTCCAGAGTGCACTTTCCTGCACTGGACTTAAATAAAAATAATGTCATTTGCAGTGACTTCTAGTTTTTGCTTTTAGTTTTTTTATGTTTTGGTCTTTTCATATAAAACTCTACACCCTATTTTATTTTTGAGTTTAAAGCTTCATTGTAAATTCATTCATTTTTCTATTTTAAACATTTTTTTAATTTAAAATGTTTTGTATTCAGATTTTTTAGCTTTATATAAAAATTGTTTCGTTCATGCTGTGTTTAAGGGGGTTTTATTTGAATTCAAAATTTGTTTGGTACATACGTATACAGAGACTGTTTTGGTATACTAAAGTCATTGTCAACTAAAATGTATAGGATCACTCATAGCAAAATGTTTGTAAAACTGACTATCATCTTGTTGCCCTTAGTAAAGGTTTATCTACATATATCTTAAAACCCAACCAGTAATATTTGAATAGACTTTTGAGGGTTTGTATTCGATGAGTCCAAGGTGAATTAAATGAATCACATATTTTTTGATATTTAAAAATTTTACTGTCAAAAATTGTTAATTTGTTTGTACAAAAACATGAGCTTCTTAAAAAGAATCATGAAAGACACAAACATTTTTAGAAATTTTTTAAATCCTAAAACTGTTTAGAACTGAATTGCTGAAGTTGAATATCTTGTATATCTTAAAAAATGTCTCAAGAAATGTAAATTTTTTAGAATTTAGAATTTTTTAAATCTAATTTTGAGCAATTTTTTTTTTTTAAGGAAGGTCTCTTTGATAATCCAAAGTAACAGTATATTTTGAGCCCGTTTCTGGTTTATTTTTGAGTTTGCTGGCAGGGTAATGAAAATAAAAACAACTTTTAAGTTATATGTAGCAACGACAAAAATCGTTGGTTTGAACTACAATAAATTGTTGTAAATTTTTATGTAACGATTTTTTTTTAACAAGTATCTTTTAAAAAAATAACAGAACTTTCTTTTGTTGTTAATTGTCGAATTTTGTCGTTAAAAATTTAAAGAATCATACTTCTGAAGTGTCATTTTGGTAAAGTTTTTTTTTTTTTAATAAATGTATTTTAAAGTCGGAATATAGTACATAAGTTTTATTGCCAATTTAATTTTTTTTGTCAAAGTGTTAAAACTTACTGACAAATACTAAAAAAGCGCACATTTTATAGTTTTTTTATTTTTTGTATTATATTTTTACTGACAGATTTCGATGAGCGGGGAATATATGCAAAATAAAGCTATAAATTTTCATCATTTTGTATATGAATGTCCTTTTTTTTTATACTGTGTATTGTATTAGTTATTCTGTTTAATTTAATTTTGAATTCTGAAAATGAATGTCCTGCGGGAGGTATTTTTATGATCTAAAAGAGAAAAGGTATTTTTATAGGCAAAATTGTTTAATAAACAAAACCATAAAAACCATGACCATATATTTACTTATATTTTTAAAAATTAATATTGTTCATAGATTTTCTTTTGAATTCGTTAAAAAATCTAACAAAGATTAATAACATTCTGATAAAGTTTCTCTGGAAATATTCTAAAACTAAATCTATTAGTAATTAGGGAAAACTAATAATAGAGCATATTTTAAAACTGAAGTTAGATTCGAGAATAATCGGTTCAAGCTATAAATAAATAGTTTGGTTTCAAACTAAAATAATAGGTTGCTAGGCTGGTAAAAAAATTTCCCTAAAATCATTGTATTATTTACAATATCGCAATTAATATCTATATATATAAAACTCATTTTCTGTTTGTTTGTTCTCTATACAAATTTGCAATTATGAACGGATTTTTCTCAAATTTAGCACGGATAATCCTCGGACCTCAACTTAGATAGTAGTATAGTTTTCATCGACCACGCCCACTTCTATGTCTACTTTTGACAAAAAATGTAAAATTTAAATTTTTTCAACTTTTTCGTTTTCTTCGAATACAAACTTCTAAGAATGTTTTAACGGATTTCTTTGAAATTACTCACATATATTCTACGTTTCCGGTGAAAGAGCTCAGTAAAAGCTTCATTACCATAGCCCACATCAATACCGACTTTTGATCAAAAACGTCAGAATCAAAAAATTCCACTATTTTTAATAAAGCTTATTTTTTTAATTTGAAATTATAAAATCCAATCAAAACATTTTAAGAAAAACCATTTCGTTTTTAAGATTTTTTATTTCTTTTATTTTCATATGTTTTACCATACAAACTATTTTAAATATATATTTGAATCCATTAAAAATACTTAGGTATAAATATCTGCATATTTCATACAAAACCGCACATATTTTTATACACTCACATTGCGTCACACTGTCGTTGTCCTAAAACCATATTTGGTAAGAAAGACTGAAATGTTGACACATTATTGTTACCACAGAATTTTATATTTTACTTGTGTTATGTATGAATAAAATATATACATACGTATAAAAATCTTAAAAAAAAGTACAACAAAGAATTTCGTTTCACAAGCAAACTAGACTAATAAATCAATGCTTTTTCCTTTCGATTGCCCACAAAATATGTACTACATACATAAAAGAAAAACCAATGTGTAAATGTGTTTTCCATAAAAAATAAATAAAAGACAAACTTTTGGAATATTTTATAAAAAATTCACTTATTTCAGTTTGTTCTTTTGTCAGAAGGGGCCAACAAAGCAATTTGTTACAAAAAAAAAAGAAAAGAAATTGTCATTTATTGAAAAATTTGTTTAAACGTGCATATAAATTTACAATTCATTGTTTGATAATTTGAGGACTTGAGGAAATGAGGGTGAATTTCTAATTTATTTAACTCAATTTAATAGATTTGCAAATAATAGAAGTAATATATATTTTAAAATTTGAATTTGTATTTATTATACTCGTATATGTAGAAGAAGCAAATTATAAGAGAGAAAAAAAGTAAAAAAAAAAATATTTACTAACCCTCTAACTGGCAAACGATGTTTTGAAAAGAAATTCATATAATGTGCTCCATTCGAAAAATAAAAAATAAATTCTTCAACAAAATTGTTTATCGTTGCCTAATTTAGGCGATATGAGCCAAAATATTTGAGGGTGCATTTAAGAAACTAAATCATATAAAAGAGAAGTTTTGGACAAAAAATATTTCTCTTTCCAAGATGTAACCACGCTTGAAAAACTATATTTTTCTGCTCCTATTTAAGAAGATATCGCGATTTTCGCTTTTTGGAAACAGCTAAATTATGCGAAAAAAGTATCTAAACTTCAATTTATATTGTTCAAACTTCAACGCTTTGCTATTAATACTTAATATCTTCTTTCTGCAAAATTTCATAAAAATCCGTCTATTAGTTTATAAGTTAAGACGACGTCCTTTAGAGGAATCCTGATAAAATCCTGTGAGTCATTGGACTAAAGTAAGGACATATTATTAAAGATAAAGCTTCAATCTTACTTATATTTTATTATAAAGAGTTTTTATTTAACTTAAATTGGTTTTTTAGGTTTTTGAAAACTACATTTTTTTAAAAATAATTACTTTTTGAAATTTTGATTTTGAAGCTTTCTCGCTTCCAAACCGTTAACGGCACACGAAAAATTTCTTTGCAAAATATTTAGCAAATTTAGTTTTCTATCGGAATATATTAAGTATAAGTATAAAACGCTCATTTGACGCATTTGTGGTAAATTTTATGAAGACTGACATGAGGCAGCCTTACCCGTTAGAGGGTTAAGTATTTATACTATTTTTCTGTTTTTTACAATTTTTTAAAAATTTAGCTCTGTAGTATTAATAATGAGTGTAGCATTGATAGTTTGTAAACTATATTATGGTACATCAATGCGTATGAGTGTTGAATATTTAGGTAAAAAAATAACGTATACGTACAGTATGCCTTAAATATATGCGATTGGCTGGTAAAGTCTTATTGTTTGTTTTCAACTGTGATTGATTGACATGAAAACTAAACAACGCACAGTGGGTTCGATGGTACCCAAAGTGACGATTAATTCATAAAGGGTGGTTAAATTGTAAGGGCCGATGTTGAATGTGAACCACACCTAAACGCCAAGTTTTTTTCCGAATTTTATTTGACATTTCTCTATTTCAGACTTACTCAATTTGAACCATGGAGAGATACACAATCCAACAACGTGTTAAAGTTATCCAGACTTATTATGAAAATGGGCGTTCAAATCAAAATGCATATCGTGCACTTCGTGATTTTTTTGGTCAATTTGATCGTCCAAATGTGCGTACAATCGCAAAAATCGTGGAAAAGTTCGAGCAAACCGGGTCTGTAGAAGATGTGAGAACACCAGTGCATGCTCGTACAGCTCGTACTGCTGTTCGCGATAGTGTGGCTGAAGAGCCGTCCACCTCAACTCGTCGTCGTGCCCAACAATTGCACCTCTCACGCTCGTCGTTGATGAACATTATGCATAAAGACTTGCATTTACACGCTTACAAGGTGCAATTGGCTCAAGAACTAAAGCCTCTTGACCATTCCAAACGTCGTGAATGGGCAGAATGGTGGCAAGAAATGGCAACAGTGGATGATCAATTTTCGAAGAAAATCATCTTCAGTGATGAGGCACATTTTCACCTCAGTGGATTCGTCAATAAACAGAATTGCCGCATTTGGGCGAATGAGAATCCAAGAGTGATTGTCGAAAAACCAATGCACCCACAAACAGTGACTGTTTGGTGCGGTTTATGGGCTGGCGGCATCATCGGACCGTATTTTTTCCAAAATGAGGCCGGTCAGGCAGTTACTGTGAATGGTGTTCGCTATCGTGAGATGATAACGAACTTTTTGTGGCCCGAATTGGAAGATATGGATGTGGACGATATGTGGTTTCAGCAGGACGGTGCCACTTGCCACACAGCTAACGAAACAATGGCTCTTTTGCGCAACAAATTCAATGGCCGTGTTATCTCACGTAATGGCGATGTCAATTGGCCGCCAAGATCATGTGATTTGACACCGTTGGACTTTTTTCTTTGGGGTTATTTGAAAGAAAAGGTGTACGTAGATAAGCCAGCAACAATTCAAAAGCTAAAGGATGAGATAATTCGGCACATTAACGGCATAGAACCTCCATTATGCCTCAGCGTCATCGAAAATTTGGACAATCGGATGGAGGTGTGCCGCCGTGGTCGCGGCGCCCATTTGGCCGATATTTTGTTCCATACATAATTGAGTAATACCAATATATCATAATAAAATAAAATTACAATAATTTCCTAAATAGTTTGTGTTTTATTCAAAATCAACATCGGCCCTTAAAATTTAACCACCCTTTAGAAGCCGTAGTTTTAAAATATTATATATTTTTATTGATGAGTTATTATAAGCACATAAAAACACAGCATTTGAGAAAAAAAAAGTTTAAAAAAAATTTTTTTTAACCCGTTAAGCGCATTATTGTTTTTTGGAAAAAAAGACCTTAGTTTACAATTTATGCTGTAACTTTAGAATGAAAAGCGATAAATTAATGAATGAAATTGGAAATTAAAGCATACTTAAAATGCTACTAAAAAATTCAAAGAGTAAATTTATTGTAAGCATTTATATTAGTATAAATTTAATTTAAAATTCAATTTTTGTTTTTCACAAAACCTCATAAATGTACAAATTTATTTCAAAAAAGTTAAAAAAGAGAATATTATAATTTTTTAGTAATAAATAGTCATAAATACATAAAAACACAGGTTTAAAAAAATGGAAGAAAAAAAATTTTTTTAACCTGTTAGGTGTTTTTTTTTCGGAAAAACATGATGCACAATTTTCGCTGCAACTTTGAAATCAAAATAAATTTAAAGAATAAGTTAATAATATGTATTCCTATTAGTATAAATTTTTATCCAGTTTTTGCTTTCACTAAATTCAGTAAATGTAAAAATTAATCTGAAAAAATAAAAAATTTAAAACTTTTGGGGAATCTTTGTTTTTGTTTTACCTTTTTAATAAAAAATATATTAACATATTTGTATTATTCTGCATTTTCAAATACATCACAAATATCCCAATTATCATACGATGTATGTTATAAACACTGAAGAGTCGCTTGCATTAGAACTATAAAAAGCCTGTTTATACGAACTATGTCCGGAGCTTCCATCAAAACCCCACTTTGAAAACAAGGTTAAATTTGATAATTTTTTTTCTGTTAAAATATCATAACATTTTGGCAGCACAACTAGTCTTTCAACTGTGTGATTTAAAAGTCCTGGAAGACTAACTTGTGCTGAAGATTCACAAAATTTAACTTGATCTCATTTGGGATAACACCTTTGTTTTGCTTGTTGAAATTTAGTATACGAAGAAAATTTTTCCGGAGCCACCCTTCTTATAATACTATAACTATGTCAACATAGTTAAACATTATTTTTTGCGAAAAAAAAACCGTCAATCAACCCAAGGAAAAGCTTTCTAAATACTATGGGGACTCTGCACAATCGATTTCAATGGTAAAAAAGTGGTTTACTGACTTTCGTTGTGGTTGCACAAGTACAAATGATGTTGAACGTTCTGGACGGTCAATTGAGGTCAAGACACCCGAAACTGTCGAAAAAATAAACGGTGTTGGCCGATCGAAGAGTAAAAGTGCGTGAGATTGTTCATGCCATATGGCAGTATGGTTTCGATTTTGAATGATCAGTTGGGTTTAAGAAAGCTGTCTGCAAGATGGGTGCCGCGTTTGCCCTCAATTGACCATAAACGTAATTGTGGCCAATAAGGTGATGGTAACAGTTTTTTGGGATGCACTCGGGATAATCCACATCGGTTACCTTCAAAAGGGAGAAGTAATAAACGGCGAATATTATGCCAACTTATTGGATCGATTTAACGAGGATTTAAAAAAAATTACCCTTATGGACAAGAAAATCCTATTTTTTGGAAGGGATACAAAAATTGGAGAAACGTTGGGCTAAGTGTATTGAGCTAAAAGGAGAATATGTTGAAAAAATGTTGTTCATTAAAAAGATTTATTTTTGCTGTTCTTTTTTAACTAGTACACTTATGTATGTAATATGTAGCTAAAAACAAATGAAATTTCACGTGAAGAATGGACAACTAACATTTGAGTAAATTCAATTAACATTGTCATTTATTTTGTACTGTTCAAAAATTTAACCACAATTGTAGAAAAAACTAACCATAAAAAATAAACAAACGTTTAGTTGTTTTATTTTTTAGATAACAAAAAACTACTGTATAAAATGAATTTAAAATCATAATATAGTAATTTGATGTGGGTTGTTTTTTTTTAAATGAATTGAAATTAAGTGAATTAAAATCTACAAATTACTGTTTTTTTTCACTTAAAAATAAATATACTGTATTACGGCTCCAAAAAACTACAAATATTTACAGAAAAAGTTTGCTGAGTGTACTAATATTTTTTTTTTAATTACTAGTACTTATAAATAGTGCTGGTCTCAGACATAACTGATCTGATTTTTCGGAAATGACGATTTTAACGCAACAACGATAGACCGTAACGAATATTCATTATTTTTTACAATTTGAAATTATTCTATAACTTGTCTGCAGTGATAAAACTATTCACTTGTTTGGTTGTAGTGCTACAAAAGGCATAGCAAGCAGAAGAATCATCCGAATTCGTTTTCCCTAAATATAAGGGTGACACATGTTTGTGAAACTTTAAAGTTTGTTTAAAGTCACACTATTATTACTATTTCTCAAAAATAACAAAAATACGATTTTCAAATGCAATTAAAATGAAACCAAATTTTAATTCTTCACTCTTGTTTTGGGCAAAATTAGCAATTTTGAAAAACAAAGTAAAAATATATACTTTGAATACGATTTAGTTTTGTTATATCTTTTACGGCAAACATTTTATTAAGAACAAATTATTTGAAAATATCATAATATTCATATCTGAATTTTTAATCCTTAGAAAATTGCATTTTGAGCGAAATATTCTTTACTTTAATATCCCTTATAACTTTGATCGCTTTTAAGTTTTAAACTTAATCTTATAGGCGATCAAATCTTTTAGTAATCCGTGTAGCCAAAAAGTTTAAATATAAGTTTATAATTGCTTGATATCGTCTTAACAAAATTTTATCCAAATCTCATTAGTCTTTCAAATTATTATTACTTACAGATCCGACACAAGTGAAATAATTTTTTTTCTGTAATGCCGTGTAAGAACGTTAAATAATCCATTAGTTTTTATAGAAACTGTATTGTGTATATATTTGTTTCATTCTAACACGAAATTTTTAAAAATTGCCATCAAAAGTATTTTTGAGAACATTTTTCAGTGCTAACACACTTTAAATTTTCGTGTCCGGTCTAGCTAGTCTATGCCCAAAGCAGCAACAAGCAATAAATAAACTATTAACCACTGCTATCGCGTTCAAAGGTATACCATATTTGTTGTGTTTGTCTATTGAAAGTGACAAAATTTTAAAATCTTTAAAATTATCTTATAACTTTTTTAATTTTTATTTTTGATAATTACAAATCAATTATACATCTAAGTGCTAATACACTCAGGAAACCTCTGCTTTAAAAATATGTAGTAGTTTGAATTGTAATTCACTTTCTTTATTTTTAATGTAAATAACAGTCATTTGAAGAACAAATTAAGATTTTAACAAACCTTTTAGTTCATTTAAAAAAACAAACCACATCAAATAACTGTTTTATTATTTTCCATTAATTTTTTACAGTCGTTTGTTGTTTTTTGTTTAAATAATAAAAATAAATGTTTATTTAGTACTAACATAACGCACTTGATCAACAATAGGGTATTAACTCAAAATTTTTAAAATATCACTTTTTTCAAGAAATCAACTAACAACATCAATATCTATCTATTGTAAAAATTTCAACGTATTCCGATTACTCTTTCATCTCGAAAACTACTTTTGAGACCATTTTCATGATAATGTAGTGATTACCTTTATTTCAACAAAAAGGTATTATTTCGAGTTAATACAAAAGTTCAAATAGAAATGAATCGTATATTTTCATAAAAAAGATATTATTTTGATTTGAGCCTTTATTTATGTTAAAAATAATCAAACTGTTTTATTTATATTTAGTTGTATTTGAGTTGATACTGTTTTGTTGATAAAATTTGTTTTATTCTATAAATTTAAATAGATAAAATTTCAAAAAAATGGTATTAACTCAAAAAATTGATTTTTTTTTTTGCAATGAGTGGTTAAATTTAAAACAAAAACAATGTATATATATTTTCAATTGCTTATTATGATATGATTGAATTTTTAAATTTTGTTAAAAGGTGGCCATAAACAGTTTTTTGACTCTACTGAAAATTATAAAATTTTGAGTTAATACCCTCTTGTTGATCAAGTGCGAAATGTGTTTAATTTTTACTATAATTCTTAGTAATTTGTTGAACAGTAAAAACAAATGTCAAGTGTTAGTTGAATTAATGAAATGTTAGTCGTCTTTTGTTCAAGTGAAATTTCACTTGTTTTTGACTACATTTGCTGTCGCCTTTATCAACATAATATCGTTAGGGTAGTAAAAAATTTAAACATTAAAAATAAAACAAGCATATATGTTTAGGATTTTAAAAACTTGCAAATAAGTTTTTGTTGTCATTTATTAAAAAAATTTATTAACTTTTGAAAGACTAATGGAATTTGGATAAAATATTTGTGAGAACCACGACAAATAACTGAAAACTTATATTCCAATGTTTGGTTCACGATCATCACAAGTGTGAAGTGTTCAGTTATTTCTTTAAACGGTTTTAAAGCGATAACGGTATTAAAGTTATTTCGGTATCGGGTTTTAGCTATTTCGGTAACGATATTTTAAGGATAACGATTATTTAGATATTTCAGTCATGGTATTCAAATGGTAACGTTAATTTGCATACGAACAAATTATTTATATTATTTTATAATTATTTATCAAGTAACCATATAAAATGGGTAGGTAAAATTAACAAGCCCACTAAAAAATTTTTGTGTTTTTAGAAGCAGGATAAAACGAATGCGCTGACGTAAGTGCTTACTCTTACATAATATTGAGAAGCAGTAAGAGAAACAAATAATTTTCGTATAAAAATAAAGAAACAAAAGTGTTGAGCTTACTGTTTTCCCTAACAAGGATGCAGGTTGTAAACACCTTACCCTAATCCCTTAGAAGGATGCAGGTTGTAATTGAAAGTTCCATATCGTGGATTATAAACGATTTGTAAAAATTTTCCCGAGTGATTTCCGATTGTGTTTGGTATTTTCGAGTATGAAATAAAAAATAATTAGTCATTTAACTGTTTCTGAAGAGCTAGCACGTGGGGCGGTAAAAAAAATAAAATAATTATAGTATATGTCAAAAATCTTAAGTATAATAAGATTCCATGTTATTACTTTTAATCGTAATGATGTAGACATGAAATGTGATTCTACTGAAACCCATGAAAGCACTACTTTTTATATGCGCTGAAATCCGTGCTTATTTTGCGAAAAAGTAATGCTTCCAAGCGGGAATTAGACATATAAAAATTAAGGCATATGTAAGCATGTTTTTAAGAGATTCTTTTCGGCTTACTCCCTCACAAACCTGCTTGCATGTAAGCAGCGTTTTTTACTGGGATAGGACTACAATTTAAAAAAAAAATAAAGGTATTACTGTTTAAAAAAAAAACGCTATTTTATATTATTTCGGCAATGGTATTTTAAGGGTAACGCTATTTAAATTACTTCGGTAAAGGTATGTTAAGGATATCGGTATATCAGTAATATCGGTAACGGTATTTTGAGGATGAAGGTTTTTTAATTAAATTGGTAACGGTATTTTAGGTATAACGAAAGTCAGTTGAGAGAGTTTTAAATCGATAACGTTATTTTAGTGGTATTGCCTGCCAACCATGATTCAAGGTTTATTAAAACCTTTTATAGTAAACTTATATAAACTTATAAACTATCAAAGTTATAGTTGTAAGTTGTGAGTAAGAAGTCGGTAGCTCAAAATGTGAGTTTTCTAAAGATAAAAAACTGGAATATGAATTTTATGACGTATATTTTAAAGAAAGTATTGCAACTAATAAAACTTGGTCAAACAAATTTAAATAAAAGCAAATTTAATTGCAAAATCAAGAATAAATATAATATTGTGTTAAATTGACCCCAATGTATGTAAACAAAAGATCGCACATTAATAAAGTTTTTCACGAAATATAACAGGGTTGTCCAAAAACGCTCACCCAATGTTGTTTTTCTATATGTTTTATTTATATGTTTATTTGAATCTTTTAGTTTCTTTGCGATGCTATTTGGAGAAATATGCTCTAGGGAGCATATTTTGTAAATATTAGCTACGTTTTGACATTTTCTTTAAAAAGTAATTAACTTAATTGGAGCTTAGGCTTACCTTGACGAGATTAACTTTGTCCGTTTAAAATGCCAAGGTAGCGACGATTGTGATCCGGCATAAGAGGAAGAATTAAAATGTCGGTGTTAGCAAACAGTTTGCGGACAGCGCCAACATTTTTTGCGACAGCGTCTTAACGTTAATTTATATCTGACTTTGTATGTATGTATGCTTTTAGCGTTGTCAACCGAAATTATATTTAAATACAGAGTTGCGGACAATTAGTAGTATGAATGAAGAGTTGCTTGGAAACCGTAAGCAAAGGAAAAGTTAGATCTACTGGGTATCAATTTTGTATCTTTTTACGATACACGACAATGTAATGACACCTAGATCATTATCGTTTCGGGGATGGTACTAATTTTGTTTATTCATCTCATGGCTTACAAATGTCATACGAAGCCGATGCAACAAAAATTGTTACATTTACGCTGTTAAAACGAGGAAGATTTAGGTGTCATTTCATTGTCGTGTGTCGTAAAAAAAGATACATAATTAATACCCTGTTAATCAAAAATATTAAAAAATAGTTTAATCAACTTGTTTAGTGCTTGTTGCAGCAGTTAGTCCCATTTTTAGTAGATTAACTTTTGAGTGTAAATTCCTTATTGGCTGTTTTCTTTTAAAATATAGGTTTTCTGATATTTTTTAGAAATCGGTAGTTTGAAGTATATTTTTTTTTAATTGACAGTTGGATTACGAGGTTCCAAGGAACAAATTTTATATAAATTTTATTTGTAGTAACGATTTTAATAAAATGTTTTTAAATTTAACAGTTTTTTTTTTTTGCAATTAAAAGTCTAATTATACTGGTTTTCAAGCTTTTGTTGAGCGCTTAAAACATTGATTTTAGAGTTGTTTTTGGTTTCCCTAATGATAACCATCTGGGCTCTTTTACAGCACTTTTATTCATTTTTGTGAGAAACTCGGGCCATTAGTTCTCGCACTTTAGTCAGATATTGTCTTTAAGAGCATCCTGAGTCTGTGTAATGGTCACGTAAACCCATGATTTCAAAAAAAACCCTTTAGCGGTGAAATCGGTCGATAAATCCCTTATGATAAATTTCGACCGAAAATCTTTATCTGCCTCGTTGAGGTTCAGTAGGTCGTGGGAGTGGTTTCAACGCGATAGATGGATTGCAGGCAATTGCAATGCTAATGCACTGCCTGCACGTTGCAAACAATAAACATCTTCAAATTATTCACCAAAATGCGATACAAAAAATAAAGCATTAAAGCGTTATCGACTGAAGGAGCACTAATGGGCCTTTCAACGCCACTTTTGTGAGGTATTGTTTCAGTCTCTTCTAGGTGAGGCGTATGCGTTGAATGGCCGGGAAATCTGCCAGGAAAGCAAACTACGCGAAAATCAATTTCAAATTATTAGCTAAAAACAAAATAAAAATTAGGAATACAGCGTTCCATGGCTTGTCGACGTGTATACAGATATAAAAATATTAAAACAAAACGGACAGTTGCCACCTTTTGCAGGCTTTACCATCTTATGATAGGGTGATACATTTTGGGCCACCCAATATGTCAACTACCACAGTCATAATAAATCATGCAGTAAAATACAACAGTAATATCAAAAAAATTTAAATTTCCATAAAATGAACGAAATTTCGTTTGTTTTACTAAAGCTCTTACTATTACAAATATTTTCTTGTTTTTATGCATCGATTACTATGAAAGAAATTCATATAAATGCGTGTTTATTTTAGTAGCCAGAGAACAAAGTTGCGAATCAACAAATTTGAAAAATGAAAACGGCAGCGATTAAAAAAAATGTGTATGGATCTTTATGTAAGCGAGTTTGTAATAACAGATGTTTTTTACATGAAAATTGTTTCTGAAACGACAGGACATTCAAATTAATTCTTATTGACCGAGGTTTTACCATAAGCGAGTTCGTTTCTAGTGTTTTTCTGTATTAATTACTATAATCATACACATAGAGAAAAATTTAGCTTTTAGCCAACTAAAATTCGGTTACAACGACTCAAATTAGGTTTTTACGTATTGGAGTCGGTTCGTGTAACTGAATGTTAGTTTTCACAACAAGGTTCGGTTTAATTTAACTGAATTATGGTTGCAACACGCAAAATATTTAGAAGTCTACTGTAAATATCGCTTTGCTAACCAAATTTATAAGTTGTTACCATTAAAATACACTTTTCAATTCGGTTGGCACTTTATTTTTCTGTGTGTATAATATTGGCTTTATATTTATTTTGGATCTTAGTTTTAACTCAAATTTTGTGTTACCCTAATAAACATGAGTTCCTGTTGCTGTCATTTGTTGTTTATTTTTTTTTGGTATATACCATGTTTTGTTGCTTGCTTGCTCATTTTATTGTTTGCTGCAAAATAAAAAAGAACAAACGACAAAGTTCAATGTTGTACTTGTATTGCAGCATTTTAAGTCTAAAATGAAAAAGTTCAACATTGCTACCACTTTTTTTTTGCAATACAAACTAAAAGTTTGCCGTTATTGTTGTTTTTGTTTTTTTTTTTTTTTGTTTTAATATATTTTGCTCATTTAAACAATTTTTTCTGGTTCGTTTTGTCTGTTCTGTTTTGTATTGTTGTTATTACCATGTATGCAGTTGGTTAAAAAAAATCAATTTGGCTTTAAGCCAAAAATGCGTAAACATGTGAGTAATATATTATTGTAAAATTGTTTTTCTATGAACACAAAAACTCCGATTTATTGGAAAAATGCAAGCTAAAGCAAGCATGCTACAAAAATACATGTATTAATATGATGTTTTATAAACAGGATGTTTTAATACAGTAAGGATGATAAGAAAAAAGTGTCATAAACAATTTAATTTTGGAAATTTTTCTTTCCATTCTCTTTGAATTCCTACACTCAGTGAACATCTGCTGTATATATTTGTACACTCACATGAACTTTCCATAAAAGTTCAACAGTTATTTAGAAAGTTATTCCGTAAAGTTGTTTCAATGGAATATGTAGTTAAATTACCAGAGAAATATTTTTTTAGCTTTTCTGTCCGTTATTCCATAAACTAAATTTAAAAAAAAAACGGATTTTCGGTATTAATTAAAATGTTCAGTTCAAATTTTATATTTAAAACAAAAAGTTGTTTTATTGTATTAAGCATTGAAATAAATAAAACAAATCTATTGTTTTAAAGATTTTGTCAATTAATTTGCTTAGAGCTGAAAATAAACCAAAAAATACAATTGTTTAATACGAAAAGTATGTAGTCCTTTTTTAACTGATTTTCAATTGATTTAATGCGTTTATTCAGTAGTCTTTACGGAATATATATTGTGAGTGCAGTTGTTTGTGTTCTAACACAGTCTTTTTTTTTTTAACTGAAAAAAACATTCATTTGTAGAAAAAAAATTGTTTTTGACTACATTTGTAGTTCATTTTAAAAAACAAACCACATCATGATTTTACATTCATTTTATATCGTAATTTTTTTTTTATTTAAAAAAATAAAAGATCTAAATGTATGTATATTTTTTACTGCACTTGTGGCTAATTTTTAATACATTTGTAGTTCATTTTTAATACATTTGCGTTTAATTTTTTGAACAGTAAGAAACAAATGACAATGTTAGTTGAATTTAATGAAATGTAAGACGTCATTTTTCAAGTGAAATTTCAATTGTTTTCAACTTAATTTGCAGTGGGCTTAACCTACATTATATGCTAAATGTACATAAGACAACTAACATTTTATAATATTTATAAAATTCTACATGCAAGGGGAGAAAGTTAGTTAAGAAATTTTAAATTGTAGTGAACATGTTCAATGCAGATATTGATATTACGGGATTATTGATTATATAGGCAGATAAAAATGTTTTCCTTTATTTTGTTAATAATATGTTTTATAATTGTCACTCTAAGAAAAAATTTGTTTTTGTAAAGTCTGTCATAACTGGCTTTCACCATTCACGAATTAGGATAGTTTTTATAAAAAATAAATAAAATTTGAATTTTTAATAACGAAATATTCCTAAAAAATTCAAAAAATTGTATCCATTTTTAGAATTTTTTGTGAACTTATTACTACTACATAGTATAGGTTTTGGGAAATAACTTCAGTCCGAGCAGCCAATAAGGAATATACTAATTATATAAACATATTTTTATTTAGTATTCATTACTTGGTCTTAAATCTTTGTTTTGTATAGTAACTGAGAGTATCCTTATTATTCAAGTTGATACAAATTTTTCTGTTCTTTAATAATTTACTGCAGAGACTTAGACACTCATAACTCAAGTATACATATTTCTGCATGTTGTTTACTAGAAAAAGTTTAACACTAAAAAAACTTTAAAATACCATTATTTTTTTTTATAAATTTCAACAGGACCCTTAAATTTTTCCAATCATTTAATTATTTAATGGTGTTGAAATAATGAGTCAATAATGATTATTTTGTTCTGCAAAAACCAATTTTATTTTATTCATTATATGGAAAATATTCACGTTCGTAGTCTGAATGTGAAGTATAAATTAATAAAAACAAAAGGCAATTGGAATAAAAAAATATTTCCCTACCCGTGTAAAACAAATTAATATGATGCAACAAAGAAGTGTATCAAAGTTGAAATAGCGTTATATCGAATTGAAATATAATTTGATCCGAAGAATTGTGGGTTGTATTTGATATAAATGTATTATATTACACTGAATTTGATATAATTTGATACAATTCAGTCCTATAAAAAAATGGTTAAATTTAATAAAGGGGCTAGATATTATTATGAGCCCAATATAAATTTAACTCATAGTTAAATTTAAATTTTATATGCTTAACAAACAAAAATGTTGGAAGATGACAAAGCCAATTGTGACAACATTTTGTTGTTGTTTTTGTTTTTTCTTTGATATTTTAAATTTTGAATCTCGCTCCTAGACGAGGACAAGAAATTCTCATTGAGTTTGTGATTTAACATAACAAATATCTCTAGAAATTCTAATAACAAGTCCCCTGAAGATTTCCTTGGGCAGGAATGAAATCCGGATAGGGACACGCCTACATTAGATTGTTTTTCAGAATTTGTTAAATAAGTTTTGGGACTTTAGCACATTTAATTACTATAAATGCAATTAATGTTTATCCCGATGAAAATAAATTTAAATAACAAATATGCAGGTGCTTGTGCAAATTTAAATGTAACTGACACTAATAGAAAACATATGATTTTCTATTGTTGATTTACTTGAATAAACGTCACTACATTGCTAGGTCTGTCAAAAAACAGAGTAGTATTTGGAAGATGACAAAGCCAATTGTGACAATATTTTGTTGTTGTTTTTGTTTTTTCTTTGATATTTTAAATTTTGAATCTCGCTCCTAGACGAGGACAAGAAATTCTCATTGAGTTTGTGATTTAACATAACAAATATCTCTAGAAATTCTAATAACAAGTCCCCTGAAGATTTCCTTGGGCAGGAATGAAATCCGGATAGGGACACGCCTACATTAGATTGTTTTTCACAATTTGTTAAATAAGTTTTGGGACTTTAGCACATTTAATTACTATAAATGCAATTTATGTTTATCCCGATGAAAATAAATTTAAATAACAAATATGCAGGTACTTGTGCAAATTTAAATGTAACTGACACTAATAGAAAACATATGATTTTCTATTGTTGATTTACTTGAATAAACGTCACTACATTGCTAGGTCTGTCAAAAAAACAGAGTAGTATTTGGAAGATGACAAAGCCAATTGTGACAATATTTTGTTGTTGTTTTTGTTTTTTCTTTGATATTTTAAATTTTGAATCTCGCTCCTAGACGAGGACAAGAAATTCTCATTGAGTTTGTGATTTAACATAACAAATATCTCTAGAAATTCTAATAACAAGTCCCCTGAAGATTTCCTTGGGCAGGAATGAAATCCGGATAGGGACACGCCTACATTAGATTGTTTTTCACAATTTGTTAAATAAGTTTTGGGACTTTAGCACATTTAATTACTATAAATGCAATTAATGTTTATCCCGATGAAAATAAATTTAAATAACAAATATGCAGGTGCTTGTGCAAATTTAAATGTAACTGACACTAATAGAAAACATATGATTTTCTATTGTTGATTTACTTGAATAAACGTCACTACATTGCTAGGTCTGTCAAAAAAACAGAGTAGTATTTGGAAGATGACAAAGCCAATTGTGACAATATTTTGTTGTTGTTTTTGTTTTTTCTTTGATATTTTAAATTTTGAATCTCGCTCCTAGACGAGGACAAGAAATTCTCATTGACTTTGTGATTTAACATAACAAATATCTCTAGAAATTCTAATAACAAGTCCCCTGAAGATTTCCTTGGGCAGGAATGAAATCCGGATAGGGACACGCCTACATTAGATTGTTTTTCACAATTTGTTAAATAAGTTTTGGGACTTTAGCACAATTAATTACTAAAAATGTATATGTAAAACCAAAATTTTTGGAGTTTGGTATTTTAAATTGTGATGCTCATTTAAGATAATTGCAATATATGTGCGCCCCGGTAGGCTAGTTGTTAGCATGCTGGGTTATCAGTGAGAGGTCGTGAGTTCGATTCCCACCATAGGGAATCGAACTTTCGCTACAACGCACCGAAAGTCATTGTATCTAGTGCTAATATGACATAATTTAAAATTACATATGATATATAATTGCGATATATAATTTCAATGAAAATTTTCGAAATGATTTTAACATTTTAAGAATGATATTTGCGGATTTAAAAACAAAAACGTCACCTTTCCACTACTTAAAAAAAAAAATTTTCACATGTGGTAATACATTTTGGTAAGATGCAACTTCAAACGTTTACTGCGTCCTACTGCATCATTACATGCATTGTTTTAAAAATCTTTTAACCGCAATGTGAAAGAAAAATTTAAATAAATATGAAAAAATGCGGTGTTTCGATTAGAAGCTTCAATTTTTAAATATAATATTATACACATATTTTTATTCCTTTAGGACATCTCGAACACAAATCATGACATTTTATTTAAATCTCCCTTAAGACGGATTTTGTGCTGGGAAGGTATATGACGTACTTCCAAGATTTTCGACAGCTGCTGAAACCGACTTTATATGAATATTATTTCTCAAAGTTTTATGAATTGAGAGGAACGAGGAGTGCTATGACGTGCAAGCATCACGTTGAAACGTCTCCACGTCACGTTGAAACGTCTTCACCAACAGAAATTCGAAAAATTGAAAATATTACTTGAAACTTAAAAAAGTTTTTTTAATCCTTTAGTTTTTCTGTTCACATTTTTTAATTTTCTGATCCAAGATAATACAAAATCGGCTCGTCTGACTTGGGTGATATATTCACTGAAAAAGTAATTACCATAACGCTGCTTAGTGAAAAGTTGAATGGTGCTTTACAAGTGAAACAAAAATTTTCCGAGTTTTTAATTTTCCCGCTAGTAAATGGAATTGGGTTTTGAGAACAGTATTTGAAAAATGGTGTAATGTTATGTATCTTGAGGTATTCCAAGTTGATGTCAGCGCACCAATAACGTGATACAAACATCACAAAATTATAAGGAATTGACGTAAATTTTTTTTAATGTATGTTTTTTTGCATCTGGCGTTTACAATTATGTTTGAATTTGGCTGGGGTATTGCGCGAACTGAGTTACTTTGTAAACTGCACCTTCTAGCCGAAAACGCATTTAAAAATTTTTAAATAAAAATATTTTATGAATATTTTTAAAAATTTAGGGAAATCGAATCAATTGTGAGTTCTTATGACTGACTAAATTGAAAAAGTGCAAAGTAGTTAAATTTTTTTTCATTCAGAGCGGCTACAGCGGTAGTTTTTTCCAAACACATATCGCATTGCGACAACTAAAGCGTTGCATCGATTCCTCCAAAACGTACATTAAATAAACGACTTTTATTAATACTTAATACTAAAATCGAAAAAGCATCAACAAATTCTAAGGACTTTAAATTTTATGAAGCAAACAAAATTTTCATATCCTCAAAAAGCTGTCCTATATATAAAATTCTCAATTTTGCGAAACTAAAAGTCTTTTCGCCAAGATTTCCTCCAACTAAGTAACCCAACTAATTGTCATAAAACCGGCAAAAAATGCGTGTTATCCAAAATAATCGCAGTTTTCTGTTTTAGTTTTAATATAGGACAACAAAATGGTTTATGGTAGTGTAATATACAGTTTTAAATGTTATAAGTCCAATGAGATCTATAAATTGATGTTGATTTAATTAAATCCAAGCAAAAACTGTAATTTTAATTTGTTTAATTTTCTTTAAACTTAAAACCGCCATAATTTTTGGACCGTAGAAGCAAATGATTAACGCGAATGAATTTAGCATGCTTAAACATCGACTAACATAAACACAAAACGATATTCATGTCATACAAAAAAAATATATACCTCAAAGTGTCAAGCATATTAGGGGGGCAATGAAAAATCAACTTTAGATTTTTGACCAAACCCGCGCTAATTATTGTAACAATTAGTCTGAAACTCACATTTTTGGCAAAATCGGATAACTCTAGTTTTGAGAAATTTAATATTATAATTGACTTAAAACGATCGATTTTCTTTTGCAAATGTTGACCAGATCTTGACCAAATTGATGTTCCAAGTATCTATAATGTTTTTCTAATGTTTTTTAATTCACCCTTTTATTATAAATAATTTTATATTATACTAAATTGTTTTCTGAAATATTTTCATTAAAGTTAATCCTTTTATGCTGGGATGCTCACAATTGCCCATTCAATTTATCAAATTATGTATCCAAATTTAAAAATTTAAAAAAAGGACGCTAAATTTTAATATTTTAACCCATTTCATATCCGGGGGTCCAAGTTATGTATTTTCTTAAATAATTTTAAAGACCATATATTGCCAAAAAGAAAATGAATGCGTTAGTAAAAAAATTCGTTTATTTTAAATATTAACTGTTTTTGTCTATACCCAGGAAAAAATTACACATTCCAAAAAGAAGGTGATGCCCACACTTGCTTACATATCTCATTGCCAAATTTAGTAACTGCAATACCAAACTCATTCCAACGATAGAGTCAAAAAAGCAAGTAGTATTGTAATCAATTCTTTAAATTTAAACCAGAAAGCATGAACTCAATAACAAAGTAATTATTTACTTAAAAGAAAATAACAATGTTATTAACTTATGTGTCTAACTTTTTGTACTCAATAAGTAATCATATACTTTTTCTTAATAAAAGGACGTTATTGGAAGTAGTTCCTAATTTTGAAAAAAGAAGTTATACAATTTTAAAGAATTTATCTCATATATTTTTTCAAAAAATTTTTATTTGCAGGAAAATAATACTAAAAACAGAAATTGCATGTTGCCTAAATTTTGTTAAACTGTGATTAGGTATAAATTAGGGAAGCGCACGTGAGCAGAAAATTGTGAGTGGACGTTGAAATTTCTGACGTTATCGTGAGTGAGTGTAAAAAAAATTTTCGAGGGTAATTGTGCGTGAGTCATATTTTTGTTTTTCAATTTTGAATAGATTTCTTTTTTTTGAAAAATTTATATTTTCGTGGTTTATAGCTCCAAAATTATGACAATCCCATGTTATCATAACAATTCGATGTTTCACTTTTTAGGATTTTATTTCCGTATGAGTTTTGATCGTTATATTTGAGTGACCTAGGAGAATCACCTGTGAGTAAAAGTTGAATTTACTTATGGAACTACTTCTTTTTTTAAATGTAAGTACTTCTTATTTTTTCTAGGGAACTATTTATTTATTTTTTATGTAAGTACTTCGTAGTTTTACAATGGAACTATTTCTTTATTAAAAAATGTATGTAGTTCTTAAAAATATAAAGTAAATGGTTCTTCGGTAAAAAAAATAATCAATTCTAAAGAATCAATTATTTTAGTCTCACGCCCTGTTAAAAGAATCGAGTAGGTAATCTAGTATGGAATGCGTTCTGCCCAAAATGCTTGATTACAAACCCGCTTACCTTTTTGAAAATTTTTTGCTGGGTACTTACAGATTACAAACTTGTTCCACAGTAACTGGTCCCTTACAGTGCCACTTTTATACTTCTTATATTTGTGATCAGAGTTGGGAGTATTTAGTTATTTCGAAAAGCTAATACTGAATTTTGTATGACCATAACTTAATTAAATTTAGAAAATAGTCTCGTAAACATTATTTACATGTAATGGAAACGAAACTAAAATTTAATTTCAGTTTTTTTTTTTATAACAGGGACGAAAAAATTAGTTTGTATAACGGTAAAAATAAAGCTATAATACTGATTTTGGACCATCTCAGTTTTTCGTAACCAAAACAAAAATTTAAACGTGGCATTTTGATCCTCGCAGCATAGAGGGGTAAATATTTATGAATCAAATATTCTTTACGTAGTTCATGGTAAATATATAATATTTTTTCGGAAAATTTGGGATGTAATATGCATTTGATGCAATTTATAACTATAATTTATAATTTTTACCCCACGTGGTTGTGTTAAGTGTAATAAAAATATTTCAGGAATCCTTAAGGATACGTAAAACATCAATTTCATCAACTTCAATCTAGGCACTCATAAAAAATATGGTTTTAAGTTAATTATAGGGAATACACTGAATTTTTCAAAATTTCAACTTTGATCTCAAAGGTACACGGCTTCATGTTACCCGATTTAGCTAAAATTTTCACCATACAAGTTTTGGACCAAATGACTCAAGAATTCGGTCGGGTTCCAATGGAAATCCGAACAAAAAATTGTCTCATATATTTTTTTTTTTTTTTTGCACCCAAATATATATATTCAGTTTTAAATGCATAAACTCACAAATTGAGTCACAATATAAATATTAACTTTTAACGATTAAAGAGTATCTAAATAGTACCAAGTAAAGTTTTTTTTTATGAAATGAAAAGTCAATTAATATACATTAAAATATATTTTTTTTAAACAACATTAAAATAAAACAACACGTATTTTTAGCCGTACACTCAGGGAACTTGTGCTATAAATATTTGAAGTTGCTTGAGTTGTTCTACACAGAAAAAACTAAAAACGGGTTTCAATTAAAAACATTTGACATTTGAAATGATTTTGCACCTATCACGGCAATGATAATATTAATTAAAACTTTTATTGAAAATTAAAAGGGAAAAAAGCTATAAATAACTATCTACAAAAAAAATAATGATACTAAAAAAAAAAATGTATGAGCGATACGTTGGTATGTGTGTTTTTGTTAATTTTGAGTCTGTTTGTTTGTTTTTGTGTGTTTTGTTTGTAAACTTCAAATGCATTTGGTATTTTATACTAAAAATTTTCTATTTAAGCTACAGTGTATGAAAAATATAATTTGAGAATTATGTTTAAAATAAAATAAGTATTTATAGATTTCCAACTAAAATATTAATTGATTCAATTAAATATTTGTTTAGAAACACGTTTAAATCAAATCAAATCTTATATTAGATATTTCAGGTTGATAATTTTTTCTGTGTACAGTATTTTTATTTTTAAGTGCAAAAACAGTAATTTTTAGCAGAAGTTTTAATTTTCAATACATTTATAGCTGAATAAAAAAATCAAACCACATCAAATTTCCGTATTATGATATTACATTCATTTTATATAGTATTTTTTTTTTTTTTTTTTATTTAAAAAATAAAACATCTTTAGCCAGATCGAAATACTAGTATCAACCTAGCTAATATGTTTGATTTGCTTTATTTTTGTAAATATACGGAGGTTGAAAGCTCGTTATAAATTTGAAATAACATAAAAATAATCTCGATGTATATAAAAACAAAAAACTAATATAACTGTAAAAAATATTACTTGAGCCAGAGTACAAACAAAAATTTTTTATATAAATAGAACATTTTTGGTCTTCAAAGTTTAGTAACGTCATGATGCTTGTTAGGAAAAGACCTAACCACGTGCTTGACTACTAAGAAGACAATAATGGAGCAACATTGATTATTAATAGGTTTTTTTGTTAAAGTTCTGCCTATTATGGAGGCTCTTTCTTTTCTAAAACTTCGGGTTCTGATGAAATCTTTAGCCAGATCGAAATGCTAGTATCAACCTAGCTAGTATGTTTGATTTGCTTTATTTTTGTAAATATACGGAGGTTGAAAGCTCGTTATAAATTGAAAATAACATAAAAATAATCTCGATGTATATAAAAACAAAAAACTTATATAACTGGAAAACAAATAAATGTTTGTACATTCTATTTGCAAGGAATTGTAACTTCTTTCAAAACGTGTTCTGATGATGGGAACCTAAAAAATTTCCGAAATAGATCTATCAAAACATTCCTGAATGTGGTCAATTAATAAATTTGAAAACAAAACCTCTATAGATTATTTCTTAGGACAATATCCTAATAAAGAAATATAGAGTATGGCCTCGAACTTGAATAATTTTCAGTGCACAATTAAAAGTCGAAAACACATAATTTTTATTTTTAATGAAAATGATATCAAACTTGTAAAAAAAAGTACGGTCATGTTTACTTCCCCTTTACATCTTATTTTTAATCAAAACAAGTGTAAAAATAAATTATTTTTTTATTTTGAATAATGGTGATAATCTCTAACTTCGAGCTCATATGTTAGTTCTCATTTAGTGGGAAATCTAGGTTATATGAATGTTTGATGTTTGCGTGGGATTGTCACTTCTTTTAAAACGTGTTCTGATGATAGGAGCCTAGAAAATTCCCGAAATAAATCTATCAACACCTTCCTGAAAGTGGTCAATTAATAAATTTTAAACAAAAAGTTTATAGATTATTTGTTAAGACATTAGCCTAGTAAAGAAATATAGAGTATGGCCTGGATTTTGCATAATATTCATTGAAATTATATATATATAATTTTTGACAAAGTGTAACTTAATTTACTTTTTAATATTTATTTAGTTTTTTAACGATTTTATCCAAAAACTTGTTGATAAATTTCATTGTGTTTTAATATCCAAATGTCATTCAAATCCGTTAATTAGACTTAGGACGATTACCCTGGCAGTCATATCAATTAAATAAATAAATAAAAAAGAAAAGAACCTTTTTAATAACTTATATGGGTTAATAACTACAGCATATGTGGTTAAAACTTCACTATATTATATCATTGCTCCCAAAAAAAAAATGTTTTAATTAAAATCATTTTTTTTTAAAGAGTTATTTGCTTTTAAGTTTTTTTTTGCATTCTTTTGATATTATTTTTTGTAAATAGCAATCATTGGTATTATAAAATAGTAAACCTATGTGAAAACAATTATGCTTAATAATTAAAATATTATTTGAATATAAATTAAAATAGTAATTATAAATTATACACTTAGAATACCATGTCGGTAAGGAGCACTTCAAATGTCGTTAAAAACAAATGAAATTTCACTTAAAGAAAGAAACGACTTACATTTCAGTAAATTCAATTAACACTGTCATCTGTTTTTTAATGTTCAAAAAATTACTAACAATTGTAGTAAACACGAACCACAGGTTAGTAAAAACTAAACAAACATTTATTTTTTTAAACAGCAAAAAACCACTGTAAAAATGAATGTAAAACCATAAACACAGTCAACACAAGCTCAAAAAATCTGCCCGATTCAAAAATGTTTTCAAAAAGTAATTTCTTTTTCACTTTTGGTAAATAGCAATGTCAGTTTTGGTCAAGCTAATACAGTATACATTATATTATCTAAAAAAGCTATGTCACCTGAGCCAAGTAAAATCTAATTCACGCATCTAAAATGCGCTTCAAGATGAATTTAGACTTAAACTAAAAAATAATTGTGAATATGCGTGGTAGAGAAGAATGTGTATATTTTCTAAAAATCATAACTACATTGCAAATTTTCAATTTTTTCTGAATCAGACTGCGCAGTTTCTGGTATTGAACCTTCATCAGTGACCCTGTTTTTTTGAATTTTTGGATAATGTAATATTTGTTATGTTTTTATTTGTTCGATTGCGTCTATATGAAATTTTCTGTGCAATCACTGACCGTGGTATAGATAAACTGATTTCTAATGCCACATGCACTCGCACTACACGTTAGACAGAGCGCTTTAGCCCTCTGAGCTATCGTCAGGTCGAGTTTTGTTGTGATTAAAACTAGTTTTATTTAATACACGGTGTTTTTGTTCTTGCATACATAATCTCAGAAGTACAACTCCAACAACACAAGAGTTCTATTTTTAGAAACTTACCTCACTATAATGTCCACTGTTTTCCCATATGTTGTAAGTGATGCCATATCTATGATATATTCTTTGTATATTCGATAGATGGCGCTTACGTAGTTAGGGAAGAAGTGCCAGAGAGCAAAGTTTGATTTTTGTTTGAGTTTGAACTTTAACGTCTTTTTCAGACAATTGCAATTAATACTAAAATTAATATGCAATTTTATTTAATTTAATTGTGAGAATGCGTGGTAAAGAAGAATGAATCAGACTGCGCAGTTTCTGGTATTGAACCTTCATCAGTGACCCTGTTTTTTGAATTTTTGAATAATGTAATATTTGTTATGTTTTTATTTGTTCGATTGCGTCTATATGAAATTTTCTGTGCAATCACTGACCGTGGTATAGATAAACTGATTTCTAATGCCACATGCACTCGCACTAATGCCACATGCACTGGCACAATTTCCCAGGCGAAACATTTCACGTTATGATCAGTTTTCGACAGAGGTAACGATGGAGTCTTAATTTATGCAAAGTATCATACCAGAGCACAAACTGTTTTGCGATATTTCTTAATAATTTGAAAACAAATATTAAGTACTTATATGGATTAAATTAGAAAAACACTTAAAGCGCTGGATTTCCAAAAGTTTGTTATTTTATTATTAAAAAAAACATTGACTTATGATTTATTTTTTTTTTATTAATTTCATAGTTTCGTTTATAAAAGCACGCTGCAGACCAAAATTATACTTAAAGAGAATTTAATGAAGTTGTAAAATACGCAAATGAGGAAAAAGTAAAATGTTTTGCCGAAAGACTGAGTTTAACATCACTGAACTAATATTTATTGCGCAGGCAAACAATGAATTATTTTTAAAAATGATTAATTTTTTTTTTATTAATTAATAATCATGTAATTACAAATTATATCCTATTACCCTAACCGAGTACTAGCTACTATGGCCTTCGGCGCGTTGTAGCGAAAACAGACCAGTGCCTCTGGTAGGAATCGAACCCACGACCCCTGCACTGTTAAGACAGCACGCTACCAACTAGCCTACCGGGGCGCACAAAAAATAAAAAAAAATGATTAAAAATGCAGCAAAAATGCAGCAAAAACTGCAACAAATGGATCGACTGGGGTTTGGCATCTACTGGTATTATTACTACTTCCAAAACTGTTAAATATTGCAAACGTTTTGAAAAAAGTTCACAATTTCATTGGTGAACTTAAAATAATTTCGTCCACTGCACTTGTATATCAAAAATTTGTCCATCGGACCATATTAAGCAGATACTAGTTATACTAGTTATGGTTTTTATATTTGAAGTAGAAACAAGAAATAATAACCAAAAATGATATAAGGCAAAAATTAAATAATTTCTTTTCATTTATTTTTAATTTTATAAGTCTATGGTGAAACATCGGTCTTGTGGAAACATCACCTTAGCCTCTAAAGTTATTTTTTATAAATACATACCTTGAATTTATATATATGCAAACGTTTTCCTATGACATTTGATATTTTACTTTATTTACATTGAGTCGCAATTTAAATACACAATTATACACAAAATACTTGATGCATAGATATATAATAATTTGTTTAAACCATTAAAAATAATCCAGCCAAAATAAAAAAGTGCTATAAAATAGCACTAACTTTATTGCTGGTGAATTATATGATTTTGCGATGTCACGCTCAAAAGCAACAAAACTGCCATACTTATTGTTAGGTATATTTCCGAATGCAATGAAACCAATTTGAACTACACAAAACTCTGATACAAATAAAAAATTGATGGAAATATTGATGGAAACTACTCAAAACTTTTTTTGCATTTTTTTCCCCAAAATTAATTAATTTTTCTAATGAGATTACCAATAACAATATGACATAAATATTTAGAAAGAATTGCCATTTCGAAGGGTTTTTTGCTTGTAAAATTTTGGATATATGTGAAATGCTGGCAGCCAATAATTCAGCTATTTTTATGATCTTTATATAGCAAACGGTTCAAATTCTACCAAAATCGGATAAGGAGAAAGGTGATAGCAATTTTGTTAATTTTTATTGTGTCAACTTTTTTCACTGGGAAGCGAAATAAAATAATTAACCATTATTAATGCATTATTAATACATTAATTAAGCCAGTGATAACAAGTATACAAACATATGTTTATATACTTTCATATAATTTTTTTTAATAGATATTATGATGTTATTTATATTAAATGGCATATTACAAAGCCATTAAGTACACCTCATAAATACGATGCACATTTTTTTCCAAACAATGTTTTATTAAAAATTTTAAAAATTATAAGTATCAGCAATTAGTTGAGACTTTGACAGCAAATAAATCCTTAACGGGCAGAGATATTTAAAAAACTATTTTGTATTTTGATTTTATAAAAATACAATAAAAAATATTAACTTTTGAGTTGGGACATTTTTAAAATAATGACCACAAAAAAAACGACATTTTCAACTTTACCTCTTCTAATTTTATTACAACTTGGTATACAAAAACATTCTCCTAGTTAAAAAGGTGTTTACTTATCTTTTATTTTTCCAAAATTCGTTATAGTTCGCGTTTAGTCGCAGCTTAAAATTGAGAGTTTTTAACAAATGTGTAAGATATACGAGTCAACAGAAATTAAAAGATCAAGTCCCTTCTTTAAACACAGTTGCTCAAAAAGTATTTTTTTTTTTCGCAAAAAGGATGACGAAATAGAAAAAAGTTGGTAATCAAAAGGGGTCAACAAATAAAAGGAATTTTTCTAAAAGTTTCTTTAATATTTAATATAAATCTTTGTATATTCACATTGTACCCTATGCCAACTTTCAATATTTTTTGTCACGGAAAAAGCGATAAAGCAAGAAACTAATAAAGCAAGAAAGCTTAAATTTGAGTATGTATTAGAGTGTAGTCAAACGCAGAACTCGATTTTTTTTCTTTCGAAAAACTTATTTAAAACAGTCAAGGATATTGACTGATCAAATTTTGAAAAGGACATTTTTGAAATTGTTGGTCCTGAAATATTACGACAAATAATTTTGTGCAATAGCAGAGATTATTATCATTCATCTGATATACATATTTTCATAATTTAATGAATACAAATATTTAAATAATTTGTTTAAAAATTTACTTTTAAATGTCCTCTTGAAAGAAAATAGGATGTGATAACGAAAATCCGAGTACGCTGATTAACTGCATGTGGTATCATGTTTAACATGCGTGACAAAAAATATTGTAGGGTGTGGGTATAAGAAATTTTATGTTAAATATCATAGATAATTTCGGAATAATTCCGTTTATTTTTGAATCAGTCTGATTCCCAAAATTTAAATTTCTATACGTTGGTCTTTAAAATTACACCAAATTTGTATTCTTCTGTTGACGCGTTCAGAAGTTATTATAATTCAAACATTATATATTTCTTACATATTTGTTATAAACCACTAAATTTGAGCAGCGATTAAACGCATACTATAACGAATTTTGGAAAACAATTATCAAGTTCAGTGAAATGCGAAAGACTTTTATCTGAAATTTGTGTGTTACAAAATTTGGATTTTTGTTTAGAAGACAACCTCACTAACAGTGTAGGAACAAACTCAAAGTCATTCATTACAGACTTTAGGAGATAAACAGATTTTCATCTTATGTGATAATACTGCATAAACACAATTCTCTTATTTTCATGTGACATAATTTTAATAGAGTTTTGTATCCGCGGTTAAAAATAACAGAATTGTATTTTGTTATTTTTGATAGACTATCAAAAAAAGGCATTGACATCTTTAGAGAATTATGTATATGAAAACCTCTACATTTGTCTTCAATATAAAATTTTACATTTCTCTTGAGGAAAAAACAAATCAATAACACGTTAAAGGTCCGCTCCACCTAAAACTCAAATGCGGATTCATTCCAACCAAGCCTTTTTATAAAATAGACACACTTTGGTTATTTATAAAACGTGGTAATAATTGCTTCCCTAATGTACATAACTCAGTAATATTATATTATTTTTTATAAATTATGTAATATTAAATTGTCAACAAATTATAAAAAAATTAACTACGATTCGCACACACCTAGTAAAGCAAATATTTATAAATTTAAATAAATTATAATTGTTATACAAATTATAAAAAATCATTATAATGATAACAAACAAAAAAAAAATGTATCTTACGATTTACATATTTTGAGACCTGCGTAATTTTTTTTGCTTATTTCAGCGACACATGTCTGCTGTGGTTATAGTACAATGAAATTAGTAACTTTTAAAAAATGTAAGCAAAAATTTTTTTAAATTGGAAGTTTAAACACATTTGCAATAAAATTTGCTAAAGTAACAAACCTTCATAAATATGATGCTGATTTCGCTCAATGAATTTTATTTTCTCATTATAATAGCAAATACATATTAGATTTAGATAAATATATAATACTACGCGAGGGCAAACAAATCTTGCTTTGAAACACATCTTTTGTAATAGATCTGTGTATGTTGAATCCAAATCTGGCTAAAAAAATCATCATTCAACCAATTTTTTCGTATATTTTGCTTATTTTTTCGAAATGTTATCGCCCCAATCGTGATATTATTTTTAGGACTATATAAATTTACACAAAATTGTCTTTAACTTGAGTATAATCAATCATGTAGGCTTTTGTATCAGGATATCGCACTAGTATTGCAATGAAGTTGAAAACTTTCCATTCTTAGTTTTATCCTCAAAAATTTAAGAAGTGTGATAAAGCAAAAATATTACACCACCAAATATTAATTCACCTTTTTTTAATTTTTAGATAAGAATTGTTTTTAAGTTTAGGATATACACGAAATAAGCTGTGACTTTGATTTTGTATGAATTTTTGTTATATTTTTACTTTTTTTTTTTTAAATTTTTAAAAAATTGTTTTTGGCTTGGTACACGGAGAAGTGAACAAAGAATAAAATGCAAAAAAATTTTTTTTTTTTAATTGCATTGTTGATGTTTTTTTTCAATGAGAAGTAAAAATATTGTCTCACACGAAATAAGCTGAGTCACTGTATGTTTCTTGTCTTTTAAATGAACCGGATATTGCAAAATAGGCATCCAGTTCCGATATATTAAGTTTAGTTTTATAAAATCTAAGTTTATTGGACTCTTTGAGAGGAGGGTTTCTTAACATGTCCTATCTATCGTCATGTCATTGAATAAAGGTATATATCAAAGTCATATTAAACGTAAATGTAAAAATGTATAATAGCGATAAAGGATGAAATGTGTAAAAGAATCGAACCGACCCATTGTAGCAGTCTTATTGTATTTTATTGACATTTTGTTTATTTCAATTGAATAAAAACTGATAAATATGGCCTGTTCACTATAAAAATTAATGTTTCAATTTACACTCTAACTGTTTCAAGGTACACAAAAAGTGTACCTTTTTTTTGTGTGTTAACAACATTATTGCTTCATGGTACGGCATTTAGGGAAGCACATCAGAATGCATTCCCTAATTGCTTTATTTTATTCAAGTCGGAGAAGCACTATTATGAAAGCATGCAAATGTAGTTACTGCTTACCAAATCCATGTTATTTTTTGTTGGGTTTACATGTCTTTTTATATATATTAATCGTTTCATGGTACACCACATTTGCTAAATATTTAATCGTTTTTTATACTTTCTTCCTAATGTGTGGAACATTCCTTTAACTGTCTAATTAACATATTTATTTCTTGGCTTGTTACTTAGCAGTTAGTTTTCAAAAACTCGTAAATAAATGTTTTATTTAAATTGACAAGGAAAATTAGGAAAAATAACCGTTATTTATGAAATAAGAATAGCATAAAATGTTGCTAAAATAAAAACATTGCACCATAAATTTTAAGGTACAAAAATAGTAAAGTGCAATTGAAAATCGTATGCAAAATTTTCTTATATCTTTTTTATGTGTATACTTTATAAATTAACAATAAATAATATTACTTCTTGCAGTGACATTCATATTAAAATAAGCTTTTAAATGTAACCAGGATAATAATGTACGGAATAAACATTACTGCTGTTTCACATCATATCCAGCCCTTACCGCCAAAAAGATATAAGCGCCAAAATCATAATTTAACAGTCGATGCATTCATATTTATTACTTATACAGATGCTTTCATATCCCAAGAAACTATTAAAACTGTAAAAAATATTACTTGAGCCAAATTCTAAAAATTCCGGCAATACTAGTATCAACCTATCCAATATGTTTGATTTGCTTTGCAAATATACGGAGGTTAAAAGCTCGTCATAAACTAAAAATAACATAAAAATAGTGTCGATGTATATATATATAATAAAACTGTGAAAGTTTAAATATTTTTAGATTAAAAAAGCTTTTAAATTTGATAAAAATTTAATTTAAGAATACAAAATCATATGGGTTTAGTAGTACAAGTATACACTAAACATTTTTGAGTCCAATTTAATTTAAAAAACACAACTCCATATTCTCGGATTACCATCCTATAAGTGTTATGTTATCATATTTTGACTCTGT
This sequence comes from Delia radicum, assembly GCA_021234595.1. Lineage (NCBI taxonomy): Eukaryota > Metazoa > Arthropoda > Insecta > Diptera > Anthomyiidae > Delia > Delia radicum. The sequence goes on along the minus strand of CM037851.1, from coordinate 194,918,926 downwards.
TTTTCATAACATTTAGTTTTACAAATTTAATACGAATTAGTTTTTCAAAGTTTATAAGAAAAAAGCTATTATATGTTATATTAACTCAAATTAAGACATTAAATACCTTGGCGGTTCTCGTAGCCAAATATACATAACATTTGATTTCCTACTTTCTTTCACAGTATAAGCTTCCGTAACACATCTTAAATAATATCCGCTTCACTAAATACAAACAAAACACGCAATGTATGAGAAACTCCTTACCAAAAATAAAACTCTAAACACATACAGTATATAAACTAAAACCACTACAAAGAAATAAAATACTTATAAATGCACAAGTGGGTTGTCTTTAAGTTATTGTATAATTTGAATGAATTGAATGAATTGAATGAATTGAATGAATTGAATGAATTGAATGAATTGAATTTTTTTTTTTTTTTTTTTTAATAAATCTTCTTTATTTAAATATAATGTTATACATTCTTAATGCTTAATAAACCTGCTAAGCCTTATGGCTTGTCGGCAGGTAAATATTATTTCAAAATGTTTAAATATATATTTAATTTCAAAAATGTTTTAGATTACTAATTTTTAATTAAATTTTAAATTTGAATTGAATGAATTGAATGAATTGAATGAATTGAATATGAATTGAATGAATTGAATGAATTGAATGAATTGAATGAATTGAATGAATTGAATGAATTGAATGAATTGAATGAATTGAATGAATTGAATGAATTGAATGAATTGAATGAATTGAATGAATTGACTGAATTGAATGAATTGAATGAATTGAATGAATTGAATGAATTGAATGAATTGAATGAATTGAATGAATTGAATGAATTGACTGAATTGAATGAATTGAATGAATTGAATGAATTGAATGAATTGAATGAATTGAATGAATTGAATGAATTGAATGAATGAATGAATTGAATGAATTGAATGAATTGAATGAATTGAATGAATTGAATGAATGAATGAATTGAATGAATTGAATGAATTGAATGAATTGAATGAATTGAATGAATTGAATGAATTGAATGAATTGAATGAATTGAATGAATTGAATGAATTGAATGAATTGAATGAATTGAATGAATGAATGAATTGAATGAATTGAATGAATTGAATGAATGAATGAATTGAATGAATTGAATGAATTGAATGAATTGATGAATGAATGAATTGAATGAATTGAATGAATGAATGAATTGAATGAATTGAATGAATGAATGAATTGAATGAATTGAATGAATGAATGAATTGAATGAATTGAATGAATTGAATGAATTGAATGAATTGAATGAATTGAATGAATGAATGATTGAATGAATTGAATGAATTGAATGAATTGAATGAATTGAATGAATGAATGAATTGAATGAATGAATGATTGAATGAATTGAATGTGAATGAATTGAATGAATTGAATGAATTGAATGAATTGAATGAATTGAATGAATTGAATGAATTGAATGAATTGAATGAATTGAATGAATTGAATGAATTGAATGAATGAATGAATTGAATGAAAATGAATGAATTGATGAATGAATTGAATGAATTGAATGAATTGAATGAATTGAATGAATTGAATGAATTGAATGAATTGAATGAATTGAATGAATGAATGAATTGAATGAATTGAATGAATTGAATGAATTGAATGAATTGAATGAATTGAATGAATTGAATGAATTGAATGAATTGAATGAATTGATGAATTGAATGAATGAATGAATTGAATGAATTGAATGAATTGAATGAATTGAATGAATTGAATGAATTGAATGAATGATGAATTGAATGAATTGAATGAATGAATGAATTGAATGAATTGAATGAATTGAATTGAATGAATTGAATGAATGAATGAATTGAATGAATTGAATGAATTGAATGAATTGAATGAATTGAATGAATTGAATGAATTGAATGAATTGAATGAATTGAATGAATTGAATGAATTGAATGAATTGAATGAATTGAATGAATTGAATGAATTGAATGAATTGAATGAATTGAATGAATTGAATGAATTGAATGAATTGAATGAATTGAATGAATTGAATGAATTGAATGAATTGAATGAATTGAATGAATTGAATGAATTGAATGAATTGAATGAATTGAATGAATTGAATGAATTGAATGAATTGAATGAATGAATGAATTGAATGAATTGAATGAATTGAATGAATGAATGAATTGAATGAATTGAATGAATTGAATGAATTGAATGAATTGAATGAATTGAATGAATTGAATGAATTGAATGAATTGAATGAATTGAATGAATTGAATGAATTGAATGAATTGAATGAATTGAATGAATTGAATGAATTGAATGAATTGAATGAATTGAATGAATTGAATGAATTGAATGAATTGAATGAATGAATTGAATGAATTGAATGAATTGAATGAATTGAATGAATTGAATGAATTGAATGAATTGAATGAATTGAATGAATGAATTGAATGAATTGAATGAATTGAATGAATTGAATGAATTGAATGAATTGAATGAATTGAATGAATTGAATGAATTGAATGAATTGAATGAATTGAATGAATTGAATGAATTGAATGAATTGAATGAATTGAATGAATTGAATGAATGAATTGACTGATGAATGAATTGAATGAATTGAATGAATTGAATGAATTGAATGAATTGAATGAATTGAATGAATTGAATGAATTGACTGAATTGAATGAATTGAATGAATTGAATGAATTGAATGAATTGAATGAATTGAATGAATTGAATGAATTGAATGAATGAATGAATTGAATGAATTGAATGAATTGAATGAATTGAATGAATTGAATGAATTGAATGAATTGAAGAATGCATGAATTGAATGAATTGAATGAATTGAATGAATTGAATGAATTGAATGAATTGAATGAATTGAATGAATTGAATGAATTTGAATGAATTGACTTGAATTGAATGAATTGACGGAATGAATGAATTGAATTGAATTGAATGATGAATGACTTGAATGAATTGAATGCATTGAATGAATGAATGAATTGAATGAATTGACTGAATTGAATGAATTGAATGAATTGAATGAAATTGAATGAATTGAATGATTGAATGAATTGAATTGAATTGAATGAATTGAATAAGTTGATTGAATTGAATGAATTAACTGAATTGAATGAATTGAATGAATTGAATGAATTGAATGAATTGAATGAAATTGGATGAATGATTGAATGAATTGAATGAATTGAATGATTGAATGAATTGAATGAATTGAATGAATTGAATGAATTGAATGAATTGACTGAATTGAATGAATTGAATGAATTGAATGAATGAATGAATGAATGAATGAGTGAATTAAATACTGTTCCGTTTGAATTATGTTTAGTAATTATAAGCTGATCTACAAAAATTATACACATTACACATATACATATTCAATAGTTATAATAAATTACATAATACATTATTTGGTGGGCTAAATACACTGACACTCTCACACGCTTACACTACATATGGTGTATTTAAAACAAATATTTCGTATTCTTTGCATGTATTTCGTGTTTTTTATTTACCGCCGTCTTCTTCGTTTTGCTTTTTTCTTTGTGTTTTCTTGACTTAAATACTTTTAACAAAATCAACTTTGTATGAACTTATAAAAAATTTAAGATTATGTATGTATGGTATGTACGTGTGTTTAATATAATGATGTTTACTTATCACGGGTGGTCTAGAATTAGGCATGGACAACAAAATATACTCCACAAAAAGTGAGTATAGGGTTTGAAAGCACTATACTTCCAATTTCAGAAAAAACTGTTTAAAAAAAATCTGTAGACAAATATAAAAGTTATGCAGCACTTGCATATAAAATTTTAGAGAGGTCAAGACTCTAGTATCAAAATATACTTTTCTACAGCCTTGAGGTCCGCTGAATCGGTATCTGACCTGAGAATTTCTCTATCGCATCTGTTTTTCGAGATATCTTAACATAAAATTTATAAATGTTATATTCGTGACGTTATAACATGAATTTTTCACAAAATTTTTCATGTTATCTAAAATTCAACGCTATTGTTTTCAAAACTCAATATCTTATCAGGTTGTAGGCAAGTGTTGTATAAACTTTAAATTTGCTTACAGATTTTTTTAAATAGGTTTTTCATATATCGGAAATATAGTGCTACCAAACCCTATACCTGTTTTTTGTGGAGTATTTTTTTTTTTTGTAAATACCTAATTCTAGACCACCTGTGCTATGTCTTTATACATTAATAACCCGACCAACCATCCGGCTTTTGGCGATATTATCCCGCTTTAAGAAGGCTGATACCGCCTTGAAATTTTCCCGCTTTTAAAACCAAAATTCAACTTTTTGTATTTTGGAACTTCCTAATAGATTTTTCATAAAACGCTTAATATTTTAGAAATTTAAGAGGTTTTATTTGAAATACAGTTAACAGAGCCAGAGATGAGATTTCGAAATTTTTGATAAGTGCCTATTTGAAGCTTAAAATACGCCATTAGTACATTCGTTGTGCCAAACGAGATCTTTTAATCCTACAAAGAAAATTTCAATATTATTTATGACTTTTCAAAGAAAAAGGTTCTCTACGCAAATTCAAAATGCTTGTTAGTAAGTGTTAGAATTTTTCTAATAAACATATTTTTTTACGAAATAATAGTAAAACAAAATAAAACAAATTTTTGGTGTTTTAAAATTTTAAACACGACTCGTTTTTGGGAGAACTTCACATAAGCACTTTAATAATTTTTGTAAAAATTAAACTAGCTGTCAAGTTTTTTTCATAAAAAATACCAAACTACTAAAATTTAGTGTTTTTTTTCAAAAAATATTTTCTGAAGAAAAAACAAAAAAAAACAATAAGCATTTTACAACGATGGTATTATTGCAACAAATGGTTATTAATATTGTAACAAATGGTTATTTAATTGTAGAAACAATGAGGATAAAATTTGGAATTGGGAACATTTTTGTTGAGCCGATTTAGATTGATGTTGTGTATAAAATTTAAGGAAAAACCGAAGTTTAGCTTTAAAGTTAAACTATTTTCGATTTGGCCAACTTCGAAGGCAGAACAGTGAATTCATAGCTTAAATACGGACTTTTCTTTAAATTTGACACTCAAAATCGCATCTTAGTAGCCCAATAAACATTTTCCATTCGGCAAATTTGACAGTATTAATTTGCCAGTTTAACATTTTCTGAAAACCATTTTCAATAGATTTAAAAGGAAAAATTGCATATATCACCAAATTTTTGTTTTTACACAATAATTTTTAAATAAACCGCTTTCTGAACCAAAATCTCGCCTTTTCAGCCACCGAGTCCCGTTTTTTGTTCAAAACCAGTTGGTCACATTATACATTATATATGTTTATTTATTAAACATACATTTTAACATATGTACAGTTGTATTTGTGTGTTTTACTTCTTGTGGTTTAAGATTTGTAATCAAACAATTATAGTTTGTTTAACATATGTTTGGGGGTGGAAACGAACATATATTTTTTTAATTGTGTGATTGACTGAAAATATAGTTTGCCTTCTTAGAGGGGTACATATTAGATTGTTTAAAATTTTTTAAATAAACGAATGATTATATTTATTACCTTTTAAAAATTTTAAGCAAGTTTAAGTAAGAGAAGTTGTTTAAGAAGGAACGTTTGTATCAGAAATTAATTTAAATTTTGTTTAGTTATAACAATATGACAGCTTTATTCAAAAGCTTATAGAGCAAATTATTTGTAAGATTTTGTGCAGATATTTCGGAAGAGATTTAGAGTTGTCATATATTGAATTTACTAGAGTAAAGTTAATTTCGCTAAAGTGGATTAAAAAAATATTTTGGATAATAAATTTTCAAAAATAAATTTGAAATCGACAAAAATTTGTATTTAAAGTAAGTTCATTAAAATGTTTTATTTATTGTCTGAAGCTGCTGAAGGATTAACCATATGTAATAGCAACAGAATGCTGCTGTTTTTTAATTCTTGTTGTGAACCATTTTGAAAAAGTTTTCAAAATAGTTAAAGTCATGACTAAAGCTTTGAAACCGATAAAAACAAATTAAAAAAATTTTAAAAATAATAAAATGAATTCCGTTTCATATTTATAACAAATGTATGAATTTATACTTTGCAGCTCTATAAAATTTAAACTAATGAAGTTACGTTGAATTTTTAATTGGGTATGATGGCAGAACGTCATTTATTTCTTTTGGTTTGAATTAATTGTGTAGCGTATTTAGCGATGTTGAGTAATTTCTGAAGGCCTTTTTTCCTCCACTTTAATAATTATGTTGGTTTTCAAAGGAGTTTTTTTAGCGATTTTTTTTTATAAGCAGTATTTATTAGTAAAATTTTGAAAGGAATCACCCTTTCTGATTTGGAAAATGGACAAAATATCAGTTTCCAAAATTTCGCGATTAATTGGCCGAAGTCGAAGGGTAATCGCCAATTTTTTTGAATGATAAGGACAATTAGAGAAGTCGAAGAAAAGCCAAGCTGTCGACTCGCGATAAACGCTTTTGTTAATATTAACCATTAATATAGTTCATTATAGCCAGGCGCAGATCCAGTTTTTCCATTTGTGGTAGAACGTGTTTTTACGACTTTTTTTACTTCAAAATATTTTTTTTTTGCATATGTCAGGAATAGTTGGGTTTTATTTAGTACTCTGGAATTTATCTGAATAAAAAAATAATGAAATTTTTCTATAAATATACATATGGAGCTCTTCTTCACAAAGAGAACCAACATTTTCTCAAAATTAATGAAAAGCTCAATACATTTTATGAAACTAGTATATTAAAGAAACTTCTTTATGGAGTTAACGAAACTTTTAATAAATAAAGTGATATTTTTCATATTTTTTATAATAATTCATAAAAGTTTTGCATTGGTTTAATGATATATTTCAGTGGTTGAGTGCCAGTGCAACTTCATTGGTTCTATGTAACTTCATTGGTTCTAATACCATGCAGGTAATTCTCTCAGTGTTATTTGTCCAAAATAATTTGTTACTGTATACTGGTGTAAAAGTTTTAAATTATGTCAAAAAACTGATAAAATTTACTTACGTTAAAACACATCAACCTAAAAAAGGATGATTGTTGCAGATAAATTCCATACAGATACAATTTTAGTTTACAAAAAAAAAATTAAAATGTTCTGTAAACTAACGTAACTTTTCTTTATAAAGTGAACGTAAATTTTCTTAAAATTAATTGAAAGCTTATAACTTTTTATGATACCAGTTTTTCATTGAAACTTCTTCATCACGTGAATGAAACTATTACTTAATGAAATATAATCAATATATCACATCAAAATGTCCCCTATTTAGCACACAGAGGACTCATATATTTGGAAACAAAGACCAGATAAAAATTTTTGCCGATCCAACAGATGAAAATATATCATTTATAATAAATTATTTAAAATCCACAAACCTATATAATTCCATCTAAATGTACAGAATATTATTAAACTGAGATAAATATCATAATTGAAATTTGTTATACACATATATGTGAGCTGAAAGCCTTAAATGCTATTTCTCCTTTTTTCATAATTAATTTCTAATTTTAACTGTAAGCAAATTTTGTTTATAAATAAATAACTTAAACTTATTACAAAACTTAATCAGGTCTATGTATAAAAGATTTTAGTAAAAATGAATGGTGGTTACATTGACTATTAAAAACTTAAAAAAGCTAATTTTCTTAAAAAAAAATTATCACCTGGGTTATATAGATGAAACTCAGAGAATAATAGGATAAATATTTCGGGATAAGCCAAGGGCTGTTGGCGTATTTCAAGTATGAACGTATAAGTAGGTGCACTCAAAAAAAAAAAAACACAAACTAAGATTTTTAGGGGAATAAAAAAGTAATCTGAAATTACTTTCGTTTCTAATATTTTCTTTCAAAATGGCCGACAATTTAAGCAATATATAAAAACAGATATTGGATTTTAAGGTTAAAGTTTTAGTCTTTACAATTCTGAAACTTGACAACGATTAAAACAAGTTACATTTCATCTTGCCTAATAGTATGAAGATCATCATAAAGGACAATCTGATGATAATAACGCCCTCTATATGTCAGTTTAACCAGTGTAGACTTAGCATCACTAGCACAGAACACTATGCAGGGATGGATAATCAGTTACCGATGCTGTTTGTGAAATATCATCCAAATGAGCTGTAAGTTCAAAATATTTTGCCTTACATTCACTATGAAATCTAGCAAAAGATTCAGATTCATAACAAAAATCTAAATTGTGGGTGTTGTGTTGTAATGGTTAGTGCGTTCGACTGTTACACAGATGGCCCGGGGCTCGATTCCCGTTGACGACAACATAAATTTAGAAAAATAATATGTATGAGTTTTCTATCCCTCAGATGTATCGCAGCGCCCACCTTCGGTGTTCCCGTAGCACTTAACCCCACCGAGGTAAAATAATGAATCAGGGCTATGTACCAAAAAGCTTCAATAAGTTCGCCACCTCTCCATCAGATGGCGTGCAACAACTGTTCTAAGACTTATCATATTGCGCAATGTTTGAAGCACTTCATCTTTTCCCACCTTTCTTTTCTCCTGTATGCATTTCCGAAGAAAGCAACACTGAGGAAATTCTTCCTATTATTTAATGTGTTGCTTTCTTCGGAAAGGGATACATGACAAAAAAAAAAAAAAAAAATCTAAATTGCTCACTAGCACTTTATATGAAGTCGTAACTTTGCCCCACAATTCCAGAAATTTTGTAGTAAGAAGTTCTAAAGTAAAATTGGTCTGGGTCATGCCATTAAAATCGTTGCCAAAATCTAAAAATTGCTTAAAAAAACTTTACGAACCTGACAAATTTTTCTGGTTTATTTATTTCCAACAAAATATGTTCGATTTTGACCAAAAACACACCAAAAGTGTCTAACAAAGATATTACGCAACCAAAAATTGGGGTAAAATTCTAAAAAAATTGTAACAAATGCATCCAAAACATTTTAAATTCCGAAAATTATCATTAATTGGCATTAATTCATTAAAAGAGTATACAAAAATTCCAAGAAATTGTGTTCAAAAATTAAAAAATTCTTAAAATAAGTTCCATTTTGTTTTAAAAACCTCATAAAAACTTTGATTAGAACAAAAAAAAAATTATTTGAAAAAAGCTCAAAAATGTTTTATATTAGGGCCAGAACCTATGAAATTAGCATTGGGAAGCCTTAGAAACTTCAAAACACTAAAAAAACCAAGACGTTTTATACCAAAGTGTACATAAAAAATATTAAAAACTTCGATTATTGCCGTAAAAGTGAAAAAATTTCACAGGAAATTGGTTAAAAACACAAAAAAATTATACTTACTTAAAATACTGAAAATATGATAAAATGTGCATTAAATTATTGACAACTTTATAATTTCACAGACACATTTTATAAAAACTCAAATATTAAAAAAAAAAATTGTAATTTTATGTCTGAATACAAAATAAAATGTTAACTTACTAAAATAAGTTGATCAATGCGTTTTGCTCGAAATAAAAAGTCTAAAACAAAACGAAATTGAAAAAATAACAGCTTTATTTGTTATTTTTATAATCCCATGACCCAATATTTTTCCAACTCTGTATTGTTTCTTCCTTCGGCATAAATTGCTGGCCTTTAGTTTGCTTCCACATAAAAACTGGCAGCAGTTAACAATAAATTTCAATGGGGAAGAAAATAAATGGGAACGATTTTAATAGGCACAATAGGCACAACAACGAAGGAAAACGATATGCCAAACATGTCCATTAATGCCCATCTGTATTTTGCGTTGCTCCTCATTTAGTTGTACAATTTCCTTTCCCATTTATCGAAAAATTTCGAAGTTAAATTAAAAATATCACACTTTTCAATTAAAAAAGAAAAACAAAAAGAAATTTCAAAGTGCCACTTTTTCCATAAACTAATAATACGGCAAGCATATTGATCAGACATTGATAATAGTATTAAAAAAGGGTTGGCTTTGCTGTTTCCCTAGCAAAGACTAGTACGAAAATTGTTATCAGTGGTACAAATAAAAAACACAAACTGAGAGTTTTAAGATAATAAAAAAGTAATGTGAAATTACTTTCCTTAATTATTTTTATTTTAAAAATGGCTGACAATTTAAGCAATATTTAAAAAAGAGACGAAATTTTAAGGTAAAAGTTTTAGTTTTTACTCTACTGAATCTTGATAACGATTAAAGGAAAAAAGTTAGATGTCATCTTCACTATTATCATAAAGGACAATAACAATAAGGGAAAAATACAATAACGAAGCCCTATACATATATGTCAGTTTAACTAGTGTAGACTTGGCATCACCAGCACAAAACACAATACAGGGATGGAGAACCCGTTCAGACTAGAATTTAAAAAAATCCTTTTTCGCGACAAAGTTCTTATAGTTTCGAGATTTTCTAAATATGATATGTAGCCAACAAAACAAATAATTACTACCAGCTGTCAAAATTTAAATCATTTGATTAGTTCAATAAAAACCCTCTTGAAGAATAATAATAAAATTGTATGGTTTTTAGTGTAAAATTAAATCTTTAAACAAATCCGAATAACTTTAAGTTGACAACTACACTTAGAATATTATGCAGGTAGATACCACTGCAAATGTAATTAGAAACAAATGGTATTTCACTTGTAAAAAGCACGACTTAAATTTCGTTTAATTTAACTAACATTGATATTTCTTTAAACTGTTGATAAAATTAACCATAAATGTAGTAAATAGTAACCACAAATGTAGTAAAAAATTGATTCATATTTATTTTTTTTTATAACAACAAATAGACTGAAAAATTTAAAGTAATTTCATGGCCCAGTAATTTGTTTGTGGTTTGTTTTTTTTTTTTTTAATTAACTATAAATGTATTAAAAATTAAAATTTTTTCTATAAATTACTGTTTTTGCCCTTAAAAATAAAGATATGTTCTTACTACTACTCAACGAACTACAAATGTTTACAGCAGAAGGTTCCTGTGTGTATATAATCATTTCTGTGGAATTTCCGATGTTTTTTTTTTATTAGGAGTGATTAGTGCCGAATTAAAAATAGATTTCCTCGATATGACAAAAAATACCTTTTTGATTATAAAATAAACCCTTTTATCTTTTTAATGCGATTTTGAATAAATTAAAAAAAAAAGTTTCTGTTAGGAGCCATATACCCTGTTTCACAATTAGTTAGATATTCTAATGCCAGATAACTAAATGTGTAGTTAAAATTTAACAAACAGTTAAATTGAAAATTTATATGGCAAACAACAAGAAATGTGTCAGTTAATGTCCCTGTTGGTAGCCAACGGACATTGTGAAAATGAGGCTAGATAAAATTTAAAAATACTTTATTGACATACAATTTGTATATTTGTTGTAAAACATTTTAGTTTTAAAGCAAATAAATTTAAGACAATGTTTGTATATTACAAATTTTAACTAAACTTATAATTTTGGTTTGTATTTATTTTCAGAGTTTCCACTAAATGCTATCAAAAATAATATTGGCAAATACTGGATGACGTTTTGAATTGTTTTCGTAAATTGGATGAACATTGGATGGCGAAATAAAACAAAAGAATGTAATACTAAACAACAACAAAAAAAAAATATATATATATATACAACGAAACGGAAATATAAACTCAAATTGCACATAAACACAACACATATGCAGAGAAAACAAATAATAAATACAAAAATTTTGCGCTAAAATAACCAAAGGCAAATATGTAGAGAAAAATAATACAAAATTTTTTTAGCTAAATACAACTACATCAACAAAACGGAAATATACACATATACAAAAACGAAAAAAAAAACACAGCCATGCAGCCAGTTAGATAGTTGGCCAACCGAGCAGAAATAACAACAACAACAATTGAGTAACATAAAACCAAACGAAAGAATAATAATAAAAATACAAGAATAAAGTTATGAATAGATAAATGCTAAACAACAAGAACAACAAAAATTTGTAAATATTTGTATGTTTATAAACGGAAACGTAATTTATAGCATCACACACACAACTATACACACATCAATTGAATCATATGTACAGTGTCGGCTAAAGTAAATTTTACGAAACACCCATACACCATTTCTTTTGAGTTTAGTTTAAAAACTAAAGCTCATAATCATATTCTCTAAACGGTTATCACTAAAAGACATACTATATTTAATATACTGATTTGGTTTTTTCAAATTCCGTTAATTTTAAATATTTAAGAAAATAAAGAATATAATACACGCAGAAAAAACTGGGGGAATATTATCGAAGTGCTTACACACAGAAAAATAAAGTGCCAACCGAATTGAAAAGTGTATATTAATGGTAACAACTTATAAATTCAGTTAGTACAATGATATTGACATTAGATTTCTGAATATTTTGAGTGTTGAAAATAAAATTCAGTTGAATTAACCGAACTTTGTTGTGAAACCTAATGTTAAATGGTGAAAACCATCTGAAACTCGTAATAACAGTATTTGATTCGTAGTAACCGAATTTCAGTTGGCAAATAGCTAAAATTTTTCTCTGTGTGTAGTAATTATACAACTGCATAAGTTTTAAGTTAGTTTTACAAATTTTTTGTAAAATATATGAAGTTTTTTAGAAATTTTTTACTAGGTTTGTATATATTTTACAAAAATTTGTAAATATTTTACTATAACTTTTTAAAACTTATATAGTTATATAATTACTAGGCACTTCGATAACATTCCCCCAGTTTTGTTCTGCGTGTAGTCTCAAAAATCAAAGTTTTCGGTAAAATAACGAAATTTTTGCTAAATTGGCAATGATCTTAAAAGATTATACTTCCGTGAAGAAAAAACATTAATTATGGAATAGCGTGCTTAGATATATGAAATTTAAACATTTTCCAACTGAAAACAATGGCAGTGATGTTTCAGATAAAAAGTAATACTTTGTTTTACATTACAACAATCATTTTATGTGAAGTTTTAGTTGTTTTCATGGAATAAGAATTGCTTGTTTGCATTTAGTTATAATTGGGATATCACCAGAAACAGGACTTATCGAAGAATATTTTTCAAAGAATTTTGCAAAAAATAATGTGCGGATCATACATTTTATTCCATAACCTTAACGGTGATATGAATAATTCAAAATTCGCTTAGAAACTACATGGGTTTTATAGGGTATGAATTATTTTCAAAATCGTGTATATATTGGACACCTGTTGAAAATGAGTTTAGGTGCCAAGGTTTTATTAATTGAGAGGAACGATGGGCAGGATTAGCTTGACTATACTTAAAACCTATTACATGCAAAGTTTCATGTTGAAATGTCTTCACCAAATGAATTAATGGCCATTAAATTTCGAAAAATGTTAAAAATTACTTGAAACTTACAAGAGTATTTTAATTAATTTTATTTGTTTGCTCATAGTTTTCAACTCTTAGATCCAGACAATTACAAAATGGACTCACTGGAATTGGGAGATACATTCACAGGAAAAGTAATTTCCATAACGTTGCTTGGTAAACAATTGTATGGTGGTGTACAAGTGAAACCAAAATTATAAAATTTCCCAATTTTTTCTTCTGGGACTTTGCGTCGTTTAATCTAATTGAGTTTTGAGAACAGTATTTGAAAAAACTTAAGGTATAATAAATTGATGCCAGGATACGAATATCACAAACTTATACGGAATTGAGGTAAATTTTTTTTAAAATGTATGTTTTTTGCGTCTCGCCTTCACTATTAAAATTGAAATTGACTATCGTATTACATGAACTGAGTTACTTTGTAAACAGCACCTCCGAATCAAAAAAAAAAAAATGTAAACGCCAAAATGTTATGAACTTTTTAAAAATTTTGGGAAATTTAATTATTTGGCTTCGCTTTTTTTATAAAAGCCATGGCATAGTTAGGTACCCAGAATAAATCGTTACTACGGACTTTATTTATAAAATTCAAACAATTTTATTTATTTATTTTTTTCATTTATATCGGGTTCCTACACATTTTGCGTTGTGACAACTACAGCGCTGTATCAATATCGCCAAAACGTACATCAAATAAAAAAGTTAAATGATCTAATTTTTTGTTTGCAAATTTAAAAGTTTTTTGTAGTATTTCCTACAAATACGTAACCATAAACCGAACTAAATTTTATCCTTTCAAACTCTTCCTGACAAATATATTTTTGAGTGCATTTTTTATATTTTTTGGTGGTGTAATATATATCTTGAAATATGACAACTACAATTAGATCTAGATGTAGCTATTATTTAATCTAACCAAAAATTGTAATCTTAATATTTTTGAAACAGCCACAACTTTTGTGCCGTTAAAGATAAATTGTTAGCGAGAATGGTTTTAGTATGCATAAATATCGCCTAGCATATACACAAAATATTATTCATGTCATAGAAAAAATAAAATGTTTTAAAAATATTTTAAAGTTCCCCATATCTCTTAATGCTATACCAAGCAATATTTCTGTAAATGAATAATATAAGATTTAAGAGTTTTTTTTTAACCATAAAATGTTAAATATGTTATGAAGTTTTAAAATTTATAGAAAAGTAAACAAATGTTGTACTTAGCTTCTTTCAAATTTGCTTTTTCTCCAGATGCGGAAATTGTCCTTAGGATAGTAAAAGAACACATTATTTCTATATATATTTCAAACAATAATATCCCATACCACTAATATAAATAGTTTCTAAACGAATAATATACCCATATAAATGTTTTGGTAAAGTCCTTCGACAAATTCCTTTTAAATGTTCTGTCTAGGAAAATTGCCATTTCGACGCATTTAGCAGCATTAACTTAACCAAAAAATCAACCTAGCTAATATGTTGGATTTGTTTTATTTTTGTAAATATACGGAGGTTGAAAGCTCGTTATAAATTGAAAATAACATAAAAATAATCTCGATGTATATAAAAACAAAAAACTAATATAACTGTAAAAAATATTACTTGAGCCAGAGTACACACTAAAAATTTTTTATATAAATAGAACATTTTTGGTCTTCAAAGTTTAGTAACGTCATGATGCTTGTTAGGAAAAGACCTAACCACGTGGTTGATTACTAAGAAGACAAGAATGGAGCAAAATTGATTATTAATAGGTTTTTTGTTAAAGTTCTGCCTATTATATAGGCTCTAGCTTTTCTAAAACTTCGGGTTCTGATGAGATCTTTAGCCAGATCGAAATACTAGTATCAACCTAGCTAATATGTTGGATTTGCTTTATTTTTGTAAATATACGGAGGTTGAAAGCTCGTTATAAATTGAAAATAACATAAAAATAATCTCGATGTATATAAAAACAAAAAACTAATATAACTGTAAAAAATATTACTTGAGCCAGAGTACACACTAAAAATTTTTTATATAAATAGAACATTTTTGGTCTTCAAAGTTTAGTAACGTCATGATGCTTGTTAGGAAAAGACCTAACCACGTGGTTGATTACTAAGAAGACAAGAATGGAGCAAAATTGATTATTAATAGGTTTTTTGTTAAAGTTCTGCCTATTATATAGGCTCTAGCTTTTCTAAAACTTCGGGTTCTGATGAGATCTTTAGCCAGATCGAAATACTAGTATCAACCTAGCTAATATGTTGGATTTGCTTTATTTTTGTAAATATACGGAGGTTGAAAGCTCGTTATAAATTGAAAATAACATAAAAATAATCTCGATGTATATAAAAACAAAAAACTAATATAACTGTAAAAAATTTTGAGTTTGAACAAAAACTCGACCTGACGATAGATCAGTGCTCTAAAGCGCTCTGTCTAACTTGTAGTGCGAGTGCATGCGGCATTAGAAATCAGTTTATCTATATCACGTTCAGTGATTGCACAGAAAATTTCATATAGACGCAATCGAACAAATAAAAACATAACAAATATTACATTATTCAAAAAATAAACAGGTTCACTGACGAAGGTTCAATACCAGAAACTGCGCAGTCTGATTCAGAAAAATTGAAAATTAACAATGTAGTTATGATTTTTAGAAAATACACTCATTCTTCTCTACCACGCCTTTCACAAAAATTTAAAATCCATTGATTTTTTCCTAGGATTATAAGTTTTAAGATTAGTCTTTGCTGATTCAACAAATATTTTCATTATTAAAAAACAAATTTGATTTTTGTTACAGTTAGTTTTGTCGCGTCAGTATCTGAGATTACGATATTCTTTATTTCCACAAATATTTAAAGCTAACGGAATTTCAATAATCTAAAGCATTTTATTAAAAATAGTATGTCTTTTTTCGACTAGTGTTTACAGAACATAAATAAAAGCATTCATTTTGGAAATACACTCCAAAGAAAAAGCGTGGCGGTTATTTTACAGTTTCACAATTAGTTTTGGCCGACACTGTATATAAGTAAATAAAAGTAAAAATTTATAAACATTTTCTGCTAAAGAAAAACTAGACATCATATGATAAAAAAAAACCTAACATAAACTTAACATCATAGTTATATACTCAAGAGTATAAAAACATCATATCCTATAGCACAAAAAGTATGTGTTGAAAAGGCATTGTTGTAAAAAAAAACGAAATTATATTTGGAAATAAAACCAAACTGACCTAAAAAATAAAATTATATGTATTTTAAAATACATTTGAGAATTGTATGGGGCAACATAAACCAGGTTATAGAGCATAAAAATACGGAAATTTTTAAACAACAAAAAAAAAAAAATACAAAAAGGAAAAACAAGCAACAGTAGTACATGCAGTAACAGCAACAATGATGAGAATATATATGAAAGAATTTGTGAAAATAAATCAAATTTCATAATTTTTAGTTAACTATAGCAAACAATTCTCATAGAAATATATCACAAAATCGTGTATTAGTTATTTTTTATTTGCAAAAATATAAATAAAATATTTTTGTATGTATATACATGTGTGTTTTGTTATATAAAATATACAATAACACAACAATAACAACAAATAAGGAATAATCAAATTAAAAATGATTCCTGCGGTTATCATTTCCTTTTCCGATTATACAACAATAACAGACTCAAAAACAAAATGTACAAAAACTCCCACACATCGTCAACAAAAACATCACGAGCCACAGCACTCTTCTATTCCACATAACCCACAACATTATGAACATGATGAACATTGTTATCAATATGCCGAACAACAGCAACATCATCACCATGATTCTCATCAGCAACAACAACAACAGTATAATTGCAAACAACAAATAAGCCAGTATCAGTATCATCATCAACCACAACGACACAGCGGGATATGGCATAAACCCTCTCATACCATTGTTACTTATTATCTATGGTGGCTATTTGGAATTTGTTTAATCTTCTTTACAAATGGTGGTCGTAATTTAAATATCGGAAATCTAATTATTAAATCATCATCGTCATCATCAACAGCCTCATCAATATTTGTTTATGCTTCATATTTAGAACCGGATGAACTGATACATGAATTGGATCGTCCTGGTAAGTTTAATTTTTTAGATAATTTACTTAGTCGTATAATTAATTGTTAACAATAAAATATTATAAATTGATTGTGGGCATATATTTTCTCGATAGTAATCTTATTTAATTGCACAATATTACAAAATATTTTGTTTACACTTAAAATAAAATATTCCCATAAAAGGCTTTCTTGTGAATTGATTGAAGTACAATACAACGTCCATTCCATGAATAAACGTTCTAAAATTATAATTTTTTGACCTTACGCCCTTTTATTTTGTTGACATTTTGCAAACGTACACTCAGAATATTATATAGTTTAGTACAAAAGTTTTCAGTTCAGTTAAAAATAAAGGAGCGTGTTTTTATTTTTAAATAAATATTTATTTCAACTCTTTTATAGTTCGTTCAAAATAATTTACTACCATTAAAAGATTCCTTTGATTTTATTTATTATTTTAATTTATTTAAAGTTTGATACAAGTTTACACAGTAAAATAGTGAAATCCAAGTCAAAGGTTGCAGAACAACTTATAGTGAATTATAACTAAATATATATATATATATGTATGCACAGCGCATACTTTAGGGACAAGCCCAAAATTGTCCGCGAAATATGCGGTGTATAGAAATAATTGTCCTCATCTAATACGCTAGATGTATGAAAAGGCGCGAAAACTTTGGGGACAGTCCCCAAAGTAAGCAAATGTCCCTAAACTATGCGGGGGGAACGAATAAATGTCTCTAGACTATGCGCTGTGCATACATATATATATATATATATATATGTATATATATATATATGCGCTACGCATACATATATATATGTATGCGCAGCGCATACTTTAGGGATACGCCCAAAATTGTCGCCGGAATATGCGGTGTATAGAAAAAATTGTCCTCATCTTAAACGCTAGATGTATGAAAAGGCGCGAAAATTTTGGGGACAGTCCCCAAAGTAAGGAAATGTCCCTTAACTATGCGGGGGAACGAATAAATGTCTCTGGACTATGCGCTGTGCATACATATATATGTATGCGTAGCGCATACTTTAGGGACATGGCCAAAATTGTACCCGAAATATGCGGTGTATCGAAAAAATTGTCCTCATCTTAAACGCTAGATGTATGAAAAGGCGCGAAAACTTTGGGGACAGTCCCCAAAGTAAGCAAATGTCCCTAAACTATGCGGGGGAACGAATAAATGTCTCTAAACTATGCGAAAACTTTGGGGACAGTCCCCAAACTAAGCAAATGTCCCTAAACTATGCGGGGGAACGAATAAATGTCTCTAGAGTATGCGCTGTGCATACATATATATACATATATATATGTATGCACAGCGCATAGTCTAGAGACATTTATTCATTCCCCCGCATAGTTTTGGGACATTTGCTTACTTTGGGGACTGTCCCCAAAGTTTTCGCGCCTTTTCATACATCTAGCGTATGAGATGAGGACAATTTATTCTATACACCGCATATTTCAGCGACAATTTTGGGCGTGTCCCTAAACTATGCGCTGTGCATACATATATATATATATGTATGCACAGCGCATACTTTAGGGACACGCCCAAAATTGTCGCCGGAATATGCGGTGTATGGAAAAAATTGTCCTCATCTAATACGCTAGATGTATGAAAAGGCGCGAAAATTTTGGGGACAGTCCCCAAAGTAAGCAAATGTCCCTAAACTATGCGGGGGAACGAATAAATGTATCTAGAATATGCGCTGTGCATACATATATATATATATAATAAGTTCTAATTTCTGTTCTACAACCGATTCTTTTTATATGGAGTTTGTCCTACTTGCAATAGGTTCTTTACCTCCAAACTACAGCAGATTGCCTAGAATTGGTTCTAAAACCAGTTATTGAACTGATTCTGGGCCAGTGAATCCTTACATTTTGACTCCCAGGAACCTGTTCTAGAACCGGTTCCCTGTAACCGGTGGTAAAAAAGCTGTTCTAGAACAGGTTCAAATATAATCTGTTCTAAAAAATATATTGTAGTTTATTTGTATCAGTTATTTTTAATTTGAGGTTTTATTTGTAGCCTGATTCAAAAAAAAATCCAAAAATTACCAGTCTCTTTTTTATTAAAATGGTTTGTTTTTAATACAAAATTATTTCAATTAAATTTACAAGAAACTGAAAAAGTTTACACAAATACTATAGCCATTGCAACAAAATGTGTATGCAGTCTGTACAGGTAAGCAAAAAGGAAGTGGTGCATAGTAAGAAAGTGATGCTGTTTTTTAGTTAATATCCTTTCTTAAATAGTATGTATGTTTTAATAATGGTGGACAAGCTCACAACTAAAGCATTCAATCTTCTTGGCTATCCGAACCTTTTTTAACTTATAAATGCGATTTTTTTTTTGGCAAATTTGTGAATTTTTCGAATATTTCGGTGGTTTTTCGAAACAATTGTGATCGGTACAGGGCCCCCTGTGATCGCCTGGCCCGATTTCGGAAACTTATAACAAATGGGAGTCTTTCTGTCTGTCCTGGTCAGGCTAAAAGTCACGTCGAAATCGATGTAACATATTCAGGATAAGCTTCAGAAGCAACCGATGTGCTTCAGCTACACATTTCTTCAAATTGCAAAACTTCCCGCAAATTATGCTTTGTTGGCACAAAATTATACATTTTCGAAGCAAAAGAAAAATATTTTGTTGTATTCGAAGACGAAGTTATAATAAATGACAGATGTTTATCCAAGATACTTTAAAAGATACTTTAAAAGATACTTCATCGGTTCGGAATGCCTCATTTTTAAAATACACCCAATATAATAAATAAATACAAGTTTGATATAATTTTTATTAAAAATAAAATGATGTTTTTTTTTTTTTTTTGTTTTTTTTTTTAATAAGAATTATATCAAACTTGTATAAAAGACAAAGTACAGTCTAGTTTGTTTATAGACAAAACCAAAAATGAAAAGGAGGAAAATAACAAAAAACGTGTATTGAATATCCACCAAAGGTGGCCTTGCACATAACAGACAAGTTTTAAATTTATTTTTTGATCAATGGTGATAATCTTTAACTTCGAGCTCATATATTAGTTGTCATGTAGTGAGTAAACTAGTTTATATGAATGTTTGATGTTTAGCATGGGATTTTTACCTCTTTCAAAACGTGTTCTGATGATAAGAACCTAGAAAATTCCCGAAATAGATCTATCAACACATTCCTGAAAGGGTTAAATAATAAATTTGAAAACAAAAAAACTCTATATATTATTTTTTAGGACAATATCATAATAAAGAAATATAGAGTATGGCCGCGAACTTGAATAATTTAAATGTGCTAAAGTCCCAAAACTTATTTAACAAATTGTGAAAAACAATCTGATGAAGGCGTGTCCCTATCCGGATTTCATTCCTGCCTAAGGAAATCTTCAGGGGACTTTGTTATTATAATTTCTAGAGATATTTGTTATGTTAAATCACAAACTCAATGAGAATTTCTTGTCCTCGTCTAGGAGCGAGATTCAAAATTTAAAATATCAAAGAAAAAACAAAAACAACAACAAAATATTGTCACAATTGGCTTTGTTGTTTTTGTTTTTTCTTTGATATTTTAAATTTTGAATCTCGCTCCTAGACGAGGACAAGAAATTCTCATTGAGTTTGTGATTTAACATAACAAATATCTCTAGAAATTATAATAACAAAGTCCCTGAAGATTTCCTTAGGCAGGAATGAAATCCGGATAGGGCAAATGGGATAACATATATTCAAATTATGTACATTAATTTCTTATTCCCAAACTTATTATCGGGTAATAGACAGTTTTGCTGGGTAGTTTTGATAATACAATATATTTTCTCATTTGATTTACTAGTATTTTGAGTGTAAAATTTAAGGAAAATGCAGATAGTTAGAAAGTAATCTAAGCGATCTGATTTAGTCGAAAGTTCGGTGGCCGACAGCTTGCAATTAAGATTTCAGACAAGGCTTTAAAATAAAATGTTAACAAAGAAAAAAGATAATATAGTTTAAATGGTATTTGTCTTCATCTTTTAAACACTCAACTGAACAACAAATAAATTCGTTAAAAATAACAACTAATCTTGAATTTTCGCGCCCATATTCAAGGGACCATAAAATAAAAATCCGATAACTTCAAAAATCTTGTACGTTTTTTTTATAATTGATGAATTATTTTCATTTCGCGTTGAAACCATAGACTCGAAAAGTTCATGTTGCACTGAATAATTTGTCACTTTGCTTATCATTAATAAGTGTGGACAACAAAATACCTCTAGTGTTCTCTAAGTAACTTTGTTAAAAATTGTAATGTTGTTTCCCATGCAAAATTTTAGTTTAGCTGTAACTTATATTTAAACTGACCTTACTGTGTTTAAATTTTGCTAAAATAATAGGAATATTTTTTTTAAAAAAATATTTCTATTAAAAATATTTTGTAAAGGGTGTTTTTTATACAGGTATGCAACTTTCACTTTGTGGACCGTGAATTGTCCTCCAAAATCGTGCGATTTAACGCCGCTGGACTATTTCCTGAGGGGATATGTGAAGTCGCTAGTCTTCGCCGATAATCTCGAAACTATTGGCAGCTTGGAGGACAACATTCGCCGCGTTATTGCCAATATACGGCCACAAATGTTGGAAAAAGTCATCGAAAATTGGACCTCCACATTAGACTACTTCCGAGCCACCCGTGTCGGTCATATGCCAGAAGCCATATTTAAATTATAATGTCAGAAGAGTTTCTTTCGAATAAAGTAAATTTCATGTCAATTTAAAAACTTCATATTTGTTTTATTCCATTTCAAAAATATATACCTCTATAAAAAACACCCTTTACAAATATTATTTAAAAAAAATATATTAACAAAAAGTACTGACATATTATCCTAAGGGTGACATGTGTTAAGCAAAGTTCTTTTGTATATCTAGTATTTTGTTATTTGGTGGTGAATATAATAGGAAAATATATGCAGTGCAACCTCCAAATATATAATATCGATGGTTGTTCAGAATTTGTACGTTAAAATTAAATTTTAAAGCAACTGAGTATTGTATGGATCTGTCCGCTATTCGGAGAGTCCATTATTGACAAAAGACTGCATTAAGAAAAAAAGTCTGTAATCGCTAAACACCAACAAATAAAAACGCATTTCAATCACGAAAACACCGATTCAATAACTTAAATTGCTGAAATTCCGTCAGCAACGAAAATTGCTAATTCAATTAGAAATTGAGAGCACTTCAAATGAATTATTTTCCAATTAAATAATAACTCATTTGATTAAAAAGTGATTAATATTGTATAGCTTCTCACAAAACAAAATACAATTGGATAACGTGTTGTTGACGTACCAAATGTTTAATAAAATTAGTAAAGAAAATTAGTAAGTGCTACTAAATTTTAGTAACATTTTTTTTAACTTATAATACAACGTACAGTTTATAAATGAACACATTTTCGTCTGCAAATTTCCTTAACAAGGGAATATTGTTGTTTTGTAAAAACGGAGGCATCTATTAAAAAAAAAATTGCTTACACTACAAACATTTGATATATTTGTATGCCTTAGATATATGGAACTCTGTGAATAATCATAACTAATAAAATTTAGAAAAAAACATTCAAGTAGATTAGACTAAAGTGGCACTATGCACCGCGAAAAGAAGTTGGTATTTTGTGCTGTACATTCAAGTATGTTTAACACATGTTTTCTAATCAATATGAACAAAGATTTAGTTATTTGAAGTGCGTTTTTCTAAAAATAACGATTTTCAATGATGCCTGTTGAAAAATGTACTTTTCATAATTTCTCTAGTAATTAAAAAAAAAAAGTTTGAAAAACTGTATTTCAGATCGAATTTTATAAAAATTTTAATGTACAATTGATAAAATTTTACAACTTCGAATTAAGGGTTTCATAATATACACAAAATATAAATATAAGGGAAGTTGTCACTATAATTGCAAGAATATCCTACATCCTTCTCCAAATCGCAATAAATTGAGATGAATGTTAAACCTCAAAGTCAATACTTTGAAACCATATTAAAAATTGTTCGTAGTTTTTAAATATACGAAAAAGCAAAAAAAATTGAGCAAAAAATCTTGATTTTTGGTTAAAGTTAAATTCGTGAATATTTTCAAAAGTAGAGCTTATATCAAAATTTGGTGTTCACATTCCTGACCAACTTATCAGAATTGATAAGTTGCAATTTGTTTTTCAAGTATGTATAGATTTTAATTATTGCAAATAAAATTTTCAAAAATATAAAATTTTTTTAAATTTGCTAAATTTTTTTCTAATTTTGGCACTTGGTTTGAAAATTAGTAAAATGTTTCCTGAAATCAGCAACAAAAATGACTAAAAAATTCAGTAATTTTTTAAACTGAGAATAGCAAAAATTTTCACTAAAAAAATATTTTGTTAGGTAAAGGCTTGCAGGTTGCCACTGCTTGCAGTTTGCCACCCTCCATGTATTTCTACATTCCAGTGGTGTATTGCCCTAAGCTCCTCCTGGCATCGACGTAACTACTAGAGTAGTTAACACTTTCAATCTAATTCTGGAGTGAATAGGCGCAATATCGCAGTTTTTGCTGTACAAAGTGTAAATTACTATTGATTAAAAATTAAAAAATCAAAGGTGAATATTTTTTCTGTGTTTATTTTTTTATAATCTAAGCAGAATTCTAAAATTTGCAATTTTTTTTTTTAATAATTCCAAATCTCCGTAAGAATGCACCTTCGCCACCTTCGAACGCTCTCTGCGGGAAATGGACTGATATGGTCACGTGACTAGAACTTTGTGTATATGAACCTGTCCTAGTTTCGGTTCTGCTATGAAAGTGACCGATACTTTTTACATGGGCTTTTCATAGCAGGCGGCAATTGATACCTATGGAGAATAGGGTGATAACTTTTTTTGGACAACATTCTCCCGGGGTTTTCTAATGGCAAATATTGTATTAATGATAAAAAAAAAACTATTTCAGTTCAATTTGGTAAAAAAAACCTTACGCACCGACAGCGATTTCTAAAATGCCTTTAATATATTAATATGTGAAAACAGATTTTTTTTTTATAAAAAACTGCAAAGAAAAAGCGGAAATTAAAAGTAAATTTGGAAGAAAACTATTCCAGCATGCCTTAATTATATAGATGTGATGGTCAGACGTTGAGGCATCAAAAAAAAGTTTTTTTTTTAACTTTGTTTGATTCAAAACTTTAACGCGTTTGGTGCGTAACCTTTTCTAACGATAGCGAAAAACTAAAAAC
Source organism: Delia radicum (assembly GCA_021234595.1). NCBI lineage: Eukaryota > Metazoa > Arthropoda > Insecta > Diptera > Anthomyiidae > Delia > Delia radicum. The sequence goes on along the minus strand of CM037851.1, from coordinate 194,894,126 downwards.
GCAGTTCTTAATATTTGTCCATGCCCTACACGATTTTGTCTGGGGAGATTGATATTTGCAAAAAATGCAAAAAGTTATTACCCTAATGGAGAACCTTGTGACGTCGCAAATAACTTGCTAACTATTAATGAAATTTTTGCTGAATATTAGTAGGCTGAAAAAAACCCAACAAATTTGTAGAAAAATTATACTTTAATTATTTTATTTGCTGAAAATAAAAAAAAATTTTTTTTTGATTTTTTAAAAACAATTTACAATACATTAAAAATACACTGACGGCATGAATTAATTCAATGTCTGAAAATATATAGAAATTATAATATATAACATAAATTGCCATCATACAAATTTAATTTAATTGTAATTGTATTTAAATATTTTATTTTGTCTTTAATTTAATTAATAATCAATTTTTTGGTAAGCCGGAATCCACACAATATTTGAGTTTATTAGATCACCAATTTATATGAATACACGTCATTTTGTATGAGAAACATATAAAAAAATCTTACTAAGTTGACTTTTTTATATGTCTTACAAGAGTTGTACTTTTTAGTATCATTTCCCTTGTCTTTACTACATATTGGTTTCTTCCACGCTATTTACACACAATTTTTTTTTAACAAAATAAATTAGTAAAACATTGGTAAAATATTAGTAAGACAGTAGTTCAGAACAGTTAAGTGCTTAATAAGTATAACTAAAATTTTAAGCTCAAAAACGCAATTTCAGCAAAAGTATACTTGATTTGCAAGACTAACTTTTGTACTAACTTATTTTTTTTTAATGTATCGCTCAGGAATGTGAACTGATATTTTCTCTTGCCAACCTATAGATATAACAGCAATTCGTTTGTTTAATGATGAGTTATTTGCAAAAAAAACTAAGGGGAGGCAGCTTGTAAGCCTTTCCGTACTAAAAATTAGTACAAAAAATGGAATTGAAATGCTTGTACTGATTTTTGTACTAACTCTTTTGCCTGAGCTTAAAAATACGAAAGAACTTTTCTTTTCACTCTTTATATTACCTATAATTTAAAAAAATTAAAGAACAATTGGCAAAACACACTGAGAGAATTATTTGCATGATATCAATGAATTTTTGCAGAAATTTTTTTCATTCAAACTCTTCAATAAGTTAATGCACTTTTTCATAAAATATTGTTCAAAATTTCGTACTCCCAATGAAAAAGTTTTATTAAAAAATTTCATAAATATTCTGAAGCTTTGTATATAATTTATGAAATGTTTTTCGTACAAAAAAATTCTATCTGTGCACTCAAAGAAAAGCTAAAATATCTAAACTCTAAACCAACTGTGAATTGTATAGATCATACCGCTATTGACATTGTCCGATATTGAGAGTTCTCACTCTATAATTAACAAAAATTAAAGAAAAAATTCGCAAAACATGAAAAAAGCTAACATATCGAATTCTTACAAAACAAAGCCCAAGGCGAATAAGACATTGAAAAGTTATGTTTAACGTTTTTTTTTAAAACAAAACAAACTGTTTACAAAAATAAATGTATTTTTTAATTTAGAAAACAGAAATGCAAACAAGTTAAATGAAATACCACTTGTTACAAAAAATATATTTTTTTCACAGACCACACATGAACTCTATTTTGTTTTTACTCTTAAACCGCTAAATCATGCAAATCATGTTGGTTTTACTTTTGCGTTTTTTTTTTTCTTCTCTACTGCACGCAGCAAAACATCATGGGTGGTAATAAAACACTACATCACTATTTTGTTATTGAGTTTAAAACCAATTTTACCAAAAAAAAAAAAAAATATAGAAAACCAAAAAAATCCCAATTGTATGTAATAGATACATTGGAAAACGATAAAAAAAGAAGATGTAGCGTAAAAAATTGCAAGTTGTATTTTTAAATGTGTGTACAGATTTTTCGACACCACACTTTAGTCGTCGGCGTGTCGTTATGTTAAACTCTATTCGTCCATTCCACTGACTTTACATTATTTACAAGATATTTTTACGTTTTAAATTTTTTTTTTCTTTTTAATATGCATGATTACCATAGTCTGTTTGGGAAGCCGTTTTGGTTATAGGTACAACATTTTGTGTGTGGTAAAGACTAAAACGACTTCTTTTTGTGTAATAGGTAGCGTTTTATTTTGTATTAAAGCATACATTATTTGAGAAAAATTTTCAAATAAGGTTTTTATTATTTTTGTTTTTGTAAAACAAAAAATAAAAAGATAAACACACTGAAAAAAATGTACAATAGTGTACCCCAAATATGGCACTTTTTCGAATTGGTTGAAGGAATACCACTAAATCGACGCATTCGATGGAGCTGAATATGGGAAAAAAAGTAATCGCTCTTCAGTTCATTACGAGTTTTAGTTCCTTGGACGAGATTTAATGATTTTTTGTTCACTTAACGAATGAAGTTTTCTTCACAAGGCGAATGAAAAAATTTCTTAAACTGCATGAAAATGAAACTTTTCATTCAAATTTTTTATAAATAATTTGGAATTTTTCATTAAATTGTATAACTTAATTTAATGAAAAGTTGCACTAAACGAGATCTTATGCAAAATTCACTGATATTATGCAGATAATTCTCTCAGTGTATCATGCTCAAAAGTTTCGTTATTTTTGGAAAATATTTTTAAATTTTCCGTATAGTAATTTGGGTCTACCAGAAAATTTTTTAATTTAGACCAAGAATAATTTATATACTTTTTTTAATTTGTACATAAAACAATTGTAAATGCTCAATCCTAAAGAAACCTCTGGTGAACCAAATTACTGTAAAGAAAATAAAAAAATATTTTTCCAGTAATAAAACAAAAAGTACGAAACTTTTGAGCTCTATTTCGAAAAAAATTGGAAACTTATTTTTGGTGAAAATGCACTACAACCGGTAATTTCAAGCGCTGATGGGGAACCCACTTCAAAATTTCTTTACTTATTTTTCCCATATTTAACACCTCAATACGCATCGATTGAAAGATATTCATAATTTTTCTTTTATTCGGGACACCCCAATGTAGGTACATATTAGTTTTGATAATTGCTTTTAGAGAAATATAAATAAAAACAAATTCTTTCTTATAATAAACTGGGGGAGATAAGAGTGGACCACAATATAACGAAAGTTGTATTTTGCGATATCCACAATGAAAAACTCGATGTGTCAAGTTTTAGCTAAATTCGTTAAAATTTAGAGGTAGCAGAAAAATTTAACATTAAAGAATTAGTAATTTGTGTTATGAAGTTTAGGGTTGAATTTAAATTTAATTATTGTGCCTTAAAAAAATTTTCACATCAAGACTTAATTTATGTGCAGAAAATGAATATGAATTCAAAATTAAAAAAAAAAAATGTTAACATTTAAATTATTCTTTATTATTAATAAGTTATTCGTCAAAATTGTAAAAATTTTTGAAAAGATGGAAGTAAAAATACAACTTGTTTAGTTTTTTACATGTGAACAAATTTCTCAAATCTGAGCTTAATTTTAAGAAATATTAGGAATCAGCACTCGAAACTTAAAAAAAAAATTGCTCAAGTTTTAATTATTTTTTTTTTTTTTTTTTTTTTTTTTTAAAAAGAGAGGCAACACAAATTCAACTCGTTATAGTTTTAATTTATACGAGGATACTCCACAAAAATATATTCATTCAGAAATGAAAATTTCACAGCTGTAGTTATTCCGGATTTCGATAAAATTCGGTTATAAGGTAGAGGAGACATTAATAGAAAATTGTTAAGTACCAATTCAGCCAAATCACATATATATGAAGTAAAGACAAAGTTGTTCGAAAATTTTGTGTTTTAAAACTTATTATTTTTAATACCCCTATGGAAAGGACATCCACATATCTTTCACATGATACTAGTTTTGTATGTTGTTTCTTTGTTAGAGGCATGAAAAAAGCGAAGTAACGAAAAATTGGGTTATTTTTGACCCCAAATTTTGACCCTTAAACGTTAAATTGGGCCACTAAAAAAAGCCACTCAATCTCATTTATTTTGTGCACTCTATCCGATATCCAAATTTGATATCAATCGGAGGGAACCAATCTGTGGTGCTTCCTTGTCAGTTTTATGACTAACATATTTTGCTAAAGCAAATAATTACTAAAAAACTGTTTTATACAAAATATTAATAAAAAATCTACAAGTTCGATGCAACTATACCTTTTTAACAAATTAATGGCACGTCATAGATCCACTGGACATTTTCCAACCAAACTATCCAGATGTATAGAACCTTGCTTTACTTGAGGGTTACACGATCAAGTTTTGCCTATTAAGTTTTAATACACTCACACTTTTTTCCAATATACTCACACTTTCTAAAATTGAAACGAACTTGCTTCAGATTTCTCTTTCAAGTGGAGTGTATCAATTCACGTTCAAGAAAACAGCTGATTACAATTCTTTTGAAGTTGTTTTTGTTTTTCCTTTGCTGTACTTCTTAAATTGCTTTCAACTTGCGTGCAGCCTACGTCGCAGCTCTCAATTTTTACATATTTTGACAAACAGTATATGAAAAAGACTATCAAGAAAATCTTGATCGCGTGACTGCAGTGTTATTAAGCAATTCGTGCAGTTGTTTGGCCTTTAAGCGCCCTCTAGTGAAAATACTCCTAACCAAAGTTGAAATTTTGACAGCATATAAATCCTAGACGGTTGAAGATATTTTAAAAATTTTAGTTTTCTATAATTTTGTGAAGAAATCTTCATTCAAAAATATATGAAAAAAACAATTTTTTAAGTTTTAAATTTTTTTGGAAAACGATCGTGGTTTTTGACCATTTTTTTAAATTTTCATATGTCAACCCTGACAATATAAGTTTTATAAATTTATTAGTATTTGAATAAAAACCATCCATTATCTATGGTTTGGGTGGAAACGGAATAAATTTTGGAAAAATTTAGACTTTATGTATTTCAAAAGTTTATTGTTCGGACAAAGTTAACTACTTTCTAGCAGAGAAATACATCAACATAACAATCAAAAATATAAAATATTAGACTCTTTTAATAATTTGTATCATTTTGTCAAATCTGGGATCCATAAACTATATATATTCTTGATCAGCAGCAATAGCGGAGTCGATTTTGTCATTCATGCCTGTCTGTTGAAATGTTTTACACACCAACAATAGGTTGTCAGGGAAGCTGATTTTTACTCAAAACATTCTTCATGGTCGTTAAGCATTTTTTTTTTTTACTGAAAATGAGTAAAATCGGTCAAGGCGTTCTGAATGAAAATGTGCGAATACCTCTGAAAAATTATATTCAATACAAATACTTATTCAATAACATTGTTACTAAAAATAGCATAAATGCTATAAAACGTATTGCTTAAAAGCATTAAAAAACAAGACAAGATAAAATCAGCATATTGTTGTAGTTTTATGTTTTTTTTTTGCAATATTTATGTATGTGGTTTCTTAATTTTAGTTTAATGTTCATGTGTTGTTATTTAGTAACAATTACAAATTCATTAAATAAGCTTTTTATAAATTCTCATTTGTTTACTAGTAGAAGTAGAATTCTAGATATATCTGCTAGATTTGACGATTTTTCTTCATTTTGAAGATTTTTGCTCACAAATTTGCCAAATGACGAGTTAAAGATTTGTGGTCCCTAAATGACATTTTTTTAATTAAAAATTGCTTAATTCATGTGTTTTATAAAACTTTACACAACTTTTGAGGAAAATATTTTGGCGAACTAAATAAAAATATTCATTAACAACGTTAAAGTAATTAATTATCCAGCAAGGAATTTATTACTCATAAATAGGGTCCCAAAATATTAACAACTTTCAGTTTTTTCTATGAAAGTGATCTGCCTAAAAATAAAAAAGCACGTATAGTATCGAAAATTCCTTCTTAAATTTTAATAGATTTGTAGTCTTTTATCCAGAAAAAAAAGTAATAAAACAACTCCAAACAGCATCATACGGCACCAAAATAGTTACAAATTAGCTCAAACACAGATTTATTTTTTTTTTATTAACAAACTTTTTGTTTTCAAAATAAAAATAAGTATTTTATGCAGTAGTTTTTTTTTTATTTAAAAAACATTAAAACATTTTATATATTTGCTTATTTTTTACTGATTATGTGGCTAATTTTTACTATAATTGTGGTTAAATTTTTGAACAGTAAAAAATAAATGACAATCTTTGTTAAATTTACTGAAATGTAAGTCGTCTTTTCTTGAAGGGAAATTTCATTTGTTTTAACTACATTTGCAGTGGTCTTTACCTAAGGAGTATTCTTTGATTGGGAATTATGTATTTCAAAATCTTTATAAAAAAGTTTATCATTTCGAGTTTTTGAATTTTTTACATTTTTTTTATTTGTGCCTTTTTTTAAAACAAAATAAATATGTTTGAAATTTCTGTCAAAATAAAAACAAAAAATTGAAAATATAATTAATTGTTTGTCATATTTATTGAAAATTAAATTAAATTGTCACACCAAGTTCCGGAATGTTACAACACAAACAATGCAATATTTGGGGAGTAACCGACATAATTATTTTTAAGGAATGTACGGACGAAGTACATATTTAAATATTGTAAATATCTTTTTAAACCTATAGGAATGAAATATAATACAAAATGTGTATAATTTATTTCATCAATGAAAACATTTCTTTTATTTTAAAATATTTTTTTTTAAATATATGAAAAATATTCGAAATGTTAAAATTCGAATTTTCCTCAGTTTTCGCATCCGAACATATATGACATTTCGTACATGGTAATACTACCCTAACCACAAAAGACTCGTACCTCCTTTAAAAGTTTTAATATCAAATTTTCAATATTCTTTGAAAATTCAAATATTAACGTTTTTTATAATTAGCTTTTTTAAATATAATCTACTACTATTACCAAAAAATGCAATACATAAATTTACATTTGTGATTATTTCCCATTATACAGCAATGATTTTTTAAATATCCTTTGAAATGGGTAGTTTTAAAATTGACCATAATAGGTTCGTACTATTAAGAAAGTTCCGTTATTTTTGTTTTAAAACGTGCTTTTCTGTAAAATCGTTCTTAGTTATTTGGTAAGTAAAACCAAATAAATTAAAAAAAAACAAAATGGCGTGTGGTAAAGCTATTTCAAAAGAAATTCGGGAACTCATAATCCAAAAATCCAAAGATGGGAAAAGTTATTCAGATATTTCTTCGGAACTGCATTTATCAAAGTCAACTTTTCAATACATTGTAAAGTTTTACAAAAAAAATAAATCAGTTAGCCCTAATTTAAAAAAAATGTGGAAGAGTGTCTAAGATAACACCACGTAATTTAAGGCATTTAGAAATAAATCATAAAGAATAATAGACGAACTACGGTACGAAAATTAGCGGTTGAGTGGTCATCGTCTATTGGAAAGTCTGTGGGACGGGATACTACAAGAAAAAATTTAAAAAAACTTGAATACGCTTTTTACATGGTAAGATTTTATTTCGTATAAAAACTACACTTTTGAATCAAAAATAAAATTTTTTTGTAGCCAAAAGCAAAACCTTTTCTAACCAAAGTACAAAAACAAATACGCTTACTGTTTGGAAAAGAGCGACAAAAATGGACACAAAGAGAGTGGGACGCAATAATTTTTAGTGATGAATCCCGGTTTGAGCTGTGTTTGGGTGACACTTCTACAAAAGTCATTCGAACGAGACAAGAGGCATTTCATAGAGATTGCCTAAGACGCACTGTCAAATTCCCAGCGACTGTGATGATTTGGGGTTGCATGTCTGCCAAAGAGGTGGACAGATGTGTTTTATAGAAAACACAGTTAACGCAGTCTGCTACATAGAAATATTTGAAGAACACTTAATGGCTTCAGTACCCATCATAACATCATTCGGGGAATACAACTTTCAACAAGATGTAGCGCCAGCTCATACGGCGAAAGTAACGAAAAGATGGTTCGCAGAAAATAATATAAGTGTCCTGGACTGGCCATCACCCAGTCCAGATCTAAATCCAATAGAATCTGTATGGGCGATAATGAAAAGACGGTTAAGGAACGAACCGCAAACAACGATCGCCGGTTTGAATCGAAAATTCGTGAAATTTGGGAATCCATAACCCCTGCTAAGTGTCAAACTTTAATTAATTCTATGAACCGGAGAATCCATGCCGTGATTGAAGCTAAGGGTGACTTTACTCAGTATTAATTTTTATTTAATATACAGTACGAACCTTTAATTGTCAAAATCAAACAATAGTTAATTTTAGGTATATGAAATTTTTGTGATTTTATTTTAAAATCTTTGAATAAAAGTGCCTTATGTTTATTTTTTCAAAAGATAATAAAATTATCTCTAAAACAAGTGTCTTTTTATTAAAATTCCTTAACTTTTGTTGAAAATACACATTCTCAAAATTAAATACTAAAATTTAATAGTGGGCTACGAACCTTTTGTGGTTAGGGTAGTATATGATTATTTTCACATGGGAGGTAACGAATGTTTTCTTAAAAAAATTTGTATGGGGAAGAGAAATGGGCAAAATTAATTTAAATTTTAGTTTTTAATAAATTTTCTGGTTTTACATATTTGCTTTTTTCAAAAAGCCTGTTTTAAATTTTAAATAATTCACAATTTCATGACCTATTTATAAATTGGCTAAGCTCATAATCGTATTATATACTCAATCTTTCACTGCAATAATAATTTAAAATTTTGCTTTAATATTAATGCACTGTGTAAATGTTTTTTTTTTTTATAACATAGCATTATTTCAATTATAACACAAAAATTAATCTTTAGTATTTGTTTAATTTATAAAAAAAAAATCAGTACAAAAAAAAATCAATTTCAATTTATGACAAAAATTAAGTTTTTATTGTCAGTTTGACTTGTTATAAAAAAATGGTATTAGCGTATGTAACCTTTACTTTTTTATGTCGAATGTGTCTTGTTAATTTGACAATAATACGCTGAAAAATGCAACATTTGCAAATGTCTGTTAATACTCAAAGATTATTTTTATGCCATATTAAGCATTATTATGTTGAAATTATACAGGGATTAAAATTTTTACTATTTGTTTTAAACAAATGTAAAAAATTTAATTTTATATTCAGGCATATTAAATTGTAATCTACATGAAATTTTTATGCAGCAATTAAATCACACTGAAAAAATACAGCAAAGTATTTAACAATCAAAATAATTCCATTGTATAATTGTTTGTGAAACATATTTACATACATACACTCAAAAAATCTGGTTTAAATACACTCAAATTATACGGAGATTACAAAAAAACTAAGGAAAGTATTAAAATAAGAAGATATCATAAAAATTCAAAAACCATTTTTTGGACAAAGATGACTTTAGGAAGCTAACGAATTAGAATAACAAATAAAGCGAACATGAATTAATTGCGAAAATGTTATTGAATTTTAACAGATGCTTACCTAAAGAAGGAATAAGATATAAGAAAGGCTAAACATGCAATTTGAAGTCAATAGTCAGGGATTTCAGATGACGTAACAAATTCTGTAAATAAAAATACGCGATGTTATACCGTCCTAATAAATTTAGTTTAAGATATCTCAAAACCATGATGTGATGGAAAATTCTAAGCGCAGATTTTAGTTCAGCATCATTAAAAATATACTATAGTCGATTATAACCAAGAACAGGAACTTTGTTCAGAACGCAGATAGCGAAGTTATGAAATAAATATGGTGCTATAATGTTGATGTTAGAAAACGAACTCAACTGTATTTACAAAAAACTATTATTTTATATCATACACAATATATTCTTACTTGACTAGACTGCTACCTTCATCCATACTGTACGCATGTGTAGCATATTTACAAGACAATCTTTAGGAAACAGTAACAGCCCAGCAAAAAATTTCCAAAAAGGTAAGCGGGTTTGTATTCAAGCATTTTGGGCAGAACGCATTCCTTACTAGATCACCTACTCGATTCTTTTAACAGGGCGTGAGACGAAAATAATTGATTCTTTAGAATTGCTTATTTTTTTTTATCGAAGAACCATTTACTTTATATTTTTAAGAACTACATACATTTTTAATAAAGAAATAGTTACATTGTAAAAGTAGTTCCATAAGTAAATTCAACTTTTACTCACACGTGATTCTCCTAGGTCACTCAAATATAACGATCTAAACTCATACGGAAATAAAATCCTAAAAAGTGAAACATCGAATTGTTATGATAAAATGGGTTTGTCATAATTTTGGAGCTATAAACCACGAAAATATAAATTTTTCAAATAAAAAAAAAACAATTCAAATTGAAAAACAAAAATTTGACTCACGCACAATCACACTCGAACATTTTTTTTACACTCACTCATGATAACGTCAGTAATTTCATTTTCCACTCACAATTTTCTGCTCACGTGCGCTTCCCTAATTTATACCTAACCACAGTTTAACAAAATTTAGCCAACATGCAATTTCTGTTTTTAGTATTATTTTCCTGCAAATAAAAATTTGTTTGAAAAAATATATGAGATAAATTCTTTAAAATTGTATAACTTCTTTTTCAAAATTAGGAACTACTTCCAATAACGTCCTTTTATTAAGAAAAAGTATATGATTACTTCTTGAGTACAAAAAGTTATACATATAAGTTAATAACATTGTTATTTTCTTTTAAGTATATAATTACTTTGTTATTGAGTTCATGCTTTCTGGTTTAAATTTAAAGAATTGATTGCAATACTACTTGCTTTTTTGACTCTATCGTTGGAATGAGTTTGGTATTGCAGTTACTAAATTTGGCAATGAGATATGTAAATAAGCAAGTGTGGGCATCACCTTATTTTTGCAATGTGTAATTTTTTCCTGGGAGTATACTAAAAGGGGTTAGGGTTGCAAGCTATGGCGACTTCTCGAAAAACGTGGTCATTTTCAAATTCGTTTGGCGATTTCATTTTTGATATGGCGAAGGGTGATTTTTCAAGTGCATGACGATTTTACACATAAAAAATCCCAACCGAAACCTTAAAATGTATCAACAGAATACGATTTTTCGCACAAATTATTCAAAAACTTGAAATATTTTACAAGAATATAAATTTTCGCATATTGCTTTCGAAATATCTTATTATGTTGACATTTTACTAGTTTTTTGGTAACGATTTGTTATGTCTAAGTAATTTGGCGAGTTTTGAAAATTTTTTTACAGGTATAAAATTAATTGAAGTGGTATAACAACACAATTCTGAGAATTTTATTTACCAATTTAAAAAAACAACAAGCAAAAAAAGTCTTTTTCCGATTTTTGGTGACTTTGTTAAGCAAAACATGAGCTAAAACAATTTTTTGCAGATTTTCAAGTAATTGTCTATTAATTAAATAAAAAGCAAAATAAAATATTTAAATTTAATAAAGATTAAATGCATATTTGTAAACTAAATGTTTATATTAATTAGTAATCTTGTGTGGTCAAATTGCAAACAAATATGCAATAGGTAGACAGACTAAAGCGAAAGACAAAGACATGTATCTTAGGTTGATTTTTCTGTTTCCATTTTCTTATTATTGTTTCGTTTCTATAATTCTATGCGGAATTTGCGTTCCTTTAAAATATAGCATCATTTAGACAATAATTGATGTAAGTGGTTCAAAGATAATTTCGTTTATGTTATATATAATTATTTCTATTCTTTTTAGATATTACATTAATTCATATCGTCAATTTGGGAGTATGAACATTAATTTTTCTACAAATTTTTGAGTTTTTTTCTGTCTACTAATATTCAGCAAAAATTTTGTTAATTTCTAGCAAGTGTTTTTTAGTTACTATCTACTAAGTGTTAGCAAAACTTTTGCTGAATCTACTAATTTTGTTGCTAAAAATCAGCTCGCTGGTTTTCACCAAAAGATTTTGCTGACATTAGCAATTTTTTTGCACGCTAAAATGACTAAAATTTAGCTGACTCAGCAAACTTTTTTGCTGACTTAACTAACTTTTTTATTTAAGTGTAGTTTAATAAAAAAGTTTTCAGTTGAGCTAAAAATAAAGGAACATGCAATTATTTTTCAGATAAATATTATTTTCTACTTTTCATACATTTGCTCAAAATAATTTACTACCATTTACCGATTTTTTCAGCTTCATTTATAATTTTCATTTATTTATAGTTTCGTAAAAATTTAATCACACAATCGGAATATTGTGGTTTATTTGTTCCCGATACAATTATTATTATAAATTTAAATTATTTTTTTCAAAAAAAGTATTCCAAAAATTTTTTGTTTTTTTTTTATTAAAAAGGTTTGTTTATAGGCAAAATTATTTCAATTCAAATTACAAGAATTTGAAAAATTTTACACATGTAGTGTGTGTATAAATTTTGTACAAACAAAAAATAAACAAACAAAAAACTGAAATAACTTAAAATAACTGCATATAACATATGTTTTTCTGATCTGTAGTTAAAATTTTAACATTTATTTTTAACTTACTTTTCTTTTGTTCTTACGGATTTGTTAGTTTTTTAAACGATATTTAAAAATAAATAACCAGAAACATTTTATTTTAATAAAAAGTAAGTAGACCAGATTTTAAGTGATTTATCATTTATATTAAATTACATTTACAGTTCATTTAAATTACAAACTATTTTGAGTGTATAAATTACCGTAATAAATAGTAAAGGAAAGAACCATGCCTTACGCCAGATATCGTTCTGAAATACTCTGAATCATTATGTATAACTCAACATTCAAATGATTCATAGCTTTTTCTGATTAGGTTTATAATTTTCGTTGGAACAAATGTGTTGTGTAGTTCAGCCCAAAGGAATTCTCTGTTTGTGGAGTCAACAGATTTTTCATAATCTGCAAAAAAGGACAGGGGAGGGTAAAACTAAAGGACACGCATAGTTTTTTTTTTAGCGGCCCAATTTAATTCTAAGGGGTTAAAAAGAACGACAAACATTAACTCATTTTTAGTTTTTTTCTGTTTAGTTCGAGTTGTTACAGATAATTTGAAGAAAATTCGTTTTTGTTATTCAAAAAAAAAAGTGTTTTCAGTGACGTTTTTTTAAAGAATTTTTTGTTTTATTAAGTACTTGAACGCTGCGTACAAAAATTCAGAATTTCATATATTTCAGAAATGTTTCCATACAAAAATGTATTATTTTTGACCCTACCTTTCAACCCTTGTACATGCGATTATGTGGTAAAAAAATAATAAGTGTTCCTTATGTTTTTTTTTCACTTCTATCACATATCCGAGTATTATTAAGATTGGAGAGAACCCATCGGGAGACTGCCCCTGTAAGTGTTGTTTTGCCGCGCCAGTTATAATAGTTGGTTTCAACTCCGTTCTTAAATATCTTAACAATGTCTCTTTTTTATCATATACTATGGGTAGTTTTCGTTCTCTCATATTTGGCCGAGAAGAGGATGTTATGTGTCGTTATATATCTCAGTCTGCCTGAATATTGTCAGGTCCTCTATAGCTTTTTCATAGGTTAAAGATTTTGTTGCTTCAACTGTTTCGTCTTTTAAAGGTTTACATGTTTTATTGGAAGTATGTCAACGTTATTACATTTACGTTCGAGTAATCCTAGCTTAATAAATACCAAGTGTTTGTCGGTTTTATATAATTTTCATATTAGTTAATGTCTGTGGAATAGATTGTGGTATATGAGCCTTTATGTTGGCATGTACATACGAGGGCGGTCCCAAAATTACCCTACGTGACATGTGGCGGCAGCAGTTTGAAAAAAAAAATACTTTAGTAAAAAACATATGTTTTAAATTTCAAAGCGCCACGTTATTTAGTATTTATTTTCTTTTGAGTCATTAAAATAAGCGACCTCAGTGAATTTTTAAATATGGAAAAAAATTGGTTACCGTTATGTATTTCAATACTTTATTTGAAAGGTCTTAGTCCAACCAATATTAAAGCGGATCTAGATTCTACTCCGACGGAGTCTGCATCTTCATTACGACTATAGAGTATTGGGTGCCAGAGTTTAAACGAGGCCGTACGAGGCCGTACGAGCTGCCAAGACAACCGCCGTAGCGGTCAAACAATTGAGATGTCCACGCCAGATACGGTAATGAAAATCCACAAAATGTTATTGGATGATGGTCGGCTGAAAGCGCGTGAGCTGGCTGAAATGATAGGCATTTCAAAAAGTGCTATACATCGCAAGATGGGTCGCGTTTGCTCACAATACAACAAATACAGCGTCGTGGAGATGTTTAACTAGAGTGTTTGGTGATGTTTCTCCGCAATAAAGACGAATTTTTTTTATCGACAACTGAGACAAAGGAACAGTCAAAGCAGTGTACTCGAATGAGATAATGTCCAAAGAAAGCGAAGACAGTTCCATCTGCCGGCAAGGTCATCCGTCTGCTTTTTGGGATGCGCGTTGCATTATGTTTATTGATTATCATTAAAAAGGAAAAACAATCAACGGCTAGGTCAAAATGAATGAATTAAAGTTCGAATTGCCTTATCGCGCACCTTATTCCCCATATTTAGACTCCTCAAATTATTTTCTATTTCCAAGCTTGAAAAAATGGCTCGGTTTTAAAAGACTTGTCAACGATGAAGAGGTGGAGTCTGCGGTTGATTTAGACAGTTCTTACTATAAACAGGGTATCGAAGCTATTAAATGCCGCTGGGGAAAGTGTATCGTGCTAAAAGGACATTATGTTGAGACATAAAGAATTTTTTTTCCAAATTTGTTGTGTTTTCTCTGTAAGGTCATCTAATTTTGGAACCGCCCACTTATGTATGCAGTAAATACGTGTTGTGTCGTCTGAGGTTATTAACACTTGCCTGTAACTTGGTACATAAGACATGACACTGCCAAATATTTTGTTATCAAGAAAATAGCATTTGTTTTAAAACAACTTTAACATAAGTATACACAAGCAGTGAAAAAAAAAATATACTAAAAGATGCACAACGTTACAGATACAGCGTTTTTAGTAATACTACTAGTTATTTTTATCCAATATGAAAAACTTACTGAAGCAATACAGTGCGCAAAAAAACCAAAGCATACTTACATAAAATCTACTTCTTTCCTCGTTATTAGAATTTATAAGTTTGCAAATATTTTATGTGTGCACTATATTGACATATGATCAAAATGACATATAAAGACATAAAGACATGATGAGTGGAATAATTGTTATTCGTAGATTTATTTCATATAAATAAAGCATATAAATCAAAAATTTGTTTAAATAAGTATAATTAATTGAAATGTCGTTTAAAACCGGGTAATTTATGTTATGGTACACCTCCTTTCTCCATAACTCAAGATTCTACTTGCCGCCATCATCGAAAAAATGGCTACTTCTGGAGAATTTTTCGTGTTTAATCTGCAGATGACTTTCATAAAGCTTTAAATAACGGATGTCCACTATATATTCCAACGTTGTTTGGCACTGGAATGCTGCTGTGTATATTTTAAAACTAAAAATTTTCTATATAACCTAATAACTAGTTAATTTTTCCCATTTACCCATAAGTACTTATTTTTTTCATTATTATAAATATTAAGTAATGATCTAAAAACTATTTTAAAATCAATTTTTAGAAGCATTTTTTTTTCACTTGTAGTAAGTACATATATAACTACTTATTGTTGATTTTTTGTGAGCTGGAAGGTTATGACAATTTATGTAAGCAACTCAGAAAAAAAGTTCATTACCACGTAAGTGGTAATGTAATGAAAATATAAATACAAGCACATTGAAATTCGGCGTCAGTACTATTTATTTTTGTTGGACGAAGCCGGTTTTGTAAGCAGTCAATCTTACGCTCGACTACTTATGTAAATACAAAAATAATGCTTTTTTTTTTTTTTTTTTTTTAAAAAAAGAGAAGCAACACTCAGGAAATTCTTCCTATTAATTAATGTGTTGCTTTCTTTGAAAAGGGGATAGTGGAGAGATGAAAGATGGTGAAAGATGAAGGGCTTCAAACATGGCAACACTGTAATTGCGCGAGTAGATAAGTCTTAGAACAGCTGTTGGTCGCCACCTGATGTAGAGTTGACGAATTTATTGAAGCTTTTTGTTTCATAGCCCTGATTAATTATTTTTACTTCGGTGGGGTTAAGTGCTATGGGAACACCGAAGGTGGGCGCAGCGATACATAAAAGTGATAGAAAACTCATACATATTATTTTTCTAAATTGATGTTGCCGTCACCGGGAATCGAACCCGGGACCATCTGTGTAACAGTCCAACGCGCTAACCATTACACCACAACGCCCTTATTTTTTAATTACTGATTAGAATAAGGGTAAGCCTTATTATTTACAAGCTTATAACTACATATTTTTTTAGTTTCTTGTAACTAATTGTTTGTTAACCACTTATTTTGAATTTTTTTGTAATGTAGCGGGTAAGCGTGAACACAAATTTTGCGCGTTTTTTCATGCAGCGAATATGTAAAACTACTTACAAAAACGACCTCGTCGAACAAAAAAAAAATAAGTTGCCATTGCTTATTATTTAGGGTATTGGTAATGAAAGCCCATTACTGAGATTTTTGTGGAAAGTCATTTACTTTTTTATCTGTCAGGAATAACATGTCGAGATAGCTCAAATTGCAGAGCGGTTGACTGACAACCTGGAGGCGGCTTCGAATCTCGTGTGTTTTAGTTTTTTTAAATTAATTTATCCTGATGACTCAAAAACTATACAGAGCGCATTTTGCATTTATATTCAACTTTGCACTAACGATTTTCGAAAATGTATACAAACCAGTTTTTATTAAGGAGTATGATTCCGACATTCTCTATGTTGGTTCTTTTTCTGTTTGTGTGACATGTACGTTTTGGGTTTTTCGTTTTACAGAGAAAGTTTTTTGAAAAACCCACGGATAACAGTTATACTATTCATAATATAAAATGCATTTATGTGGCCATTGAATCTTACATCATTACAGTGTAGCTGTAAAATATTAGATAATTTCTAATAATATCGAGAAGCAAGGAAACGAAATTTTCATTTTGAATGCTTTGATTCTTTCGCAAACTGTATTATGACATAAAATTCCAAATTGAGCTAATCTTTTACTGTGTATATGGAAAATTTATGGCTGAGAAAAATTATGAAGTAAATCAAAACGTTTTAGTTTTTTATTGTACAACTTGAAATGTTGTACAATAAAAATATTGACTGTGAAATATTTGTGCACATTTTAAATTCCATAAAATTATAGCTTATACAAAATCTTGTTGGGTTATTTTGTAGGATATATATTGCAATTTATTGTATAATGTGTGGCAAAACAATAACAAACATTGTGCTATTATATTGAAAAAAATAACTATTGCTAAAGCAGGGGGCTCTTCTAATCAGTACCCTACACTCAGATAAAAATGTTTACTCATATTAAAGATATTGTTTCATAAATCGTTTCTCATCAATTATTCTTCATATTTATAATTTTGTATATATACACATATCCCTTGATTTACACGATAGATACGTTCCAGAAAAAATCGTGTAAATCGAATTCTAAAAATTTTGTATTGAAAATTGTGTAAATCGAAAAAAGACAAATGCTCTATATAAAGTAATATTTTAATATATTTATTTATTTGTTTTAACGCAAAAAAAAACGTAAACAAAAGAAAAAATTAACAAAATGAGTTAATTTAAAAACAAAAACTTAGTTATAAAATCTATAAAACCAAAAAATAAATTTTAAAGCCTGGAATAACATAAAAAATTCATAAAAATCAGTCTACTATTTATTAATAAAAAAGAATAATTCAGTTCATTAAAAAAGATCAGTTCATTTCAAACAATATTGTAACAAAAAATAAATTTAAATAAAATATATTCCCAATCATTTTCGCTGTCTATTAATTCGTCTCCTCGATAACTAATCTTATCTTTCTGGTGAACTTTCTGGTGACGAATCACGTTCATCACTCGATAGTATTTCAAAAGTTTCTGTTTCGATGTTAGCGATAACTTCAGTCCGTCTAGATTTGGAAATTGTTCAATTCTTTATAATGTGCCAGACCTTGAAAAGTATATATCTGGAACTTTAGAGCTCTTTCAACATTTTGGTCATGTTGGACAAAGTAATTTCCTAATTTTTGTCCTAATTCGGCCTTCACAAATAATTTTAGGTGTCAATGCAACTATTTATAACTCGACTTCACCTGAGTCATTATTAACATCATCATCGTTTTCGTTTACCATATTAACTAAATCATCGTCATCCAATTCTTTGTCTGTTATTATCTCCAAAATTTCTTCCTCAGAAAAGTCAGCAAAACCTTACCCTTCAAGAGTACGCGCTAATTCAATTATTTGAGAATATTTCTGCTCCAAACGTTGACAAAACCTATTTGCCATGCGTACTCATAGCCACAATTTTTTCCAGCATCCCCTAAGTGTTGATGTTCTGATTTCGGTACATGACAGTGCAACATGCTTTATACAATCTATGATTGTACTTTTTTTCCTTGCTGTCCCAAAGATTCAACATTGTCAATTTGATCTAAAATATATTTAAAAGCACGCTTAATGTTGAAATAATTCACTGAACTTTGAACGTTGAAATAATTCACTGATCTAAGGGCTGTATTAAAGAAGAGGTATTCTTTGGCATGAATATAACTTGGACATTTTCGTGTTCTAACTCTTGAGGCTTACCTGGCGCATTATCGATAAAATTCGAAAAATAATTGTGTAAATCGAGGCAATTTTCATATTCCTCGATTTACACGAGAAATAAAAATATTATGATAAAGCGTAATCGTATAGTATCCTGTAAATCGAAGGATAGGTGTATGATGAAAAAATGTATGACAAATGTTGCATTGACCTTCATAATTTCATAAAAATTTTTTTTTTTTAAAGAAATCGAATCCGGGTCATCTGTGTAACAGTCCAACGCGCTAACCATTCCACCACAGTACCCATTTGAAAAATAAAAATTTATAAATACATGTCTTTTTAAAATAGATTTAATTTCGTGTCAACACCTCACTCAAGTCACATAATCCAATTATGTTTCAGACTTTATACTTTTAAAATCTCAAACACTACCAGAAATTATTTGAAATTTTCTAACACCAGTTAAATATTATTTGATGTTTTCTTAATTTTAAATAGATTTTTTTTAAGATAATATGAGACTAACATTTTATAATATTTACGAAACATTTCATAAAAATTTATAACACCGCTTCACACTATTTATGAAATAATTAATAACATTTATGAATCATTTCACAAAAAAATAAAAAATTTCTTCATCATATTTATGAAACATTTTATGATATTTGTGAAGTGTTACATTATGAAGATTTTCATAAATATGATGAAGCTTTTTAACTGAATGTGAAAACATTCGGAAGATATTACAGAAATATCTTCAAAAATTTTCATTTAAAAAATAATAAAAGTAGTATTTTATTCAAATCTACTTTTTATCATCTGGAAGATATATCGGTAATAAAAAAAAAAAACATCAGAAAAATTATGTCTTTTGTGTCATTTGGGAAGATATTTTATAGGCAAAAGAAAAAATTAATTAAAAACTATAAAACAAGGTCTTTGCACAATTTTTTAAAATTAAACTGCAACAATAATGTGAGTTAAAATTATATTACATTAACTTTTAAAGAAATTGAAAATTAAAAAGGAAATGCAGCAGATAATTTTAGAAATGGAGCGAAAAATATCAAAATATGACATTCTTTTTGTAATAATAAAAAGGAAACACAAAAAATTACCTAAGATGTGTGTCCTTGTCTTTCGCTTTAGTCTGTCTACCTAAACGTATATTTCTTTGCAATTTGAGAACACAGCATTATTAATCACTATAAATATTTAGTTTACAAATGCACATTTAATCTTTATTAAATTTATATATTTTATTTTGTCTTTAATTTAATTAATATGCAATTACTTTCAGAAGCCCGTGACAACACAAAATTTAAGTTGTTTTAATTCACAATAGATTTTTTTTTCTATGTCTTACTTTTGTAAGTACTTTTTTGTATCATTTGCCTCGTCTCTACTACTTCTTGACATACCGCGACATCTACTTCATTCTGGGTATATCTTTCAATCTAACTGTCATAAACATTATAAGTGTGCTTATCAGCACAATTTTTTAGGAAAATAAATTAGTAAAACATTAGTTGAAAACAGTTAAGTGCTGAATAATTATAACTTAAATTTTAGCTGAAAACATAATTTTAGCAAAAAATTTGCTGGAAAATATTATGCTTGATTTACAAGACATTATACTAATTTTATACTAACTTATTATTTTAAGTGTACATAGCTGTTTTAAGACGAGCAGAGTTTTATTCGCATTAAAAAATCGAAAAAGAAAACTTTAAAAAATTCACTTTTTTATTTTTGTTTGTCTTCTAATATTTAGAATTTTTTTTTGCTGATTTTAGCATTTTAATTTATTACTTTCAATTAGCTCAAGTTTAACTTAAACATTAAAACATATTTGTGGATTCAATAGATAATTTTTGTGCTATTTTTATGTTACAAATATTTAGCAAAATAAGCTGCTAATTTTAGCAGATTTTTCTGAAACGTAATTTTTAATCACTTTTAGTTGTTTTAGAAAGTATTTTTACTTATTTTTTTTCTATCAGTGTAAAATATCTCATACAAAATAATGCGGTTATAACGAACATAGTTTATGCGAACTTTTTATGTACCGAACGAATTTGTTGCACCTTTTTACGAATTTCCACCCAAATTTTTATGCTTATAACGAATACATACAAAAATCTAAATTTTAAAATGAAAAACTTTAGGTTTTTATATGATTCTTTTTCGAGCTTAAGATCTTTTGTTAAAACGATTGTAAATTATTAATTTCCAATATTTCGTCTCCACATTGGGAGACTTCTTCAGGGAAGTTTATTTTAATTTAATTCTAACAATTTTAAAATTTTTTGAAATAACAAATTTTAAAAAAGGCGGGAAAATAAATTTTTTAAATAAAAAAAAAAAAAAAAAAAAAAAAAAACACAAAAAAAAAAAAAAAATTTAATTTGTTATTTCAAAAAATTTTAAAATTGTTAAAATTAAATTAAAATAAATTTCCCTGAAGAAGTATCCCAATGTGGAGACGAAATATTGGAAATTAATAATTTACAATCGTTTTAACAAAAGATCTTAAGCTCGCAGAAGAATCATATAATAAAAGAAGATCGAAGAAAATTAAACATATTCTTTAGGTTTTTATTTAAAAGTTAACTAGAAAAAATTACAAAAACATTTGAAATGTAATTTAGTGGAACAATTTTTTCAAGATAATAACAAAAAATTTTAAAACCAAGAAAATTTGTGAAAAAATCTTGACATTTTAGTAATTATTGAAATATGTTTTCCACGCTTATAGCGAACTTTGCTTATAAGGAACTAAATTTTCCGGTTCCTTCGAGTTCCTTATAACTGTACTCCGCTGCATTTGATTGTGTAATGTTAAAAATAAAATTCAAGATTGTTCTTTTATAGTGTAATTTTTAAAATTTATTGGGTAAAAGAACCAACCATTATTTTTTCAGAATTTTTAAAATGTTTACTATGTTAAAGATTTTTGTTAAAAGGGCAAGGCTGCCTTAAAGTACTGATGTTCTTTAAGTTTTTTTAATTAAAAAAGTAGAATTATTGTAAAACACAAAGAGAATTTTACTGGTCAAAATCCGTATAGTGAAATTTCTACTGCTAAATCGTAAAATTGAAGCCAATTGTATGTGGAAGTATGTATTGGACTACGGTACGTATGAGTGTTAATTAATATTGATTATTACTCATACGTACTGTAGCACAGGTTTTTTATTTAAAAAAAAAAAAATAATGGTAAGAAACATAGAATTATTAAAAAAGGTGTTAACCTTTTTTAATAAGGTCTGTGCATCCTAGTTCTTTATAGTCCTTGCCCATGACCTAAGCCGCGGGGTCTCCTTTTATATGTGAAATAAATCAAATTATTTCTGAAACATTTATTTTTGAGAGAAGAAATACACAATTGTAAATTTTAATGCTATCAAACTATTTTAAAAGCAATAGAAAAACTACTGCTTTATCTTGATTTTCGTCTACATCAAAATCTGAAAATTTTTTTTAATTTTATAAAATTTCTGATTCCGCTGGCTTTTCCGTGTTGAAACGACAATGTCTTTTTTAAAAACAATAGTTTTTGACATCTTTATCACAAAGAAATTCATAAAAATGTTAAAGAATTTTTGTATATAGAAATTAATAGTTTCAGCTTTCAAACATTTTTAGGAAAATTAATTGTGGAATTTTTCTATTACTCATCTTTCAGTGCCTCTTGGCATGTAAAAACGCTGATTTTGAGTGCTCCTTTACGTAGAATACAATCAGCAGAATATACGTAAAGTCTTACCTTACCACTCAATTTTTAAATATAAAATTATCATTTTAAACGCTTTTAGCAAGCAACATATAACAATAAGAGTGATTAAAAATGTTTAATAGAGCGTGAACCGCTAAAATGTTATTAAAATAAGAGTAGGCGAATATGTGTGATCCGCATTAAATTTATTAAGATATTAATTTGGTCGAAAACATTGCAAATTTGTTTTCCTTACACACTTTAAAAATAATTTGCAGCTTTAAAAGATCAACAAATTTTAAATGAAATGCTATATATCTGATAATTTTGTGTAATTTTCTTCTGATTGCATTTATATTTTATTGTGTATGTCAAAAAATAAACAAATTTTGAATATTATGTAAAAATGAAAATTATTCAAGTTCAAGGCCATACTCTATATTTCTTTATTACACTCTAAAAAATGATTGTAAATTCACTACTATAAAATGAGTAAGGTTTCATGTATTATTACTCAAATTCGGTAAATTTATGCAACAAAATGCGTAAAACTATTTTGCGCCCACTTTCATATACAATAATACACGCTGACAGTATTTTTACCCACTATGTGTTTACAATTAAAAACATTATGTCTAAAATTAATATTCATTTGAAAATAAAATTTTTGCACACAAAGTTTGTAAATATACTAACTTGTAATAGTAACAAATACTCAGCAATTTTAAATTGAAAAAAATTCAAACAAATTCAAAAAGAATAAATAAAACTAAAAATTATTAATTATTGTGTGTGTTTGTGTTACTATGCCAGAAAGATAAATTCTTTAAGTGAATTAAACTTGGCTTAACTCTTTCATTTATTTTTTTTAATTGTATTATTTTCTTTAAAAAACTATTTATAATTCATTTAAAATAATTTTCGTTTCACTAGTGTAAGATTTCTTTTAATTTATAACATTGCATTGTATATAAACAGAACCTTTTATATATTGATTGTTAAGTTTTTTTTTATGTAACGCATTATTAATAAAACTCATTCTAAACAAAATTGTTTGTTTTATTCTGTTTTGGGCTGTTTTTATTTCTTACCACAGCTTATAAACATGTATTTTTACGCATTTTATACATATAATTGCACGTAAATCATGTATTTTACACGAAAATTTGGTGAAATTACTCATTTATTTATAAATTTGATCAAAATTTTATGCACTTTCATTGTAAATTTACCAACTTTGTGTTCACCAACTTATTCTCAATGTGCGTATTTTTTTTATTTACATACATAGAGTAAATTTACTCAACTTATAGTAGGACTACAGTTTCCTACTATAAGTTGGGTAAATTTCAACAGAAATTAATTAGAGTGTAGGATATTATCCTAACAAATAATATACAGATTTTTTGTTTTCAAATTTAAAAACTGATCAATTTCAGGAATGTGTATTTCGGGAATTTTCTAGGTTCCCATCGTCAGAACACGTTTTGAAAGACGTGACAATCTCATGGAAAACATCAAACATTCGTATAACCTAGTTTTCCCACTAAATGAGAACCAATATATGAGCTTGAAGTTAAAGATTATCACCATTGATGAAAAACAAATTGAAAACTTGTTCGCTATGTGCAAGCTCTACCTTTAGTAAATATACAATACACGATTTTTGTTTTTATTCTCCATTTTATTTTCACACTTGCTTTGTTTAAAAACAAAATGTAAAGCGGTTAAATTTTTAAAAGTTAAATTTTCCAAACGATATCTAAAAACCAGGAAATATGCTGCCTCACATTTTTCCTGAGCGTCGTATTTAAAAATGAATGAGATATTTATACTTAAGGAATATGCCATGGATTTGTTGGAGCATATTTTGAATATTTTTTTTTTAAGTTGCATATTTTTGCATATGAGGCATATTTTTGATAAAAAAGTATTTTTTAAGAGCATATTTTTGTACTTTTTAGAACCAAATCATATTTTTCCCTTTTTTACAAATTTGCCTGAAACAAAAAAATTACTTGGTGTACAATTCGGAAAAAAAATTATTTGTTTTATTTAATCTTAGCCAACTTTATCTAAAAATTGTAATATCCGATTATATCCCCCAAATATTTTACAGGATTAAATTAGATCAAAATTAAATCAAATTAATTCTAACATGATAGATCATAAAATATTCCATGCGATTAATTAAGATATAATTAGATCCACAAAAAAGTAATTTTTCGTGGATGGAATAAGATATTTTCAGATTAAATTGGATTTATATGACACATGTTAAAAAATTTACTTTTTATATTTTGTTCATAGTAAATTCATACAAAATTAATTTTAAAAAAGTTATAAAACTTGTACTTCAGATTGAGTTTTCTGAAAATTATGATCTAGAATTTACTTTTTTTTTTATTAAATGATATAAATGGAATATAAATTAGCATCAGTGCTAAAGTTTTGCAAATTAACTTAGGGCATTTTAAGATATTCACAAAAAAAACAGAATAATTCGAGTTTGTCTTAAATTGCAAGGATATTCTTAAACCCATCACAATAAATTAATATGGTTGATAAAACTCCAAGTTCATACTTTAAAACCATATTAATATTTTTTCGTAGTTTCTAAATAAATAAGAAGTTTTAAAGAAAAAACTTTCTTTTAGGATAAAGTTAAGTCCGCTAATATTTGAAAAAAAAAAAATGGAGCTAAGATTAAAATTGCTTGCACACATTCGTCATCTACGTCCTAAAATCTATCACGATTGATAAGTCGCATGTACTTTGCATTTTTACCCTCGTATTCATAAAAATATTAATCAGCACTTCAAATAAATTTTATTTAAAACACAACTTTAAGCCTTAAAACTGTATTCATAACCGAATATTAATTTTTACACAATGTTTAAAATAGGTATTTTAAGCTGATATTTGTTTATGAATACAGTTTTAAGGCTTAAAATTAGTTTTAACTAAAATGTATTTGAAATCTTAATTCAGAATTTTGTATTGAATGTTTTGTTAATGATTAACATACAAATTATTAAGTTTTAACATGATCTTTAAAATTTCACAGCAAAACCTGGGTAATAGGTTCTTATTACGGAATATGTTACCTGGTAATAAGTCAAAATCCTTTCACTTGCAGTACTTGGCGACATTTGGTATTACTGGCTGCCCATTTGCAATACCAAATTTTGTATAATTAGTTGGTTTCTATACTAAAGTAAATATAAATGAATTTTTAATACAAATTGGACAATTTTGAAATAATATTCGATTTAAAAATTTTAGATTTAAATCAAAAAATGTTGACAACTCTTTACCCGTTAGTGAGTTACCGAAGTAAGTATTTACATCGATGGACATACCCTTGTTAAAATACAAAGGTTTGCAATAGAAAAGTCATTATCACAAAAAGTTTATTTTTCGTGTTAAAAATTTTTAAATTTTAATTTAATATCCAATATAAAAATATATATTTTTTGAAAAAAAAGAACGTATTACATTTATACTGGAGGTAGTATGTGCTTTGTAAGGTGTTACCAGAATAGATATGCCTTTGTTAAAATAATAGTGTTTGTAATAGGAAATTAACTAGTTACCGACCTTAATTTATTAATCCCAAACCTATTAACGGGTAATAGAAAAATGTTCTGGGATTTTTTCATTCTTTTATTTGACGAGTTGGCAACCTTGACAGCCGCATATGAAATACTTAAGCGCATCTTTTTTTCTGTATGCGTATAAAGTATACATTTAGGTGACGCCAAAAAATTTTACTTATTTAAGTCTCGTCCTAGCTGTGTGATAATTGAAGTTTTGTACTGTGTTGACATTACATTTGGGCGTTGGTGGTTAAAAAAACATAATATAAATGTTTTGTACATGCTCAACTACAAACAACGAAATATTTATCCCCATGACAGATTCCTACTATAAGTTATACAAATGAGAGTTTTGAATGCATCTGACTTTAATTTGCAGTCGTTTTTACGATTGGCCTGAGTATGCAATTGACCATTTTTGATGTGTTGTTGTTGGTCAGACAACGAAGTACCTTGTTTATGAAGGTTTTTGAAATCAAAAAAATTTATATTTTTAAATTTTAAATTGTTCAAATTAAACTTTTTGTTTTATTTAAAGTGATTTCTGTTACTTTTTTTTTGTCAATCTTCAACACATTTTTATTTTCAAACTTTCACTGAGTCTTTTTACCTTTTTTATCTTTTTGTATTCTAGTTCTTATAAGTTCTTATTGCAAATTTACTCAACTTGTAAAACTAAAGTTTTATTTTTTACTTCAAAACGAAAATAAACAAAGTTTCTCGTATATCTACCCAGCAAAAGTTTATTTATAAAAATCAGGTTTCGCTTAACATGTTTTAAAAGTTGTTACTCAATCGAATCCATTTCAGAACAACAAGTTCTTAAATAAATGCTATAGATAAACGATTTCAAAAAATGTGTCTGGGTTGCTTTTGCCAAAACTGAACAAAACAATGAACAAAAATGTTAAGAAAAACAAATATCACTTTCAAAATAAGTATTTATATGAAGGTTTTGAGTTTTGGCTGCTCAAGTAAAAAAGTTTATATATATTCAGATACAATTTTATACAATTAAATGTTTCAATATAAATATTTATATAGTCATATAATCATGTATGTTAAATTGCATATAGCTTTGTGTTGTTTCAAATTTTGAATATATAGCAATATATTATTTTATATGCTCCTGTATATAATAGTACATAATATACCTAATTATTTATTACTTTATATACTGCTCGTATATTATTCAACTTAAATGAACCTATAATAAAAAAAAAAATTTTATAATTTTTGATAAAGTCTTATATTGTTCCATATAAAATTATATCGAAATTTATAAGGCCCCACGAACAACAAAATGTTTTTTTTTTATGCTCCGATAAGAAAAAATCTGTTAGAATTGAAACATCGAAAATATTATAGTTATCTATGAAAACAGGTAGCATTTTTTAAGCAAAATAGCCTATTTTCGTGCTGTTTTTAGTATTAAAAATCGTCAAAGCTGGCATCACTATACTCTAGAGAATGTTTTCTAAAACAATCATGCAGACCCTTGTTGTATGCTCACTTGTCGGTGTTTTCTTATTGTGAACGGTCCAAATAACAATCTTTATTAGAAATTAAAAAAGTTTGTGATGAAATGAAGTTTGATGCAGAGCTTTATAATCACTTAACACTAGAACTCTAGCGTTAGTCGATTCGACTAACAACACATACATTTTTGCACACAGTGTTTTGCCGATTACCCTCAATTCTCTTGTCTGTGCTTTTTTGTTGTGAACGGAACCAAATTTTAACCTTTATAAGATGTGTTGATAGTTTATATATAGATATCAATTCGGTTATATATATGTTAGTCGATTGAACTAATGATTAGGGCTAACGTACAAAAAATAACGTTGATAAGCTCAGATGTGATTATATATGTTCCATTATAAAGCCACATTCAATTATATGTGATGATATAAACATTTTTTTATAAGTCATTTTAGAATTGTGTAATATCCTGGAGTTAACATTTCGTAGTTAACTTAAAATATTTTGATTTGGCTTCAAAAGAACGACTCAAGCTCCCTCGGCCGCACATTTGAGAAAACATTATGTAAAAAGCGCTCTTTAAGAAATTGTAAGAAAAATGTTATTTTATAAAAATCTGAGAAACGAAAGTTTTTCTATAAAACAGAAAAATATTATATTATTAAACTCTTCGGAGTTAAATTTTTAAAATAGGTTTATCTTCGCAAAAAGGCTAAAATAAAGACTGAGAAAAATCAACAATGACATGTATTCAACACAAAATAAGTTATAATACATTTCCATTTTGGGCGTGTTTTGAAAAAAAAAACATATTTTGTACATGTTTTCCCATACATTTTTTTTTCCACCAAAACACATGTTTTGCTTAAAACTCGTAAGTGGAAACATAGTACTAAAAAACTACACACGTTATTACGTTATTAGAGATGTAACAAATATTCGGTATTCGGCAGATTTTGCATGTTTTCGGCAGAAATATTCGGTTACAAAAAATAGTTTAAAAATCTGCAAAAATTTAAAAAAAATCAAGTTTTTCAAAGATCTTTTCTCCTTAAAATGTCAAACTCTGCTGCTATACGTGTAATTTTTACAGTGTACTTTTATACGAAATTTATATGAAAATGAATAGAAAACTATTCGGCAATGATTCGGTATTCGAATTTACTATTTGTGACAAATTACATATAATATTTGATACAATTATTGAGAAATTCTGAAAATTTTATACAATTATTGAGAAAAGCTAGCAACTGTTTTAATCAACTCTTAGCCAATTATATTAAATTGTATCTAATTCTATGCAATTATATATGATACCCAAAAATTTGTATGGGGACATAATTGGGATGAAATTGTGTTTAATATACATCAAATTGTACAAATTTGTATCTAATTGCATCGAAGTCGATCTAATTCGTTACGATTCTATCGAATTTTATGCAATTATATGTTCTCATTTTTTGGAACAACTTAAATATCATCGCATATCTTAATTAATTATAATTTAATGTTGCCCCATATAAATTTTTATTTTTTGCTTGGGTATTTATAAATAATGTAGGCATATCTAGTGATACAAACTATCATATGAAGAAGTTATTTTACATCTTACGTAATGACAAAACTTGTTAATATTTGAGTTTCTGTGATGCACTTTTTAGCTTATGATGAACAATTTTTGTGTAACTTAAAAATTAAAAAAAAAATATATATATGTATTAAATAAGAATTATTTTTCCTTGCTGAATATGCAAAGGAGGATATTAAGTGTAGTGAAATATCAATCAAGGTTTTTTATTGTATTACTTAATATATTTACGATTAGAGAAAAATGCTTTGAAATGCTTGACTTAAAAAAAATTTTGCACAAAAAACAAACTTTATTATTTTTGTATATAAATTTAATTACACTATTCGACAAGTTTAAATTTTTGAAAGGCCGTCCTCTTGCAATATATCATGTTTAATGATCACAAGTATGGTAAACATTTTAATATCATACGGATAGTTTTGACGATATTTAAAATTTTTAATTTTCATTCAGCACCCTGTTCAACACCGTAAAATAGAACTTAAAATGTTAAAACTTTTTATAGTTTTAAAATCTACCGAAATTAAACTTTCATTTGAGTATAATAATTTGTCCTAATATTCAAGGATGTTTTCAGGGTTCTGTAAGATGTTGGAAATCTCATTCTAATTTTTCGGTTTAAGCCCACTACTTTTTACAGCAGCTTGCAGATGTTTTATTATTATTATCTGTCAACAAATGCGTATGGAAACGCGAAAGACTAAACAGGTTGATTAAATTCAATCAAGTAGATAAATTCTTCTATCTATATTAACCATATATAGACGGAAATTTAAGTTAAACATGTGCTTAAGAAAAAATAAAACATCTTGTAGAAAAAAATTTTTTATTAAACTTTGAAAACGTAGTAAAAATTAAAATTTTACGGTAAAACTGGTATACAAGATAGTGCTACTCTACCCCACTAGAAAGTTGTAATTTTAATCTGAAAAATTAAGATTTTTTTTTATTTTTATGCATTAATGTTAGTTAAAGTTATGGAAATATTTTAGTAAAAACTTTATATAATATAAAAACTTGTGTTTAAAAAAAAACTAGCAACAATATAAAATTACTTTGTGTATAGATGTATGTTTTCCGTTTCCTGTTACGTGTTTGTAGTAGTAGATTTGCATACGTATCGCTCAGAGTATTGCAACTCCCTAAACATATTATGATTTTTCAAATACATACACATTAATGCATCAAAAACTTGTTAACATATAAATTCTACATTTTCTGTCTTTCTGTATGTATTAAGGCATGTTTATTTCTCAGAAAGTTGTTAGCACTAAAATGTTGTTGTGTCGGTGTTGATTTAGTTTTAGCGTGTGAATTGCAGTTTTGTATGCACGTTTTAATGTCATGTTTTTGCAAAAAAAAAAAAAAATTGTTTTCATATTCTCCCTATTTTGTGTTTCCACTTCAAATCAATGTTATTTTTGTTTTGTCATTTTCTCTGCTATTGTAGATTTAAAGTTTAGTGCCATGTTGTTTGGTCGTTTACGATGTCGTTGCTATTGTGATTATTTGTTTTTTGGCGCATTTGTCAAAGTCAGCTTAACAAGCTTTAAAATCGTTGCATGTATACGCAAACAAACAAGTAACTAACTACCCAGTCAGAAAATGACAAACGAACCACTGCTGGCAAGATACTTTATCAGGTGGAACGAGTGCTGTCAACAAGTTCTTTCTAAATCCCAAAATGTTAACATCATTAGAAAAAATGTAAGTCTGTCCAGTTCAAAATGTCAAAAAAAATGGCTGAGCACAAAATTTCGAACGTTTGCAAATTGTTGGAAGAACCGTGAAATATGTGGTATAAAAATTTATTTTGAAATTAAAAAAGTGCATTTATAATTTCTTTGGTCCTGCCGAGAATGAGATATTTACCAATCATAAAAGGTCCGGCAATTCAAAAAGTATCTGAAGAGCACTGGAGAAACAAAATGCAAACGTTGTCAAAACCAGTAAATAGGTGGTCTAAAAATAGATTTTTCAAAATAGAACTAAAAAAATTTAATTTATATTTTTTTTATCCAGCCATGACCCGAAGATTGGCAGCCGAAAGTTCAACCCACTAAGGTAACGAGACATAATACTTAATAGCTTACAACGAAGATAATGATGTCTGCTGGGTACCCATTGGCAGCTCAAATATGCCAGGAGTGGCATATAGTTTGTTGAAAATTATTTGCCAAAGTTGGGAAAACAAAAATATTTTGGACTTAAAAAAGCTTTTATGCCAACAAAAAATAAATTTTATTTAATAAAATAATATTAAAAATTAATAAAAAAAATACAACAAAATAAAATGTATACTTGAGACCGGGATTGAACTCGGAACCATCTGACTACAAACTTTGTTTATAAAACATTAACATTTTTATAAAGTGACTACAAAACACTGAGAAAACACTTTTTGCAATCGTTGACATTTTTTATAATCCACTTACCAGGTATTTATGTCGACCCGGGCCTGTAAATTTCAATGAACTTTGGATATATTAGGGACACGTCTTTTTTTAGCTGCCCAATCCCATGCTTAGGTTACTAAGTAACAATCACCCATTGTTTCCTTTTTTTCAGAACATTTTGTTCTGTTTTATAATAACTATCTACTGACAGAATTATATGCATGATATCAATGAATTTCTGCACTAGAAGTGTTTGCAGAAATATTAAATCTGGCGTTTTATTAAGAAATTGTAGTTGGATTAATCTAAAAATAATGAATAATAATATCGATTACTTTTTGTCGAGGGGGTGTCTGAGCTATTTCCGTTATTTGTAAACATTTGGATTTTATGCGACTTGTCCCTAAGAGCTTTTCTCTTCTACACAAAAAAAAAAAGTTAGTTGAAAATATTGTTAAACGTATATTTAAAATATTTAACTAACTAACAGCAAGAGTGGGTTCTCAGCAAAAAATTTTGTTAAACGGTTTTAATAAAAAAACTAATTTAGAGCTACCATAGTACGGAGAAATAATAAAACGACGAGAAATATATGTCGCAGCAATAGATATCGCAATAGAGAAAATAGAAGATACAAATAATTACAACCATTATAAGAATTACACAAAAATGTAGGCGCGGTTGATTTCATTAATTTAATTTTTTTTTGTATACATATCTAAAAAGTCAAAGGAACGCGGCAGAAAAATGTGTGGACATAAAATTGTGAATATTGAAAAATACAAATAAAACAATAAATAGTTTTAAAATTTTTAAACTAAAGAATTCTTTTTGAAGTCAACAGATTCAGGCAGAAACAAAACTAATATAAAATACTGTACGCAACACGTAGTAACAAATGCAAACAATGTGCATATTCCCTTTTTTATGATAACGATGAAAAAAGTGCCGTTATAATCATATATGATTGTATACAGAATCACATATAACTATACCTTATATAAAATATTTAAAAAGATAATGTCACTGAATTGTTGTAATATAATTAAAAATATTGGGCAAGTAATTATGAGGGATATACTGGCAAAACAGTTGGTTTGCCAACAAAATAGTGTTTTTCTAGTGCAATATTATTTATAACTTTGGTAATTTCTAAAAGGGTGTTTTTTTCAAACTAATAACGGTTTGCCAGTACAATTTTTTTGTACGATTGGCAATTTCTACCTGGATAAACAACACATCATATCTCATCTGATCCGAAAACGGCATACATAAACTAAACTCATTGTATCTCACGGGATCTAATCTCATATAGTTTGATCAGAAAAACGGGCCTAACAAACATGATCAAATTATATATAATTTGTTAAAATTTTATCTGACAAGTCTTTTGATCGCGGGATCTAATCTCTTATAGTTTGATCCGAAAAATAGGCCTATCATATATGATCATATTATATATAATTAAAAACAATTTTATCTAATACATTTTTTAATTAACAAATTAAAAAAAATGAAAAGAGATCGGTACTTTTGATTTTAATCCAACTAAGTACTACACTTAAAAAACAGTTAGCAAAGTCAGAAACAAAATTTTCTGACTCAGGAAAATTTTAGTCAGGAGGGTGCTTACAAAATATTGCTAATGTCAACAAAATCCTTTACTGAAAATCAATTAATAGATTCAGCAAAAGCTTTGCTAACATTTAGTTGATTAAAGTTAACAAAATTTTTGCTGAATATTAGTAAACTGAAACAGACTCGAAAAATTTGTAGAAAAATTATACTGTAGTTAATTTATTTGCTGAAAATTCTAAACATTTGCATTGTGATACTTTTAAAAATAAAAATTTACAACACGTTACAACATACAAAAATGTTCTTACTCCAGCATTGATGACATGGGATATATCTGAAAATATATAGAAATAATTACATAAACATTAAAAAATTTTCTTTTAACTACTTACATCAATCTGAATGATGGCATATCTTAAAATAAGCAAAATGCCGTAGATAATTCTAGAAACGAAATGAAAAAACAGCAAAATATAACATGTACAACCATTTTTTGCAATAAGAAACAGGAAACATTTAGTTTACAAATATACATTTAATCTCTATTAATTTAAATATTTTATTTTGTATTTAATTTAATTAATATACAATTACTTTCACAATCCGGTGACAACACAAAATTTGAGTTGTTTTAATCCACAATTTTCTCTTATGAAAAATATTTACAAAATATTCCATGGTTGATTTTTCATATGTCTTACAAGAGTTGTACTTTTTAGTATAATTTTCGTCTTCTCTCCTACATTTTGACATGCTGCGACATTTACTTCATTCGTCGTATATTTTTCAATATGGTTGGCGTCCACTCTACTAATATGCTTATCAGCGCAATGTTTTTAGCAAAATAAATTAGTAAAACACTTGTTAAATATTAGTAAAACATTAGTTCAAAACGGTTAAGTGCTGAATAAGATTAACTTAAATTTTATCTGAAAACTTAATTTTAGCAAAAAATTTGCTGAAAAATAGTATACTTAATTTACAAAACGTTTTACTAATTTTTCTACTAACTTATTTTTTGAATGTACTTGTAATTCAGTTATAAAACATATAAATATCAATTTTAAAATATAATGTCAAAACTAAAAAAATATGCTTTTTATGAAGTTGGAAAATATAATAAATTTAAGACACAAGATAATAAAAAAAAAAACAAATTGTTAGCAAAATTTTCAAGAAGAAGACTTACATAGACTTACAAAATAATTAAAAATAATTACTATACGGTCGGTATTATGGATCCATGCGATCTTTTGCTTATGAAGGATAAAATACCCTATGTAGTAATTCAGCAATTTCAGATTGTTTAAAACAACTAGTTTGTTAACCATAAAACAGGATCAGTGGTAGAAAGTATATTTCCTAAAGTGGAACTGAGCAACTTATTCATTTTCAAAATTAAACATTTGGAATCCATTACGCATGTTATAAGGGTTGGGTATTGCATTTGTTTAAACAAGCCGTTTCCAATGCTCTCTTCAAATACCTGAACCGGGTTTAAAAAAGTTTCGAAAAAAATGTGTTAACAGTGGTATAAAAAAAATTTCATGTGTCCCCTCCCAAATACAAAAGCTGTATCCGCGCCTGTTAAAGGCAATATGGGAATCAAACTTTTTGTTTTCTTTATTACTTCACCTCTGTGTACAAACATCTAAAATTTTTATTTATTACGGAAATGTTTCAATACAAATTCATTTTTTGTTCCACATTTTAACCATAATCGTAAGATTTGGCAGCTAAAAAAAATATTTGTGAAAGTTCATTACAATATGCGGGTTCGGGTCTAGATATCTCTCTTATAAATGTATGCTTTAACAAATTGTCGGTTTAATATTGTTTTGCCGTATATGCCAATTTTAAATTTAAAGGAAATCGCATTTTAAAGTTTGCAATGAAATTAAAGTCAAACTAACCGATAAATTTTTCTCTTTGTTTTTTTAATACTTCTAGTAATATATTTTATTTAATTTTTTGCTAACGACAATATCTGCTTCCTTCATGTTTTTTGTTACATTAAGTTTTTCTTAGAATGAGTACGCCACCAAAATTACTGATTTGTTTTATCCACACACGTATGTCTATAAATTTGTACATACGCCATACCACTAACCACTTTTTTATGAATAACATATACAAAGAAAAGTACTTACCATATGCGATTGTATTGAAAAACAACAAAAAATAAGCCAGTAAAACAAAAAATGTTTTTTTATTCAAAAATTTTAAAAATGTTAGCACAGGATATTTTTCATATAGATATTTGAAAACTTAAAAAAAGAGTAAAAAGGTCCTTCTAGAACTATAACAGTTTCTTCAAAAGTATGTTTTTAGTAATAAAATGCTATAGATTTTCTTAAAATTATGACTTTGAATTTATAAGAGTATTTATTTAAATAACGTTTTACAAGAATCTTGGCCTGCAACTCATGCTTCATATGGTTATTTGTAAAGTTAAAAATATAAAAAAAGGTCCTCCTAGGACTATGTCAATTTCTTAAAATATAAGTTTAAAGTACAAATTGTAGAAGACTATAGATTTTTAAAAAATTATAGGTTTATATATATACGATAACTTATTTAAAAAAAGTTTATAATTGTCTCTGTGTACTGGTATATGGTTAGTTAAAAAAAGATCCTTCTTAGAACACATTACATATATTACCTGGAGATATTGCTGAAGCCGCAGACTTCATCCTTTTCATACAACATACGTCCGTACACAACGAATATTTTACAATGACTGAATTATTTTTCTGTGGGGTTCTATTCATATATTACAGAGCTCAGTATAAACTTATGTGCACTTACGGTAAAACAGTACTTGAAGTTATTACGTTTATTTGCTTATGTTATAATTATTTATTATTAATTAATAATCACATAATTACAAATTATGTACTATTACCCTAGCCGAGCCCTAGCTACTATGGCCTTCGGCGCGTTGTAGCGAAAACACCCCAGTGCTTCTGGTGGGAATCGAACCCACGACCCCCGCACTGATAAGCCAGCACGCTACCAACTAGCCTACTGGGCCGCACATTTGCTTATGTATATATGCACTTAGTACACTGATTGGCTGAAGTCTGTGCACATACGATAAAGCAATAGAATATATTTATTTCTTCCACATAGACGAATGTGCGTTACTAGGCAATATAAGACAATCCAATAAAAACTAAAATAAAAAAAAAATGTAAAGATATATGGAAAGTTTGACGTATATCTGTATTTTTGGCGTTTAAGACAACCTAACACTACAACCAGACATTTTAATGGATATGCGGCAAAAATCCTACAGACTAACTCGAAAATGGAAAGAGACACATCAAAATAGATAAAAGATTTAGAAAGATCATACTCTAAAACATACAAATGCATCCTTAGTTTTGAAAAACGTGTTTTGGCGTATACGGCAAAACAATACTCAGCTAGTGGTAAGCCAGAACTTGATTTTTGTACATCTGGCAGTTTCTGACTGGGTATGTGCGATGCATTTTTTATATTGTTCATTAAATTTTTGCTTCAATATTCGTTTTGGGAATATCTGATATTTGCTGTGATTTTTTTCTACGTGTTTAAACATTAACAAATGTTTCCATAGTTGTGACTCTGTGGTAGCACAGGTTGTTTAGAAATATCGGTTCATGTGTGAACAAGATCTAAGGACTGAAGGACAAAACTTTTAGCAAAAGTGCTATATTTAATGTTTGTGCTATATTTGAAAAAGGGCGCTTAATACATTTTTTTTAAACGAGCTTTTATTAAACATAACAATTCAGCAGTATGCTGTTATCATTAAATTTTGTAAAAATACTTTTTGAACGAAACTGAATTTTTAACAAAAAAATTTTTTAGACAAGTTCTTGCAAAATATGTAGCTTCTGTATATGACACACTCATAAAAAATTAGTTCAAATACACATGAAATTTTTTATTGTGGTGAAAAATTAGTTCAAATGCAGATTAAATTTGTTATTGTGGTGAAATGAGATAACTAATAAATTTAGCTAAATAACTGATTAAAAGGAAATTAACAGAACAAATTTGCTCAACTAATTTATATGTCCTTTAACAGACTTTGGTATTAATTGTTTTATGAGTGTAGAAGGTAAAGTGCTGGGGCGCAAAATTTTAGATTATTCTATGAAAATTTATATAAGGAACTTTTAAAACTATTAATTTATGTTATTGCGTTTCCTGTTAAATTTTTTTTTTTTAATTATTATGCGCTTAATAAAGCGATAATAAAGCAAAATTAGGCGAATCTAGTTTAGAATAAATTAACTTTTAATAAGTATATATTTCTCTTAAATTATATTTATTTAATCGTTTATTATTCCAAATTATCTTTAATTCAAAAGCATTGAATTATTTACCCCTATCTACATTCAAAATGATATCTGTTTAATGCTTTAAGTACCATTTTATAACATGTGTTTATATATTTGCATAAAAATATATGCTACTGTAAATTGCATTTTTCCCCAAATAAAAGTAATCTTTATTAGGATTTATTACATTAAAATGCATACGATCATATGTGTTACACATGCTGTGCAAAGAATACTTACAAAGAATTTAAACCACCCTGACAGTAAAAATCATTTCTACTTTTCTTTAATTTTTAAACGAAATTATGTATTCAAGCGTTAAACTACTTCATTTACACTTGAATTTCCTTACAAAGTGAAGTTTAACGATAAAAAAAATCATTCTTGTAAATGCTAAAAAAAAAAATAAAAATGTATTTTTTATGAACTAAAAGAAATATAAAAAAGAAACGATGAAACTGCAAACCCATACTTTTTTATACATTTTTATAACATTCAACTTAATCAAAGCTTTTATATTTGATATTAATGTCTAGCTTGTTACGATTGCAATTTTTCCCCTATACAGTTACATAGAAAAGGCAGTTAGCAGTACAAGAAAAAAACGATACTTTGTATTTACTATTAAAAATAGGAACATTTTTAAAATATAAAATTTTTTTTTGAAGAATATAACTAAGGGTCAGATTTCACATCCATATTTTAGTTTCAAAGGTAAAATTTTCTCAAACCAGACTAAAAGCATTCTCCAGCTATAAGTTTTGTGTAAACGAACGAACGAATAATTATCCTATAAAAATAAACAAACAAAATTTTTGAGCTTACTGTTTTCCGTAACAAGGATTCAGGTAGTAAGCAGCTTACCCTATTCCCTTATAAGAATGCAGGTTGTAATGCAGAAAGTTTCATATCGTGTTTATAAACGATCTGTACCAATTTTCCCGAGTGATTTCCGATTGCGTTTGCTGTTTTCGAGTATATAATAAAAAATCATTTAACTGTTTCTGAAAAGCTAGCACGTGGAGCGGTAAAAAAAAATAAAATTATTATAATATATGTCAAAAATTTTAACAACAAAAAATTAATGTCTGTAGAATTTTATGTAAAATAAATTATGTATGCTATGTTCATCTTATTACTTTTAATCGTAATAATATAGACATGAAATATGATTTTACTGCAAGCCATGAAATCACAGCTTCTTATAAGCGCTAAAATCAGCGCTTATTTTGCCAAAAAGTAGTGGGAATTCGCCATATAAAAATCATAGCATATGTAAGCAGGTTTGTAAGGAATTTTGTTTTGGCTTACTCCCTTACAAACCTGCTTGCATGTAAGCAGCGTTTTTTACTGGGTATCTAATAACTAGTGCAGATGTCGTTTTGATAACAAAATTTCTAGTTCTTAATATTTTTTTTTATTTCCAGTATAACTTTTTAAAGAGAGAGATTTCTCTCAATAAGTGTTTCGGTTTTCCACTCAAGTTTTCAATCCGGAAACGAAAAACTTCTTAAAATCCTTTTCCTCCAAAATACTGCAACTGTTAGTCAAGGCCACTAAATTTCTTATGATGGTTTTATATAATTCATACATTCATTGAGTACAACAACAAAATATAAAAAATTGGCACACTTTACAAAATCGAACATGTTTTGTATATGCTCATTTATATCAATCACTGTTAATATATTGTATGCATTATGATGAAATTCAAGAAGCTGGGATTTAATGGTATGCAACGTGAAACGTGATTTTATTACAATTTTTTTTATACAAAATAACAAACTTCAAGTAGTACTTCTTTTTTACTTCTTTGAAAAGTAATGCAATTTTTTTCTTCTAAAAGTTTCAATTTTAAAGGTAGGATGTGGCACAGTGTTTCGAAAAGCATTTTTTGAAGCAAATAATATTTCAGAACAAAATTCTTAATCGATTTTAAAAATTATTTTTTTTTTGTTTTAAGCAACAAATTTTTGCACAAACATGTTAGGCCGGATTTTTGAATTTTTAGTTTTAAATATTTTAAAATTTTGTTTAAAAACAATTTTTTTTTAGTTTTACCCCCGAAAAACCATTAAAACTTGGGGGAATTTAATTGATATGCAACTTGAATTAATGGTATTTCAGTACTCTATTGGCTTCTTCAACAGTATAGTATGTTTCCAATTTATTTCTGTCTGTTATGATCAATTAACTTTTAAAAAATTGCCACTTTATTATTATCATATCTTCCTTATGGTGTTGTATGTAGCACTGGATTTAATTTTAATTGCAGCTTATTACTTCATTATTAAATGTCATATTGTCAAATCTATTAAATATGTTAAACTTTTTTTTAATATTTTTTTCGAAAAGTTGTGGAATATTCTTATTATAAAATACATACATTTTTTTAATATTTGATTTGTTGAAACATGCAAAACTTTAATGCAGATTTGCGAAAATGTGGCATATAAGTGAACAAGATGGGTACGCCAATAAAATCAGCTTGATAGGTAATCTTGTTTTATTTTTCGAGTTACGCAGTGTAATCGATAGAGAAATGGGTAAAAACAGGGAACTACAAACATGGAAAAAAAACAGTAAACATCAACAAATGTACGCAAAAGTCACTGAAGACCAAAGTTCATTGTTAACGAAAGTTGGCATAACAAATCAAATTTTACTCATTATCGTATTTTGATTATTTCAACCACTGTAACGTTTTTGTTTGTGAACAAAATATATGCCTGCGAAGGGGAACGCTCAGATCTCGCATCTACATTCTTTCTGACAGTCAGGCTGCACTGAGGGCCTTAATGGCTTATAAGGTGTCGTCTGGGTTGGTCATGGAATGCATTCAGACTCTCAATAGGCTCGGTAGGGGCAACTCTCTAACCTTGGGCTGGATTCCTGGTCATGAGGGGCATGAGGGCAACTAGAGGGCAGATTGTCTTGCCAACCGCGGGCCCGAAAGCCCTTTATTGGTCCTGAACCATTCTGTGGAATACCTGCGGGGTATGTTAGGGAAAGGCTCAGGGCATGGAGAGAGTCTGAATTCTCTGGTTACTGGGAAAACTCTCCTGGTTAGCGCCAGGCTAAGAGATTGATCTCTTTTTCCAGTAGGGGGTCGAGGCGACTCTTGTCGCTTGAAAGGGGGGGGGGGGGTTTGAGGACCCTGGCGTCGTACTTAACTGGACACTGTAATCTCAGATACCAACTGCACAGGAAGGGTCAATCGGACACGGATATGTGTATGTTTTGTGAGATGGTGTCTGATACCTCGGAGCATAATCTCTGCGAATGTCCCAGGCTTTGTGATAGGAGACTTAGGTTTCTAGGTGATCGCTTCATTTCGCCTTCCGACATCGCGAACATTTGGCCTAATAGGATAATAGGCTTTATAGGAAGCTTGAATCTGTAGGTAACTTTAGGCAGCACAAAAGGCCTACATTGGTCGCGGTGCATAGTGCCTTCTGATCTAATCTAATCTAATATACTTTCAGAGCAAAAGTTTTATGGAATTCAAAAAATATTAGAAGTCATACTATAATTTGACATGTGAGTCAAAAATGATCAAAGTGAGCAATAAAGCTGCTGTCAAACGAAACACAATGATATTTCACATGTTACGATCGGACTAAATGGCGACGCAGGAAACAAAACAAAAAAAAACAAAAAGGGCAGTATCAGGGGGCACACAGTGGGATATATCACAAAATTTTGAGAATTATTCGGACATTTCTTATTTATGACAGTAATTTCAAGCAATAGATACCTACCGATGTATTGATACCTGTGCTAGTAGGTATCTAAGCTGTGGCAGGAATCTATTGGTTAAAATTTCAAGCAGTAGTGGTCTGATTGCAATGAAATTT
This sequence comes from Delia radicum, assembly GCA_021234595.1. Classification (NCBI taxonomy): domain Eukaryota; kingdom Metazoa; phylum Arthropoda; class Insecta; order Diptera; family Anthomyiidae; genus Delia; species Delia radicum. Next base: position 194,852,940 of record CM037851.1, on the reverse strand, counting down.
GGAACAGGCATAAGTGACGTAATATGGATCTTAAGTTTTGATTTTCGATTCTTCCAAACACCAGGGGCGGCAATATGATGGATGGTCAATATGATAGCGAATTTTTTGCATAAATAATTTTTATTGCTCGTCATTTTTTGTTTCTAATCCGATTTTCAATTATTATAATCTCTGATACTTTCTGAGATATTAACATTTGAAAATGTGGTCCAGCTTTTTGCGAATAGCGTGATGAAATTGGGGTCAAATTAAGTGAAATTAAGTCAAATAATAAATTCTAGATTACATTAAACTAAAAGTGAATGCCATTCTTGTTCCACTCAAAACCTACATTCGTTTAAAGTATAAATTAAAAAAAAAAAAATCCGATTTTTCCCAAAAAGCACGAACAGTCTTTTACCCCCAGATAAATATTTTCTTTCTGAACTTTATATGTGCGCACTTTAAACTAAAATATTATTTTATACAAAAGCGAGTTGTGTTAAAAAAAAATTTTATTTGTATATACTTTAGGGCGTGGCAAAAAATAAAAATATATTTTTGAAATCGTCCTCAATTAATGTTTAATTCTAGGGGTGCCTGGCACAACTTTTGTTTGTGTATGAGGAGCAACCCGCTCTACTGTGCAGGGTACAGTAGCTAAGTTGTTTTTAAGTAGGTTGTTAGAATATATATATAAAATTTGTTATTCTTAGAAAACAATATACAAAAATAATATAATATTTTTAATTGTTTGAGACATGGCTGGAATCTACAAATATGTTTTATGTCATATCATTACCAGACGATCGGAATTTTATGCATTGAAGTTATTTAAATACTATTTTTTATAACCTTTAGTAAGTTTGTAAGAACTATGTACAATAGGGTGCCTCGACACAGGATATTTTTACGAGTTGGTTTTAAGCAATAGCACTCAAACGATGCTTATTAAACAGCTGAATAAAGAAAATATAATGAAAATATAATCTTTTTCATTTCGAATTGTGAGGTTCGAGCTTATAATTAAAATATTACTATTATAAATAGGAAACACAAATTGTTAAGAAATGTAAGAGAAAGATATAATAAAAATATTTATTTTGTGTGTGAAAATATCTTAATTTTTCAAAATGGGCAAGGAAAATAATAAATTTTCAACCACAGAAATTGTTAATTACAAATATAGTATTAAGATGAAGAATATGCTTTAACAAGTCGATGCCACATATTGTCCATTGTTCTGAAATGGGTAAATTTTTATCCTTTTTTCAATACGAAAAAAAAATATGTTACATCATATTTCTCGTTGCCCTGTTAATAACTAAGAGGAAAGACCGTTTAGGGATTCACCAGATATCATTTGAACCTATGATGAAACATAAAATATAACTATATTTTATAGTTCTTTAGTGGCTTTACGCCTTATCCTGTCTCAATAATATCTGTAGTAAAATTACAGAAAAAATTATAACAAAAAGAAAACAGTTTTAATTTTAATTCTTTTATTAAGCGATTTTTTCTGTGTTTTTTCTTATAAAGTTAGGGAATTAATGCGAAATGTACTTAATGCGAAAATAACTGAAACTTTCCAATAATCAAAGACATTTTTAAAAACCTACGGATTTTTACACCACATGATACTTCTCACCTCTGGCCTTAGCGATGCACTGTCTGTAAGGACTAACTGAATAATTCTTTTAACTTATAAGATTGTTGTAGTCTCATGCGTGTAATTAAATTTCTTGGAAGATATAATCAAATATGATTTTTATATACAAATATTTATCGTTATAAACAGGGACCGTAATCATTATGAGTTTTATAATAAAAATTACACAATAATGATTATGTTATGAGTTTTAATGATTTTCTTCAATGGTAATGATTATTTTTGAGTAATAATAAAAAAATCAGCAATAATCATTATTTTTGAGCAAAAAAAAATAAAACTCAAAAATAATCATTATTTATGATTTTTATTTTTTTCGCTCAAAATAAAACTCACTTTCATGTAGGTGTAAATATATATACATATTAGGGTGGGGCGATTAGTATGGAAGGAAAAAAATCTTAATGGGCGCTTGGCGTTTCTGATTCTTGGGATTGTACTGAGCAAAAAAGTCCACAACATACGTCTACGGTGAAAATCGAGCTTCCAAATTTTGACTTTACGGCAAAAAAGCCCTATTTTGAAATTAATAATTAACCCCTTAAACCAAACCCATAAATATGATTGATACATTAATGTGCTAGAGAATCTTCCAAAGAAGAGATTGCTACCATAATCTTGGATAAACTCCTCCTTCTTCCTGAGATATGTACATCCCACACATTGAAAGTGAGTTTTATTTTGAGCGAAAAAAATAAAAATCATAAATAATGATTATTTTTGAGTTTTATTTTTTTTGCTCAAAAATAATGATTATGGCTGATTTTTTTTATTATTACTCAAAAATAATCATTACCATTGAAGAAAACTTTAAAAATCAAAAATTTAAAAATCATGACGGATATGCAAAGATTGTCAAAAAATAATAATAATGGTGCAATATTTTTTTTATGTCTCTTCTAAGTGATTGATTTTTTGATTCAAAAAAACGAGCAATAATCATTATTTACGGTCCCTGGTTATAAATCATCCCAGCAAAGGTTTTGGTTAATTTTCTATAACATATTTTTTTGGTATTACATTTTTTGAAAACATGAGATTTTTTACTCCAAGTAGATAAGAACTGGTTATGACATCAAACAAGTTAAAATAAATTTGTTACAAATAGCGAATCGCTAGATAATATAACAAATAAAATCAAATATTATCTATTGGAAAAAAAATTTCCGGTCGAAAATCTGACTTCCCGCTTTTCACTTATTTATAATAATGAGGTTAAAAGCCCGATACCTCGTTACCGTTAGTTTTATATTTCGGAATATTTTTGGAGTGGATGTTTTGGAATTGCATAGGTGGAACTTCTTACTTGTATTCCATTAGCCATGTGATTTAAACTAAAAACTTTTAGTCATAAGGTTTGGCCTTGCCGTTAGGGGGGAGACTTTCGCATATTTTAACACCTATTTTTACCATGTTCCTAACCAAAATTGTAAAAAGTAACACATGAACGAGTTTTTAAGCAAGAAGTTTGGGTAGGACGTTAGGAATATTCTACTCGAAGGAATTTTCAAAAGCACCATCTAAATTTATGTCTACGCTGAAATATAGACCCACAACCAAAATTTCAAGTTTCTCCCTTAACAATTTGGCCAGGATGTGAAAGGGAAGACTATACCGCTTTTTGGTGAGGAACCGTCATACCAAATTTCAAGATGCTCCTTTAAGCGGTTAAGGAAGGGATATTTTTAAATACTTTTACGCCTATTTTTACCTCGACCCTAGAAGTCATTAAAGGTAGAACGTCTAACTTTTAAATCTCATTTATACCAAGATTTAAAAAAAAACCCAAAAGGTATATTTAATGAATTAACCCATACCTCAAAAAACTTATTTTAAATTTCAGACTTTTAGCCATAATGCTAAGGGAAGTCTGGTTCTTTTGTTCCTCCCCTTAAAAAATCCGGATGCTTTTTGGAAACCCATATATCAAATTTAAAATTTCTAGCATCGTCGGTTTTGGCAGGCCTCCAAGTGCTGGACTTTTTCTAAATTTTCGCCATACTACATGTGATAAGGAACTCACATACCAAATTTAAAGTTCATATCCCTATTGTTTTGGTCTGCTCGTCAACGGGTGACTTTTTTTTGTCATAATTGTTTACACAGAATAATTTTTTATTTTACCTAAATTTAGATTTGATTGAGTATGACAAGTCTTAAAAATTTTAATTGATGACTAAAATAAACAACTTAAATAAGTTTAACTACAAACTAAACTCAAAAGTTTTTCGAACGATTTTAGATAATCATTAGAGTTTGTTTCGAAAATTTATATTGCAACCGGTTGCATAGTATATATAAATTTTGGTTTATAATGCACATAATGCTAAATAACTTCAACCAAAAAGAAAGCGGAATGAAATTATCCGGTATATCGCTAACCATTTAAAAATAATTAAGCTTTTAAATTCGATTTTATAGTCTTTTTTTAATCCTTATAACTTTTACACGTTGGTGAGTAGGGTGTGTTAGGAAAACAAATTTAAAAAAAATTTGGAAAAAAGTCGTCAAAATTTATATTTCGAAGTATTTTTTTTAATTTTAGCATTTCTTTCTATTTTATATATTTTTTTAAGTTTTGGTGATTTTTTTGAATTTGGAGTGCTTTCTTACATTGTTGGCAATTTTTTTTTTTAATTTTTAGTAATTTTTTTAAGTTTTGGCGTTTAAATTTAAATTTTGTTAAAGTTCTGCCTATTATGGAGGCTCAAGCTTTTCTAAAACTGCGGGTTCTGATGAGATCTTTAGCCAGATCGAAATACTAGTATCAACCTAGCTAATATGTTAGATTTGCTTTATTTTTTGTAAATATACGGAGGTTGAAAGCTCGTTATAAATTGAAATAAAATTTTAGTAATTTTTGAAATTTTTTTTCACTTTCATCGATTTTTTAAATTCTTGAGAGTTTTTGAATTTTGGAGATTTTTAAATTTTTTTTTTCTTTGTAGTTAATATACGTTAAACTTAAAATTTTGTATGCACCAAATTCAATTTAAATGGGATACTTTATTTACAATAATAATGTTTTCTGTGCAATGTAATCCGGTGCATTTTAACAGCTTTAAAAAATATAATTTTATTATTTTATTTTTAAAAAATGAATGGTAACATAAGACATCACGTATATTCAGTTGATTCTATTCTACATTGAAAGTACTCTAAATAAGCGTTTTTATCTGTCAAGAAATGAGTAAGAATATTCAAAGAAAAATGTTGCACCATTATTTTTTATTAAAATTTTAAAAATATTCAATGCAAGAATTAATCATTTTTATTTAGAGAAATTCGTTAAAATTCGTTGTATAAATTTCTGTAAGATAAAATGATCAAAACTAAAATTTTTTATAAACAAAGTGCCCTTTAAATCTAATATTGAATTAAAAAAAGTTCACGAAATAAGAAATTTTTTATATAAAGGGTCCGCCAAATAACTTTTTTTTTGAACTCCTGAACCAATTGGACTTTGTATAGCGTCATACCAAGGTCTTTATGCAAAATTCGTCTCAATGATGTCTCCGAAATGTTCAATTGTTGAGAACGACGGTGAATTGATGTTGATGGCGCTTCACGTACACTTTCTGCCACAGCAGCAATATTCTCGGGTGTACGCACTGTTTTTGGCTTTTCACGCTTTGGTTTATCGATGAGGATGCCAGTTTCTTTCACTTTTTTCACAAGATAACGAACATACGGACCATATTCGTTCAGCGGAAGGATAAAACTCATTATCTGTCAAATCAGACATGAGCTAAGTGTTACCATTCACGAAATAACCACTAGTTGAAAAAAAATGTTAGATGGCGGACCCTTTATAAAAAAATATTCAGAACCTAGAGCATTTTTATAGATAAACTATTTTCAAATTTTAAAATTTTAGTGTATAAGAAAATCATGAGAATATAAGAGTTTTTATATGGCTTTTGAGGTATGTAGTTTGATAATTCGCTTGACCAGATGAGACAAATTTGCATTTTTTTAATACTTTTTAATTTTAATTCTTTTGCTTACTTTGTAATTTTTTTGTTTTTCATCTTTGGGCTTAAAGCAACTTGTTCTCAAGATTCTTGTGCCTTAAAATTATCTCTTTTCAGATTTTTCTTCGCCTTAAATGCTTTTTCTCACAACTTTTTTTCCTTTTTCTTAAAAAGTGTAATTTTTAACCTTTTTTGCATTTTAGCTATTTCATGGCTTTTTAATATATTTTTTTCAATAAACGCATAACAACATACCTTTGGAAGAAGGTAGCAATGGTTGTATGTATCTAGGGCTACGGCCCTCGATTCGTCTTTATGTTTTGCCACGTTGTGATCAACTGAATGCAATGTTTGGGTAGAGCTTTGTAACAGCTTTGACAAAGTTTCCTGAACTACCTCAGAGTCACGTTTTTCTTTGTCCATTTTTTTCGTTTGCGACACTTTAGCACAATATTTTTTGTATTCTACGGGGTACACTTTTTGACGCTGCGCTTTAATGTTACTTGTTGTTTATTTTTATTCAAACTGCTACCCAACTACATGTCTTTGCCACAGAATTGTTGTTATATTTTTCGAAAAAATTACAAATTGCGTTCTTCTAAGACACCATCTGAAATTATCCTGTAACAATATATTCATAACAATTTTCAATGACACTTACCACTAAATGATCGTTGTTACTCAAAATTTGGCAATTTTTATTCAATGTAAACTTACACAATATTTTTGCTAATAGCATTAGTTTTTTTCTCAGTATTTTTATACATTTTCCAGGCGTCTTCTGGAAATTTGAGAGTTCTTTTTTTTAATTGTAGTTTTACAGAGTTTTCTTTTTGGCATTTTATTATTAGAGCTAAAAAAAACTGTATTAAAAACCTTCGGCAAAAATCGGCCCAAATTTGGCAGATTACCGCTTAATCGGTCGGACACTGTCTGCTAAGAAGTGGAGACTTTTCCGCTTTTGCCCCTCTCCGTGGGAATATCCAAAAATGAAGTCAATACAGATGTCTACTCGTGATAAGGTACCAACATACAAAATTTCAAGTTACTCGGTATAGTGGTTTGGACTGGCCGTAAAAGGGGATGATTTTCCCTTTTTTCGCTTTCCCGTATGATGTTACAAAAATCCTGTCAGATGTCTACTTCTAATTAAGAACGCACAAAATATAGAGTTCCTAGCTTCAATGGACTTATTATTTTTTAGCCCATCTGGGAAAAAATCAGATTACTTTCAAACCAGAGAGTATCCGAAATAACATATATAGAAAATTTCCACATTTTATCTAAAGCAGTTTAGGAAGACCTCCAAGAATTCATTTTTAACATTCGTTTTTTGTTATTTAAAAAAATAAAAGGTTTGTTCATTTTTTACTAACAGTGGTTAATTTTTATTACAATTGTTAGTAATTTTCAGAACATTAAAAAACAAATGACAATGTTAGTTAAATTAACTAAAATGTAAGTCGTCCTTTCTTTAAGTGAAATTTTATTTCTTTTTAACTACATTTGCAGTGGTCTTTACCTACATAGGTATTCTAAGTCTTTACCTACATAGGTATTCTATATAGATTATAAACCTCGCAATTTCTTGATAGACCCAGTCGAACAAAAAAATTAATTTCCTTTTACGAAAATTGCTTTTAGGTAAGAAAACATCAATCAATATAACAATACGATAAACTGTTAAGTAAAATAAAAAATATATATTCCATCTAAGGGCACATCAAAATAAGTGTGTGCCAGCATTTTGTGTGGTGTAGTTTGTGGACCAACAGCTTTTGTAAAAACCATACAACAAAACTATACAAAACAGTTTTTAAATTCTTATTGATACCCCAATCGTATTTAATATGACCCAGCAAATATTTCTGAATGAGTTGTTATTCTTGTTTTAATAAGTTAAGCCCAGTTAACTTCTCAAAATACTTTAGTTTTTTATGCAATGATAATAAAATTTTTTAACAATTAAGTTTATTGATATAACAGAGTTTATTACTGATGCTGCATTCGTATATCGTATTCTCACTTTTTTTTTGGAAATGGCCACTGAATAATAGTATTTTGGGCGAACCATCGGACACACCAATAAAACATGGTGGTAAGGGATATAAAAGTAAAAATTGTTCTCTAATAATAACTACAAAATAGTTAAAAGTAGGAGCACTATTTTGTAGTTCTTATTTTTTTCTCTACCTTATAAAGTTTGAGGAATAAAATTGCAACAAAACGGAAAACGCTGTAGTTTTTTTCGAACTTCAAGTTGAAATAAATTTTACTTGTTTTTAAAAAACAATGCACTACATTAATTTAAAGTAAAAACAGAAAAATTGGCACAATTCATACAATTTTTCCAAAGTACCACAAAACTTTTTCCATAGCTTTTGAAAATTTCGACGTTGAGATTTTTCTGAGCTTTTTGCAAAATGGTTGATTTTATTTCTGGATATTTGAATCCTTTTTTTGTTGAAATTTTTAATTTTAGTATAAGTAAAGTTGTTTCCCTCGAAAAAGTGCTTTCCCTGCCATTTATTAACATCTAAGATTAAATATGACTAAATGTCCATATTGCAATAAACGGCGTTTTTGACAAGTTTTGACCAAATTTGTAAATTGAAGATTTAAGGTTACTTCTTACGTTTTAGAAACAAGATGCCGTTTATTATTTCGGCACCTTGTTTTACTTTTTATGTTCGCGTATAATTAGGAAACATTTCAAATGTTTTTTCGATAGCATTAAATCCACCTTTTTAAGCTTCAGCAATTACTTTTTTATGCCAGGATCTCATGGATATGTCGGTCAAATTGCACTTTTTACAGGAGCCAGGAATACCCTTTATTCTTTTTCTTATTACCTAGATATCCACTATTCAATATACTTCACATGTACTTTCTAGCTATTCAACAAACAGAGAAACTCTTTTCGATTTCTTCCAATAAGATTGATTATCAAAAAAAAATAGTTTTTACTTTTTTTGCCGTTTAATAAAAAATTATATCGTGCGCCCCGGTAGGCTAGTTGGTAGCGTGCTGGCTTATCTGTGCGGGGGTCGTGGGTTCGATTCCCACCACAGTCACTGGTCTGTTTTCGCTACAACGCGCCGAAGGCCATAGTAGCTAGTGCTCGGTTAGGGTAATAGTATATAATTTGTAATTATATGATTATTAATTAATAAAAAAAAAAAAAATTATATGCTTGATTTTCATAAAATTTATACACTAATATATGAAAACATGTGGTTATTCGAAACTAAAGTCAAAATTTTGATAGCATAATTAATTTTTTGTTTAATCAGCTACGCAAAATTTGTTTCCGCATACGTTATCTGACAACAAGATACAAAGCAATCTGAGGGTCCAAAATATACCTTCGTTGTAAGAACCCTGCGGGAAATGAAGGGCCGATTGATCAAAAGTGGTAAATCTGTGATGTATGATTGGGAGCACGTCTCGCAACTGGTGAAACCAAAATTGTGGTGCACCAAAAAATGTTAGTTTGGGTGAAATGTCCAATCACGTGACTATAGTTATGGTGACAAACCATTCACTGGTTGGTACCAGATATATCACGTTACTAGGGAAAAAGTAATATAACATCAAAGAGTAATGAAGCAACTAGGGTCGTTGCAATTGACGTTGCTACTGGTCATTGAACTGGTTCAAACCCACTAGCAGTGGATGAAAACATGCCAATTAGTACTAAAATGATGCAGTTCATTGACTGCTACAAAGTGGACACAACACTGCAGGAATTTTTTATGTACCGACTTTGTGACAGTTGAAATAAAGACGTAACACTTCACTGGTTTAAAATAACTGAATACGAAACTGTTTAGACAGTGACCAAGTTTGTCAGATATGTCGAAATGCCGACTTTCGAGTTTTCGAGTAAATGACGATTTTACACATAAAATATCGCTACCAAAAAACTATCACCATATGATTTGTTGCACAACTTATTCGAAACTCTTTACAAGAATATAAATTTAAATTTCAAAATTTCTGCATATTGGTTTCGAAATATCTTGTTTAGATATTTTACAAGATTTTTGGTAACGATTTTATATGTGTAAGTAATTGGCGAGTTTTAAGAATTTCTTTGGGAACAAGATTGAAACTGAGTATATGTTACTCTGGTTTATAAGTTATACATTAAAGTTGTGCTGAATTGTTGCAGCTCCTTCTTTTTATAAAGATATTATTGTGAACTAGAATTATAACGCAGCAAAGTGTATGAACCTAAGTTTTACCCCTTTTTGGATGAAACTAAGAACATTCGAAATTTTTAAAAATAAAACTGTATTTTTACTTATTTCAATTTTGGGTTTACTTTATTATTTTTAACACATACTTTTTAAATTCAACAAACTTGGAAATTCATGGAATCATAAAATATTTTCTGTTAAATTACCAGAAATTTCTGTAGGCAATAGGCAATACAAGTTTTTTGCTTGGTCGTTTATTGTATTCCAAAAAGGTGATAAAAATCAAACAAGATCTTTGGTTTGAAAAAAGGCTTTTTAAATAATTATGCACTAAAAACGGATGTTATGTTCTAACCAACAAAGCATTAATTTTGTAATTTATTACCCATTATATTTTTTCTTTTCATATTGCTTTGCCTCAGGAAGAATATTATATAGTTCATTAAATTTATATTTTAAACATTTATTTAATATATAAAGTTATTGAAATACATTCATATTTTTAACAAAAACAAGAAAGCAGTGCTTAAAATATTTTATATTTAAATTCATGATAAAAAATTGGGTTTGTACACCAACAGGTTAAAAAAAAACTCATCGAATTCAATTTAAATGAATAGGTTTATTTGTTTACACTAAATGTTTTTGACATTTATTTTATTTTAATAACTTTTAATCATTGAATTTTAATTAATTAATTCAAATGTGTTCGCTTAGTTAAAATATCAAATTTCAATTATTTAAATTGTTCGATTTTTTTTGTTGTATAAGTTAAAAATGCTTCACTTAATAAAAATACTCCAATGTATTTGGGAAAATGAAACAAAATTAAAAAAAAAATAAAAAAAAAATTAAAATACATAAGGGTTTTTCAATAAGGACTTTTTTAAATAAAACGCAAACCATTTGAGATATTTCCAAAACATTATTATCGACTTAAAATACAATCAAAACATTTATGACTCTAATTCGTCTTCGTTCATATGGCCACCGCGGGCACGTCGGCAGCGGTCGATTCGTTGGACACAATTTTCGATGACTCGGTCACACATTTCGGCCCTAACGGCCGCAATTTCGCGTTCAATGTTTGCTCTGAGTGTTGATTCATAAAACACATATGTATTTTCACCAAACCAATAATACATATTTTCCTTATTGACGAACCCATTGAGCCAAAAATGAGCTTCGTCACTGAATATGATTTAACGCTCTTAAAGTTACGCTCACCGACTCCGAATTTCGGTAGTACATTTTTATAATTTGCATACGTTGTTCGTTCGTGTACTTTACCATGATGAAAATTTTGAGTTTACTGAAAAAAAGAAAGTAACAGTTAGATGATGAGTGAAAAGTGCGTTCACAAATTAAATTCAAAGTTGTCAAGTACCTATTGGAAAACCCTATACATTTCTCATTTTGTGCTTAATTTACGTTGGCTCTGAGCAAATCACACACCACTTATGTGTCAACAAACAATTTTTAAAATATTTACAGGGGCGTTCAGTGCATTAAACCGAGTTGAGCCACGGTCGACACGGCGATGAGTGTGGCCAAGTGGAGTTTTGTCAATCACAACATTCACAATATATTGTTTAAATCATAAGAGACAGAGTTAATATCTATGAACAATTTATTTTTCACCTATAATGCTTCCTCTTTTTAACCTTATAGTTATCGCTATTTCATAAGTAATTATCAAATTATGATGCGCTTTATTCACATTCATTAGTTAGATGAAAGTGTATGTTAGAGGTGGAGTTGCTGCTGGGCAAGTTTTGCAATTGTTTCTGGGTAAAGTGTTTGTAACCGTCATATAATGACAATCGTAATTAATTTTATTATAATTTATTACTGAAGATTTTTTAGTTAGATTTTTTCAGGAAGAAGAAGAAGAAAACATTTTTATTGAAAAATTTAACTTCAGTGGTCAATTATAAGTCAATGGGACAAAGTATTTTTAATTGTTGAAGTTCTCCATATGAAAAACTTTTAACTTTGTGTCGTAGTGAGTTTCAAACCCACGGCCATTTCTATGACTCGTACCATAACCTCTTAGCGAGTTGAGCCAAGTTCGACAAAGCAATGAGTGTGGCTAAGTGGAGTTTCGTCAATCACTTTATTGGAGTTTTGTCAATCTCTTTATTGTTATCGCTTTTTCACAAGTGATTATCTAATTATCAATTATTTTCTTTGAAAGCAGGACCACTAAAATTTCATTAAATCCAACAAACATTGTCATTTGTTTTAAACCTACGATTTGTGTTTTTTTTTTTTTTTAATTAAAGGAAAACAACTGCACATAGTGAATGTAATATCATATTTCAGTAACTTGATGTGATTTGCTTTTTTAAATGATCCACAAATTTGGTTTTTTGAAAATCCGTTCAAATAGTTAAAAATTCAGTTACGACAACAGTAAATATTACCTGAGATTGAGCCAGAATAATTTTATATGACGTTGAAATCATCTTCTTCTGAAATTAGTTGACCTAAATTTTAGCTTAAAAATTAGTTGAAACAATAAAGACATTATTTAACTAAAGACGACAGCAAATCTAGTCAAAAACAAATTAAATTTTACTTGAAGAAAGGACGACTAACATTTCATTAAATTCAACTAACAAAAATTTTTTCAAAAAATTACAAACAATTGGTTTAAAAATTATCCACATATGTTAGTAAAAAATAAACAAATATTTATTTTCTTTATTTTTTTAAATAACAAAACACGACTGAAAAAATGGATGCAAACTCATAAAACAGTAATTTGATGTCGTTTGTTTTTTTAAATGAACTACAAGGTTAGCAAACAATTACAGTTTTTCCACAAATAGCTGACATTTACATTAAAAATAAAGAAAATATATTACAACCCAAAGCGCTACATAGTTTTAAAGTAAAACTTCCATTAGTGAAGTTTTGACTAACAAAACTGTTAAATACTTTGATAGTTGTAATTAAATTAGCTTAAAATTTAGTTAATTCAACAGAATAATTAAGCTAAATGAACAGAAAATTTGTGCTAAAGGCAAGTCCGTATTCGTTTCCAGGAGTAACGGCGGTTAATATTACTTAATAGGAGCGGAGTAACGATTTTTGCCCCATTTCGATCTTTCTCGCTTAGTTTCCGAGAAATATTCTATTTTATGGTTATGTTACAAAACTATGACAAAATAGCGCCATCTACAAGTGAAACTGATGACGAATACCCGAGCAAATAATTTTTTCAAAACAATTGTTGTTTAAGTTAAGTGGTAAATTTGTAAATTTGAGAACCACAAATTAATGTTAGCTTGAAAAAATAATTCAAATACGAATGAAACTTCTTCCGGTGGTAAAATGATATAACTAATAACTTTATATCAAAAGAGGCACGAAGCTAGGAAATTGTTTTGATGGGGGCTTATATTAAATAAATAGTATTCATCATTTCATTCATTATATCCCAGGGAAACTTATAACTATTACAACCAACAATAAGTTAGAGTAAGTTCAAACCTGTAAAATATGAAAAATTTAAGCTACATGTGTTAGAGCTTTTGTTGAACTTGTTTTTAAATAAAATTTAAAATTAAGCTTATTTTATTTTTATTTTTATTTTTATTTAAAAAAAAAAAACAACCTTTTTATTTATTTTTACCAATCAATGTTTTTCAGTGTTATTATTGAATTTGAAGTTTGAAGCTTTAGAAAAAAATTTCTCTATTGCCCGTTTGTTTGACTGGCGAAGTTGAAAGGAACGTATTCACAAATTATATTAAAATTTTATTTGTAACAAAAATATTAATAAAAACAAATTTGGATATTTATCGGTTAATTTTTGAATTCAGCGGATTATATTGAAATTGTATCGGCTTATTTCGAGCTTATTTTGAACGCTTAAAATTGTTTTTAATGCGTTTTTGTTGTTCTTTTATGAAATTATGTACAATCTGTAGTAGTTTTAGGAAATAGCAAAAAAAAAGTTTTTGTTAAAGTTGAAAAAGAGTTGGAAATATTACATTTAAAAAAGTATGAGCATATAGAAACTTTTCATCCTTGTTTATTATCTACAATATTTGAGCTGAAAAATGTTTGGTAAGAATTGGATTGGATTGGAAAGTTTTTAAATATCGCAAACATTTTATTTGTCAAGACTAGAATTATTGTAAAAACAGCATAGGCTTCATTCAGTGATTTGATATACTACATAATTTTATTTTTTTTTAATTTTTTTTGGACTCATTACTTTTGTCCACACTGCTAAGTATATAGGTAACCACATATTGTTCTCTTTTTCGTAAGGTGTTTAGTAATGATATGCCATTATTTCGCCGGACATCCCCAAAAGAGAGTAATAAGACTTGTAATTGCAATTGTAAGTGCTTGCCAAATATGTGCTTATATAACCTCTTATATGATAATGCTTTTCTACACTATGATTTGTTTTTAATTTACAACATTTTCGGTGATTTTTGCCTACATAACATCCTATGTGTAATTCTGTTTTAAATTCCAGTTATTAAAAACTTTTGTACGTAGTTTAGAGAACTGGCTTACACTATTTTGACTGAAATATCTATTTACCAAAAAGTACCATTGTTGATCCAGTGTAGAAAAGCATTACCATATAAATGGTCATGTAAGTACATATTTGGTAATTATTATCATTACAAATCTCATTAATTTTATATGGGGATGTCGCGCAAAATAATGGCATACCATTACTAAACAACTTGAAAAAAATAGAAAAATATGTGGTTACATATAAGTTTACCAGTATAGACAAAATAATTAGTATATTTTTTTTTAACTAAATTTAATAAAAATATATTTTTTTATTTCAATTTTTTTTAATAAAATTTTCCCACACGGTATTCGGTATTCAGGTTCTCAGCCAGCCGATCTACCATCTGATTTATATCTACATGTTAGACTTGATAGATAAAAACATAAATGACTTGCTTCCACAAAATTTCATAACTTCACAGCTTACAAAAATCAAAAATAAGTAGAAGTGAAAAAATAATTAGTTTAAAATAGATTTTTAAAAAAATGTTATATCATTACATTATATTTCAAATAGGGATAAAAATAAGTAATTATTGGTAACGCATTATTTTCCTTATTGAAATAATGGGAAAATTCACTACGTAGTAGTAAGTCTTTATTATTGGTGTTAAAGTAATGCATAGTGTAAGCTGGTGTCATTACTAATGGTACGAAAAGTAATGACATGTCATAACCGCTTCTACACTGGGACTTTAAGCATTAAACTTTCTTAAATTTTATTTATTTCGTTTTATTTAAATTGATAAGTTATCAATAGTTGATAGGTAATTTATTAATATAAAATGAGAGATGCAAGTCTTATTGCTGAAAAAAACACCCACAGTTTAAGAACACTATTAAAATAATGAAGGTAAAGAAAAATTCAAGTTGATTTTTTTAAATATTGAAGATTGTATTCACTAAAATAATTATAAATAAGTGAAAAAGGAGGAATCGTAATATTTATATATAAATAATAATTGTTTTCAGAATATGAAAACACCAGGCCGAATCTTTTATGGCCTCATTGATTTTATTAGTGTCACCTTCTTTTAAGGACCTTTTTTCTCTCTCATAATGGACTCACTTAATATTTATGAGTATAAATTGGTATTAAGGTATATTTTTAGTAAATCCTATAATCAAAATGTACGCACAATATTACCTTAATGCTGAAACACATAAATAAAGGATGTACTTAGAATAAAATTTAAAAGTATAACTTTACACATGCTGAAGTGAAATAAAACACGTAAACATATTTGCCAAATAATTAGTCAAATATCTATATTCAATCCGATATATATAAATTACACGGCGCAAAAATACAATGGAAAAAACTGTAAAACTTTTCAAATTGGAAAGTTTTGGTTTTCACGATGAGGAAAGTGAATGTTTCTCCCAAGTGACTTAATTTTTGTATTGGTTTGGATCTGAATATGAGCAAATAAAAAAATAAAAAAAAACCCTCTTGTAAGTTTCAAGCAATTTTTTTAATTTTTTGAATTTTAATGTTTAGCAATTCTTTTGGTGAAGACTCTTCAACGTGAAACTTTGCATGTCATAGCTTTTAAGTATACTCAACCAAGACCTCTCCATTGTTTCTCTCAATTCATAAAACCTTGAGAATTAAGAGGTATGTAATGTCAGTTTTAACAGATGTAAACAATTTTTTATATAAACAAATTATTTTTTTATTTTATTTTTTAATCTTTAAGAAAGTTTATTTTGTGTTTTCTTTTTTTGTATATATATACATACATACACAAAGAAAATTTGCTAGGTCCAGTTTTAATGAAATTTTTGAAATGAACTAATTAAGTTTTCTTCATAGTGTGAACGAAAAATTTCTTAATCTTTCTGAAGAAGATTCATAGTTTTAATGAAAGTATTTTTAGATCTATTGCGAAAATTCATTGATATCATACATAGAATTTTTGCAGTGTACAGAAAAATACTGAAAGTGTATTTTGGTGGCTACAACTAGTAAATTCTGTTTGTACAACCATATTCAAATGCTATACCAAACTGTATTGTGAAAAACAATATTCAGTTGCACGAACCAATTTCAGTCGTAGTAACCAACTTTTAGTTGGCAAATGGCAAACGTTTTTTCTGAGTGTAGTTGAAGTTATATTGATGGAGTTCAACATTTTTGGATCACTCTTAAAATTCATAATTCTTTTCCCAAATCGTTTTTCTTGGAATATGTTCATATTCGACTGAATACATTAATTTCTGTCATAAAATTTTATTTCTGCTGTCATAGGATCACAGAGGGTCCTGAAAATATAAAGAAAACAAATTAAAGTTCCCAATAATAATACAATATTTTAAAAAACATATAGCTCACAACTCAAAAAACATGATTTTTGAGTTAATAACGCAGAATTAGTCGTTATATCACGTATCATATTGTGTAAAAAATTCGTATTGATATCTTGTATACTCACCTCTTGAGAGAAATTATGTCGTTATTTTTTTTTTTCAGGGTTTGAGTAAATTGTAAACTTTAAACTCGTTTTCTACAAAATCAAAATTTTTGAGTTATGACGTTATTGAAGTAAATTAGCGATATATATGGGTCGAAACACAAACATTTTTTAGTGACCCGCTAAAAATGAACTTTGACATTTTTTATGAGAATTCGCAAAATATTTAATTTTTTCCAACAATTTTTTAAAACAGTCCAGCTCACTGACGCTTATCGCAAAACATCACATATTTCGGGAATATTCTTATAAAACGCCAAAGCTTATGTTTAGGGAGCCACTAATTTTTGCTTTTTGAACCAACCCTTCCTAATGCACACATATATGAGATGGCTAAGGTTGCCAGACGGACTCAATTTTGCTTGATTTACAACAATTTTGAATGCTCGTCAAGAATCAAGAAAAAATATGTTTTGTCCAGCTTTTCTAAAGCCCAACCAAAAAACACCATTAAATTGTTTTTAAATTTTTTTTAAAGTTTTCCATAAACAAAGTTCTTAAATAAGCAAATGAACATTTTATTAAAATATTATGGTGAAAAAGCTTTATTTTCTTGTATTTGTTAGGAAATTTATCAATACTTATCAAGATTAACATACTGCATGGTGTAAATCATAATGAAAATTTTAATACAAAACATTTACATATCGCACTTGTTCAGCTCAACATTTTTCAAAATCAATTTTTTTTTTGCAAGAAAACGACATACAGAGGCCTTCTCTACTTCTCTATGTCTTACATCGGTCTCTGCATTATTTGGAAACAAAAAAGTAGAGATGACCACTGTATGTCGTTTTATTGCAAAAAAATGGATTTTGAGTTAAGATTAGGGAATGCATACAGGACTTTACCATTCCGGGATTCCCGGGAAACTAGGCATTTTTCTGTTCCCGCAATCGCCGGAATTTAGTTCGGAAATTCCCGAATTTTTAGAATACATTTTTAAGCAAAAAAGTGAAATATTCTACGTTTTTAATACAGCACTTAGAAGAAAAAATTATAATAACTAAAACGCAACAGTTAACATCATCGCTTATATTAGACTTCGAATTTAAATGTTCTATATCGCTCCTAAATAATTTTGCTATTATAAAAATTTGTAAAACGCAATTTAATTTATCAAATATTGTCCAAATGTTATGTTTGGGCCAAACACATGGGACAGGCTAAATTGCATTTTTTTTTTTTAGCTTTACCATTTTTTTAAAACTTTTTATATTATTTTGAGCTTACTGATACTGAACATTTTTTAGCCAAACTCTAAAACTAAAAGAAATTAAAATAACATAAATTTCTCTCTTACTTAAGAAAACTGAAAATTTTAAGAAAAAATACTAATTGAAAATGGAAACTTATTTTTATAAAAAATCTCAGATCGTTTTAGATATTTTGCATTCAAAAAATATGATTCATTATAAATTATATATTATAATTTGTTTTTCGAGCGGGTTCTGAAAAAAATTTACCGCTTTCCCTGGAAATGGAAAATTGTGGTATTTCGCATATCCTAGTTATGGCCCTTTTGTTGAGTAAAATACACATGCTTTTATTGCGTAATAAATGCTTACTTAGCCCATTTTGACTATGTCGGTATTTTTTTTTTTTTTTATATAATCACTACGATAGGCCGTTATTAAGTAATCATTATTTTGTATTTTAAAATATGAGATGCTATTACCAATATTTTGCTGGGCAACGTATGAGTGTTTTTAATTGTCAAGATTTTTTGTTATTTAATTTATTTGAAGTTGTTTTTCATTTCAACTGAAATGGTCAATAAATATAACAAACTCTTATACTTTAATAAAATTGGATGAGGACAAAATTCTGGCAAAACTGTATCAAATCACTTGTAATTATATCTAAATTAATCTAATGTGATACAATTAGATGTTATTTGATACAACTTAGTCTGGCCATTTTTTCTGGCCATAATCGATTTTAGATAACCCAGAAAAAATAGTGCTTACTCAGAAGCAGTTCTGGAAGGCATTATTGAATTATCGAGCGCTTCCAAAGCAAACCCAGAAAGTGTGATTTTGTTCGTGATGTTACTTGGTATGTATCTTTTAAGCAGGTGAAAATCGCTTCTTTCATGTGCTCTAAGAAGAATTGTTAGCATTATTCACTGCTTCAAAGAAGTCATTTAAGAAAGCATAAGAGAATGGCTTCCCTAATTGCTTTATTGTATGCAAGGCGGTTTTTGGAAGCATGCAAATGTAGTAACTGATTATCAAATCGATGTTATGTTTTGTTGGGAAGATTACAGTACTTTATACATCAATAATTATTTTTACAAATATTCATAAAATTTATTTTATGTACTTCCTTTATATTTGTATTAGTGAATCCTGAACATCCGCCTACCATACAAAAACACTATACGAAAAAAAAATTCAATCAATTTGTAGCATATTTAATACAATCACTTAAATATTGTTTAGCTCGCAAAATATATATATACACGCAGAGAAAAAATTTGGTTGCAATATGATTGCGGACACAAAACTATGTTTCCTGCAGCCATACATTGTTGTTTCAATTATATTATTATTGTATTAACTATATTTCACCAATAATATGGTTAACTTAATAATGTTTTAGTAAAAATCTCTCTTTTTTCAGTTATCACATTATTCTTTTGTATACAATCATAATATAGTATTTATTATCATATTCCTCTCTCTAACTACAGCCATATTATGGTTGCGCCAACACTAAGATTTATGCTGAAAAATAGAAAGTTTAGTTTTGCTTTTTTAGATACTAAAATAAAAAATGTATGTAAACATCGCATAGCAACAAAATAATGATTTATGTAACTCCTAAATAACACAAATATTCGTCAGCGCAAAAACAAATTGATTACTTAAATTATTTTAAAATACGTCTTTTTAAATGTGTAAATTATTAAATAGCTAAATAATTATACCTTTGTACTATTTACAAAAACATGCATAACTTTTTAATGCAGCTTCAACAGAATGCTAGTAGAATAATGTAGAAATCATACTTTGATAATGTCTAAACATTTCCATAACAATAATATGATTATTTTGAGATCAATTGGAAAGAATAATATGGTAATATAGTTATAATATTATGATTAAGAAAAAGATAAGAGTGTGGTTGTCATGACAATAGTAACATGGTTATCGCAATCATAAATGTATGATGTTCTTCGAATATGTTTTTCCAACCATGTTTTTTCTTTGCGTGTAAAATAGTATAACTCCAGTTTTTTTGTTTGTGTTCGTATTTATTTTCCTTATTTTCCTTATTTGTCAATTTTTGTTTTATTTAATTTCCTTGTTCATTTTTTTGTGTTTCGTAAAAATGTTTTTACCAAATGTTTACTGTTTTTATTGAGTTTCAGTTTGTTTTTTATGTTTATTGTTTTCCTATCTAATAAAATGTAAAGCAAACGAAGACGGCCTATTGTTGTTGTCATCATCGTGATGTTCACTTATTTGTTTTTACTATTTTCTTTTGTTTGCATTAGATTTCTTTTTAAGTGTGTTAGTGTGCAAATACAAGAATTTATAGACAAATCTGAGGAAAGCTTTAAAGGAAAATAAAAATAAGTGTAAAAAATAAGAAAAACATGTTGAAAGCAATTTCCGTAGTATAGTTTTTTGTATTTTGTTGAGATGAAAAAAGTTCCGATATGGGTATATATAAACATATATAGTCATATATATCATTTCATTTCATATCACATCATATCTTAGATGATCTGATCTGAAAAATGGCATACATATCCTTACCTCATGTGATCCCATGGGATCTGATATAATATTATTTGATCCGAAAAATGGCTATACTTAAATTGATCAAGTTATATATAATTTGATACAATTTGATATAACTTCATAAAATCCCTTAACATTTTTTGAAAATCCACATTTGTTTCACATTTCAAATAGTAATTAAAATTTAAATATAAATCATTGGATTTTAAAATCAGATGTGATTTTAATTTTACTAATATGTGATGCCATATACAATTATATTTTATATATGTATATTATATGTATAAGCAATCGGTTTTTTTTTGCTTGTTTCTACCATATATTTTTATATTTAATTATCAGCGAAGAGAAATTAAATTTTTTTCTTTTGTATGTTCTTTTTCACTTTTTTGTATTTTCCGATTTTGAACTTTAAAAAAGCGTTTTCTTAAGATTAGGCGATTATAATTGCTTTTTTATGATTTTTCTGACTTAAAATGATATTTTCCTCATAAATATTATTTAATCTATTAACTTTGAACTTTGTGCAGCTTTTCTAAGTTTTGACTTTTGCTTTTTTTTTACAACATTTTTTCAGGAAACATCGTTACCGAAATAACTGCAATATCGTTACCCTTAAAATACAGTTATCGAACTATACGACAATAGCGTCACCCTTACCGATACCTGCATCGAATCGGTTACCATCCATATATGTTTTTGCTTTAAATGCATTGAATTTTTATTTTTTTTTTTCTTTTCTGATAATTATACATATATAAAAGTGGGAGAATTTGTTTGATTTGATTAAATACATAATTATACATTAAAGTATATATTATCTCATATTTGGCTATATCAAGTACATATGAAGAGATAAAAATATCAACTTATATATAACATCAGATATAATTATATATGATGATATATTTCGTTATATTAGACATTTTAATTAAAATGTGAATGAGGTGTAAACCACATATATAATTATATACAATTATATCAAGCTATATATAAACTTTTTTCGTCGGGTAGATAAACTTTCTAAAAGCGAAAAAAATTTAAAAAGGAGAACGGACTCCAGAAATTAATAAAAAAATTGTCTGATATAAAGTGGACGTCGCGTCACATTAATGGAACTGCTGTAATTAAAAATTATTATATTTTTCTAAACCCGATTATAAAAAATGGAGCCATACATTGTTTTATCTAATTTAGGATGACCACTTAATTATTGATATAAAATTTATTCCAAAAACTGGTATGATTAAATTGGGTAAAATTGCATCATATTATATTAATTTAGATACAAATAGAAGTGTTTTGATACAGTTTTGTCTTAATTTCCTCCTCATCCAATTTTATCAAATTATACCCTGATTAAAAAAAAATGATTTTGAGCTTTATTTAGTCATATCAATTTCTATGTGACGCTTTATGTAAAATTATAAAATTTCATCCGAAATATGGGCCCATATAATTGTATCTGATTGTATGGGTATATATCTATTCTGATGCAATTAGATAAATGTCCAGTACAATTTTATTAGAATTATGGCACGATGGAATTGTATTAGATTGTTTGAGTTTTGTATCTAAACTGTTACAAATATATATAATTATATAAGAACAATATATTGCTGTATCCGGATTATAACCTGATAAATATTTTATCCATAAACAGCTCAATAATAAATATCGTTTGACTACGTGACGAAATTCGTAAATTTTTAAATTCCAGGCTAATGTACAGCCATCAGACTTTAACTGCGGCAATATATAGTTACTCCAAAAGAATACCTACATTTTTCTTGTATGAAATATATATAACTATAAAAAGGTAAAGATAGCGTTTTATCCAAAATGAAATATATATTCTTGAATATTGCACTATATGTTAATATATATTTTTGATTTATGTTACTCTCATATATAATTATGTATATATTCGTACATAATTAAATTAACCATATATAATTGTATAAATAGTTTACGATTTTATATTTATCGGTATGAAATAAGATGTAATTATATATAATAAAATGAAATTTATTATAGATTTCAATCTACAAATGAGTTTGTTATACAAGGTGGCGCAAAAGTAATCCTCCTATCAGAAAATGCTATAAATTTTGCGATTGGCCCCTAATGTCAGTTCTGTTTTGACATTTGTGTATTAAACACATGCGAAATACACGTTAATAAACAATGTTACGCTACACTGCTCCAGAACGCGGAATATGGGTGACTATTTATTTGACCAATAATCGGTCGGTGACTTTGGCACAACGTGAATTTCGTCGCAGATTTCCTGGCCGTCCAACGCCTACTGGTGAGACACTGCGACGTTTAGCCGCTCGCCTCGAAGAGACTGGCACAACACGAGATGCTGCCAGGCGTGGCAGACCCCGGAGTAGTCGTTCTGCAGAGAATATTGCTGCTGTAGCCGAGGATGTCATGGAAGCGCCGTCGACATCGACCAGACGACGTGCCACGCAAATGGGTATCAGTCGACGGTCAGCGAATTTTGGTACAAGATTTGAAGTTGTTTCCGTACAAAGTCCAGACGGTGCATCAGCTGTTAGCTGCTGACCGCCAATCGCGTGTAAAATACGCTCAAGCCATCCTTAATCAACACCAAGAGGAAGATGATTTTTCATCAAAAATAATAATGAGTGATGAGGCCCATTTCCATCTTAGCGGGTACGTAAATAAGCAAAATTTACGCTTTTGGGGCACTGAAAATCCGCGTGTAATCCACGAAGAGCCATTACACCCGCTCAAAGTCACTGTATGGTGTGCTGTTTTCGCTGGAGGAGTCATCGGACCTTTTTTCTTCGAAGACGTCGCGGGCCAAACGGTTACTGTGAATGGTGAGCGCTACAGAGCAATGATCAACGAGTTCTTTTTGCCGCAACTTAATGAATTGGGATTGGAAAACATGTGGTTCCAACAGGATGGGGCAACGGCACACACTGCACGTGCCACAACCGATATGCTGAAGGATGCATTTCCCGGGCGCCTAATCTCCCGTTTTGGCGATTTGCACTGGCCAGCAAGATCGCCTGATTTGACCGCTCCAGACTTCTTTTTGTGGGGCTTTTTGAAGTCGCGGGTTTATGTCCACAAGCCTCAGACTCTTGCAGCTCTTAAAGACAATATCCGTCAAGAATGTGAGGACCTATCGCCGGAAGTTTTGGCCAAAGTGATGGAAAATGCCATAAAAAGGTCTCAAATGACAATCAACTGTGGCGGCGGCCATGTACATGACATCATATTCTCGACTTGATGTAAAAAAAACTAAAATACCAAATAAAAATAATCCACAAGAAGAATCAAAGTTTTTCATTTTTTTTTAAATTACAGCCAAAAAACATCGGAAGGTTATTTTTGCGCCACCTTGTATTTACCATTTCATTTAAACTCAAGAAAATTTCAAATAAATAAAAGTTTTCTATATGAAATGCAGAAAAGTTGCAATTGCTATTGAAAAATTTTATTTGTAACTGAAGAAATTATAAATCAATTAAGATTTCTTTGAAATTTTAAAATGACACTGCGAATATTCAAATTTGAAATTAAGAATTTCGCGATATTTAATATTTTACTTAAAATTTTCTCAATTTGATGTAGTTAATAACAATTTAATTTCAATTTTTTTCCAATTCCAATTATATTTGCATTTTTTTTTTTAATTATCAGAACAATATATTAAAGTTTCTGATGAGATTTTAAATAGAAAAGTTACAAATGAAAATATCATTTTAAAATATTCTTTATGGAGCCAACCAGACATGGGCGGCTTCAATTACATTTCACAATCATTTACTTGCGAAATTTTTCAATATCATTAATAATTTCAGACCTACGCTCACACTTGTTGACTTAAACGCTTCCTTAGAAAGTTTGTAGTCTTTTCAGTACCAAACATGGGGATTAGTAACAACACCTGGGTATTTAATTACAGGTAAATTACTCAATTACACCCAATTACATGTAATTAAATGCCTGTAATTAAATACACAAATATTGGTATTATGTCCAATGTCTGGTATTGGCAAAATAGAAAATTTTTCAAGGAAGCGTTGAAGCCAAAAATTGTGAGCCTAGGTCTGAAATTATTGATTATAAGATTATTTGCACATGTGAATGATTGTGAAATGTAATTGACGCCGCCCATGTCTGGAGCACACATTATTTGTATATATAGTAATCAAATGTGCTATAATCTCGAAACTTATTTAACAAATTGTAAAAAATAATTTGTTGTACGCTGGTCCCTATCCGGATTTCATTCATGCCTCAGGAATTCGTCAAGGTACTATCTTCTTAGAATTTCTAGAACATTTGTTAGGTTAAATCACAAACTCAATGATAATTTCTTGATATATCAAAGAAAAAATAACAAACAACTACCGTACTTAAAATTTTAACAAAATTATACATATCTGATTCGATGCAAAACAATATTCTAATATGACATCATATCATTATACGTATTTATTATACGTTATTATACGTAACATTGTAATAAGCGATATAAAATTTTATATGAAATTAAAAAAATAGCAAAAATTATTTTTTATTACAGTTTTGCAATGCAGTGTATATATCATTTGTAGTAATATATGCAAAATCTGATGTAATTTCAATCGACATATATTAAGATATTAATATGTATGGGTTCATATCAAAAATTTTCGAAAAACCTAATCCAAGATAAAACTATATTTGAAACTATATTTCCATATTAAGATATATGTTTTTATATAATATTATATTAAAAAAGATATTATTGTATATGAACGTTTTTACTCGGGAAGTTTTGAAATTGGGTACATACGTTTTAGAACAAATTAAACAATAGGTCGGTATTTATTCAAATATTTCCTTAAACAATTTTTTTTTGTTTTATTAAATTCTTTTAGACAACTTTCAACAAACTTTTCTATTATTAACCCTTTAAAACATAATCATAAGACTAAAAGTTTAGACATTTATCTCAACTTTAATATTATTCACATCATCTTCCCTATGAATGTGCGTACGAACAGTTGGTTAAACTAATTTTCAATCTTTTGTGTTGTCTATTTTGGCACCAAATGGGTTACTTTGAAGGTCTGTTGATTTTTTTGTTTGTTCTTTTTTCCGTTTTCATTTCCTTTTTAGAATTATGTTTTTTTATTAAAGTTTTCATTTCTTTTTTTTTCGTTCCAGTCATGACTATTATTATTATTATTGTTTTTTATTGTTAAAACGTAAGAAATAAAAAATAAAATGTTATGAATAAAATAAAATTTCATTACTTCAATCTATGTCGCCTTAAACATTTGCATAAATTCAAAGAATTTTGAATTCCAGCAATATTGTCATTTTGACACGATTAAGCATAAATAATATTAAAAAAAAAATATGAATAAAAATTAAATAGAACAAAAATAAGTAAAATAATCATAAACGGTTGAAGTTAAATTATTTTAGGGTGGTTCTAAAATTGTTTTGTCCTTTTGCCAAAATGTTCTTAAATTTCAGTAAATATAGAGTATTTGCTTATTGAAAACTCGGTGTAGTTTTCGATTTATAAGAACTTAAAATTAGATATAGTTTTTAATCAAATAAAAGAAATACCTAATCGCTGCTAAAACACACCTTGCCACATAATGAGTCTAGTAATCTAAACTCGAGAGTTTAAACGTTTTATATTATAATTCTAACTTTTTTTATATGAAATGTCCCATAAGTAATGAGTTATGCATTACTGGCAGCCTTACGTATATATGCATAATAATGGGTTACCTATATGCGTTCAATGTTATAAATAATATGAAATTACCAGAAGTAAAAAAATAATGGGTCTAAAGCAGACTTTGACTACGTCAATCATATTTCACAATCATTTAATTGTGAAATTTTTCTATATCATTAATAATTTCAGACCAACGCTCGCACTTGTGTGCTTAAACGCTTCCTTGGAAAATTTGTCAAAATTTTACTACCAAACATGGGGGTTAGTAACAATTTATGGTTATCTAATTACAGGGCAATTACTCAATTACACCTAATTACATATAATTAGACGTAAAAAAGTAATTGGCCAGTAAATAAATACACAAATATTGGTTGTATGCCCCATGTCCGGTGTTGACAAAATTGACCGTAAGTATAAAATAATTACTGATATACAAAAATTTCACAAGTTATTGATTTTGAAATGTAATTGACGTCGCCCAATTACGAATTTAAAAAAAATATGTTATTCATTTAATTTAATAAATATGTTATTTATTTTTTTAAACATGACCGATCCAGGAATCTACCCCGGGTTGTCTGCTAAATAGGCAACTGGCAGAAAATTTGTTGTATCACTATATTTTGCCTGGAAGTAATGAGATGAATAATCTATTATAGTTCACCGATTATTTTTTTGTATGAGAGCAAGTCATTATACGTTTCTTATCGGTAACTCATTATTTAATTATTTACAGTAATTCAGAAGGTAATAGGTACTAAGTAATAGTTAATAATAAAAAAAAATACATACTTCTGCTGCTGATCACGCAGCTCTAATGACTTGCTGAAGGCTATTTAGATTAGACTATAGCGGCACTATGCACCGCGACCAGAAGTTGGTATTTTGTGGTGCCAGCGAATACACCCTATAGGTTCAGGCTCCCTACGAAGCCAACTATCCTACCAGGAGAACAGTTCCAAACGTCCGATGGCGATACTATTCGACCACCAAAATAACGCACCCTAATGTCGGGGTTCCAATTCACAAAACCTGCACGTATCCGTAGAGGATCGTCCCGTCTTGTACAATTTATACCTAAGGCCACAGTGCCCTGTGAGGTAACCCGTTACCGTCCTTATTTCGCCCCTCGTCATAGACAAGAGTTTCCGCGATCTCTCCCCAGAGGGAGATATAAACAGCCTCGCCTGTCGCTGCCCAGACGATCTGGCCCAATAGGGCTCAAACTCCGACTCCCTCCATCTTCTGAGCCTCTCTCTGACATACCCATTGGGTACGCCACAGAAGGGTTCCGGGCAAATTAATGGTCGACGAGCTCCGCAGTTGGCTAAACAGTCAGCCCGTTCAATGCCCTCATGCCCCTCATGGCCTGGAACCCAGCCCAGTGTTAAGGAGTTGTTAAGTCCTAGACGATTTAGAGAGTCGATACATTCCTTAACCAGACCAGACGACACATCTTGAGCCCTCAAGGCACCAAGTTCCGCCTGGCTGTCAGATAGAATGTAGATCGTGGCCCCACGTGTCCTCCTCCGCAGACACTCTTCCACACAGATACAGATAGCGAAGACATCAGCCTGAAAAACGGAGGGATAGTTGCCCATGGGCAGAGCAAGCTGAAATCCGGGTCCGACGACACCCGCCCCCGTATCCATATTCGACTGTTTCGAGCCATCCGTGAACCAGACCTGTGCACCAACCTCCGGTACCCAAGATCCAGTCAACCACGTGCTCCTGTCGATAATCACAACAACAAAGTGCCTCACAAATACCTGCACAGGCAGTATCCTGTCACTGACCCTAATAACCGGGTCATCAGCGAACATTTTCGCAATCTCAAGATGCCCCTTCATATCCAAACTCCTCATGCTGCCAATCTCCCGCAGCCTTAGGGATCACATGCACGCGTTCTCCTTTACAGAAATATGCAAAGGAGGAATACCCAGCATGACTCCAATGGCATCAGTCGGACATGAGTTCAATGCACCAGTGATACCAATACATGCCAGTCAATAAATCCTCTTAAGAGTCATCTGAGCCCCGAGTTGTTCAACCTTTGTCCACCACGCCAATGAGGTGTATGTGACCATCGGTTTCACAATGGAGTTAAAAGACCAGTAGACCATTTGAGGTCTAAGGTTCCAGGTCTTGCCAAAGAGCCTCTGGCAGGCAAACATTGCACTAGTGGCCCTTTTAGAGATCATATCAAGGTGCCCATTCCAATTCAGAGACCTATTCAATATAACCCCCAAGTACTTAACGCTATCAGAGAAGCAGATCCTGGTCCCCTGAATCGATGGCTCAGTGAGAAATAACTTACGTTTACGAATGTAATGACCCTAGATGTCAACATCTCCAGAGTCTAGCTAACGATAACACTGGGGATGTCTTTTCTCAACATCGCAGTCCTAATCGCATCGTAGGACGTGTTGTCAAAAGCTATACTAATAATTAAAATCACTTTTGCTATTAATTTTGAAACAAAAACAACCAGCATGAAGTGTATTTTCTAAAACTGGACAAAAAGATTTTGCAAATCACTTTTTGCGTAATGTACTCATTGTTCTGCGAGTTCCTAAGCCAATATCAGAAAATAATTCGCGAAACTTTCAAATTAAACAAAAACTGTTAAATTGGATTGATTTTTAGTTCAACTAAACACGAATAACACATTTAATTACTATAAATGCAATTAATGTTTATCCCGATGAAAATAAATTTAAATAACAAATATGCAGGTGCTTGTGCAAATTTAAATGTAACTGACACTAATAGAAAACATATGATTTTCTACTATTGATTTACTTGAATAAACGTCATTACATTGCTAGGTCTGTCAAAAAAACAGAGTAGTATTTGGAAGATGACAAAGGCAATTGTGACAATATTTTGTTGTTGTTTTTGTTTTTTCTTTGATATTTTACATTTTGAATCTCGCTCCTAGACGAGGACAAGAAATTCTCATTGAGTTTGTGATTTAACATAACAAATATCTCTAGAAATTCTAATAACAAAGTCCCCTGAAGATTTCCTTGGGCAGGAATGAAATCCGGATAGGGACCCGCCTACATCAGATTGTTTTTCACAATTTGTTAAATAAGTTTTGGGACTTTAGCACATTTAATTACTATAAATTCAAAAAATATTATGTTTCGTAATATATATTTTTTTTTTATTAATTAATAATCATATAATTACAAATTAGATACTATTACCCGAACTGAGCACTAGCTACTATGGCCTTCGGCGCGTTGTAGCGGAAACAGACCAGTGCCTCTGGTGGGAATCGAACCCACGATCCCCGGACTGATAAGCCAGCACGATACCAACTAGCCTACCGGGGCCCACATAAGTTTCGTAATATAACGATAGGTAATAATGCGTTATAATAACAATAATATTAATGGTAATAATGGCGTTACATTAATTTACCCATTATTTAGTAATGTGTGATTTTACTGGGATGTTCAAAAATATGTGTTTATTGAGTATTTGCAGGAGGCCTATTGACGGAAATATAACTTTTTTCAATATCACCCCTTCCGATTTGCATTAAACGTGGTATATGTTCTGCTAATTGGTATGACAAAACAGTATTTTTTTTTTAATTAGTTGTCGTTCGCATTTAATCGCTGCTTGAAGACGGTATTTTTTAAAAACATATTAGAATTACATACTTTTCATATGGTCGTAATTATTGAACGCTTAGTTCAATTTTACATATGTATGTCTCATTTCAAAGCTAGTTTTGTCTTTGATATATATACGAATTTAGATAAGGATAACAAATATAAAAATGTCCTTGATTTCCGAATATCTCAAATGCACCTCATTTTTTCTTCAATTTTTATTCGTAGATTGATCAATATGCCCTCTAAAATATATAACAATTCAGATTTGAATCACAATGGGTTTTTTTTTCAATATTACTACTATTTTATGCAAAATTCGTCTCAATGATGTCTCCGAAATGTTCAATTGTTGAGAACGACGGTGAATTGATGTTGATGGCGCTTCACGCACACTTTCTGCCACAGCACCAATATTCTCTGGTGTACGCACTGTTTTTGGCTTTTCACGCTTTGGTTTATCGATGAGGATGCCAGTTTCTTTCACTTTTTTCACAAGATAACGAACATACGGACCATATTCGTTCAGCGGAAGGATAAAACTAATTATCTGTCAAATCAGACTTGAGCTAAGTGTTACCATTCACGAAATAAGCACTAGTTGAAAAAAAAATGTTAGATGGCGGACCCTTTACAAAAAACAAAAAAAAAATTTTATATCAAAATTACAGGGGCCAGCAGGTTTTCTGGTCCTGAAACTATAGTTTACTTTTCTAAAGATTTGATGTGAGCTGAAGCTGAATCTTAGCATTTCTACATCACATCAGCCTTTGGAGACATCTTAATCCAAAGTTTTAAAAATCTCTATTTTTCGCTATATTCTGGACCTTATAACATCGTGCATTAAGCTTTATCCACAACAGTTGTTATGTTATCTCAAAGTCATATCCGTTTCCTTTAAAACATACATTGAACCTTTACTATATCTTAGTTTTTTCTTGGAGATATACGTTATAATTCATTAGTATGATATTTATGGTAATATAGAAAATACCATACAAATGAATTTCAACGACCGATTTCTCCAAGATGAAATAAGACATTGGAAATATTTATTTTAAATGCAATTTATAGAACTCTCAGTAACTTGTAACTTCCAGAATCGAATTTTTTAAAACATTTTTTGTTTAACAAAGAAGAAAAAAAAAACGCAAGCAATAAATATGGTTTTCTATAAAATTTTAAATTGAAAATTATGACGGCTTTTCTTGGGATTTTTTTTTTGTATCATCCTTATTTAACTAATTATAATTTCAAATTGCTCATTTGTCATTTTCAAAATTAAAGGCTAAGAAAACTTATATAAATAGGCCTTCATCAAATGCATATTAAGTAGGAAGTCTAAAAAAAAAGAAAGGAACATTGCTGGAGTGAAATATAATAACACCCTTTAATTGAATATCCTGTCCCAAAGAAACCAAAATTGAAAGAAATGAATGGAATGTTCCACGAAGAAAATATATACAACACTATTGTTTATTAGAGGGTCTGCATAAAATTATTGTTTTTTTTTTTTTTTTGCTTTGTTGTGGATATTTAATAAAAGGTGGTATGTTATTTTGACCTTTAATTTCATGTTTTAATAACCTACAATTTACCATTATTTTTTGAACTTTTACTGTAACGACTTAAAAGTGACGAAGGGGGTCAATATTAATACACCAGACTGGATGAAAAGGGTGCTGGTTATTTTCTTTTTTAGAAAAAAAAAAAAAGAAAATAATAAAAAAAAAACCTTAACATCATACCCTCTGTCATCATGTCATCAATCAAGCGTTAAGAGTTTTTATGGAAAATTGCTTAAAAAAAATCTGTACCAAATGTTTTTTTTTAGTTTTTTGCGCTTCTAAAGGGTTCTTAAAAGTTCTTGGAAAACATGTGATTTTTTTACGCCTTAATAGCTTTTGTCGTTGTGTTTTTAGGAACAATTTACAAATTTATGTGTAACGTTGGCTATTGAAAATTGGTTAAACCTTTAAACAACATGTTGATGTTGTTGATAATTTTTATTTTGTGCTACTCTTTCGGAGGATGAGTTAATCGAGGTTATTTGTTTTGTTTATTTGCAGCAAACAGAAAAAGGTATTTTTTTGTCTATAGAAAAATATCATTAAATTTAATTATTTGCAAAACATCTGGTGACCTTTCATTTTTCTTTTTTATGCTTTTAATGGTTTTTTTTTTTATTTTCGCAAAATTTTACATGAAGTATTGAATGATGGGTTATTAATGGATATTTTTGTGCTTTCGAAATCCTTATTAGTTTTTTATGTTTTGATCTTATTTATAATTTTTTTCTGAAAGTAAGTAGTGATGATTTGTTTGATTTTGTTAGACTGTGATTGAAACTCATAATGTGTTTCAATGAGACATACAAATTTTAGTGTGTATATATTAGAACTTTTTTTAAATGTAATTCTTCAATGTTTTAGTTAGACATTCCTAAACACAGGCTTCCTAGGTCATTTATGTTCAAATTTAAATAAAATCACTATTTGTTTTCATTTTTATTCTTTTCCAACGTTTCGCTTTGTATTTTCCAGCATCTTCAGGGATGAATATTTATTTGATATATAGTCCTTAATTCAATAACATTCTTTTTAAAAAATATCACAGTAGTTTAATATGTTTTGACGACAAAAAAACACAGATTAATTAATTAAAAATAAATGTAAAACTATAATGAATAAAATATCACAGTAAATTTCTCGTATTTTCCAACGCTAAGATCACAGTTGAATTTAATTGTTTTTAGTCCAATGTAACTGTTTCAAAAATATTTATGAAACTGTTTCATATAGATAGTGTTAAGGTGATGCGTTTTGGAATTCCATCGAAGTGGAAAGAATTATTCCTAGACTGAAAAATTATTCCATGTTGCTCTATCTCTATCGGCTTTCGAGATATGAAACAATTTTATATTTTGATGACACTTTTTTATGAAATGATGAAGAAGTCATGAATCTATGTTCATAAATACACACATAGAAATAAAGTGCCAACCGAATTTAAAAGTGCATATTAATGGTAACAAGTTATAAATTCAGTTAGTTCAACCCCAGTAAAAAAATTTCGTGGTTTTAGAAGCAGGATAAAACAAATGCGCTGATGTAAGTGCTTACTATAACATAATACTGAGAAGCAGCAAAGGAAACGAATAATTTTCGTATAAAAATAAACAAACAAAATTTTGAGCTTACTGTGTTCCCTAACAAGGATGCAGGTTGTAAGCAGCTTACCATAATCCCTTATAAGGATGCAGGTTGTAATGCAGAAAGTTTCATATCGTGTATTATAAACGATCTGTACGAATCCTCCCGAGTGATTTCCGATTGTGTTTGCTGTTTTCGAGTATGTAATAAAAAATAATTAGTCATTTAACTGTTTCTGAAGAGCTAGGACGTGGAGCTGTAAAAAAATAAAATTATTATAATATATGTCAAAAATTTTAAAACCAATAGAATTTAGAAGTAAAATTTTATGTAAAATAAATTGTGTATGGTATATTCATGTTATTACTTTTAATCGTAATAATATAGACATGAAATATGATTTTACTTCAAGCGCTGAAAGCACAGCTTTTTATAAGCGCTAAAATCAGCGCTTACTTTGCCAAAAAGTAATGCTTCCAAGTGGGAATTCGCTATATAAAAATCATAGCATATGTAAGCAGGTTTGTAAGGGATTCTCTTAGGCTTACTCCCTTACAAACCTGCTTGCATGTAAGCAGCGTTTTTTACTGGGACGATATTTACATTAAATTTCTGAATATTCTGGGTGTTTCAACTAAAATTTAGGTAAATTAACCGAACTTGGTTGTGAAAACTAATTTTAAGTTGAGCCAACCGTCTGAAATTCGTAATAACTAAATTGTTCTCTGTATGTATTTATGAAAAATTTCTTCATGGCTATGAGCACTTAATAAATATGACACTGTTTCATAGATTTTCGTTCAATGAAATTGTTTCATAAATAAGATTCAATTTTTTCGCTGAATGTAGTTTATATTTGATCTGCTTTATTCAAGCCATTTTTTTTCGCAGCTTAGTTGGACCAGTTTATTGGGATGCCTCTTGGTTTTTATTATACCTTCCAAAGTTATATGTTTATATATAATTTTCTGATATTACAAATGTTTTTATAAAACTTATAACTGTTTTTAAGAGTGTGATAACTGATCTCTAATTGTCTTACTGTGTAACATTTAAAAGATTTCTTAATTGATTTAAGAGACAAATTGTGTCATAATATTATGTTAGTGTTTCATAACTATAATTACATATAACGATAAACAAAGAAAAATAGTAAATAAACTAAAATTTAATAATTATTTTTGTTTTTTATGCAATTATAATCAATTTGCAATACAATGTCGAGTGGTTCATATCTAAGTGTTTTTTAAAAATGGCAAAATTCAGCATATTTAAGAAGGGGTTTAAGTTATCGGGAATTTGCTAGAAAAATAAACAGTTAACATGTGGTTGTTACAAAATTTGGCAATAATAAGAGTGCTTTTGGTAAAAAAAATGGGTGGCCCAAAAAAAAAAGCTTTCTTTATCGGGACCGGCTTAAAATAATCAACTCAATGGGGAGTCTAAATCCGATAATCGATGAGTGTAAGGTAAATGAGTATAAATCAACCACAGGTAGGTTTTAAAAGGATTCTCAGAGAACTACTCTCCAAACGCTGATGTCTGTGCCAAGTTTATTACCTCACCACAAACTGCTCGACTTGTTAAATATGCTGACTTTGAATCGACTATTCCCGATTGTTGTGAAGGTGTTAAATAATTTTAAGGTTTATAAATCACCCAGCAAATTTTTTTTGAACATATTACCTTTGAACCTGTTCTAGAACAACTTCTTTTACCACCGGTTACAAGGAACCCGTTCTAGAACAGGTTCCTTGGTGTCAAAATGTAAGGTGTCACTGTCCCAGAACCAGTTATACAACTGGTTCTATAACCGGTTCTAAAGCAACCTGTTCTTATTTGAAGGTAAAGAACCTATTGCAATTAGGACGAACTCCATATAAAAAGAACCAGTTGCAGAACAGAAATTAGAACCTGTTATAATACAGTATAAACCAGCAACATTTTTTAGAACAGATTACATCTGAACCTGTTTTAGAACAACTTCTTTTACCACCTGTTACATGTAACCGGTTCTAGAACAAGTTGCTGGGAGTTGAAGTGTAAGATGTCACTGTCCCAGAACCAGTTCTATAACTGGTTCTAGAACCGGTTCTAAAGCAACCTGTTCTTGTTTGGAGGTAAAGAACCTATTGCAAATAGGACAAACTCCATATAAAAAGAACCAGTTGCAGAACAGAAATTAGAACCTATTATAATACAGTATAAGTTGTTCTGCAACCAGTTATTTGGATTTTACTATTTTACTGGGAAGCTGTTCAGCAACTCGTTATTTGGAATTTACTATTTTACTGGACATTTCATTATCTTAATCCAGAATAAAAATAAATTACTGAATTTAAAAATGAACACTGCGTCAACAATTCCAGCAAAAACACACCTGACCAAATAAGGAGTCTCGTAATCTTAACTCGAAAGTTTGGACGTATTACCCTTTGTATTGTAATTCTAACTCATTTTATATGAAATGTCCCAAAAGTAATGAATTATGCATTACTAGCAGCCTTACGTAAATACGAATTATAATCCGATACCTATATGTATACAAGGATATGAATAATAAGCCATTACCAGAAGGAAAATAATAATAATATGACTAAAAAGAGATTTTAAAAAAATGCGAATTTTAAAAAAATATTATTATTTTTTTTTTAACATGGTAGAGCCGTCAATCGATCTGGTGTCGCCAGATTAATAGGCGACTGCGCTACACCCAAAGCCACCGAGGCATATAACATTTTATAGTTTACAACATAAATGAAGTTTTCTTCTATGTAAATTCGTTCAAGATATACGAAAGCTAACACCTTACCCTTTAGCTTACAAAACTACAAATTTTAATGTGTCTAATAATAGAATGCCGAAAAATGTTGTATCATTATATTTTGCCTGGAAGTAATAAGCTGAATAACCTATTATTGTTCACCAATTATTGTTTGTATAAAAGTTTCTTATTGGTAACCCATTATTTTATTATTTAAAGTAATGCAACAGGTAATAAATACTCATTACAAAGTAATGTATAAAATAATAAGTAGTCATTACCATGTTTTTGCTGGGATGATTCAACTTTTACTGGATTTTTAGCATTTTAGTACATTTTTAGTGTAGCAAAAAAAAAATGATTTAAAAAGTTTAGTCAAAATGTGAGTCATTACAAATTATCATTATATGAATTTCCATAATAATGAATTCCAAACGCCGTTTTTATATAAAACATATAATTTATGCAAAATTCACATTTTTTTATAACTTAATTATAAATATTAAAAACTTTTTTTTTTGTGCCGAATATAAGAGACTTTTTAGAAATTTTATACATACTTTGGTACAAAATTTAGAACGACAAAACCTCGTATAATAAATTTGTGTACATTAAAACGTTTTTGTTTGTGATTTTTTTTTTTCTCTAAATATCCTCATATATAGATCATTTAATGGATAATAAGGTGGTAATAACTTCAATTTAAAACTTCCTTGATTTTCTTTACTCCCTGCTGAAGACTTTTGGCATAAAATGCAATTTAAAACATTTAATAGAAGTGTTACTGCCAACATGCATTAACCCACAACCACAAAAATATAAAAAAAGAAACTTTATTTTCATGTTATCAGTAACACATACAAACATTGGTATCGTGTATACAGTGTAGTAAAAAAGGCCAAAATGTATATATAAAAAAAAAAAATCAACCCAACGTAAATGCCAAAAACGAAGATATGCCAAGACTGGGTAAAAATATATATAAATCTTGTTTTTTTATACTCAACTCGAAAATTGTATTAAACATTTATAATGTGTCTTTAACGATTGCAATATTTTTTTTATATATTTTTTTTTTTCGTTGCTGGTTGGTGGTACTGTCCGGAAGACATACTTACAATGAACTAAAGAATAGAAAATAAAAAAAAAAGTCCTGAAGTAAAAAATGTAATACAGTATATCACCAAGTATTCTTTCTAGATACAGTCTCTGGCTACAGCATTGTGAACGACTTTTAATTAGTGCATATTTTTTATAAGGATCTTTTTCATGTTACTCTATTTATATATATCTAATAAGGTGAAATATCGAGGCATATCCGACAACAAAACAAAAACACTGTGGTGTAAAGTGAGCCAATGTTTTAATATTAAAACTCAAGATGCATTTATTAAACTATATATTAAGGTGTCCTCTTCATAATGATAAAGGTCCAGCCTTTCTTCCCTATATTTCGAATAATTCAAAAATGTGGCAATGTAGCAATATGGTTATCAAAATGTTAAGTTTTATTGTTTTCGTAAAATAGAGACAAGTTTTCATACAAAAACAAATGAATTTCTAAACGTTAGTTTGGGCAGCTAAAAAAATACATCTCACTTTTTCTTTGCTGCGAGTTTGGGTCAGGATACCTTCCTTGTAAATATCCGATTAACTAAAAAATTTACATTCATTACAAAACTAGGAACTTTGTTGCAATTAATAAACATTTGGCAATTAAGTGCATTTTCAATAAAAAAAAGTAACCACATTAAGCATTTCAACTGATCAGGATAATTGTTCCAAACGATCTCCTTAAAATGCGTCTCAAGACCAAAATGTTTCAAAATTTCTTTAAATAAAGCGAAATGTGTGCTAATAATACACTCAAAAAAAAAAGTTTGTAGTCAGCAAAAAATTTTGCTGAGTCCGCAAAATTTTAGTCTGGAGGATGCTTGCAAAAAAGTTGCTAATGTCAGCAAAATCTTTTGCTGAAAATCAGCGAGCTGATTTTTAGCAACAAAATTTGTAGATTCAGCAAAAGTTTTGCTAACACTTAGTAGATTAGAAATACAAAAGCCTTGCTAAAAATTAAAAAATTTTTTGCTGAATTTTAGTAGACTGAAAAAAACGCAAAAAATTTGTAGAAAAATTGTAATTTAGTTAATTTATTTGCTGAAAATCATAAAACATATTTTTGTGATTCTTTTAAAAATAATTTACTATAATAACGAAATATAAAAATTTTCATTTTTCCACATTGACGACATTAAATTAATTTAATATCTGAAAATATATAGAAATAAATATATATAACATAACAAAAATTGTCTTTCAATTACTTACATCAATGGTTGTCTAAATGATGCTATCGCAACTGCCGAAGATAATTATAGAAACGAAAAAAAAGAAAAACAAACGAAACGAAAAAAACAACCCTTTTTGCAATAAGAAAAAGAAACCATAAAAATCTACCTAAGATGTGTGTCTTTGTCTTTCACTTTACTCTGTCTACATTTCTGTATATGTTTGTTTGCAATTTGACCACACATATAAACATTTAGTTTAAATAAATAAATATTTTATTTTGTCTTTTATTTAATTAATAGATAATTACACAGGTAGAAAAATACAATCTTTAAAACGTTTTAAAAGCATTTTTCATGATGGTACAAGCGTTTTCAGAACATACCAAATTACAAATTTAAAGCGTTTTGAGAATGTGCAAAATGATAACCCAAATTCACGGTCTGAGGATGGTATTTTATAACGTTCTCAAAACATTGCAAAACAAAATTTTTGAAATGCTTTTTCAATCGTTAAATAAGTATTTGCAGAACATTTTGGCTTACAGTTATTAAGCGTTATGAAAACGACCCAAATGATAACCGCTTTGAGGGTTGTAATTTTGAACATTGTCAAAACACTCGAAAGACAAATTTGATTGAAAATATATTGTTTTGAGCAGTTTCTGTACTTAGCAGTCGCCAACCAGCGGCTTGTCTGTGTCAAAATTTTGGATGGTGTTTCAGTTTCAAACTGATGTAATAAAAAATCTGTAGAAAATAAATGTTGTAAAAAAATACTTTTTTCACAAGTTATGTACTTATTACCCTTTAATTCTTCATATACTTGGGTTGAACTGAAATTTTCTTTGCCTACACCCTTATTTGGCTTTCCGCATCCACTAAACTGTTGTTGCAACTCGTTTGACATTATAACAGAGAGAACAGCTGAATCGCAAAAAAAAAGTATTTCTAAAGTACTATTGGCAAATGTTAGAAAAACGCTTTAACGCAATGGTTTTACATTGGTTTTATTTTATAAACCGTTGAAAATTTTGTACGATAAGAACTTCTAAAGTACTTTTTACAAACGTTGGAAAAACGCTTTGAACCAATGTTTTACCAGTGTTTTTATTTCACAAATATTTGTAAGTTTTGTATAAAAAGTATTCCTAAAATACTTTGCCCGAACGTTCGAATAGCAATCCAAAATAATGTTTTTTAAATGCTTTTTTTTTGTATTATTTGCAATTATCGCTTTGGAAACGCTTTTATTTTAGCACCATCAAAAACAAACGTTTTGAAAACTCTTCGTTTTTTGTACCATCCCAAATTTCTACCTGGGTATTTTCACAAGCCGGTGACAACGCAAAATTTAAGTTATTTTAGTCCTCAATTTTGTTTTATGTATGAAAAATAGATACAAAAACTTCCATGGTTGATTTTTTTATATGTCTTATTAGAGTTGTACTTTTTAGTATCATTTTCCTCTTCTCTACTACATCTTGACATGCCGCGACATCTACTTCATTCTGCGTATATCTTTCAATCTGGTTGTCGTCCACACTATTAATGTGCTTATCAGCACAATTTTTTTTAGCAAAATTAATTAGTAAAACATTAGTATATTAGTAAAGCATTAGTATAAAACAGTTAAGTGCTGAATAAGTATAACAAAAATGTTAGCTGAAAACACGAATTTAGTCTAAAATTTTGCTAAAAAATAGTTTACCTGATTTACAAGACGTTTTACTAACTTCTCTACTAACTTATTTTTTTGGGTGTACTATTTTATTATTATTTTTTTTAAAACTAGTGAAAACTTAACAGTTTTTATTAAAATGGTCAAAGCTTATTTTAAATAGTACAACTATCACTCGATTTACACAATCCTAAAAAACTCGTGTAAATTGAATTCGCATTATTTTTTATGAAAAATCGGTTAGAGCAACATAAATTAAGAAAATCTAAGGCAGAATAACTTTAAATTATGAATACAATACTCATAAATATCTATTTTACACTCAAAAGTCTATTAAACGGGTTCCAATTCAGTTGAGCTAATTTTTTCTGTCGTTATCGTTTAAATCAGATATTTAACTAAAGTTATTAATTATCTTATTGTATGTCTAAGAAACTAAGCGAGATAAAGCTAAATCAACCACTTACAATATATATGGACTAGCCACTGAACAGATCTTGAATAACCTGTTAGCAGAAAATTTCTGTCGATTAATCTTTAATATTCTGTTGGTGTAGCTACCCTATGGGTAATGAGGAGTCAATTGACCTTAAAGTGACTGGTTAAAGAAGGACTTATCACAGGACTGGTATAACTTAATACTGAAGTGGGTTAGGCAGTGTAAATTGTCCTAAAATTACCTATCCTGGGACTGATAAAGGGAGGACATACCACTTAACCAGAATGCTTATTAAGAAGAAAAAGACAGTTGGCCATAATTTTACCCATGGTCCTTTGCGACAGTCTTGTGGTATGCCCATCTTTGGTTAGTCATGTGGCATGCCACTATGTGGTTTAAAGCAGGACAAATGACCCCCTCCAATGACAAGCCAATGTTAAAGTTGCAAGTTGTTTACATAGGGTAGGATTTAGCAGATGACCGGTCTCTGGCACGAAGGGACCGATCCTGTGGTACACGCAAAACCGGTCCCATTCCCCATAGGGAAACTCTATTTTTTTTTTAACTACAACTGTTAACTCAAATTTGTTTCCTCTAAAATTTAGGTCGCCTTAATTTGGCAGATTCTCAACTTCATGGAAAATTTAGGTAATATTTTCTGTTGTCGTAGCTGAAATTTCAACTATTTGTACGGTCTTTTTATGATTGTAACCAATTATTTGTGCTTCCAATTAATTCTTTAAAACTTTCTTGTGAAACTTATCCTTTTTTCTGATAAGAGGTTCTTCCACATATAACTAGTCAGTAGTTTTTATCACGTTTCTGATTCGATTTCAGATTAATTGAAGTTCAGAGAGATTTGGATTTTTTGAAAATCCCAAAAGTCTATAACTTTGAAGAGCCATATATTCGAAAGTTGTACTCGGTTCAATTGTGCATGTGTGGACAAAATATTAATCAAAATTTAAGACCCCAAATTTCAATGTGATGTATCACAGTACTCATGATATAATAAAAAATGTATTAGTTCTGTAACAAAAGTTCAGTTTTAGTTATATGGAACCTGGGTGCAAAAGTGAGCCAATGACATTCTCCTACACAGTTTGATATTGTGGAAGATATAGGGGCCAAAAGATTGGACCTCTACGATTATGAAGAGAACACATTCAGCCTGATTACGGTATTCGAATTTGTAGTCGAATTTTTCGACTCCATACAAAATGGTTTTGCTTAAATTGAAAATTATAAAGAAAGTAAACTTAAATATTTTCTGCAATGGGAGTGTTATTTATGATAAATTCAGTTGTAAGATTGTTCAAAAGTTTTGTTTTTAATGAATTATCAGCCAATTCGACTTACTCTCGAATTCGACTACGACAACCGTAATAAGGCCAATTATCATATCTACCTAATTACAACCATTTTTCCAAAAAATATTTGTAGAATTAATACGTTTTGAGGCTTAATTTTGAAACATTTGCTCACTTTTGCATCACAGTGTAAGTAACCGATTTCTCAATCATTTAAGTCGTTCCTTCAAATTGCACAACTCTAGGAAGTATAACGAATTTCAGCAAAAACAAAAAAGACGTTATCGCCCATTCCTACACTGAGACAATTCTCGGCATGATATTAATTAAATATTCCATAGAAGCAATGGAGTTGTACTGGAATTCGTCTATTGAAACTTTTCGTTACACTAATGCAAGTTTTCATAAACGGTAATAACATGTCAGTACTTTTTTCACTACCAATAATGACATCAGCTTACCCTCTGCATTACTTTAACACAAACAATAAGAACATACTAGTATCTAGTTAATTTTAACATTACTTCGATGCATAAAATAATGCGTTACCCACAAGTACTTATTTTTATTATTTTTTAAAGTAAGTGTCTTAAAAATGTTTGAAAATATGTTTTTAGACTCATTATTTTTTCACTTCTAGGAAGTACATATATATCTACTTCTACAGTTACTACAGTTGTGTGCTTCCCAAATAGCGTTCAACAGCATTGCACACAATTAAGGAATTAGTGAATTCATTATTTTGTGCTTCATCGGGAATAAAATTTATGCTTTCTGGATTTGCTTTGCTTTCTGGATTTGCTTCGGGGTAAGCAATAATGAAATTTGGTGCAAGAAAATCATTTATGTTTTTATCTTTTAACATATCCGTGTTGGCATATTTTATTAAAAACTGTTTTTTTAATAAAAAAAAATATTTTTTTTACTAAATTTAGTTTTTTTTTTTAATTTTTAGTTTTAGACACATTGTTTCTGCTCATACTAGCTAGCATATAGGTAACCACATATTTTTCTATTTTTTTGCAAGATGTTAAGTAATGACGTGTCATTATTTTCCGGAACATCCCCATATAAAAGTGATGAAATTTGTAATGTCAATTGTAAGTACTTGCCATTACCAAATATGTATTTATATAACACTTATAAACTGCGTTCCATAGCTATAATTACAAATGATTTTTTTTTTGTGATAACTGATATCTTATTGTGTAAAATTTGAGACATTACATTAACTGATTTAAAAGAACAATTGTGTAATAATATTGTTTTAGCGTTTCATAACTATAATTAGGAGGAAGGAATTTTAGGCAACTAAAAAATGAAAATAGGCTCTTATAAAATGCAGCTAAAAGTTAAAATTATGCACTAATGAATTAAAATGTACATTCAGGGAACTTCTGCTTTAAAAATATGTAGTTGTTTGGGTTGTAATACAGTTTCTTTATTTTTAATGTAAATGTCAGTCATTTATAGAACAAATTAAAATATTTACTAACCTTGTAGTTCGTTTAAGAAAACAAACCACATCAAATGACTATTTTATGATATTACATTCATTTTTTACAGTTGTTTTTTGTTATTTAAAAAAAAAAAAAAAAAAAAAAAATGTTTGTTTATTTTTTACTACCATGTGGTTAATTTTTACTATAATTGTTAGTCATTTTTTGAACATTAAAAAACAAATGACAATGTTAGTTGAATTTACTGTTATGTAAGTCGTCCTTTC
Organism: Delia radicum; assembly: GCA_021234595.1. Taxonomy (NCBI): domain Eukaryota; kingdom Metazoa; phylum Arthropoda; class Insecta; order Diptera; family Anthomyiidae; genus Delia; species Delia radicum. The sequence goes on along the minus strand of CM037851.1, from coordinate 194,809,628 downwards.
TTTAAGTGAAATTTTATTTGTTTTCAACTACAAATGCAGTGGTGTTTACCTACATAGTATTCTAAGTGTACTTAAATTTACCTAAAAGAACTTTTTTTGCAAACGTCGGAACTTAAAAGTATTAAAAAAAAAATTGAATTTGGCATATATTTTCTCAATAAAAACAGATTTTAAAATGTAAAAATGATTTTGCTTAAATCAAAATATGAAGTTGTATCCAAATTTTATTTTTTAACAAATTAAAAATATACATATATGCTTTAAATGGAAAATATGCACAAATATGCAATAAAAAGGACTAAAAACATGCATTAAAAAGCACAAAATTTAAAAAAGTCAAAATATGCAAAAACATGCACTTTTCCTAAAATATGCAAAATAATATATATAATCTCGTATAAATACCCAATATTTTTTTTTCACGAGCTATTAACTTTCCTTCGGCTTTACATTTATGCCGGTTAAACTCTTCTACTCTTTTTTTAAATAAGCCTCAAATGTCTTGTTAATAAAGCGCTAACCGCGAACAAATACTTTTACTTCTTTGCAGCAAAATTTTTATGTGCAAAGTCTCACTAGTAACAGATTTTGGTTTTAAAACTATAATCCGTTGAACTGGACAGATCAAACATTATGTTAGAATCGTATTACGCTTAGTGGCAAAAATTATCTCTATAATTATAATTACCTCAACGTTTTCATCTGAAATATACATAAATTTTGTCCTGCTGTATTTGGAAAAAGCATAGCGGAAAACTTATTACATTAAGCGATACAAAATCTTGAATTTTTCGTATTTAGTTTGTAATTTATAATATTTACAAAGAAGAAAATCTTTTTTTCTTTTTTATTTTCAATAAATATTTTTTGAAATTACACCTATCCCTTGATTTACACGATAGATACGTTCCAGAAAAAATCGTGTAAATCGACTTCAAAAAAGTTTGTATGGAAAATCGTGTACATCGAAAAAGACAAATGCTGTATATAAAGTAATTTTTTAATCTATATATATATTTATTTGTTTTAATGCAAGAAAAAACGTAAACAAAACAAAAAACTAAAAAAATTCATAAAACCAAAAAATAAATTATAAAGACTGGAATAACATAAAAAATCTATAAAACCAGGTAATTTTATAAAGTAAGAAAAAATCAATAAAATCAGTCTAATAATATTTATTAATAAAAAATAATAATTCAGTTCATTAAATGAGATAATTTCATTTCAAACAATATACAATATTGTTTGAAATATAAATTTAAATAAAATTTATTCCCAATATTTTTCGCTAACTAATCGATAAATAATCTTAGCTTTCTGATTGGTGACGAATCACTTTCATCACTCAATAGTATTTCAAAAGTTTCTGTTTCGATGTTAGCGATAACTTCATAACAAAAAAAAAAAAAAAAAAAAAAAAAAAATATGACTGTGCAACATGCTTTATACAATCTAAGATTGTAAATTTTTTCCAAGCTGTTATTACTCCCAAAGATTCAACATTGTCAATTTGATCTAAAATATATGTAAAAGCACTCTGAATATACAATGCTTTGAACGTTAAAATAATTCACTTATCTATTGTATTGAAGAAGTTCTTTGGTAGAAATATAACTTGGACATTTTCGTGTTGTAAATCTTGAGGATTACCTGGCGCATTATCGATAAAAATTGAAAAAAAATCGTTTAAATCGAGAAATAGTGATAAAGCGAAATCGTATAAAAAAGTGTCGTGTAAATTGAGGTACAGGTGTAATTTATTACATACTTTAAGGAGTATCATTAGGGAGTATCATTATTTTGGAAAATTGTTTATCAATATACAAAATACTGTAATTTGTATGTACTTTTGCAGACATAAATGTTTAATTTAGTTTTTAGTTAAAGCATTTTGATTTAACCAAGTGTTTTATTACTTAATTAACCCTTTGACGACAAGTGATTGATATACGACCCAATTTTACTTTTTGCCGTTTTAGGAAAACCTGTAGTACGATTTTATCAAAGCTTGTTTTTAGCGATACCTATATATTACAGGTAATAGTCTCAGAGCCTTACAACGTCAACTCAAAGTCAAAAAATGTGTTTTTTGTTGTTTGATGTTTTTTTTTTCGTTTTTTGTATTAGTTGTTATGATGTTAAAAATACAGTTTGAAATTTATACAAAAATGGTTATTATTTTTGAATTAGGAAGAACTTGAAGCAAAATAAAAAAATTAAAAGTTATACAAAATCTTAACCCATTAAGGAGTGGCAGCCCATTTATGATTTAGCAGAGAAAAAAATCATAAATCAATTACACGGTGCTACAATGAAAAAAAAACTTGGAAAACGACCTAGCGTGGGTTATAGGTCTTGTTGAGTACATTACAAATTGTGTCAAAAAATTTCAGAAACACCCTCAAATTCAGAAGTTATTCTAAAAAAACCGTTTCAAGTGATGTTCGTCAACTTATCGACCTGTTACTCAGTCAGTTTTTGTCCGATTTACATTTTTTTAACGGGTTTGGAAAGAAAACTGATTAGGCTTTAAAATGACGTGCATTTCTTATACATTTGTAAGTTATAAGTATTGTTTTTGTTAAGAATATCTACAAAAAAAAACGAAAATTATAAACTTTTTTGATTTTAGTAGCTTTTCATTGCTTATTTTAATATGAAAGCTTATAAAAATTTATACCAACGTATAAAGAAAATTTAGTTCTTAACAAAACATGGTTTTAATTTTTCAAATCGGATGAAAATTGTAAAAGTTATTCAACTTTTCATTAACACCTGTTTTTAGCATTTTCTCCCCCAGCGCAAACCATATGAATAAAAAAAAAAAAAAAATTAAACAAGCGTTTTTGTAAGTCAAGTGGTTTACCAGAAGAAAAGTCGGCAATCTTAACATTTTACTTTAGAAAAAGTTTAGTAACTTTTGCAAATATAAACCGATTTTAACAAATAATATCTCGTTTTTTTCTATATAAAATTGTCTTTAAAATACAGTGCAAAAAAAGATAGGTTTTCATAAAAAAAAATTAAAATAACTCTTGTTGAATTTGAAAAATTTGGAAAAAAAAATAAAAAAAAGAGAAACTTTTGGTAAACACTTACCTAATGTCTTGGAATATATATTTAATGAATACATTTCATGAAAGCCTAATTCTTTGTCTTTCCAAAACTGTTTAAAATTTTGAAATCGGTCAAAAAATGTGTGAGTTAGAGGTACTAAAGTGCTACGACCTACCCTAAAACAGTTTTTTGAAAATAACTCAAAATTTTGAGGGTGTTTCAAAATTTTTGAAAACGGTTTTTGTATGTCCTCACCTAGGCCTACAACCCCCACTAGGTCGGTTTTCAAGTTCTGACAAAAAGTTTTTTTTTGTAGCAGTGTGTTATTATTACATATTTAGATTAATATCTTAATTTTTTACGAACATTTTTAAATTTAAGTATGAATCTTATTAAAGTAAATACGATTCTAGTTCAAATAATATTTAATTCAGTAGAAACATATTTAAACTAAATAGAAAACAAACTTTGTTTGATTTCAAGGCTTTTCTTATTTAATTTCAAGTAGTTTCTACTAGATTTTCTAATGCTTTTTTTGTGTGTGTACTATAGCACAAAATTAAATTTTAGTCATAGTTACGCCCAAGTCTCCAGTTCAGTCGTCAAAGTTTTAAAAACAATACACTTATCAATTTTTAATCGAATGAGCATTTTTCTTTATTGGCGGAGCTTCAACAATAAGAAAGATTAAAAGTTTGAGTTTGTTGTTATTTATTTGTATGTGCAGCTCTACTATTTTTTAAGCTCATCGTCTTTCCCATCCTTTCATTTCTTTTCCACAACCTGTCGAAAGATAGCAGCATTTTAATTAATATAAAGTTGAAAATAAATAAAAATTAAAACATGCTTGAGATATGATTATCTCAATTGAGAGGCATATGTATAAACTATAATATTTTTTCCCTTTAAAAGTTTTAATTTGAATTAATTTTTGTTTTCTTAAAACTTTTTCAAAAATATAATTCTCAGATCCACGTTGGGCACCAACAATTTTTATCTTTTATAATTTCATTGCCAATTCCTGTATAAATATGTGTATAAAATATATATTTTTGGTGATTTTATACTTATCATAGCCAAATAGTATAACAAGAAAAAACAATATACCAAAAAGGCTATAAAATCACTGATGGTATAGCTGAAAATCTGCTAGAAAAGTATATTAAGTTGAATTTTATTTTTCTATAAGTAAGTTTATGGCTGAGCGATAAAACTTATTCATCGTTGGCAATGGCCAAAAAAAGAAGCTTTAGACTTAATGATGAAACATAAAATATTAAATTTCTTTAAAATAGATTTATAAATTGTTATTATACAACTCCCTCAGGAGGTCAAAACAATATTCCATACACAATTGGGTCGCAATGAGTTGGGTGGTTTTACTAACAAGGAAACTACTCAGTGGGGAATCCGCAGATTTCAATAAAACTTTTAGAGAACACAAAAATATTAGAAACGTATTTATGTTAGGTGCACAATCTAAAATTACTAAAATTACCAAATTTGATGTTTTTTTTTTATATATTTCTTATATAAGTTATCCAACTATATGCAAATTGGGTAGTAAATAAAGAAATTTTAAAGATGCATCCACTAGTATATAAAACATGTCCTTGCATATCCGAACATATCTGTTCTTCAAAATAAAATACCACATTTTGCGAATACCACATTTTAATAGGAAGTCGCTGTTGGTTTGACTTCAAATTACCATATAATATTGGATTTTTAATTTTGTCGGAGTGGTGTCTGTGCTTTTTTAAATTTTCATAATCGTTTGGCTTTAACGCGACTTTTCCTGAAGATCTGTTTTAATGCATATTTTAAATATTTCTAAAAATTGGCAACCCTAGGACCACAGCATACGCAATATGGGTATACAATTTTTGGATTTCTCGAGTATTTAAATACTGTTTTTTTTACGATTAGTTATATTTTAAATATGTTTTCATACATAAATGTTGTAATTTTTGAACCTACTTTTTAGGAGCTAAACATGCGATTGGGCACCTAAATAAAATACGTAACTAACATTTTTTTGCCCTCAACGACATATCCAAGTTACATTAAAATCTGCGCATATGTAGCTTCCTTGAAAGTATACACCAAATCAAAATAAGCACTAAAAACACATTTAGTGTGTAAATTTTATGATTTATTTTTACAATAAAAAACATGCTTCGCATAACAGAAAACAAATTGAAATCTTTGAAATACAAGAAGAGTAAATAAATCCGCCTATTGCTGAACACTAGGTGCGCCAACGTACGAATATTTACTTTAAAATTAATTAACTGCAATTTTTGTTTTAGACCTTTGAGATCCAATCAAGTGTAATGAAAATAATTTAAAAAGTATTCCACTATTCCCTATCGTTATACATATTTTATAAAATTAAATTTAGTTTGAAATACAATAGGACTTTTTTCATCTCATTACATCTATTACCATTCTAAATATTCGCAGTTTTAGGAGAAAACATCAAAGTCCACAATTTTGTGCTTGGGTCTCAAAAGGTTATCACGCATTCAATTGGAGTAACTTCAAAATAACGTTCCAACTTCAACGCTGTTTAACTTTTGAAAGCTTTTGAATTTTTGATTTTTTCTTATGATGTTTTAAGAAATTGCATTTCAGTTTGAATTGTCAGGTTTGAGATCATAATTAAAATTTTGCTGTTACAAATATTACAATAGAAAACTTTAATTGTTAATAAATGTAAGAGGCGATGAAAAAAATATTGTGCGGATCAGCGCTGGAAGGAGTGCCGCACCACCAACCACAAGAAGCTCATAGTTTTGATAAGATATATTTAGCCACCAACTACAGAAAATCGGCGATGTTAATTGATTACCCGAATAACATGAAGTATTTTCGTCTTTTCTTATAAGTTTAGCCAACAGCTTTAAATTTTAAAGCTTTTTATTTGGCAGGGTTGCCAGTCCAACTACTAATGTTACCATTACTGGGAACGAATTTGGAATCCGGCATGTATACTAATATTAAAACACAACATATGCCAGTTGATCGTTTTAATATTTGATTTCACATTGTATGGTACCTGTATGTTTGCTTGAAAAATTTTATATGTGTTGTTGATTTTTTAAATTGCATTTCATTTTGAATTGTCAGCTTTGAGATCATAATTAAAATTTGTTTTATTACAAATAGAAAACATTAATTGGTAATAAATGTAAGAGAAGATGAAAAAAAATTAAAAAAAAATCTTATGTGAATCAACGTTAGAGGGAGTGCGGCACTTTTGACATAAGCGACTAGGTCATCTTAAGCCTCATTCTAATTTTAAGAAATTTTTTAAAATTCTTAGTTTTCTAAACAAGCAAATGTAAACATCGAAACAATTGCAAATCAGTTACAAATCAGATTATTAATTAAAAACTTAATACATAAACCTTAGAAACTGGTTGACCCAAAACAAGATTTTGACTTAATATATTAACTACACTCATAAAAAAATATAGTGCGATAGTCTGTTAAACAGGTTCCAGCTTAATTGAAGTTTTTCTGTTGTTATCGTTTAAGTCAATTATTTAGCTAACATTATTGGTTAACTCATCTTACCACAAGAATAAACTTCATTTGTATACACAGAAAAAACTGAAAACGGGTTTCAATTAAAACATTTATTGAATCAATTAATATTTTAATAGATTTTGCACCTATCACGGCAATGATACTGTCAATTAAACCTTTTATTAAAATTAAGAAGGAAAAAAAAGTTATAAATAACTTCTACAAAAAAAAAAATATGATACTCACAAAAAAAAAAGTGTGTGATCTATACGTTGGTATGTGTGTTTTTTTGCAATGCTGAGTTTGTTTGTGTGTGTGCTTGTTTTGTTTGTAAACTTCAAATGTATTTGGTATTTTATACTGAAAATTTTATATTTATGCATACAGTGTATGAAAAAATAACAAGATCTAAAATAAAATATGTATTTATATATTTAAAAGTCAATAAAAATATTTATTGATTCAATTAAATATTTGTTTAGAAACAAATTCAATTCAAACCAAATCTTTAATTAGATATATTAGGTTGATCATTTTTTCTGTGTATGAACTAATTTTTCAAGCTGATATTTATTAATTTATTATTCTCAAATTTAAAAATTTTGCCACTTAATTTGATCCACAATTGTTATCAAAACATTATATTTTGTCAATGTTTTTAACGGTTTAGTTGTTTAAAATTTGTGAAAAACGTTTTATTTAACAAAAAATAAATGATCTAAAACTTGAATAATCTTGCTCACGATATAAAAACTGTTTAGCTAAAATTTAGGTCACCTAAATTTAGCAGAATATGATTCTCAACTTCATTTAAAATTCTGCTGGCGCAAATTCAGGTACTAGTTTCTGTTGTCGTAGCTGAATTGTCTATTATTTATAGGGCTTTATGCTGTGCCTAAGCTTTTTCCGATGTTCGTAGTTACAAGGGTTTTCAGCGACTTTTTCCAAAAAGCTTTTTCCATAATATTTGACACAAATAAAAAATGTGGCCACTCTGATTTCACGATATAGGCAATATAATAAAACAAGAGTAAAGAACATTGCTATTAAATATTACGGCTACGATAATTTAATTGTGTACCCAGTTTTTTAACTTATGGGCCAGATTTTTAGGAAAATTGCAGCAAAACTTTTGTTTTAACGAAATTTAACTTTCTCAAATATTAGTTTTTTTGGTTCTATTTTGGTACACGTAATTTTTAAGATAGTTTACATATTATACTAAAAGTTAAATTAATAAACGCAGACAAAAATCTAATTGAACATAATTGCGGATGCGAAATTATCATATTGTGATTTTAATTATCATATATACAATTCTAGCCAGACTTGGGCGACGTCAATTACATATCATAATCATTCACATGTGAAATTTTTCTATATCAATAATAATTTCAGACCTACGCACACACTTGTGGGCTTAAACGCTTATTTGGAAAATTTTAAATTTTTTTAATACCAGATAAGGGACATAATACGAACATTTGTGTATATAATTACAGGCCAATTACTTTTTTATGTCTTATTACATGTAATTGTGTGTAATTGAGTAACTGCGCTGTAATTAAATACCCAAATGTTGTTACCAATCCCCATGTTTGGTATTAAAATTTTTAAAAATTTTCCAATTAAGCTTTTAAGCTCACAAGTGTGGTGTGTAGGTCTAATATTAATAATGATATAGAAAAATTTCACGAGTGAACGATTGCGAAATGTAATTGACGTCGCCCAAGTGTGATTCTAGCTAATCATATTATAATTACCGAGGACGATTTGATAGTCATTTAGGATCATAATATAATTACTATAATCATATTCTAATTGTAGGGCATTGTAATCATAACATGATGCTCGTAAGCTCTCATAAGATGATACTCTTTTCACTGCGTGTAGGTCATTCATTTCGTTATGCTGTCATACAAATTTAAATTTTTTTTCTATGAACCGCACTTTCTTTTTTTTTCTTTTTTACACGAAATAATTGTTCAGATTTGATTTTGGTTATGGACAAAAATGCTTTGATCGTTTGCGAAATGGGATGATAAATTGTGCAAAATTAGTCAAATATAATAAGATCTGATCAACATCGAGAATTAAGATGTTAATGCTCCATATTTTTTAAACAAATATGATAACCAAATGTTGTTGAAGGTCTCATTAGTATTTACTGTAAAAAATTAAGAGAAAAGATAGTTTTTTATAATTATTTATAAAAACTTAATTTTTTTAATATTATATGTACAAGAAATTCGTTAAAACAGGCAAAACTTTAACGCAATTTTGAAAAAACTCTGTCCCATAAGTGACAAAATATAGTACGTCATTAAAATCAGCGTGGAAGAAATATTTATGATCAATGGTCGGTACTCTTGTTTTCGATATTAGGGGTAAATTTTTGAGCGCTGTGCTATTTTACTGTTAATGTAAGTATATTTCGAGTCTAGTGATAAACAAAATTTAAGAAATTTTGTTACTTTTTTTTTCAAATTTATTGAATAAATCATTTGATATGTTAATGAAATAAAACAAAAACATTTTACAAATCGTTAGAAGTTTTTTTTAAATTAACTGGTTTCTAAAAATAAAAATTTCTTTAATGGATTTTAGAAACTTTTATTCTATTTTTTATTTAAGTTATATATCTTCAGTTTTTCATTTTAAACTTTATTCGTTTTTTACAACTTAATATTTGTAACAAAACGTTGCAGTATATATAAAGCAATTTAAAACTGCAGTTGTTTTAATTTTTTTTTTTTTTGCTAAAACTATAGTTGTACTAACTAACTCACAAAAACAACAAACTAACTACTGCAATCGATATGAAAAATTACTTTTGTACGAGACATAGCAAAAGTCATTTTTATAAAATAGTTTTGCTAGTTTTATACTATTTACAGATACAAATATGTGTCATAACTCTTATGTGTTTTCATATACACATACTAACACATACTCAAATAAACTCACACACACATAATATGTGTAAAGTTACACTATCCAGACCATATTTTTATAAACCTGAGAGATTTTTTTAAGATTATATTTGCTTTTCTATAGTAAAATAAAAATATTATAAAGAACGAGATGTAAAACATATGAAACTGCATATGAAGTTTATTGAAGTAAAATGTCAAATATTATGCATTTTGTACTCCTTTAAGTTGAACGTTAATCTACAAACTATCCATGAAGAAGATTTTACTTAGAGTAATTATTGTATACCCACGCACAGAAAATAGATTCGGTTATTTATTTTTGTCAATCGATTGCTTCACTTACGGTGACCAAAATTTCTTTTGTGATAACAATCATTTGATTAAACCAACAGAAATTCTGCCACCGTAATAGAATTCAATTGCCTAAACATAAATTTATTTACAACTACCACAAAACTCGGAAGCCACAACCGAACCATTTGATTGGCTACAAATGCAGTTGATACTACCCACCCAGTCTGTATTATGGGTGCAGTATACAAATTAAAAGAAATTAAAAAATTATTGGAAAAATATTTCGGCAGTCCTAACCAATGTGGGAATAGTCATTGATCGATCAAATATTTTTTGTGTAAATTTATTTTGGTCTACATTTTTAGGGAAAAACTAATGTGAAATAACTTTTCTGATCAAAAATTTACAAAAACATTTTTGTGTCACAGCCGCTCTGATCAACAAATTTCAAAATCTATCTTTTTTATTTTGCTTTTAAGACACGTATAATAAAAATCGAAGTTAAAAAATTTGTTTTACATTGTTGGTGATAACTTTTTTAAAAATGTGTAGGCCCTGAAAAATATTGAGAACCGTGATCTTCCTTTTACGCGGTTGTTAAAAAAGTTTCCGCACCAAACGCAATTAAGATTTTATTAATTTTTTAAAAAATTTCAAAAAATGTAATGTTTGACTTAAAACTGCATATAATTTTTAGTTATATACTTATATTTGCCAGCCATTCCAGCACAAATATAAACATTGTACTATACTAGTTAAAATAAATATAAAAAAACGGTTTTAGAAATGGGCATCGGTGCGGAAGATGTTTGTTACGAGTTGACTTAACAAGGCTACTAGTTGACTTAAAAATACTATATACAGTGCGTATATGAAGAAGACACACCAAGCCCCCGGGACACGTAAACTTAATTTTGGGACGTAAAATCCAGTATACTCCATCATAATATAAATAATTTTAAGTTCGCATTAACTCAGACGATTTTTTGAGTGTATTTTAATTAAAAGACATCACAATCAATGAATTAAAGTTTGAATTGATTCATCATGCACCTTATTCGCCAGAGTTAGGTCCCTCGGACTATTTTCTATTTACAAACTTGAAAAGTGGTAGAGTCCTAACCACTATTAATTCGTACACCAAATATTTTTTGATTGTACACCACAAATGGCCACTTTTATAATGAAATAGTGTTAACTAAGCTAACAAAGTTGAACTTTTCTGAAAGTTGATTTTGTGTTCTTGATATTAATTAAAAAATGTATTCACATTTCATAAAAAATATTTTGAACACGCAAATAAAACTAAAGTAGTTTATTATTTGTAAATATTAGCTTGACCATTATTAATTCGTTCAGTGTAAAAATCAGCTGGAAACAACTATAAAAATGGAAATATAAACAAATTTTACAAATGTACCGTTATATTAGAATAAACAAATGTCAGTGGAAGAAAAAATCTTTATTTTTCATGTTGTTTTATGTTAATTTTTATTACTTTTTAAACGACAACACGCGGTAAGTCAATTTGTGAAGAAATCCGATTACTAAATAACGACAAATTCAAATCGGGAAAGAGTTATGGCGAAATATGGATTGATCTTAAGCTCCCCAGATCTACAATACAAAGTATTGTTCAGAAGTACCAAAAGTACTTATTTTGGAGAAGTACTGGGTCTCCAAAATAACGTTTTGCGATAAAAGAGCATTAGCGGCTTTATTAAAAAAAATCGTTGAAGCACTGTTAGAAACATAGCTTCAACGTGGTCCGAAACAATTGGAAAACCCGTAAAACGTGAATGGACGCGTCAGAAAATGAAAGAAATAGGTTACAAACAATAACTTTGTATTGCAAAAAATATTTATTGAAACTGAACTATTTTTTAGGCCAAATAAAAACTCTTACTTACTGCACTTCAAATGAAAAAACGTTGGTTGTGTTCAAAGGAAAGACGTTATTGGGTACAAAGGCAATGGGACACCATTATTTTTAGCGACGAACCAAAGTTTGACGTATGCGTCGGTAATGCAATATATTGCAAGAAAATCTAATTCCGTCAGTACCAAAGTTAGCGACTGTGACGAATGTGTATTTCAACAAGACGGCGCATCTTTGCACACAGCAAAAAAAAAAACCAAAAAAATGGCTTCAAGAAAATGCAATTGATGTTCTGGATTGGCCATCTAGCCCAGACTTCAACCCAATCAAAAAACTGTGGGCAATTATGAAAACGAAGTTGCGAAATGACCCACAGCGTACTCTTAACGGATTGAGAGCCAAAATTCAGGAAATTGTAATAACCACTGAAGATTGCCAACACTTGATAAATACATTGCCACGGCAAGTAGAAGCTGTTTAAAAAAGCAAAGGGGGCGTTACACAGTTTTAGACAATAAAATTTGACCTGTATGAATTAATAGTGGTCCCATTTTTTTTATAAAAAATAACGAACTTTCGTTTTATTTAATTTATTAAAAAATTTCTTCATTTTTCTATGAATTTAAAGCAAATAAAATAATCTTTTAGAAGAAACAAAATTTATGGTGTTGTTTATATTGTTTCGTAAAAAATGTTGTTGAACGCTGCATATTCACCAAAAATTCTTGGTGTACGAATTAATAGTGGTTAGGTCTCTATACGATTTGGGCAACAATAAAGATGTGGAATCTGCGGTTTATGGCTTTTTTTTAGGAACGAGACAGTTCTTCCTATAAACATGGTATCGAAGCTATCTCGTATCGACTAAAATGATATTATATTATGAAATAAAGAAAAATTTTATATTCTCTTTGTTAGTTCGGCTAATTTTGGTACCGCCCTTTTCGGATTTCACTTTTTTGTGTTTTTTTTTTTTGCCAGCAAATATGCGCCCCTTCATGTATCGAAAACTTTGAAAGTGCTAATAAAAACATTAAAATTGTGCACAGTAGCGATAATGTTCAAATTCGTAAATATTAATATTTTTCGAATTCCATAGAAATTTGTTAGCAAAAATTTCAATTATATAGTTTTGAACAGTTTTTCTTTACTTTAAAATATTTTTTTATTTACAATAATTAAAAACATCAAATAATCATGATTCAAATTCAAATTAAGCATTCAAGATTTTTAGAATTTTCTACAAGTTCTTTGAATTAATTAAAAAAAGAAAATTCCGAGAAATCCCTCTCAAAATCCTTGGGATGGCGGGATTTAAAAAAGGAGTGGTATTTCTGGAATCTCGTAACGGGAGTTAACGTAACTGGAACAAAAAACATTAAAAACAACATAGTTTCATTTACTTTTATAATTTTGGAAAAAAAGTATATATTGTCTTAACCATAGTGGAATGGCGGGAAAATATTGTTATTGTCAATGGTATAGGTTCCCACTTAGTGCGGGAACTTTTGAAACGACCGCAAAAGAGTAAGGTCATGTTTTTAAATGCTTTTTAATTTCTGATTAAAGTTAATGCCTTAATACTAAGTTCTGTTGATTTATTTTAATCAACAAGTATCCGAATATTTGTCTACTGAGGAACTTGATTCTTAATTATATAAATTTTTTACAAAAATATTTCGTGGATAATCTTTTCCTATATAAAGTAATTTGTATATTCTATGTTTCTTAAATTTCAACTATATAAAGTCATAAATTCTAAAATGCATTCTCATAGTAGTAAATTCAGTCTCAAATGAATTCATACATTAGTCGTTTAAATAAAATATATAGGTATATATAATTTTTGGTTTTTAGTTGGCCATTAAGGTGTCCCAAACATAGAACTTTTTCGAATTGGTTGACAGAATAACACTCAATCGATGCATACAATGCGTTGCAAAGCTGTATTTACACATTAATTTCACAACTTTCGAAAGTAAAAAGAAGTAAAAGAGTTTAACCAACATGAATGTAAAACTAATGGAAAATTTATAATATTAAACCAAAAACCATTAAATTTATTTCTTATTTTACTAGTTTAAAAGGTATAACAAAACTTTATATCAAAACTTACAAAAATTGAAGAAAAATATTATAAAGCAGCAGTCTTAATAATGTGGGAGGCCTCCATTTTTTATCAACTCGAAAATTCGATCAGACATATTATCTATCAGATTTATTCGAAGTTCTTCCTCTATAGATCTCCACACATAAATACATGCTTCTTTTAGATGAGAAACGCTTTCATATTGACTGTTTTCTGAGTAAATATTCTCAATGGGGTTTTGATCCGAAGAACATGCGGGCTATTCCAAAACTCTCATATTTTATTATGATATCCATTCCATTATCTGACGACTTACATGTACTGAGGCATTGTCTTGTTGGAAAGTGAATTCTTTTTCGTTGCTATTTTCAATAAATGGCACCAATTTATGTTCTAATAATATAATGTACTTAGAAGAATTCATTCTGGAGCTTGTAAATGTGCCCCAAACCATTAGGCATCCACCTCCCAAATTTATTTTTTAGAAATATCGTGGGTTCTTAAATAGGTCTCTCCAATAGCTGTAAAAAACTTCTGGACAATTAAGAATGAACTTTTGCTAATCAGCAAAAATCACCTTTAAAAAAAACTTGTGTTTAAACAGTCCTACCAACAACAACGATTACTGAATTCCCTACCTCCAGTTGGTTTTTAAATTCCTTTTAGCGCAGTTAGTTTCCTGGCGGGGTAATAGCCTTGGCACAGACATCAGCTTTTGACGGGTAATTCTCTAGGAGTCTTTTGAGAGACTACTTATGGTTTATTTGGACACATTTACCTTAAATTCATCGATTATCAGATTGAGACTCTTCATTGAGTTGCTGGTACAGTTGAATATTTTCCGCCGGTCCCGATCAGGAATCTTTTCTTTTTAAGGCCGCCTGTTTTATTTTTACCATAAGCACACGGATTTTTTTGAAAAATATTTGACAACCAAATGAGAACGGTTTATTTTCCGAGCAATTTTCCGAAAACTTAACCCACTTTTAAATACGCTAATTGTTTAATTTTTCTTTATTTGCTATTCTTCTGTGTTTACCGTTATATGCAATTATAGTAATGAAACACTAATAAAATAGTATTACACAATTTTTCTCTTAAAACAATTAAGTAATCTCTTAAATTTCACACAATAAGGGACCAGTTATCACACTGTTAAAAAAAAATATTGGAATATTACAAATAGTTGCAAAAATCATTTGTAATTGTAGTTATGCAATGCAGTGTATTAAACAGCTGAATATGGGAAAATAAGTAAATTTTTGAGTAGATTTTTAAACTACTAGTGGCGATTGAGGTTGGGTTCAAAAGTTTCGTAATTTTTGGCTTATTACTAGAAAAATATTTTTAAATTTTCTGTAAAATAATTTAGTAATTTAAACGAAGTACAATTTCAATACTTTTTAATGTTTAAAATTTTTACATAAAACATATGTTCTTGCTCAAAACTAAAAAAATCCTCTGGTGGACTTAAATTAGAAAATTTAAAAATGTTTTTCCAGTAATAATCCAAAAATTAAGAAACTTTTGAGCCCTATTTCGAAAAAAATTTTAAATCTTTTTGGTCAAAATGCACTACAACCGTTAACTTCAATCGCTGTTAGGATACAGAATATCCAATTGAAATTTTTTTTACCACATCGAATGGTATTCTTAACTTATTTTATTCTGGACGCCCTATTGGATATGCATGTTACTTTGTGTGTCATATATTATTTTGTAGTTGAATATAAGCATAAATATGACAGTGGGTATAAGTTATCACCAGGGTAGACAAAACATTGCAAAATCCGAGATGTTTGTGGCAAAAATAATATTGAAAAAAGCAAAAAAAAAAAATAGCAAAACTTCAAAAACGTAAAAACAACTTTTTAAAAGAAAAAGCTAAAAATTTCCGTTTTTTCGCCAAACAGAGGAATGAAAATAGCCAAAAATGCCCAAATTTTTTTTTTTTTAATTTTGCATAAAAAGTCGCCAAAAATCGCATATAACACTTTTAGTTCTTGGTCGAAGTATTACACTCAAGAACTGCGTTTTAAAGATTTAATAATAATAAAATTCAATATGAACGATTTTGGTGAGTAATTTTTGGTAATCTTTTACATTTTCAAAAATTAATTTTTTTTAAAATTTTTTTTTTTTTTAAGTTTTTAGAAACTTGGATATCAAAAATTTCTAAAAAAAATTTTGTTTCAAAACTTCATAAAAACTCTAAGGAGCATTTTTCTATATTTCTGTATATTGTCAAAAAATCGATTTTTTTTTAATTTTTTTTAACTTTTTTAATTTGTTAGAAACTTTTTTGTTTCTAAACTTCCTAGAACCACTTGAAAAGCATTTCAATGCAAATAAAAAAAAAACATTTACTTAATTTGTTTAATTTAAATTAATTTGTTGAAAATTTTAAAAGCTGTCAATTAAAAATTAATTGAATCAATTAAATATTTACTCAAATTCAGGACTTGCTTGACAATTTTGTATATTATCGTTCAAAACATATTGTTGTTTTTTTTTATGTAATATGTGTGTAGTTGTTTTTTTTTATAAATATTTATGTATTAGTAATAAATACATACTTCAAATTCATTTTAAAAATATTTTTATAAATTTTTTATTTGCTTTATTAGTTTATTAAGTAAAATAATTTAATTTCCATAGTTTAAATTTGAATATTTATTTGTTCATTAAATTGATAATTTAATTTTTAAGTTAAATTTGTTTAGTAAAATGTGGAGTTTAAAAAAATCTGATTTCAACAAATTTATGCAAAAAAAAACAAAAATTGTAAAAAATAAATAAAAAATAATTTTTGCAATTTCTGTGAGCAATTTGTTCACATAAATCTAAATGAATTTATTAATTATAAAGCATTAAAATCAATTTTATAAAATTCAAACTATAAAAAATTCATTTGGTATGACAACAACACGCTTTCAAGGCTTCTTGATAGGGTATATCAATTTGATTTCATTTTTAATCAAATGTGTATACAAATATAATAAAAATCATAATTAAATGTGCATTTAAATTTAATTGAAAATAATTCAATAAATGAGCTATCAATTTTTAACACAACGAGTATTTTCATTGTTGGGGGAATTTCAGCAATAAAATTAATTGAATCGGCTGTTTTCGTGATTGAAATGAGTTTTTATTTTTTTTTTTTGTGTGATGTTAACAAATGTATAGCCAATTTAAAGTGTTTAAACAGAAACGTTTCTTAAAAATCGCCAATTCACTTACACATAAAAAATCGTTAACAAAAAAGCTGGTGAAGCATCAACTTCTATAAGGACGAATATTAATGATGATAAGCTAAGTGTTTTGATTTCTCTTGATGTCTTAAAATCTTTCAATTCTATTGATTTTGCAGAAATGATTAATAAACTGAGGAATGTATATAAATTTTCTAAGTCAGCTTGCAAACGTATTTTTTAAATTAAAGATATTACAGAGGTAACTAATACTGAAACATCTGAAGCATTTTTATTTGCTGACGATGTTTTCCTGTTTAAAGGAAATCGTTGATTTCCTGAAGTTTTTAAAATCAAAATAAATGTGTCTTGAACGTGATTTGCAATGGACTACTGAAAACTCCTTAACCATTAATTCGTCAAAAACTAAAGTTTTGATGTATGGGCTTACAAAAAGTTTTTTTTTTTTTATGAATTTAGAGGCATTTTTGGGCGATGAATAAATGTTTGGGAGTTATACTAGACAGTAAGCTCTCATTTAATTGCCACATTGATGGGCTAACAGGAAAAATATGGGGCTCACTGCGTAGGTTTTACCGAACAAATATTTTCTTGCCCTTACGTTTCGAGCAGAGGCTGGTACATTCGACTTTAATTTCGTAAGCCCTTTATGGCCTTGAAGTAGTGTCTGCTTCTATTAATGCAAATTTTCTTGGATGTTCTTTTGATAACTCTTGTATAGCCATTTTTAAAAAAAATTTAAAAATATGAGAATGAAATAAAACTTTATATAAATAAAATTTAGTTTTCTACTTCTCATCGGGTAAATAAAACATTACGGGTAAAGCGTTGATCTTTTTCCTTCAAAATTTGGGTAAAAATCTTCTACATTGGTTCTCTGATGATTTTCGGTGACGCGACCTGTCAGTAGATAAAGTCTGCTTTAAATTAGCGGATGAAAAACTTTTTTAATTAATAAATAAACATTGCACGTTTTTTTTTTTTTAAAAAAAAAACAAATTATCTTGAACTTGAGTAATCTCGCTCACATAATATTTTATATTTTTATTTAAATGTGTTTATTAGGATATAGGTCATTGGAAAAAAATCCTTATATGCCTAAACTGTTTATCAGGCCTATATAGTGTCGATATTTGTTAGCAAAGTACGATTTTTTTAATCAGAGTTTATATCACAAGAAATGGGGGTTTGGTGTATCTCATAAACTAACGAAGCTAGAAACTCGAAATTTGGCACGCAGATTCATCTTAGAACCAAAACAAAATCAAGTAAATCTGTTTTGGATATCCGAATATTTTAGTGATAAAAATGAGCTGAGAAATTTAAAGAATTCTTTTTTCGGACCGATTTTTTTATGGGTGCAGCGAGAGGTTTCAACCTTTTTCTTTCTAATTTAAGAGCCCCTAACAAGAATCTGAAGTCGAAATTGAAATTGAAATACATCCACAAACAAAACGTCGGTAGTGAGAATGTTAAATATCGAAACTTGATTATGTTTCACAAGGTAATGAAGAATGTCTATATGCAGAGCATTTTTATTCTCTCCTTTTAATAGAAATCCTCATTTAATTCCTCCTAGAATAACTAGGTCTGCGTTTGAAAGGTGTTTTATTGCTAGAATTTCTCGTTATTGGAATACATTGCCTTACTAGTTGTGCATTTTCTCGCAGTCTAATAATGTACTTCTTTTAAAACTCTTGCAATATTTTTCCGGCCTAGGTTCTTAAATTAACTGGAGTAAGGTGTTTGGTTGCGTTACCCCTAATTGGGTTTTACTTCTTTCGCTGTATAATTATGTATTTGCTTTTTTTTAATGTATTATGTCTGGGGAGTCAATGAGATTAGTATTTTCCCGTTGCCATTCCAAAAATTAAAACAGCAAAGTAGTTTGAAAATCGCCACGTTTGGCGAGAAATCGTCGTATTTGACAACCCTACTACACATATACAATTTTCTTTGAAAGGGAGTACAAATGAATATATGGTCTTTGTTTGTTATAATAGCCATAGGCTATTGTTTAAGATAAAAAAAACACAATACAGTACAGCAAAACTAAAATTGAATTATGAAGGATGGGTCCTATTATTAAATATTATGTGCACTATGAGTTGTGGTGTTGTGGTACTGAAGACTATGAGTAAAACTTATTTGCTAAATTGTTTTTTGTTTTATGATAATTTTTAAATGCAATTAAAAGCAGGTTTATGCGGTAAAAATTTCAAATCAATTTTACGTACCGATTGTAAAGTTATTTTATCCGCTAGGTCAACAAAAAAAAAAAAAGCCGACCGTCTTTCATATAAATATAATTTGTTGAGAGGAGTTTTTAATCATATTGGTAAAACGTGTTTAAAAATAAGTTCCATCCTATTGTACATACACGTAAATAAAGTGTTTATGCGTTAATAGTATGTATAGAGTTTGTATATTATCAGTCCCAGTGTAGAAACGGTAATGACATGCCATTACTTTTCTCACTACCAATAATGATATGAGCTTACTCTACGCCTTAATTTAAAACATATACATATATAATGACATACGTACAACTAGTTAATTTTCCCATTAGTGCGCCCCGGTAGGCTAGTTGGTAGCGTGCTGGCTTATCAGTGCGGGGGTCGTGGGTTCGATTCCCACCAGAGGCACTGGTCTGTTTTAGCAAAAACGCGCCGAAGGCCATAGTAGCTAGTGCTCGGTTAGGGTAATAGTAAATTGTATTTATATGATTATTAATTAATAAAAAAAAAAGAAATTTCCCATTATTTCAATACAAAAAATAATGCATTACCCGATAAGTACTTATTTTTATCATTATATTAATTATAAAAAAAATAACTAAAAATTTGTTGAAATAACAAAGAAAACACAACAACTTTGGGAACAAGTTTTTTTATTTCTCTATATTATCTCCTATTAGCTAGATACACTACTCACAGCGATATCAAAAGCTTCGATACCCTCTTTATACATAGTAGGAACTATTTATCTCCCTCAAATAGCCATCAACCGCAGACTCCACCTCTTCATTGTTGGCAAATCTTTTCAAACCGAACCATTTTTTTAAGTTTCAAAATAGAAAATAATTCGATGGGGCCAAAAATGGCGAATACGTTGAGTAACTACTCAATAATTAGTAATTATAATGAAGCAATTCGAAATTTAATTGATTAGTTTTGGCCATCAGAATAGTGGATGTGTGAACAGCTGCATTGTCTTGATAAAACAGCACTTTCATCACTTAAACGATGCAATAAGTTAGCGTAATAATCGCCGTTGATTGTTTTTTTAAGATAATCAATAAAAATTATACCACTCGCATCCCGAAAAAACAGACTGAGACAAGTATCCTTCATGATATTAACGAAACAATTTCATAGAATTCAATAAATATTCAATAGATTCAATAAAGAATTTCTTTATATCCAAGAAATTTTATTACTACTTAGAAATGTTTCATAAAATTTCATAGTATTATAAAAAAAATTCATTCTATTTCATTAACTATCTCTTCGTAAATTAAATGAAACTTTTCTTTAGAGCTTTTAAATTATTTCAAAGACTGCATTTTTTTATTTTTTAATGAAGTTTCAAAATTTTATAAATTTCAATATATTTTAAACTTTAGTTTTTGATTTTTAATATTCAAGTGTTCAACATACACAGAAATAATTATCAACCTAAAATTACCTAAGTAAAGATTTGATTTTAATTACATTTTTTTCTAAACAATTATTTAATTGAATTAATTAATATACTAATCGACATTTAAATATATGTATAAATACATATTTTATCTTAGAGAATTACAAATTATAGAAAATGTTCAGTATAAAATATTAAATGTATTTCAAGTTTACGAACAAAACAAGCACACACACAAATATACAAGTAAACGCTGCATTAACAAAAACACACATACCAACGTATCGTTCACACACTATTTTTTGTGAGTATCATTTTTTTTTGTAGAAGCTATTTATATCTCTTTTCCCCTATTTAATTTTGTAATAAAAGTTCTAATTGATATTAACATTGCCGTGATAAGTGCAAAATCAATTAAAATATTAATTGATTTAATAAAATTTTTAATTGAACCCCGTTTTAATTTGTATTTTATGAAGTGTTCATAAACATTGGCTTTAATGGAACCTTTTTCATATATTCTATGAAAAGTTACATTTTACGTGTTCCAGTGAAAATTTTTTATTAAAACTATGAAGAAATTAATTACTGAAGTGAAGATAATTCTAACAGTGCATGAACTCGCCTGCAGATGGAACTTTATTCGCGGTCTTTGGACACGATTCACCCTTTCTAGCCCACTGCTTTGACTGTTTTTTTTGCCTCAGGTATGAATCATTACCATGTCTCATCCATGGTTATGAATCGACGCAAAAACTAGGCTTTGTTGCGGTGAAACATCGCGAAGCACTCTATTGAAATGTCTTCACGACACTGTTTCTGTTGTATTGTGAGTGTGAGCAAACGCGGCACCCATCTTGCTCACAGCTTTCTCATTTCCAAATAATCGGTCAATATGCGATGTACAGCACTTTTTTCAGCCAGCTCACGAACCTTCAGCGGACGATCGTCCAATACCATTTTGTGGATTTTCTTAACAGTTTCTTGCGTGGACACCTCAATTGGTGGACCACCAACATTTTATAGTTGTAAACGAAGGAGCAGACTCCCCCAGAGCAGAATATAGCTCGGTTTTTATGTCGGTTGGACTGAGGCCTTTCAAATTAAAGTATTGAATTACATAACGGGGACCAATTGTTTTTATGTTTTCAAATTCACTGTGATCTTTTAGTGTTGATGGCTCCAAATGAAAGCCCATCACTGAGATTTTTCTTGGTGTAGATAAAAACATAAATGACTTCCTTGCACTCAGTATCACCACCTTACAAAATATGTGGTTATATATGGGCTTATGTTAAACATTTTTAAATCCAGATATTATTTTTCAAGAACTTTCGCAATTATTTTAGAAATAAGGACATACGGTTGTTTGTTTGCAGTTTTGCAACATTTTAGGACAATTGGTCTATATATAATTGTTATTGTTATGCAAATTTAAAAAAAATCGTTTGAAACAAGCTCACTCACTGTTTTTTTCTTTTTTTTATTTATTTTGTTTGCGGCTTTCACTTGATAAATAAATACATGGTAGTCGAAAATGGAAATAATTTTTTTAGTTTATATATTTTTGGTCCTTTTACAAAATGGAACAAAATTTGAAAATATGGTTCATAGATAATTACAACATCTATGAACAATTTTTTTTTTTTGCACAGTTAAAGGTATGTTTCAGTAATCTACCCTTAACAGATAACGCGTACGAACGTCACAAAAGTTTTAAAGTATAATTCTGAATTTTGTGAAAAAGCTGTTTTTCGCATGGCACATTCGCTTTTTAGTTTTTAGTTTTTAATAGACCAGTTTGTTGCATGAACTGAGTTCTTTGTTATTTGACAACATAAAATCGGACGAGCATAAAAAAATTTAAATGCTAAAATTATATCGACTTTTTAAAATTGTGCAAAAATTGCCTAATTTGTTTATGCTTTTTTATATACCAAACAGTGATACTCGAATTGATAGATTTTAAAAACCTAGAAATACGTAGTACATAGTGACAACGCATATAATTGATTGCCATCACAAACTAGTTTCGAAAGCTACTGCGTGCTAATTAATATTAATTAACATTAAGTGAATATTAATTAACATTAATAAATAAAGACTTTTTGGAACAAATTAAATTTAGTTCGTATCCAAAAGCATCATGTTAAAAACTGCACTTAAAAGGGTAGTTCTCTCCGATCTTAATGAAATTTGTATATATGATAAAGAAAAAATAAGGGCCACGTATTGTTTTTTAGCGGCCCAATCTTATGTTTAGGTGCTTAATAGTGCCGTTAAACATTGCGTAATTTTTCGACTTATTTTGAATTGTTTAAAAAAAATGTTATACAAATTTTTTAAATATCGCATAAACCGCGATTTTGAGTCAATAATCTTATTTTTTGAAACACCACAATACTTGACAAAGATTTTTTGGTAAGCACAAAATATGGGAGTAAATTTCCATGAAAACGCCAACAAATATTAATGGTACATATGTGGAATTTTTTTGAATTCAATTAAGAAATGTAATAATAATATTTTTTTTTTTATTTTTAAACTTTAAACCGCCATAACTTTTGCCGCTTGCTCTATGTGATTCACGTGAACGGGGTTTAAGTCCATAAGTAGTGGTTTATTATGGTGTAAAATCGTATTAATATGCCATAACATTAAAAAAAAGTAATTATAAACCCAATTTAAAATATTTTTCAGAATAGCGAACACATGCTTACAAAAATTGCAAAATAAATAAGTCTAAAACAAGATTTTATATTTAAAAAACTGTAGAAAAAAGCTTATTATTGGTAAAGTGTCAAAATAAAAAAAAAACACCTTATTACTGTTTCTACACTGGGTTATTAGGCGTTTTTGTTTTTTTTTTTTTTCTCCACCAAATGCTCAATGCAATGTATTGTTTGCTAGCAGAGGTTAGTGTTTAGGTCATACAGGTGTGGAACCAACATGTCTAGTGTGTATTCTACATTGTCTTTTATTAACTACAAAAATTATTATTTTTGTTTACATATAATTAAAGTTAATATATATTTAATAATGTATTTTACAAGAATATTTCATAACAATAGTTATGATTTCTATTCTATAGTAAATTTTTAAAATTTCATGATATGTAAAACTACAGTTCTTTCTACATATGAACGATTTATTTTGAAAGTGGTATGAGTCAATTTGTTTTTAAAATGAAAAAGAAAGGGATACGAATTTCAACGTTTTTGAAACAGTGAAATGTAACATTTGTACAATATTTTTATATATACATATATCTCATCAGGGGACTTTCAGTTTATTTATATTTGATTAAATGCAATTATTATGATGCAGCTAAGAAATTTATCAAATTTGATATGGCCTTATGAAGAATTTAAAATTGATATGAAATTAATTTTATTCGAAAGATAATCTTCTGGCATTATAATTTAAATATGACTTCTGGCATATGACCGCCACCGCTGCACGGTGTGAGATTTGGCCAATCTAGCTGGACAAAGTCCGTTTTTTGACTTTCAATATTAATACATATTTTATTCAATAATGAAAGAGAACTTCTTACTGAGTAGGAAAATGCAAAAAGTTCGACATATTTGTCAACAGTAACAACATAACGGTACTTTGAACTTGAACATCTATGAGAAAATTTAAAATGCCAATAAAACTTGTTTAAAATTGAGCATCTTTAAATGAGTATAACTTTTCATCGGTAAACTTATTTTTGAAAAATCGGCGTAGACTAGCACCTTCACATATCCCCAAAGACAATTGTTGTTAAATCGTACGATCTTGGATTCCAATTCACTGGTCCGAAACGTGAAACTATGCGGTTACCAAATGTTTCCCTCAAGAAATGAATTGTGGCACGAGCTGTGTGACATATTGCGCCGTCTTGTTGAAAACACAGCTCCTGCACATCATGGTTGTTCAACAGATGAACGAAACAGTCAGTAAGCATGGCTCTATAGCGGTCACCATTGACTGTAACGCTCTGACTAGCATCGTTTTTAAAGAAGGACGGACCAATGATTCCACCAGCCCATAAAGCACACCAAGCAGTCAGTTTTTCTGGATGTAAAAAAAATTGAGCTTCATCTATAAACAAAATTCGCTTAAGAAAATCGGGAACAGAACCATGATTTTCAAAATAAATTTGCACAATTTGGAAGCGTTGTTCAGTCGTCATTCTATTCATGTTAAAATACCAAACCAAACTAAACATAAATCACTTGACAGCTGACAAAATGGCCTCCAGTTAAAAAAGTGTTGCCAACTTAAAGTTCTATACCTGTATAAAAAACACTCTTTATATTGTAAGATAAAATTAAATATGCCGTTTTACGAAAAATTAAAAAGTTACATATTTATTGCGAAAATCCATGTGTTTCACTATTAACTCATACCTCTTTCAAAATAAAACATTAACTTACCGCAATGATAATACTCCATGCATAAAAATAGGAAACTTATGTCAAAATAGTGAATACTTTTGAAAAATGCACAAAATTTCTTTTATTATACAAATTTTTTGTTATTTTGACATTTTTTTTTTGTATTTTTATGAATGTATTATTATCAGTGTAGTTTTCTTAGGTTTATTGAAAATTTTTTAAAAAATTAAAATATTTGTTAGGCGATTTTTTTCTCATGATTAGAACATAATCTGCTAATCATCAAATTGTTTGCGAATTTTGCAAAAATGGTAGCTGCTAGGAATATTGTTTATTAGACCTAGGCAAAACTATTATGGAGAGGTTATCCGTGTTATATAACTTAACTTACAATACAAGAATTCCGTTAAAATTTCTTTGACTGACTTTTAAGCTTTTTTGAAAATGGACTAATACCATTTTCAAAATAAATGGTTCATATAATAATAAAATATAATACAACTTTTCATTAATGATTAATAGTTATTTTAATAAACATATATTTCTTTTACTTGCAGGTATGTATACAAATAACATGATAAAAACACTGATTTAAATGTGACAACACGGTATGTAAATATTATATACGGATTATATACTCAAAAAATAAGGTAGTAGAAAAGTTAGTAAAACGTCTTGTAAATCAAGTATACTAATTATCAGCAAATTTTTTGCTGAAATTAAGTGTTAAACGAAAATTTTGCTTATACTTTCAGCACTTAACTGTTTTGAACTAACGTTTTACTAATATTTTACTAATATCTTACTAATTTATTTTGTTAAAAAAAAAAATTGTGCTTAATTGCATTAAAAGTGAGGACGACAACCAGATTGAAAGAAAGTAAATGTCGAAGTATGCCAAGATGTAGTAGAGACGAGGAAAATTATACTAAAAACTACAACTCTTGCAAGACATATAAATAAATCAACCATTTAAGATTTTTGTATCTGTTTTTTATACATAATGAAACAAAAGGACGGCAACAATGTGTATATTTTGTGTTGTCACCGGCTTGTCAAAGTAAAAAATAAAATATCTAAATTTAATCAAGATTAAATATGTATTTGGTAACTAAATGATGATAGCAACTGTTAATGTAGTGTGGTCAAATTACAAACAACTATACGTTCAGGTAAACAGACTAAAGCGAAGGACAATAACACATATCTTACGTTATTTTGTATGTTTCCTTTCTCTTTTTGCAAATAAAGGATTGTGTATTTCATATTTTATTATTTCGTTTTGTTTGGAATGCAATACTTTATCGCACCCATTACCACAGAAATGAACCTGTAAAAATTTCTAAAAACTACTAAAAATGGGTTAAACATTAACTTGTGGAAAAAACTGCTAAAATTAGCAGATTTTTTACCAGTATTATTAATATAAGAACAGCAAAACTAAATCTATTGAATTTACAAATATTTAGTTGTATTGGAGCTAAATTTTAGTTAACTGAAAATAACACCAGCAAAAACATTATTAAATATTAGTAGACAAAAAAATCAATAAAAAATGTAAAATTTTTAAAGTTTTTTTTTAGTTTTCTTTATTTATTTTTTTAATGCGAAAGAAATGTACCCTTATTAAATCAGCAATCCACAATATTTTAGCAAAAACTTCTGTTGATTTTAGCAAAATAAGTTGTTATTAGCATTCTACTAAATTTGAGATAAATAAAACAAAAATATTGTTTATTTTACTGATTTTGCTATTTTGAGTCTACAAATATTTAGTAAATTTTTTTGCTAATTTATTTTGATAAAATTCTATTTTCAATTGACTAAAATTCACATCGAATACAACTAAAATATTTTAAACTTAACAAATTTATTTTTGCTGTTATTATTTTATTAACATATAGCAAAAAATCTGTTACATTTAGCAGTTTTTAATTTTTAACAAACTTGTAGTAGCTTTTTTTTTTATTTTTACAGGTTTATTTCAATGAGCGCACTAAATAAATGGTTGCTTTTACCCTACCATGCACATTTACTAACTGAATTATGTATATATATCTTTATTTTAAAATTATAAATTTACAAATTATAAAAACAAATAAAGAAAAAGTAACTAATAATAACAATGACATATAGTCGTCTGTTATATAAATACAAATATATTTAAAAAATAAGGTGTATACACATGTTTCAAAAAACATATATGGTTGTAGTAGATTCCAAGATTTTAAAATGACTCGTCAATGATCATCTTTCATAGAGCTATAGAGGTTATTCCATGCCTTGGGTATTTTCCCATTTAAAATATCAATAAGTTCGGTTTCAGCAAGGTATAATTTTCCAAAATGTGTGTACCTGAATTCTTTAAGTATGGGACAAACAGCCATAAAAAGTTGTAAATTTTCAATTTCATCTGTGTTACATAATGTGCACTTTTTTATTATCTGTGGCCTTAAAGGTATTAGCGTTCAATGGTAACAAATCGCATCTTGTTTTAAAAATCGTTGTTATTTGATGTTGCTTATTTAAACTATCAGCATAGTTAGGCTGCAGACAGTAGTCTAAATTTTTATAAAAACGAGACCAACTGTTAACTGCATCATGCTGCATACTCATAAGAGTTTTCGATTTTAGTTTTTGTAATAATTCAGTTCCTCTATAAATCCAAACTTCTGGTGAAGCATTTTCATATTCAAATTGTAATCCAAACTCACTGCCCATTTCGTTTATTTCCTTTGCCCACAAAGTGTTATTACGTATCATCATCCTCGACAATCTATTTGGGAGTCTGTCAAGGTTGTACTGAAATAACGTTTTGTAGTAACTGAATTATATTTGTAAAGTTGAAATACTAATAGCTGGATAATAGGAATATATGTAAGTTTCTTTCCCCCTTTTAAATTACCAAAAAATTACCTTTTAAATTACCAATATTTACAATATTTTGCCACTATTAATCGAATATATATAGCTAATTTAAAATAAAATAACGTCATATGACATAAATTTTAATGATTTTAACCGGATTCCAAGCAATCATTTTTCTACACTTAGAATACTATGTAGGTAAACCCCACTGTAGTTGAAAACAAATGAAATTTCACTTAAAGAAAGGACGACTTACGTTACAGTAAATTCAACTAACATTGTCATTTGTTTTTCAATGTTCAAAAAATGACTAACAATTGTAGTAAAAATGAACCACATGGTAGTTAAAAATAAAGAAACATTTATTTTTTTAATTTTTTTAAATAACAAAAAACAACTGTAAAAAATGAATGTGAAATCATAAACAGTCATTTGATGTGGGTTGTTTTTTTAAATGAACTACAAGGTTAGTAAATATTTTAATTTGTTCCACAAATGACTGACAAATGACTGACATTTAAATAAAGAAACTGTATTACAACCCAAACAACCCAAATATTTTTAAAGCAGAAATTCCCTGAGTGTAGCTGTGAATTTGCAGCAGCAGAATTTTCAATGAAGTTAAGAATCGTATAAATTTAGATGAACTAAGTTTTAGCTAAAAAAGTTGGTTACAAATTTGAACTAACCAGACCGTTAAATCATGTGCGGCTCTAGCTATTAATATAAAGGAAATTTCATACGCCTTCGTGTGCATAAAACAACAAACACATTAACTTGTACATCATATGGTATGTACATTAATTGCTGGTTAAATACAAGTTAAATATGGCAAGAGTTTAGCTAAATCAACAGAATTTGTAAGCCAAATCCATAGAAAATTTCTTCTAAAATGGTCCATCCGGATCTGACCAGAAGAATCTCCATATTTATTACCGGGCATATAATGATTAATAAAGACCACTTAATAGGTACAGAGTAACGATTTATGGTCCATTTTGCTGAGCCATCTTTTTCAAGTTTGGAAATAGAAAATAACACTGGAGCACAAAATGCCATGTTTTAAAAAGATCTGACCATCAATTATATGTATTTCGGACAAAGCAGATTGATTGCTTTCGAAAAGTTTTAAATGCAAAAAACTAAATGCAAAACCGCCAAATTTTAAAGACATTTTTCTCGAAATCAGTACCATTGATCAAAAATTAAGTACACCGTTGAAATCAGCATGTCCGATGTATATATAATTAATGGTCAGTAAATGTGGTAAATTTGGGACCGCCCTCTGCAAGTGAGACTGATGGGGGAGACACAAAAGAATAATTTTTTGAAAACAATTGAAGGGCTTATTGTAAAAACTTGATTAGCCACATTTTATTTTTAGTTTTTTTTTTCGCCTTTTTAGGGTTAAACAATTTAAAAAACGTTACTTTTACAGAAGGTTTATAATCTAGGTACTTGTAATATGTGTTTAAGCAAGATTTCTGTCTAATATTAATCAATGGATGTTTAGAAATCAGCGAAAAGCCTTTAAAGAATAAATGCCGCTTATCAAGTCTGTACAATAAGCCCTTCAATCGTGGTTTGAATTAACTGGAAAAATTTTTAAATTTAGGAAATATTATATATATTAAGAAATATTAGTTTGTAAAAGTAGTTCAAATACAGATGAAGTTTGTTCATGAGGCAAAAAACGCTTAGTAAATGTGATTTTGTGTGTTAAATTGTAAAACAAATCCGTAGCTACACTCAAATAAAAAAGTTAGTAAAGTCAGCAAAAAATTTTGCTGAGTCAACAAAATTTTAGTCAGGAGGGTGATTTTTAGCAACAAAATTAGTAGATTCAGCAAAAGTTTTGCTAACACTTAGTAGATTAGAAATTAAAAAACCCTTGCTAAAAATTAATAAAATTTTTGCTGAATATAGTAGACTGAAAAAAACTCAAAAAATTTATAGAAACATTATACTTTAGTTAATTTATTTGCTGAAAATCATAAAACATATTTTTGTGATTCTTTTTAAAATAATTTACAATACGTTACAAAATATAAAAATGTTCATACTCCCAAATTGATGATATGAATTAATGTAATATCTAAAAACAATAGAAATAATTATATATAACATAAACGAAATTATCCTTGAACTACTTACAGCAATTATTGTCAAAATTATGCTATCTTTTAAAGGAACGCAAATGACGCAGAGAATTATAGAAACGCAACGAGAAAATAACAAAATATAACATATACAACCCTTTTTTGCAATAAGAAAAAGGAACAGAAAAATCTACCTAAGATGTATGTCTTTGTCGTTTGCTTTAGCATGTCTGCATATTTGTTTGCAATTTGACCACACAATATTATTAGTATATATAAACATTTAGTTTACAAATACACATTTAATTTTTATCTCTATTAAATTTAAATATTTTATTTTGTCTTTTATTTAATTAATAGACAACTGCTTTCACAAGCCGGTGACGAGGCAAAATGTATGTTGTTTTAATCCACAATTTTGTTTTATGTATGAAAAACAGATACAAAAATCTTCCATGGTTGATTTTTTTATATTATGTGTTACTAGAGTTGCACTTTTTAGTATAATTTTCCTCATCACTACTACATCGGGACATGCCACGACATCTAATTCATTCTGCGTATATCTTTCAGTCTGGTTGTCGTTCACACTATTGATGTGCTAATCAACACAATTTTTTTAGCAAAATAAATTAGTAAAATATTAGTAAACCATTAGTTCAAACCAGTTAAGTGCTAAATAAGTATAACTAAAAGTTTAGTTTAAAACATAATTTTAGCAAAAAAATTTGCTTAAAAATAGTATACTTGATTTACAAGATGTTTTATTAACTTTTCTACTACCTTATTTTTTTGAGTGTAATTAATGAATTCAGTATTCGGCCGCCAAGCATTCAGCGGCAGAATTTTTTTCTAACTTACTTTTATGAATATTAATCTATGCATTGCTTTGAGTATCGAATAAATATATGAATTTGATGGCTGCATTTGGTTCGCACTTGAAGATTTGCCATATAAGCTGGATTTATATTTTGGAATTCTCGCGATCCTGCCCAGAGATTAAATAAATCGGTTTTTAATCATATAAAAATAAAAATTTTTGTAGCATTCGTTACCTTATTTTTACGTGCTTTCGTTACTGTACCAAAATTTTTGTTTTGAAAAATAATTAAAATTTTATACATTATAACTTTAGTTTGAATGTTTTAAACAAAATTTATCTTCATACATTAAATTTATTTTTTTAACTTAAATAGACGATTTCCACACCTATGTGGAAAATTGAGTAACCTGATGGGCAAGCTAACACCGTCTTAGGTAATTAGGTGACAACTGTCGCTGAAACTCAACTGTTTTCATGCCGCTTTTTTCGGCTAGCCTGCCTAGAGGTTGTTAGCAGCCCCCAACACTAGGATCGGACAAGGTGGCCCAATCAGTCGCTTTGTTCTAAACAACAATTATTACTGAAACCACAACTAATATCGATTACAATCAACTGCTCCCCACGATGACGGCCTTCAGCATGAAACAAATTACACGAATTGGAACTTGGAATGTGCGCACACTCCTAGATCCATCTAAACTGGCCCAAGTATGCAGAGAATTTGTCAGATATAACCTGCTACTTTAGGATTGTGCGAAACAAGATGGCCAGAAGCAGGAGAACTCAATACCTCCGAAAACCTAACACTCTTATATTCCGGCAAATCGGCCGATCAACCACGGTCTGGTGGAGTTGGTTTACTGCTATCCAGGGAAGCACGTGGTAAATTTTCCAAGTTGATGTTGCTGTTTTGCCAGCTATTAATATAATGGTTCTGGTGAAAAACTTATTTTTTATATTAAATACTAGGGTATTCAATCGGTTAACCGTTACTCGATTAATCGATGAAATGATGTCGAACAATTGTTCGAGTAATTCGAAGTGGCCAATTTCGAGTAAAGAATAACTCGAACAATTTTGGTCGATTAATCGAGTAACTCGAGTAATTTAAAAATATGAACTATTTTATATTTTTTTAATATTTTGTATAAAATGATATGACTGTTATAGTGAATATTATTGGTGCGGATTTGAGGGTTAAAAGTGGGATCAAACATTATTTTTTTTTTAATTTAGTTGCCATTTGATCTAATGAAACTATATATAAATAC
The DNA here is from genome assembly GCA_021234595.1 of Delia radicum. Classification (NCBI taxonomy): domain Eukaryota; kingdom Metazoa; phylum Arthropoda; class Insecta; order Diptera; family Anthomyiidae; genus Delia; species Delia radicum. The sequence continues at coordinate 194,777,533 of CM037851.1, read as the reverse complement.
TATATTTTCAAAAAGGAATTTTTAAATGTCATTTACTAAAAACTTTTTGTTGGTCCCTTTTATGTCGTTGTAACAAGCCAATTTTAGAAGCCCTATATGGAAATTCATAGCGGTCCTACGCAAAATTTGCACATATTAAAATTTACATATAGATGTAATGAAGTTTTCATTAATATGATGAAAATCTTCTTAAATATTCATGAAAGTTGTTTCAAAACTTCTTTATAATTTTTTTAGAAAAATTACATATCTCAAAATCCCAAAATGATAGGACAAAATGGACTATTTTTTCGTTTAGTACTAACACAGTTCAATACATATTTATGAACCAGTTATATTGAAAGAAAATCAATGAAGATTTCAACATATTTATAAAGAATTTCATTGATATAATAACGCTTTTGCTTTGAGTGTACTGAGACAAAACTGTCGCAATAATAAATTATCTTAGCAAATGTTTTTCTCTTTTAGATATACTTTTTACTTAATTTTAATTAATTTGTTAATTTTTATATATATGTTATATTAGTAATAAAATATAAAAACTTACAAAAATGTGAGTTTTTGGAAAATAAAATTAAAGTATTAAAATTGTTCGAGTTACTCGAGTTATTCGAGCAATTTTAAAATCTTACTCGCCTACTCGAGTAAATTAAAAACCTCAAAATCGAGTTACTTGATTACTCGAACAAAAGCAAACCCGAGTAAATTGAATACCCTATTAAATACTCATAAAGACTGATAACAATATCTGCAATTTAAGCAACCAAATTCCAAAAAATTAAATTTTTTTCGAATTCGTTAAAACATAATTTCAGCTGACCCATGCAACACAAATAACCATGTAACGAATTAATATTACGTATACGTCTTTTAAAGTGCTATCAATTTTTGCTGATAAAACTATTAAACCTGGTGGTCTAGAGTGTGTGACCCATGATCAGTTACTCACGTAATTTATTTTTTTACATTTTTTAGAAATGAATTTAAAAAATTCCTGTAAATATTAAAATAAACAACAACGCTTCGACATCTTAAAGGGTATTTTGTTTTAATATACGAAATAAAAATTTATCCTAAAGTCTTTATTATTTTTTTTTTTTGCAATCCAAGCATCGCAAAAACATGTCTATCTTCGGCCACGTGTGAATTACAAGTGTATAATTTGGTGACTTGAAAGATGATCATTAACCGCACAAATTCTACAAAGCAATATTTTAATAACTTTTTAAAATACAGCAAAATCGGTGTTAACATATGTGGTCCAGTGGTGAAACATTCCCCTGCTACACTACTCAACAATACAATTTTCCAATTAAATGTCACTTATATCAAATTATACTTATATCATTAAACAAAACACGATATTAATAATTTGCAGCAATATCGACACGATACATCAGCATACTAATAAATATCATTCTATTACAAAAATAAATGTTAAACACAAATTTTGCTGACTGACCCCTCATTTGGTAATTGCCAGACAGAACGACTAAACATCATTGTTGCAAAGCATGATACCGCAATAGTAAATTGCTTAGAATTGCTACTTTTGAACCGAAAACAGAATAAAGGAAACCAAAATTACCAAGCCAAGAAAAAATGTTGTTTATTAATGGCTTTACACAGTTTTTTAGTATGATGGCAAATTGTTGTGTAAAATCGCCAAACCAGTAAAAATAAAAGTTCTACTTATTGCTTTTAAACATTGGTGTTGCTGCTGTTGTTGGTTAATATTGGTCGCTTTATATTGGTGTTGCAAGCATAGTTGGTTGTATCGTTTGCGAGCGTCAGATGATTATGATGATGGTAATGTTGATAAAATAATGAGTAATAGCCTATAATGTGTATAGTCACGAATATTATAGAAGAATTTATAAACATGTTTTTTTTTTCAACTTATGCTATGGTGATGTAAAGGGTGTTGTTTATACGGGTATATAGCTTTGAGATAGAATAAAACAGAGACGAACTTTTTAATTGACATGAAATTTACTTTATTCGACAAATAATTTAAATATAAAGTATTCTAATCTGGAGGTCAAATTTTCGATGACTTTTTCTAACATTTGTGGCCGTATATTGGCAATAACGCGACGAATGTTGTCCTCCAAGTGGTCAATTGTTTCGGGCTTATCGGCGTAGACTAGCCACTTCACATATCCCCACAGAAAACAGTCCAGCGGCGTTAAATCGCACTGTCTTGGAGACCAATTCACTGGTCCGAAAAGTGAAACTATGCGATTTTCAAACATGTCCTTCAATAAATCAATTGTGGCACGAGCTGTGTGACATGTTGCGCAGTCTTGTTGAAACCACAGCTCCTGTACATCATGGTTGTTCACTTGATGAACGAAAATGTCAGTAATCATGGCTCTATAGCGGTCACCATTGACGTATACACTGATTGGGGCCTTTCTATACTACGCTACGCAGCGATGACTTCTCCTGTACGCACTCTACGACGTCTATGTGGATGCATATTATCATTTAGAGTAAACGTGGTGCGAGAACGTTCTATTGTTAATCGAGTTAATTGCTCTGATGGACGATCTTGTTGACCGTAAAAACTAAACATAAATCACTTGACAGCTGACAAAATGACTGCTAGTTAAAATAGTGTTGCCAACTTAAAGTTCTATACCTGTATAAAAAAAACACCCTTTAGTACAACCATGGCTAGATACAATGTGCACGACAGCGACAATTTTGTTTATAAAAATTTGTAACAAAATAAATTTCTATAAGAGATAAATATTTGTTGGCGAATTAAATTTGTTTAATTCTGTAAAACCGTAGGCTACAGACATATAAATTTGTAGCCTACCGTTTTAATTGTGTTTTTTTTTACTCACACAGAAAGAAATGATCCTTTAATATTTCTTGTAGTAGGGAGGTTATTTATATTAAGAATTTATGACAACATCTACTAATTTATGTTGTGAAAATATTGAAAATGTCATAAGGCTACACTAATTCAGAAAAAACATAACTACCAAACACACCCATACACACCAATACACCTAAAGAGAATGAAATATGTTCAAGCTATTTTAAATGAAATATGGCAAAAGCGTTAAGAATTTATGGGAATTATTAGACAAAATTAAATAAATGATAACAATATTATACCATGTTTTATTATTTTCATATTATATTATGTATTTCAAAATTTCATACAATTTTAAATTTGCAATGTCCAAGGCTGCTTTTAGGCCCAGTTAAAATTATGAATTAAAATAGTTTAACAATTTCTATAGAAAACATAGTTGCTAAGTCAGAAAATTATATACGGTAAGCCTCTGGCAAGGCACTTTAACATGTGCAGACAGAGAAATATTTATCCATTTTTCAACTAAAAAAAGGTTATTACGACGGAAATCGTTTGGTACAATTGAATGTTGGTTTTTACAACAAATTTCGATTAGCAACTTAATTTTAGGATATGTGGAAAAAATTTGCTAAAAAATCAATAATCAAAAAAACAAAAACAAATTAAAACGTTATTTTTTTTATGATAATTGAAATCTGTTTTTCTTAAAATAGCAGTTGTTTTTTAAATATGTCTGTTAATGTTTGCAAACTAAATTATACTTTGTATTCAATTAAATTAGAAGTAAATGCAGAAAACATTTTGTTGATATTACATTTTATTTTTGCCTTTTTTCTCTACAAATATTTAGTAAAAGTTTTTGCTGAATTCAGCGGAGTAAATTGCAATTTTCTATTAACTAAAATTCATCTTGAATATAACTAAATATTTGTCAATTTAACAGTGTCATTTTTTTTGTTGTTCCTCTTTTATTATTATTTTTAGCCGAAAAAAAAAAAACCGCTAAGTTGGTCAGATGCTTCTGCTACATTATTTATTTATTTCTATGAGTACCTGATACCATATAAAATCAAAAGTTTTGTTTTAAGTTCGACTTTATTTTTGCCTTATTTTTTCTAGTTTTGTTAATATGGGGCTATACTGAATTACATAGAAATGAACTTAACATATTTCTTAAACCTGGAGCTACCCGAGTAAAACCGTTTACGTACAATTATACATTATTTTATATAAATATATATATTATTACATGATATTACATGTAAAGACATATGTTTAATTATGTTTATATACAATTTTTTCCACTGAATTGTTTAACACGATGGCACATATAATTACCTCTTATTATATATCGACCAATATATAATCGTATATTATGTACACAATTCTATATGGTTAATCTAATTATGTAATAGCACATGCATAAGTAGATATATCACAAGTTTACATAAAATTATATACAATTATATCAGGTCAAAACATTTATCTAACATTTATCTACAATTATATCTGGTCAAAACATTTATCTATCAGGTATTGAACATTTATCTAATTTCATCAGATTAAATTTAGACCCATAAAAGTAGATACAATTATATGGGTCCATATTTCGGATGAAATTTAATAAGATTATATATAGGGTCACACAGAAATTTAGACGACTACATAAGCTCCATATCAATATTTTTTAATCGGCTGTACTTAATTATATATAAATGAACTTGAAAAATATTTTTAACATGGTACTATATAAAATTTTATATGATTTTCTATTTTTAATTTATATATAATTATATATGGTACTATGCCAAAAACTTTCAAGCATATCTAACTACATATTATACATACTTATTAATATTCCTTTATATATGACGGTATATTTGAAATTGTTAAAAAAACTGAAAGTAATATAGTACCACACTTGGATTTATATAATCATATTCGTCTCTGTAAATTTCTGTATAACTTTTGTTACTCCAGACTTTTATATATAGAAGTATATATAATCTCATATACAGTAACATAAAGTATATGTGATGAAATAAAAAGGTCGTTATATTTTACGTTATATATATCTAACGATATATGATAATAATATAAATATATATCGTTACATATGGCAACATATATAATTATATATAATTATATACAATTACATCAAGTTATAAATGACTATGTACAAAACATTTTTCGTCGGGTACACATAAAAGTGGCACCAACTATTATGATTTTTAAATCCAAACACCCCTTTTTTGTTTTTTTTTTTGTAATTTTGAATTTTTATTTTTAAAGAATTTTTATATGAAAAACTCAAATTTCAAGCATTTTAAACCAAGAAAACATTTCAAATAAATTTGAATTTTAAAATGAGGTTGTTTGAATTTACTAATTCCATTGTTGGTGTGTAGTGGTCCAGGGTATACAAATTTATAATGAAAACAACCAAAAATACTTAATCTTACTGGAAGACGTCCTTGACCAAAAAAAAAAAAAAAATAAAGGTATTTTCTTTAAAAATAAAAATTTTCTTTGGTTCAAGGACTTATAGAGTTCCGGCATATAAAATATATAAAAATTTGTTTAAAATATATTAAAGTTGAGGAACGTTTCCGTTCAATATTGAAGTTTCGAAAATCAAAAATCATTACTGCTCATAAAGCCATACCCCTACTTCCTAGAATATAGTTATAGCTTGATGAAATGTTCAATTTAAGAACAATGCAATTAACCAATGGTTTTCGAATTAAGTTTTATCTCGTCGGAATGTAGCAACAAAACGAAATTTAAAAAAAGAACCCTATAATTGTTTAGAGTATTTGTGCAAACAGAAATAAGAAAATTTTGTGCTAAGCGATAAAACGAAATTTTTACAAGTTCGAATTTCATTCTTAATAAATTAAATTATTATTTTACATTGGAGTCATTCTCTATGAAAACACCGAAAAAATGAAAAATTGTTGCTGGACCATTTTGGATTTTGTTAAAATTTTGTGGAAATGTTCCTAAGGGTTCCAAGAACCAAAATCCAAGAGGATTTAATTTTTGCACACGGCACTACCGGTTCACGCAAAATAAAAAAACTAAAAAGTCTTGTTTTTGTGCGTAGTGGTTTGAGCTGTTAAAATTTTTCTGCTAGAGATATCTACATGATGAATACATTGTTTTAAAACTGAAGGATTATAGTTTCTATCAAAAATATAAAATTTGTCTTAATTCATACACCCGAAAAATAACGTGGTATTAAAAATAAGCATATTTCATTGGTTTTTTGTGTTTTTCAATGAACTCCAGTGTCGGCGCTAATGAATATAAAAGCATAATAATTCTCAGATACAAATTAGACATGTCGGAGAAAAATACAAAATTAAAATTGGCTCAATCTGGCAACTCGTTATGAAAAAATCGTTACTTGAAATTTGGAAATTTTGAAAATTTGCATATTTCAGGCTACAATTTGGTCATGTTTGTTAGCAGATACAAACTTGAAAATTACAGAGTATTTACTCCCTACTTCTAACTTTATAACACTTCAAGACCCGTTTAGTTATTTTCACTCCTCTCGGATTTACAGGGGTTTAAAGAAAAGCCTTTTTGATTTTTTGTATGTATTTTTATACTTCCCTCAATTGTTATATACAGAGAAATTAAAATAAAAACAAGTATTATTATGAGGTAACAAAGAATAATTATGGACTAAAAAATATATTTAATAAATTCAGTAGATTTTTGATGTTAAAAAATTTTACAGTGGTGGCAAAAAATAGGCAAATGGCATATTTTTATCATTTAAAGTAGAAAAGTTATAGTTTAAATGTGGGTAATTAAGAATCGTGGAATAAGTTTTATATTATTTTCATAAAGTATTTGTTCTTATAATATTCGGAGTTTCAAAGTTATCAGAAGCTGAAAACTTTCGTACGTTTAACTGACTGTGAGAAATCGGGGAGAAACTGTGGTAGTTTCTTGTATTTTTAATTGTGCAAACATCAATAAATCTTTTTGACAACAAGTTTTCGATAGCATCAACATCAGGAATGGATACAAAAAAAAAATGTATACCAGGAATTTGGGTGGAACAAAAATCAAACATTGCTGTAGGTGTTAGGATATGATGATCCGCAGTTCGCTGTAGACTTGCTTTCCTTACAGTCTGCTTAATTGTACCTCCTGCTCCGTCACAAGGACTTTTGCCATGAGAAGTGGCAAAAAAGTGCCAATCAGCTTCTAAGCCGAAATCGTCTTTGTGATGACAAATGTTGATAAAAATTTTTTTATTTTTGTAAAATTTTTGTAAAATTTTTGTAAAATTTTTGTAAACATAAAAATCTACTGAATTTATTAAATAAATTTTTTAGTCCATAATTATTCTTTGTTTCTTCATAATACTACTTGTTTTTATTTTAATTTCTCTGTATATAACAATTGAGGGAAGTATAAAAATACATACAAAAAATCAAAAAGGCTTTTCTTTAAAACCCTGTAAATCCGAGAATAGTGAAAATAACTAAACGGGTCTTGAAGTGTTATAAAGTTAAAAGTAGGGAGTAAATACTCTGTGATTTTCAAGTTTGTATCTGCTAACAAACATGACCAAATTGTAGCCTGAAATATGCAAATTTTCAAAATTTCCAAATTTCAAGTAACGATTTTTTCATAACGAGTTGCCAGATTGAGCCAATTTTAATTTTGTATTTTTCTCCGACATGTCTAATTTGTATCTGAGAATTATTATGCTTTTATATTCATTTGCGCCGACACTGGCGTTCATTGAAAAACACAAAAAACCAATGAAATATGCTTATTTTCAATACCGTGTTATTTTTCGGGTGTATGAATTAAGTCAAATTTTATATTTTTGATAGAAACTATAATCCTTCAGCTTTAAAACAATGTGTTCATCATGTAGATATCTCTAGCAGAAAAATTTTAACAGCTCAAACCACTACGCACAAAAACAAGACATTTTAGTTTTTTTAATTTGCGTAAACCGGTAGTGCCGTGTGCAAAAATTAAATCCTCTTAGATTTTGGGTTTTCAGACCCTAAATATCATTTCCAGTTAGTTTGAGTAAAATCTAAGATATGCCAGCTTTGCCGATTTGGTGATTTCATACAGAATAACTCATTGTGTAGATATGCTTTTAATTAAAAGAAAATTACGAAACGCATCAATGATCTACAAATGAAGTTTTTAATTACATTTAAATACAACAGCAAAATAATTTAAAAAGCCCAAAGCATACTACAGGGTGCGGCAATTGAAGTGTTACTAATGTAAATGGATATAAATTTTCAAGTAATTGTAAGATTGTATTAAAAACAAAGTAAATATTGCTACAAACTAAACAAATTTTCAAAATTTATTTAATATTTTGGATATGCACTTCTTTATTATCCGGTCGATCATGTAGAAAAAGTTTGTGGAAAGAGTTGCGCGTTGCATGTATGTGAAGATCATTTGTGTTGAAGAGCTCTCTTACGTATTTTTTTGTGAGGACCTTGAATTTCAAAATAACATAACGGATTGGCATCTGGAGAATTTTAAATACATTGTCTTCTGAAATAAAGTGTGGAATATTGTTCTTTAACCAAACTTGATTCACGCGAGTTTTGTGTGAGGTGCTAAGGTATATGTTGAAAGGTATATGGTCTATTTTCGAAATGGTTGCTTCAATGCTCCTTCTAATGCCGATTCTAATATCGTAAGTATTTAAATCAGCAGTTACTGCTGCGAAAAACATAACGTGAGGTCGGATTGAGCTCGAGCGGCCAATCTTTGTTCCAAATTATTAAACGATCTCTCCTTTAACCAGGCACTATAATTTTGTTTGTTATAATATTGTTTAATTGGATAATTTTTCGCATCTGAGTAGACAAAATTTGGCAGATTTAAACTGGCTTACAGGCGCATAAGTTTCTTCGCCTTTTTTCAATCGGATAATAATGCCTAAAGGATGGTATATCGAGAATATTAAATATTTTTTTAAAATTTCTTTAGTTTGTAATTTCAAAAGTTTATCTATTCACATTAGTGACACTTCAATTTACGCACCCTGTATACTATATGTTTTCTTCTAATATGTTTTAAAAAAACATAAAAAAAGTTTATTCTCTGTAGATTCCACTGAAAGAAAACTAAAGGGTAAATTAAAGTAAAAAAATATGACATCAATATTCAAAACACATCTTTTAATATATTTGTCGAAAATATAACACGAGTTATTTAAAGTCCCATGTAAAAACTATTATATATTATCATGTATGAAGTGTTATATATGTTCGGATCTGAAAATTGAGGGTATATGGCTCATACATTACAATATATTTTAGTTCATATATGTTTGTATTTTGATATTTCTAATAATTTTAATATATTTATTTGATTTTGTTTGTTTGTCTCTGCGGTCCGATTAAATTAAAAATTAAATTTAAATAAAAAATTAATATTAAATAAAAAATTTAATACAAATCATTTAATAGTCTTTATTTAACCGAACCTCAAAGCCAAACAATAAAAATCAAAAACCATTAATTACAAAAACTGGCTGTTCTTCCGTCCTTTATTGGAACTTGGTGTGGCATTTAATTTTCAATAAATAGAAAAACCAATTAAGTTGTTTTTACAAATAAAATAATAATTTCTTCTAACTTTTTTTTATTGTTGCTATAACATATTTATTTTGTTTTAAATAAAACAAAAACAAACAAAATATATGGAAGTATATGATAAATGATACGTTTTTTTATTTAGATCTTTAAATACGCCATTCCCTGTAAAAATTTAGTGGTTAAGAAAAAAAAAACGAATAATTTATTATCATGTAACGCAAGTTGGAAATAATCTCTGTAATATAGTAGAATATTACAAAAAAATTAAAATATAAATAAGACATAATTTAAAACAAAAATTAAATATTTGTTAGCGAGCCTTTGTTGAGTTACAACGGTCATAAGACTTTAAAAATAAAATCAGTTTTAGATTCTGCAACTAAAAAATCTAACTTCCAATAACTTAAAAAAACAATAATTATTTAGTTATATTAGTTTTTTGTTTTTATATACATCGAGATTATTTTTATGTTATTTTCAATTTATAACGAGCTTTCAACCTCCGTATATTTACAAAAATAAAGCAAATCAAACATATTAGCTAGGTTGATACTATTACTATTTATTATTATTTATTTCTGCAACACATCACCATATATGAACTTTTTGTTTCCATGTATGAACCCAGGCATGCGTTCATACATGGCATACATCTTCATACATGCTGATATATGAAGCAATATATGGTCATACATGAAAGCATGTATGTTCGTATATAACCATATATTATCATTTTCACCTGTTAAAAAATCCAGATTTGTAGCAATATTTATCGCTTTTTATGCCAAGAACAACTTTTGCTTTAAATTTTAACTTTAAATTTTTCTTTAAATTTTAATATATTTTTCATTAAAATTAATTTATTTCAGTTAATTAAATCGTAATGAAATGTACCAACAACAACAACAACGACAATTTGTGTTTTATTTATTTTCGTTGCAGTTATTATAAATTAAAATTTTGATTTGATGTTTGATGTTTGATAACGAATTTTCCAATAATTCCTTGAATTAAAATAAACCTTAAATATGTCTTAAATTACAAGAGTTTAATGATTTTAATGCACGCACATAAATGCATTCAAACGAAGTTTGTTTGTTGGATGTGTGTCCACAAAAAATTTATCAACAAATTGATTTCAAGTAAATTAGCAAGCTAATTAATTTTACCGATTCTTTCGAGAGTATTCCTACATTTTTTTAAACTGAATATTCATATCGCATACCTAGTTTAAAAGTGACTTAACTCAAAATTTTAATTTTTCGGGTTTATATGCTTAAACTATGCACAATACACTTGTTTATCTATAAAAAACTGTTTGCTAAAAACAGTTATATCTTTCTTTATGTTTCAATTGGTATAAAGTTGCAAATATTTTTTTTCGATTCTTGAAAAATTAAAAATTTTGAGTTAAATCACTTTTAAAACAAGCAACCAAGTTCGGGCTTAGGCTTTTAAACAAATAATTACTATTTGAGCGAGTAAAATATAATGAAATATAAGAAATGATAATGATAGGGGCAAAGTATTTTGCAGGCGATACATGCTTTTCAAACAAAATTATGTTTTGCTAGTACAATATTAGTTGTAACTTCGGTAATTTCTAACTAGGAAGGTTTTACAAAATAAAAGTTGTTTGCAGTACTATAGATGTGTTGGACGGTTGGCAATTTCTACCTGTGCGGTTTATTTAATTATAAATGATTATTCTAGTACATGTATACGTCAATATTATTTTTTAAGTGTATGCAACAATGAAGATAAACAAGTTTTTGAAATAATTCTAAATAAATTTTAAAGGATTCATTATTTGTTTTCCTACAATTTAATTATATTTTCTAAAAAACTTTTTAAGGAAAATTCAAATACACAAAATACTTTACCAAATACCAAAACAAAATTAACATAGAAATATTTATGTAGGTGGTAAACGTTATTGTGTATCTTAAAATTGCATTGTTTTATTGCTAGATCGCAAATAATCAATTTACCAGTATTTTATTAATTTAATTTTTTTATTTCAATTCAATTTTATTTTCCAATATTATAATTTTTTTAATACAATTTAATTGTTATATGATTTCCTTTTAATTGTATTATTTGTGTAAATATAGCATATAAATACGTATTAATAAGATCTACATAACGAAACCCTTTGCGATGAAATTTAAGACAATTTTGCACAAAAAATAACATTTTTGATACCTTAAATCGAGTATCGTAGCCTTAAAGTATCCTCAAATTTGTAAATTGTTGAACAGTGTTTTCTGTTGAAGATGGATGTCTGGTATTAGAGCTTTTCATTTTGGACGGGTAATATAGTTTTTGACACAAAACTGCCTATCATAAAATCAGTTTAAAAAGCTGTATAAAATAATCTAATTTGAACTTATAATTACGCAATTATAAAAACATTTTAATCCTGTAATATAATATTATATACAACATACATGGGCATTTGCCATTACACTATAGAAAAACAGACTGTAATGGCTACGGGAATTTTTTCTGTTATTACGGGAAATTTAGCCATTATGAGCATTGTGGTATTGTTTTCTAAATTTAACAACACATATTTGCTGAACTGTGGCACAATGAATGTAGTAGAAATAGTTAGCATCCAATACTAAATTTGATTAAAGTTGTTGTAAAATGCAACAATACATCATGCAACCTAGAGAAAACCAACCAACATCTACATTTGTTCTAGAAATGTGCACTCACACGCAAGCGCAACCATTGTGTTTATATATTTAACACATACATTCTTGCTAAATGCATATACACAATTATAATTTTCCTTTATCTCTCCTTAAAATATATATTCATGTTTTGCTGGTTGATAACTTCTCACTGAAAAGAATACATTGGGTGCGAAAGAGAAGGAATATATAATAATATTCGTTAGAAAATTTAAATTTAGATATGTTAAAAAATTTCAATTTATTAGAAGACATCAAATATTATTCAGAAAATATTAATTGAAATTCATAAAATATTATTTTTATTAAAAAACAGCAATATTTCTAACGAAGATAATTTTGATTTTATATTGCACACTTAGAACAGATTCGCTGCGATAACCGAATTTGGGTAGTTACGTGTACTATCACATTATTCGTCACTGTACAGCTACCGACATGTACAGTTACGTCTATTTTAGAACATTACATATAGTACATTAGAACAGTACATACAGTACATTCCACAGATTTTTTATATGAATACTTTGGTGTTAAATAAAACACTGTTTCCAATTTGTTATTTCTTTTATTTTTTATATATAAAAATAAAAGGTACATGACAAAAAAAAAAAAATATCAAAAATATTAATGTTTGAAAATACCATATTAGAAATCAAAACCAGTTTCTAATGCAAACTTCAGATCTTAAAATCTTTTGATGAAACAAATCCTAGAGTCTCATAATTGGTCTTCTCTAGATTCTCTTCCCACTGAAATTCAGAGGAGTTCTTTGTAAGCATATTCCTATGGGAAAATATCCGTCCATTTTTCAGGCGGAGATTTGGGCCATCTGTGTCAGTACAGCGGAATGCCTGCGAAGGGGAACTCGCAGATCTCGCATCTACATTCTTTCTGACAGTCAGACTGCACTGAGGGCCATAATGGTTTATAAGGTGTCGTCCGGGTTGGTCATGGTATGCATTCAGACTTTCAATAGGCTCGGTAGAGGCAACTCTCTAACCTTGGGGTAGATTCCTGGTCATGAGGGGCATGAGGGCAACGAGAGGGCAGATTGTCTTGCCAACCGCGGGGCCCGAAAGCCCTTTATTGGTCCTGAACCATTCTGTGGAATACCTGCGGGGTATGTTAGGGAAAGGCTCAGGGGCATGGAGAGAGTCTGAATTCTCTGGTTACTGGGAAAACTCTCCTGGTCAGCGCCAGACTAAAAGATTGATCTCTTTTGCAGTAGGGGGTCGAGGCGACTCTTGTCGCTTGAAAGGGGGGGTTTTAGGACCCTGGCGTCGTACTTAACTGGACACTGTAATCTCAGATACCATCTGCACAAGAAGGGTCAATCGGACACGGATTTGTGTAGGTTTGCGAGATGGTGTCTGAGACCTCGGAGCATGTTCTCTGCGAATGTCCCAGGCTTTGTGATAGGAGACTTAGGTTTCTAGGTGATCGCTTCATTTCGCCTTCCGATATCGCGAACATTTTGCCTAATAGGATAATTGGCTTTATAGGTAGCTTGAATCTGTAGGTAACCTTAGGCAGCACAAAAGACCTTCATTGGTCGCGGTGCATAGTGCCTTCTGATCTAATCTAAAGCATATTCATGATATACTCATGCATATCTTCAAATACCTTATTTTACGATATTTAATTACATATGGGTTTGCTGTTGTGATTCGCTGAAATAAATAAATAATTTTGACTTTAAGGCGCTTACAAGTTTTAGAAATCAAAAAAACGACAATATTTAAACAAAAATAATCAAATAAATAAATGGTTTATTCAAAAAGTTCTTCTTGTGATAGTAAAACACATTATTAGATATTATTCTAAAAATTATAATTTAGAGTTTTTACTACCATGGCAACCCTGGTAACCATTTCATTATATAACCTTTTTAATGGCAAAATCGGGTGCCATGGTGGAGCCTTGGCTACTCATCAGAGAACAAAATTTTAATTTTGTTTCACACACGAATTAATTCGTTAGTCCTTAAAATAACCGAATTTTACAATTTTTGATTAGCATTAAAATGGTAGGAGGGTAAACTAAGTAATTAAAAAAAAAAACACTCAAAAAGTCGTTGTTTTTTTATTTTTTTAAATAATAATTTAAAAATGTCTCTTCATTGCGGACATCATGTTTTTAGTACTCCACAAAATTAAACAAAAACATATTGAAAATCGGTCCATCCCTTTAGGCTGTACAGTGGCAACCGATTTTAAATATCTTTTTTTTGAGAAAAAAAGCATTAAAAATAAATATTGCTCATACAAAATATAGGGCAAGGAGTTTGTTCAACAAGCTGTAACTTTTTGATGTCTGCGATTTTTCTCCAAAATTTTCATAGCATAAAGAAAAAAAACTATTGAAATATGAAAAAAAAAAAATTTTAAAAAATCTCAAGCTATTAAACCTCTTAATTATTTCAATAATTGTACTTACGTGAACCATTACTGTCCCTCCTTGTTGTTTATTTTTCCAGTATTTATCCTTTTTTTAACTTTAAAGTACTTTCTGTAACTTTCTCGGATCAGGCTTTCCATCTGCATAAAATCGTCTATGCCATGGGAGACAGTTTTTGTGGACTTTAATTCTCTTTTAACAAGAGCCCAATATCTTTCAACTGGTCCTATCTCTGGGAAGTTTGGGGGATTTGACTCTCTTGTTACAAAAGCAATACTATTTGCTTCATACCCCTCGAGGGCTCTCTTGCTGCAGGCGCAAGATACCAAGTTAGGCCAGAATTATTTGGACATACTGTGTTGGCGTATAAGTGGAAGTAGTCTTTTTTTGCAAACATTCTTTTATTTAAATTTCGGTTTTTATTGTTCATGTGTTTATAAATAACTTCCTTCCTTCCTTTTCAACAACTGCATATTGCCTGCCCTACCATGAAATTTTTAGGGAATATTTTTACAATGACGACCTCGTTTTCATCCTGAGCTAGATTTGCTCTCTATGGTCAAGTCTCCCTTAAACCGGTGAATTACTTTTGAAACACCCTGACGACTAACTGTAAATTTATTAATTGACTACTTTCAAGAATTTGTTGATGGTTCCATTTCGGGGATTTTCTAGGTCCCCATCATCAGAACATTTTTAGAAAGCAGTGGCAACCTCATTCACAAAATCAAACATTTGTTAAAACAAATGAGAATTAAGTTGAGAATGAAAATAAAATTTCCACTAACAATTAAAAAATTGAAAAAATTTGATTTTGTATACATTCTGTACTTGACAGAGATAATATATACATTTTTCGTTTATATTCCACATTTTTTACTTTTATTTAAAAATAAAATACAATGTTTGCGAGGGGAAATAAACTAAGTTTTATTAAAAATGTAATATATAGACCATATTATATCCTATTATATTAAATAAGATAAAAAGATAATGTATAATTTAATTAAATTTTACGAGGACAAAATTCGGAAAAAACTATATCAAATCTACTAAAATTGTATCTAAATAATTCGAATATGTTAAAATTAGATCTAATGTGATACAATTTAATCGGTCCGATTTTGAGATGCAATTTTATATACCACAGTAAGAAAGTTTATATTTGATACAAATAAATACAATTATATACATAATAATCCAAATATATTTAAATTAAAAGATATTAATTTACATATATTTGATCTCTATAAATCGGGTTCGAAACACAAAATGTATGCCTTAAACTTGTAAATAACTTCAAATTTATTTATATTTTCTTTGTACATAAAATTTTGTTTAAAACGGAATTTAAAGGGTTAAACAAAATTTGTCAATATTAAAAAGGGTTTCTCGAGTAAGAATGTTAGTATATAATAATACATTAGTTTATATATACATGTATATTTTTGTCTGCCAGTGTACACCAGACATAATTGTATAAATGCATATATAAAATAAGTTTGGTCGAAAAATGTTTTATATTTATTTTCGTCTAATCGCAAATCGTTTAATATATAGTTGTCTATTGCATTTAGAATTATATAAAATTAATTAAATTAAATTTGTCGTTATATAAGCATAGACATTGTAAAATTCAAAATAATCTACATTTAAATATTATATCATAATTATAAACCCGAGTAAAAACGTTTACATATAATCATGCATTATTTTAAAAAAATACGTATATATGTTATTGCATGATATTATATGTAAATATATATGTTTATGTATGTTTATATATCAATCTGTTTCCTTAAATTTTTTTTAAACGATGACACATATAATTTTATATTAATACATATCGACCAATTTATAATCGTATATGACATGTACAATTATATATATTAATTATATATTTATATGAGATACCGGCCGATATGTTGGAGAGAGTATGCCAAAATTGGCCCCAGTCTATGAACCATTTGAGGCGTAGCCGCGGTCAATATTTACCTGAAATCATATTTAAACATTGATTTATATAGATCGTTCTATCGACTCAAATAAAGATTCCATACATTTCTCTAAATTGTATGTTTGTTTTTTAAATCAAATCCGAACGCTCTTAAAAAATCACCCTTTAAAAGAACTAATTTTTTTTGTTATGGATCGATATATCTTTTCATATAACTATATATAGGTCAAGATATCGTTTTATAGAAAAAAAAATAAATATTTTAATACTACCTCGGGAAAACATTTTAATATGGAGTCTAATAAAAATATATCTCATATAAAAAATTTCCATATGTAAACACATACAATGTGATCCGAAAAATGGGTCATCTAAATGTATCTAATTATATCAAATTAGATACAATTTGATACAATTTTATCCGAGATTTGTCAATATCCAGGACATTAAATTATATCTAATTAGATATAAATATATCTGATTTTATAAAATGTTAGCTGATAGTAGGTATGCTTTTTAGTTATAACTTGAAGTTATGCTTAAAAGTATTTAAGTTAAAAACTAAAATCAATAATTTTAAAGATCCATTTTTTTAATGAAACATAACGAACTGTTTAAAAATTGTCAATAACAAATTAAGTGTTTAAAAAATATATAATTAATTGTCTTCTTCTTATAAAATTTACGCATTTTTATTTAAATGTATATAAAAGAAATAACTTGAATATAATTTCGTTATAAAAGTAATATGGTTATATATGATGACATATGTAATTAAGTCTTAACTAGCAGATAACTTAGTTTGATATCGAACTTTACCAAATTATGTATGGGATTATATATAATGCTATATAAAATTTAAAGGAAAATACTTTCAGTATGGCGTCACATGTAGATTAATAAGTATTAGCATGGGACCATATATAATCGTATCTATCACTACATTTATTTGGAGTATTATTATATGGATTATGTAGTTATTTATGGAATGGTATTTGGAGACATAATAATATCAAGTACCATATAAAAAACATCTCGCATTAAAAAGATCGGATGTATTTGTATTTAATGACATTATCCGTAATGTGACTTCATTCAAAGTCACATATGACTTAATCATATTATTTATGACTAGATACAACTATTTTTATACGTGTAGTTATTAATGTGGACTTTTGATAAAACACCTAATGTCGGATTTAGAAATTTTGTCAGTTGGTAAAATGGTCCCGAAAACGAAGCCAAAAATCGCAAAACGGACAAAAATTATGCAAAAGTTGATAAACCAAGCACTCTCCAATAACATAGCTAATATAGGTTTGGAAGGGATCCCGAAGGATTTATTTTTAGAAAATTGTCACAGAGTGACCTATTAATTTGTTTACAAATATGTTTGATAATACTAAAAAGCTCAGGCCAAATTCAAATTTCTATTCCCGTTTTATTCAATTTGGTTCTCTAAATTACACCAATTAGAATTTGGTTACAAACCAGACTGATAAATAATTTTAAAGATCCATATCTTCAGAAATTTAGGGCTCATTAATTATTTAACTGTTTAAAAGCCTATTTTCAATGGTAAATATTTTTTTAATTGACGCATTTTAATGATATTGGAATACAACATTTTCATTTTCATTAACCAATGCAAAAGCTGTTTCTACCAACGAACTAACAATAGACAATCGCAGATTTGACACAAGCGTTTACTCAGGAGATAAGAATATGATCCCAAACGTAAATACTAGAAAATATTGGTGGCTCACTTAGTATTTGCCATTCTCTTTTTTTTTTATTGTCTGACCATAGCTCTAATCCTTTTTCATTATAAAAGTAATTTTTTTTTTTAAATTTTTTTCTTTACATTAAATTATATATAAATACATATTTTGTATAAACAAATATCAATATAAGTTATAAAAAAAAATATTTTTACATGTTACATATATACTTGAGAGCTCGTTGTGGGACTATGTATAATAACTAAGTTATATCTACAACTGTTTGTTTATTTATAGTTAAGTATCTATATAAATTCTGTTTAAATAAACATTAAAAAAAAAAAAAAAAAAAAAATTAAATCCTCACATTTCAATATTCAACATTTATTAAAGAAATGATAATGAAAATAATTTCGTTACCATTGAAATCAATGCAATGGTAATGAAATCCTCATTTCATTAGTCCACTTAATTCATTAGTCCCATGTATGATATATAAAATTCTGTAAATGTAAATATTTGAGAACCTAATCGCCTTTTGTTAAGAAAATTACAACCTTTTTTGTATTTGTCTTAAAATCTAAGCTTTTTATACATGACTGGTTAAGATAATTAAAGAAAAATGAATAACCGGACAAGGAAAATATTTGTACAATAAAAGAGAGCAATAGAAAACTACAACTAAATAAATGAAAACAAAAATATAACCAAAATTTATTTGTTTTTTTTTTAAAGCTAAAAAATAACGAAAATATAAACCAAAAATAATTTAATTAGAAAGAAATTATAAGACAAAATTAAACAAACTAATACAAACATCAACAAAATCGAAATAAAAAAGGATATAAACAAGGAGAAAAATAAAACCACATACAAACAAATCGGTTAATGAGTCTTTACAAACCAATACATAAACATTTTAAGGGCAAATGAAAATAAATTACATTTCACACACTCACTGTGATTATAATAAAATGGAAGGACTAGTTTCATAGTTAACAATTTAAAACTTAAGTTTACTATTAATATCCGTAATTTCAAGCAATATGTACCAACGGGTACACCTACGGTATACACGAACAAAATCCAATACGAAATACCAATATTCGTAGGTACCTAAGCAGAACCTAATTGCTTACAGGTACCTATTGCTTGGAATTACGGGCATACGACCAAAGATATATAATAATAAAATATTGCATAACGAGGAATAGTTTTTGTTGATCAGTTGATATGCAGATGTAGTTTTCGGGTTTTCCAAACAGGAAAGAGATTTTTTCAGTAACGGCTTCAAATATTGTTTAACTATCTAATAAAAGCTATTCCAAGCCGTTATTGGAAAGTCAAATGCAGCAGCAGCATTTTTTTTTTAAATAAATGCAGTCCATCTATCTGTCAAGATCGGCAAACACTTGTATATGTTTTGATAATTCCACCAAAGAGAACTTCTAAAAAAAAAAAAATTAATCTGTATAGTTTTAGGATGAGTATCTCAATCGTAAATGCTGCTTAAAACACTTTCAAATCTTAGAATGTCGTAAAAAAATTTACTAAAAAACTAGATTTTACTTAAGTGTTCACTATAATACCGGGCCTATATTTAATACTCAGGCTTAGAATACAGTCTATTTTTTGTTGTAAATGGAAAAAGATAAATGTCAAGAAAAGTCTGCAAATCTGTAAAAAAAAAAAAACTTCAAAGAGAAATAATGTTAATTATCCGACAATATTATAGAAGAAAACCAAAATTTGCAAATATGTCCCCTTCCTCCCTCAACCATCCTCTCTGGATAATAAAATAAGACCATCAGTCATTCTAGCACGAATGCCACAATAATACAAAATAGAGCATGACCATCATTACAAAAACAAAAAAATGTATAACTAACGACAATGACATTAGTTTAACCAAAAAATGAGAAGGACCTTTCATTGCCAAACTTAATTTAATGGATTATTTTACACTCAAATTTTTTTTGTTGCTGAAAGCAATGTTTTATATTTAAGATTTTTTATACTGTGATAATTGAAAAATAATGACATTTATTTGATAAAGATTTTTAAAATACCTGATATAATCAAGATGGATCTTTTGGACAAAATTAAAAAAAAACTATATACAAGAGTGGAGCTGCTCATATTTATTTAAATGCTGTTTTATAGTTATATCTATTTTCACAATTAGTCCAGTTAAATAAGGTAAAAAAAGGGTCAGCCTTCAAATTCCAGGTAATAGGCTGAAAACTTATATATGGCTTTATTTTGGTGTTCTAAGTACTGTCCCAAAAGTCTCATAAAATCTCGTTTCTGCGTCGTGAGTTAATGAAAGTCAAAGGTCACAAAAGTCAGTTTTTGGCGATTATCTCATTTTCTGTAGCTCCAACGATGTCAATATCTATTATAAAAATTGTAGATTATGCAGTTTGTAACAAATTTTGTTACATACATTTTTTCATGCGCTCATCCGTTTTAGCGATAGAGGGCAGAGACTCCGGAGCGCTCACCCCTACCTGTAATTATTCAAGGTCAACCTTGAATCTCGGTTAATAATTTCTTATATAAAGTGATTAAATTACTAAAATATTACTAAAAATGAATAATTTATATTATTTATTAGGTAATACAGTGGAGTACCGTTATAACGAACTCGTAGGGACCGGTCAATTAAGTTCGCCAAAAGCGAAGTTCGCTTAAGCATGGTAAACATATTTAAAAAATAATAAATTCTCAGGATTTTTTCTTAAATTCTCATAATTTGAAAATGTTTGTTAGTAATTTAATCACTTTATATACGATATAATTAACCGAGATTCACGGTTGACCTGGAATAATTGCAGGTAGGGGTGAGCACTCCGGAGTCTATGCCCTCTATCTCAAAAACGGTTGAGCGCATGAAAAAATGTTTGTAACAAAATTTGTTTGAAATTGCATGGTCTACAATTTTTATAATAGACATCATTGGAGCTATAGAAACCGAGATAATCGCCAAAAACTGATTTTTGGGACCTTTGACCTTGAATAACTCACGACGCAGACACGAGATTTTATGAGACTTTTGAGACAGTATTAAGAACATCAAAATAAAGCCATATACGAGTTTCCAGCCTATTACCTGGAATTCGGAGGTGAAACCCTAATTTGACTGGACTAAATATATATTGACATAAAATGAAATAAAATATTATGCATGGACATAGTTTGTTTGACAAATTATTAATATAAAGTAACTTTTCATAAAATGTTATCAAATATATAATTTTGATTATTAAAAGTTTCATTTAACTACTCAATGAAGAAGTTTCATTGAAAAGCTAGTTTTATAAAAAGCATGAAGCTTTTCGCTAATTTTTAGAAAATTTTCATACACCTCATGAAAAATAGTTTTATTAGATTACTGAACATTTTCCTAATGTTTCGTCCCCTCAAATCTCTCTGTGTATTAGATTTTAAGAATTTTTAAAATAAATAAATTAAAAAAAAATTTATTTTTGAAGTAAATTTTCAATGCTGTGAATATATATATAAAATTAAGATTTCCATTTCAGTGTGAACAGAGTTCTTAAATCAGAAACTTAAAAATATATCGAAAATAACTTATTTATCTATTAGCACTTAAAATGTCAATGCATTTACAAGAGGCGTATCCCCATCCGGAAACGAATATCTTAATGAACTATGGATATGTTGTAGTAGTTGTAGTTTTTAGCTGCCCTTACTCATGTTTAGGATTTACTAAGTGGGATAAAAAAATTTTCTCATTTTTCGGACTATATCGATTTTTTTAAAGTAGCTAATGACAAATTTGGTATCACATGTCTTAAGACTTTTAAGTATTCTTGTTTTTTAAAAAACCGCAGTTGAAATAATATCAAAACCAGCTTATTAAGCAATTTTACCTAGATTGACTTAAAATAACTCATTTTAATGAATACCTAATTTAATTGGTTGGTGGGAGGAAGTTGGAGGGTGTGGAGTCTGAGCTTTAGCCGATATTAATTATTCGGTTTTTGTGCGACTTTTCTCGAAGAGCTTGTTGCCACTATATTGCATATAATTTAAAAAAGTGACCGCTCTTTGTATCAGTGCTCTTGAGCTCTTTACCCTATGTACAAATAAATCTTATTTTAGTAAATTATAAACAGGATTTCATTAAATTATAAACAGGATTAATTTTTTTCCCACTTTTTAACGCTTTAATGTGTCATATTTTTGCTCATCTCCATTAATATCTGCATGTTCGAGTCGGAAAAACCTCTCATGTGAGATATATATTAACATTTGTAAATAGTAATATTTCTTTAAGTGTAATCTTAAAGATAATGTAAACCATTATTTTTGTTATCAATAGCCTTTGCTCCTTTCTTCGTGTTCATTAGCTAAAGTTCAGTGGTTGCCAAATGCAAAAAAAAAACAACATTAGAAAAATTATAAAGAAAAGGAATATAAAACAGGAAGGATCCAAATTTAACCATCAACTTAGTATCTGTTTTCTATACTTCTTTAACCAACTTTTCCTTTAGAGAAATACAAAAACCAATGTGATTAATTACAGCTAATCAACACCAACAACAACAACGACAACAAAAACAACGCTAACAACTTTTACTATTACTTTGACTACAACGCCAAACAAAAATGAATTTAACATCGACAGCAAAATAAATTGATTTCGCCTTAAGTCCTTTTTTTCGTGAATAACGAAAATTTAACCCTTTAAAAATCATTAGACAATAAAAGTGTGCTGGTTTAATAACAAAGTATTTGCCGAAAGAGTATAAATGTCTATTAAGACTCTTTATTAAAAAGTTGAAAATTTATTTGTTGTTAAAATTTTTAGCATCTTTAAAGGGTTAATTTCTTATACTTACTACATTTAAACTTGCAAAAAGCACCATTATCAATGTTGAATATATAAAAAGATGTTAGAATAAGAGCAAAATAAGTAATATAAATAGTATTAAATTACATTACATTTTATTGCAAGAGTTCTTTAGCAACTTCTAACAAGAGATATTTTCAGGCAACAGAAAAAACGACTTTATAAAGCAAAAAAAAAGTGTGTATACAAATCCTATAAAACATAATAAGCATTTGAAATAAATTTATTTTTCAAAGAAATTACTCTTACTATCTTTACGCAAAATATGCGTGTAAGAGGAATTTTATCTTCATAGACTAAATAAGGGGTGAAAGGGTTTACTGTGAATTGGTTAGCGAGATTGCCTTTGGGTTATTTGCACAATAAATGGCTTTTAAACTTATATAAGTTTAGTACTCTGACGATTTTTTTTTTTGGCAAAGAACTTTTTCTATAAGTTTGGCTATGAATAATGATTACTTATTTAAATTGACTTTATTTCGCTACTTTTAAATCATCAAAATTGAAAGCAATTTTTAAGATAAATAAAGAAAATTATTTTTACGAGTACCTTAATGTATTACTTCTAGATATTTTATTAGATTAAATATAGATTAGTATAAGAATCACAGTATTGTTCTGTGATTGATTATTATTATATTTGTGTCGTGATAGTCCAATTTTTTTTTTATTTTAGTCATAAAATAATCCTGAGAATGTAAAATGATTAATTTTCCAAAATAAAAAATCAAAAACTTCTTAGGAAGTTGAAATAAAACCAAAGAAACATCGAGTTGTACAATAGATGGAAATAAATTGTTTTATTTAAATCAATAAAAACTTATTGACCACAAATAACATAAGGTAGTCTCTTATTAATCTCAAGATAAATATTAAAGTGATCAAAATCAAAAACATTATAAATTCTTATATTTTCAAAAGCAATGAATTAAAATTTAGCTAGTCTTTGCTATATTACTTAGCTGAAAGTTATATTAATACAAAATGTACAGCTTTAATATAGTTTATCAGATATCTATAGAACATTCAGAATTCACGTACTTTTTAAGGTGTCCAATATCAAGCTTAGGGTTTAAAAAGAGGTATATAAAATTACACAATTTCATAAAAATTTATATTTCTCTTAAAAATTCATAAACTATTGGCAAATTGGACATCAAATGCAAGGCTTTTTTAGGTCGCTTCCAGCGATATATAAAACATCTCGGTGAAAGTACGATGACGTATTTTTTTAAAAAACAATAAATTTCGAGTATTACATTTGTATTATTAAGGGTATGTCTGGCTTTTTCTGAATTTCGTATTCGTTCAGTTTTAAGACGACATTCCGTAAGAGCCTTTTAATAGTGTCTGACCGAAGGCTTTGGTCAAATACGATATTTAGTTGGTTTTTTTGTGTTTGGAGACAATGTGAACAAATTGTGATATCGAGAACATATTTGTTGAGCTATTGTAACTCGATTAAATGAATGTGTCGATTAATTGCAATTTGAAAATCAAGTTTTTATAATTAATTTTGATATCGTGTAAAAATAAACAAAATTCTGTATCACTAGTTATTAAAATCAATCCACTAAGTTGTTTACTTTTTTTTTGCAGTCCAAAAAAATCAATCAGTCTAAATTAAAAAATTTTTTGCTATTCTTGCTAAAAGTGAAAAAAACTAAAATTCTTTGCAATTCAAGTGCTTATTTTTTCTATTAGATCTTTCAAAAGTATAAGTTTTATAATGAAACCTTCAACTTCAGGCATCTTAGTATATATTAAATACTTTTATGTTCAAAAAAAGTATGTGGAAATATTTTTTTATAATTTTTTTAAACAAGGTCCAAAATTGGGACATTTTCCACATTTAGTGGGCTGCACTTATTAACTTAGTTATGTTTGGTTTTGTTGATTTTAAAAAAATTGTAGTTACAAAAAAAAATAACAGGACAATGCGTAGTTCGTTTTTGATATTTTCGTTTTTGGGTAAAAAGTCTGGTTGTCATATATAGATAGGATTATACAGCTCACATTTTTATCAATTGGAGAATTATCTGAAGAAGCTCAAGAAGCAAGAATGGAAGATTTTAAAAATATGGAGACGACTTTGCTCTTAAATGCAGCCGGGAAAATTCCAATGCATATATTTTCAATACGGTTCTTCTAGGTTCTGCCCATTTACATCTAGCATAAGCAAGAAATATGAGCAGAACCAAATATATAATTCACCAACTTCCCAATTAGAGTTATTAGTTTTGCCAAAAATTACTGACGAAAATTATCATGAAGAATATCATAATGAAGATTGTGATGAAGATGCTAATAAAGAAGATTATGATAATAGCGATCAAAATAGTGATGATGATAATGATGTTGAAGATTATGTTAATGAAGATAAACACAAAGATAACGAAGATTATGATAATTGGGATATTTATGACGAATTCGATAATGCAGAATATCACAATTATTTTAACATTTGTTTCATATATGTTTATTCATCAATAAAAAATTATAATATACTCTTACGTGACTTCATTCAGATAAATTTGTAGAGTGTGTTTTTTATAGAGGTATACAACTTTGAAATGGAATAAAACAAAGATGAATTTTTTTAAATTGACATGGAATTTACTTTATTTGAAAGATAATCTTCTGGCATTATAATTTATATATGACTTCTGGCATATGATCGTCACGGCTAGCTCGGACGTAGTATAATCTGGAGGTCCAATTTTCGATGACTTTCCAACATTTTTGGCCGTATAGTGGTCAATCGTTTCTGGCTTATCGGCGTAGACTAGGGACTTCACATAGCCCCACAGAAAATAGTAAAGCGGCGTTAAATCGCATGATCTTGAAGGCCAATTCACGGGTCCGAAACGTGAAACTATGCGGTTACCAAACGTTTCCTTCAAAGAAAGAATTGTGGCACGAGCTGTGTGACATGTTGCGTCGTCTTGTTGAAACCACAGCTCTTGCACATAATTTTGTTCCATTGATGAACGAAAAAGTCAGTAATCATGGCTCTATGCGGTCACCATTGACTGTAACGTTCTGACAGCATCGTTTTTAAAGAAGCACGGACCAATGATTACACCAAACAGTAAGTTTTTCTGGATGTATTAACTTATCGCTTTTCGTTTTAAAGTTACATCCAAAATTGTGGACTAAGATCTTTTTTCAGAAAAACGATAAAAAAAATCTAAAATGTTTTTTTTATGTTTTTAGGAATATTTATCAATAAAAAAATTGTTATATTCTCTTTTGTGACTTTTTCGAGATAAATGCATACATTGAAGGAATTTAGTAAAAAAAAAAAAAAACAAAAATCGGATTTTAATTAAAATTTATACTAATACAAATACATATTGTAAATTTATTCTTTAAAATTTTTAATAACACATTAAGTACGCTATAATTTCCTCTTTTATTTATTAATTTATCGCTTTTTGTTCAAAAGTTGCAGCCAAAAATGTGAACTGAGATCGTTTCTCTGAAAAACTAAAAAAAATCGCTTAACATTTTTTTTTTTCATTTATTTTTTTTTCTAAAATGCTTTGCTTTTATTTATTTATTATTATTGTACAAATTGAACCGTTTATACGAAATTAAACCTAATTGTATTTAATTTAATGTAGTATGATATTATTTACATTTAGTACAATAATATCTGGTCAAAATTCCGATCCAATTTTATATAATTTAAAGCAATTAAATATAATTTGATCCACGTAGATACAATTGTATTCACCATTTTTCGAATTAAATTGTGTCTGACTAGTTATTGGACCATATCTAATTAAATATGTCACCACATAATTTTTTTTTACTCGGGTAATTATAAAATAGTTAAAAAACATACAGAAGAAAAAAAGTTAATTTGCCTTCTCTTGTAATTAAATAGAAACATATATTCTAACGGGTCCGATAAATAACTTTTTTTTTGAACTCCTGAACCAATTGGACTTTGTATGGCGTCATACCAAGGTCTTTATGCAAAATTCGTCTCAATGATGTCTCCGAAATGTTCAATTGTGGAGAACGACGGTGAATTGATGTTGATGGCGCTTCACGCACACTTTCTGCCACAGCAGCAATTTTCTCGGGTGTACGCACTGTTTTTGGCTTTTCACGCTTTGGTTTATCGATGAGGATTCCAGTTTCTTTCACTTTTTTCACAAGATAACGAACATGCGGACCATATTCGTTCAGCGGAAGGATAAAACTAATTATCTGTTAAATCAGACATGAACTAAGTGTTACCATTCACGAAATAAGCACAAGTTGAAAAAAAAAACTTTAGAAACAAGAAAAAAAATCTGCTACTTTTACATATAATTGTATATGGATGGCATCACATATTAGTCTAATTAATATCACATCTAATCTTAAAATCTTTTGATTTATATTTAAATTTTCATTATTATTTGAAATGAGAAACCGATTTCCGATTGCTGATTTCCAAACAATTGTAAAGGATTCTATGAAGTTATATACAATTGTATCAAGTTATATATAACTATTATAAGTGTACATATGTACACTTAAAATACTATGTAGGTAAAGATCACAAATGAAATTTCACTTAAAGAAAGGATGACTTACATTACAGTAAATTCAAATAACATTGTCATTTGTTTTTTAATGTTCAAAAAATTACTAACAATTGTAGTAAAAATGAACCACATGGTAGTAAAAAATAAACAAACATTTATTTTTTTTATTTTTTTAAATAACAAAAAACAACTGTAAGAAATGAATGTAAAATCATAAAACAGTCATTTGATGTGAGTTGTTTTTTTTTTAAATGAACTACAAGGTTAGTAAATATTTTAATTTGTTCTACAAATGACTGACATTTACATTGAAAATAAAGAAACTGTATTACAACCCAAACAACTACATGTTTTTAAAGCAGTAGTTCCCTGAGTGTATGATCAAATTATATCACGTGAGATCCCACGGGAGCATATGAGATATGGTTATGTATTCCATTTTTCGCATCAACTAAGATATGATTTGATACGAAATTATATATATATTTGTTTATACATCGGAACTTTTTGTATGCTAATATAATACACCAGTTAATCAAAATTATGAAGTGTAATTTTCACATTTTTACAAGCATTCCACACTTTTTTTTTTAAGAATAATGGTGATTTAATAAGAGCGGTTAACCAATTATCCGATTTTTTCACATTCGGTTAACCGGAACCACACACTGTTGTTGAAATATTGCGTCTTGAGTTCTAGTAAAAATTTCATAATATTATGAAAACAAAAGAAAAATTTGACTTTGAATTTCGTCTGATATTAGACGGCATCTTGTTCCATTAGGGCTTAAAGTTTTGTAGTGGAAATTTTAGCCAAATCTGTTAATCTTAACTCATAGGTACAAATGCCCTAAATGTTCAATAATATTTTTTTCAAACATATACAAAGTTGAGTATTCGAGTTAGTCCATAGATCATTTGCATTTATTGAACTAGTTCGTTCTCTTAGTTCATATGTTTCTTCGCTATTTTTTTTTTTCAATTATATTGTTCGATTGATTGTTTAAAAAATCTGCACACTGTAAGCGAAAATCCCAAATGAACGGTTAAAACTTATCAAGTTGTTTTTAACCGTTCATTTGGAAATTTCTCACATATTACGCGGATTTGGTTAAAAAACCATTGACCTATATAACAATATGAATAATTGAAAAAAAAATTGTCAAACAAACTTATGAGCTACGATAAAAGGACGAACTAGTTTAATAAATTCAAATGAAGTATGAACTAGAATGCCCAACCCTAAACATAGTTAAGCTATGTTTTGCTTTAAAAATATTCGTTCTTACTCCAGAAATTTCGAATTGACTTTTGGTATAAATTTGAAATTTTGGGTGGTAGTATGATTTTGTTGGACTTGGACTTGGTTTATAAAAAATAATTAAAAACGATTTTACTTTATTAACTATAAATACAACTATACCATATTTCATATCATTTGAAAGGTACGTAAAATACATTTAATTTGAAATATATATTTACCACTAATATAAAATTTATTTATATTTTTGTTACTAGCTTTTTGAACTTTGGAGGCCGTTGTAGGTCCTTTTTATGCAAACTTAGGACATTTTGACCTTGTGACCTTTTAACTCTTTCATAATATATAGCTTCTTTAATAACAAAAATTATAAACATACGGGATTTTGAAACATTTCGGCAACTTGTTTGACCGCATAGCAAGTTCTTCTCATAGTCATCGGATGTTAAAATTCGGCTATTGTTCTTCTGATGTTGTCGTCGCCGGTGATCAAACCCGACACCATCTGCGTAACAGTCCAGCGCGCATACCACTACACCACAACGCCTTCTATAATAATTTTTAAATTACCAAGCAAATTCCACCAAGTGATCAGAAAGGGACACCATAGTTCTCATGTATATAGTAACGTAAAACGAAAATAAAACATTTTAAGGTTTTTAGGTCAAATACTATTAAAAATAAACTATATAACCTATCACAATAGCATGTGTTACAACGTACATTACCATATCTCGAAAATTCTAGCAATGTTTCCACAGATACACAAAAACCACAAGCCCCATTATTCAACTTTGACTTTGAAATATTTCAAAAGATTAACACCTCCCTTCTATATATTTAATTTGATTCATACAGTACAAAAGTTCAAGAGTGCTATATTTATTACTATTGCTTTTTTCAAATAACCCACTGTGCAACGCCTACTTTAACAACTTTGTAGAAAATCGTTCCAATTTTATTCATATATAAAAATAAATACAGTAGGTTTATTAAATATTAATACGATAATTCTAGTTTGTCTAAAACTTTATCTAAAAAAGAAATTTTAATTAAACATTTCTTCAAATTCAGTGATATATTGACTGCATAAGAAATGCTCAGGTTGTTTAAAAATTCTAACTTCCAAACTAACATAGATACGTATTATCTCACAATTGTTTGTTTATAATTAACTTTTATGAGTTGTGTTTTTGTGTGTGTTTATAATTGAGAAAGCATTTATGCGGTATTCATAAAATTGTTAAGTTTATAGGTATTGCATGAGAAAGCTAACCTGTTTGACTTGCATGAATGCAATAAATATGTAAATTGCATTAAAAAAAAGCACTAAAATCGCTATGTAATTTTAAAATGCAACAAAGTCTACTCTGTGGCCAAACCATAATACATAACAAATTAATATATGCAAATACAATATACATAGAGTTACTTCGACAAGATGATCTGTGATCAGTGTTGCCAGGTGTGACGATTTATTGTCAATTTGTCGATTTTTAGTACCCAAAATAACTAAATGACGATTTGACATTTTTTGATTCTAAAATTACGATTTTGTGACAGTAGCTTAATATGTCAGCAAAACATATTTAGTTTTATAAAATCACCGTATATATTTTTGAATTTCTATTATTTCGTTAAAAATTAGAAAAAATATATAGGTACAACAAAGTCCCCTTAAGATTTCCTTGGGCATGAATGAAATCCGGATAGGGACACGCCTACATCAGATTGTTTCACAATTTGTTTAGCACATTTAATTACTATAAATGCAATTAATGTTTATCCCGATGAAAATAAATTTAAATATTTTACCTATAAATTAAAATTTTAAAATAGCACTAGAAATAAAATTTAACTAGCTGAAATGCCGAGTGTTTCTTGGGTCAATTGTGATTTTTGATTGCAGAAAAAATTTTAAGCTAGGAAATAGACGACTTTGTTCTGTTGTGTTTTGCAAATCAGTTAGGATTTTAACGCTAAACTAGAAATTAAAGATTCCATTTGAAATTTATAAAATAAGGTTTCAAAATTAAAAATTATTTTATCTTTGAAGATGTTGAATACAAAATGATGCTTTCAGTAGCAATTCACTACTATAAATCAATGTGCTTTATCAGTAAAGATGTATCATGTTGGTTTTAGTGCATGCTTTCGAAAAAGTTTATCCCTTAAGGAATTTTTTTTTTGTTTGTTATTGCCAAAAACGGTAAGAAAAAAAAAAAAAATAAAAAAAAATGAAATCGTAAAGACATTGCGAAAAAATCAGTAGGTATATTATACGGGGGAAAAAATTCTTACAAAAGGAAATGGTTTTTTCTAAAATGTTTTGATTGGATTTAATACTTTCAAATTAAAAATAAGCTTTATTAAAAATAGTGGAATTTTATGATTTTGACGTTTTTTAACAAAAGTCTTTATTGAAGTGGGATATGGTTATCAAGCCTTTACTGAGGCCTTCCCCTGGAAACGTAAAATATATGTGAGTAATTTCAAATAAATCCGTTAAAATTTTCTTAGAAGTTTGTGTTAAAAAAAAACGAAAAAAGTTGAAAAAAGGTGAAAAAATTCAAGTTTTACATTTTTTGTCAAAAGTAGGCGTAGAAGTGGGAGTGGTCAATAAAAACTATACTACGATCTAAGTTGAGGACCGAGAATTATTCCTGCCAAATTTCAGGAAAGCCGTTGAGAATTGCAAATTTGTATAGCGAACAAACAAACAGAAAATGAGTTTTATAAATGTAGATAGATTAGTGTACGATTTAGATAAAAATATTTTTTTTTATTTAAGAAAAAGCATGGGTGTTTTGAGAAATAAGAGAAATCCAAAAATAGATCTGATTCGTAAAAAGAAGTCATAATAATATAACAAAATTTTTCAAAGTGAAACTTCAGATATCAGTATTTAAATAAAAATTCATTATTTTGGCTTGCATATAAGCCAAATATTTACACAAAATACTTTATGACATATTAGCTTATATACAGGGTTGGCCAAAGTCACACCTGCGCAGTGTTACCATATTGCCAGTTTTAACTGTTTTTTCCAGTTTTTTAGGATGCGTAACAGTTTTCCAGTTTTTCATGAAAAAAAACAGTTTTTGTTTAATTTCAGCCTTTTTTCAGTTTTTAAGGTTTTCAACAGTTTACCTGCTCGATTTACTTTCTTTTACTTGAATTTATAAATTTAATACAAAAGTTGCACAAAATGTTTCAATAAAAAATAATACTACTCATTGAATGCAACTGTGTAGTAAGTTTTAATTCCCTTTTTAGCATTTATTTGTGTTAAAATTTTGTGGAATCAAACGAAATGAAAATCAAAAAGTGTATAACTGATATTTTTATGTAATTAAGTAAGATCTCAAAATGTGATGAATTATTTTGTTTTTTTAATGGTTTATTTATATTTTTTAAATATAAATATGTTTTTTATATTATATTTTTTTTTTAACTTTAAACAAGTACACAGAAAAAAAAAACATATTAGGCCTATTGTTAATTAAAATGTAGTTTTAAAACAGAGCACAACTTGTGATCTGTAATAACATAAATTTGAAAATATATTTTTTTTTTTTAGTATAATTAAAAGTTAGTCTACAACAAAAAATATTTTTTTTGTGTATATAAAATGCTTTATGTTATGTTTTTAATGTTTTTTATGTTGTTTTATGTTTAAATAAAATGCAATTGAATTCAAAATGCACATATTAACTGTTTTTTCTACTGTTTTTTATTTAAAAAAAAAAAAAAAACAGTTTTTTCTTAAAAAAGCAGTTTTTTTACAGTTTTTTGAAAAAAAATACATGGCAACACTGCACCTGCGTCTAAAAACTGAATAAGTTTTTTGTTTATTATTCTTTTTTTATTTATTTTCACATTTTATTCATCGAACTTTGTTACACCAAGAAGAACGAACAAACAAAGGACCAAAGTGGTAGAATTTTACTTTTCCAAAGG
This sequence comes from Delia radicum, assembly GCA_021234595.1. Classification (NCBI taxonomy): domain Eukaryota; kingdom Metazoa; phylum Arthropoda; class Insecta; order Diptera; family Anthomyiidae; genus Delia; species Delia radicum. Next base: position 194,744,665 of record CM037851.1, on the reverse strand, counting down.
GTATTAAAGTTTACTGATGCAAAATTCGGGAGTGACGCAAAATTTAGGACTCCAGATTAAACTGCACCTGAGTATTTCCTATGGGTTTATCTCAAACAACGAGTGTATGTGAATAATCAGAAAACTATAGAGCAGCTAAAGTGTAACATTAAACCTGAGATCAGGTCAATAGAGCCTAATATTGCGGGCTGTTATACTAAACTCCTGTTTAAGAGCCCAATTGTGCAGTGATGAAAATGTTATTCATTTATCTGATATTATTGTTCGTAATTAAAATTTAAATTATGTAAAGTTAATATTATATTAAAAAAAAATAACAATAAAAAATAACAGTAACCAAAAAAGTTATTCAAAGTTTAGTAACGTCATGATGCTTGTTAGGGAAAGGCCCTAGCCACGTGCTTGTTTACTAAGAAGACAAGAATGGAGCAAAATTAATGATTAATAGGTTTTTTTTTGTTAAAGTTCTGCCTATTATGGAGGCTCTAACTTTTTTAAAACTTGATGAGATCTTTGTTCAGATCGAAATAGTAGTATCAACCTAGCTAATATGTTCGATTTGCTTTATTTTTGTAAATATGCGGAGATTGGAAGCTCGTTATAAAATAAAAATAACATAAATATAATCTCGATGTATATAGAAACAAAAAACTAACAAAACTGTAAAAAAATATTACTTGAGCCAGAGTAAAAACTAAAATTTTTTTTATATAAATACAATATTTATGTTCTTCAAAGTTTAGTAACTTCATGATGATTGTTAGGAAAAGACCCTAACCGCGTGCTTCATTACTAAGAAGACAAGAATGTAGCAAAATTGATTATTAATAGGTTTTTTGTTAAAGTTCTGCCTATTATGGAGGCTCTAGCTTTTCTAAAACTTCTGGTTCTGATGAGCTCTTTAGCCAGATCGAAATACTAGTATCACCTAGCTAATATGTTAGATTTGCTTTATTTTTGTAAATATACGGAGGTTGAAAGCTCGTTATAAATTGAAAATAACATAAAAATAATCTCGATGTATATAAAAACAAAAAACTAATATAACTGTAAAAAATATTACTTGAGCCAGAGTACACACTAAAAATTTTTTATATAAATAGAACATTTTTGGTCTTCAAAATTTAGTAACGTCATGATGCTTGTTAGGAAAAGACCTAACCACGTGGTTGATTACTAAGAAGACAAGAATGGAGCAACATTGATTATTAATAGGTTTTTTGTTAAAGTTCTGCCTATTATATAGGCTCTAGCTTTTCTAAAACTTCGGGTTCTGATGAGATCTTTAGCCAGATCGAAATACTAGTATCACCTAGCTAATATGTTAGATTTGCTTTATTTTTGTAAATATACGGAGGTTGAAAGCTCGTTATAAATTGAAAATAACATAAAAATAATCTCGATGTATATAAAAACAAAAAACTAATATAACTGTATAAAACATTTCTCGTTTAGTGCAGTATCTCAAAACGCAGAATAAAATTGTATATTTCCATTTGGGTCTACTTAAACATTTGTTTTGTTTATTTGTAATAATTAAAATGGCAACATTTAACTCGTATCCTCAGTAATTTAAAAAAGGATTTGTTGAGTATATATTTTTCTCTGTATATAGTTAAGTACATTAAATTATTTACTGCAAAATTGTTTTTTTTTATGAAGTTTACAAAGTTATATTAATGGTTTATATATTGTTTCATTGTAAACTATAAAAATAAATTTAAAATTTGTAACAACCCAAAATGATAAAACATAATTCTGATTTCCCGTTTAAACATTTTGTCCTAGTAAATAAATACTTGATTTTTGATTATGATTTTACAGAAAAATTTTGGTGAACAGTAAAGTACAAATGACAATGTTAGTTGAATTTGTTGATATGTAAGTCGCCCTTTCTTCAAGTGAAATTTTATTTGTTTTTAACTTACATAGAATTCTAAGTGTATGGTCCCCTTTTCTTCATTTCTCACTCTAATGCTTTGCTGGTAAGACTTAATAATAACCATTTTCTCTTTAATCTTTTCTTTCAATAACGAAAAAGTGATTTAAATATTTCTTAAATACCCACAAAATACCATTGTGCATGCTATACAAAAAAAACTACGAACAATTTTTTTTTTCTTATCGATTTTTATGTTAACGTTATAAATTAAAAATAAAAAAGTTATTCAATTTTTACACGTGACTTTTGGCCCACCCTGAAAAATCTAATGTTGTTAAAGAGTTTCTAAATTTCGTAAAAGAATTTAAGATTTTAAAAATTGTGGTAAATTGCTATGGTTATAAAATATCACGATTTTTGAGTAAAAACCATAGAAAAATTTACAAAAATCGTGATGTAATACAACAATATCACGTAAGCACTTTAAATGTGAATTAAATTAAAATAATATTTAATTTTATTCAAACTCTATCCCACTTCAAAAAAAATTTTCTTAATTTGGAAAATGTTTAACAATTTTTTGACCATTTTTTTGTGGAAAATTTTACTATTTTATGCTCAAAAAAAAAAACCTGGCAACACTGTCTGTGAGAAAGAAAAACAAAAAATTTATATTAGCTAATATATTACTAAGGCAATGAAAAGAATAACAGGTTAATTTCTGCAGCATAATTTAAGAAAAATATTTAGGTAAATAAAAGTTATTCAATGTAATTTAATTGGTAAAAAAAAAAAAAATTCTAAGTTATTGATACCATTTAATATTTTTTTTTTATTCATAGCAAACAGTAAATTTTAGATCATAATTTCTGTACCCAACTTTTATTTTCACAATTTTTTAATATTTAATAAACCATATACATATTTAAATATTATTAAAAAAAATACCACCCACGCTTATATTAAAAAAAAATCAATAATGTAATATTTTTTTAACCATCAAATTTGATTATCTTAGTCAATCCTCTACTAAAGTCTCTAAAAATAATGACAAACCATCTATAATTTTATTTATGTCACAAAAAAAGCAACATAACAATATTCTAAGATACATTTTTACTAACCATAGACCTCTTTTCCAATGCTATTGTTGTTGAAAGTCACCACCTCGTAAATATAAATTATAATCAAACTTTAGTACTTTAAAGGGAAAATGAAATTACTTAAACCATTACCAAATCAGCATGATTGAATATCTCGATAAACTTAACATTCAAAATTATGTGATATAAAGTGAAGCTATTTTCTCTTTTTTAAAAATTTTACTCTCACGTCTTGAAGGATTTTTTTTTACTACAATTTACTATTTAAACTCATAAAAGGTCCATTTACATAAAAAAAGCACTTTCTGCTTATGCTTGTATGTTAAAAAAATAAAAATAAGATAAATCTAAAGAAGGATTATGGCCATTGTTGTTTTTAAACTTTGTATCTTCTTTGTTTTAGGGGGATGTTTGTTGTTAAATTTTATATTATTTTCTGTAACTTTTTTTGTATATTGTATATGACAACATATGTAAATGTTACATTTTTCCCTGACTTTGTATGCACTGTTTATATGTTTAAGTGTAAAAACATAAAAAATATTCATATTTTCATTTTATAGTTTTTATAACATTTATTTAAGAATAATTTTGTGTCTGAGTACTTAAATGGGAACATATGAAGCACCATTGGAATTATGTTTACATATATATAATATTAAATCAATTTAAAGAATATAAAAACATTTTACAGTATAATAAAGGGTCCGCAAAATAACTTTTTTTTTTTTTGAAAATGCTATAAAAAAAAACTACCGAATATTTTCTCAAATTTCTTTTTTATTTGAAATTACAATCCTTCCGGTTAATAATCGAAAATAATTTCATTCAAATGGCTGCCTCGGCTGGCCATGCAGTAGCCTACACGACCGGTCCAATTTTTAAGCACATTATTGATTATGTGCAGCTGTATTTCACCAATGGCTTCATGAATATTGTCCTTTAAAGCGTCAATTGTCTCTGGATTGTTGGCGTAACACTTATCTTTGACGGCACCCCACAAATAATAGTCCAACGGTGTCAAATCGCAGCTCCGAGGTGGCCAAACGACATCAGCTCTGCGGCTGATAATGCGAAAATCAAAATCCGTACGCAATTTTCGCACACATTCTGCAACATTACCATGATTTTCAAAGCAATGTCGCAATATTTCCCAGCATTGTTCAGGCGTATACACAACCATATTCGTTCAGCGGAAGGATAAAACTAATTATCTGTCAAATCAGACATGAGCTAAGTGTTACCATTCACGAAATAAGCACTAGTTGAAAAAAACGTTGGATTGCGGACCCTTTATAAAACCCATTATTTCTATAATTTTTGACCGAGTGTTTAATTTCAGTTTGGAAGTGTTATTGGTCAAGAGTTTAAAAAATCAGGAGTTTATTTATACATTACAGGCCTTAAATATAATTTTAAATTATGCTTTTGACAAGAAAATTAATTAAAGTTGACTCATATTTGTCACCTACAACATTTTTCAACACAATTTTTTAATATGGCCACGTTGCCCATAAAGGCACAACTACTGTTGAAAGGTGTTGAGTCCAGTTAGGAAACGATATTTCAATGCTATATGCCAGATAAAAGTAACGTCGATTTGTTAAGCAGTAACAATATAGGTATGCTTTCGGAATAGCGCTTATCATTGGAGCGCACAATAAAGCAATCAAGGGAGGGCATTTTGTTGTGTTTTCTTAATTGCAGTCTCTTGAAGCAGTAAAGAATGCAGCGATTTCTTTTCTTGATTTTACTGTTTATTACGAACAGTAGAATAATTCAGTGAAAATTATTATTATAGCAAATATATGACTGCTTCGCTGGAGAAGTGATAAAGAGCTTTAAATATTATAAATTACACATTATTTAAGCTCATTTCGATTGTTAAAAAAATTGAGATGGCAGGCCAGACCGCTAAAATACCGTTATCGATTCAAAACTCTTTCAACTGAATATAGTTATCCCTAAAATACCTTTACCGAAATAATTTGAATACCGTTATACGTAAAATAATGTTACCGATATAACTCGAATACTAATGTAATTAAAATACCGTTACCGAACTAACTAAAATACCGTTACCCAAATATTTGAAAAAGCATTATCCTTAAAATACATTCCTCAATACAGTCTGTCAAGATCAGAACAAATTGTCGCTGCAAATAGATACAGTTGCTGTCATAGATATGTATGTAAGCAAACTCAAAATTTTACTTTCGTTTTGAGTGGTAAACGAAACTATCCATATATTTTAATTTATAAGTTTTTACAATAATCAAATTATTTTCAATTATGCTGATTAAAAATTCTAATCACTTAACTATTTTTTTAGTTTTTAATGAGGAAAGTATGAGAAAATACCATTTTCGGGCATATCATAAATAAGCAAACAAGCTGTATTGGACTAGATATTCTTGCTTTTTTTTTAATATGAAGCTTCTGGTTGAAATTGAGTTACTAATATTAGTAATACATATTTCTTATTTCTTAAGTGAAACAAAAGCTCCTTTTCGATGAAATTCTTAAAACTTTATATTATTATTTTTTTTTATTCATCAATAGTTTTGTCTAGATTTGGCCCATTGTGGACGGTTAAGTATAGGAGAACGAAAATCAAATATTAAATTGCTCGATGAAGACGAAATATATAGAACAATAGCCAAACTTTTGAATAAAACACCAGCTGCTATATGCAAAGTAATTTAAACATGCGAAGGTAATGTCACGTATATCGCAGTTACTTTTCAGGACAACCAAAAATCACATCAAAATGGATGGATAGACTAATTGTATGTTGACTATCATGTTTTCATGAGGACAAACAAAAACCGTCTTATTTTGTGAATTCGCGATATTTTTTACATCTTAAAGGTTTATTGGATATCTAAAATAAATTAATGCAAAATGTAATATATGCAAAAATTCAATAGCGGCTTATTAGTCGTTAAAGAGCTATTTAGGTATTTTCATAAAAACTACACATACCTAATTTTGTTAGAACATTTCTAACAAATTTCTAATTTATAACGAGCTTTCAACCACCATATATTTACAAAAATAAAGCAATGAAAAATATTATCTAAGTTGTTACTAGTACTTCGATTTGGCTAAAGATCTCATCAGAACCCGAAGGTTTAGAAAAGCTAGAGCCTCCAATATAGGCAGAGCTTTAATAAAAAACATACCAATCATTAACCTTGCTCCATTATTTTCTTCTTAGTAATCAAGTACGTGGCTAGGTTCTTTTCCTAACAAGCATCATTGAAGACCAAAATGTTCACTTTTTGTAAACAATTTCTAGGTTTTACTCTGGCTCAAGTAATATTTTTTACAGCTTTATTAGTTTTTTGTGACTATATTAACAAATCATTATAATAATTGTATACATATAACTAAATTTGTTAAAAAAAATTAAGTTCATAGTATAAGAAAATTCTATTTAAACTATTATAATTGTTAAGACTAGTATGTATGTATGTATATGTATGTATGTATAAGTATGTATAAGACTAGTTAGATAAGACAAAAGATATATAGCACATCCTGATATACATCATTCTACAGGCTATAACCTAAGGTTATAATTTTCGTTAATAATTTTTGTTTGCTATTTGTTCCTGTAAAGTCAATGAAATAATATCTTCCAAGTGGTCCCAAATGAATACATGATGTCCCTTAAAAGAACGATTTGTTAATTTTCATTCATTACATTCATTGAAAAATTATAATTCGAGTTTGAGTTCGGAGCGAGTCCTTTACACGAAATTTTAAGAAAATGGTTTATTTTCACTTATTAAACAAAACTTTGACGCTTTGTTCGCACTTAAATTGAAAATCTAATTTTTGTATATTAACAAGTCAAGTTTCTATAAAAAATTCCACAAAATGTTGATCATTGTTTACGAACTGTTTTTAAGAATTTTTTAAAACTTTTTTATTTTTAGACATATTTTTTTTTTTTAATTGTTATTTGGCAACTCAAAATTGTTGAAATAGCTCAGTTTTGATATTAAAAACAAAAACGGCTAAATTGCGTGCTTCCATTTCTACCTGAAAATGCTGATTTGATGAAAAAATTTTCTATTTCTAAACATTTACTAAAATGTCGTTATTGAAACCAGCAAATCTTTTTTATTAAACAGGTCTTCCTTATCTTTTGAAAAAGGGACTTTAAAAAAAGACAAAAACGTTTGTTTTAAATAATTATATGGCAACCATGGAATCGCAAAATTTTAAAGGTTTTTGAACCACATTAACAGGCAAGGCTTCAAACTTTCACTTTTTTTATTGCGACGTTAAATTGCCTTTCTATCTCAGAAATTATACGCTCCAAAAAAATAATGGAATAATTAATAAATAATAAATATGGACCAAAAATGGGTTAAACTTGGTTTTTAAATAGAAATTGCGTTCAACTAAATTATTATTTTAAGGCTTGTCAGAAAATTCAATGCAAATATGTATATTATGAACAAAGTTTTTAGCATTATTTTTGCAAATATAAAAATTGGCATAGTATAGTCGAAATAGGCCCTAAAAAGCTTTGAAGAAAAAAGTTTTTAATTTTTCGCTGGCGTCAAAAACGTTCATTTAAATTTGTATTTTTTTAATTTTTACTAGGACCGTAATTAACAATTAGAGGTGAAAGTTTCCAGCCATTTGCGAAAATTTTTGTGTTTCTTTTTTTTCTATTATTTTTTTAATTAAAAAAATGCAAAAATGTTTAATTTTTTTAAATATGTTTTGTTTTTTCTTTTGCCTAGAAGTTCTGCAGGGTTTATTTCTTTATAGTTTTTCAAAAAATATCATTTTTAAAAACACTATATTATTTTTTTTTACTTTTACGCTCAAGAAAATAATCTTAAAAGTCAGCAACATTTTTGCTGGGAGGTTCTTTATAGAAAATTTGCTAATATCAGCAAAACAAATTTATAAATTTATCAAAACTTTTGCTGAATTTAGCTACTTTTTTGCTGATATTAGCAAATTTTTTTGCAATGATCATCCCAGCAAAAATTGTGCTGACTTTACAGACTTTTTTAAATCAACAATCGGCATTTCATAAAAAAAGTCGCTAGTAAAGTAAACACTTCAAAATTAAGTAAAAACTACAACCGTACTTAGTTGTAATCAGAACTCACAGAAGAAAATCACTGTTTAAATAATAAATTGTTATCATTGTAAATTTGCATGATTTTAAAAGTTTTCCCTCAGAACGTTGTCAAATTTGCGATAAAAAAATGTCCTTATTATTTGGTTTAAATAATGCAGAGAGTGAGTAAAACTCTTAAATTTAATAACTTGTTAAAAAAAAATTTTTTTGTATTGATTTATAAAATGAATTTGGTGGGTGAAGTTTTTTTTTTTGCAAAATGACCCAAAATAATGTTTTTCGTTAATAATACAGCATTACCCACCTCGTGGTACTGTACCAAAAATTTTGTTATAACTATAATGCATAAATTATTTGTTTACTCAAAATCAGTTGTTTGTAGTGTTGCCAGGTATGTATAGCATAAAATCGTCAAATTTTCCAATAAAAATCGTCAAAATCGTCATTATATTTTAAAAAATCGTTAAAACAAAAAATATTTGTTACAAGTGGAATAAAGTTTTAATAAAAAAAAAAGAACAATAACATAGCTCACATTTCAAGTGCTTATCGGTTTAATATAATACGATTTTTTACACTTTTCTAAATTTAAACTTCGAAAATCATGATATTATATATAACGATAGCACTTTACCACTTTACCTGTTAATTACTTCCATATAATTCTGTAAACACCATTTCAGTAGCACTATTTTTAAATCTTAATTTCTTTTACAAAGTTTAGAAATTCTTTAACAATGTTATTTTCTTTAATAATTAAATTGGACTTCCATTAACGAATTAACGTTTCAAATTGCATTACATGTGATGACATAGTCGGATACAATAAATTGTGAAATTTTTGATTATTTCATATTTTTTTATTTTGGGTTGGTTTTTAATATTTCTAAAAATTATTTATTACTTTATTTATATTATGAGTTATTCTGTATGAAATCACCAAATCGGCAAAGCTGGCATATCTTAGATTTTACTCAAACTAACTGGAAATGATATTTAGGGTCTGAAAACCCAAAATCCAAGAGGATTTAATTTTTGCGCTCGGCACTACCGGTTCACGCAAAAATAAAAAAACTAAAAGTCTTGTTTTTGTGCGTAGTGGTTTAAGCTGTCAAATTTTTTCTCCTAGAGATATCTACATGATGAAGGCATCGATTTAAAGCTGAAGGATTATAGTTTCTATCAAAAATATAAAATTTGACTTAATTCATACACCCGAAAAATAACGTGGTATTGAAAATAAGCATATTTCATTGGTTTTTAGTGTTTTTCAATGAACTCCAGTGACGCACAGTGGTTCCAAACACAAAAAACATGGTAATAAATATAGATCTTTTAAACTACTGGTCCAATCGGGAAATGGTGTTCCCAAAAATTGAAAAGCGGGAGCTAACCTTTAAGGAAAATGTTTCTGTGGTCACCCTGTTTTAACACAGGGTGTGCTACAGGGTGTCAAAGTTGACCATCTCGAGTATGAAAGAGCTTTAAAGGGGTATAACTTCTATAACCATGCATCGATTTTAGTGTTTTTTGGACTTTTTTAAATCTAGGTTACGAGACAAAGCAAAAACATGCTTCATGTACCATAGTAACTCTTACAGTTAAAAAAATATTTCACTTTGAATTTCAAAATCTTCATTTTTCGCCTTGACTTTTTTAATAGTTTTGCCAATAGATTATTCATTTTTCAAAGAAAATGCTCATCCTATGAAAACTTTTTTGAATTATCTTAAGCCGTTTCGCAGTGATACTATTTTAAACTCAAAAATTAAAAGTGTGTTCTGAAAAATGGGGTTTTTTGGTCAGATAAGGGGTAACTTCACACACCTTTATATATATTTTGCTGATATTTTTTGGATTAGTTTTTTACATAGTTTGATAGAGTAGACTTCAAAAATGCTTAATGGTATAGTTTAAAGCATTTTTGGATATGCACCCTACGTCCAGCATTGGTCGAAAATGATGAATTTTTGAAGGGAATTCTATGTTTATGACCGTGATAAAAAAAAGTCACGCCACTTAGACACGATTTGAAATTTTTATACTGTAAAGAGATTTATTCTAATGAGTTTGCCACTTCATTTGCCGCCGCCCGCTCAAAAACGTAGCCTGGAGAGCAAATTTTGTGGAAAAAGTCATTTTTTCAAAAGCCTTTTTTTGATTTATAAAAAAAGCGTACTTATATTATCAATTTCAGCAAGATTTTATTTTATTTTTAATAAAACGTAAATAATTGTCCTACATTCCAAAAATCTTTTCGATATTGCTTATGGTTATTTTTACATAAAACATCAAAGTTCAATGTAGTATATCTAACTATAATTAATTGTACATTTATTGGCTTTTGCTTTCGGTAATGTTAAAAAATTTAAATAATTTCAGAAATTTTTTTACATATTATTAAATTAGACTTAGTTATCAATTCAACGATGCATAAATCGTTTATCTAGTGTAATAAATGAATTCAAACTATTGCGCTTAAATCAGGCATTTCAGGTCAAATTGCAGTATTTAACAAATTTATATATTCAGGTATACAGAGCGTGTTGCATTATATTTCTCTAAAAGGGTTACGGGTTTTTTTATTTTTTTAATACTATTTCAAAAACCTAATAAGATATAATGCAGGTAGAAAATGCGTTTTATGATGTAACATTTGCATAACATATTGTTTTAATGGGCTAATATAATGCGTTTTTTTTTATTTTACCTATTTCAGTTTTTTGTTTTTACAAATCCAGTACCTGCTCGATTTTTTGTTTATAAAAAAACAAATATTTGTAATATATAAGCGTAGTAATTTTAAAAGGAGGTTATTTGAGTTAAGCAGTCATGGAGGTTACAATAAAATATAGCTCCCTTTGTAAAGTAATTTGGGATACTCTTGCCAATACTGATATACGATCGGAAAAAATAGGAAAACTGATTGATACCATTGTCTACTCGTATGGCTTAAATATAAAGCCAGATGAAATTGAAAATTTTTACAAAATTTATGAAAAAAGGATTAAAGATTCCGATTATTCTATACAAAAATTTATGAAGAAGAGTCAAGATTGGCTTAATAAGGAGATGTCAGTAGTTATTGAACAGAAAAAAAGGGGCCGCCCTAAAAAAGATTATGAAGAGGTCCAGATTAGGACTAAGAAGGTAAAACAGGAAGAAATGATTAACACACACTCCGCTAATGAAATAAAGGATTCTTTTAAAGCAGCTTTGACACGTATACAGCCTAAAGAAACAGGGAAAATTGTCGACGTCCTACCAACTGCGTCTCCTAAGCGTTTGAAGCGCATGATACAAAGTATTCCAACACCAAAATCATCAACTTCCTTTACCAGTGAAGATGCATTAGCTCTTTTCTAAATTTGGGGTTAACGAGAAATAAATATGGTATTTTAAGAAAAGCTCTCATTGAAAAAGGATATGATATTTTTCCTAGCAGTAAAGCAATAAAAGAAACAAAAGAAAATATTTTAAAACCAATAACATCCCCAGTGCATGCCTCTATTGAAGGCGCAAAAGTTGAACTATCACAGTTAATTGACAATACTGTTTCTAGAATTATGTCCACATTTAGCAGCAAAGATATTGAAAGATGCAAGCAATCTGATGTCGTGTTAATGTTCAAATGGGGCTGTGATGGCACATCTGGGTTTTCCGAATACAAACAACCATCTGGAAGCAGCAAAGAAAAAAGTTTTTCATCAATTTTTATGGCTTCTTTTGTGCCGTTAAGAATGCGGTTGTATAATAAATTACCTTCAACCTCGTCTGCAAATGATATATGGACGAATTTAACCCCTGGATCTAAATTTTTATGTCGTCCAATACGATTTGAATATGTAAAAGAAGACATGATTTCAACACAAAGTTTAGTAGATTCAATAGAAAGGGAAATTTCGAGCTTGTCTCCACTTTACGTGGAAATATCTGGACAAGTTATTAAAGTTTCATTTCAACCACAACTTACAATGATTGATGGAAAAGTTGCAAATGCAATTACAGACACAACATCTACTTGGAAATGTAATATATGTGGAAAATTAAGTTCACAGTTTCATGAAGATAGTGATACAATTTCTATGAACGAAAACGCTCTGAGGTTTGGGATATCGCCACTTCATGCCAGAATAAGATTTATGGAATATTGTTTACACCTCGCATACGATCTCAAATACCGCCTTATTCCAGGAAACCTAAGCCTTTCCGTAAACAAAAACACTGATCTACACAACATGAGAAAAGAAGAGAAGAAAAGAATTCAAGATGAATTTAAATTAAGACTTGGATTAATCATTGATACGCCCCTTCAGGGGTTTGGAAGTTCCAATGACGGAAATACAGCAAGGCGTTTTTTCGAAGATCCAGAAACTACCTCCTCAATTACGGGTCTCGATAAAAACCTACTAAAACGTTTTAAAGTTATATTAGCAGTCATTAACAGTAAAAAACCTATTAATGTGGCTAAATTTAAACTCTTTGCCAATGAAACAAAAGACATTATACTCACCATGTACTCTTGGAGGCCAATGACACCAACAGTACATAAAGTATTAGCTCATGCCAAAGAAATAATAGAAAACAGTATGTTGCCTTTAGGCGAACTGACTGAAGAAGCCCAGGAGGCCAGAAATAGAGACGTCAAACATTTTAGGCTTTTTAACACACGTAAGTGCTCCAGAATAGCTCAAAATTCCGATTTGATGGAATTTTTATTAATATCATCGGATCCAGTACTTTACTCCATAAGAACAAAATGGTTACCAAAAATAAGCATAGACATTGAAAAGGAAGATTCTGAATCTATGCATATAAACGACCTTTTAACTTTTGATACTTCAGACTACTTTGTAGAAAATGTGTAGTCCTTAGGAATATATTCATATTTTTAGCACAATTACTACTGTACCAGTTAAATTTAATAAAACCTTATCTTTAGAACAAAAAAAAAACATTATTTTGTCTTTCAAATAAATGAATATATGGTAGTTATTTACCTGTTTTATATGGAAAATTAGAACAATATATTATGCAAATGTTACATCATAAAACGCATTTTCTACCTGCATTTATATGTTATTAGGTTTTTGAAATAGTATTAAAAAAATAAAAAAACCCGTAACCCTTTTAGAGAAATATAATGCAACACGCTCTGTATACCTGAATATATAAATTTGTTAAATACTGCAATTTGACCTGAAATGCCTGATTTAAGCGCAATAGTTTGAATTCATTTATTACACTAGATAAACGATTTATGCATCGTTGAATTGATAACTAAGTCTAATTTAATAATATGTAAAAAAATTTCTGAAATTATTTAAATTTTTTAACATTACCGAAAGCAAAAGCCAATAAATGTACAATTAATTATAGTTAGATATACTACATTGAACTTTGATGTTTTATGTAAAAATAACCATAAGCAATATCGAAAAGATTTTTGGAATGTAGGACAATTATTTACGTTTTATTAAAAATAAAATAAAATCTTGCTGAAATTGATAATATAAGTACGCTTTTTTTATAAATCAAAAAAAGGCTTTTGAAAAAATGACTTTTTCCACAAAATTTGCTCTCCAGGCTACGTTTTTGAGCGGGCGGCGGCAAATGAAGTGGCAAACTCATTAGAATAAATCTCTTTACAGTATAAAAATTTCAAATCGTGTCTAAGTGGCGTGACTTTTTTTTATCACGGTCATAAACATAGAATTCCGTTCAAAAATTCATCATTTTCGACCAATGCTGGACGTAGGGTGCATATCCAAAAATGCTTTAAACTATACCATTAAGCATTTTTGAAGTCTACTCTATCAAACTATGTAAAAAACTAATCCAAAAAATATCAGCAAAATATATATAAAGGTGTGTGAAGTTACCCCTTATCTGACCAAAAAACCCCATTTTTCAGAACACACTTTTAATTTTTGAGTTTAAAATAGTATCACTGCGAAACGGCTTAAGATAATTCAAAAAAGTTTTCTTTAGGAGTTTAAGAAAGGTCATTACAATGACTTGAAAAAATTTTGAGCATTTTCTTTGAAAAATGAATAATCTATTGGCAAAACTATTAAAAAAGTCAAGGCGAAAAATGAAGATTTTGAAATTCAAAGTGAAATATTTTTTTAACTGTAAGAGTTACTATGGTACATGAAGCATGTTTTTGCTTTGTCTCGTAACCTAGATTTAAAAAAGTCCAAAAAACACTAAAATCGATGCATGGTTATAGAAGTTATACCCCTTTAAAGCTCTTTCATACTCGAGATGGTCAACTTTGACACCCTGTAGCACACCCTGTGTTAAAACAGGGTGACCACAGAAACATTTTCCTTAAAGGTTAGCTCCCGCTTTTCAATTTTTGGGAACACCATTTCCCGATTGGACCAGTAGTTTAAAAGATCTATATTTATTACCATGTTTTTTGTGTTTGGAACCACTGTGTGACGGCGCTAATGAATATAAAAGCATAATAATTCTCAGATACAAATTAGACATGTCGGAGAAAAATATAAAATTAAAATTGGCTCAATCTGGCAACTCGTTAAGAAAAATCGTTACTTGAAATTTTGAAATTTTGAAAATTTGCATATTTCAGGCTACAATTTGGTCATGTTTGTTAGCAGATACAAACTTGAAAATTACAGAGTACTTACTCCCTACCTTTAACTTTATAACACTTCAAGACCCGTTTAGTTATTTTCACTCCTCTCGGATTTACAGGGTTTTTAAAGAAAAGCCTTTTTGATTTTTTTTATGTATTTTTATACTTTCCTCAATTGTTATATACAGAGAAATTAAAATAAAAACAAGTATTATGAAGTAACAAAGAATAATTATGGGCTAAAAATATATTTAATAAATAATAAAATTTTGTTTTTTTCTACATATATGGTTAATGTTGAATTTACTGAAATGTAATTCGTTTCATGAGAAATTTGCATTTGCAGCAGTCTTTACGTACATAGTATTCTAAGTGTAATTTTAAGTAATTTAAAATTAAGAAAATGTTTCTGTAGTTAACACATAGCTAAATTTTCAATCTTTTAAACCAATTAAGATATCGAAAAATATATTGGATGGTAGATGCATAGCCAGTAAGAAAATCGATTGGTGCAATAAAAAATAGAAGATAGTTTCGCCGGACCAGGGTCGATAGGTCTGTTTTAAATTCCATAAATAAAATCTTATGTGACCGAGTTTTCTTATTTTTATAGTGTATCAAAATAAGTTTTCTTTTTAAAATTCAAGACAAAAAGGACTTATATAAGAAAAATAAACATATTCAATCACAAATCACCAAAAAAATCTATCAATGCTATGACTGATTTTTCCTAAAATTGGCAAAAATCTTTATATTTATGATTAACCATTTTAATTAGTAAAACGATTAATAGAAGTTTTCGACCATTCAAAGGAAAATATAAGCAGATCAGTAGACATTACCTTTGAATGTTCTATATACCATTTTTTTACTTTTCTATATAATTCGTCTTTATTGAATAATTTATTTTCGTTTTTTTGTACTTAATTAAAAAAAAATTCTTGTAAAAGGGGGTTTTAATAATTTCAGCGAAGTACTCTCCTTTTGCTTCACTCAAGAAGTGAGAAATTTGTATTTGTTACTAATATTAATAACTAGATTGCAACCAAAATCTTCACCTTTTTTTAACAAATAACTAAGAAAATCAAAACAAAGACTGCTTGTTTACTTATTAAAGACACGACCGAAAATGGGAAAATAATTTGATTATTGTAAAACATGTAAATTATACATATTGGCCGTTACGTTTACCGCTATTCACATCAAAAGTAAAATTATGAGGTTGTTTACTTATTTATGACAGACACTGTATATTATCCCAAAGTATGGTCATAAATTACACTAAAAAAGTCAGTAAAATCAATAACATTTTTGTTGCTGACTTTACTGACTTTTGTTTTAGTGTCAACAGTCATGATGTGGCTAAAAATATCGACGTGCACTAAGCTAGTTGACCTTGGTGTCGGTAATGTCTTCTCTCGATTTATAACGAGTTTTCTCAGAGACCGCACTATACGTGTTGTTTTAGATCAGGAGTGCCCAAAAGTTCCTTATTTGAGAGCAAACACCAATACATTTAAAGAAAAACTAATGTTTATTCAATATTTTTTGTTGTAAAAACCAATACATACAAAGAAAAAAGAAAAAACTATTCCAATCTTTACCAGCAAAGCATACGAAAGTGTTGTTGCTTTGCGCTTGCGTGTATACAGTGAAGAACGACAAAAAAACTAATAAGACAAAGTTGTTTGTGTATTTCGTATTGCTAGTGCTGAGCGCTCTATATGTGTATTAAAACACACAGCCTATAGCTAAGTGTTTTTACAAAAACAAATGAGCACCAAGCGCATAGGCCTTGGGCAACCCTGTTTTAGATGGAATCTCATCAAACGAGTTTCAGCTAAATTCAGGGGTACCGCAAGGTTCTGTTCTTTCTCCTACCCTTTTTCTTATTTTTATTAATGACCTTCTTGGTCAGACATTCAATCCTATCTACTCTTTTGCAGATGACAGCAACATTTGTCATTCATTTTCATTCGATCACAGGCCAAGCTCTTTGGAGATAGAGGTCATGCGGCAGAACATGAATGACACACTCAATCAAGACCTTTCTACAATCTCTGAGTGGGGTCGCGCGAATAAGGTCGATTTTAATGCACGCAAGACCCAATGTTGTATGTTAACCCACAGACTGGCTGTGGAATTAACATTGTCATCTGTAGCTATGGATGGTATAGGTATTGAGGAATCGGATACTCTTGATGTTCTGGGCATGAGAATACAGTGTGATGTCCGTTGGAATAAGCACGTATTTCAAGTGTCGAAAGAGGCATTCAAGTGTCTTGGTTTTCTGAAACGGTGCAACACTTACTTCACCTCCATCCAATCTCCTTACTATTTATACCAGCTATATCCGGCCGAAAATGGAATACAACTCTCATATATGGGCAGGGGCTTCAGTGTCTATTATGATGCTTCTGGACCGTGTTCAGGGGAGGGCGGTGAAGCATATCAATGACAGTAGTGTATCCAACTCTATTGATTCATTGGAGCATCGTCGGAATGTGGGTTGTGTGACACTTTCTATCTATATTACCATGAGAGGTGCTCATCTGAGATAAGTGAACTTATTCCTCGAGCCCGAGTTTTTATTCGGAATACTCGCTTATCTAGTAGAGCACATCCGTTTGTAGTTGATTGTCCTGTGTTTCGCACAACGCATTACAGAGAAAATTCGTTTTTTAGTCGAACGATTCGTATGTGGAACAAACTTCCCGCAGAAGTCTTCCCTGTTACTTACAATTTAGAAAAATTTAAATCAAATATCCACAAACACTACTCCCTCTTTCCTCCCTCCCATACCCTATTTTAGTGATCAATACAATGCACTGCATGAGTAGGGGGCATCCCCTGAGTATTGGTTAAAATTAAAAAAAAAAAAAAAAATTTGCTGAAAATTAACTTATTATTATTTTGTTACTTTCAATTGACTAAAATTTAGCTCATAATAAGTAAATACTTGTAAATTCAACAGATTTAATTTTGCTATTCTTATATTACTAATATTCATTAAAAAAAACCTGCTAGTTTCAGCAGTTTTTTCTGCAATGTTTTTTTTAACTAACTTTATAGCAGCTTTTGCTATTTTTACTGGTTTATTTATATGATAAAATTAACGTTAATGAAGTAACTAACCAACGATATCGCTAAAATAACGTTACCGAAAAAAGTTCATAACCGTTATCTCTAAAAAACCGTTACGAAATTGCTGAAATATCGTAACCCTCTTATCGCTAAAAACCGTTACAAAATAACTGAAATATCGTTACCACTAAATACTGTAACCTAAATAAAATCAAATTGTGTTACACTTACTGATAAACCCCATCGGATCGGTTACCATTCATGCCCTTTATATACATTTGTGCTAGATTGAATTTTAAATATTTTTTTTTAGCTACTATTGAATAGCGCTTTGCAATTTCGCATAATTTGGGAATGACGTTTTAAGGTCGCTAAAAATTGCAATTTTCTCGAATATTTGTATGGAAATTTTTTGTAGAATCGAACCTTTGTAGAACCAAACTTTAATAAATGTTTAACGGGTTTCGATCAGACTTGGGCGACGTCATTACATTTCACAATCTTTCATATTTAAAATTTTTCTATATCATTAATAATTTCAGACATACGCTCACACGTCTGATCTCAAACGCTTCTTTGGAAAATTTGTAATACCAAACATGGGGATTAGTAACAACATCTAGGTATTTAATTACAGGGAAATTACTCAATTACACCCAATTACATGTAGTGAGATGTATAAAAGTAATTGGCCTGTAATTAAATACACAAACATTGGTATTATGTCCCATGTCTGGTGTTGACAAAATTTAAAATTTAGCAAGGGAAGCGTTTAGGCCCACAAGTGTAACCGTAGGACTGAACTTACTAATGATATAGAAAAATTTTACAAGTGAATGATTTTAAAATGTAATTGAAGTCGCCCAAGTCTGGTCTCGATGTATTTGCGTGTTTGTGAGTGTGAAAAAAATTATTATAAATTTAAATTTAAGAGCCAGTGTGCACGAAAAAATTTGCATATTCAATATTTACTAGAATCCTCTTTATTAAAGCTTAAAGCCTAAAATAAAAATTAATAGCATATCCATTGTAAGAAAGAAAATGTTATCATGGGAATTTTTCATACATATAACATCCTTTACATATTTCTTAACAACTTTTTTTATAATAGATCAATTAAATACGTTTTAGAAATAGATATCGTTTTTTGGCAGAGATAAAATTCTAGAGAGTAAAAGTTTTATTTATAAAATGTTTATAAAAAATAAGTAAAATTTAATCCGCATTATCGCGAAAAACTCTATTTTATTTTAAATTAATTTCATAATTATTATTATCACAAAACTATATAAATTTTATGTACCGTATTCTATGATATTAAATTTAATATTTAATAATTGTTTTAAAATTTAAAAGTTTTATTAACCTATAGTTGAAAACTTTATAGCTATTTACCGACTTTTAGGATGCAAAAATTGGGTTACTATTTTTGGTTATTTACACTTTTTATGTGGTCACATTGATTGGCCTTTAAGAGGTGGAAATTGATTGGCCTTGAAGAGGTGAAAAATTCTTAGGTCTAGAAATTTTAAGCACCCCTTATGCATATTAAGCTTACTTTTTTCGAGTTATATAATAATTTTTAGAAATCATTCCGAAAGCCTATTCACGAAAATGTGACCTTTTTGAAATTCACCCCTTCCGCTTTACATAAAACTTCCCAGCAAAAAATAACCTGGATTTGGTAAGCAGTACCCACATTTGTATGCTTCCAAAAAATCGCTTCACACGCCTTGCTATGAAGCAATTAGGGAAGGCATTCTGTACTGCTTACCAGAATGCACTCTTTGAAGCAGCGAATAATGCTTTCAATGAAGCAATAAAGAATGCATACCATGAAGCACTAATGTTGTCAACATACAAAAAAGCGCTTCTTGGCGCTACGAAATAACCCCAATGAAATAACACACCAAACGACAAAATGAAATAACCCCCATGAAATAAATCCCAAAAAAATTAAATAAGTCCCAACAAAAGAAATTAAATAAATACCCAAAAGAAATGAAATATTCCCCAAAGGTGAAAATGAAGCCACCTTCAGCGAAGCCACCTGCCGCGTACCATGGAGGAGAAAACCCCTAAGAGCGGCCGCAGGCCGCCACGCAGAAAACTAACAAATATTAAAAAATTTCACTTTAGCAAAATGAAATATCCCCCAAAAAATATGAAAATAACCCCCAACACAAATTGCATATGAAATAAGAAAGATTTAAATTTTGGGCTTATTTCATTGGGGGTTGCTTCATAATGAATAATCTTCCAAACCGTAAGATGAAATATCCCCAAAAAGAATGAAAAAACCCCCAAACAATTTACACAATTTTTTGGGGGTTATTTCATTTTTTGGCCGTTAGGGGTTATTTCATTGGGGGTTATTTCGTAGCGCCGCGCTTCTTATTGCCTCCTTATTACCAGTATCCTCCTTATTTTAGTTCACTGAACGTGTAGTCCGATTTAAAAACTAATATCTCATTTCAAAGCTAATTTTGTGTTCTCTCTGAGATATAAGAAGCTTTATGCGCTTATGAAAAGGATAAAACTTAAAAATATAATTGTTTCGCAAATATCTAAAAATGCATATATTTTTTTTTGCTTATTGGTCAATATATCCTATAAAACATATAAAAAATTCTGATTGGAGAAACAACATGTTCTTAAGGAGACCCATTTTTCCATATGTATGAAAATGTCTAAATATTTTGGAGTAATCTTAAAAATTACATTCAAAATATATACTTAGACTTAGTTGTAGATTTTAAATCAGATGCTTTAGAAGATATTAAATTTTTCTTTTGAAATAAAATATATTTTTTATATTTATCATTAAATAAACATTTTACATCACACCTTTTCTTGGGTGCTTAGAGTGAAGAAAAATTATGTTCAACATAACATTATGAACCACACACATTGTCACAATCTTTTTCTTAACCAGAGCTTTAATAGATAGAATTCCTTAATGTTTAAAATAATAAGGGAATGTTTCCTAATGTGACCCTAAACCTGGTATTAACAAGATAACTACACAGTGGTGAATACGCAGATTTTAAAGAACTTAATGTGTTTTGAACACAAAAAATATTAAACATTTTTTGTATGAAAACAGGTCTTAAAATTTAAGAAATTAAAATATTTTTGTAAGCAGTAGTAAACTACTCAAGAAAAAAAAATGTTGATATTATTATTACTTTAAATATTTAAAATATGGGTTATAAAAGCTCTTCGAGAAAGTCGTGTATCCGAACGATTACAAAAATTGAAAAAAGCACCCATCGATAAAAGGTTTTATATACCAGCGGATGCTTTTCTAAAGGGCCTTTTAGTTGGTACACAACTTGCTTATAGTTAGATTTGTTATATAATAAATATATTTAATAACGTAAAACTGGTTAATTTAAATTTAAATACGTATCTAATATGTTTTTTGTCCTTTGCAATATATCCAGTTTCATTAAAATCTTCGGATTCACCACTATGTAGTTTCCTTGTTAGTGGAATATTCCAAATCCAAACAACTCCTTGGCATTTTTCGTCTACATTTTATATTGTGGCAACTAATTAAAAAATTTATATAACTATTATCAAAACAACTCATAACGTCCACATTAGGGAACATGTATAAAGTTGTTAGAAAATAAGTAAATCCTATTATGTATCGTCTAAAGGTGCTGAAATCGTTACCATATATAATACCAACTTTATGATTTTGAAACATGTGAGGTGAAACATGATTTTCAAAAATTATATGCAATCAATAAACTAATTTCAAGCAGAGAAATATATTTTCACATTTTTTCATCACATAACTATCAATAATATAAAAGATTAGACTTTTTTATATTTTTAAATAATGGTCGAAAAAAACATGATTTTTATTTTTATAAAATTGTATCAAACTTTTTAAATAATTTTTGAAAAATGTTCATCAAAAAAGTTCCAAAATAGTTTTTTTTTAAATAATTATTTGGCAACTCTGTATAAAATTTTTTCACAATTTCTTATTCACGGCTGTAACGAAGATGTTGAGTAATTTTAAGGTTTTAAAATCACATAATTACCTTTTTTCAGTAAAAAAAAATATAGCCGTTTAAATATACTGGGTCGAATAAGGAACACTGTGTCAGAACTGAGTTTTTAAATTACTAAACCTTGGAAAAAACTCAAAAAAATTGAATAAGAATAAGAATTATTAAAGGTCCACTTTTGGGAAAAATATGAAAATATATTTTACACAATTTTGTTAAATGTTTTATTAAAATTGGGAGTAAAGTTCTTACCGTTTAAAAAATCCGATTAAAAAATTCTTTAAAACTTGTTTGTTATTCACTTTCCATGTTTAAGAAAAATTACACTTTATATTGTGCTTTTTGGAAACAACACAATAAACCCAACAAAAACGTGTGCATTTAAGTCGAAACTTTTTTTGTAATAGTGAAAGCGGAAATTAAACTCGATGACAAATGACAATTTCGTCATATTCATGCTACAACACGAAAAAAAAAAAACGAATATTTCCACTAAAATTTTGATTTTAACAATTCAAAAAGAAAGAATTTTTCAACTATCTGTTTTTGCAAAACATGCAATAAAAAAACATATGCCTCACATTAAAACAATTTGTTCTAGCCAGACTTTTTGGGCGTGTGTGTGAAAATTATACGAAAAAGAAAAATAAGTATTAAGCTATTCCAGAGTTGGGTAACAACATAAGTATAAGTAAGCTAGTTGTATTTTCAAGAGTACTTACTATATGCATTGTATGTATGGATTTCGTACCATGTAGTATATTATGTATAAAAAACAAGTACAAAATCTGAAGTACAGACTACAACTACTACACATTGTGTAACATTAAGTATCTTCATTTCTAATCAACAGCAATTATGGTATCTTAGCAACCATGTTTGCCACCT
The DNA here is from genome assembly GCA_021234595.1 of Delia radicum. Taxonomy (NCBI): domain Eukaryota; kingdom Metazoa; phylum Arthropoda; class Insecta; order Diptera; family Anthomyiidae; genus Delia; species Delia radicum. The sequence goes on along the minus strand of CM037851.1, from coordinate 194,721,966 downwards.
AATATCTCATTTTAAGATTAACTCTTTCACGACCGAACTTAAACTGCTGGAAAATTTGGAATTTTTATTCGGAGTGTAGCCAAAAATTGTTTTTTGCAACACCTTCTATAAAAAAATCTTGGGACATATGTTATATATCCCATTGGTCGTCAACGGGCAAAATTAGTGAACAAATACCTCACCCAAGTAAGGAAGTATCGATGTTATTTATAAATTATCAAGTTTATTTATAAATATGTTTTTTTAATTATTTTGCTAAGCAAAACATTTTTAAAATACTTCGTGAGGCAGTCTCTTTTAAAAAGCAAAATCTTCTACACTCTGCCTACTCCTTTCGAGGAATTGTATACGTCAAACGATCAATCACTGATAAGCCGACTTATATTGAAAGCTTGGTTGCTCTGAACAGTTTTTTCGTACTAATGATAATTTCAATTCGTATAATCAACATGATAACGTGCCGGATGACAATGGTGCTGTCTAGCTTTTTTCATCAATATTACGCTGAGGTCACTAAATTCAACATATTTATTTTATCTTTTGCACTTTATATAGCTTTATTATTTTCTTTGTTTTTAATCATCTTCTTTTTAATAACTTTTTCTATTTCCAATTTTTCAATTATAAAATCAGATTGCGTTGCTTTTAGGGTTGCTTTTTATTTAAAACTTTATTTTAAATTCTATTTCAATGAACAATTTTAGTAGCATAAGACAAAATTCCAAAGATGCGACATTTAATATGGTTAAAATCTTAGCAAGACAGAAGGAAGGTTTAAAATTCTGCCGTATAAACGCACAAAGTTTATTGTGTAAAATCGATGAATTTCGATTTATTTTTGAAAGTTCTGATGTTGACGTTGTGTGTGTTTCTGAGACCTGGCTCACTGAATCTATTCCAGATAGTCTAATAAGCATACATGGCTATAAAGTATTTAGATTTAACAGGAGCAGGTGTGGTGCAGGTGGAGTTGCAATTTATGTAAAAAATAGAATTACATGCAAATTTTGGTGTAAGTCAAAACAAACTGATATGATTGAATACATTTTTACCGAAATCTCATCATTTGGGAGAAAATTACTAGTTGGGTGCGTTTATAGACCCAAATTTAACATTCCTTTTGACAATTTTGTCGAAATATTAGAAAATTTAACCATGCCGTACAATGATGTAGTGATATTAGGTGACTTCAATTCAAATCTACTCAAAGAATCGACCCTTAAGGATAGCATGGAATCACTAGGACTTTCACCTACTAATATTACAATGCCAACACATTTTACAACTCTCAATAGACAATAATTGATATTATATTTGTGGGTGATCCATCGAAAGTCGTTTTATATGATCAAATTTCTGCCTCTTGTTTTTCCAAACATGACTTGATGTTTTTAGTATATGATTTTCCGTTACAACAAGAGGATCAGTTTTATAGTTACCGAAATTTTAGAAACATAAACTACACCATGCTTTATGAAAGTTTCTCTTCTTTTGATTGAAATAACATTTACTTTATGAGTTCTGTTGACGATCAGCTGGCATTTTTGGAAAACAACATTCTATTCCTATATGATGACACTGTACCTTTAATTAGGAAAAAAATTACAAGTAAAACTAAACCCTGGTTCACCAAGAACATTAAGCAATCTATACAACGTAGAGATCTAGCTTACTCTAGATGGAAACGTTTTAGAACAGCAGGACTTAAAGGTGAATTTCGCTGTGCCAGAAAGGATGTTAATAGTCAGATAAGATTGGCTAAATCCAACTATTATGCAAAACGATTTGGTTCTGCCATTGACACATGAAGAACTATCACATGGAGAACTATTCGAGACATTGGTATCGGAAAATCTGGTAAAACTAATAGCTGTCCCATTGACGCTGATGAACTCAATAATATCTTCACCAATATACCATCGGTTTCAACTTATAATGTAATACCAAACATTACTCCTATTGATAATAACTCGATTTCTCTAGAAAACTCTTTCGAGTTTTCTTGTGTTAGCCAGGTTGAAGTTTTATCTTGCTTTTCATTGGTTAAATCCAATGCAGTTGGTTTCGACAATATACATCCCAATTTTATTAAATTCTTTACCATTAATATTGCCATTTATACATACACACCTTTTTTAATACTTCTAGTTCTTTTCCTACAAAATGGAAGCACGCGAAGGTTATACCCATACCAAAGTCGAAAACGGAATATCGCCCAATAACAATACTAAGTTTACTTTCAAAAATTTTGGAGAAGATTTTGCATTTGCAAATGAGTTCCTACATACACGAAAATCTTTTAATGTCCGAAAAACAATTGGGGTTTCGTCCTAACCACAGCTGTGTAACTGCACTGGTTGACGTGTCCGAGAATATAAGACGCGAACTCGATAATGGTAAAATTAATTTCCTGGAACTTCTCGACCATTCCAAGGCATTTGACATTGTAAACCATCAAACGTTATGCATGAAATAAAAAAATGTTTCAACTTTTCATCTTCATCAACTAATTTAATATCGTCTTATCTTACTGATAGAAGTCAATCTGTACACGTTAATAACACTACTTCAAATCCTATAACACTCACAAAGGGTGTACCACAGGGTTCGATCCTAAGACCTCTCCTTTTTTCAGTTTATGCCATGATTTACCACAGCAACTTACTTATTGTAAAATACATTTGTATGCGGATGATGTACTTAAGTAGTCCTGCAAACTCTGTTAGTGAAAATGTCGAATAAAATACATTGCTGGGCAGTTGCGAATAGCCTTTGTCTTAATCCACAAAAATCAAAATGTTTAGTAATTCATAAAAAAATCCATTACAACCACTTTTTGAAAATGATATTTTAATAAACAATAAAAAAATCGAAATGGTGCAAAGATTTAAGAATTTAGGGGTAGTGTTTAACAAAAATTTATCCTGGTCAAGCCACATAAATACTCTCGTAGTTCAAACATATGAGAAACTTCGAACGCTGTGGGTAACACACCACCGTACACCACTAAGAGTAAGGCAACTTCCTGCAAAGGCTTACCTGATTCCTAGTCTAATATACGGCTGAGAACTTTTCGCTAAACTGTGATTCCTCAGCAAGAAAAAATTTAAGAGGTTTTGTATAACAACATCATAAGATATGTTACGGATGATGAGGAAGAGTGATGGAGTCTCTGCTGTTTCAAAAAATCTTTATGGTGTATCTTTCGAAAACCTTCTTAAAATTAGAGTCCTTATTTTCTGCACAAAGTTGCATACACTGAAAAACCACAATACCTTTTTAATTTTATACAATTTGCTAGATCTACCAGGGGTAAGAATATGATTATACCTAGATTAAAAATTGTTTGTGTCAGAATGGCAATTTTCATAAACGCCGTTCGTCTTTGGAATGATGTGCCAAACAACCAACAAACAAATAGCAACGCAATTCTTTTTAGGAAATTTTTATTTGAATCTTTTGCGGAACTTAAATAAAAATTTCTCGTTCGAGATTAATTTGTAAAATGTTATCATATCTTTATTTTATGTTTATTTATATATTGTTTTAAATTTTTCATGTAACTTTAATATTATTAATTTTAGTATATTTATTTTTTTTTTTAATTTTATATTTAATATAATTTTTTATGTGGCATTCCTTGTAAACCAATATAATCCTGTGCTTTAAT